>CM076400.1:32952288-35352288 GCA_038363315.1 Mugilogobius chulae
GTGGACTGTTGTCGTTTACATCTAATATCTGAATACTGAGAGTTTTAGTGGTGGATAAAGGAGGCTCCCCACAGTCTGTGGCTTTGATTGTGATGTCATAATTTGACACTTCCTCCCTGTCCAGGAAATCCTTAGTGACAACTGAATATGTGTTTTCTTTATACGAGGGTTTTAGCTCAAAAGGCACGTTGTTTGTTATGTGCGCCATGATTTTACCATTAACACCAGAGTCTTTGTCTTTGACGCGAATGAGAGAAACTACTGTCCCTGGTTTGGAGTCTTCAGACACTGTGTTTGACAGAGAAGTCACGTCTATTTCAGGTGAATTGTCATTTACATCTATGATTTTAATAATAACTCTACATTCACCTGTTAATGGAGGCGTGCCTTTGTCTGAGGCCTCTACATCTAATTCATATTGATCAGTTTCTTCAAAGTCAATTGGGCCTTTTGTGATAATTTCTCCTGTTGCTTTATTTAATTCAAATGTTTTATACACTTCTGGGCCAGTGTTTCCCCGAGGTTATACTCAATTTCTCATTTATTCCCTCATCAGAGTCTGTTGCGTTTAGCCTAAATATTACAAATCCTTTTCCAATTTTCTTTCACTATGATGTGATAAACTTCCTGACTAAAAACGGGCCTATTGTCATTACTATCCAGAACAACAATTGTAATATTTAATGTCCCAGATTTTTGTGGTTTCCCTCCATCAACCGCGGTGAGACGTAAATAGTGTCTGCTTCTCTGTTCTCGGTCTAAAGACTTCTTTAGCTCCAGAAACGGTATTTTACCCAAATCACTTTGTCTGATATTGATTTCAAAATGTTCGTTTGCAGACAATGTATAAGAACGGATCGAATTTATCCCCGCGTCAGGATCATAAGCAGGATGGAGTTGAAGTCTTTTTCCCGGCAACGATTGTTCTCCAATTTCGAATGTTTGATTCGTTTTAGGAAAAGTAGGAGCGTGATCATTTACATCGGTGATTTCTACAACCACATAGTGAACTTCCAAAGGGTTTTCCACCAGAACCTTCAGCTCCATCAGACACGTCCCGCTGCCCTGACACAGCTGCTCTCTGTCAATGCGGCCGTGACGTACAAAGCGCCATTGTCAGAGTTTACTCCAAAAACAGCTTCATTCGTTTCAGAAACAACACGGAACCGTCTCTCACCCAACGAGGCAACATCAAGACCAAGATCCTTTGCCACATTTCCAACAACAGTCCCGTCCTTCACCTCCTCCGGAACAGAGTATCTGATCTGAGCCAAAGCGCACTGTCCAAAAAACATCAGAAGAGCCGCGCACACAGCGATCCACGGACATTTCCCCAAAACAAATGTTCTCTTCATCTCCAACACTGTTCCACAAATACGTGTATTTATAAAACTGTTTTGAAGTCTCTAAAGCACCGAATAACCCAGAGTAAAGCAAGAGACAAGTACATACAACGTTTCAGTCCCACAGAAACAAAAGGCTCTGTGAGAGGAGGGACGAAGTGCAGCAGTGGCTTATTTAAGGTTAGTGCCACCTTAGGGTCACGTAGAGAATTTATGGAAAAGTTTAATAACATGTTGATATATTGTTTTTGAAACAAAAATTATAACTGATTTTGTTCAGATCATGGATATTGATTATTTGATAAAAATTACATTTTAAATCCTGTAGCTCTATCAGTCCTTTATCACCAAGGACAGCTCCAGGCTTAAGTTTGCAAGATTGCAGAATTCTAAGATTTTATTTTATTATTATTTTTTTTTAATAACACTCAAATAGTTTATTTTTTTTCCAACTCATTAAAAATGTATGTGATAAAGAAAGTAAGAATCAAAACTTGTATATTCAGTAGAAAGCATAAAAGCAACTATATGGTTTCCCTTTTACCTAAATAATATACAATGCTCAAAGTCATTAGCAAAAACAGATGACAACAGCACAAGAACAACATTTAGGCAGTGCAACAGCTGTTATTGTACACATTTAGAACTTTGACAGTAGTGTGGACAGTAGAATTGTAAATAATTGTAATACATTAAAAATAAAGATCTGTGATTTATCTTTCTTTTTTTTTTTTTTTAAGACCACAAGATTTCTGTGAAAACCATTTTATTTCCTCTGTATTGGTGAGCGCCAGAAGCAGACACACTATATGTCAGAAGATACGTTAAGACTCACTCAGGAAAAAGGCAACTCTGCCCCTCTTAGAAATTTAAAAAGGTTCTCTCAGAATGGCATAACTCCATAACCTGGCCAGCCAGATGTTTTTTCTCGCGATATTTGTGAGTTCACAAAGGAGTTCAACACATATCCATCTGGCGTGAGCCAGGTTAATAACTCCAGGTACATTTTAGGAAATATAAACACTCACAGTTCATAAGTGGGAGACAATAACCTTTTCTCAACTTTAATTGAAAGCATTATTAAACCCACCATCGACAGAGACGTTTTATGTTATCATTTTCATGTGAGTTCATAGAAAAGGCTTAATCACATTTGTTTTTTTGAACTGCACACCATAAAACCATTTAGATTTAGATTAATAACATACAGACCATTTTACTTCAGACATATGTTTTATGCTTTTTTGCCATGTAAATACTTACGCAACTTTTAATATTCTGATCCAAATTAATACTAAATATGTGCTTTAAAACATAAAAGACAGATTTTAGCATTTTTCTCAATTGATTTAATTTGGTGTGATAATCCTTGATGAATATTGCTCATAGTTTTAAAACAGTAAACCAAATTATGAAGTAATTGGCACAGAAAAAATGAAACTTACAGGAAGTAATATGTGTTCTAAAACAGACTTCCTCCACACTTATATAAACTGGCACAATTTTCGTGGAAAACTATAAATATATTTAGAAATATTAAAGTGTTACAAGATATAACCATTGGTCAAACTTTGAATTGTATGTCATTTAAATATATTTATCAGATTTTAAAATTTGGTTGCAAGGTAACAGTTGTGGTATCACCTTTACCAACGTTATATTTGCCGAATAAGAGACTTTATGAATTGCATCAATGCTAAATTGGTGAAAACAAGCAGAATGTTTAGTGAAATCTTAAATAGGTCTAGTTTTACAAGTGTTTTACTGAAACATCTTGTCTAACCTGAAAACGCATTTTAACGCTGTCCTACCTCCTCAGAAGGCCTCCTCCTGTCTGGCAGCACCAGTGTGTTGGCCTGGCTCTCTGGACTATCGTGGATCCTACGCTCATTCTGGGTCCAACTAACATGTAGCGCTTGTCTCCAGATCTGTACTGGATGCTGTGGCACAGAGTCCCGTCATAGTTTGTGTCCTGTAAGTACTTGGAGGTGTAGTCAGTGCTGGACTTGGAGCACTGCATTGCAATCAGCACAATGATACTGATAATGAACAGAGCTGAGACCGAGGCCAGAGTTATCATGAGGTAGAAAGTCACATTAGTGTCCTCAGCGTCTTTAGCGGAGCTCTTCACATCAGAAGCTGCAAAAGCCTCTCTGGGCTCCACCACTTTGACAAGCACAGTAGCTGTAGCTGAGAGCGACACGTTGCCATTGTCTTTGACCAGTATGACGAGTTTGTGCTCGGCCTCGTCTGTCTCTGTGAACGAGCGAAGTGTCCTGATCTGTCCTGTGTAGCGGTCCAACCCAAACAGACTGTGGTCAGTCACTTCCTGCAGTGAAAACAGCAGCCAGCCGTTATATCCGAT
Source organism: Mugilogobius chulae (assembly GCA_038363315.1). NCBI lineage: Eukaryota > Metazoa > Chordata > Actinopteri > Gobiiformes > Gobiidae > Mugilogobius > Mugilogobius chulae. The sequence goes on from CM076400.1 coordinate 32,955,997, forward strand.
ATCAGCGTCATAGGCCCTGACTTTAGTCACCAAGTGTCCTGCGTTCACATTGCGGGGGAGCTCCTCCACTCCTTCAGCAGAACCGTTAGAGCTGACTGGATACAGAATGACTGGAGCGTTGTCGTTCTGGTCCAGAATGAACACGTGCACTGTCACATTGCTGCTCAGTGACGGAGTCCCAGAGTCTGAGGCCACCACTTGAAACTGGAACGACTTTAAGGTCTCAAAGTCAAAGCTTTTCAGCGCCGTGATTTGGCCATTTTCACTATTAAGGTTGAGGAATGAAGTGACTTTGTTTTCTTCATTTCCATCTCTGTAAATGTGATAAGAAACATGGGCATTTTCACCTTCATCTTGATCAACAGCTTGAACAGAAAACAGCTGTGCTCCTGCTTCATTGCCCTCAGTGATGTAAAAACTATAAGGTTTAAGGACAAACTCTGGACTGTTGTCATTCACATCTGAAATGACAATGAAAATATTCTTCTCAGATGTAAGTGAGGGCTGGCCTTGATCTTTGGCCACTATAGACAGAACATACTGTGACTGTGTCTCTCTGTCCAGAGCAGATTTAGTCACAAGTGAAAACATTTTGTCCTGTAGAGAAGGAGACAGTGTAAAAGGAACATCTCCTTCTATTGAACATGTCACTTTCCCGTTCAGCCTAGAGTCTCTGTCATTAACACTGATCAGAGCCACAGTAGTCCCGGGTCTAGAGTCTTCAGGAATGGAGCTGGAAAACGAGGTGACTTCAATCTCAGGCGCATTATCATTCACGTCCAATATTTTAATTATTACGTTTTTTTCTGTGGTTAGTGGAGGCAAGCCTTTGTCTGACGCTTCTATTTCAATTTCATATTCACCATTTTGCTCAAAATCTATTTCACCTTTAACAATTATTTCCCCGGTTAAAGTAATTATTTCAAACGTTTCAAATACTTCTTGCATCACACTGTCGCTAAACCTGTAAACCACATCTCCGTTTGGACCCTCGTCTAAATCGGTTGCGTTTATTTGCATCACTGTTGTGCCAATCAAGGCGTTTTCAGTTAACTCCCCGGAATAGGAGTCTTTAATAAAAGTGGGTGCGTTGTCATTTACATCTAAAACGTTTATTATAATATTTATCTGACCAGATTTTGGCGGTTTACCTCCATCTAAAGCTGTCAGTGTTAAAGAATGCCTATGTACCGTCTCCCTGTCCAGCTGCTTTTGTAATATTAGAATTGGAATTTTACCCTCTTTTCCTTTGTCTTTTACTTCCAAACGGAAATGATCGTTGGCGTTCAGTTTGTATTGTTGCACAGAAAACACGCCACTGTCTGGATCTTTTGCTGGTTGTAGTTGGAAGCTTTTTCCACTAGTAACCGACTCGGAAATATCTATCGTTTTCTCCTCTCCTTGAAAATTTGGGTAATTGTCATTTACATCCAGAATTTCCACGGAAATATAGTGAATTTCGAGAGGGTTTTCAAGCACAGTTTTAAGATTTAAGACACAAGCATTGCTCCCGTCACAGACTTCCTCGCGATCTATTTTTCGGCTTACGTAGAGGTTTCCGTCATCTGGATTTACGTGGAAAAGGGTATCTTTTATCTCCGTCACAATCCGATATTTCCGTTCCTTGAGTGTGCCTTTATCTAATCCCAGGTCTTTGGCGACATTCCCCACAATTGTGCCTTCTTTTACTTCCTCCATTATCGCATATCTTATCTGCGCAAATGCTCCGTTCCTCAAGAGCTGAATAGATATAAATATGGTCAGCAGTAGTCCCGTTCTTTGTGCGCCTGGTGCTCTTTGTTCCATCAGCAGAGACATCTTTGAAATTGTTGGATGAAAAAGGTTGAAAACATGCGCAATTGCCTCAAGAAAAAGGGCCAAGTTGAAACAGCTTCTGAAAATGCACGTATGGCTCCAGTCGACCGAATTCAAGAATCATTCGCGTCAAAACCAGGCTTCGCTGTGGAAAGTAAATTCATATTTAGGGGCGGTCTGAATGGAGAGAAGGTGCGGGTCCAGTGATGCCTGCACACTGACACCATGCGCCTTTTGTTAGTTCTACATAACAAACTTCCGGAACGGGAGTTCTTACGTTAGACGTTCGGCAGCGCATTCATGAATATGCAAAGTCGCAATCACCAAGCAGCACTTTGACCAGTTGTTTATTTGAAGTTGTAGACTGTTTAGTTCTTTGGAAAGTAAGATAAACAAAAAGTAAAGTTACAGCTCCAACGGGACTGCACAAGAGGGTACACCACAATTCAAGCTGCCGAAAAGCGTGATTTTAACAATAGAAATGAAGGTCAAACGTTCTGATACCGCTTTCTAAAGGTGTTTTAATGTCTCTCTACAGATTACTGCGGGCTACTGCAAGTGACCGAGCTGAAACACTCGGGGTGGATTGATAACTGAAAGTGCCTCATAGTTCACGGACAAACAGCAACGCAGGTCAGTAAATGAGACTGATTTTGTATTTATTTAAATTTTTAATGTTAAAAGATGTTGGGACAAAAGTCATTAAAATATTGTATTATTACTATGATTATTGTGATTATTATTATTATTGGAAATATTATTAATCAGAATATTATTATATTCATCAATGTTATTATATTGTTGTTGCTGTTCTTGGTGTGACATGCAATGACCAGTATTTGAAAAACTGCAACATCACAATTAAACACGCAAGTGAACATTTTCTAATAACATCGGTATAGTTTATAAAAGCAAGTATTTATGTAAAACATTAGAATTCAAAATGTATAAAGTTAATTTTATGGCGTGTTTTATGTCTCAAACAAATTCAACGCAATGGCAAGTGAGTACATTTTCTTGATTTTAACCAACTGTCTTAAACCCACAAAAAAGCAGAATAATATGGTGTTAAGTATTTACCTCTTCCGAAGGCCTCCTTCTGTCCGGCAGCACCAGTGTGTTGGCCTGGCTCCCTGGGACTATAGTGGATCCTACGCTCATTCTGGGTCCAACTAACATGTAGCGCTTGTCTCCAGATCTGTACTGGATGCTGTGGCACAGAGTCCCGTCATAGTTTGTGTCCTGTAAGTACTTGGAGGTGTAGTCAGTGCTTGACTTGGAGCACTGCATTGCAATCAGCACAATGATACTGATAATGAACAGAGCTGAGACCGAGGCCAGAGTTATCATGAGGTAAAAGTCACATTAGTGTCCTCAGCGTCTTTAGCGGAGCTCTTCACATCAGAAGCTGCAAAAGCCTCTCTGGCCTCCACCACTTTGACAAGCACAGTAGCTGTAGCTGAGAGCGACACGTTGCCATTGTCTTTGACCAGTATGACGAGTTTGTGCTCGGCCTCGTCTGTCTCTGTGAACGAGCGAAGTGTCCTAATCTGTCCTGTGTAGCGGTCCAACCCAAACAGACTGTGGTCAGTCACTTCCTGCAGTGAAAACAGCAGCCAGCCGTTATATCCGATATCAGCGTCATAAGCCCTGACTTTAGTCACCAAGTGTCCTGCGTTCACATTGCGGGGGAGCTCCTCCACTCCTTCAGCAGAACCGTTAGAGCTGACTGGATACAGAATGACTGGAGCGTTGTCGTTCTGGTCCAGAATGAACACGTGCACTGTCACGTTGCTGCTCAGTGACGGAGTCCCAGAGTCTGAGGCCACCACTTGAAACTGGAACGACTTTAAGATTTCAAAGTCAAAACTTTTCAGCGCCGTGATTTTGCCATTTTCCGCGTTCACGTTTAAAAAGAGCGCCACGTCCTTCTCTTGTCCTGTGCGCGCAATGCTGTAGGAAACTTCTGCGTTTTCACTCTTATCTTTGTCTGCTGCAGTTACAGAGAACAGTGACGTTCCTGCCACGTTATTTCTACAATATAAAAGTACAGATGGTTTTGTTCAAACTGTGGACTGTTGTCGTTTACATCTAATATCTGAATACTGAGAGTTTTAGTGGTGGATAAAGGAGGCTCCCCACAGTCTGTGGCTTTGATTGTGATGTCATAATTTGACACTTCCTCCCTGTCCAGGAAATCCTTTGTGACAACTGAATATGTGTTTTCTTTATACGAGGGTTTTAGTTCAAAAGGCACGTTGTTTGTTATGTGCGCCATGATTTTACCATTAACACCAGAGTCTGCGTCTTTGACTCGAATGAGAGAAACTACTGTCCCTGGTTTGGAGTCTTCAGACACTGTGTTTGACAGAGAAGTCACGTCTATTTCAGGTGAATTGTCATTTACATCTATGATTTTAACAATAACTCTACATTCACCTGTTAATGGAGGCGTGGCTTTATCTGAGGCGTCTACATCTAATTCATAGCGATCAAATTCTTCAAAATTAAGTTGTTCTTTTGTTGCAATTTCACCTGTAATTTTATTTAATGTAAATATGTTTTTTACACCTCTAATAAGTGATTCCCTGAGACTGTACTCAATTTCACCATTAGTTCCATCGTCAGCGTCAGTTGCAGTGAGACCAATTACTACTGTTCCTATTTCAACATTTTCTTTGACAGAAATCTCATAAACCTCTTGAGTGAAAACGGGTTTGTTGTCGTTACTGTCCAGAACAATAACTGTCACATTTAGTGTCCCTGATCTTCTGGGTTTTCCTCCGTCTACAGCTGTGACAAGCAAAGAGAGCTTCTGCTTTTCCTCTCGATCTAAAGCTTTCTTTAAAATTAAAAACGGCGTTTTACCCAAATCACTTTCACGGACATTTATATCAAAATGTTCATTTGCAGATAAAGTGTAGGTGCGAATTGAATTTATTCCTGCATCAGGATCAACGGCGGGAGGCAGCTGGAACCGTTTTCCAGTTAAAGTCTGTTCCCAAATTTCTATGGTTTCATTTGTTTGAGGAAAAGTAGGAGCGTGATCATTTACATCAGTGATTTCGACAACCACATAGTGAACTTCCAAAGGGTTTTCCACCAGAACCTTCAGCTCCATCAGACACGTCCCGCTGCCCTGACACAGCTGCTCTCTGTCAATGCGGCCGTGGACGTACAAAGCGCCATTGTCAGAGTTTACTCCAAAAACAGCTTCATTCGTCTCAGAAACAACACGGAACCGTCTCTCACCCAACGAGGCAACATCAAGACCAAGATCCTTTGCCACATTTCCAACAACAGTCCCGTCCTTCACCTCCTCCGGAACAGAGTATCTGATCTGAGCCAAAGCGCACTGTCCAAAAAACATCAGAAGAGCCGCGCACACAGCGATCCACGGACATTTCCCCACAACAAATGTTCTCTTCATCTCCAACATTTTTCACAAATTAACGTATTCATGAAAACTGTTTTGAAGTCACCAAATAATCCAGAGTAACGAAAGAGACAAGTGAATACAACGCTGCAGTCTAACAGACACAAAAGGTTCTGTGAGAGGAGGGACAAAATACAACCGGGGCTTATTTGGAGGTTAGTGCCACCTTGTGATCACGTAGAGACACAGCGCGTGAGAAAATTTATAATAGCATGTTTCTACATTTTGTACACCAGCGTTTGTTCAAAATACAACACAGTGTCATAGCATGTGAACGACTGATACATGTTTTGTATTGTTCTTAATGCACCACGGACAGCGCTAAGACTGAAGTTTAAAACGACCGAGGACTTATGGGAAAGACATTCTCTATTTTGTGTAGAGCTGCCACAAATTACTCAAATCATCAAATATTGCAATCTTTGTCAACTAATCTTTTAATTAAATAATTAACTGTCTTAACATAGGCTTCAAAACATACCATGTGTTGGTAAAAACCTCAGATTGAACAGGAAGAAAATGTGTAAATGTTATGCTTTTGATAGAAAAACTATTTGGTCTATGAATAACCATGCATAGAACATCCTCAAGTGAAGTCACTGTCTTGTCTGGGTCACATTTTGTAATTAAGTTACTTTTGTATTCTAAACAAGCAGTTGATTAATCAAACAAATAATCAGCCATATATTTGATAAAAGAAACAATAATTTGTTGCAGCGCTAATTTGGTAAAATATCTAAAAAAAAAAGATATACAGCCCGATCTTGCCCCTTTGTCTTAGCCGGTCTTAGCCTTGGTCTTAATTATTCCTCTGTTGGCCACTAGTGGCTCTCTCCAAGCTCTATACACTGTCAGTATAGAAGGTGTGGCTCCAGCCAGATGTGAGGGGGTGCAGTTTTTTTCATTGAACCTGACACATGCTCACGCCTGTGACAAGTGAGCAGCTGCTTTAGGATTACAGGCAAAAGAGAACTGTAGCAGCAGCTTCAGTTTGAAAAAAAAACCTGCAATAATAGAAATCTATTTGGTCAAAGTCTATTTACTTGACAGACTTGATCAACTTTGTCTAAAAATGAGGCCAACATTTTTTTAACGTGTTGACACATAAAAATGGTTTAAAAAATACATGATGGCCTCTTTGGCCTTTCCATAGCATTCACACTGACCCATGTTCACTCTCACATCTGATTATCTTTTTTATTAAGTCAACAAGCTTTATGTAAAAGAAAAGACACATTTTTAGACAAAGTTGTTAAAGTCTGTCAAGTACATAAACTTTCACCAAATAGATTTCTATTATTACAGTTTTTTTCCAAACTGAAGCTGCTGCTACAGTTCTCTTTTGCCTGTGATGCTAAAGCAGCTGCTCACTTGTCACAGGCGTGAGCATGTGTCAGGTTCAATGAAAAAGCTGCACCCTCACATCTGGCTGGAGCCACACCTTCTATACTGACAGTGTATAGAGCTTGGAGAGAGCCACTAGTGGCCAACAGAGGAATAATTAAGACCAAGGCTAAGACCGGCTAAGACAAAAGGGCAAGATCGGGCTGATAAAGTTATAGAGAAGCAACAAGATATTTTGTCTTTTATTACTTTATTCATTTATTTATTGGGAACCCCATTAGCTTCACAATGTGGTCGCTAGTCCTCCTGGGGTCCATAGGCATGAAAAGTTCACACTACAGTATGTTGTACACATTAAAACTGATACAACAACAATTATGCAAAATACAGTTTGTGCCTTTCATACTAATAACAAATATAATCCACTGCAACATTTCTCTGTTGTCCATTCAAATTGTTTTAAGTCCATAGTTTTATTTGCAAATATACTTTGTACCTGAATAATATACTTTACTCGTGTCAGTAAGAAATGTTTGCAGATAAACATTTAAAAAATTAAAACAGCATCTAATATCTACATTTTTACATGATAGTTGTGAAACCAATAATGGTAAATTGGGCATATGGAGTAAAATGTGTATAGAAAGATAAATACACCTCTTTTTTTCTTCATTCTTTTGTAATTATCAGTATTAACGATGCATTTATTATTTGTTCTAGTCTGCACCAGAAAAAGAAACAAAACAAGGTTTAAGTCAGATGATAGGTAGTACCTACAAGGAATAGTTGTGCGTTTTTGCCATGCAAAGAAATGTAATGCAGCTTGCTAATGCAGCTTCTTGATTCCCCATCCACAGTCAAAGAGTGAGATGTTTGGAAAATAGTTTTAACTCTTACCTCTTCAGAGGGCCTCCTTCTGTCCGGCAGCACCAGTGTGTTGGCCTGGCTCCCTGGGACTATAGTGGATCCTACGCTCATTCTGGGTCCAACTAACATGTAGCGCTTGTCTCCAGATCTGTACTGGATGCTGTGGCACAGAGTCCCGTCATAGTTTGTGTCCTGTAAGTACTTGGAGGTGTAGTCAGTGCTGGACTTGGAGCACTGCATTGCAATCAGCACAATGATACTGATAATGAACAGAGCTGAGACCGAGGCCAGAGTTATCATGAGGTAAAAAGTCACATTAGTGTCCTCAGCGTCTTTAGCGGAGCTCTTCACATCAGAAGCTGCAAAAGCCTCTCTGGGCTCCACCACTTTGACAAGCACATTAGCTGTAGCTGAGAGCGACACGTTGCCATTGTCTTTGACCAGTATGACGAGTTTGTGCTCGGCCTCGTCTGTCTCTGTGAATGAGCGAAGTGTCCTGATCTGTCCTGTGTAGCGGTCCAACCCAAACAGACTGTGGTCAGTCACTTCCTGCAGTGAAAACAGCAGCCAGCCGTTATATCCGATATCAGCGTCATAGGCCCTGACTTTAGTCACCAAGTGTCCTGCGTTCACATTGCGGGGGAGCTCCTCCACTCCTTCAGCAGAACCGTTAGAGCTGACTGGATACAGAATGACTGGAGCGTTGTCGTTCTGGTCCAGAATGAACACGTGCACTGTCACGTTGCTGCTCAGTGACGGAGTCCCAGAGTCTGAGGCCACCACTTGAAACTGGAACGACTTTAAGGCCTCAAAGTCAAAGCTTTTCAGCGCCGTGATTTGGCCATTTTCCGCGTTCACGTTTAAAAAGAGCGCCACGTCCTTCTCTTGTCCTGTGCGCGCAATGCTGTAGGAAACGTCTGCGTTTTCACTCTTATCTTTGTCTGCTGCAGTTACAGAGAACAATGACGTCCCTGCCACGTTATTTTCTACAATATAAAAGTACAGAGGGTTTTGTTCAAACTGTGGACTGTTGTCGTTTACATCTAATATCTGAATACTGAGAGTTTTAGTGGTGGATAAAGGAGGCTCCCCACAGTCTGTGGCTTTGATTGTGATGTCATAATTTGACACTTCCTCTCTGTCCAGGAAATCCTTAGTGACAACTGAATATGTGTTTTCTTTATACGAGGGTTTTAGCTCAAAAGGCACGTTGTTTGTTATGTGCGCCATGATTTTACCATTAACACCAGAGTCTTTGTCTTTGACGCGAATGAGAGAAACTACTGTCCCTGGTTTGGAGTCTTCAGACACTGTGTTTGACAGAGAAGTCACATCTATTTCAGGTGAATTGTCATTTACATCTATGATTTTAATAATAACTCTACATTCACCTGTTAATGGAGGCGTGGCTTTGTCTGAGGCCTCTACATCTAATTCATATTGATCAGTTTCTTCAAAGTCAATTGGGCCTTTTGTGATAATTTCTCCTGTGGCCTTATTTAATTCAAATGTTTTATACACTTCTGGGGCCAGTGTTTCCCCGAGGTTATACTCAATTTCTCCATTTATTCCCTCATCAGAATCTGTTGCGTTTAGCCTAAATATTAAATTCCCTTCTCCAATTTCTCTTTCACTATGATGTGATAAACTTCCTGACTAAAAACGGGCTTATTGTCATTACTGTCAAGAACAACAATAGTAATATTTAATGTCCCAGATTTTTGTGGTTTCCCTCCATCAACCGCGGTGAGACGTAAATAGTGTCTGCTGCTCTGTTCTCGGTCTAAAGGCTTCTTTAGCTCCAGAAACGGTATTTTACCCAAATCACTTTGTCTGATGTTGATTTCAAAATGTTCGTTTGCAGACAATGTATAAGAACGGATCGAATTTATCCCCGCGTCAGGATCATGAGCAGGATGGAGTTGAAATCTTTTTCCCGGTAAAGTGTGCTCTCCAATTTCAAACGTTTGGTTCGTTTTAGGAAAAGTGGGAGCGTGATCATTTACATCAGTGATTTCTACAACCACATAGTGAACTTCCAAAGGGTTTTCCACCAGAACCTTCAGCTCCATCAGACACGTCCCGCTGCCCTGACACAGCTGCTCTCTGTCAATGCGGCCGTGGACGTACAAAGCGCCATTATCAGAGTTTACTCCAAAAACAGCTTCATTCGTTTCAGAAACAACACGGAACCGTCTCTCACCCAACGAGGCAACATCAAGACCAAGATCCTTTGCCACATTTCCAACAACAGTCCCGTCCTTCACCTCCTCCGGAACAGAGTATCTGATCTGAGCCAAAGCGCACTGTCCAAAAACATCAGAAGAGCCGCGCACACAGCGATCCACGGACATTTCCTCAAAACAAATGTTCTCCTCATCTTCAGCATTGTTCACAAATCCATGTATTTATGAAAACATATCTTAAAGCCACTAAAGTATCAATCAATCCAGAGTAACGCAAGCGACAAGTACATATAACGCTTCAGTCCAACAGAAACAAAAGGCTCTGTGAAGGGAGGGACGAGGTGCAGCAGTGGCTTATTTAAGGATTAGTGCCACCTTATGGTCACGTAGAGAATTTAAGGAAAAGTTTAACAACATGTTGATGTATTGTTTTTGAATAAAAAATTATAACTGATTTTGTTCAGATCATGGATATTGATTATTTGATAAAAAATTGATAAATACTGTAGCTCTGTCGTTCATTCAGCACCAGGGACAGCTCCAGGACTGAAGTTTATAAGATTGCAGAATCCGTTACATTTTTTGTATTTTTTTTTTTTTTTTTTTTTTAAATAACACTCAAATAGTTTATATATTTGTCCAACTCATTTAAAAATGTATGTTTTTAAGAAAGTAGGCATCAAGGAAAGAGCATGAAAACTATAATATTGTTCCCCTTTTGCCTAATTAAAATACACTAAAAGTCATTAGCAAAAGCTTAGGATCACAACAGCACATTTAGGTCGTGCAACAGCTGTTATTGTACACAATTTAGAACTTTGAGAGTATTGTAGACAGTGGAATTGTAAATAATTGTATTACATTGAAAAGCAATGACCTTTTTCTTTATTTTGTAATTACCACATACTTACTATGAAGACCATTTTATTTTTCTCTGTATTGGTTTTTGCCAGAAGCAGACACACAATAAGTCAGAAGATACGCTGAGAACTCACGTAGGAAAAAAACTCCGGCCTTAGTAGAAATTCTAAAAGGTTTTCTCAGAATGGCGTAACTCCAGTTACATTTGAGGAAATGTAAACACTCTCAAGCTCATTTATAAATGAGACACAATAACCTTTTCTCAACTTTAACTACAGGCTTTACTAAACAGACTATCTGTCCCACCATTGACAGAGAGACGTGTAATGTAATAATTTTCATGTGAATTCAATAGAAAACACATTTCCTTTTTAAGCTGCACACCATAAAACCATTTAGATTTAGATTAATAACATACAGACCATTTTACTTCAGAGATATGTTTTTTTTTTTTTCTTGCTATGTAAATACTTTTAATGCTACTTTTTTAATATTCTGATTCAAAGTCATACTAAATATGTGCTTTAAAACTTAAAAGACAGACTTGCATTTTTCTCAGCTTGATTTAGTTTGGTGTGATAATCCTTGTGAATATTGATCATAGTTTTAAAACAATTAAACAGCAAATTATAAAGTGTACGACAAGAAAACTGCCTCCACATGTTATCAAAAAGCACTGAATTGCAAAGACAATTTTTACAAAACTGGCACAATTTCTGAAGAAATTTAACCATCATTTAGAAATATTAAACTGTTACAAGATATTGTCATTTGTCAAACCGCAAAGTACATGTCCTTTAGAAAGATTTTATCAAATGATTATAATGTGACTGCAAGATAACAGTTGTGGTATCACCTTTACGAATGTCATAGTTGCTGAACAAGAGACTAAGAATCCCATCAAAACAGCCAAATTGGATGAAAACAAGCAGAATTTTTAGTGAAATTTTAAATGGGACTATTTTCTAAAGTTTTTTACTGAAAAATGTTGTGTAATCTAAGCACGCACTTTAACTCTGTCTTACCTCCTCAGAAGGCCTCCTTCTGTCGGGCAGCACCAGTGTGTTGGCCTGGCTCCCTGGGACTATAGTGGATCCTACGCTCATTCTGGGTCCAACTAACATGTAGCGCTTGTCTCCAGATCTGTACTGGATGCTGTGGCACAGAGTCCCGTCATAGTTTGTGTCCTGTAAGTACTTGGAGGTGTAGTCAGTGCTGGACTTGGAGCACTGCATTGCAATCAGCACAATGATACTGATAATGAACAGAGCTGAGACCGAGGCCAGAGTTATCATGAGGTAAAAAGTCACATTAGTGTCCTCAGAGTCTTTAGCGGAGCTCTTCACATCAGAAGCTGCAAAAGCCTCTCTGGGCTCCACCACTTTGACAAGCACAGTAGCTGTAGCTGAGAGCGACACGTTGCCATTGTCTTTGACCAGTATGACGAGTTTGTGCTCGGCCTCGTCTGTCTCTGTGAACGAGCGAAGTGTCCTGATCTGTCCTGTGTAGCGGTCCAACCCAAACAGACTGTGGTCAGTCACTTCCTGCAATGAAAACAGCAGCCAGCCGTTATATCCGATATCAGCGTCATAGGCCCTGACTTTAGTCACCAAGTGTCCTGCGTTCACATTGCGGGGGAGCTCCTCCACTCCTTCAGCAGAACCGTTAGAGCTGACTGGATACAGAATGACTGGAGCGTTGTCGTTCTGGTCCAGAATGAACACGTGCACTGTCACATTGCTGCTCAGTGACGGAGTCCCAGAGTCTGAGGCCACCACTTGAAACTGGAACGACTTTAAGGCCTCAAAGTTAAAGCTTTTCAGTGCAGTGATTTGACCGTTTTCACCATTAATATTAAGGAATGAAGTCACTTTGTTTTCATCACTTCCATCTCTGTAAATGTGATAAGAAACATGAGCATTTTCACCTTCATCTTTATCAACAGCTTGAACAGAAAACAGCTGTGCTCCTGCTTCATTGCCCTCAGTGATGTAAAAACTATAAGGTTTAAGGACAAACTCTGGGCTGTTGTCATTCACATCTGAAATGACAATGAAAATATTCTTCTCAGATGTAAGTGAGGCTGGCCTTGATCTTTGGCCACTATAGACAGAACATACTGTGACTGTGTCTCTCTATCCAGAGCAGATTTAGTCACAAGTGAAAACATTTTGTCCTGTAGAGAAGGAGACAGTGTAAAGGGAACATCTCCTTCTATTGAACATGTCACTTTCCCGTTCAGCCTAGAGTCTCTGTCATTAACACTGATCAGAGCCACAGTAGTCCCGGGTCTAGAGTCTTCAGGAATGGAGCTGGAAAACGAGGTGACTTCAATCTCAGGCGCATTATCATTCACGTCCAATATTTTAATTATTACGTTTTTTTCTGTGGTTAGTGGAGGCAAGCCTTTGTCTGACGCTTCTATTTCAATTTCATATTCACCATTTTGCTCAAAATCTATTTCACCTTTAACAATTATTTCCCCGGTTAAAGTAATTATTTCAAACGTTTCAAATACTTCTGCATCACACTGTCGCTAAACCTGTAAACCACATCTCCGTTTGGACCCTCGTCTAAATCGGTTGCGTTTATTTGCATCACTGTTGTGCCAATCAAGGCGTTTTCAATTAACTCACGGAATAGGAGTCTTTAATAAAAGTGGGTGCGTTGTCATTTACATCTAAAACGTTTATTATAATATTTATCTGACCAGATTTGGCGGTTTACCTCCATCTAAAGCTGTCAGTGTTAAAGAATGCCTAGTACCGTCTCCCTGTCCAGCTGCTTTTGTAATATTAGAATAGGAATTTTACCCTCTTTTCCTTTGTCTTTTACTTCCAAACGGAAATGATCGTTGGCGTTCAGTTTGGTATTGTTGCACAGAAAACACGCCACTGTCTGGGTCTTTTGCTGGTTGTAGTTGGAAGCTTTTTCCACTGTAACAGACTCGGAAATATCTATCGTTTTCTCCTCTCCTTGAAAATTGGGTAATTGTCATTTACATCCAGAATTTCCACGGAAATATAGTGAATTTCGAGAGGGTTTTCAAGCACAGTTTTAAGATTTAAGACACAAGCATTGCTCCCGTCACAGACTTCCTCGCGATCTATTTTTCGGCTTACGTAGAGGTTTCCGTCATCTGGATTTACGTGGAAAAGGGTGTCTTTTATCTCCGTCACAATCCGATATTTCCGTTCCTTGAGTGTGCCTTTATCTAATCCCAGGTCTTTGGCGACATTCCCCACAATTGTGCCTTCTTTTACTTCCTCCATTATCGCATATCTTATCTGCGCAAATGCTCCGTTCCCAAAAGCGGAATAGATATAAATATGGTCAGCAGTAGTCCCGTTCTTTGTGCGCCTGGTGCTCTTTGTTCCATCAGCAGAGACATCTTTGAAATTGTTGGATGAAAAAGGTTGAAAACATGCGCAATTGCCTCAAGAAAAAGGCCAAGTTGAAACAGCTTATGAAAATGCACGTATGGCTCCAGTCGACCGAATTCAATTTAAGAATCATTCGCGTCAAAACCAGGCTTCGCTGTGGAAAGTAAATTCATATTTAGGGGCGGTCTGAATGGAGAGAAGGTGCGGGTCCATTGATGCCTGCACACTGACACCATGCGCCTTTTGTTGGTTCTACGTGACAAACTTCCGGAACGGGAGTTCTTACGTTAGACGTTCGGCAGCGCATTCATGAATATGCAAAGTCGCAATCACCAAGCAGCACTTTGACCAGTTGTTTATTTGAAGTTGTAGACTGTTTAGTTCTTTGGAAAGTAAGATAAACAAAAAGTAAAGTTACAGCTCCAACGGGACTGCACAAGAGGGTACACCACATTTAACTCAAGCGTATTTTTAACAAAGAAATGAAGGTCAAACGTTCTGATACCGCTTTCTAAAGGTGTTTTAATGTCTCTCTACAGATTACTGCGGGCTACTGCAAGTGACCGAGCTGAAACACTGGGGTGGATTGATAACTGAAAGTGCCTCATAGTTCACGGACAAACAGCAACGCAGGTCAGTAAATGAGACTGATTTTGTATTTATTTAATTTTTAATGTTAAAAGATGTTGGGACAAAAGTCATTAAAAATATTGTATTATTACTATGATTATTGTGATTATTATTTATTATATTGGTAATATTATTAATAGAATATTATTATATTCATCAATGTTATTATATTGTTGTTCTGTTCTGGACATGCAATGACCAGTATTTGAAAAACCGCAACATCACAATAAACACGTAAGTGAACATTTTCTAATAAAATCGGTATAGTTTATAAAAGCAAGTATTGTAAACATTAGAATTCAAAATGTATAAAGTTAATTTTATGGCGTGTTTTATGTCTCAAACAAATCAACGCAATGGCAAGTGAGGACATTTTCTTGATTTTAACCAAACTGTCTTAAACCCACAAAAAGCACAATAATATGGTGTTAAGTATTTACCTCTTCGAGGCCTCCTTCTGTCCGGCAGCACCAGTGTGTTGGCCTGGCTCCCTGGGACTATAGTGGATCCTACGCTCATTCTGGGTCCAACTAACATGTAGCGCTTGTCTCCAGATCTGTACTGGATGCTGTGGCACAGAGTCCCGTCATAGTTTGTGTCCTGTAAGTACTTGGAGGTGTAGTCAGTGCTGGACTTGGAGCACTGCATTGCAATCAGCACAATGATACTGATAATGAACAGAGCTGAGACCGAGGCCAGAGTTATCATGAGGTAAAAAGTCACATTAGTGTCCTCAGCGTCTTTAGCGGAGCTCTTCACATCAGAAGCTGCAAAAGCCTCTCTGGCTCCACCACTTTGACAAGCACAGTAGCTGTAGCTGAGAGCGACACGTTGCCATTGTCTTTGACCAGTATGACGAGTTTGTGCTCGGCCTCGTCTGTCTCTGTGAACGAGCGAAGTGTCCTGATCTGTCCTGTGTAGCGGTCCAACCCAAACAGACTGTGGTCAGTCACTTCCTGCAGTGAAAACAGCAGCCAGCCGTTATATCCGATATCAGCGTCATAGGCCCTGACTTTAGTCACCAAGTGTCCTGCGTTCACATTGCGGGGGAGCTCCTCCACTCCTTCAGCAGAACCGTTAGAGCTGACTGGATACAGAATGACTGGAGCGTTGTCGTTCTGGTCCAGAATGAACACGTGCACTGTCACGTTGCTGCTCAGTGACGGAGTCCCAGAGTCTGAGGCCACCACCTGAAACTGGAACGACTTTAAGATCTCAAAGTCAAAACTTTTCAGTGCCGTGATTTTGCCATTTTCCACGTTCACGTTTAAAAAGAGCGCCACGTCCTTCTCTTGTCCTGTGCGCGCAATGCTGTAGGAAACTTCTGCGTTTTCACTCTTATCTTTGTCTGCTGCAGTTACAGAGAACAGTGACGTCCCTGCCACGTTATTTTCTACAATATAAAAGTATAGAGGGTTTTGTTCAAACTGTGGACTGTTGTCGTTTACATCTAATATCTGAATACTGAGAGTTTTAGTGGTGGATAAAGGAGGCTCCCCACAGTCTGTGGCTTTGATTGTGATGTCATAATTTGACACTTCCTCCCTGTCCAGGAAATCCTTAGTGACAACTGAATATGTGTTTTCTTTATACGAGGGTTTTAGCTCAAAAGGCACGTTGTTTGTTATGTGCGCCATGATTTTACCATTAACACCAGAGTCTGCGTCTTTGACTCGAATGAGAGAAACTACTGTCCCTGGTTTGGAGTCTTCAGATACTGTGTTTGACAGAGAAGTCACGTCTATTTCAGGTGAATTGTCATTTACATCTATGATTTTAACAATAACTCTACATTCACCTGTTAATGGAGGCGTGGCTTTGTCTGAGGCTTCTATGTCTAATTCATAGCGATCAAATTCTTCAAAATTAAGTTGTTCTTTTGTTGCAATTTCACCTGTAATTTTATTTAATGTAAATATGTTTTTTACTCCTCTAATAAGTGATTCTCTGAGACTGTACTCAATTTCACCATTAGTTCCATCGTCAGCGTCAGTTGCAGTGAGACCAATTACTACTGTTCCTATTTCAACATTTTCTTTGACAGAAATCTCATAAACCTCTTGAGTGAAAACGGGTTTGTTGTCGTTACTGTCCAGAACAATAACTGTCACATTTAGTGTCCCTGATCTTCTGGGTTTGCCTCCGTCTACAGCTGTGACAAGCAAAGAGAGCTTCTGCTTTTCCTCTCGATCTAAAGCTTTCTTTAAAATTAAAAACGGCGTTTTACCCAAATCACTTTCACGGACATTTATATCAAAATGTTCATTTGCAGATAAAGTGTAGGTGCGAATTGAATTTATTCCTGCATCAGGATCAACGGCGGGAGGCAGCTGGAACCGTTTTCCAGTTAAAGTCTGTTCCCAAATTTCTATGGTTTCATTTGTTTGAGGAAAAGTAGGAGCGTGATCATTTACATCAGTGATTTCGACAACCACATAGTGAACTTCCAAAGGGTTTTCCACCAGAACCTTCAGCTCCATCAGACACGTCCCGCTGCCCTGACACAGCTGCTCTCTGTCAATGCGGCCGTGGACGTACAAAGCGCCATTGTCAGAGTTTACTCCAAAAACAGCTTCATTCGTCTCAGAAACAACACGGAACCGTCTCTCACCCAACGAGGCAACATCAAGACCAAGATCCTTTGCCACATTTCCAACAACAGTCCCGTCCTTCACCTCCTCCGGAACAGAGTATCTGATCTGAGCCAAAGCGCACTGTCCAAAAAACATCAGAAGAGCCGCGCACACAGCGATCCACGGACATTTCCCCACAACAAATGTTCTCTTCATCTCCAACATTTTTCACAAATTAACGTATTCATGAAAACTGTTTTGAAGTCACCAAATAATCCAGAGTAACGAAAGAGACAAGTGAATACAACGCTGCAGTCTAACAGACACAAAAGGTTCTGTGAGAGGAGGGACAAAATACAAACGGGGCTTATTTGGAGGTTAGTGCCACCTTGTGATCACGTAGAGACACAGCGCGTGAGAAAATTTATAATAGCATGTTTCTACATTTTGTACATCAGCGTTTGTTCAAAATACAACAGTGTCAGCATGTGAACGACTGATACATATTTTGTATTGTTCTTAATGCACCACGGACGGCGCTAGGACTGAAGTTTAAAACGACCGAGGACTTATGGGAAAGACATTCTGTATTTTGTGTAGAGCTGCCACAAATTACTCAAATAATCGCAAATAATCAAATATTGCAATCTTTGTCAACTAATCTTTTAATCAAATAATTAACTGTCTTAACATATGCTTCAAAACATACCATGTGTTGGTAAAAACATCAGATTGAACAGGAAGAAAATGTGTAAATGTTCTGCTTTTGATAGAAAAACTATTTGGTCTATGAATAGCCATGCATAGAACATCCTCAAATGAAGTCACTGTCTTGTCTGGGTCACATTTTGTAATTAAGTTACTTTTGTATTCTAAACAAGCAGTTGATTAATCAAACAAATAATCAGCCATATATTTGATAAAAGAAACAATAATTTGTTGCAGCGCTAATTTGGTAAAATAACTAAAAAAAAGATATTAAGTTATAGAGAAGCAACAAGATATTTTTGTCTTTTATTACTTTATTCATTTATTTATTGGGAACCCCATTAGCTTCCACAATGTGGTCGCTAGTCCTCCTGGGGTCCATAGGCATGAAAAGTTCACACTACAGTATGTTGTACACATTAAAACTGATACAACAACAATTATGCAAAATACAGTTTGTGCCTTTCATACTAATAACAATTATAATCCACTGCAACATTTCTCTGTTGTCCATTCAAATTGTTTTAAGTCCATAGTTTTATTTGCAAATATACTTTGTACCTGAATAATATACTTTACTCGTGTCAGTAAGAAATGTTTGCAGATAAACATTTAAAAAATTAAAACAGCATCTAATATTTACATTTTTACATGATAGTTGTGAAACCAATAATGGTAAATTGGGCATATGGAGTAAAATGTGTATAGAAAGATAAATACACCTCTTTTTTTCTTCATTCTTTTGTAATTATCAGTATTAAAGATTCATTTAATATTTGTTCTAGTCTGCACCAGAAAAAGAAACAAAACAAGGTTTAAGTCAGATGATAGGTAGTACCTACAAGGAATAGTTGTGCGTTTTTGCCATGCAAAGAAATGTAATGCATCTTGTTAATGCAGCTTCTTGATTCCCCATCCACAGTCAAAGAGTGAGATGTTTGGAGAATAGTTTTAACTCTTACCTCCTCAGAGGGCCTCCTTCTGTCGGGCAGCACCAGTGTGTTGGCCTGGCTGCCTGGGACTATATATGTTCATGTGACAGTGACACCAAGCGATGTAAACAAAAAATACTACAATGTTATACTATGTGGTATTGTGGTATATATAAATAAATACCTAAATAATTACATTAATATAGAAAAATATCTTTTCATAAACGTGGCTCTGGGATCCAGAGTCCAGCACCTTGGACAGCACATCTTACACAACAACACAATCTGGGTGTGTACACGTACAGTAAGTTACAACCTAAGTGTTATGAAGCATAAAATCAATTTTGATCATTTGTTTTGTGTAAAGATGTTGAAGGGTATTCGAAGTTTTAAGTCTTACTTTTCAGTCTTCCTTATAAATGAGATTGAAGCTAGTTAAATACGCACTTTTCATGAACTTCGTGCTAAAAAATTGCAACCTATATAGCTCAGTTTGTGCGCTTTTGAAGGGATATTAGAGAAAGTTAGTACAGAGCAATAAGAACCGATAAAACTTTAAAAAGTGTAGTGACTGGACCATAAATACGCTCTTGAATTGAGAATTTTACTTCGGAGGTGTAACGAATGTTTAAACGATGCATAATACAAACCTCGGGAAAATATAATGAGAGAAAAATAAAGGGTTACCTACAGGTGGTTTTGAAGCATGAAAAAAATGAATTATAGTCAAAAACATGATGTAATTTTACCTCTTCAGAAGGCCTCCTCCTGTCCGGCAGCACCAGTGTGTTGGCCTGGCTCCCTGTGACTATAGTGGATCCTACGCTCATTCTGGGTCCAACTAACATGTAGCGCTTGTCTCCAGATCTGTACTGGATGCTGTGGCACAGAGTCCCGTCATAGTTTGTGTCCTGTAAGTACTTGGAGGTGTAGTCAGTGCTGGACTTGGAGCACTGCATTGCAATCAGCACAATGATACTGATAATGAACAGAGCTGAGACCGAGGCCAGAGTTATCATGAGGTAAAAAGTCACATTAGTGTCCTCAGCGTCTTTAGCGGAGCTCTTCACATCAGAAGCTGCAAAAGCCTCTCTGGGCTCCACCACTTTGACAAGCACAGTAGCTGTAGCTGAGAGCGACACGTTGCCATTGTCTTTGACCAGTATGACGAGTTTGTGCTCGGCCTCGTCTGTCTCTGTGAACGAGCGAAGTGTCCTGATCTGTCCTGTGTAGCGGTCCAACCCAAACAGACTGTGGTCAGTCACTTCCTGCAGTGAAAACAGCAGCCAGCCGTTATATCCGATATCAGCGTCATAGGCCCTGACTTTAGTTACCAAGTGTCCTGCGTTCACATTGCGGGGGAGCTCCTCCACTCCTTCAGCAGAACCGTTAGAGCTGACTGGATACAGAATGACTGGAGCGTTGTCGTTCTGGTCCAGAATGAACACGTGCACTGTCACGTTGCTGCTCAGTGACGGAGTCCCAGAGTCTGAGGCCACCACTTGAAACTGGAACGACTTTAAGGCCTCAAAGTCAAAGCTTTTAGCGCAACAACATCTCCGTTTCTTTGTTAATATTAAGAAAAGATACAATTTTGTTTTCATCGCCACTACCTCTTTGTATTTGATAGGAAATAAGCGCGTTCTCTCCCTCGTCACAGTCAGAGGCTTTTACTGAAAACACGGATGCTCCTGGAGGGTTGTTCTCGGGTATGTCAGAGCATACATTGTAACATTAAAGTCTGGTTTATTGTCATTTACATCTGATATTGTCACCCTGATTGTTTTTTCTGAGCTTAACTGCGGCTCGCCCTCGTCTTCTGCTGTTATAGTAATATCATAAAACACGTGCTTTTCTCTGTCCAGCAGTGATTTAGTGACGACGGCAAACATGTTGCTTTGAATTGAAGGTTTTATGGTAAACGGACTGTCTAAAGTGACGTGGCTCCGGATTTTCCCGTTCATTCCAGAGTCTAAGTCTGTAATGCTCAATAAAGCTACAGTTGTTCCTGAGCGGCTGTCCTCGGACACAGCACCAGACAAAGACGCCACTTCTATCACGGGATGGTTGTCGTTCACATCTTCTATTTTAATAATGACGCTTTTATCCGTTCGAAACGGAATGCTGCCTTTATCAGAAGCCTGAACATCAATGTCATAACTATCTTCTTCTTCAAAATCTATTTCACCTATGACAGTAATCTCACCTGTGAAGGAGTCTATGGTAAATAATTCTCGTACTCTTTCTTTCACCTTCCAAATGAATAGATTATTTCCCGTTAGAACCACTGTCTAAATCAGTTGCGTTGACTTGAATCACTGTCGTACCAATTGGCGCATTTTCTTGTAGCACAGCGGTGTATGAGTCTTTACTGAAAACAGGCATGTTGTCATTTACATCCAACACGTCTATTAATATTTCCACCGTCCCTGACTTTGAAGGGTTTCCTCCATCCAGCGCAGTTAAAATCATCTTGTGACTGCTTTTGGTCTCTCTGTCTAACTGTTTTTGTAACTGTAACACGGGGCTTTTACCATCCTTGCCTCTATTTTCACTTCTAAACGAAAATACTCGTTTTGACTAAGTTTATATTGTTGAACAGAATTTGAACCAGCGTCAGGATCATGCGCACTTTCTAGCTGATATTTTGTTCCCGGCAAAGAAGACTCTACTATGTCAAGTCGTTTAATTTTCTCTGGAAATGTGGGCGAATTGTCATTTAAATCTATATCTCCACTAAGACATAATGCACTTCTAGTGGATTGTCCAGTACGACTTTTAGATTAATCAAACAAGCATTGTTGTCTCTACAAACCGCTTCTCTGTCTATTTTCCCGGTGGAGGAAAGATCTCCGTTGTTCTCGTTCACCCTGAAGAGAGGTTCAGCGTTGTCTGCCATTATACGAAAACCTCTTTGTTTCAGCAGATTTTGCTCGATGCCTAAATCTTTGGCTATATTCCCAATGACACGTTCCTCCTGAAGCTCTTCTGAAATTGAGTATCTCAGCTGAGAAGAGGCCTCTCCTGATGAACAACAAAATCAAAACGACGATCAGACGAAACTGCTGCCGCAAGTCTCTTTGTCCCGCGCCAGAAAAAGGATTAAAATGTCCAACTGGCCACCTCGTTTTGGACATGTTTTTGTTTAGGATTTACAATTATTTTCATGAAACAAAAATGTCGGATGCAAAAAAACTATTGCCAAACGGCCGTTCTCCGCATAAATGCTGAATAAAACAGCCACAACCCAAGAAGAACAACAGAAGAGGCGGGTCCTAAAGATACAGACCGAGTACCACCCTAATGAAGCACTGCCCCCCTCTGACAATAAGAGTATTTTTACTTGTATTTGTATTTCTAATTATAAAGCAATATCTTTTTCGCAAATACAGTTTCTTCATAATTTCATAATACGGCCTGTGTATAAAACAAAATGACAATAAAAATTTAACAATGAGAAACGTAATTTCATGAAGTCTAATCATTCCACAAACAGCAGTGGGACTACAGATTGAACAAACAATACATCAAGCAGACAGCATCATTAAAGTAAACTAAATTTTCAATGTTTAGGTGTACCGGCCAAACGTTATTTTTTAGAAAGGACAATACAACTTTCACCAATTAAACAAACAAGAAAAGACAAAAAAGTCACATAGAATAGACTAGTAGTTCCAATGTTAAGAATACAATTTTTTAAAGCTTAAAAACCAAATTTAAAAATTTTTTGCAAATCAGCACCATGGCCAGCTTTACTATAAAACCACATAAAAAAAATCAAGAAA
The DNA here is from genome assembly GCA_038363315.1 of Mugilogobius chulae. Classification (NCBI taxonomy): domain Eukaryota; kingdom Metazoa; phylum Chordata; class Actinopteri; order Gobiiformes; family Gobiidae; genus Mugilogobius; species Mugilogobius chulae. The sequence goes on from CM076400.1 coordinate 32,978,517, forward strand.
TATATTTATTTTGCAACTTTCAGAACAATCTAACTTACGTTGTTAAAGGAGTAGAATATTTACCTCTTCAGAAGGCCTCCTTCTGTCTGGCAGCACCAGTGTGTTGGCCTGGCTCCCTGGGACTATAGTGGATCCTACGCTCATTCTGGGTCCAACTAACATGTAGCGCTTGTCTCCAGATCTGTACTGGATGCTGTGGCACAGAGTCCCGTCATAGTTTGTGTCCTGTAAGTACTTGGAGGTGTAGTCAGTGCTGGACTTGGAGCACTGCATTGCAATCAGCACAATGATACTGATAATGAACAGAGCTGAGACCGAGGCCAGAGTTATCATGAGGTAAAAAGTCACATTAGTGTCCTCAGCGTCTTTAGCGGAGCTCTTCACATCAGAAGCTGCAAAAGCCTCTCTGGGCTCCACCACTTTGACAAGCACAGTAGCTGTAGCTGAGAGCGACACGTTGCCATTGTCTTTGACCAGTATGACGAGTTTGTGCTCGGCCTCGTCTGTCTCTGTGAACGAGCGAAGTGTCCTGATCTGTCCTGTGTAGCGGTCCAACCCAAACAGACTGTGGTCAGTCACTTCCTGCAGTGAAAACAGCAGCCAGCCGTTATATCCGATATCAGCGTCATAGGCCCTGACTTTAGTCACCAAGTGTCCTGCGTTCACATTGCGGGGGAGCTCCTCCACTCCTTCAGCAGAACCGTTAGAGCTGACTGGATACAGAATGACTGGAGCGTTGTCGTTCTGGTCCAGAATGAACACGTGCACTGTCACGTTGCTGCTCAGTGACGGAGTCCCAGAGTCTGAGGCCACCACTTGAAACTGGAACGACTTTAAGCTCAAAGTCAAAGCTTTTCAGCGCCGTGATTTGGCCATTTTCCGCGTTCACGTTTAAAAAGAGCGCCACGTCCTTCTCTTGTCCTGTGCGCGCAATGCTGTAGGAAACGTCTGCGTTTTCACTCTTATCTTTGTCTGCTGCAGTTACGGAGAACAGTGACGTCCCTGCCACGTTATTTTCTACAATATAAAAGTACAGAGGGTTTTGTTCAAACTGTGGACTGTTGTCGTTTACATCTAATATCTGAATACTGAGAGTTTTAGTGGTGGATAAAGGAGGCTCCCCACAGTCTGTGGCTTTGATTGTGATGTCATAATTTGACACTTCCTCCCTGTCCAGGAAATCCTTAGTGACAACTGAATATGTGTTTTCTTTATACGAGGGTTTTAGTCAAAAGGCACGTTATTTGTTATGTGCGCCATGATTTTACCATTAACACCAGAGTCTTTGTCTGTTACACTATTAATGAGATAACTGTCCCTGGTTTGGAGTCTTCAGACACTGTGTTTGACAGAGAAGTCACGTCTATTTCAGGTGAATTGTCATTTACATCTATGATTTTAATAACAACTCTACATTCACCTGTTAATGGAGGCGTGGCTTTGTCTGAGGCCTCTACATCTAATTCATAACTAATAAATTCTTCAAAATTCAGTAATCCTTTCGTTGTAATCACGCCTGTGACTTTATTTAATTCAAAGACGTTTTGAACCTCTTGAATAATTGATTCTCTGAGACTGTACTCAATTTCACCATTAGTTCCATCGTCAGCGTCAGTGCAGTGAGACCAATTACTACTGTTCCTATTTCAACATTTTCTTTGACGGAAATCTCATAAACCTCTTGAGTGAAAACGGGTCTGTTGTCGTTACTGTCCAGAACAATAACTGTCACATTTAGTTCCTGATCTTCTGGGTTTTCCTCCGTCTACAGCTGTGACAAGCAAAGAGAGTTCTGCTTTTCCTCTCGATCTAAAGCTTTTTTTAAACTAAAAACGGAGTTTTACCTAAATCACTTTCACGGACATTTATATCAAAATGTTCATTTGCAGATAAAGTGTAGCTGCGAACTGTGTTTGGTCCTGCGTCTGGATCGACGGCAGGGTGAAGCTGAAATCGTTTTCCAGATAAGGTGTGTTCTGCTATTTCTATAGTTTCATTTGTTTTAGGAAAAGTAGGAGCGTGATCATTTACATCAGTGATTTCTACAACCACATAGTGAACTTCTAAAGGGTTTTCAACCAGAACCTTCAGCTCCATCAGACACGTCCCGCTGCCCTGACACAGCTGCTCTCTGTCAATGCGGCCGTGGACGTACAAAGCGCCATTATGAGGATTTACCTCGAAAATACTTTCTTTTGATCAGGGGCAACGCGGAACTGCCTTTCACCTAATGAAGCAACATCAAGACCAAGATCCTTTGCCACATTTCCAACAACAGTCCCGTCCTTCACCTCCTCCGGAACAGAGTATCTGATCTGAGCCAAAGCGCACTGTCCAAAAAACATCAGAAGAGCCGCGCACACAGCGATCAACGGACATTTCCCCAAAACAAATGTTCTCTCATCTTCAGCATTGTTCACAAATACGTGTATTTATGAAAACTGTGTTCAAGTCACTAAAACATCAAATAATCCAGAGTAAAGCAAAGACAAGTGAATACAACGCTTCAGTCCAACAGAAACAAAAGGCTCTGTGAGAGGAGGGACAACCGGCGTAAGGCTTAATTTGAGTGCTAGTGCCACCTTGTGTTCACACAGAGAACTTAACAAACAGCTAATCTGCTTAGTACTTTATTTTATTTGTCAATACTAGAAGACTTAAAGTTTACAAAGTCGAAATTTGAGAAAACGATTTCTTGATCCAACCCCCTTATCCTCGCTTCAGCACCAAGGACAGCCCTTGACTGAAGCTTAAAGTGCTGCTTTCGTGCGTTTCAAGACATTATACTGTGCTCTAAAAAGCATTAAAGAGAATGTGTTGTGGCTAAGGAATTAGACCCAGATACGGACGTGTGTGAGCTGAATATAAAGATTGACAAATATGTATAATGCCTTTGTCTTTTTTACTGAATACCAATGCTAAAAACAGTTGTAAATTACTAAATAACAATAAAGCAAGACAAAACCTTTAAACAATACATTTCTCATTTTATGTAGCTTTAAAAATCCCGCTGTATCATGTTGAAATATAGTTTAAAAAGTGTAATTTGCTTCTTGTGACACCTTGCATCAGTCTAAGGACCACAGATGAAACCTAACCATTTTGCACATCAGTATGATTTGTATCTAAATTAAATAAATGAATATATTAAAACTGCCCCTATATCCTCTGTTACATTTGCTTTTCGATGGGGATTTTGTGATTGTGTTTTACTTAATTTCAACAACAAATCCCTTAAATTCAAATATTTGTCGATGGTCGCTTCAGATGTCACAACTCACAAATAATCTACGAAAAAAAGTTGTTTATATCTAAATAGTCATGATTCACTTCTTAGGTATGGATTAATTCTCACCTTATTGACATTTGTTTGATTTTAGAGTTGTAATGTCCTTACATTCAAGCTTTTTATTCGTTCATTCTGACCTTTTTGTTTATTTTTTTGTTTTGTTTTGTCTTATTATCCATTTAATATTTTGCAGTTGATTTTATGCATTAAAAATGGAGAATGATTGGTAAAATAATTAAAAAATAAATAAATGTTTACTTGATTGATTAAAGAAACTTAACAACTTTTTTTTTTTTTTTTCATTATCTAATCTGTACTTAAATTATTGGTTTGGACTGCTTTGGAAAAGTTATTTTTTTTTATCCAAAAGTTATAATAGAGTGAACGTAAACGAAATTTTGTTGTCGTTGTTTGATAATTCGTCCAAACTCCGTCATGCTAAAGATCAGTGTGTTTTATTCTTACCTCTTCAGAGGGCCTCCTTCTGTCCGGCAGCACCAGTGTGTTGGCCTGGCTCCCTGGGACTATAGTGGATCCTACGCTCATTCTGGGTCCAACTAACATGTAGCGCTTGTCTCCAGATCTGTACTGGATGCTGTGGCACAGAGTCCGTCATAGTTTGTGTCCTGTAAGTACTTGGAGGTGTAGTCAGTGCTGGACTTGGAGCACTGCATTGCAATCAGCACAATGATACTGATAATGAACAGAGCTGAGACCGAGGCCAGAGTTATCATGAGGTAAAAAGTCACATTAGTGTCCTCAGCGTCTTTAGCGGAGCTCTTCACATCAGAAGCTGCAAAAGCCTCTCTGGGCTCCACCACTTTGACAAGCACAGTAGCTGTAGCTGAGAGCGACACGTTGCCATTGTCTTTGACCAGTATGACGAGTTTGTGCTCTGCCTCGTCTGTCTCTGTGAACGAGCGAAGTGTCCTGATCTGTCCTGTGTAGCGGTCCAACCCAAACAGACTGTGGTCAGTCACTTCCTGCAGTGAAAACAGCAGCCAGCCGTTATATCCGATATCAGCGTCATAGGCCCTGACTTTAGTCACCAAGTGTCCTGCGTTCACATTGCGGGGGAGCTCCTCCACTCCTTCAGCAGAACCGTTAGAGCTGACTGGATACAGAATGACTGGAGCGTTGTCGTTCTGGTCCAGAATGAACACGTGCACTGTCACATTGCTGCTCAGTGACGGAGTCCCAGAGTCTGAGGCCACCACTTGAAACTGGAACGACTTTAAGGCCTCAAAGTCAAAGCTTTTCAGCGCCGTGATTTGGCCATTTTCCGCGTTCACGTTTAAAAAGAGTGCCACGTCCTTCTCTTGTCCTGTGCGCGCAATGCTGTAGGAAACGTCTGCGTTTTCACTCTTATCTTTGTCTGCTGCAGTTACAGAGAACAGTGACGTCCCTGCCACGTTATTTTCTACAATATAAAAGTACAGAGGGTTTTGTTCAAACTGTGGACTGTTGTCGTTTACATCTAATATCTGAATACTGAGAGTTTTAGTGGTGGATAAAGGAGGCTCCCCACAGTCTGTGGCTTTGATTGTGATGTCATAATTTGACACTTCCTCCCTGTCCAGGAAATCCTTAGTGACAACTGAATATGTGTTTTCTTTATACGAGGGTTTTAGCTCAAAAGGCACGTTGTTTGTTATGTGCGCCATGATTTTACCATTAACATCAGAGTCTTTGTCTGTTACACTTATTAATGAGATAACTGTCCCTGGTTTGGAGTCTTCAGACACTGTGTTTGACAGAGAAGTCACGTCTATTTCAGGTGAATTATCGTTTACATCTAGGATTTTAATAATAACTCTACATTCACCTGTTAATGGAGGCGTGCCTTTGTCTGAAGCGTGTGCTTCTATTTCAAAAAAATCATTTTCTTCAAAATCTATCTCTTCTTTTACAACAATGTCGCCTGTTTTGGAGTCTAATTCAAATATATCATATATTCTTTTCTTCAATGTTTTGCCAGACTATAATCAATTTCTCCGTTTGTTCCTTCATCTGGATCTGTGGCTGTGAGTTTAAAAATGGACGTTCCCGTTTGCACGTTTTCTTTGACTTGAACTTCATAAATCTCTTGGCTAAACACGGGCGTATTGTCGTTAGAGTCCAACACAAATACGGTAATATTTAGTGTGCCTGATCTTTGTGGTTTGCCTCCATCAACTGCTGTCACCTGCAGAAAATGTTCACTGCTTTGTTCTCTGTCTAGCACTTTTTTCAACACAAGAAATGGAATTTTTTCACTTTTACTGTCGCGAATATTAATATCAAAATGTTCATTTGCAGATAAACTGTAGGTGCGAACTGAGTTTATTCCTGCGTCAGGATCATGCGCAGCGTGAAGCTGAAAACGTTTACCAGACAACGATTGTTCTCCAATTTTAAACGTTTGGTTTGTTTTAGGAAAAGTAGGAGCGTGATCATTTACATCAGTGATTTCTACAACCACATAGTGAACTTCCAAAGGGTTTTCCACCAGAACCTTCAGCTCCATCAGACACGTCCCGCTGCCCTGACACAGCTGCTCTCTGTCAATGCGGCCGTGGACGTACAAAGCGCCATTACGTGGGTTTACCTCAAAAATACTTTCCTTTGATCCAGGGGCAACGCGGAACTGCCTTTCACCTAATGAAGCAACATCAAGACCAAAATCCTTTGCCACATTTCCAACAACAGTCCCGTCCTTCACCTCCTCCGGAACAGAGTATCTGATCTGAGCCAAAGCGCACTGTCCAAAAAACATCAGAAGAGCCGCGCGCACAGCGATCCACGGACATTTCCCCAAAACAAATGTTCTCCTCATCTTCAGCATTGTTCACAAATACGTGTATTTATGAAAACTGTGTTCAAGTCACTAAAACATCAAATAATCCAGAGTAACGAAAGAGACAAGAGAATACAACACTTCAGTCTAACAGAAACAAAAGGCTCTGTGAGAGGAGGGACAAACGACGTAAGGCTTTATTTGAGTGTTAGTGCCACCTTGTGTTCACACAGAGAACTTAACAAACAACTAATCTGCCTATTATTTTATTTTATTTGTCAATACTAGAAGACTTAAAGTTCACAAAGAATAAATTTGAGAAAACGGTTTCTTGATCCAACCCCTTATCCTCGCTTCAGCACCAAGGACAGCTGCTTGACTGAAGCTTAAATTGCTGCTTTCGTGCGTTTCAAGACATTATACTGTGCTCTAAAAAGCATTCAAGAGAATTTGTTGTGGCTGAGAAAGTAGACCCAGATACTGACGTGTGTAAACTGAAGATAAAGACTGACAAATATCTATAATGCCTTAGTCTTTCTTACTGAATACCAATGCTAAAAACAGTTGTAAATTACTAAATAACATTAATGCAAGACAAAACCTTTTAACATTACAATATTTATTCTATATAGCTTTAAAAATCTCACTGCAGCATTTTAAAAAAATAATTTAAAAAGTGTATATTGCTTCTTTTTACACTTTGCATCGGCCCAAGGACCACAGATGAAAACCAACCATTTTACACATTTACATTAAAGTGCTGGTCAGTATGATTTGTCTCTAAATTAAATAAGTTAAAATAATTAAAACTTCCCCTAAATCTTCTGCTACATTTGCTTTTCGAAGTGGATTTTGTGAATGTGTTTTTTGTTTTAATTTCAACAACAAATCCCTTAAATTCAAATATTTGTCGATGGTCGCTTCAGATATCACAACTCACAATTAATCTTAAATAAAAGATGTGTATTAATCTTTATCTTTTTGACATTTGATTTGATTTTAGATTTAGAGTTGTATTGTCCAGACTTTTAAGCTTTTTTTTTTTTATGTGTTTTTATTTATTTAACACTTTGCAGTTGAATTTATACATCAAAAATAGATAGATAATGATTAATTAAATAAATAAGTAAATAACTGACTAAATGATTGATTGATTGTTTGACTGATTGATTGATTGATTGATTGATTGATTGATTGATTGAACTTAACAGTAATTTTAGTTTTATCTAATGTTTTCCAAAGTCATTGTTTTAAGCTGTTTTGAAAAGTTTTGAAAATCTCTACAAGGTAGATATTTTTAAGGCTTTATTCAAAAAATCTAAGAATGTATTAAAGTATTTAGGGACTTGGACAAAGACTTGTGATCAAATGAAGATAGAGTGAACGTGAACGAATTGTTGTTGTTGTTGTTGTTGTTGTTGTTGTTTGCTAGTTATTATATTAATAAGTTTTATAAATGTATTAATTTTATAATTGTTGTTATTGTTATTGTTATTATTATAATTAGTAGTAGTAGTAGTAGTAGTAGTAGTAGTAGTAGTAGTAGTAGTAGTAGTAGTAGTAGTAGTAGTAGTAGTAGTATTTATTTATATTCTTTTTTTTTTTTCAAAGTGCTAAATGTGTAAACGAATATATATATATATATATATTTTTTTTTTTAGTGCAACCCTAACTTTTCTGCTTTTTGTACATTGCCAAAAATACATTAAAATAAAAAACTTTTGATAATTTGTCCAAACTCCATCATGCTGAAGATTAGTGTGACTGGAGAATTCTTGAAATATTTCTTACCTCCTCAGAAGGCCTCCTTCTGTCCGGCAGCACCAGTGTGTTGGCCTGGCTCCCTGGGACTATAGTGGATCCTACGCTCATTCTGGGTCCAACTAACATGTAGCGCTTGTCTCCAGATCTGTACTGGATGCTGTGGCACAGAGTCCCGTCATAGTTTGTGTCCTGTAAGTACTTGGAGGTGTAGTCAGTGCTGGACTTGGAGCACTGCATTGCAATCAGCACAATGATACTGATAATGAACAGAGCTGAGACCGAGGCCAGAGTTATCATGAGGTAAAAAGTCACATTAGTGTCCTCAGCGTCTTTAGCGGAGCTCTTCACATCAGAAGCTGCAAAAGCCTCTCTGGGCTCCACCACTTTGACAAGCACAGTAGCTGTAGCTGAGAGCGACACGTTGCCATTGTCTTTGACCAGTATGACGAGTTTGTGCTCGGCCTCGTCTGTCTCTGTGAACGAGCGAAGTGTCCTGATCTGTCCTGTGTAGCGGTCCAACCCAAACAGACTGTGGTCAGTCACTTCCTGCAGTGAAAACAGCAGCCAGCCGTTATATCCGATATCAGCGTCATAGGCCCTGACTTTAGTCACCAAGTGTCCTGCGTTCACATTGCGGGGTAGCTCCTCCACTCCTTCAGCAGAACCGTTAGAGCTGACTGGATACAGAATGACTGGAGCGTTGTCGTTCTGGTCCAGAATGAACACGTGCACTGTCACATTGCTGCTCAGTGACGGAGTCCCAGAGTCTGAGGCCACCACTTGAAACTGGAACGACTTTAAGGCCTCAAAATCAAAACTTTTCAGCGCCGTGATTTGGCCATTTTCCGTGTTCACGTTTAAAAAGAGCGCCACGTCCTTCTCTTGTCCTGTGCGCGCAATGCTATAAGAAACGTCTGCGTTTTCACTCTTATCTTTGTCTGCTGCAGTTACAGAGAACAGTGACGTCCCTGCCACGTTATTTTCTACTATATAAAAGTACAGAGGGTTTTGTTCAAACTGTGGACTGTTGTCGTTTACATCTAATATCTGAATACTGAGAGTTTTAGTGGTGGATAAAGGAGGCTCCCCACAGTCTGTGGCTTTGATTGTGATGTCATAATTTGACACTTCCTCCCTGTCCAGGAAATCCTTAGTGACAACTGAATATGTGTTTTCTTTATACGAGGGTTTAGCTCAAAAGGCACGTTGTTTGTTATGTGCGCCACGATTTTACCATTAACACCAGAGTCTTTGTCTTTGACACGAATGAGAGAAACCACTGTCCCTGGTTTGGAGTCTTCAGACACTGTGTTTGACAGAGAAGTCACGTCTATTTCAGGTGAATTATCATTTACATCTATGATTTAATAATAACTCTACATTCGCCTCTTAAAGGAGGCGTGGCTTTGTCTGAGGCCTCTACATCTAATTCATATTGATCAGTTTTTCAGAATTAAGTATTCCTACTGTTGTAATCTCGCCTGTAATTTTATTTAACGTGAACACGTTTTGTACCTCTTGAATAATTGATTCTCTGAGACTGTACTCAATTTCACCATTAGTTCCATCGTCAGCGTCAGTTGCAGTGACACTAATCACTACTTTTCCTATTTCAACATTTTCTTTGACAGAAATCTCATAAACCTCTTGAGTGAAAACGGGTCTGTTGTCGTTACTGTCCAGAACAATAACTGTCACATTTAGTGTCCTTGATCTTCTGGGTTTGCCTCCGTCTACAGCTGTGACAAGCAAAGAGAGCTTCTGCTTTTCCTCTCGATCTAGTGCCTTCTTTAAGACTAAAAATGGTGTTTTTCTTAAATCACTTTCACGGACATTTATATCAAAATATTCATTTGCAGATAAAGTGTAGCTGCGAATTGAATTTGCTCCTGCGTCTGGATCAACGGCAGGGTGCAGCTGAAAACGATTTCCAGACAAGGTGTGTTCTGCTATTTCTATGGTTTCATTAGTTTTAGGAAAAGTAGGAGCGTGATCATTTACATCAGTGATTTCTACAACCACATAGTGAACTTCCAAAGGGTTTTCCACCAGAACCTTCAGCTCCATCAGACACGTCCCGCTGCCCTGACACAGCTGCTCTCTGTCAATGCGGCCGTGGACGTACAAAGCGCCATTATCAGAGTTTACTCCAAAAACAGCTTCATTCGTTTCAGAAACAACACGGAACCGCCTCTCACCCAACGAGGCAACATCAAGACCAAGATCCTTTGCCACATTTCCAACAACAGTCCCGTCCTTCACCTCCTCCGGAACAGAGTATCTGATCTGAGCCAAAGTGCACTGTCCAAAAAACGTCAGAAGAGACGCGCACACAGCGATCCACGGACATTTCCTCAAAACAAATGTTCTCTTCATCTTCAGCATTGTTCACAAATCCATGTATTTATGAAAACTGTTTTGAAGTCACTAAAGCACCAAATAATCCAGAGTACCGCAAGAAACAAGTAAATACAACGCTTCCGTCCAACAGACACAAAAGACTCTGTGAGAGGAGGGACGAAGTATAAAAGGGTTCATTTGAGGGTTACTGCCACCCTGTGGTCATTTCAGGGAACATAACATAATTGCATAAAAATATGTTTTGTACATGGATTATTGTCACTATAGTCTATGTTATGCATAGAACAATAGAGAAATTGGAGGATGGGAAGGGGTGCTACATCCTTAACCAAACCTTCAGCACCACGGACAGCGTCATTGCTGAAAATGAAAAATGCAGGATAAGTATAAAATTATGGTTAATTACAATAATGTATCAGTCGAAGCATATTTATTTCTTATCTTTTGACTTACACTTTAGCTTATGGGTATAAATTGTAAAGAATAAAAAACTAACAAGACCTTTTGTCTTTGGTGAAAAACATGAATTTGCTGAAAACTCAGCATAAATCATGGCAGCATGGTGGCAGAGTGGCTACCATTCTCGATTTACAATGATTTCTGTGATTTTTTTTTTTTTATGTTTCTTCTTGTGTCTGGGTGGGTTTCCTTTGAACATTCCAGATTCCCTCCCAAACCAAGACATGGACTTTAGAGAATATCCTCCAGATAGTAGTCCTGGTAAAACCTAACATGAGGATCTGGAGATAAGTCCCTGAGCGCTACACTGTGGCACTCACTGCTCCTGAGATGTCCTAGAAGCATGGGACATTTGACCCAGAGGATGGGTCAAATACACAGGACAATTTACTCAAGAGGGACAATAAAAAGTAACTTAACCTTAATCTTAACAACAGCATCAAAACAATATGACAAGTAGCAATGTGCACATAAAATAACTCAAAAATATATTTCTTTTAAATGTTTTCTCCCATCAACTGTCTATTTTAAGACTGAAGATAGAACACAATTGCAATATTTAAACACCACTAAACAACTTGAGTGGCAAATCACTTTTCTCTCTCACTCAGGACCTCAGAAAAAGAACTTCTAATCCCAGAAGCACATTCTTGGTTAAAAAATGCAAATAAAATCAAGAAAGTTGCAAATTTAACTAAAAAAATATATATATATTCCTAAAAGTCTATGAAATAATTTGAAAAAAATATTTTTTACATTGTACTTATTCACAATTTACAGAACTCAAGTACTTTTGTGGTTGTGGTTATGGTGGTGAACACTAATCATGGTTAAACTCTGTCTTACCTCCTCAGAGGGCCTCCTTCTGTCTGGCAGCACCAGTGTGTTGGCCTGGCTCCCTGGGACTATAGTGGATCCTACGCTCATTCTGGGTCCAACTAACATGTAACGCTTGTCTCCAGATCTGTACTGGATGCTGTGGCACAGAGTCCCGTCATAGTTTGTGTCCTGTAAGTACTTGGAGGTGTAGTCAGTGCTGGACTTGGAGCACTGCATTGCAATCAGCACAATGATACTGATAATGAACAGAGCTGAGACCGAGGCCAGAGTTATCATGAGGTAAAAAGTCACATTAGTGTCCTCAGCGTCTTTAGCGGAGCTCTTCACATCAGAAGCTGCAAAAGCCTCTCTGGGCTCCACCACTTTGACAAGCACAGTAGCTGTAGCTGAGAGCGACACGTTGCCATTGTCTTTGACCAGTATGACGAGTTTGTGCTCGGCCTCGTCTGTCTCTGTGAACGAGCGAAGTGTCCTGATCTGTCCTGTGTAGCGGTCCAACCCAAACAGACTGTGGTCAGTCACTTCCAGCAGTGAAAACAGCAGCCAGCCGTTATATCCGATATCAGCGTCATAGGCCCTGACTTTAGTCACCAAGTGTCCTGCGTTCACATTGCGGGGGAGCTCCTCCACTCCTTCAGCAGAACCGTTAGAGCTGACTGGATACAGAATGACTGGAGCGTTGTCGTTCTGGTCCAGAATGAACACGTGCACTGTCACATTGCTGCTCAGTGACGGAGTCCCAGAGTCTGAGGCCACCACTTGAAACTGGAACGACTTTAAGGCCTCAAAGTCAAAGCTTTTTAAAGCATAAACTGCACCGCTTTCTCCGTTTATGTTTAAAAAAGAAGCTACTTGTCCCTTAGTGTCTAGTGTATATGAAATTACAGCGTTTTCTCCATCATCAGAATCAGCTGCAGAAACTGAGAATATAGAGGACCCTGGCTTGTTGTTTTCATGAACATGAATTATGTAGGGACTTTGAGAAAACATCGGGCTGTTGTCATTCACATCAATTACATTGACATGTATGTTTTTTATGGACGTCAGAGGAGGATTTCCTGAGTCCTTTGCATTAATTGTAATATTATAGATTTGTACTTGTTCTTTATCCAGCTTCTTTTTGTCACCAGTGAGTATGAGTGTCCATCAGCTGACTGCTTTAAATCAAAAGGTAAATAGGTGGGAATGGTACAGCTAACTTCACCGTTTAAACCTGAGTCCCGATCGGTCACCGCCATCAGGGCCACCACAGTACCTAAAGGAGCATCCTCAGCAATGCGACCTGAGAGGGAAGTCATGTCTATTTCAGGAGGATTATCATTCACGTCCTCTACTGTTACAATCACATTGCAGTGTGTAGACAAAGGCACTGCGCCTTTATCAGCAGCAACGACTTTTAGTTCATAAAGTTGTTTTTCTTCAAAGTCCAGCTCACCCTTAACACTCAACCTACCAGTTTTACTGTCCAAATCAAAAGGCTCAGAGGAAAGCCCACGAAATTTACTTCTTATAGAGTATTCAATCTCACCATTTACTCCAGAGTCCGCATCTGTGGCATTTATTGTCAGCAGGAAAGTCCCCATTGGCGCATTTTCCTTTATTGTTACAGTATATTTCTGTTTACTGCAAATTGGCGGGTTATCATTGACATCAGAAACAAGTATGGTAATATTTATAGCGCTTGATTTTGGTGGTTTGCCTCCATCTGAAGCTGTAATCTGGAGAATATGTTGGGCTTTGTCCTCTCTATCCAATGGTTTTTGTAAAATGAGAAATGGCACTTTTCCATCTTCCCCAAATTCTTCAGTTTCCAGACGAAAATACGGGGAGTGGGCCATTTTGTAAGAATGCAATGAATTTAATCCTACATCCAAATCCTGTGCTCCTTCTATCTGAAACCGAGACCCGACTATGGCAGATTCAAGGATCTCCACTGTGTATTTTTCATCTGGAAACCTGGGAGCATTGTCATTTATATCCTGTATTTCTACTACCAACTGATGCATTTCCAAAGGATTTTCCACAATAGCCTTCAGATTGATCATACATGGAACATTTTTTGCGCACAAGTCCTCCCTGTCCACTCGGTTGTTCACAGACAAACGTCCATCTTCTGGGTTGATTTTAAACAAGTCCGGCTTTGTTCCTGAGACCACGCGAAGGTTTCTCTCCACGAGTCTCCCGAGATCCAATCCAAGGTCTTTGGCCACATTCCCAAGCTCAGTGCCTTTTTTAATTTCTTCATTAATAGAATAACGTACTTGAGCACTAATTCCCCTGAATGTCAGCATTGTCAGGCAAATAATCCACGACTTCAACCACTGTTCTTGGACAGCGCTAGCTGCCATTCTTTTTCCGTTTTGATGAAGTAATCCAAGTATAAAATCACGCTTGTTGCCAAAGAACAAATATTGCAAAGTCTTGCTGAAAAATATCCTTTGTGCGCTTCTGTGCCTGCTCACCACTGCCACTCAAACAGTCCTGTGTGGCACCACCTCCACAGTAAAATGTACAGCGTATTACCACCACCTATTGGTTTTAACAGAAAGCAGCAGCTGTGGTTTTCACTTCAAGGCAAACCTATAAATAAATTCTGCTCACAATAACTTTTTAAAAATAACTGCTCAGAGTTATAAAGCAAGAGGTATACGGAGCTGTGTGATTGGTCTAACAGAAACATGCAGAAAGTGTTTGTGATCAGAAATAATCAGGACAGAACAATGTAATGTCACAAAGTACCATTGGTTTCTACAGAAAAAATTTTACAATTTTAATGTTTTGATCTTTTATGAGACATTGCAGGCAAATTGTATTTTTCTCATTTTCTTGCTTTTTTTTTTTTTTTAGTTTTTTTTCTTAGGAATTATTCTTTTCTGCTCCCAAGAATGTTTATTATTTAATTTAAACCCACTTCATAGAGTTGAGTGGAACATTGTGAATTTAAAGGATGATTAATCTAAATGAGTTTTTGTTCACAGAGTCTGTAATATTGATTATGTGTCTTGTATTTTATATTGTTTAGTTTTGCATTGTATTTTGACTGTTTTTATGTAAAACCCAACTAGGGACGGGCATCGAGAATTAGCCTCGGCTAAAGTGTTGTAGTGTGGATGAGCTCATGAAACATACTTGTCCCTATCAAATAAAAATAAATATCAACCTCTAAAGTTGTTCTTACACACAACAACACAGTCTACAAAAAAGTTTCAGTCAAATCAACTTCACTAAAATTTAAATAAGAGATCTAAAAATCCCCTCTGTGAAAATTTTGTGTTTAATGTGTCAACAAAAGCATTCAACAAGATTGAACCTGGTTCTGTCCATGTTTGCAGTTTGTAGATCTCGAAAAGAGAAATTTTGGCAATTTTTTCCTTACTTTATTAAACTATTATTACCTTATTTCTATATCAAAACGTGACATGATAAAAAATGTATATGTTTTTCCTTACATTTATGTGAGTAAGCCACAGCAAAAGTTTTACATTGTCTGGATCCACTTGTTTCACCTTAAGTTAAAAGTCACATGTGAGCTCATTTGTATGTATTTAAATTAGTAAGCTTAAATCAAGTTTATGTTTTGTACGTTTGCCTATATGGGTAATTTGGTGTTGCTGATCAGTTAATTAGTTAGTTAGTTACTTAGTTAGTACTTCTTTACTTGTTCATTTTTTGCCAATGTTAAGTGTAAATGTGTTTTATGAAGTCCAGTTTTTGTCTGTAACAACATCTCTTTGGGGATTGAATATATTTTTTTCTTTAATAATGACGTTTATTAAAATATAACCTGTTCAACAATATATCAAATTCATTTGAAGGCTTCTGATTATAGACAGTAATGTACAGAGAGAAAACTATTCGCAGTTATGTTGTTAATTGAATACTATGGCAGAGTGTGTCTCTTTAAATCCAGTGGCCTAAGCGCACATCACACCCATGAAGCCTGTTCTTTTTCATGCGGAGAGCAGTGACCTCCGCTGGACACAAGCCGCATGTGCACAATGCGGCTCTCAAATTTAACTTGCAATTCTACTCTTCATAACCAATGAGTTGCCATAGTTTTATTTGCTGATTGATACGTTGTTTTGTTGTGTATTTATCGAGCAAATGAAGGGCTATGGTCTTAGTAGCAAATGCGTGGAGCAGATGACCTATATTAGTGATGGGAAGAAAAAAATAAAAAAACAGCTTGTGTTGGTATCCAATACGCATGCGCAGGAACACGCCCTGCCGCACTGCAATGACACGCAATCCCCCGGTTACATCTCCTTTGCAGATGTGCACAACTTAATAGCAACAATTTAAACACGTTTCTATTTAATTCAACTGTTTCTACGCCACGCTTAGGCTCGTGTGGGACGTTCCTGCTGCAGTACAACAGATTTAGGTCAGTGTGGTGTGAAATCACTCGCATCTTCACAGCCTCCCTCCACCAGACAGCTCCGTCGTCATAGAAACGCAGGTCACACGTCACTGTCCTTGGTGCTGAAACAGAGGCGCTCCAGAAACGCAGAAAATTATGCTGAGAGTGCAAATATTTTCATAACTAAAATGACACTATCAATGGAGATTTGAAGTTTACTTGAGTCTATGTCAATTTGCTCTCTCTGGCCTGCGTACAGCGTTCTTTTTACGTGTGCTGTTGTATGCCGTGTGTGCTGGGCGACTGGTGCCCGCTTGTGGCTGTTGAATAACGTTGTTTCACTTTGGTGCATTGCCGTATCACGTTTCAAAGAACAGAGTCAGTGTAAAATGTGCTGTGGCAAACCAATTTATACTTGTCCTTAACATCCTAAACAAGCTTACAAAAACTCAGTTTATTAAACCTTGTCAACATCATTATCAACTTCATTTTGCACTTCCAGCTTGCATTGTGTGATTACTGTATCAATTTTGCATGTACGCTTTTTTATTATTATTATTATTATTAATCTTGCACATTTAAATTAAAAGATTAATTTGTGGTTTGTAGATTTTTGTTCAATTACAATTTCAATAAATCTTCCTGATTAATACTTGGATTTGCAGAAACAAAGATACTGAATTTGATTAGCATTGTATCTCATAAATAATAATTAGTGGCTCAAATTTCCTAATAGAGTTGCTTCCTCAGTAAGATGGCATTTAAGCTGGGAGACAACATTTTTCTTACGTGTTCTACAAACAATATTAGATTGTGATAATGTACTGTAATAAAATAGTTTCAGTTAATGTAAGCCTATTTGCAAGTTATGCAAAGTTTTTTTTACATTTATTTTAGCTGCACTTAGTTTGATTCCAACTTATTACGATAAATGAATGTAGTAAATCACTGCCAATATGAGGCAAACCTTTTTAATGATCTTATCAAATCACATTGACAATGGTACACAATAATAATGCTAGTAAAGCGTTAAAAAAAACATTTCACAATGAAGTCTCACTATACAAAACCACTTACATCTGGTGATATTTTAAAACACTGTCACTGTGTAATAGCAACAAGACCACTGGTTAAGTTGATGGCACATGTCACATTTTACAAGGCAATTAATACGCATTAGATATGACCCATTATTTACCTGTGTAACATGACACTTTAATATATTTATTTCAAGATGACAAGTTAACTAGATTGTTACACAGTTTAAGGCTCAATCACTTGGAATGACCATTACTAGTGACAATTCGCAAACAAGAAGACAAAAACTGTTAGACCGGTTATATTAAGTTTCTCGAGCAGTAGCACCTCAATGTTTTCAATACAATTACTGCAGATCTGACACATCGAAACAGGAGATCAGATAACATTGAGAGGTAAACAACACATTATTGTTCCAGTAACTAGGTTTTAACTGTAAGGCTTAACTTGTTTAGTCTTTATACAACATATTAGCACAACATGCCTAGAGAAAAAGAAATCATATTAACCTTTTTGTTATACTGTGACCATGTAACAAGATGTGTAGAGTACTAAAGCTAATACATTGTACAGAATAGTCCATACTTTACAATTACAACTCAGTGCTTTCATTACATACTTGTGCTTTCTCGCATTTTAGTCAAGTTTGATCTTTTAATTTACATGATTAATGAAAAGTTTCAATACATTTTTTTCAAAAGGCAAAAAGTCTACATCTTTCCATCCGATCTGGCTTCGTCAAATGGCTAGTTTGTCTTTCTTAAAACAGTGAAGCCATGCAGTCGTTCCATGCATATCGATGGATGGTGTATGTGCTTACACAATAAACGCAGGATTGATGTCCTCAGTTGCAATACCAGTTGATATTTTGACAATTACTATGTAGTGTGGGCAAAGTGTTCGTTTTCCCTTTGTAAAGATATCCATGGACAAGATGATCACCGGGGGGGACTTGGCCTTATTTGGCACTGCTGGTACTGCTGACGGATCCCTGGAGAAAAGGGAAAAAAAAAGAAATTAAGAAACACAATGTAAAGGATGCAAAAACTGTCAAGTCATGCAGCCGACGTGTATCACTTAGGCAGGGGCTTCAGGCAGAGAACAGAAGATTAGCAACTGAGACACCTTCAAGCACTGAGAATGAAGACGCTTCATACACAACAACATGCAGCGTGAGCACGTGGGAGAGTGTGGTTGCTAGGTAACAGGGTGACTGGACCATTTTGCCTTTTCCTGTACAAAGAAGTGGGTCAATGCACACTCCTGTATCAGACATAGGAAGTGGGGTGCACATATGAACAGAAAAGAGGAATTTATCTAAATGTAAAGAAATGCATTTCTAAATTGGGACAGATGAAAGAGTGCATGTGCTTTGTTTGACACTACGACTCCAGTAACAAGATTAGAAAAGTGATGATAGTGTTAAAAGGAATGTTTATTAGATTTATTAGGCTTGGCTGAGAAGATCAGTTGGAGGGAAAACTACTGTGAATGAAGTGCATGATGTTTTAAGAATTAGTGACATTCAATCTTGTTTTTAGTCTTTTTAGATGGGAGAGAATAATCAAAGAAATTGAAGTGGAATTAAAAAAAACCAATACCTCAAAACAAAAAAGGAAAACAGTTTTAGAAAAGCATCCAGAGAGTGGAAGTCCTCATACCTCCAGGTGTCGACTGGGTCTTCCTCACTTTGGATACTTAAATGGGAAAAAGAAACAAGTCATTTTACATTTTGGTCAGTGGAAACTAAAAAAAAAAGTTGTTAAACCAAACCAAAAAATACATTAGAACGTTCGTGATAATTATTTTTATTTTTTTCAATACATTTTTATACTTACCAGCTCAGGTTTTAGATTTTATAGAGTTTGCAAACGTTGCTTGAATATTTAACATTAAATAAAAAAATAATAAAAATGTTGACCAGTACATTGATGTATTCAACTTTTGAACAGACTTATAGATTTCATTATGTTTTTGTATTTGTCTGTGTTACCTTCTCATAATCACAAAAAGCAGGGGGAGAGTACAAGCAAATATTTCAAACAAGTAATTTATTAGAACTACAATAAAGCATACTATGCTAACAAACTGCAGAGACAATACAAAAAATGCAGTGATTACATTGCATGGCTTACTATATATTTAAACAGAATATAGTTGGTTCACACGTGTACCTGTAAAGTGGAGGCAGCAGAGTCGCTGGTGTCGGTCACTCCTGTGCCTCGTGGTAGACTGGACACTACGTATCTGGAGCCTTTGGGCAGAGGCTGTCTCACCACCAGCTTTCCTTTCCTGGTCTCTGCCAGGAACAGGCTGTACCAGTAGGCATCGTTGGACACCAGAGTGGAGTCTGCGATGGTGGAGTTCCTCTCACTAACCACGCTGTTCTGCAGGGAGGAGGAGTTTGCTGCTGGACTTGGGTTTCTGACACTTGAGCACGATGGTGACCAGTATGGTGATGAGCAGGAGGAAGGAGACCGAGCCCAGACCAATGACCAGATACAAGTTCAGGTCTGAGAAGATGTCGTACTCCAGAGGCACCTCAGTCATGTCAGAGTAGGCCTTCACGGCCGTCTCCACCGTGGACAGTTTGATGGTCACTGTGGCCGACAGGGAGGGCTGTCCGTTGTCCTTGGCGACCACCACCAGCTGCTGATGCGCGGGTCTCTGTAGCTGAACATCCTCATGGTGCGGATCTCTCCGTTGTACTGGTCCAGGCTGAACAGTGTGGCGTCAGTGACCTGTAGAAACTGGTAGGTGATGCGAGAGTTGTGCACAGAGTCTATGTCCAGAGCAATCACTTTGGCCACCAGTGAGCCTTTATCAGTGGACCTGGGGATCTTCTCCTCCACCACTGAGCCGTGTGCACGCCATGGAGACACAATGACCGGAGGGTTGTCATTTTGGTCCACAACAATGATGTGCACAGTCACGTTACTGCTCAGAGGAGGAGAGCCTGAGTCTCTGGCCTCAATGTGGAACAGAAACTCCTTCTCAATCTCATAGTCAAATGTCTTCAGTGCGTACAAGTTCCCGTTCTCTGGGTTGATGGAGAATAGCATGGACATGGAGGTGTTGGCACCTCCTTCTCCAGGATGAAGTAAACTAGATACTGGTTTTCATAGAGGTCAGGGTCAAAGGCCGTGAGTGAGCCCAGCAGGGCTCCTGGCGCATTATTCTCCAGGACACGTATAGTGTAAAAGGACTGAGGAAACTGTGGCACATTGTCGTTCACATCCAGCAGCTCTAAAGTCATAGTCTCATTGTCAGATAATGGAGGAGAGCCTCTGTCTGTCACAGTGAAGGTGATGTCGTACTTAGGGACTTTCTCCCGGTCTAAAGGCTCAGACACCACACTTCATAATAATTATCAGAAGACTGACGCAGTTTAAAAGGTAGATTGGGTGGAACTGAAACATCCACCATCCCATTTTCTCCTGAATCTTTGTCATTAACACTGACTACAGCTATCACTGTGTCTACAGGCTCATTTTCTTTAATTGGATTATGAAAAGATTTAATAGAATTTCTGGGTGATTATCATTCATGTCTGTGACTTGTACAGTCACTTTACACTGCCCAGATAAAGGGTTAGGCCCCTTGTCACTGGCGATAACCTCCATTTCATAAATCTTAAAATCCTCATAATTGATCACCTCTTTGACTCTGATTTCCCCATTGTCCGGGTTCAGAGTGAACATGTTCTGTGTTCTCTCTGATGTGTACAGGCTGTACGAGTAAACTAAATCAGAGTTAGAGCCTTCATCTACATCTGTCGCGTTCAGTTTAATCACTAAACTGCCAATTGGGGAATTTTCCAAAACATTAACAACGTACTTGTCCTCATCAAATGAAGGGGCGTTGTCGTTCACATCCAGCACGCGGACAATAATGCTGGCTGTACCTGTGCGCGTGGGAACCCCTCCATCCACCGCCGTGAGAATCAGATTATGAACCCCTGATGCTCTCTGTCCAACGTTTTTTCAGAACCAAATCTGCAAACTTTGTCCCATCTCTGCCCGTTTGTATTTCAAGTGCAAAGTATTCACTCACGCTTAGGTGATAGTTTTTAACGAATTTGTTCCACATCCGGGTCCACCGCGTTATTCAATGAAACCTCTCCCAACGGACTGGATTCAGAATGTCCAAATGCATCGTTCCGCGACGGAAATGTGGAGCGTTGTCGTTAATGTCTGTTACTTCAACCTCAATATTAAACATGCGCACAGGGTTTTCTATGTGGCGTCTAATTTCAGGAAACAGTTGTTGTTTTATTGGACATAGCAACTCTCTGTCAATTCTTTCCAAAATAACCAGCTCTCCAGTTTCCTTATTGATGTCGAGGTATTTCTTGTTTGTTCCCTGTCAATGCGCATCCTCCTTTTATTCAGCGTCTTTACGTCCAAACCCAAATCTGCCGCTAAATTGGCGACAACAGCTCCCTCCTCCATCTCCTCGGGAACAGAATAATGCGTAACGGCAAAAACCGCATCCGTTGTGAAGCAAACGAAGACGATAAATGAAAAATACAACGCGCCACTGGCATGTCTGTCCAAAACACGCGCCATTGTGGTTGTTTTAGTCTTCTGAGTTGTTGAAAACCGTTGCGTTTCTCAGATAAATCAGCGGAGGAAGAAGAACAGAACAGGCACGCGTAAAGTACGTGCGTAAAGATGGGCACGTGACCACTTCCACCAATAACCTGTAAGAAAAGGATGATCTCACTAGGTATGTTTTTATGGAAAGCAGCGCCGAAATAAGTTTTGTTTCTGCCAATGCAAAAGTGATAATAATTTACTCTGACAGTGTATGATTTAGTTTGTTCAAAATAGGGAAGAAATCTGCGCAAAAAAGTACCAGGTGATCTAAATGAACCAGCAATGATCCCAAACTATAGGACCATATATCTTTTTTTAAGGACTATTATTTATGTGTTCATTTATCTTACTGTTAAAGCTGTAAGGTAACTGCCTAATCAGCTCCTGCTCAATACTTTTATGACATCATAAAATATATATATTTTTTGAAATTATATTTTGACTCTGAGCTTGTTTGAGATGAACCTAAAAGATAGTAATTGGGTCTTCAAAAGACTGGAAAAAACGGGAGAAAAAATAGACTGACATTAAACTGTAGCTACCTGGACTAAAATCTACAAAACTGCTAAAAGTTTCAAACAAAGAAAAGTAAGAAGAAAATAACAGCTAGATCTCCTTAGGTCCACCATTCAGACTGAGTCCATGTCATTTTGTTGCCATTTAGCAAAACGTAAAACCACAAGTCCAAACATTTCATAAAATATCAATATTTTAACTAAAAAAGTAGCATTTTATTCACCGCTATATCTATGCATTTCACCAACTCTTTTACTGTTTCTAAAGCAAAATCCTTTGTGGACAAGATGTACAGTTTGCTTTACTATTGTGCTTTAAATCTAAGTCTTTTTAAGCTATAAAAAATCACATCTTAGCAGCTATTACTTTCTCTGCTGGTAACTGAAGTTTACACTAAGCCAACATAACAGTGTGCTTTTTTAAAACATGTATTTTCTTATTTTGAACTGAGAATAGGTTTTCCTCTCCGGAGAAGACCACGGCCAACAGAAGAAAGAAATATTACAAAACATACAATCCTGTTATGTTCTAAACCGTAAGATCTATCTCAATCTGCAACTCAATTTTCAAGAAATATTTGCTCTGTAGTTAACATGTGTCCCTTTATTGTTTATTAGCCTTGTTCTATTTAACAGGGCAGAAAAGAGCTGAAATGTGCATAAAACTAAAATGCTTATGACAAGTTAAGCAACACATTTAATTTACACAGTTATATTTAGATTTTTCTAAAGCCTTGTCTATAGTTTTCCTCATAGTTTAGCCAATTTAGTCATGTGTACAGTCTTGTATCCTAGTTGGACATGAAGAAGTGTTTCATAACTAAGTAACAAATCAGTTATCAAAGGGCAGACAATCTTTGGCTAATTTCGACAATAGTTGTGATTTGACAAATAAAACTAAAAGACAACACTGACATTTTCTTAACTTATGTTTAAAGTATCAGAAAATGTGTCATTGTGCATAAGATGTCCTTGTTTGGAATAAAAATAGGAATTTGCAAGTCACTTCCTGTGTTAAGTTAATTTTTGAATTTTTTTCGATCTAATTAGTGCTGTACAACTAATCTAATTTTACTCCTGATTACCACTTGCTTATCGTTTGGCTTGCATATGTTTATTTGAGTGGAATAGATAAATACAATATTATTTTCTACTTGTTTAGTATATTTATTACAAACTATTTCTATGAGATATCACCTACTTTCATTTTGTCTGTTCATAGTCATCATTTAAGGCTCACTGACATCTTCTCTTCAAACAAATCATCATCTAAAAAGAGTGGCCCTATCACAAGTTACCATTAGTCAGTGTAAAATAAACAAGTGTGCCTGCAAATGGATAAGTAAAGATCTTTGCCACCATCCTAAAAATAAACACTGAACAAGTTAAGTTGTAAATATACAGTAAAACAAAAGCTGAGAACATTGACATCAAGACATGCAGCAACAAAAGAAATAAAACAAATGCCAAAGTGACACAAAAATTACATAATGTGTTTGTTAAGACTCTCACAGCCCGATCTTGCCCCTTTGTCTTAGCCGGTCTTAGTCTTGGTCTTAAGTATTCCTCTGTTGGCACTAGTGGCTCTCTCCAAGCTCTATACACTGTCAGTGTAGAAGGTGTGGCTCCAGCCAGATGTGAGGGGGTGCAGTTTTTTTCATTGAACCTGACACATGCTCACGCCTGTGACAAGTGAGCAGCTGCTTTAGGATTACAGGCAAAAGAGAACTGTAGCAGCAGCTTCAGTTTGGAAAAAAACTGTAATAATAGAATTTATTTGTGAAAGTCTATGTACTTGACAGACTTTAACAACTTTGTCTAAAATGTGTCTTTTCTTTTACATAAAGCTTGTTGACTTAATAAAAAAGATAATCAGATGTGAGAGTGAACATGGGTCAGTGTGAATGCTATGGAAAGGCCAAAGAGGCCATCATGTATTTTTAAACCATTTTTTATGTGTCAACGCGTTAAAAAAATGTTGGCCTCATTTTAGACAAAGTTGATCAAGTCTGTCAAGTAAATAGACTTTCACCAAATAGATTTCTATTATTGCAGTTTTTTTTTCAAACTGAAGCTGCTGCTACAGTTCTCTTTTGCCTGTAATCCTAAAGCAGCTGCTCACTTGTCACAGGCGTGAGCATGTGTCAGGTTCAATGAAAAAAACTGCACCCCCTCACATCTGGCTGGAGCCAGACCTTCTACACTGACAGTGTATAGAGCTTGAAGAGAGCCACTAGTGGCCAACAGAGGAATACTTAAGACCAAGGCTAAGACGGCTAAGACAAGGGGCAAGATCGGGCTGTCAGTCAGCCGACCAAGATGATTTGTCGATTCCAAAATTAACATTTTCTGGGCAGTTTAATTTTTAAATCCACAATTTCTTATCATAAGCCAACCTTAACCAGTGTAAAGATATTTTATTTTGCTCCTTTAAAAATTGACGTTTGTGCGCAGAGTAACTATTTGGACATTTAGAAAAATGTTTTATATGAAAACTGTTGTTTTAAACCTATGCAACTCTACAATATTAGATCTATCAAATGTAATAAAAGTATTATTTTAATAACTTTAAACTAGATTGAAAAACATACAAGGATATTTCTATATGGTTGTGGGTAATTGTATGGTTCTTCCATATTGAATATCAGCTAGGACATTTACGGGTAAGTGATTACACATTCCAGAGTCTTTCCAAAACCATTGTGTCACTATATTATTATCAAAATGATGCAAAAAAACAAAAACGATAGGCTAATGTTTGTACAAAAATATGTCTCACAACAAAATAAAAGCATGCTGTTTGAAACAGTTTGTTTCTTGTAAGAATTCATTTTACTTCGTATTTATTCACTGGTAATTTATTCTGTCCATATACTGCAGTTGTTCATAATCATAGTCATATAATGTACATAACACTATAATACTATATACAGATGCCACTGTAGCTATCTATTTATTCTGTCAAATTCTGCACTGTGTTAAGCCATAACAGACACTTGTTGTAAATTAAGTTTTTAGACTATTATAACTTTACATACTGTATATATTTTGCTAAGTCTGTTTAAAAAAAAAATGTATTGCATCTTTCTATTTCCCCTAATGTTCTTGTAATGTGCATTGCAACATTGGAATTTCCCCATTGTGGGGCAACTAAAGGATATCTTTTCTTATTTTCACGCTCGAGGCTGGTCTTCAACCACAGCTGGATAGTCCAGTCTTTTAAGGCTGGACTATCCAACTTTTTCTAATATTTACTTAGTTTAGTTTCCTTCCAGCGGGTGTAGGCATAACATTGTGAAAAATAACTTCATTTTCCTGTCGGCCAGAGGAATATTGTCTCACTTTTTTATTTAACACTGGCAGAGAGGAATTAAATAAATATTGGTAAATTCTTTTTTTTTTTTGTTCCGTGATTACAGATGTAGTCCTGATAGAAATCCACAGTTTGTACATTTTAGAAACTACTTTTTTTCTATAATTCATGTCAAACTAATTTATTATAAACAAGGAAAAACTGACTCTTGTCCACCATCTGGCCTAATAGCGTGATCACATTTTAGAACATGACCACAAACTCTTTGAGAGTCATAATATCCCCTACTGCTGTTGTTAACTACTGCAACATTTTATTAACATTGCTCTGAAAATGTGTTACTCTACAGACCTAGACTTAACTGGTACAAGACACTAACCAGGTCTGAACCAGGACTAATTCAGAATCAAACCAGTTCTGAGCTAGTGCTAATCCAGAATTAGATCGATAAATAGGATAAACTAATAATTGGAAGAATAATTACTTGTCAGAACTGACTGCTGTACTGAAGCTGATTTGACCCTCAGGTCAGATCAAAGCCACTTTGTGCTCATCTAATTAATCTTTTTATTTTTTCTAAATTAAAAGAAAGAGCCATGTGAGTCACTTGACTCTTCTGGCTAAGAGGAGATTTGTTGTGAAGTGATCAACTTTTGTTTAAATCTGTTCTACAGCTGTGCTAGTGTCCATAAAATGTATGTAACTTCAATAAGTTCCCAAAGGTTTGTGAAAGCAAGTGATGAGTTGAACTGCAATGAGCTTCCTTCCACAAGCTGTTACCAGCGTGAACAATGCACTTTAAATAAGGCACCTTAAATTTTTGACTGCAGCATTTCACTTTTGTTAAACTATACTTTTTATTGATTATTTATTGATTGATTTGACAGTGTCATTGTGTCAGTTGTATCTGTGTTACTTCTCTGCTGGTGTTATATCTTTTAAGCACTGAGGTTCTTTTGCATTGTCTTTCCAATGTGTTTTTTAACTACAAATGGCAATAAACTACTACCTGTTTAAATTTAGAAGTGTTCCTTTAATGACCAACTTTGGTTTCTTTTAACAAACATAAATCTTTAAAATAAATCTAAGTTGTGATTAAAAGAACATAGTTAACGTCGAAGATTTTTTTTTTTTTTTTGTTTAAAATTATTCAGCTTTAAAACAATATGACACTGCTCTTGTATACTCATAACATAGGGTCAAGTAAGGACAAACTTAGGAATCATCAGCGTTGCAGGTTTTATCTTACACTGAAGACTTCTGTATCAGACATAGCCGTAGAAGTTTACTTCATTGCAATGAACTGTGCTTACATATTTTTTGTTGTATGTGTTAAATCTTTGATAATTTTTTTATCTAAATTTAATATCTTATTTTTTTTTTGAGAATGTCATACTTGTCAATTTTTATTATTTTTTTTTTTCAACATAGTGCAGAGTATTTGTGTATTTACATACAGATATTAACTCTTTATATTGAATATATATTGATTAATTTTGTGTATTATTTGAAATTAGTTTGGTAATTATGGTGCATATTAGTATTACAATTATTTGAAGACTAGGTCTGTACCTGTAAAGTGGAGGCAGCAGAGTCGCTGGTGTCAGTCACTCCTGTGCCTCGTGGTAGACTGGACACTACGTATCTGGAGCCTTTGGGCAGAGGCTGTCTCACCACCAGCTTTCCTTTCTGGTCTCTGCCAGGAACAGGCTGTACCAGTAGGCATCGTTGGACACCAGAGTGGAGTCTGCGATGGTGGAGTTCCTCTCACTAACCACACTGTTCCTGCAGGGAGGAGGAGTTTTGCTGCTGGACTTGGGTTTCTGACACTTGAGGACAATGGTGACCAGTATGGTGATGAGCAGGAGGAAGGAGACCGAGCCCAGACCAATGACCAGATACAAGTTCAGGTCTGAGAAGATGTCGTACTCCAGAGGCACCTCAGTCATGTCAGAGTAGGCCTTCACGCCGTCTCCACCGTGGACAGTTTGATGGTCACTGTGGCCGACAAGGAGGGCTGCCATTGTCCTTGGCGACCACCACCAGCTGCTGATGGCGCGGGTCTCTGTAGCTGAACATCCTCATGGTGCGGATCTCTCCGTTGTACTGGTCCAGACTGAACAGTGTGGCGTCAGTGACCTGTAGAAACTGGTAGGTGATGCGAGAGTTGTGCACAGAGTCTATGTCCAGAGCAATCACTTTGGCCACCAGTGAGCCTTTATCAGTGGACCTGGGGATCTTCTCCTCCACCACTGAGCCGTGTGCGCGCCATGGAGACACAATGACCGGAGGGTTGTCGTTTTGGTCCACAACAATGATGTGCACAGTCACGTTACTGCTCAGAGGAGGAGAGCCCGAGTCTCTGGCCTCAATGTGGAACAGAAACTCCTTCTCAATCTCATAGTCAAATGTCTTGAGTGCGTACAAGTTCCCGTTCTCTGGGTTGATGGAGAACAGCATGGACATGGAGGTGTTGGCCACCTCCTTCTCCAGGATGAAGTAAACTAGATACTGGTTTTCATAGAGGTCAGGGTCAAAGGCCGTGAGTGAGCCAGCAGGGCTCCTGGTGCATTATTCTCCAGGACACGTATAGTGTAAAAGGACTGAGGAAACTGTGGCACATTGTCGTTCACATCCAGCAGCTCTAAAGTCATAGTCTCATTGTCAGATAATGGAGAGAGCCTCTGTCTGTCACAGTGAAGGTGATGTCGTACTTAGGGACTTTCTCCCGGTCTAAAGGCTCAGACACCACCACTTCATAATAATTATCAGAAGACTGACGCAGTTTAAAAGGTAGATTGGGTGGAACTGAAACATCCACCATCCCATTTTCTCCTGAATCTTTGTCATTAACACTGACTACAGCTATCACTGTGTCTACAGGCTCATTTTCTTTAATTGGATTATGAAAAGATTTAATAGAAATTTCTGGGTGATTATCATTCATGTCTGTGACTTGTACAGTCACTTTACACTGCCCAGATAAAGGGTTAGGCCCCTTGTCACTGGCAATAACCTCCATTCATAAATCTTAAAATCCTCATAATTGATCATCTCTTTGACTCTGATTTCCCCATTGTCCGGGTTCAGAGTGAACATGTTCTGTGTTCTCTCTGATGTGTACAGGCTGTACGAGTAAACTAAATCAGAGTTAGAGCCTTCATCTACATCTGTTGCGTTCAGTTTAATCACTAAACTGCCAATTGGGGAATTTTCCAAAACATTAACAACGTATTTGTCCTCATCAAATGAAGGGGCGTTGTCGTTCACATCCAGCACGCGGACAATAATGCTGGCTGTACCAGTGCGCGTGGGAACCCCTCCATCCACGCCGTGAGAATTAAATTATGAACAGCCTGATGCTCTCTGTCCAACGCCTTTTTCAGAATCAAATCTGCAAACTTTGATCCATCTCTGCTGTCTGAATTTCAAGACCAAAATATTCACTGGAGCTCAGATGATAATCTTTAACTGAATTTGTTCCCACATCCGGGTCCACCGCGTTATTCAAGAAACCTCTCCCCAACGGGACTGGATTCAGAGATGTCCAAATGCATGTTCCGCGACGGAAATGTGGAGCGTTGTCATTAATGTCCGTTACTTCAACCTCAATATTAAACATGCGCACAGGGTTTTCTATCGAGCGTCTAATTTAAGAAAGCAGTAAGCTGCTGTTTTCAATGGACACAAATACTCCCTGTCGATCCTTTCTAGAATAAACAGTTCTCCCGTGTCTCTGTTAATGTCCAGATACTTTTTGTTACCCACCACGTCAATGCGCATTGTCTTCTTTGAGGGTCTTAACGTCCAATCCCAAATCTGTCGCTAAATTAGCAACCACAGCCCCTTCCTCCATTTCTTCAGGCACAGAATAATGTGTAATGGAGGACACCATTTCAATCGAAATAGAAATATGATTAATAACAGACGCACCGTTTGCAAAGAACATGAGAAAATCCAGACAGGTCATTTTCAGTTTTGTATTGTCCGTTTAAAGAGGTCCTTGTGGCTTTTAAATTACAATAATGATTGCAAGACAAAGCTCATTTGCGCAGTGAAACCTCTCTAAGCCCAGTTCCGAGTAACAGACCTTCCTCCAATGAGAGCGCTATTTAGAAATGACATCATGTTAGTCTATTTTTGTGGACAGCAGCGACAAAGGGGTCTGTTTGGAAAATATGAAGTGATCCTCCTCACGCTTTGCGTCGCGATTAGTAAATTAGTTTGTCTGAGATAAAAGTCACGTCGACTTACAGGGCAAAAAAAAAACGGTATTTTATTTCGTTTTATTTAGAAAGTTTCCATGACGCTGCTTATAATAACCTGTTTTCTAAATGTATGCGGCAAAAATAATATGAATTAGGCTACGTTTAAATCGCAACCTGCTTTCACGCAAATAAACTACATTCAATCAAACGCAATTTCTTGGGTATCCTAATCAATACAACAGGGGGAAACAAATAACTTCATCAGTCTTAATGATTTTAAATTCAATTAGTGAACAGAATCATTATGTTTGTTATGAAATTATAGATCAATAGCTTCTCAGGTTTTATGACTCTTGTTGAGTATAAAAGAGGGTCAGTATTTTTTGAGTGGCAAACAAACTGATTAAGAAAAAAAAAAGAAATCAACATTTTTAATGTAAATTCAACACCTACACTACGGTCACAAACATATTTTAAGTAGATCTGGTAAATTCAGCAGTAGTGGGAGAGCATAGAAGGGAGTGGAGAAGAGTGGAAGTGTGATTGGATTGACAGCAGGTGTTTGGATCAGCACAAATCCCAAAGAAATTACTTTGGGATTTGTCATGAGACACAGGAAGTTTATTGAAGTTTTGACTTGCAACTTGCTGAAATGTTTGCACTAAAATTGCAAGAAAAAAAAGGAAATTTATTTTTTAGCTTTACTTTAAATTGGAAGCTGTACTTCTGCAGGAACACAAAAACGCTCTTGATGTACTAGTGCTACAGTCTTACCTGTAAAGTGGAGGCAGCAGAGTCGCTGGTGTCGGTCACTCCTGTGCCTCGTGGTAGACTGGACACTATGTATCTGGAGCCTTTGGGCAGAGGCTGTCTCACCACCAGCTTTCCTTTCCTGGTCTCTGCCAGGAACAGGCTGTACCAGTAGGCATCGTTGGACACCAGAGTGGAGTCTGCGATGGTGGAGTTCCTCTCACTGACACGCTGTTCCTGCAGGGAGGAGGAGTCTTACTGCTGGACTTGGGTTTCTGACACTTGAGCACGATGGTGACCAGTATGGTGATGAGCAGGAGGAAGGAGACCGAGCCCAGACCAATGACCAGATACAAGTTCAGGTCTGAGAAGATGTCGTACTCCAGAGGCACCTCAGTCATGTCAGAGTAGGCCTTCACAGCCGTCTCCACTGTGGACAGTTTGATGGTCACTGTGGCCGACAGGGAGGGCTGTCCATTGTCCTTGGCGACCACCACCAGCTGCTGATGGCGCGGGTCTCTGTAGCTGAACATCCTCATGGTGCGGATCTCTCCGTTGTACTGGTCCAGACTGAACAGTGTGGCGTCAGTGACCTGTAGAAACTGGTAGGTGATGCGAGAGTTGTGCACAGAGTCTATGTCCAGAGCAATCACTTTGGCCACCAGTGAGCCTTTATCAGTGGACCTGGGGATCTTCTCCTCCACCACTGAGCCGTGTGCCGCCATGGAGACACAATGACCGGAGGGTTGTCGTTTTGGTCCACAACAATGATATGCACAGTCACGTTACTGCTCAGAGGAGGAGAGCCCGAGTCTCTGGCCTCAATGTGGAACAGAAACTCCTTCTCAATCTCATAGTCAAATGTCTTGAGTGCGTACAAGTTCCCGTTCTCTGGGTTGATGGAGAACAGCATAGACATGGAGGTGTTGGCCACCTCCTTCTCCAGGATGAAGTAAACTAGATACTGGTTTTCATAGAGGTCAGGGTCAAAGGCCGTGAGTGAGCCAAGCAGGGCTCCTGGTGCATTATTCTCCAGGACACGTATAGTGTAAAAGGACTGAGGAAACTGTGGCACATTGTCGTTCACATCCAGCAGCTCTAAAGTCATAGTCTCATTGTCAGATAATGGAGGAGAGCCTCTGTCTGTCACAGTGAAGGTGATGTCGTACTTAGGGACTTTCTCCCGGTCTAAAGGCTCAGACACCACACTTCATAATAATTATCAGAAGACTGACGAAGTTTAAAAGGCATATGACGAGGAATATGGAGCTCTACCTCCCATTGTCTCCTGAGTCTTTGTCACTTACACTGACCACAGCTATCACTGTGTCCACCTCTATGTCCTCACTGACAGGACTTTGAAAAGATTTAATTGAATTTCTGGATGATTGTCATTCATGTCCTCGACAATAATCTTTACTGTACATTGTCCTGATAAACTATTGACTCCTTTGTCAGTGGAATAATCTCCATGTCATAGATTTTGTAATCTTCATAATTTAGCACTCCCTTTACAGTAATCTCACCAGTTTTAGGATTAAGATTAAATGTTTCTTGAGCTTTCTCTGACGTGTAAAGACTGAATAAGTAGTTACATCGGAATTTGATCCTTCGTCTAAATCACTTGCATTAAGATTAATTATAAGGCTTCCTACAGGTGAATTTTCCCGTGTCTTAACAGTATAAACCGCTTGATCAAAAATAGGAGCATTATCATTTGTGTCTAGTACCTGAACTATTACACTCGCTATTCCAGACGCAGGGGGTTTCCCTCCGTCTACAGCGGTCAGAATTAAATTGTAAACTGCTTGGTGCTCGCGATCCAAAGCTTTTGTCAAAATTAAATCCGCAAGTTTAGACCATCTCTGCTTGTTTGAACCTCTAATGTAAAGTGTTCACTCTCGCTCAGGTGGTACGTTTTTACTGTGTTAATCCCAACGTCTGGATCCACTGCGTTGCTCAGAGAGAATCTTTCTCCTATAGGCGTTGACTCGGATATTCCAAATGTATCACATCGCGACGGAACTGTGGGGCGTTGTCATTAATGTCCAAAATCTCAATCTCAATGTTGAATATTCGCACTGGATTTTCAAGTATGACTTCCATTTTTAAGTAACAAGATGACAACTTTCAGACAGAGAGTTTCCCTGTCAATTCTCTCTGCAACAATTAGCTCCCCTGTGTCTTTGTTTACCTCGAGATATTTTTTGTTGGCGATCAAGTCAATGCGCATTTTTCTGTTTTCAATGTTTTCACATCTAAGCCCAAATCCGTGGCGAGGTTAGACACGACAGATCCCACCGTCATCTCTTCAGGTATAGTATAATGTGTCACTGAAGCAAAGATGAGACGAAAAAAAGAAAGAAATGCGATGACCATCACGTACCTTTGGCATGACTGCATTGTTACACTGCGCACCAGAATGGTCTCCACGCTAGTCTTTTGCGTCATCATTTAAAATGTAATCCAATGAGTAAGAAACGCTGTATTTGTCCTATTCGACAGGCGTGCACTTTCTGCTCTAGAGGAAATGTTGATGCGTTAAAGTAAAATCTGCGCTCCCGGGTGAAAGCACAGACATCAGTCAGTTTCTGCCATTTTGTCTGTGCGTCATTAATTCTCGACACGTTCTGTTTTTCCTGGTGAACAGCGACACTCTTGAAGATTTTTTTCCTCGTGATAACTTCTTATACAAATAGCATTGTCAGTCATTCGCAGCTGTATTTAAACGTGTATTTTGTTTGTTTGTTTGTTGTTGTTGTTGTTGTTACTGTTACTGCTGTTGCTGCTGCTATTATTACCCTAACATTATTATTATTATTATTATTTATTATCATTATTATTATTATCATTATTATTATTACTATTATTCTTATTATTATTATTATTATTATTATTATTATTATTATTATTATTATTATTATTAAGGTACACACTAGATAACATTTTTAATTTAGAGTTTCAAGGTAAAAATGTATGTATTCATTAAAGTGTTTTCAAGCAAATACATCCTGTCCCATAAAAATCTTTCATAAAATTCTTACCTGTAAAGTGGAGGCAGCAGAGTCGCTGGTGTCGGTCACTCCTGTGCCTCGTGGTAGACTGGACACTATGTATCTGGAGCCTTTGGGCAGAGGCTGTCTCACCACCAGCTTTCCTTTCCTGGTCTCTGCCAGGAACAGGCTGTACCAGTAGGCATCGTTGGACACCAGAGTGGAGTCTGCGATGGTGGAGTTCCTCTCACTGACCACGCTGTTCCTGCAGGGAGGAGGAGTCTTACTGCTGGACTTGGGTTTCTGACACTTGAGCACGATGGTGACCAGTATGGTGATGAGCAGGAGGAAGGAGACCGAGCCCAGACCAATGACCAGATACAAGTTCAGTCTGAGAAGATGTCGTACTCCAGAGGCACCTCAGTCATGTCAGAGTAGGCCTTCACAGCCGTCTCCACCGTGGACAGTTTGATGGTCACTGTGGCCGACAGGGAGGGCTGTCCGTTGTCCTTGGCGACCACCACCAGCTGCTGATGGCGCGGGTCTCTGTAGCTGAACATCCTCATGGTGCGGATCTCTCCGTTGTACTGGTCCAGACTGAACAGTGTGGCGTCAGTGACCTGTAGAAACTGGTAGGTGATGCGAGAGTTGTGCACAGAGTCTATGTCCAGAGCAATCACTTTGGCCACCAGTGAGCCTTTATCAGTGGACCTGGGGATCTTCTCCTCCACCACTGAGCCGTGTGCGCGCCATGGAGACACAATGACCGGAGGGTTGTCATTTTGGTCCACAACAATGATGTGCACAGTCACGTTACTGCTCAGAGGAGGAGAGCCCGAGTCTCTGGCCTCAATGTGGAACAGAAACTCCTTCTCAATCTCATAGTCAAATGTCTTGAGTGCGTACAAGTTCCCGTTCTCTGGGTTGATGGAGAACAGCATGGACATGGAGGTGTTGGCCACCTCCTTCTCCAGGATGAAGTAAACTAGATACTGGTTTTCATAGAGGTCAGGGTCAAAGGCCGTGAGTGAGCCAAGCAGGGCTCCTGGTGCATTATTCTCCAGGACACGTATAGTGTAAAAGGACTGAGGAAACTGTGGCACATTGTCGTTCACATCCAGCAGCTCTAAAGTCATAGTCTCATTGTCAGATAATGGAGGAGAGCCTCTGTCTGTCACAGTGAAGGTGATGTCGTACTTAGGGACTTTCTCCCGGTCTAAAGGCTCAGACACCACCACTTCATAATAATTATCAGAAGACTGACGCAGTTTAAAAGGCATATGACGAGGAATATGGAGCTCTACCTCTCCATTGTTCCTGAGTCTTTGTCACTTACACTGACCACAGCTATCACTGTGTCCACGTCTATGTCCTCACTGACAGGACTCTGAAAAGATTTAATAGATATTTCTGGATGGTTGTCATTCATGTCCTCGACAATAATCTTTACTGTACATTGTCCTGATAAACTATTGACTCCTTTGTCAGTGGCAATAATCTCCATGTCATAGATTTTGTAATCTTCATAATTTAATACTCCCTTTACAGTAATCTCACCAGTTTTAGGATTAAGATTAAATGTTTCCTGAGCTTTTTCTGACGTGTAAAGACTGAATGAATAAGTTACATCTGAATTTGATTCCTCGTCTAAATCTGTGCATTTAATGAATAACTAAGCTGCCAACAGGAGAATTTTCATACTTCAATTTATAATTGTCTTTTTCAAATACAGGCGCATTATCATTTGTGTCTAAAACATGTACAATGATGCTGGCAGTGCCAGACCGAGGTGGTGTCCCTCCGTCTACAGCAGTCAGAATTAAATTGTGGACAGCCTGCTGCTCTCTGTCTAATGTCTTTGTTAAAATCAATCAGCCAGTTTTGTCCTTCTCTTCCTGTTTGCACTTCAATGTTAAAATGTTCACTTTCACTCAATAATAGTTTTTAATGTATTGCTGCCAACATCAGGATCCACTGCGTTGCTCAGAGAAAACCTCTCTCCTTTCGGCGTGGCCTCGGATATGTCCAAATGAATCGCGTCTCTGCGAAAATGAGGGGCGTTGTCATTTATGTCCATAATTTCTACTTCAATGTTAAATATTCGCAGTGGATTTTCTAAAATCACTTCAAGTCTAAGATAACAGGACCCCAAAGACTTTGTTGGACAAATATATTCTCTGTCGATTTTTTCAACAATGTACAGCTCGCCCGTCTCTTTGTTCACGTCCAGATACTTTTTGTTCGCTATAATGTCGAGGCGCATTTTTCTCTCGTTTAATGTTCTTAAATCCAGTCTTAAGTCATTTGCGAGGTTCGCAACAACAGATCCTTCCTTCATTTCCTCTGGTATAGAGTAATGCGTTACAGATGTAGAAACACGATCCACATAAAGGCAAATGCTAAAAGCCAGCAGCACGTACCTTGTCCCGACCGTCATGATAAGTCCCTTCATTAGGCTATGTGTTTCGGATGGAGAAAATCCTTGGTCCAGTTTATGATTAAAAGAGCTGAACGTTTCAATGTTCACATTTCTGAAAGATTAATACTCTATCGTTAAAAATACTAAACTAAAATGCCGATCCAGTTTCAGCTCCATGAACATTTGTGGTCCGCCCCACAACAACTCATTGCGACATCGCTCAGGTTTTGTTGACCCAATAGCGCCACCCATAAACTAAAGACACAGCTATGGTATTTTTTTTAAATCAGTGTATAAGTCATTGACCTTTGCTCTTCTGAATTATATTTTATACAGCCCGGCTTAGATGATTTAAATATGAATAAAAAGGAGAAAATCCAGAAAAATAATTTCTCTGGCATTTCTTCTTTTATTTACTCTAACACTAGAGTCTAGGGTCAGACATAACAAGTTCTCCAGTAGTTTTCATATTTAACTAAAGACAAAACAGATCAGAAAATGTGTTCACTGTAAAGCCCAACATTGACCTAAAGCAGCTATTCACAGATCCATTGACTCGTTCAAAACTGCTGAACTGATAAGCCCGACATCTTCTTTGTAAAATTAATCATTACCAAGCAAAAGATTTGAAATACTTCTTTTTTATTGTTTTTTTTTTTCTTCAATATAGATTTTATATTACATTTTTTAGATTATTGTATTATTATTTTAGTTTTGAGTTATCAAATACAGAGAAGTGGGCGGAGAATTTTCTGAGCACTTTCTCAAACATGCATGAACCCGGATACTTCTTTGCGTAAACTAATCATGAGATAATAATGTGATCAGAAAAGAGAATTTTACATAATACGTCCCTTTAAACAATGTACTCTGGCTACAAACGTCCCAATAATGTAACTTAATGTGGCTGCTCTTTAACAAAATCAGAAACGTAGGCGCCATCTACTGGTTATTTACAGTTGTGGAAAAAAGTACTCAAATTAACAAATGAACAGATATACAGGAAATGTATTTAAGCAAAAGTAAAAAAAAAATTGTATAAAATAGACCAAAAAGTATTGAAGTAGGCCTACGTGTTTTACTTAAGATTTTGTGCAGATTTTTGGGTAAAATGTGGTCATTTTGATAAAGCTTGTCCTGATTTCTTATTTGCTGCATAAAGTATTTAAGTACTTTTAAAGGTCCAATGTGTATATGGGCTTTTTTTTTATTTATGTGGCTGTTTTTGTTGGACTAAAAACTAAAAAAATGTGTGTCTTAATTCTGAGAAAGTTTACATCTCTCTAAAATTGAGTGTTTCATGTCCTTGAGGAGCTTTGTCTAGCTTGTCTCTGTGAACATCATGCTCCTTTAGCGAGAGTATTCCACAGTATGACATGAAACTTCACTTTAAATTGAAATCTTTAGACTGAATGAAATTTGCAAAAACAACCCCTCAATCCAGAAAGTAACCTTTTACTTTTGAGTTTCTCACAAAAATGTAGCAAATGTATTAAAATAAAGTACGGATACCTCTAAAATACAATGGAGTAAATGTAAAGAAGGAGATAAGAGAAAGAGAGAGAGAGAGAAGAGAGAGAGGAGAGAGAGAGAGAAGAGAGAGAGGGGGAGAGTTCTATTTAGTATGCAATGATTTTCCATGTATGAATGTTACATTTAGTTTACATTTACAAGTCTATATTAATATAATTTATAAGACTGATATTACTTAAATTAGGTTATACCTTCAATGTGTTTTCCTGAGTTGCAACTGCACAAAGCAGAGGCCCTGCACAAAGCACATACCAACTGCTCCCTCTAGTGGACAAATACAGACAACACACCACTGTCACTTTCAGGACCATGACAAAGGACAGCTCCGCGGCGCTAATAACCTGAACAACTCAATTAATGCTCTTTTTTGGAGTATCAAAAGGTTATATGTCATTAGGAGCTAAGGCATACTACATACTTTATTAACATCATCATTTGTGTTTTTGATAGATGAAATGCCTTCCCCTGTAACGTTTTAAGCACTTTTGGCATGTGTTATTTTTGGAGCATCCCACAGTGCCACTGTCATTACCAGGTAAGCCAATCTGACCTCTTTCAGCCGTCCCTTAGGATCTTCTTACTCCACACAAGGTCATGCTGTCCCCTCCTCTGCTCTCTAAGGACTACCATTTCCTTATTAGTACAATTATTTTCTGTCATACAGCGACCCAATTACCCGACTCATTCCTGACCATACTCCAGTTCTCACATGTTTCCTGAAATGCAGAATGTAAAGGGCACGTGGGCAGCAGCCTGAAGCTCACTTGCAGGTGTGGCATTTGGAGTGGAGCCCTTCCCTTGGTGCTTGTGTTGCTGCAGAGTCTTAATTAAAGTGATATTTCGAGTGAGGTTGTTCTGTTTGTTCAGTTAATGAACCCGCTATTCTCGAGGGCAAATGGAAATGCAAGCACCCCAATTAGCATATGTTAGCATTTTACAGTGTTTATTCCTCATAGGCAGAAAATGCTTGCTAAGGTAAAAAGGCCTTGACCTTTGTAAAAATAGCAATGGAACTTTTTCTATTCAAACTAATTTACTCGAGCTATTCAGTCTTTGATATTGTTTCAGGGTAATTTTTAATGCAAATTGATTGATCAGATGTTTTTATCTCAGACCAAAGAAAGTAGAAGCAGGATGAAAAAAATACTTTATTTTGATTATTCTATACAGTACATGTGGGAAAGGCCCATCTCTTTAAGTCTGATGCGCTATTGCAATTGTATCATAAATCATATATTTCCACCCGATGTGTTGGCAAAAAAGCATACAAAGATTTTTCAGTTGATATTCAAAATATAAATTCACAATGTGCAACACTTATTTTAACAATGTCCGCAGTAACTTTTGGATGTGTTTGATTGTCTAAATAATAAGAATGTATGCAATGTGCAATAATAGTAACAATCTCACAACGGTGACAATTAGCACACGATTTCTGTCGCTCCAACTGCTTCCTTCTTTATGCCACAAAGTTTCTTCCTCAATATCTGTGGCAGTTTTTGGACGCTTTTAAAAGTTCATCCATTATTATATTTTCTAGCTTTGATTCTATCAAAGTTATTAGTCATTGTACAAGTCATTGTTGATCATGGCTGCCTCTCCCTGGGGGGACATCTGAAGACGCCTCTTTTTTCCAAATGTGGAGAAGGAGTTGTGCACGTCCAGTTCACTCTTCTGCACTGCCGGTCGCAGGGTGCAGAAGCCTGAGGGTGTCCCGGGGATGTAGACGTTGTGGTGGTAGTCTGGAGGAGGGTGAGGGTGTGGGTGTGAGGGAAGAGACGGCTGCTGTTGCTGAGGAGGAGGTGTGCAGCGGGGGGTCCAGGGCCGGGACTGCACACTGCTGGTCGAAGGGGACATCTTATATTCTGTTGATTGTGGACAGACAAGAGACGAAACCACTACTCTATTATATAATACTGATTCTGAACTTAAGCAATCAATAGAATAAATATCAAATGTAGTGTAGCTGCTATCCTTCAGCAATTCAATATTTATATAGTGTATTTTTGCATTTATTGTATGTTTTAAAACAGTCCAGTTCAATGGTGTGTACAATGCTTTGCTCTAAGTTCTCACCTTTCATGCCCTTCATGTGCGTTCCCCATGTCCAGTATTGTCCTGGTGCCATCGAGGTCACATAGTTCT
The DNA here is from genome assembly GCA_038363315.1 of Mugilogobius chulae. Lineage (NCBI taxonomy): Eukaryota > Metazoa > Chordata > Actinopteri > Gobiiformes > Gobiidae > Mugilogobius > Mugilogobius chulae. Next base: position 33,017,878 of record CM076400.1, read on the forward strand.
CTGGGTCTGTATGCATTGCTTTGCGCATTAATGTTCCATCCATGTTGATAGAGTTATAACTGCAAGATACATAAACGAATTAGGCAACTTATTGTCTCCAAGCAGGTGAAAGCAAAGAAATGGTAGTTTACCTTTTAATTGATGAGTTCTGGTTCTTTGTAAGAGTCCAGTCTCTATTTGGCTGTTTAAGCTGTGAAAATAAATAAATTATGATGGGTTTTACTTTGAAATTCATGATTATATGCGTAGTCTTATTATATTATTCAGTCTCTATCAACATAGTGAAGAACTCATTAAGGTGAGAGTTTGTCTTGTAACATGGAGCGTGACTGCCACCGTGTGGGCATATATCTTTATAAACACTTCCACCAAAAGGCGCACACTTTATTTGACTGTTGCTTTAGTCACACTGTGAAATGCAAACGCGGTGCCACGTTTATTTTCGGCTTGAATGGTATTCACCCCACTCTTAATTAATTCTCCATTTACCAGGATGGTAAGCAAAATGAATGCGACGTAAGCGTATTATACAAATCAGTATTCAAAATACGCTTCTCGCCAAGTAGGCACAAAACCAATTAGAACCCCACCGGGATGAAACGAAATATGATTTTAATCATCAAAGGAAACCGTGCCAGAGAGGAAATTAAGAAAATTACACACGTTGTTGTTTTGTTGATTTTATGCATCGTTTTACATTAATATTTGCGGGATGTTCCTCTCCTCAAGCAAGATTTTTAATTAAAAGTTTTTGAGGATTTTCATACACTTCTTCGATTGTGTCATATATTTTGTGAGTAGCCTAATTGTTTTAAATGACATTTAGGGTATCAAATTCACTAAAGGAGCAAATTATATTACGAAAATTATGCTGCCCTGAAACCTGCAAATAACGGTGACCTCGAGCCTGCCCTTTGTACAGCACCAGGTGAAAAGCCTGTTAGAGCAGCGGTCTGTGCCCCTCTGGTGCCAAAGACAAACTGTGTTTATGTTATGAGGCTGCTTATTAGAAATTTGAATTGGACAGCTCTCTCTCTCTTTCTCTCTCTCTCTCTCTCTCTCTCGTTCTCTCTCTCTCTCTCTCTCTCTCTCTCACTCTCTCCTCTACATCTTCACAAATATGAAGCCACATTTCTTCTCGTGGCATTCAGAGGACATCATAGACCAGATCTACAGGCGGGCCACGTTTCAGCCCAGCCCTTACTGCTGTCTCCCTGTTTCTCCTTGCCCTCCTCCTCTCCTATGTACCCCTGTCTCCAAAAATCCGCCCCTTTGTCATATTTCATTAATAATGGGGCGCCTCCCTCTTTATGAAGTCCAGCAGGATTTGAATAGGTCGACAGTGATGTGCCCTTGACAGAAATATAGTAAGGTTATCCGCTTATATTTTGTGGGATACTGTGGTGTTCACCTTGTCACCTCACCTTGACGTCTGTTTTATTTAGTGCCAAAAGCAGGGTTATTTGCACATCCTCAACTACTGTCGTTTTACTTTTTTGTGTCCTCATCCAAGTTTAGCTCATTTGTGCTACTTATGAAGTGCAGTATATAGGTTGTGCCGTTTTTACCTCGCTGGGAGTAGTAGCTCCGTTGTTAACAGATGCGCTCCGGCTTTGCGCGTTCCACGAGTTGTCCGCGCTTTTTGCCTCATTGTTCCGTGGTGCGCTGCTCGGACTGCACGGCTTAATAAACATAAAGTCACTTTTGGCAGATTCTGGAGTTAGGCACACTTTATAACAGTACGACTGAGAAAGACTGCTGTTTCCATTCGCTTCCATGCAGTTCGTGGGCACTTTCGCAGCAGAAGAGATCTGCAGATTCAGGTTAGATTTTTTGAACGCCTCCGGAGGCGGCTCAGGTTGAAAGCCCCCACAGCAGCAGCACGCGAAAGGGGGCAGGTTGTATCCGCTCAAGGTCTCCCTGTCTTTGTAGCACTTTACCCCTGCCAGCACGATGATAGCCACCAGAAATATTAGCGATATGGTGCTCAGTGAGACGATCAGGTAAAGAGCCAGGTTCGATGGGGGCTGAGGGCTGAGCGTTAAGTCTCCAAAATCTGAGAGTGACTCAGGCACGCTGTCTACCACACTGAGGATAATAGAGACGGTACCAGAAAGCGGCGGCTGGCCGTTGTCCTTCACTAATATCACGAGTCTCTGCCTTGTTGCGTCCTTTTCCACTAGCCTGCGTATAGTCCTGATCTCTCCGGTGTAAAGTGCGACACTAAACAGCCCCGGGTCTGTCGCCTGTAACAGCTGGTAAGAAAGTCGAGAGTTCTGCCCTGCGTCCGCGTCAAGAGCTGTGATTTTGGTTACCAGATATCCGGCATCTACAGATCGTGGCACTACCTCTGTGGCAAGTGTGCCATTTTTTGGCAGCGGGGAGATAATGACAGGTGCGTTGTCATTTTGGTCCAACACAAAAACATTGACAGTAACATTATTGGCGAGGGGTGGGAAGCCGGCGTCCTGGCTTGTACTAGGATCTGAAAGTTTCTTAGTTGTTCATAATCAAAAGAGCGCAGTGCATAGATGTTGCCATTGTCAGAGTTGATGGAGACATAAGTGGACACCGGCATGCCCTGAATCTGACCCTCAAGAATAGAGTAGGACAGATAGGCGTTCTGATTAGAATCGGGGTCGAAAGCAGCCACAGAACAAATGGAAGCGCCAGGGGCATTATTCTCGGTCACATAAACAGTGTATGAAGGCTGAGAGAACCGCGGGGGGTTGTCATTAATGTCAGACACTTGAACGAGGATGGTTTTTCTGGTGGAGAGCGACGGAGAACCCAGATCCCGCGCTGTGAGGGTGATGTTGTATTCAGAGACAGCTTCCCTGTCCAGAAACTCGCTCGTCACCAGAGTGTAATAGTTTTTAAAGGATGAGTGCAGTTGAAAGGGCACGTTGTTTGGAATCTGACAGTCAACATTTCCGTTTTCACCCGAATCCCGATCCATGACACTGATTACGGCTATGACTGTCCCTGGTGGTGCGTCCTCTTGCACCGGAGTGGACACTGACGTGAGAATGACTTCAGGCGCGTTGTCATTCACATCCAGGATGTCAACGAGGACTTTACTGTGCACTGCCACAGCTGACTGGCCCCGGTCCTTTGCCTGCACATACAGCTCATATACACTGGCTTTCTCGTAGTCCACAATGCCTTTGACTCTGATTTCGCCCGTGTATGGGTCCACGCTGAACAGTTCACGCACTTTGAGGGGCGCGTGTCCGCTGAATGCATAGGTCACCTCTCCATTAGAGCCCTCATCCAGATCCGAAGCATTCAACTTTAAGACCAATGTCCCCCTCGGTGCGTTTTCCATCAAACTGGCGCGGTAAACCGAGCGGTCGAACACTGGCACATTGTCATTCGCGTCTAACACAGTTATAGTTATAAGAGCCGTGCCAGATCTCTCCGGGGAACCCCCATCAAACGCAGTCAAGACCATCTCGTGCTTTTTCTGCTGCTCTCTGTCTAAAGGGGTGTCCAGCACAAGCTCCGCAAACTTGCTGCCATCATTACGCGTCTGAATGTTGAGAATGAAGTGCGCATTGGCACTGAGCTGGTATGAGCGCAGCGAGTTGGTGCCCACGTCTTGATCCTGTGCGCTTTCTAGGGGAAGCAAGAGCCCGGAGCCGCCGATTCAGTGATATCGAGATTAAACTCGCTCCATGGAAAGCTGGGTGAGTTGTCATTTACGTCTAGGATCTCCACCTCCACTCTGTACAGCTCCAGGGGATTCTCAATAACCACTTGTAAGTGTAAGAAACAACTCGGACTGCGATCACACAGCTCTTCTCTGTCCATTTTTTCGTTTACAAAAAGAATGCCATTTTCTAAGTTCACTTCCAAATATTGTTTTTTTGCCCCTGACACTATCCTGAAGCGACGAGCTGAGAGTTTAGCCACGTCTAAGCCCAAGTCTTCTGCGATATTACCTACAAAAGCTCCGTGTTCCAGCTCTTCAGGGATGGAGTACCGAATTTGAGCAAGAACTAAGTCCACAACACAGCCACAAAGTAGAAGACATATGACCATCCCAGTCACAGGCAGCCAGCTGCCTCTGGAAAGTCCGTGTTCCATGTCTGCACCGTGCGTAAAAATCACTTCACGGACGCGGTTTCCCCCATTAAGACACTGTGGTTAGTCTCATGGAAAACTTGAAGAAACAAATATTCAGAACACTACTCTGAGATGACTTTGCAGCATAGTTGACCAAACTGTTAACGCGCACAAGTAAACCACATTTGTGTCTAACTGTGCTCCAAGCAGCGCTCTTGGTCTGAACAGGGTGGTCCGCGCTTTGATTTTCCAATGTGCGGTGCGCGCGGAGATGGTGAGGACCGGAGTGTGAGTGTGAGTTTGAGAGAGCGAGCGAGAGAGAGAGAGAGAGAGAGAGAGAGAGAGAGAGAGAGTGAGAGAGAAGAGAGAGAGAGAGAGAAAGTGAGAGAGAAGGAGAGAGAGAGAAGGAGGGTGGACGCAGCTCCTCCGGTGTTTCGTATTGGAGGACGCACATCCCAAGTGCGCCTAATGACTGTAGACGGTTAACCCCTTCTTATCGCAGGCTAATGTTGTTTCTATGACCCATTAAAGTAAAGAGAAACTTTTGACAATAGAGGCCAAAGCTCGATTTCGAACATTCTTCAATCATTGTGGAGTTTGAAGCCTAAATTATAAAAAGACATTTCAGCTTAAACCTTTCTCTATTGTACAATAAGACTTTTCAAACTAATTTTGACGCAAATATTGACTGATTTACTAAATTGTATAAAATGACAAAACTTTCATAGAGTTTTATATATATAAAAATACAATACATAAAATAAATGAATATATAAATAATCGTTGAAATCAGAACCGCTTTATGTATATTAAAAACAGTATTAACTCAGAGGTTTTACATGATTACAGTGAATACGGTATTATGCTTGTAATACACATAAGTGTGCCTGAACAAGCAAGCAATCAGCATAATAGCAACATCCTAAAATGCCTAAACCATCTCTAATCACGTATTAACAGCGGGATTATTGTGTCCACAGGTGCCACGGTGACAGTTCTGGACATGGAGCCTTTCATTCGGCTGCATCATTTAGATTATGGCACATTGCTGATCTAATCTTTTGGCTCCTAATCCTGACCTGCTCAGCGCACTGATACAGAGAGGAGACGGGGAGACTACAAGGAGTCTTTGTCAAGTCTGCTTGGACTGAGACACGCGAGGCATTTTAATGTCATAACTGTGCTTTGGTTTGTAAATGTCTGCACTTTGATGCATCAATTGTTTCTTTTTTTGACACTAAGAGATCAAAACGTGAGAGCAAGGATACGACCTGTGGAAAACAATGCATTTGACTTTTGTATAATCTAGTATTGTGAATGTAAAATGTTGTCAGGGATTAGAGGATTTCTCAATTGGGCAAAGTTTCTGTTTTATATGCAACCAACAGCGAAGCGCAGCGCCCTCCCTTTTCAGGAACTAACTTCAATCCAAGGTTTGGATAAGCACAGAACACAATCTGCTTCAGACTTAACCTCAAGCAGATGGTTAAGCTTCTCCAGAAATGATTACATTTCTGGAAAGGAAAACATCACCAGGACCGATTCCATTGCTTTAGCCTTCTTTTTAATTAACGGAGTGGAGGATTAGTGTGTGCTATCCGGGATCAACCGTTCCCCGACCAAGAATACAAATGTTTTGTGATAAATAATCCCAAAGCATTTCAGCCTGACTCCCCCGGTGCCGGTTACATTACCATGCATTACACGGAGAATTAAGCTGGTCTCACCCGCCCCAGTCAGTTTGCTTAGCCCATTGTCCCGCAGAAAGACGCTCATTACAGTGAGAAGGAGCTGAGCGCGCTTTCACTGTCAGAGGCGCGCGGACGGTATAATGAAGACCCAACGATGACCGGAACCGCTCTGGATCCTTGATTCTTAACCAGGATTTATTAGTTTTGTGTTTGCTTACTTATTTTTACTATTGTAACATTATTTTGTCCTTTTACCTAAAGACTATTTAATTGTTAAGCATCCTAAAACTTAACAATAGACGTAATCTTCTTCTTTTAATTCATCATCATCATCATCATTCATCATCATTATATATATTTTTTATATATATAGGCCTACTCCAGCTCTAAGGACTTCTTTGTGACAACTGGCTAAATGTATTGTACTAACTGAGAATCCACAAATCTAAGACTAAGTTAATGTCATTCATGTGCATGTGTTGGCCGTCAAGTGAGTCATTTGACATCGCTCCATTTGAGATTAGGTCGCCATCTGCTGGTCGCTTAAACAGCATTTTTACATTCACGTGTTGAGTGGGGTAAAAGAAATTGGTCCAGTTAACTCAAATAAGAGTTAAAAATATACTAGCTTTATGGAAATATGAATGGAATAAATTATAGCCTAACTCTATAGGCTATAATTAGGGGGGGGACTAGCTATGTGAAGAAGCATCACAGAAACACAAGTGTTCATCGTTTAATCCTATCAAAATAAATAAGTTTTTATCTCTTGTTGATTTATAAGACAAACGTCTACAAAAGTGACTGCTTCCTAGAACAAATATTGTTCAAGTAAACAAGCTCAAAAAGAAAGAGCATTTTTATGAATAAAAAAACGAGTTTCTCTAACGAGTCTTTCTTTTTTTTTCGTGTTGAGTGTAGACCAGAGAATAGGCCAGGCATGTCCAAACTCAAATCAAATAAAATCAATTTATTTATTTTTTAACTGTGGCCCAAGGGCTAAATAAGGCCTCAGAGTGAATTTTGTTGACCCTCTGAAGATTTGTCCCAATCGACAATAAGTAAAAAGCCAATGTACAGCCAACAAAGATTTTACTATGTATCCTTGTGGATTAATAAGTGCGTGTGACTCACTTTTATTCTATTTATATTGACAAAGAGTCGATTTTTGCAGCCATTGTTTTGTGAACCTGGTGAAATGCTCTGCCTTTCTTCCTACTTTCAACATTTGTAAATCTCGATGCAAAAATAATCCTCAGTGTCTCAAATTCCGAATGATTTGTGGCCTCTGCAGATAGATTCAAATTTGGGCTCAATTAAAGGCAGACTTAGTTTTCACAGTGTGTCTACTTATCGGCCCTCTGTTTAGTCTGTGTGTCAAGTTGTGGCCCTTGATGCAAAAGTTGGGACATCCCTGGAATAGACCCATGACAGCACTTGATTCAAACTGCGCCCTCTACTGCCAAAAGTGATGTCCGAATATCGATATCAATAAACACAAACCTATGGACACGTGTCTTGTAGAAATGTAGTTATACGTGTAATTTCTTAATAAAATACACGTAAGTGTAAGAGCTAAGTTACATAGGCTAAAACTAGTACAAAAGTTTAACAAAGACAATAAAGTTACATTTGTTTTCTTTATGAAGTGCATCACATAAAAAGATTCAAATATTGTCTAACACTGTCAGTTATGTAGTTGGTAAAACTTTCTATTCTTCAATTAGACTCAATACTAACATTAACATGCAACTTAAGCTTTTTTTTTTTAGTTTTAGCAAATAAATATATCCAAGACAGACAGTTAGAGAGTTTGATGGGCTAAAGAAACATTACATAAGACTTGAAATCTCAACATTCAAAAGAAATTTACAACACACTCATTATCCCTTAAGTTCTATATTATTTTTATATTTTTATATTAATGAACAGCTACAAATCATTTACAAATATAAGTAAATTATTAAAATAACATTACATGATCATTACTAATCATAATTTTCTTTCCAGACCCTATTCTAAAGTAACAACCATTTATAAAAAGAAATGACTTGATGATAAATCGTAAAATCAGACTCTTGATTATCGTTCTCTCATACCTGTAGATTCAGCTGATGTTGGATCCTGTATTTCAGCGGAGTTCAGTATTAATAGTGGGCCAAAGAGGGCTAATACCTCTTGTAATGATGTTGCTAGGCTAAGATGGTGGAGTAGGGTTAGTTAGAGCTAGAAAATCTGGATTTTTAAAAATAACTATTATTTTGTTTTTGTTTTTAAATGACTGTTGCTAACCCTCATTCATGCTTCGATCCTAAACATAGCCATAGAATTGTGTCTAAACGTAGCCAAATTAAGAGTTCAAAATTCCCTATTTTTTATGGTTTGATACGTCCCAAACTGTCACAAAAGTCAGTGAAGGGTACACATCTCAAGTTTGACTCAAAAGTACAGATCATCACTTTAGGACAGGGACTGGAAATAAATGATTATTAAATGTTTGTTTATTATTAGTAAATACTTTCTAATCATTTAGTAATGATAAGTAATGTTATCTTAATAATTTACAGGCATTTGAAAAGGATTTGTGTCTGTTCATTATTATAGTATAGTATAATAGTGTTAAGTGTTTTTTTTTTGTTTTTTTTTTTTTTTTTTTACTCAACCTGTGGAATTTTTGTAATCGAAAAATGCAAAGATTAAAAAATTGTTCTTGGTGCACGTTATCCTCATCCTAAGCATTACATACATTAGAATATTTAAAGTTTCTAATCATTTTACAGCTTGTTACACTAAAATTAAAATATGCTACAAAACTGTATCAACTCAAACTTCGCCTGTTAGCTAAAAATATCTACTTATTTATTTATATTCTCTTGATTATTCTTCATAAATATCTTTTACAAATACGAAATACAGTGTTTACATTGTATGATGCAATCTAAAAACTTCAAAACTTTACTCGTTTTGTATAAAAGTTTGGGACGCTTTTAAGAACTATGTTTTATTTCAAGACAAAAATTAACTAAACGAGGCCATTTTAAAGAAAACAACGTGTGTCTGCAAAAACAAACCACAAGGGGGCGATGTTTTTTAACAAATCAGACTCTGGTCTCTCAACAGAAGCATTTACAGGTGTACAGTCTCCTACTTCTGCGTTTGGTTTGTAATGATCTTCATACACAAATTCAATAATTAAAAACTAACTGTAAGTATTTTGGTTGAATAAAAATAAAAATGCTTGTTCACAAGATCATTGCTCGTCGAATTACAATGCAAGCAAATAGCCTACTTTAAATTATTAAAAGTAATAAGCAGGGGTTTAAACAAAGCAGGGTGATAGAGGAGTCGCTGACTGATAGGAAAATGAAAAAGAAAAGAAGTTAGAGAAGACGAGGGAGCAAAGAAGTCTTTCTCCACATGCTCCTCAGCTGTGTAAACTGAAGGCCTGCGTTGCTTCTCGGATTCCCCAAATGGAGGTGATATTTATAGGAGACTGGCAGTGGCGGCAAACGCACCTTTACTGTGTCACACCCATTAATATTATTATTACTTTTTATCCACAGGGATGGAAAACGCCAGGAACCTGAGAAGCCTGCGGAGACGGAGAGAGCCTGCTCTGAGCCTGCTACTGAACTGTCTGCCCCGGCTTCTGCTGCTGTTACTCGCCCTGCCCCTCCTGCTGCTGTTAGCCCTGCTGCTACTGCCCTGCTGCTGCCCCTAGTGCTGCTGTTACTGCCCCTGACGCTATTGCTGCCACTGCCCTGCTAATGCCCTGCTGCCCCCAGAGCTGCTGTTACTGCCCCTGTCCCTCCTGCTGCTGGTCCTGGTGCTACTGCCCCTGGTGCTACTACCCTTGGTGGTACTGCCCTGGCACTATTGCTGCAACTGCCCTGCTGCTACTGCCCTGGTGCTGCTACCCTGGTGCTACTGCCCTTGATGGTACTGCCCTTGGTGGTACTGCCCTGGCGCTATTGCTGAAACTGCCCTGATGCTACTGCCCCTCCTGCTGCTGGTCCTGCTGCAACTGCCCTGCTGCTACTGCCCCTGGTGCTACTGCCCCTCCTGCTGCTGGTCCTGCTGCAACTGCCCTGCTGCTACTGCCCCTGGTGCTGCTGCCCTGGTGCTGCTGCCCTGGTGCTACTGCTACTGCCCCTGCTGATGGTTATTATGATGGTGATGGTGAGGAGGAGACAGAGGCTGGAGTATGTATAAAAAGTGAGCCCAAATTATAAAAAGACAGAATATGAGGAATATGTATAAAGGGGTGCAACTTGATCTTCTAAACTTATTACAGCTGTCATAGAGTGAGCGGAAAGAGTAGAGGAAAAAAGAAAATGTCGAGAGGCAGACATAAGCACATGTTCTCGTTTTACATTATAAAAAGACTACAGACTACTACAGGTCAACGAGCATGCACCAGGGAACAGATGCGGACTCCGGCAGACATGCAGAAACACTAACAAAGTGTGATAGACATAACAGAGGTGCACGCGCATGCGCACAGACAGAGGAGCGCTAAGGAAATTCCAGCGAGGACAGGTGGGAGTGACGATAGCATCTATCAGGAGAACTTTGATCTCACTTCCGTCACCACAGCTCAGCCTGAATGTGTCCGAGCAGAACGTGAACCTGGGCCAAAAAGACTGCAAGTCCTGACCTGGACCTAAGTCTGTCTGGAGTCATCATTTATTGAGACTTGATAAAAATTGAATATACTTTGGACTTGACCTGGACCTTAATGGCAGTGGTTGGAAACTTGAAACAGAGTGACTTGTGATGACTTGATACTACTAGTGAAGTAACACCGTGGAACATTCTTTACTGAGATAGTAATATTGTAGCCCAGGGAACAATATTTCCATGGAAACAAGCAGTAGGAGGCTATACATTTTGAAAAAAAATTATGTTTTTGTGCACTTACAACTTCTAATTTCGATGAAGCTGCATTTTTCCTAACTTTTCCACTTGTGTTCATTGTCTGATATTGAACTATCAAGTTTTGGGTTTGTGCCAGAAAAAAATCCAGACAAGATTTAAAATTTAATTTTTTTGCTTTGAGGCCACTTATTATTGAAGTAAATCCAACATCAAAGAGCAAAGCTATTTGTTGATAGAATATTGATTTGACTTGACTTAGACTTGCCAGTCTTTGACTTTACACTGGACTTGGACTTGAAGCAGAAGACTTGAGATGTTTTTTGGGGTGTCCTGAGAAGAGGAAGTAAACAAGAAGCAGAGAGAAGACACAGATGTAGATCTGGCAGTGAGAGCTGTGTCTGCTGAGGACACAAGTCAAAGCTCAGTGTGCACGTTTGCACATGTGTGCACATTTGCACTTGTATACACATGGATGTCCTCAAAGCCACCTGAACCTCGGGCCATATTATACTCAATATCTCATCATCACTGAGGAAAGCTACTGATGTCTTCAGCAGAAGTAACAGCTGTGTACCCAAAAGAAGCAGTGTTAGCTACCATAAAAATAAAGTTGTACTAAAAATGTAGTTGTACTAAATGTTCTCTCAGAAAAATCATACATGAAAATGTGGTTTGTTTAATGCACAAATGTTTGTGTAATCCTGCTTTATTCAACTGTCCACATCAGCAAAGCAAGGCTCTATTCCACCTTGTGATGTCATTGTGGTGGGTTAAAACTTAACATCTTAACATATCACCACTTAATCAAGTGACAAGGTGGAAGAGTGTTTTCAGCTCAAGAAGATTCTTGTGTTGAACACATGAGAATAAAAAACAAAGCATATAAGTTTGTTTTTGTTTTTTGAAAAAATAAGAATGTTATAAAATAAGTTATAATCTTTAATATAAGTAAATTTAAATTGCCCCAAACATAGAGGAGCTGCATGTGCCAAGTGTGAGATGAGAATGGAGAATCCCTGCCTCAGGCTTAAAAGAGCTGATTGACAATCCAAGTAAACATGAAGGTGCATGTTATCTCTTACTTAGTCCTTAGATCAGACCACCAGCTCTGCTCCCCCAGTCACAGGTAACACTGACAGAGATAAATACACTATCTCTGGATCCTAAATCCATTTGAAATGATTCCACACACTTCACAAACAAGATTGTATCTCAAAACCATTGATTTGATATGACAGAAGCACAGAAAAATAAAGACCAATTGAATTGTTAATGAACCAGTAAAATATTTAGAATAAGGTTCAAAGTTGACAGAATAATAAATGTGCTCATTCCTCTTTTACAATCCTGTCTGTTTTGCATATCTTGAGCCCTCACTGTTAAACACACACTTTACCTCACCATGTTTATAAAACATCTCCCTCTTATTCTCTCCAGTGCTTCTTGTGCTACCTGACATGGTGGCTTCATGCCCAATGAGTCACACCTCTGCTAAAATCATCAGAGATGAGGGGGGAGGAGAGCCAGACAAAGTCGTCAGGGAGAGAGAAAAATCATGCGTATGACAGAGAAAAATATAGAAAATAAAAGTGGGAGGAGAGAAAGTTAGGAGCCTTAGGGAGTGAAAAGAGCATAGAGTGCATTTCACTTCTTGACTCCAACAGTCAGCCTGTGCTTGTCAGTAACAGTTAGCCCGTGGACAACAACACTTTCCACAGAGTATAGTACGACAGCACAAATGCACAAAAACACATGTACAGAGAGTGACATGGTGCATGCACCCACCTGCACACATCTATACGTCAGCAATCAGACATGCAAACAAACCAGTGAGCGGCCCTGCCTCTGCATCAGCCTCCCCCACCCTCTACCCCGTTACCATTGGATACCACACAAACACTCCCTGTTGGGCAATACTGGGAGTCAAGAGAGGACGTACATGGGTCACATATCTCTCGCACACCAATTGGAAAGTTTTATCTGATGCTTTCTTTGCACAGGCTTTTTACATCATTCTGAAGCTTCTGTAAAATGTGCATGATGAATGTTCAAAGCAAAAAATATGAATAAAAACAGGACACACTTTATGTCTCATAAAAACACAGACAATCTGATACAGGCTGCTGCGTGCTAATGTCATAATGTATCTATTGTTTTGAGATTTTGCAACTTAATCAAAGAAGATCCAATAGAGATTACGTTAAACAGATTTTGACAAAAACAAATCAATGCATCAAATCCATGGTGACCGTGTCTAAATGCTGAGGTTTGCTTATCACCACGCAGACAGATGGAAGGTGCTAGTGTTTTATCTCGGGTTTTGCACTCGGGGATTCACTCTGATTCCATAGTACCTCTACAAATGGCACAATCTTCTTCCTTTGATAGGGTCAATCCTGAGTGAAGCCCCAGGCTTAGGAAGCGGAACCCATAATACTCATGTTTCCAAAGCCATACCAGCCAGCCAGAAAGCCCCCTGTGCCCTTTGTACAGCTCACACCAGACAAAACCTTGGAAGCAGGCCACTGAAAAGCACACTCCTAAACTATTTCTTAAGTCTTTTTTTTCTTTTACAAGAGTGGGATGCATTGAACAACAATTACGGTAAAATGTGACTAATATGTCACAGGCGCTCTGCTGTTTTTTTCTGACCTACTCTTTTTTGTTTTTCCATCCATCCTTGTCTTTGCCTTTGAGACTTCTCCCCTTTTACTTCAAAACCTTATAATTACAAACAAAAGCGCTGACTCGTCTCCAGCTGAAACAATGATAATGATGGAGAGTAGTGTGAGCATGTGTCTGAAGACACACTGATGCTGATGTGTGGCAGACAGAGAGGATTAACACAATCTGGGCATGCAGCCGCAGTCCAGTGTGTTTGTGAGTGCATGCGCTCACTCAAAGCTTGGCATTTCAATCAAGCTACACGCACTTGTGTAATGGAAGTATAGCACAAATACAGTCACACAGAAACTGAAAATTAGGAACAGGTTGTATCTATAATAGCCTCATGATAATGATTATAAGCGTTTGGAATATTCCTGCTGTACTGCACTGACACACTGGTTTGCATGATGCATCACTTGAGAATAAGACAAGCTCATTGGCTGAAGCCCTAAATCATAAATGTCAACAAATGATATATTATTAAAATTTTAATCACAATTAATCGCATGATTGTCTTGAGTTAACTCGCTATTAATCGCATTTAATTAAATGTTTTTATTTTATTTTTTTTTATGTATTTTACATTCTAATAATATATTTAGCTTTAATTCCTGTTTATTTTGTATTTATTTGTAGAATCTGTTACACTCTTGAAGTGTAATATAATGTTTATATATAATAATTTTTTATATATTTATTATTTTATATATAAAAATGCTTTCTCATAACATTAGGCCAAATCGTGGTATTGATTTGTCTCACTCATTATAAGCATTTATTACACTGCTCTTTCACAACAAAGCACTTTCTGCAGCTGGAGATTATGAGGCTTTTATTGTGAAGGAATCAAAGAAAGTGTTAGTTAGAACTAACAAAGCTTTACCGTTATTAGCGGAGGCAAACATAGAACTACAAAAGTTTTTACCGGAGTTTTGAAAGCCTATTCTAGATATTGGATATTTTCAACAACCTGAGTGGACAAACATCGCATTTAGTGACCTGGGACCGCGACTTTATCGAAACACTAGAAGGTGGAAACATGTCCGGAGCCTCGAAGAACGCCTCCTCCTCATCAGCTGATCAAGCTGCACATGGACTTGACACGGACGAGGCCAAGGTAAACAAACACATCACGCTCAGACAGTCGTGCGATCGAGTGGAAACGTTATCAAAGTCTACAAAAGTGATCCAGCAGAGCCTTGGTTAGTACTCTTTCTACTTTCTACTTGTGCACTGTGTTTTTCTATGAACCTCACGTCATTGTAGCGCTTCAATGGTGAAAAATAACCATGCGATTCATTTTTGTAAACACACACATTTGTAAAAGTAAAAAAAAAAGAAAAAAACTGAAGAATGTGTATTGCATCTTTAAACAATACCTTAACCCTCGTAAGACTAGGGCTTTGTCTATATTTTTGCACTGCACTGCTGTCTAAAGCCATATACACAAGAATTGAATGTAAAAGCACGTATCTAAGCTGTATGTATGCATGACGGTTGCGAGGTAGTGCAATAGTGTTGTGCCTAGTTGTGTTTGGAGCAGACCCAGGCCAGAGGAGCTCAAAGAACTGAATGTCATCATCAGAGCTGTCGAGGAGCCAAGTAGTAATCACACCCAGATCACCTACGCGCTCACGCCAACTTACAACACTAGTCACTCTAGCGCACTGTGCAACTCTGGGGCCGACCTGAAAAAAGCAGGAGACTGATTGAGAGCAAGAGAGAAAATGAAAGACAAGACTTATACGTGTGTGGACCAAGTATGCATCTTGTGTGACTGCTGAGAATGTGCTCCGTGTTAGCGATGAGTGCAAGCTACAAATATGTTATCTGGAGATGAGGGTGGACTTTCAGTATTTTTACATTTTACAAACTTTGTCAGTCTATGAGTCTTTAATGAAAGAGTTGAGAAAACTACAATAAATAATCAACTGTGTCTGATAGCATGAACAGTAAATCTTTAAAAACAAATTATACTGGCATAATCTCATATTTTGTGTTTTAAAACTAAGCTGATTAAAATAAGTCCTTCTGGTGTTACTCATGCCAGGAAATGACATCGAGCTTGCTGCAGAGGGAATTACATTGGTGAGATAAATAAAAGTTAGCTTGCTACCACCATGCCGATGTAAATACAGTTGTAATCGATGCATTTTGACAACAGAAAACAAGTTTTGCCATCATTTAATTTTTTTTTTTTTTTTTTTTTTGAATAGCACAGAAGGTTTCAGAACTCTACAATACATCTGAGAAATTTTAAATGTTGTTAGGAGGAGAAATTATTTTTTGAGCGAGATTTCTCATTTGTGTGAATGAAGCTAAATGTTGCAACAACAAAAAAAGTACACGTTTAGCATAATTCTTTAAGTAAAGCCAAGCTGAATAGCAAAGTGTCAATGTAATGCTGTATTGCGAAACCATGAAGTATTGCTGCATGCTGGGGTGAATGGCCTGATTTCACACAAACATAACAAATGTTTTTCTAAATTTAATCACATGACCTTTCACCAATTCCAAGACAAAAGCTGCTTATGGTCAGTTTGTTTGGCATTTATTTCCACCTTGATGCTGTTCTTTAAGGTATCTTTATGTAAAACACTGGGTTTATGTTATATATATATGCCCTATGTATATGCACTGGAAGTACAATATTTGATAAACTGGAAACAGCTGCTGCTGCTGCTGCTAATTTGTACTAGTTTTGTTTTGCAAAGCACGTCTACTAAATCTGCTTTGGTGTAAAATTATTATTTACAGTTTTGATCTGCCTTTTAACATCTTATCCAATCATCTGATTGTGGTGTGTCACTCGGCATCAGCTAAAGTGGACCTAGAGGCAAAGACTAGACTTCTATGGGACGTACCACATGTGTGCTGTTTGGGACTTCTTCAACAGCCCGGTACGGTTGACCTATAGCACCCACCCTGAGCCGTACCAATCTGGACCAATGGAAACATGGCTATAGAACATAGCTAAATGCTGTATTTAAGAGCTTATGGTTGTATGGAAGATTTTCCAAGGAAAAAGACAATGATGATGCACATGTTCGGCTGCCCAGTGTTGCAACTTCCACTCTTTACTGAGCCAGTGTGAGTCTAATTGACAGGTGAATAGGTGAAGAAGCAGCCTTGTTTTCAATTGACCAAGGTTTTACTGACTCCACCATGTCCACAGTGTATTTTTATTTTTATTTATTTTTTTCTTTAGCCATAAGTAACAGTAGTAAGTAGTAAGAGCTATACAGCTTCTTATTAAAACAATAAAAAGAACATTTTGAAAATCCTGTTTATGAGTTTCAAATTATGAATTTGGTTAAAAATTATCCACTTATTGTTTTATTTAATCTAAACATATTTATTAGTGATACCTGACCGACATAAGGTGTGATCCAATACAAGTGTACAGTACAACAACAACCACTGTCTTCTGCACACAGTGTCTCGCTCACCTTCTATACCAACATGTTTCTGTCCTGGACTTCCAACTGCCTCACTGAAGGAGTGGAGACAAGCTGATCGCAGTTTAGCATCACAGTAGAGTTAACACGCTGTCAAATGCCATGCACTGAGCACCTCAGCTGCTGGGACAGTGTCTAGTGTATAACAAACCTGACTGTGAAATGAGTGCGTTTGTGTGTATGTGTGAGGGCTACCCTGCTCAGGGCATTGACTGAATTGTTTCCACATGTGTCTTAACGTAGAGTTCTGGGCGGGTTCGGAGGACAAGGGAGGAGAAGTGGGGTGCAGGGGGACTGCTGTAGCTGGTAAGGGGGGGTCAGGTTTCATTGCATTGTGCAGCACATCTGGGTTGCTAGAAGTAGGGTTCCCACGACTGAAAACACAGAGGACACACACCTTAAGTATAGAGTAGGTACCCAGAAGGTCTTTTGACAGGCCAACAGCTGCTTACATGACTCCCTGTTTATGTAACAAGAGCGCTGCTGACTTTATTTCTTGGTAACCTTTCGAATCTTTTACAACATCTTCAAACACCACTACTTCCCTGGCACATCTCTCCCAGGCGTTTTACTGCTACTACACATGGAAGGAAAAAGTGAATGCATTCTCACTAATCATTCTCCTACTCCACCAGCAGAGAGAGAGCGAGAGAAAGAGAGAAAGAGAGAAATAAAAAGGAGTACTGGGCAAGGGACAGACAAGTGCAGCCCTTGGGAAGGCAGTTTAGCAGGTGACGAGGGGCGAGGTGACAGGACAATGCAGGTGTCAGGAGTGCAAACGTGAGAATCTAGACAGACTGACAGAGGGATAAAAGCTGGTTGGAGGTGAATGTAAAGAGAGGAGATGGGCTAAAAGGGGCCATGCCAGTTCCATAAATGTTTAATTAGCCCCAGGTTTATTCATGTTTAACAGAGAGGGCCAAAGAAAGACAGAGCTCAAAGAGTACAAAATCTGTCTAGAGCTCCAAAATCTAATTTACACAACAAACACGAAAAGGAGAAAAGAGAGCTGGGCAGAAAACGGGAGGGGAAAAAGAAATGGGGAGGGAGAAAATGCTAATTGGCTACAGTTGGGCATGTCTGGCTCGAGATGAAAGAACAGGAGGACATAGGACGACGGGCAGAAGAAGGAGAATGTAAAAGCTTTGATGGGAACCAACATGGGTAATGTGTCATGTTAGGAACTCAGCATGTAGCTGCTATTAGGGCTGTTGTTTCACCTGAGGGTCTTCTCCCCAAAACAGCAAGAATGAGGAATAAAATGGCAACAGATAGCCACTTCTTCCAGTAAAACGTGTGTGGTAAGAGCAGACAAAGGTACATAAAGTATTTGAGCGAGTCTGGCATAAAAGGTTACCCAAAGACCACAAACAGTATTCAGTGTTATTTACTATGGTACTAGTAAAATGATAATGTATAACTTATTAGATCTGTGAGGGTACAACAAAGCCAGGGGTGCAAAACTTTTTTAACTAAGCGCCGCTTTTTGAAAAATATATGGAACAGAGACCCACATAATATATAGATTGATAAAACGTAACACTTTAAAGGTGCACTGTGTAACTTTCTTGAGTTGAAAAGTCTACTACACAATTCTGTAGAAATAAAAAGTTAAAACTATGGGATTTTCTGGACGTGGATAGAGACGTTTTATGCAATAATGTAGAAAAATACACTGAAAGAGCAGCTTTTCCATGGAAACAAGAAGAGGCAAAAACAGTCCATTTTGTGGTCATGGAAGGTCACTCAAAGTAAAGATGCCAATTTTTATTTTCCATAAAATTACAAAAACATGCTTCTATTAGTTATTAAGTATTTTATTCACAGTGCACCTTTAAACTGATTATGTTTAGGGTAAAGGTGCACTGTGTAACTTTCTGGAGGTTAAAAGTCATCAACACAATTCAGTAGAATTAGACAGATCTTTCTGAATGAAAATAAACTCCTTCTATGCCATTTCATGAAAAAAATCAGCTTTTCTCCTGTTCAAAGGGAAAACACACATTTTTGTTATTTATTTAGTGTAACAAAGTCATCTTGAGGACAAAAACATGCTTTTATTCAAGTTTATTTTTGGCCAAAAAGTTGCGCAGAGCACCTTTAAGATTAAAAGTGATTTTTTTTTCAAATTGACAA
Organism: Mugilogobius chulae; assembly: GCA_038363315.1. NCBI lineage: Eukaryota > Metazoa > Chordata > Actinopteri > Gobiiformes > Gobiidae > Mugilogobius > Mugilogobius chulae. The sequence continues at coordinate 33,036,776 of CM076400.1, forward strand.
TAAAAATTTGGTAATTTGGTCCTATTTAGCAACAAGGGTTAGGGTTAGGGCCAATAAAAATGGTTGCATATGGTCCCTAGGCCGCAGTTGCCTGAACAAAGCAAACAGTTGCACTGACTGTGACTGTGAAACATATTTTTAAACACATTTATAACATCTTTTACTACAACTATATCTAGATAAGCTATTCCAAGCAGGCAAATGGAAATTCAAGACTCAGAAACCAGACATTTCCTTACATATTTAAGGGTTGGTGCCACTTTGCGAGAAGTCAAACGCAAAGCTACTTTTAGGGTCATCGCATCCATGTCAAAAGAGAGAAAGAAGAAGAAATACCGATGTACTTAATTTAATTTATGCAACATTTAGATGTACTTTTCTAATGGAGTTGTGACCTGTAATTTCCACACTATGTCATTTTTGCTTGCTTGTTGTTTTTTTCTTTGCTTTTACAAAACAAATAAAACGTATGTGTGAACAACAAGGACAATGAGACACAATACAACCCTCAATACTCATGTTTCCAAAGTCAAAACCTCCTGTGCCCTTTGTACAGCTCACACCGGACCAAACCTTGGAAGCAGGCCACTGAAAAGCACCCTCCTAAACTGTTTCTTATAAAATGCAATGTTGGTTCACGTTTGTGTCATCTAATTTTGCTATGATCTTTTTCATTGCTGCCAGGATGTTCCGAATAAATTCACTTATTGCGTTTCAGACTCAAACATATAGTTCTGAAGCACAAATCGGCTGACATGTTTTTTCACTGGCTGATGCCGCTGCTAATGCTTAAAATACAGAGAAACCAGTGGCTGATAGCATTAACATTTTCAGGCCGATAAGTTTTGATAATTGTCTCCAAATTACTGACCACAAACTCACTCACTGTGTTTTGTGTTTTCGTATTGAACTAATCTGCTATATTTATGTGAGTTTCTTAGGCAACAACTTGGATAATACATTTTTTACAACAACCAAAGGAAATAAATCCACCTTTCTCTATTCTAATCTGACGGTAAGTGGGTTACCGATTCAAAAGGCAGTCTCCAGTGCTTTTTTTTAAATCTTTTTCTGAACTTGATTTCTCCAATAAGTATTATTCGCCAGTGAACAATGCACTTTGACATGGTGTACTTGTCAGATCTGTGAAGAGACAGTCCCACTCACAGAAAAAAATATTAAAACACATGATTAAATGTAAGTTTGAAAGGTTTAAAGCAGGGCTATTCAAATAGCAGCCGCGGGCCAAATGCTGTCCAATAAGCAATATGTTGTGGCTCATCATGGTAAAATGAGCCATGACCGGACCACATTGTAAAGAAGCCTGGGAAATACAGTGAACAGTGGTGGTTACACAGCAACATAATGCTAAGCAATAAAGACTGGCCCATCATAGTAAAGTGGTCCATGGACTGGGCCACATTTCTTGGTTAGCCATATGAGCTTTGCTAGATCTGGTATTTAGTAGCCTGCAGTACTAACAATTGAATCAGGTGCTAAAATATCACTGATATCTAAGATTATAGTCCCAGTTTTGTTCTGGTTCACAAATTGTGCTCTAGTCCTGTTCCAAACTGTGGTTCACCCCTGAAGTAGCACACATGTAGACCTAGAGACAGAGTTGGATTAACCCTAGGTTTAGTCTAGTCCTTTATCTGTTGTTCTGATTTGCTCACGTTCTAGTTTTGATTTATCTCTGCTTGTTAAGCCTGTTATAGGACAGAGCAATTTAGACTGATTTTCGAATTACTAAACATAAGTTCTTGGGGTAGTTCTGTTGTTCGGCCCACAGACCATAGTCCTTTGAAAAATCTGGCCCGCTGTAAAATATACCGTAATTGAATAGCCCAACCCTAGAGCACCCACGGGGTCAAATTTGTCCGCAGGTATTTGCTCCTACCCAAAATGAACAAACATAAAAAAACTTGTCGATTTTAACTTTAAAAGCCCATAGTGCCACTTCTGACCCATGCAAAGACACACCTAGTGGATCATAACTGAACTACAACTAGCCAAAATGGTGGTGTCAAAATTGTTGACCACATGCTGTTTTTTTGAGCTTGAAATTTACACAAACAGAATCGTCTCCTCAGCAACCCAGTGATTGAATTTTTTAGTTATTTTTTATTAATCTATTTTGTAAGAGCTTGCAGAATGACTAGAAATACGTTTTAGATATTTTTTTGATAAATCAGCAACTCTGAGCCAATTCAAAAAATGATGGGTCAGAAATGACCCTTCGGGTGTATGTGTTAAGAAGAGGTTGGGTCAAAAATGACCCTTTGGGTTTTTGAGAGATTTTGTAGGAAAAGAATGATGACACTCTTTTCTTGTAAAGCCTTGAAATAAATTCATTTCTATGATATATTTTATTGAGTCACCTTGATAGCTCAGGGCCAGTGGCTAATAAAGTAAATAACTATTTCTTTTCAGGGACTATGGTCCTTTTTGGTCCTTTTTCAGTACAGGAGAAGCAACGGGGAAAGTTCATTGCAAGACAAGAATGGAAAAAACTTAAAACTGATTCTAGTGATTTGGCTCTAAATTTAACAGTGACAGCGATTCAGATGAACTGTTTCAAGCAAAAAAAAGTGATGGTGCTGAATCTTCTGCCCATGACAGTAACTCGTCCAATAACTCATCCGGTGATGAAGATGTGCTGCTTGTAAAGAGTGGGAGCCCACAAATAGAGCCAAATCATAATAAAAAAGCTTACAGGTGTCTAAAAAGGCCTTGAGTTGCCCAATGTGAACTTTCAAGGTAAACAATTTGAGTTGTACCAAGATACGATGGGAGACATGCAACTGATTTACTCTGACGCTTTGGTTCCCTTGATATGTTGGAAAATATTGTTTAGCATACACACCAATCTACACATTGTTCAAAAGTATGTGACAGGTGTAGATATTTTGATAAAGGAGATAGAACAAGTTCAATAAGTTTATCTGAAGGTAGAATTTGTTTTTTATGTCCTTAGTACGACAAAAAAGGTAAATATGGGCCTATATAGCAAACGTAATGAGTTGCAACCGATTCAACCTGCTGCTCTCTATCATCCACCTTGTAGACAATCATATGACCAGTAAAGAAGTAAAAAAGATTTGGGTTTAAAATAGTTTGTATTTATAGTATATGTTACTGTGATTACTTGAAAAGATACACCTAAAGCCCGATGGGTCAAATTTGACCCCAACCCTAAATTAGGGAATAAAGGGTTAAAATTAAAAAAGTGGATATTTTGGTGTTCAGTGAACTCAGAGCAATCATTTAAAGCATGTTTCATAATTTTCCAAAAAATAAAAGGGGTCTTGGGTTCTCTAGGGTTAAGGCCATGCAGCTTCATACATGAGACCAAGAACCCTTTCAAATGTCTACTGCAAACGTTTGAATGACTAAAATGTGAACTGAAACGTGCACTTGCATATTTGCCTGTATTCCGATTGGACTTTCCCAGCTGTGAAGTTTTGGCAGTGTCTTTTGCACTGGTCCAGGGACACTCAAACTGTTTTGGCTGGAGATGCTTTTCTGAACGACTCCCAACCTCGATGGCTGCACAAAAGGCTTAAAATTCTACGGGTCTCTGGTGCAAGTCATGCAGACCCCCCAGGCCAATACATTTGGTCTCACTCTGTAAATTTCTCCCATTTTGTCTCGCCTCATCTCCTGTTCATCACATTTTAACTCCCTCCTCCAAGACTCCCCTGTGTTTTCACTTAAAATGATTCCAGCATTACCCTAAATCTCCCCACATGCCTTCTGTCCAGCGCAGCGCCTAAATGTCACTATTAAAACATGACACCAACTTCATAGGATGGTATTGTTTCAGTGAGGGTCAACGTGGGCGCCCGTTCTCGGCTTGTGAAACGTGTTCTGATGTGTATGTCCACATTGTGTTGAAAACTGTTGCAAGTCAGAGTCATGTCTCGGGGCTGATACAGCTTTGTTTCTTGGATAAGATGTTTAATATTACAGTTATGCAAGGAACACTGGTAAGACTTTAAAATAAGGTTCCTTAGAAAACATTTTATGAAAGAATAAAAAGCACTAGTTATTTGTTTTTGCACTTAGAGCCGGCAATTAATTAATTTTAGTATTTAAGTAGCCGATATTTTAGGGCCGATGTGTTGATTCAGGCTTTATCTTATCCAATTTGATTAAGCAGTTGTTTGGGCAGTAGTTTTCTACAGACGCTCAAAGTTAGTTTTGGAGAGACAGTAAGACTCATATTCATCCATTCATAAGTCTGCAGCTTTGATTTTATCATTAACATGTCTTTGAGTTTTATTCTTGTTCTATGACTTTGGCTGCAGCACAAGTTTGATAAGAGCTTGTTTGTTTGTCAATATGCTTTAATACAGAGAAAGCTCGTTGCTGCACTAGCATACAGTTGTGTGTGATGACAAAACATTCTTTGTCACTGTGTGTTGAAAAGGAGCCTTGAAAACCGGCCATAAATATTGGCATAGGCTGACATTTTTTTTTTTTTTATCGGCATTGTATTGGCAAAAGAAAAAAAACATATCGAATACACTTAAGCAAAAGTCTAACATAAAATGATGGACTTCAGTAATAGCAAAGCAACATTTAAAAAGTGTAAACAGATTTTGTGTCAAATGCAGTGATTTTAAGACTCATTGTGATGTAAAGAAGGCAACAGAAGTGGTTTACCTTATTGTTTTTATTGACGTATTGTTGTACGTTTAGGCCAGATGTTACTATGGCCACATCAAACCTAAGAGTCTAGTGGAATAAAAACGTACTCTTAACGTAAAGGTACAGATACCTAAAAAAAAAACTTTAGTGCTTTTTTGGTTTTGTATTTTGACACTGCTGACAAGGCTGCTGATAAAACTTGTTTGAATGTTTGTAAGCGGTGTTACGTGTAACAAATTACAAATTAAGTATTTGCATAAAATAAAATTTCATGTAATCCACAAACGTTAATAGAAATGTATTATTAACCAACTCATTTACCTCTGTTTAAATGCCAATAATAAAGCAGAAGAATCCATATTTGATCATAATGAACAATATTATTCACAAAAGAATCCTAAAATGGATCAATCAGCTACTTATTGAGGAATCTCAGTCTAACTTGTAAGTGCTAATGAATAGATATTTTGTATGTTTGAGCTTAATATGTTATATACTGTTGTTCAAAGAATAAATTGATGATGGTCTGGACTGAGGAGGCAGAAAAGCAGGTCAGAAGTGCTGCTCAGTCTGTGTCTTTAGTCCGTCTTTACAAACATTTAAGGTCCGGCTGCTGCGCTGTTCGTTTTTCATTTAGTCGCTGCCCAAGGCTATGTCCCAGATCGGAGACTGCTACACAGCGCTCCTCTGGTCTGAGCGCAGCAGCAGAGCTCTCCCCTCCTCATCGTCTGGTCTGAGGAGATGAGGACCTGCCTGTGACCCCAGCGCCTGCAGCACACAACCACGCACATTCTTGGATGTGTCTATGTGCACACTCACACAGAAAGCCGGGGAAAACGCCAGCATATTTCTACTGTGGAACTCAAACACACACTGGTGAGACAGATAGGCAGACAGAACACACACAGGCAGACAACATGCGGAACAAGCGTCTAATGCCACTAATGCACAAAGATCAGACAGACAGGTATGATACTGCCCCACCAACAGAGACACAGCCAAGCTCCTGAGACTCTCTGCTTTGATTAAAGGAGACATTCACCTCCACCAACCACATCAACTGAACATGCACAGATACTAATCTAAAAAAAAACAAAAAACGTGCTGATACTGACAGACATAATGAAATAGACTACAGTATTAGTATCAGTTGATGCAGTCTTAGTCGACCAATTTTTATTTTTTTAGCCATTCAATTATTTTAGTTTTGATTATAAAGATTTATTGAAAAGCAACAAAAACAGGTCAATCAGCTGAAGATTTTTGATCAAGTCATTGGTCTAAACTGCCTTCTAAGAAATAAAGACACTGTTTATCATTCATTTTGTATAAATTGGTATTTTTGCATGAAATCTATAGCTTTTCCAGCAAAGATTGGGTCAACACTTAAAACTTTTTAGTTGCTGAGCTTTAGCCCCGGCCCTTTTTTAGTTGATTAATCGGTCGATGTGACATGTCTTTAGTCGACAAAAAATGGTCGACAACAGCCCTAAATTATACAAATTTGTCATTTACTTTCATGACTTTAAACTTTTATGTTCATTAGTTCATTACAGTATTTAGCATTGATTACTGAGATTTTCTGTAATTACTGTATTATCCCTCTAATAAAACACTGCAGATAAAGACAAGAATCAATTTATTTTTGTTTGTCTTTTTTACATGCTTCACATGTGACAGGCTGTATTTTTTGGCCGAGTTAAACTCTTCTGACCACTACTCAGTGGCATCCATGTTGCTGATATTTCAACATGTGACCCTTAAAAAGCTTGGACATCCATGACTGAGTTTAGAGCTTGTTGTGTACTAAGATCTTTCACCCACATTGCCAGGTATAGATCTGATCTGCGTGAATGCATCTTGTATTTATCGTACCAATTTACAAAATAAATATGCTATCCAATTTGCTTCGACTGCAGACGTAAAAAGCATAAAGAAAATAAAGAAAAGTACAAGTACAAGTACAAGCCTGGTGAATCTTATTTATTCAAAGGAGCCTCACCCTCAACTAAAATGTAACTTTGGAATTCCAGTTCAGTCTGACCAAATCTCCACAAGGATATTTGTAATGTCTCTATTTCACCTAAATGTTTTTGCATAAACTGAACAAATACTGGTTTGACTTAAATGCTACAAAAGGATTTGTGAAATCCTAGTCTTACAAAACGTCTTCTCTCTGATCAGGCACCAGAAACACTGCAAATCCAAACTCGTGCACAGACACATGGTCTGGACTGAGGCTACATGTTTACACTGTCCGATGTGAAAGGATCAGTGTCTGAGGATGGTAAATCAAATCCAGGTGGCAACATGTTTATTAGGACCAAGCTGTGGTCCTCAGCTGAACTAAAAACTATTCATTAGGAGATGGGATAGTTTCATGGCTGCAAACACCAAATACATACATGATTTATGAGAATATATTATAGAGGAATTTAGGTATTAACTTCAATCTTTATTTATTTACAGCTATGTTTTTCAACCCCATAAAAACTCCTCAAATTCCAAAATGTTCAAATCCTTTCAAGTCTTTGCACAAAAACTCTGAATGCTGCATACACTTCTGAATCTTCTTTGATTTTTGTTTAAAACTACATTCCACATATGAACTATATGCATTTGTTGAAAGATGTATTTTAGGTAGACTCTGCATTGTTCTGTTCTACATGTAAGTTTAGCAATTTACAATGATGCTATTAACATGCTTTTTTAATCCAAAAATCAACACAATTATAGTAACGTGAGCATTTACTTTCCATCCCTAAACTTAAAGTATGCCAGGAGGACTAAACGTATAACCACCTGCACTGCCAATACAAGTGCAGGCACACACACACACCTGTGGTTTTAGACCAAAAGTCAAGACTTCTTTGGTCTTTGAGCTGTCTGTCCCACTTAGAGAGAAGAGGTTGTGACAGACAGAAACATACACATAAACAGAGCGATGAGTATGTTGCGGCACAGACCTGACTAAGCTGAATTTGCCCCTGCTCCTTTTTCCCATTTTCCATCTGCCTCAGCGCAGAGGAACCTGTGTGGGGAAAACTAATGCCCACCATACACACTCCACACTCTCACATATTCACTGCTAATCTGCTCCGTCAATCTCTCAAATTTCTCCTCCTGTTTTCTTTCCATGCAGCTGTATAGTAACCAGACATGTCTTCTTTTGAAATTCCCCTCGATTCCAGACGAATTTTTTGTCAGTGCCATTTCTTCTCCATCGCTGCCCTCTCCATCCTTTTGTTGTTTTATCGTGTGGTGAGGTTGACCAGCAGCCAGGGAAAGACAAGTGCACAAGCGCTGGCCAAACTTGACTACTTCTCTGCCCAAATTACATGGGACAGTCCCAATTATCCTGTGGCCAACCAAAGCATTTCCTAGGTTAGCGGTGATGACACGTGCCCCCCCTTTACTGTGGTTACTGAGGGTGTTGTTAGACGCTTGTTTAACTGCAAACCCAAAAACGTGCCTGCTGGCTGGATCCACACACTTGGAAATTCGGTTGTAACCAAACAATGTTTTCAAAACTTCAAATTAGAAGCAAGATACTAGATTTAAAAGTAGAACTTTTAAAGTCCCAAATTCTTCAAAAAGTGTGGTCAAAAAGCGGGATGTGTTTTCAATTAGTAATGTTGATGAGTAGGCTAGCTTTATGTTTCTTTACTACCTAACTACCTGGGCTAACAATCTTGACTTCTACTGTTGTGAAGTCATTAATAAAATGTAATGTAGTTACTACAATTACATTTATAACATACTATTGAGAATGTAACAGTCTCGCGGCTGATTGAACTGGTTGCGCTTACAAGCCCAGCCTTTTTCCTTTTAATAATACTAATGCATTGGATTTATACAGCGCTTTTCAAGACACCCAAAGACGCTTCACATTCTGCATTGTTCATTCATCCCACACTGGGTAGTGGTAATTTTCTATTGTAGCCACAGCTGTCCTGGGGCAGACTGACAGAAGAGAGGCTGCCATTTTGTGCCACCGGCCCCTCCGACCACCACCAACTATTCACACTCACACCAGAGCCAGAGTAGGCAATGTGGGTGAGGTGTCTTGCCTAAAGACACAATGATGAGTTTCTCCTCTGTTCACCCCACTGTGGCATGGGAGACCTCCGGAGGTCTCCCATCCAAGTACTGCCCAGGCCCAACATGCTTAGCTTCTGAGATCTGACGGGATCAGACTTTGGCAAACTTTTTGCAATGCAATTAAAGATACAATTTATTACACTGTAAATTAATAAATAAACTAAAAAATATATAATAAACTAAACTAAGGTTATACATTAACAATTTTATTCAAAAAGTGTTTCTCAACATTCTGACTGTGGGGCAAAACTAAAAGAAGACCATCAGATAAAATGTGTTCCTTGTTTTTTTCTTTTATTTATGTTTTTATAGACATCAATATGCTTTAAAACAAAAATCGAAAGTATAGCTTTTCTGTTGAAGTTTTCAGAAATTTAGGGCATTTCAGTTGTTGAACAACAAATAATTTCCTCTTCAAATGCCTTATTCAATGTGAAGAAAAAAGTTTCTGCAGCAAACACATTGCAGAAGCCATCGTTATCTCTAAAGCTGTGACATCTGCTGGGATTGTAAAGTTTGTATCGGTGATAAATGTGACAAAAGCTTCAGTGTTACTGTTGTTTATCTGGCTTTCTACTTATCTTTTTCCTGATTTTCTCTTTTTACTTTCTTCTTAGAGTTTGTGTCAGATACTAGCTTAGAATTTGATATTGTACCTTTTTATATGTTTAGCACACAGAAAGGATTGCTGACACATGTTTAGGCTTACTTCCTGGACTATAGAGCTAAACATTGAAAGATTGCCCTGCTTTCAGAAGTATATTGCCCCATTGTACCATAGGCTTTTTGAAAAATTCAAATATTAAGAGTTTAAGCTATATGTGCTAACACAGATCTACAGCACTGTTATTTTCAATCTAAAAAGCACATCTATAACTTAAAATTCTGCAAAATGTTCTAATAACTTTGTGGTTTATAAAGCTGCAGAAATGGATTTTAAACAAAAATGTAGGTCTTAAGCTCATGACTCACCACAGAGCTGGTCACAAACAAAAAGCTGTGATTGGTTCAAGCAAAAAAGTACCCGCCTACTGTAGAGCGAAAAACCTCAATGCAGTGTCAAATGACATTAATTCAATTGATGTATCAGGCTACTGTTTGAGCTTCTCACCATTGACATTTTTTCCACTCACTGCTAACATTTACAATCCTGTGATGTCATCTGCATAATCTCTATAGTAATCATGAAAAAAAAAGTCCTTTTAAATATACAGTATATATATGACAATATGAAGTGCTTCTTTGAATTCTGCTGAAAGTTCCCATACGGGGAAAGCTTAAAGAAGATGGATTCAATTGGGGAAAGTCGGCAATAGGAGAAAGGAAAGAGTAACTGTATGACGCACAGAGCGGGACAAGTGTTGAGGGTGCCTGGCAGGCCCCACACTGATGTCATAGATGTGAGGCCAGAGGGATTAAGCTTGTGACAGAGATGAAGAGATGCTCTGGTATCACTGTCCTGCCCTTACCCTGTTCATCTCTTTAGGACAGTCCTGTGTGAGGCCATGGGTGAGCACACTGTTTGCATATCCTATCAAAGTCTGTTTATGCAAAAGTGTGTGTCATTTATCAGTGTCCACAGTCAGTCATAATGTGCCTCAGGTGGTTCTTGTGTATGTTTACAGAAAATGTCACATCCACATGGCAAGGGACTGCTTCTCGTTGCCCATCTGGTGCAGCTCTGCGGTGCCGCTCAGCCATCTCACTAATATCTCCAATAAGCCTGTGGTTTGCTGCCTCATGCACAGTCAACCACAAGCTCTTGCATGTATACACAAATATGTTCACTGATGCAGTAACACAAGTCTTACACATGTGCTTCTTTTGCTGCTGTTTGTCTCCTAAAGACAGATGAGGAAAATGTTTGGATTCATTTTATTTACAAAGTGTTGTTGTTATTTTTTAAGTGACATTGTACAACTTTTAACCAAAGTAAGAATGTGTATTGTTGCTCTGAAAAAACATGCATCTGTTTCGTGGCTAAGAAAATGTTACTCCTATAGCAATAATATTCCACAGTTTGGCATAAAACAATTTTATAACTGTGTAGAATGTGCCATAGTATTGTTTTACATTTCACTAGAATTATACAGATGATTTTTCACCCTAAGAAAGTTACACAGTGTCAATACTGTATATACTGTATTTTAAATGAATCTCAGGAGGCATGGCAGAATGTGTTCTAGTCAGACAAAACTAAAATTGAGCTGTTTGGTACTGACTTGACTCAATGTGTCTGAAGAAAGGAGAATGTTGATTACAACTAGGGTGTAACGATTACCTAAATATTCGAAGTATCGATACACAGCCCTTACGATCCGCTGCATCGATCGGCGTTCTACTAGTTGCCTCAATCCAGGCCAACATCGATGCAACTTTGAATCGCTTCGAATCTAAGCCAAAGAATCGATTTATTAGATATATGGCGAAACATAAACCATACAGACAAACACATTCTTAGTAGTTTATTTTTCACATAAATGTTTCATTAAATGCACGTTTAATACGCTGGTTTTCCGCGCTGCGTCATCATCAAGAGCCTGCAGCACTTGTTTCACACGGAATCTGCTCCCGGACGGAGCCGCTGCCGCACAGCCCAGCGGAGGGACGGACAGTGCCCATCCGCGGGCCCGCGAGAGCGCACAGAGCGGAGACCACGAGGGACAAAGCCGTAAAGGCGAAACCAAACTGGCCCACGGAGGTAACGCCGCGAAACGACCCCCCCCATGGTGACGCAACATCACCATGCTTTGGATCAAAACTTCGAGTCTGCACATGTTTGTGGATTTAATATTTAATCTAATGATAAGTCATGAAGATACAGTAAGTTACAGACTCCCATCTCAACACACTTCTGCATCTGTGTGAAAATGATTCAATAAGATGGTGAAATATGAGTCACATATTTTATTATGATACTAAACTTGTGAATTAAGGGGAAAGTGCAATGAAAATAATTGTGTCATTAAGCTGAATATCTTTATTACCCTTATCCTTACTCTATCATTTTATTATTTGTTATTGAGTTTTTGATTGAATGCAAATCTTGGTAATTCTTTTTTATGTTGTAAGTATCAAATGAATCGAATATCGTTTTACTGCTGTTTTCTGATCGTATTTCCTGAAACTCAAATCGTTTGTAATAGTTTTTTGGCTCATATCGAATGATCGTATCGTTCTAAAAACGTATCGTTACACCCCTAATTACAACCCATTGAACAACATCCCAGTGAAGCATAGAGGGGAAACATGATGGTTTCAAGAGGACAGACAGACTTCACTGTACTGAAGTCAACTGAAGACACAGAAGAAGAGTTGTGTTGGGTTTTCCAGAAAGACAACTTTAAGACAAAGCACATGGTCAAAGCAACACAAGAGTGGTTCAGCAAGAAGCCCATTAAGGTCACAGAGTGGCGTAGTCACTCTCCTGATCAGAAAAAATCTACAGAGTCAAAAATTCACATAAAGATGTGGGAAACTGTAAATAACTATAAAACATCTGCAGTCATTGCTAATCACTATGCTTAGACAATGAACTACTAAAACACTATGTTGTTAGGGGGTAATAAACATACTAAATTAAAACTATTGAAGACAATGTTTCTGTCTTTTATCTCATTCGATGTGAAGCAGGTACAATACACACCTAAATAATAGAGGTCTCATTCTTTTGGAAGTGTTGGAAATCACAAAATTTACAGATCAAACACTTTTTTCACTCACTGTATTTGCTATATGTTCTATCAATATGGCACAAAAGAAAATGATAAATCAAAAGATCTAAATATTTATATGTGACATGAAAATAACTGTCTGAAATCACATCACAAGTACTCTCATAGTTTATACTGCAAAATTAAAGAAGACATAGCACTGCAAATCAGAATAAGTATTTAAAAAAAAAGAGCTTGGTAATAGATTCATAGAATACTTGTCCAAAACTGGCGAACTCAAATTGAAAGAAAGAGTCATATGAGTCACTATTTGACTCTGGTGAGCTGATTGGTGGTGCAGAGAGTGGGAGCGTCACTTCTGTGTCGGGAAAACACGGTTCTAAAGCTGAGCTATAGTGCTACAGTGACCATAAACTCACAAACGTGAAAGCTTCTGTGTTAAAAAACTAGATACGTCTCATGCTTTTGATTTGACTGACACAATGTGGCCTGATCAACAATACGTAGATGTAATGGTAAAATAAAAAGAAGGGTTTGTGAAAGCCAATAGATGTGAAGTAGCTGCTGTGGTCTTGTTCAGTTATGTTACAGTCTGCTTGTGGCTTGTGGGTTGGACTGAAGTGAGCGCAAAGACAAGAAAGCACACATTTGAAGTGCCTAATAATCCATTGGTGTGCTTTCTGGGCCTGTTTAGGAGTTTAAAGAGGTGAATTAGTTTCATCTTCATGTTTTTGGTAATATTTGTGTTTACTCTGGTCACTGCAGAGATCGGTTGGTCGTGTTCTGCTGCTCCTGGCTGCTGCACCACTCGAGTGTCTTTCCAAGCGCAGAGCCCATTGGGTACAGCTCCAACAAACCGACACCTTATTTACATTTGGGAGAAAAGTTGCAAGTCATTTGAAGCCAAAGACACATTTCTACGCATGTAAACAGGATAAATTGACAACTGGACGTTGACGCGATTCCCTGGATGTGGTGGCTTATGCTCAGATTCAAAGCCAGGTTGTTCCAGTTGATCCAATAAAACAGGTCTCTCTTCAACTCGCTGTTTATCCAAATGCTCGGGGGAAAGCCTGTGATGCCAGTGCACACAGGCCTAATGTGGTTTTGGGAGTTTACCTTCGCAGCATGGAGCACAGGTGCTCACAGGGTATCAGTCCCATTTACACAACCCAATTCTTTCCTCAGGGTAACATACACTTAAAAACGATAAACATTTAGACCACATCTCAGCAAATGGCAAATTAACAAATTGTTTCAGTGCAGTTATTGTTTTGATTGGTTTAAGAAAAACAAATGTGACAATGCTAACTGACACACTGCAGCTCTTCTGGTGCAGGGCAATTTCTCCACCAGGTCAACGAATTAGTTGGTTTTACCATGCCTAGTCAGCAAACCTTTTCCAAAGCTCTAACCAAATTACCTCTTCCTAATCCATTAACACAAATCCTAACTCAATCTAGATCATAAAACAAAATATTGCAAAATATTAACATTTGCTGCACGGATTGGCCACTAGTCCAAAGTGGCAGTCGTGTGGAGGAGTGGAGGTTAAAAAATTAAATCATGATCAAGAACGTTTTTTGTGATGGGAGGCGCACTGGGCAAAATCAACTTGTAGGAGCAAGTTATTTCTGATTTACACTCTCAAAATAGTATTTTTCTATTGGTCCTGATAGAGCTGGGCTATATCTCCCATTTCAGATAATATCTTAAATGTTGTTTTTAAGATGAGCAAAAGTGTTATATCGATTTAATATTGAGTAGTAAAAACATGCACAAACGAGCAACTTTAAAATAAAAATGTAATAAGTCATGCTTTAAACTGTGAAGAAATGCTTCTGTTCTTGAAATAACAACTAAAGTTACTTGTTCTATTGAAATTCTTCATTTAAGGAAGTCAAAACATGCTCAAATTCTGATCAATTTTATACCTACTGGCATTTTTAAGGATGTCGTTTTTCTAGAAAAATAATCAGATATTCATTATTGTAAATATCGCCCATCCCTAGGTCCTGATCAGTTTTAGTCTGTGGTCAAACAACTGTCAACATTACATGCTCATGTCCCAAACAAACCAAGTAGTAAACCCTGCACAAACAGCAGCTCTTCAAAGTATCACAACAAGGCAGCCCCAAACTGTTCTGTGGGTTTCAACAAATACATTAGTGATCTTGTTTTCATATTAATTCATAAAAGAGGAATGCTATAATTTAAAATGTTGAAAATATAATATAATAATCCACAGCTGCTGACAGAAACACAAGAGGCGGTTTCTACAGACCAAGTATCTTAATGAGAAGGCCTTCGAGTTTTGGTAAAAGAGGAGGAGAGCCTGAGGAGACAGACGGAGTGATAGTCGCACACAAACTGTGCCTGTTTACTGTGCAGGTCAAGGCTGACACATTTATCTGCTCTGTCTCTGTGTTCCTCGTCCTTTTCGTCCCCTCTTTTCCCGCCCGCGTCTCTTAATCTGTTCCAGAGCATTGTGATCACATGGAAAAAGCATAGCAAGTGCACATATTTCCTTCTTCACCAGTGATGAAAAAACGCAGAGGTGGGGTGTACTGGGGAATGGGTGGGGGGGTGTGATGGGGAGAAAAAGTGAAATAAACTGTTTATTCAAAAGCAACTCTGAGTCCTTTTGTTGTGGGGGGACCTGTCTTTTATTAGCTGCATGAAAAGTCTTCAAAGGTTGGAAAGACAGAGGACATGCCAACAGATGAGTGTGTACAAGTGGAAAGGGCTGAAGTGGAAAAGGACACCATAGAAAGGTTGTTGGCATGATTGGGTGTGGAAATCATTAGAGGCACTGATAGAAGCGATGCTGGTGTCACACTGAGAACTGCAGCGGAGCAGACTAAATCAGATGGAACATCATCTGGAGAAGCTGTATTTTCACGTTGGCATGACTTTCAATTTCTGGGATTTATTTGGTCTGTGTGCTTGTGAATCTCTTTGGGGGGTTAGGAGTAGAACAATCTCTGTTCTGCACTGTTTAGCTGCACTGCGGTAGGTGTGTTTACTAGAACATGTGAAGAGCAATTGTGAATAACTGGAAATATTAAAAATGTTTGCTTATTGCATAACAGCAGCTCTCTTATCTGTGCTGTCAGAGAAGCCTGTTAGTTATAGATCAGGCTTTTAGAGCTTCTCTCTCTACAGCGTATACATTCTATAAAGAAACTAATTTAGATAAGTGATGTGGTCAATACAATCCAAGCCTAAATCACTTTGTTTGTGTGCCTAAATATGCTGATAGCACAAGCTTTATGTGTGTGTTCATGCATAATGTACGCAATCTATTTTATTGTTTCTGTGTGGTGGATGTGTACTCACATCTGTGCAGTGTGACTACTCTTGAAACTGAATCAAAGTGATCTGCTTTCAATAAGAGTCACAATCAGCAAAGTGGCAGCGAGAGATGACATCACTGCAGCTGGGTCCCCAGCTGGAGCACAGAGTGACTGTGGACATGTGTGTAACCCAGTCAAACGCTGCTGTACCCAGAGTTTATTTGGAATATGCATATTTCATGTGATTCGTAAATGCTGAGGCGTAGCAGGCCATGCCAGCGCAGAACCGTTTTCTTTCAAATGTTTATGAAACTTATATCTGGATGTGTGCATGGTGACTGAGAACATGAGAGATTTCCAACCTCAGCCGTGCCCACTGAGCTCTGCACACTCTGTGCCTTGTTGCTATTGGAGCAGACACCGCTACAGTAAAAAAATAACTGGAATTTCATCTGTCATTGATTAAGCCGATTAACGCTGGTGTCTGATGTCTTTTACACTGACTCCACACACCGACATGCAGCTGCAATCACAAATAGCTACCAAACTACCTTACAGTAAAGGACACACCATGGACAGGCCTCAAGATCCACAGTTTAAGTGTATGTCGATGTGTTTGTGTTGGGTGTGAATGGGTTTTCACACACTCAGTCATGCAAGCCGGAAAATACTGATCATAAACTTCCAACCAGCATGAGGAACTGACAACCCCACAGAGAGTCAACAACACTCAAACAAACACTGGTGGATGCACAAGTATTTGACATAGTTTACACAAGCTTCACTTTACACAACATATTCACTCACTGTGAAAGATTGACAAACAAAGGCAGCATTTACCCAGACAGACCAGACACTGAAACACACAGCTACCGGGAAAACTGCAACCAGTCCTCACTATAATGTCTGATGTCGTCGCTTTGGTATTTACCAGCTCACCACTGTCATTATTAGCCAACATCATATTTCTCAGTGCACTGCCAGTTGAACTGACTGCATGTAGCCACTGCTAAATATGTTTCTAAGAATAACCATAGTGAATAGGCTGTATGCTGTGCTTATTTTATTGACAAACAATAGTTGATTTTTGTGTTTTTTGGGTTCTTTGAGTATCTTTCAACCCAATACAACTGAACTGAAAACAATATCTGGTTACTGCCTTATTCTCTCATCTACCTGAAGTTTTTTTCCAACATTATTTAGTTCATATAGCTCTCAAATCTTCATCAAGCCCATTGTATTTCCATTGTTTCCCCAAAGGTCTTTAACTGAAGTGGATGTAGTGAGTGGTTTTGAGACTGAGCAGCTCTCGTAGGACAGATGTGAGAGAGCTATGGACACTGCCCTCACTGATCAGGCAAATGTTTTTACTCACTTACCTGTTAGCTTATGTAAAGATTTATTACAATTCTTATTTTTATTTATATCCCATCTATTTTTTTTACATTTGTTTGTGAATATTTTTGTTCACTGGTGAAAAAAAAGATTAGTTATCACCACAAATTTTAATGTTCCTTGTTTTACATCACATTTTTTCTTTTGAAGTGAGAGAGTAATATGTAGGCACTCACATCAGCGCAAGCCAGTTTGGGGAAAAAGCAGAGGTTTGTTTGAGAAATAAAAGATTTAAAAGCTACTGATGCTTAAAGCGTATATCCGTACGACTTTGTAAACACTTTTTAAAACACTGTAAATGGCAAATACTGCCATTTTTGTTCTTTTTGTTGCTTGTGAGAGGAAATGCTAATGTTAAAAGGCTCACATTAGAGCCAACCCCAGGGACCACAGCAGTGATGAGGGACAACTACCAGAAAAACACACAAATGA
Source organism: Mugilogobius chulae (assembly GCA_038363315.1). Taxonomy (NCBI): domain Eukaryota; kingdom Metazoa; phylum Chordata; class Actinopteri; order Gobiiformes; family Gobiidae; genus Mugilogobius; species Mugilogobius chulae. The sequence goes on from CM076400.1 coordinate 33,054,327, forward strand.
AGGCATATAAAACACAATGACATGCACCAAGATGCCAAGCTCTAAGCCCATCTGAAATTCACAAGCCCTTGCAAAGTACCTGCACATGTAAGTAATCCCACCTGCGGCGCTCACGGACACAAAAGGCCATTCTTGTTATCATAAATCCTCTCTTATCTGCTTGTTTCCTCTGCTCTTTTCCTTTGTCTGTCCTTCACAATTTATCAAATTCTTCAGATCCGTCACATTCCAGACATCCATCAGCCAGATGTCAACAGTTCAGTCCAGCAAATCTGCCTACTTACTGGACGTCTAATTTATGCTTTAATTTAGGATCTTATTTCATTTTAATAGTTTGAATATACACACCATTCAGATTTTATCATTAGAGCATGATTCATTCTCTTTCAACAGTTAGAAAGGCAGCACAATTTGAGAGAAGAGTCAATGTGGGATGCCAGATCTGTAGGACATTGTGCCTAAGTGTAGTGGTGCTGTTGTTGTGTCTTTAGAGAACTGCATTAATTATTAAATCATCATCATCATCTTCATCATCATCATTATTATCGTCATCATCATTGTTGTCATTATCATAGTCATAATCATCATCATCGCCATCACTGTCGTCATCGCCATCATCGTCATGATCATCATTGTCTTTGTATCATCGTCATCATTGTCATAATCGTCATAATCATCATCATCCTCATCATCCTCATCAATGGCCAATATTATGAGGATGATACAAAGAGCAAATATTGACCATTTTCTTCTAATTACACAATATTATGCAACTTCAAACTCTACAAAATAATATTACTAAAATGTTTGTCATATATTTACAATCAGATGAGCTGATGTTAAAATGTTCAAACAAAGCACTGTAACGTCGTAAGAAGACCAAAAGTTCTAAAGGTTTAATGAAGCAACTAGTACATGATTTAAGTATTTTGTATTAAGATCCTTTCATTATTGACCATAGCTTCATCAAACCACAGGTAAGGTGGAATCAAATGTGGAAATGACATGGTTTGAGTTATTGGCAGCAGGGAGCTGATAAGCTTGGAACCCCAGAAAGTGACAGAAAACAACAGTGAATGTGATCAGGGGAAAGAGCGTGAGAGATGGAGGAAGAATGAGAAGAAAACGGAGAGTAAAACAACAGGCGAAGTGGAGAGAGAAGGAGAGGCAGAGTCTTTTCACTCCAGCGGGACAAAAGGTTACAGCATGACGGGGGTAGGTGTCAGGTGATGTGTGACAAGTCCAAATTAAAGATGACATAATGGTGGGGGCCCGGATGGGGTCTGAATGAAGCTGAGGGTGGGGGCAGGCCATGGCAACTGAGTCGAGTTAGGCCATGCTGGGCTGGGACGGGCAGCAGGGGGCTACCCTGCAGGCGCCTCCATATGGAACTCGTTAGCTTAGCGATTGCTAATGAAATGCAGGCTGACGTCAGGCAGACACCCACCCATTGTTTGGTTGTTTAATTCGTTACAATATTTGTCTTAAGAATTAGGATTTTGTTGAGAAAAAAAAAGTAGATTGTATAAACCCTACAGCTGACAATAGATATTAAAAAGTTTAAAGAAGAAAGGCAAAAACAAAAAACTGAAAGACAATAACACAGGGCAAAACAGGGACTGTTGCAGTCCATGTGACTTAGTGACCGGAGACTAGCATGGGCGTATGCTTTGAAAAGACAGACCTACAGTGAAGAGACCTGGAGTATGTGTTAATTGCATATGGAAGTTTTCAGCATTAACAAACACTTGAGCATTACTCATAACAATTAGTTTTAAAATGCCAATGTGGCTTCTCCTGGTCTTACAAAAGACTCTTGCTGCCAAACACTTTTACTGATTCTTGTTTACACCATTTTTGTAACTGACAATATTTTACCCACTCTTTTCTATGGGTCACTGCAAACAGGACGGTGCTGGAAGTCAGGAGAGTGCAAAGGGAACAGGATGTAAACCCCACAACAAATCAACGAGAAACTACAAAAACCCCTTGTGGCTCTTTAAATATTAAATGTGAATGAAGACATGAGAAAAATGAATAGACACACTTATACAATGGAAAGTCAACTCACTGAGCCTTTCCTCTCACTGTGACATGTCAGTTTGGAGGTGCTTTATTGGCATGAGTAATGATGGGAAGAGTTGCCAGGGTAATTACATAGTACATTAAAGGCTTTCATAAACATTACAGTTCCTCCTTTGCATGGTGGCAAGGCCAAAGGTGCAGGAAAAGGAAAAACAAATGAGGGAAATGGACAGTGAGGGAGAGAGCTGAAGAGAAAGGAATAGTTAGGCAGTAAACTCAAAGAGAAGCGGATCGAGAAAATGACAAGTTTACCATAGATTTCATTGCTGAATGCATGAACTTAAAATATTCGTTGCATGCCAGATCAGCATCCAACAAAAAACACAGCTGCAAATCACATCACTGTAGTCCAGCTAAAACTTGCAAATATTCAGCTGTGAACCAACACCTTGTTGACACAGTCTTTGCACACTCATACGCGTTCACACTAGAGCCGCAAACCACACACAACTTTCAGCTGCATTTAGTCTGTCACTGAGGGTCATGACACTCACTCAACCAAACACACAACCACAAGTACCATAATTAAACAAACATCCAGCAGGCACTGAGCACTGCAAATGGAAGCACAAGTCTATTGGTCAAAAGCAATTAGCGTGTACATAGACGAGAAATAGGGACCAGGGTCTGCCAATCACAGACTGACAGAGGCCTGATGCACCACAATAAGAAGCAAAAGCAGAGCTCACATTGTAGCTGTGGAGAATGCTCTTCAGATTAAGCTGATAAATAGCTGATAAATGAAACAGATGTACAGAGATGTTGTGATATTTTGCATCAAAGTTGAATGTTTTTTTATCTACAGTTTGGACTGAAGATTTATTAGTTTACAGTAGAAAGTATTTTCTACTATAAACAGCTGCATACCATCTACACTGGTTTATTTTACTTCTTTTATGAAGTAACCTCATGTCAGAATTTCCAGAACATTACAAGGCAAAAGAAGTAAATCCTTGAAATTAAGGATGGTGTCAAGAAAATGTTTTTCACGTTTTTGCTGGCTTAAAAATTAAGACTCCAGCTGCAATAGATTTAAGGATGCAGTAAGGAATAAGCACACATTACCAATGTAATACTGTAGCTCAGACAATAAGAAGGCTGCTTGTGCACCACCAACATTGCTACTAATAAATACAATATTTAGCTCCTCTGTTCATCTGGCATTCACAATACAAATGTTCCACTGCAAATTAATTCCTGCTTTGACTTTGCTGCAGCTGTCAATACTCTCATCTCCCATATGCAGACAAGTGGCAAACAGGTCCTGTTTCAAAGCCTGCTTTCCCAACACATTCCTCCACTTTGCACAGGCCTCTTGTCATCAAAGGGCCTTTATTACGTGTCTCATGCATTTACACATTGGGGAACCGTTAAAATTTGGCCTGTGATTAATAGAGCAAAGATATTTATCTCTGTGTGCAATGTAAGCCTGACATCTCAACATCTGAAGTGAGCTTTAGGGTCCATGTCTGCAGGTATTAATCAAACCACAAGCCAGACTATTCAACATGCACACATCCAAACACATTCAGCACATGCTTTATATACAAACTAATTGGAGCCAATCCACTGCACTTGACACATGTGAAAAGTCCACATCTCTAGTGTGTCACTGAAATGATGGATTACATTTGTAGTGTTCAAAGTGTCTCACACTTCAGAGTGCACAGCAGGAGGACAATATTGCTTGTCTGCCAACTTGTGTTTGAATGAGTCCAAGCTCCGGCATATCTAAATTTGACTTCTTAAACACACACACCGGTCTGGTGTAATGGATGCAGCCTGTGGTTCAGAACTGTGAGAGTTTTTTTCTTAGGTTCCAATTCAGACATACATAATAATAGCAGAGTCCGGTGCACTGTGGCTCTCCTCCATGGTGACCTTGAGGTCAGGCCAGAATGCCCACAAATAATGAGAGTGGTGTTTGGGGATTTGTTGGATTGTGATAGAGAAAGGGCAAGCACACGGAGTGCACTTTGGGTCTTTGTCTGGGTGCTGACTATATTGACAAGTACTGATCGATGTTAATTGCCAGACAGAATGGCCATATTGACAGGTGTTTGAATGAAAAGGTTACAAGTTGGGCCAGATTATAATAAGGCAAAAAATGGTAAAACTGACTGTACAACTCTGCCCCAGAAAGGCAAACCATTCCCACTTTAATGACAATGACCAAGGACAATGGTACAGCATCTGTCAATACAAAAATGTAAGCATAAAAGCATTCATGCAAAAGCTGTCTTCACACCTGTGCATTTAAAATCTTAAAATTGTGACATGTACAGCAAGATACAAGGACATACATGTGTGCAGTGTGCACCTCAGAATATGCATGTGTGAGTGTTAGAGAGGATCAATAGGCAGAATCAGCAGAGGCAAAGGCATAGGTAATCAATAGGCAGGCTGTCAACAGAAGAAGGACCGGACTGAGAAGATAAAAAATAGCTGGCAAGATTAGAGGCAGATACAAGGACAGACAATAAAAAAGCAGAGTGCTGTGACTAGCAAAAAGGGACATTAGAAAAGCTATTGTGATTCATGGTCACTTCAGCTACTGCAAACTTTCACAAATACCAAGAAAAGGCTCTAGCTTGTTTAACTTTCTTGCAACCATGACAATAATGTTTTTGTGTTTTTTCTGCTTCGTTTGCCATGTGATGCTTGTAAATGGATAATGATGTTATGAATAAAATAAAAATATAAAAGGTATGTGTATACTTTTTTAAAAGTGTGTCAGACTAAGGGAACCAGAAGCATTGTTATAAGTTTATTTAAAGTGATACTGTTGCATTCTGGAGGTGAAAAAGTCAATGTCATGATTCTATTGAAATAGGAAGTCAAAACCATTCTTTGGAACATTTAAAATGAGGATCATTGTGTTTATGCCATAATGTGGAAAAAAGCAGCTTTTCCAATGTAACAAGCAAGAAGCCTTTCTTGATTATAAATAAAATCCCTTTTAAGGACATGCAAGACTGCTTAAAGTGGACAGTCGACAGATTTTATTTAATTATTTAGTGTGAAAAGAGCAACTAAATTACACAAGCATGCTTTTATTTACGGTAGTCTAAAAGATACTCAGGGATTTTAAACTAATAAACTAACAGATAAACTGAGCATGTGTAGATAGATTGCTACTTGCCAGTAAAACTCAGTACAGTACAGACTAGCTGAATTGGCCTTTTGTTTTTACTCATCCGCCACATTGTACCAAGATGTGGTCTAGTCCCCATTTTGAACCCCTCCATCTGGGCTTAAGAGTAGCAGACAGGCCCATTCCTCAACACAAAATGCGGTTCAAATCCCTCTCCACAACATTTACACTCTTGTCCCTTGCAGCAGTGCGGTGAGCAGTGAAGGTCTGCGCTTGCAGGTGCAAAGGCTGACAGAGCCAGTAGTTGGAAAGAAGGCCAAAGGCTTGTCTATGGAGCATGACTGGAAAGGCATTCAACCACAATACCCTTCCCCGGCGGCTCAGTCGGTGTGAGAGAGTGTTCGCAATCCCAGTCGCTGTCTGTGTGAGATGTGTGCCATTTGAAATTACAATGAAAAGAAAAGCCTGACCATCCAAATAACGGTCCCTCCCACCTCTTCATCCAAAGAGTTACTCCTTATTGTTGAGATCCATCTTTCTGTGCATGTGTGTGGAAAGGCATGGCAAGGTTGTTTTTTGGCTTGGCTGAACGTTTGCAGTTGAGCGGTACTGAAGAAAAGTTTGGGAGAGCAAAAAGAGTGTTTTCTGTTGAAGAAAATCCCTGAGAAATGTTCATTTTGGATCCAGCTCTGTGCATCTTTCCCACTCCCCCCAGTCTCTCATTCTCCGTTTCATCTTTCTCTCCTTAGGCATTAACATTAAAAGTCAAGAAATGTAGAGTCAGAGAACATGTCCATTTGACTGGGTCAAGTTCTCTGTGTGCTTAAATAAATGGCAAAATGTGTTTATTTATTTATTATTATTAATATTCTACTATTATTTTAACCAACGTTTAAAAAAAAAAAAAAAAAACTTTTAGACATTTGGTGTTCATAACAGGTAATAAAAAACATATAAAATACAAAACACGTTAGTCAGTGATTATCTCTTCTTTTTTCAATATAGAAAGCATGCCTATATTCCGAAAAAGTTTGGTCGACATACATGGTGACTGACTAATCCCATTTTGATCCAATAAGTGTGCGCGTGCGTGCGTGTCAAAGGCAGAGCGAGGAGAGTGAGTTGTGGGAGGGGGCGCGAAGGGAGGGAGGATTGATCCGCGTCTGTTAAAATCTTGTTCTGTTTTTTCTTGGAGTGAGGTCTGTGCCTGCCGACGCACCTCTTCTGTGAACCCCTACAAGAGGAGCTTCTAAAGGAGAGAAAGCAAAGGAAAACAGTTTTGGACCATACAGTGATTTGGATAAAAGGTGGCACCATCAGCTTCCATTGCGGATTTATTTGCGCTGGCTGAAATTCATTTGAGAAGAGGTTTTGTACCACGGAGGTCCCGTGAGTGCCTTTAAGTTAACAGTTAGCGCGCACAACTTTAACATTGAAAAAAAACTTTTTTTTCCTCCTGTTTTTTTTTGTTTTTTTTTTTTTTTTTTTTTTTGCTGACATACTCCGACCTTTGTGAACTGAACTAAACTTTACAGCGAAGCCGCTATATGTAGGATAAATAAAAAGATCGCCTTGCATTTTCCAATTCAAACATCTCAGAGGTGATGTCATCGTGCTGTTTTTTGGCTGTTTTTGTGTCGAGAGAGCGCGAGGAGGAACGCTGCAGCCGGGCGCAAACCATCGGTTGAGGCGAGTGGGGGAAGTCCGGAAAATCAGGTGCAAAGTGCGGCTGTCATTTCCTCGCTGTGTCGCGGGTGGCTGAGTCCGCCACCCAGTCACAGCTGTTCCCATCCTCTTTAGTCACCCCTCCCTCGTATTCTGGGCTTTCTCTGCCCTTTATTCTCCCTCCCATTCTTTTGGAGAACGCTGGAGCTGGACCGCTGCGGGACCAAAAAGTCTCCTCTGCCCCATTGTAGGTGTCACCTGACGAACAGAACCGTAGAGTCGGCGTGGAGACGCAGTCATGACCGGGGACCCCGCGCCTTCAGAGCCCCCGTCTTGTGCTCACCGGATCGTTCAAAAGTCAGCTATAATAACACATCTAACATCAACCGAGTTGTTTGTGGACTAAACTTTCTTCTGATTTTGATATACCACTTGCAGCCACTAACATTGGAACATTGGATTACGCACAACTTTACGCACGGACTTAATCTGCTTGCATGTTTGAGAATCACTTTGAGAGATCAGCTGGAGCTGGTTACATGTAAGACGTGAACGCGCTTTCACCTGTTCCTTACGAACACGGGAACGCGCAGCGTTTAAAAGCCATAACCTTCCCCCTTTGCTCCCCCTCCCACCCGTCTCCCCTGCTCTGCCCTGGACAGCTGTTAGAGGTTGCCGGTCGGTCACGGTGGCACGCGTTCACCCCAGCCAACAGGATCACGTCGTAGTATCACGCCGGTTGAACCGGGTCACGTTGCTGCCGATGCTCAGTGACTTTTTGACTTTGCGGATTCCAGACACAGACCGTCGGACTGGCTCAAGCCGAGCGAGGAGACTCTCTGTGGGCCAAAGTCCATAGTGGAGGGGGAAGCAATGTGGCCCCTTCTTTCCATGCTCACCGTCTTGTAAGTGACTGTTACTGTTTGCATTGCAGTGAAAGGATTTCACATGTGTGTGGGAATATATGGTTGATAAAGGCCAAAGCTGCATCATCTAAAGATTACATCACTCATCAACAGTTTCATAGAAAACATGCAATGAAAGGCCTTGCTTGATTGGCTGACAGTTCAGGGTCACTAGGTCAGAGTCGGGGCTGTGTAAGTCATAAAACCAGCCATAAACATCTCCATCACCATTTTCAGGCCTCAGACGGACAGTGCTTATAGAAAATTGATTATCATCTGCCAAAAATACCAGTCTTTCCAAGAGAAAATAGTTTAGTGTCAAGTTAAAAGTGGGATGGGACCATGATACATTTCATAGAACAAATGTGAGGTAGGAGGATCTTGTTCAATATGGGGTGTCTTTACCCATCTGAGATGTGCCTGGTTAAAAGCTGAGGGATTTATTTTTCTTTCTTTGTCTCGGCTGTACTTCTCCCAGATGGCAGTCATCTCTAGATAGTTCTCATTCCTTACACAATCTGGACAGGGTGTGTGCTGCCGCTGTTGCTGCTGGTGTCTGTCTCACTTTCTCTCCACTTACCCTCCTAACTGCCTGCATCTGTCTTCCTGTCTTGGCTATCCTTCATTTTTCCATGGGTACAAGTAAAGATAAAGAGAATGAATTAATAACTGATGAATGACGATGGTGCTCCTGGGTCTGTACAGGATGACGTTTTAAGCTCTTTCTGCCAAACTTCTCGTTCACTTTTGGCTTGACACTATATAGAGCAGGACAAGTGCGGCCCTGGTGTCACAGCAACCTGTTCCTGGGGTTGTTGTGAAGCCGCAGCTCCTTGTCAAGGCTCACTGTGGCTCAACCAAAGGCCTACATGATCCCAGTCTCACACCCACTGGCCTAACCACTGCTTCTCAACATGTGTCTCCATGCACAAGCCCACTGCTGTTCTGTCGGTGTACCACGCTAACCGCCACTACACACAGCCCAAACACAGCCAGCCCCTGGCTAGAGCCCAGTGCTCAGCTCTAAAGGCCTGCAGTTTAACCACAGCCTCAAGCTGGATCTGCTGGGACGCAGGTTTATGATGTCAGACTTGTGCTTGTTTTGGCAAACATCCAAAGTGCACCAGGTTTCCTTCTATAGCTTCTTCTGCCTATACTCTTACTTTGCCCCTTTCTCATCCCTCCCCCTCTCAGCCCAGTCCTGTCTCTTTCCCCCTTCTCCCCCTCTACTCTAACTGGCATAATATGGAGTGTCTGTGGTTTTTGTGGGAGCAGGGAATCCAATGCAGAGGCACTTTTCCTGCAGTGTCCTCGGCGTTAGTACAGCGGTGGTGTTTGAACAGCTGAGAGTTCTCATAATGCTAGGCGTTCTGATTTTTTGGGCTGTGCAGGCAAAATTGAGCACCAACACACAAGCCCAGGATGTCTGCATGAATTAGAACTATGGGAACCAAAAGATTTGATATCATAAGCAGTAAATATGTTTCAGATCTTAGCAGTATGTGTTACGATATGAAATGCATGAGTTAAACCGTTTCCTTTTTGTTACCAATATTTATCTTTTTGTCTACTTCTCACACAGACCACACTCTGTGGTTCCACTACTGTCTCTCATTTAGCCACTTTATTTCTCCTTGCTGAGATGAAGGCCTGTTTGCTTTTGACCTCTCTTTGCCAGTGCCTGATCTGGTTTCAGTCTTTCCTCTCTGCAGTGTTTACACCACCTTGCTCCGTCCTGTCTTCAGCCTCTCCCTTTGTGTACCTCTTGCTCGGCATCTCGCTGTCCTCCCTATCTCTCTCTCTCTCAGCAGCGCATATGCCTTAGCTTTAGGCCAGCTGTCAGCTGCCTGCTCCTGTACGCACACATCTGCACATCTGTGTGCGTGCCCATGACAGTGCGGAGGAGTCGCCCCACCAACTCCAAACACACCGAGAGATTGGTGCTAGGGGAGAAAAGAGCAGAAGACAGAGAAGAAGAGATAAGCTAGAGAGGACAACAAGTCCAAGGAAGAGTAGAAGAGGCATGCGGAGTGATAGCCAGATGAGGTGGGGAAAGACAGTTTCGCAGAAATGTTTTACAGCCCACACACTTTGTCCTGAACTTGATTAAGTGTACAGCCACTAATTCATAGCAGTTCAAGGACTGCCAAAGTTGATTTTGCACAACACACATCACTCCCTTGCTAAGGTTGTAAATATTGGGATAGCTCCAAGGTCTGTAATATAAAAGTATGAGTGAAGCTTACTGTGACCAACTCTTCACCCTAAAGGTCATTTAAGGTCATAAGGATTTGCAAATAACTATTGTACAGTACATCTCTCGATAAGAACCTGCATATTTGGCCTGTACGTCTCTTCCATCAGAAAATTCAGCCTCAAATTATTTTTCCACATATTTGGTAGCTTGTGTTTTCACTTATTCATACCATCTCCAAATGTGACCACAGTGCACAGCTCCCAAAGCCACATCACACACAGTGCAATGTGCACCTGCGGCCCAGTTGAGCCAAACAGGTTTCTCAGATCTCCAAACCAAAACATGTTCTAGTTGTCCTGGTATGTTTGCCTGTATACCATCGTCCGAGCAGGTCATTTGGAGGCCAGATTTTAGTGAAAGCCACAGATGGGTCAGAAGAGGGGTCTGAGCAGAAGAATGGTAGCGTTAATCTAAACAGAGCACTGGGTGTTGTCTGTCTGCTGGCTCTATGGATGTGGAGGTGCTGTGCCAGCTGCACACCCAGCAGTGACTAATAAGCAAAAGGGATGTTGGACTGAAAGAACATCTGAGAAGAAAGACTTGGACATGACTATGTTACAAATGACTCTTCCAGCATCCAATTTTGCTTACATATTTCTGAAGCCATATGTTTCTACTTTTTCCAGATGTGTCCAGATGTTGCTGGTGATGTGCAATCCTTTACAGGTGAGAGTCAGAGTGTACAGAAAAAAGACACATTGTACAGTTGTCATACACACTCAAGGTCAATTTATTAGGTTACTTTTGAGAAAATGTTGCTGTGCCAAAACTCTCATGTGTTCTGTAATATGAATTTAATTGTAAATTAGATTAGACTAGGGCTGGGACTTTGCTCACCACATACACATAAACCTCTCTTTTGTAAAATGTAGTTTGTTTATGTCTGTAGACTTGTTCATGTTTCCCCTCAATTTCTTTTATTCTGGCTACAAGATTATATGCTATGAGTTCTATGTACTTTCACCATTCTTGTTGTAATTAACAGTATTCCTGCAATCTGTTTGTAGCAGGTCCTAGGTGTGGATGGAGTGAACTTCAGTGTCCATGTAGAAAACCAGACACAGGTGCGAGACACCATGAGTCGCAAACACCACAGAGTTTACCAGCTCTACAGCCGCACTAGTGGCAAACATGTCCAAGTTATTGGTCGAAGAATCAGCGCTCGTGGGGAGGATGGTGACAAATATGGTAAGACACACACACATGCATAAAGTAGATCATAGAAAAATACTGTTTCTTCTAAATAAACCAAGTCATATTCAGCCACTGTCTCATGGCAAAGAGTACAAAGACTTGAGGGGTGAACAAGTGCATGCATGAATGGATACAGAATGCAACTGTGCAGGAAGAGACAAAGGCCCACATAGACTGGCCTCGCAGGCTTTGAGAAAGGGGCAGTGGAGCTTGTCTTCAGAGTACAAAGACCTCATCGACAAGCTGCTGACTCAATGATTCAGAAGAGATCTGAAGGAGGAGTCAGAGAATAGGGCATAGGAAGAGAAAAGGTATTGCAAAATGTGTGAGTTCAAGGGAGAAGGCTGTGGCAGCAGAGTGTTAGAAACTCATTGCAACCATTGATCCCAGCATTGATTACTCATCCTGCCTGTTGTCTCTTGTGGATTTAAAACAGCAAGATTCACCTCACACTGTTTTGTCCTTCCCCCACTGCAACAACTAGAGTGCCTCTACACATCCTTAAAACACAATTATTATAGAAGAACAGTGATGTGTAATATGTGTATATGCATTTTCACTATGTCTGCAGCAACAGCTCTCACTGACTTGACGTAAACCTAGATGTGATGATTAAACAAAGGAGATGTGAGGAGTTAAGGAAGACAACAAATGGATAGTATTGATTTATTTGACCCCTTTGTGGAAAAAGGTCATGAAGTCATTTTCAGGAGTAATTTTTAAACAGATTCAGGTCAGCACTAAGTGGATCTGCTATACACTCTTTTAGTGAGTAGGAGAACACAGTGACAGAATCAGCCTTGTCTACAAACCATCTACATTTCTGTCTAGAGCTGCAGCAAACAATAATTTTGGTAAAAAAAAAAAAATCTGACAACAATTTCTTTAAACGAACCGATTAGTTACTTTCTGTAGATTGCAAAAAACTCATGATTAGGAGAGTTTAACTCAATTTGAACAATGTGAAGCTAAAGAGGAGGTGCTTTTTCACCCTTTAAAACACATATGTACATATTTCTATTGTCAATTTGAAGAAATTACTATTTCGTTTGAGTTAAGTAAAGTTAGGTAAACAATTATTGGATTATCAAATTAGCTGACGATTATTACAATAATCGATGGCTGCAATTAATCAACTTTTGTTTGTTGCTGCCCCTTTCATCTATGTGCAGCATCACATATACAGTTGTCCTGTATGAAATTTAGGATAACATTTATTTTGCATCTTGCCTATAAAGAAATTTGCATAATGCTAAGAATAGCATCAAGATAGTGTTGCATGCAAAAGTAATGCTACATATGAACGTAACAGTTGAAGCACAGCACTGCTTGTAGCTCTAATGTTTTACTTCCCCTCTGTATGTCCCTTCACAAGCCCAGCTTGTAGTGGAGGCTGACACCTTCGGTAGCCAGGTGAGAATCCGAGGAAAAGAAACTAATTATTACCTGTGTATGAACCGACGAGGGAAGTTGGTGGGGAAGGTAAGTGGGAGTTATTGATTATGTATTTATTTTCAATTTTTAAACATACAAACAACTGACCAGTGGTTTTGCTCTGTGTGCCCTGTTCGTGCTCTCTTAGAAGGCCAGTAATCGTAGTGCTGACTGTGTCTTTGTGGAAAAGGTGCTTGAAAACCACTACACTGCTCTGATGTCAGCACGTTACACTGGTTGGTACGTAGGCTTCACTAAACGGGGCCGCCCTCGCCGTGGAAATCTCACACTCCCAAACCAGCAGGAGGTGCACTTCATGAAGAGGTTTCCCCCAGGGGAGCAGCCTGACCTGACCACTCCGTTCCGCTTCACCACCATCAGCAAACGAAGTAAGAGAGTACGCGCCACAGGGCCTCGCTAACCGCAGGAAGCAAGCACGACCAAAACTGCTCTTTTCTGAAGAACATAACTCAAGGCCGCCCTTTGTTTGGACAAACAATGACTATAAATGAGTTGAATCATACATGGGGTATAGTTTTACACCTATAGTTTTGCCACTACAACCCCTGAATGTCATAGTAATGAGACTGATCTTCATGATTCCATATTGATTCAAGGGACACATCTCCCTGGTTTGGGTGAAACACTACGCAATCCAGGCTTTCAGATCTCATGTTCTGAATCTGAAATGATGGGATTGTGACAAAATGGAATTTTAAATGAACGATGACTGAATGGATGGTGCACAGTCAATACTAAGAAAAATGCTGATAAAGTACAAAAGGGGCCTGAAGGATCCAAGACTATCCCCTTACAATTGACTATTGACATGTGACGCACTTAATTGTCTCACTGCTTAGTTAGTGAGGTTGCTGCGTGGATGATAAATTGATGAATGATGAAATAATGAATGTGTTTTTAAATAAATGTTTATACAAGAAGATGACAAAAAGATGTGTGCATGTGGGGGGGTGTGTATGTATGTGTGGTTGTGTGGTTGCTTCAGGAGCTAAAAGTGAAGCTGGATGAAAAGGGACTTTGGGAATGGGACCAAAAACAGTCACTGCAGGGACTGAAGCTTAAAGAACTGGAATGTATAAAACAAAACCGCACCAAAAATGAAAAGCCAACCAAACCAAACAAGACTAGCAACCAAAGAGTTGACAACTTCTGCTCCTCACCTGACCCCTGAGGACACCGCAACGGCTAAGAGAGTGCCTTCTCTACGAGCATCACTATAGAAATGACTCAAGGGATGATGCTCTCGCACGAAACTATGGATACAGAGTGCTGCTACCAAGACATTCAACGGAACAAACCAAAGTGTCATGTATACACACAGGACAAAGAAAACTTAAGGGAACAATTTATGAAAAAAATCTATATTATATATATATGTATATGACAGAAGACAGGAACCCTAATTAAGCAAACGTACTACAATGGTTACTGTAATTATTACGATAAAATTATTTCTTTTATTTATTTCAGCTCTGTGTGCAACAGTCTCTCTCGACTCAGTAAACGTTACAGAAACATTACCACATTGTGTGTTCTTAACATTTTGTGACTGTTTATATTATTGTTATCAATAACATTCATAGTGCTATTGTGTTAATATCATGACATCGCTCCTCAGTAAGCAGAACCTGCCTGATCACAGCTTATTTAAGGGCAAAAGAGACACTAGTTTTTGGGTTTTTAACGCTTCTCATAGAGCTTATTTTAAAATGTAGATTAAATGTCCTATCTCAAGTGATAAAAATTTGCAACACAGAAAGATGAATACAGATATGAATGAGTTGCTTTGCAAATAGTCTATGTTTATATACTGTACTGTAGTTTCTTAAAGCATTATCTGCAGCTACTGTATATTAATCAAAGCATACAAAATGTATTTAGAATGAAAGCACTGAATATGAGCACTGAAGTGAAGGTAACCAAAATACCCTCGCCAGGCAGGTATGTGACTATATAAGTGTCTTTATTTAAAGTGCGCCATCTTGACATATGAAAGTCAAAACAAAGTCTGCAGTCAGAACTTGGGTAAATCATCCAAAATGTCAGAAATTGTTGAACTTGTACAATAAGACTGGAAATATGTACTGGAGGCTGCTGTACTATCAAACATTTTAGCCCTTGGCCCATCTCTTCTTCCCATGCCTAGCAGGAGGTCACTAAAGAGATGTCGCTGCCAAATGACCCAATCACACGGGCTGACCGAAACAGCTGACTCAGGAGGAAAAAAGGCTGGACCAGAGGATTCCTGTTCCACGGCAGCAGAAATGTGCACCAGAGGGGGTTGGTGCAAGGAGGAGACAGAGGGGTCACAGGGAGCAGGGGCGTGTGCTCTGAAGAAGACCGTTAGGGGATGGTAGTTCACTTCTGGAACGTGGTCCAGTTCCACTCCGGAATGATGGAAATATTCTGCGTAGCCAAACCCAAGAGTGGAAGGTGTATGGTAATCATGTCGGGGAAGGAATGCCAAATATGTGCGTGAGAACGGAGCTGTGACCTGAGAGCTACAGGAATTATGGGCCAAAATCCCACAGACCCAAAGGAAGAACACACACCCATATCCAACACATACACACATCATATACTAATGGTGCTCCACCAAGTGCAAATCAGTCTCACATAACTTATACCCAGTATTTGAAATATTCTACACTACAGAAACTAAACTCCACAATGTAGCAAATCATTCCCGTCAGCAGACAGACCCCCCCCCCCCCCCATTTCCTCCTCAAAAGAATACACACTTTATAAGATAGATATTGCAGACCAATCATAGGCTATTACTTAGATATTGTGAGTTTTTGCTAGTTGGACATGCATGCTTCTTGAATGATAAAAGTGCATGTTTTTAGGTAACAGGTTGCTGCTGGTACTTTGTGCTTCGCCAGTGAAAATTCATAACAAATATCTACCAATAAACACTGAATGAAAGATGAATCCATTGCTCCACCTTGTGGCCATCATATATAGAAATAATAAAATGTATTTTTCCTGAAGTTCGGTCGATAGAGTATTTCATTTTGAACAGATAGCCTAGCTAATAAAGAAACAAACACGCAAAATGCCATAGCTTATAGTTTAAATGCCACACTAATAGTTAGGATTCATTTTCAGATAAGATCATAACAATTTGTGGTAGAGTTGAGTGATTTGGAAAAAAATTATCATCACAATTTTATCCCTCAATTTTCAGTTCAATTTTGCTTAGTTTTCCAAAAACAAAAACTGCTTTTAAAAATTAATTTGATGAACCTAAATAAAACAGATGTTTAAGAATGTTCCTGTTTACAAAAAAACAATAATATTCTGACAAAAGATTGGATTCTAGTCTTTCGATTAAGCCACCAACTAAATATTGACGATTCAACATGATAGAATGTTGCCAATCTTATTTAATTGAGAGGACGATAAAAATTAGGGGTGATTGAGCAAACTCAAACAATCAGTTTTTATAATGCAAATGTACCTTGGCTTTTAAAGGAACAACTTTGCTTCAGACGCCTCTGTGTAGCTCCTGTTGTAGCAGTGGTCTGCTCTACAATTACCATTTATTCATATTTTTGGTCTTCCTTGTGTGAATTCTCAATTACAGTTACTGTCACAATGGTCTCTTTCTGGCTATGACTTGCTTAACCCTAACTTAGACCTGGAATAGTCCTGTTATAGACTCATAGACTGTTTAAATCTGGTGATACTTGGTAGGCCAAATCTTTTTATACTAG
Organism: Mugilogobius chulae; assembly: GCA_038363315.1. Taxonomy (NCBI): domain Eukaryota; kingdom Metazoa; phylum Chordata; class Actinopteri; order Gobiiformes; family Gobiidae; genus Mugilogobius; species Mugilogobius chulae. The sequence goes on from CM076400.1 coordinate 33,070,701, forward strand.
ATGATGCTAGAAATAAAATGTTTGAGAATCACAATTCTAAAATTTGTATTTCTAATTCTTTGTAATAGTTAGATAGAGAAATCTGAGTTAAAGCACAATCAAACTGATTATGTTTATGACAAATGTAGCTTTCACTTAAGCTATGATGCAAAGAACATGTTGTAACAAGGATACAGGAGCTGTTATAAAAACCTCTTTTACATGTCAAAACATTTCCTAATTCTGTTGTTGTTTGTTTGTTTATTATAAAGTTATTAGATTTGTGAAAAAAACAAGCCAAGATGCCAAATATTCAAATCAAGTTGATATTTGAAAATATTTGATAAATGGGAAAATATGAAACTGAGGCTGTCAGAGGTGGCCGCTTTAATCATGGCAAAAATTAGAAAGAATTAAATTAGAAAGAATTAGGCTTATTTGCCTAAAGAGGAAGACATCAGTGCACCTACAGTTGCTACAAGTCTCGTTTGCAATAGTTAGTCTATGCATTAGAGCAATTTGCAGTTTAGAGCACTCCAACTTGGAGTTTGAGTTCTAACAATTAGCGTGGATTGAAATGTGCACACTTGGCCAATAGACTAAATGAAGATTCATCATTTGTAGATTTCACTTTACTTTAAGGACCCACAGATGCTCTGCAGTTTGTTAAGGTCAATGACAAGGCTTCTTGTGGAACTCAGCACCATCATTTTATAAACTACTGACTAACAACAGCCCACTCGGTTTAACTAAGCAGAACTTAAACCTCTAAACTGTGCTCTCAAAGTGATTCTAATGTTTTTCAATCATAAGCGCAATAAACACGCAGGGCATCCAAATGTTACAAGTTTAAAAAGTGACTAAAAGAGTTAAACTTGTTAAACGTGTGCCTACTGACCTGCACAGTTCTGTTGACCACCACCAGTCTTTTGCCCTCGGGAGTTTGGACACCCTCCTGTAAAAGATTAGACAATGAACAACACGTGCCATTATGTTCCACCTTAAACTGTTAAGGGTCAAAAAATGGTGTCACCGGTTTCGCTTTTCCTTATCAGTTCGATCCAACGATGTTTTTTTTCTTTCTCTCTCCTCGTGGCACCATCACAGGTGGATTGGCTGTAGTGCTCGTTGGTCCACTTCTTGAACAGTACCCGGAACTCTAGAGTGGAAGCGCGTGTTCCGGTCTCTGATTGGCTCCTTTTCCACAACATCCAGATGATTGGTGCGGTCATTGGTTACATTTTGTTTAGAACAGTGAGTGTCAGATCTGTACTATTCACCAATTATAAGTGACAAGTACAGATCAAGTGTCCTCTTGATAGAGAATAGTTGCATTGCTTTCAGGACAGAAGTTCACATCTGCAGTTCTTTGGGCTCAGATTGTTACACAAGTCTAAAATGTCACTCTCTTACACCTTCACACACACACAGACAAGAACAGACATTCACTCATGTTGCAGTTGGCTTAACACTCCACCACTGTCAAGGACTTTATTCACAATAAAGTAATTTATCTTCTTTAAAAAATCATTTTAATATACAACACAATTTTGACAAGACAACTCTGTTACAGCTATTTTTGAGCTCTTGAGTTCCAGCTTCTCTCATAACCAAAGCAAGCACAAAGTAGATGGGAAAGAAAGTGATGGACAGTTGGGCAAGAAAGTTAGAAGAATATGAAAATGACAGGAAACGACAATAAGGACTGCTCTTATAATGATTTTTGTACGCAAGAACCAAAATACTCAAATAAATTAGAAAACAACAGTAATAAAAAAAAACAGTAATAAAGACAGAATTAAGAGAAACAAAAGCAGAGGTGCAAAAGGATGCCGTATCCATGAGCACCTCACACATGCATGTCTGTTCTGCCGCTTCAAGTCCACATACACAAACACACAAACTCTGTGTGTTCTCCCCCGTCCCAAGCGCGTGTGCCTCTCTGGGGGCTGGAGGAGGGCAGGGGGTGAGTGGAGAGGAGCTCCCATCCTTCCCCTGTTTCCTAGAGCCAAGTTAAGAGTCTCTGTCTCCCACAGTTTAGCTCCAGTCATCCTCTGTCCAACTGTGCCATTGTGTGTACAATTGTATAATATATATATAAATATATATCTATTAGCAATTCCATTTCTTTTGGCGGGGCTGAAAGGAGGAAGCTGCTGTTGTAAAGAGGGTCTAGAGGAGAGTGTGGCTTCTATAAGGTCAATGTTAATACTGACATTAGTGTACTTTACAAACATAAATTAGTATTAGAAGGTAAACCTCTCGGGACATTTGCATTGATTGTGTAGTAGGTCATCTTAATCAGTGTTGATCTGTGCATGTCATGGTACTAGCAGGCAATGGACACAAGCTTAACAGTCAAAGGTCTTGGGCAGGTGGGAGATGGACAGAGAGATGACGAGAAGGAGAAAGAAGGACTCCTTTCCACAATGGGTTCCCCCATCTTCAGCCAATCAGCCCTGGGCTCCTCCAAGAAAAGGTGCAGTAAATTGCGCCACCTAGAAAAAGAAAATGTACAACAAAGTGATGAAAGCCATTTTCTAGACACAGGAAGCAGAGAGAATTGCTTTATACCTGCTATCTTGAAATGTAGGTGTAGGTGCGTGAGGGGGACCGACCCTCTGACTGCCCATTTGTCGAGACGTTCAAGAAGTCCCAGATCAAGATAGTGTCGTCATGGGAACTGCTGATAATTTGGAACTCATCGAACTGGAGCCGGAAAACGCGCCCAGAATGCTCCTGCAATAGTAAATACTTGCCATTAAAAATATGTCTATGCAATTGCTACTGCATAGAAACTGTGTCTTGTGGTTGAAAATGAGGCAAACATTTTCAAATCAAATGTTGCTTGAGATGATAACTATTGAACAGTAATGAGTATTTACTCCAGATTACAAAAACATAAAAAATTCTGAGTCACTAGTTTGTTATTATACTGTCGTTTTCTTCAGTCAGAAAACAGAATGAGACTCCCACGAATCTCTCATTTGAGTTGGTGGTTTAAATGTTTGTATCCACTTTGTTTGAACCCAAATGTCCCCTCTGGTCCAAAGGTTCCTTCTTTAGCAGCTGCTCCACAAATCAGTGCTAGTACAGCCTAATTCTGCATAAACTCTGAATATTCTTAACTTTCACATGAGGCTGAGCCTGGTCATATATTAAGCACTTAGGTACCAAGAACCAGGCAACAGGCACACTCCTTTATGGGGGCCTTTTCTCTCCCAGAACATTTGTCTGCTTGCAATCACACTGCCCAAATGAGGGTCTGCAGAAAACTTGGTGACTTCAGCAGCTTTGAATTCTAATTATGTTCCAACATTGTTTCCTTCACATCTGTTTGTGAGTGAGATACTATTCTTCCCTCTGAACGTAAAGTCACAAACATATCTCCTGCATAATTTTTAAATCTATAAATCATCCACATTCTATTTAGGCATATTTTTTGTGTCAGTGAATGACTGATTGTCACATATGAAACTTAATTAACAGAAGGTTTAGCCTGTCTGAAGGGTTTGGACAACTCATAGACCAAAGTATTCTTATGTTTATATCACCCTCTACAGGACAAACTGAAGAACATCATCATTTTAATGTTTGACAGTTGTGTGTACATTAAAACAAATATCATACTAACCACTAGAGTGCGTAGACATAGCGTGCTGGCAGGCGCTCTAGGGTCAAGTGCTGCTTGTAGATCCCAGACTTTAATCTTTCTGCAAGATAAAAAAAAAAAAAAACATTCACTAACATTCATATGTACCTGCACCTTTTTATCTGGTTAGGGTTTCGTTTGAACAATCTGCTTGAACCACTGCATACTGTCCATAGGTGAGAAAGTTCTCCCACCTTGCATTTTTATGAGAGGTAGGTCACAAAATATGGACATCACTCCAGCATGTTTATGTGAATTTCATGCATGTTATTATTTGCACCATCTCTTCCAAATAAACAAATAAGTATTAAAACAAACAGTCATACGCTTGTTGCTAATTGCTTCAAATTTAATTAACCTATTGTCTAAAAATCACACTAACTAAACTTTAAAAATATATATATAATTTAAAAAACATATATAATTGGTAGAATTTTGTTTGTAATGACACACAAAAAGAACATTTGCCTTAAAGTTAAACAAATAGTCAAACTGCAGATAGCGCTGCATCACCAGTGTTCCAGTAATGCAAAACAAATCTACTGTAGTTACGTCAATAAACAATTTTAAAAAAGAACACCTAGACACTGAATGAGAAATTTTACAAAATAGAAAAAACTCCAGGTTGATCCAACCTGAATTATGAAAATTGCCTCTGCTGTGTGGCCTCCACGTTCCTGTTAACACTCCCAACAACATCTGAACATGCTGCTGAAGAAATGGCCTACTACTGAAGGATCTCTTCTTGGACTTGGATCGAGCATCAGTGAGCTCCTGGACAGTTTGTGATGCTGGTCTGTTGGTAGATGGACCCAGATGATGTCCAAGTTGAGCTCCACTGGAATCAGGTTTGAGGAATGCGCAACCCAGTTTTTGACATCAGTGCCTTGCCTTCATCATGCAAGAACGGCTGACACACTTCAGCTAGATGAGGTCTATTGTTATCATGCACAGAAGGAACCCAGGGGCAACTACACCAGCATATGATCTCAAAATGTGTCTGAGAGTCTCATCCCTGATCTAGTGGCAGTCAGGAGCCTTCTGGCTAGTCCATGGAGGGCGGTATGGTCTTCCAAAGAAATGCCCACCCCACTTTGACACTTTTCTGGTGTCCTGGTATCTCATCCATAGTCTCACACTGTGCTGCCTGACACAACAAACCTCGTCATAGTGTGGACAGGCAATCCTGTGTGAGCCCACCAAATGTTTCTTCTAGTGGTCGGTGGGTCAGTCAGAATAGCATAGAGTCAATATGACATGCTTAGTATATTACAATGCCTTAACATAGCACAAATGTGTAATTAGATATAAGAAACTCAACTCAGTTACATTATAGAGACAGTAACGTTGTAATACAAATCTATAACTTTCACTTCAGTGTCTCTTCACACAAGTTCAACACTTAATAATAAAGTAGCTTAGGAGTCTGCCTGAACTGGCCATACATTATGTCAGCATCTGATCACATAAGCCCTGACAAAACTCATATTCAAGCACTTTTGCTCATCTGTGCAATGTCTGTTCACTGTGCGTATGACTGTATGCATCATCTGCTCTCTTGTTTTGTGAGTTTGTCTTCCTGCTTTGTAACTGTTCCTGCTCTTAATTTATTCGTTTATAAAATAAACTTGCTTTGCTTTCACTTGCTTACCTACTTTACTTCTCCTACTTCTTTGTAAAGAATATTTCATATCCAGGTTCATCCATCATCTGTTCTTTGCTATTCACGTTGTCCTTGTCCCATTACCCTTTGGGGGGAGTATGTTTCAGATGCTGCTGCTCCAGTGTTGATGCCGGGACATTGAGGACGAAGACCTCTCCCACTTTGATTTCTTCCACCTCCCTCTCTTGGACTGGTCCTCTTCATTCTGCTAGATAAATCGTTCCCCTTTGCCACTGGTCTCTGGCTCCACTGGCTAACAGTTTTAATTGCATCAGGATACGCATCAGTCCAAGTCCCGTCTACAGACTGTCCATCCATGGGAGTGGATCACCTCGTGGTTTCGCGTTTTCCCTTGTTTTTTTGTTTAGTTTTTTACGTTTTTTTGAGTTTTCCCTTCATCCGCCTGTTTGTTGTTGGACAAACTGCGTCTGTATTTTAGAAGGACAACTGTTTCTGATTTTCAAATGCTTCTGATGGTATTTATCAAATGTTTAATTTCTGGATTTTCTGACCATTTTGTTTGCTAAATCAACAATATTGTGAAGTTCTCTGAGATAACTGTTGTTGGGGTTTTGGGCTATACAAATAAATTAAATTCAAATGGAATTAATCCCTGTACTAGGTATGTTATTTGTAAAATTGTACACTGAATTTCCCAAAATTGTGTACCACAGGCAAAAAATGTAGACCGACAAACAAAACTCACCCATCATATGCACCACTAACAATCCTCTTGTTGTCGAAGCGAATGCAGCGCACCAATTCCTCGTGACCTTCCAAGACTCGCAAACATGCTCCACACTCTATATCCCATAACCTAAACGGATGAGAAAAGATAAAAATTCCATTATTATAGGTTTAAAGAAATCCCTTTAAAAAGTAAACAAATATACATTTATATAATGTAAACAATGCATATAATGCAAAAATGACTAATGCCTTGATCAACAATAACAAAGTAAATATATTTTTGTCCTAGTGTTGAATCTATCAGCTTTTACAGATTACAGATACAAGTTTTATTCCATGCATTTTTAAGGTTAAAATATGGTTGTTATTGTCACATTGATCATACTGTATTATCAATACATTGACCTACAAATCAATGTAATCCTGCATTCCTATTCAAACCTAGATATGTTCTTACCGGATTGTATTGTCTGACGAGCCGCTAACCACAAGGCGATCTCGATACTGTAGACATGCAATACCCCGTTTGTGACCATTAAGAGTCCGCACAAACTCACATGTACTTGTGCTCCATACCTAAAAAGTAGATTTTAAATGGTGAGCTTCTGCTTAAAAATGGCAGGCTTGGTAATATTTTTTACCTTGATGGTACGGTCTCCAGAAGCAGACACAATGTACTTGTCATCAAAGTCTACCACATTGACAGCAGCTCGATGTCCGACCAGAACGCGCCGTAAGCTGATGTCTGTTGGAGATGCCATATCCCATACTGCAATTGAGCGATCTTTTGAGCATGTGACCATCAGGCCGTTAGCAAAGCGTAAGTGGAGCACTGCCTCATTGTGATGAATCAAGGTATTGAGAACTTCTCCCGTTGTTACTTCCCATACCCTACAACCAAAGAGAAAGGGGTCAGTCCAGAAAGACATGGAAAAGTAGAAGAGATAGCAGGAAGTGGAGGTAAGGAGGGGCATGTCTAAAACAGAAAAAGAGAAAGCCAGGTCATAAAACAAAGCATCGTGAGAGTTTAGTTTATTAGCTTTAGATTGTAGCACTGGTCATGTTTCACGCATGTGCAGCAAGTACATGACACGGTGTGGAGCTGCACTGCTGGGCACTTTGAATCAAGTGCAAAACACTGGAAAAGCTGACACCAAACCAATAAACAAAGTGCATGTCAAACTGTTGCTATGGACGTGAAGTCACATTTTCCTTGGACACTGCCCAATGAGTAGAGCTGAAGTGTGAAGTAATAAGAGAATTAATGTTGGGCTTCTGTGTACAGAAGCCAACCAAGTGTCAACATCTACCCAAAAGCCAACCATCCAAAATGAGGGAAAGCTATTGGTAAATCAAATGTATTACTTGAAAAGAACTTTGACTAAAAACAGAAACACACACTATCTATCATCCATCTATCCATCCCTCCATCTCCATATTATCTCAGTGTTTAACCACATTTACTGAAAGACACTTAAAGGTTCTGGTACACCATGATGCTAGATAAAGGAAAGAAAGTATTAAGTGGAATGTTCAATTGAGCAAAAGCCTAGCTTAATCAAACAATTTCTGGTTTATTCAGTTCCACAATTGTTGGCATAGAGTGGTCTAGAAACATGCACCCAAGCACAAACCTGGTGTTTTATTTAAAAAACAAGTACCATGACAAACAAACTTCCACAAACTAGCAGACTAATGTGAGAACCTCAGCTCAGTTCACATCTCTTCCCCTTGTAGATCCCAAGAAACAGGATTCTTTCTTTGTGGTTTGAGCAACACAGTTCTATAAAAGCTGTCTTTATATCTTCTATAAACCTTAGGTAGAACATTATTTTAGTTTTGTAAGTTTATGTGGTTTATGAAAAAGACTGCTGGTCTGAATGAGACAAACAGTCAAAATTAATTGAACCTTATCTCCAAGGACGTCTACACAGAACTACCTGGTACATTTTACATTTATGCATTTAGGCATACAAGACATTTAAATGGAAATTTGAGTACCTGACAGTAGAGTCAGACGAGCCGGTTACAATGACTCTCTCATCGTATTGTAGACATAACACTGAGCCTGTGTGACCAGTTAAGATCTTCAGACACTCCAGAGTTTGTTTGTCCCAAATCTGGAAGAAAATGTATTGAAAACACGCAATGGTCAGTAAAAGAACATACATAACTACTTAAAAGTGTAATTTTGAGGTGTTACAAACAATAGAGCAAAATAAAGTTCAGAATTTCACATTTCTTTATTAATTGCTTGTTTCTAAATTTGACAAAATAGTAATTTAGGCCAACAAAACATTAGTAGGACATCAAACCATTATAACTGATTAAAAGTCACAAATAGGTCAAGTAATAGTAACACCAGTTTAGTATTTAGTAGAATTGTGGTTTCTTTGTTTGTTGTGTACACATACCTTAATGGAATTGTCCCTAAGGCCACTAATAATTTTTTCGTCGTCATACTGGAGACAATAAACGCCTTTACTATTTTCTGAGCGACACTGAATCCTTTGTAAGTTGTGCCTGCCACATCTCCAGTTCGCCTCGATAGTCTAAAAAAAACAGTAGCAAAAAACAGAAAATTAGACAATGACAAGAGTTCACACAGACAAACAGTAAAGTTCGTTACCTCTATGTCTTGGATGATCTTGGGATAAAGTGAGTGGTAGTACGAGTTGGGTGGTACTTCAGCTGTACGATTTTTGAACAAATATTTCTCCCTGGACAGAAAATACATTGCGCTTTAGTTTTAAAGGTCTATTGTGTAACTACTGTATTTACCAAAATTTAAACTCAAACCAAAGTATTGTTTTTTTTTTACTTAGATGTTTTTGTTGTACTAAACCCATTACACAAACTAGGCTATGCAAGTTTACGTCTCCCTAAAATTGACTCCTGCTCGTTTCTATAAAAATATTGTTCTTTTAGCTGTAATATTCTACATTATGACATAAAACTGATCCATAAAGACTGCTCCAAACTCATGTAATAATTTTCAATTTCAATGGGACTATGCAGTTGTTTTTACACTGCAAGAAAGTTACACAGTGCCACTTCACTTGAACAATGTTATGCATTATATAACACATAACCTAGTATTCACCCAGTGCTATGATTTCTTTTAATCAATACTTCAATAAGTGGTTTCTTTTAATCAATACTTCTGTCACACTAAAGTTTTTAGTCATTTGTATTGAAAAGACAGTTCAGTGCAGCTATGCTTTTCTCCAAATGAATGGCAGATGTCTCAACACAGATTCAAAACAGATCCCAGACTTGTGGTCCTTACCACTGATGTCTCTCAGACAAGCCTTTCCAGAGAGGGTCTGTTCGAACCATTCGCTCAATGAGTTTCTTCCAGAGCATCCCTTCAGAAATAACCCTTTGCCACTCCTTACACACCAGCTCTGCTGAACACAGTGAGCGTGCGTCCAGGAAAGACAGGATGTTTTCTGCTATGTGGTCTAAACCTTGAGCTGAAATAAATTATAATACATTAGTGGCGACCTCTTAGGATTTTGGGACACACTTCTGTAGACTTGCTGTTTTACCTGGCAATGCAGTGATGAAGTCTCTCTGTAGCATGGGTTTGAGGTAGGAGTTTATGTGGCCATGCTGATAGTGGCACATCCGGGAGATCAGGCGTTCAACAAACTCCACCTGGTCAGCCTCTGACCACTGGTCAAACAAAGCAATGCAGTGTTCCTTCTCTTTCTCATAGTTTCCCTCTGATGGACGTTTTCTTGACACCACAGGACCATTACTAAGCTGTAAGAACCAAGAACAATTTTTGTTGTAATTAATGGAATAACAGGTAACAGGTAAGATGGATGCCCTATAAACAAATACACACAAACACACAAATCATGTCCCGTTTTGTGACATTGATGTTTCATTGTATCGACTCAGAGAGCCTAATTTGCCACCAGAATGATGATAAAATTTACTTTTTTACACATTTATAAGAAACCAGTCTGTTAAGACACCTTATTTCAACAAAACAACTTAAATAACTAACAAAGAATAATTCCAGTTACATAATACAGATACACTGAAACTACACTGGAGTAGATACTCAAAGACAATTTATTGACAATCGATATAGGAACTAAGAGCACAAAATCAGAGCATATATGGCAAGTCAACAAAGGAAAGAAAGTATTTAGTTGTCCTGAGTATTTTGTCTTTTAAAAAAATAATATGCCTTTTATGTAATCTAGAACACCTCTGGATCAGAATTTCAAAAAAGAGATTATTCATCTCAAGGGGCCATCCTAAGTAAATTAAAAAATTTCAGTCATTAAAAAAAACATAATTGAACAAGTTTAAAGTAAATACCATACACTAATTTTTCTCGTGGTTACAATGATGGTTCCTTGTCAAAACATACAGTATCTGGAGTAAAGGTTCGTTCTCAAACCAAGTTAGTTCACAAAGCCACATTCTAAGCTCATGTTCTGCTCTTTTTAACCCAGAAAATGCTCCACTCAGTTTTTAAAATCCACACAACTTCACAAGATTTATTAATTTTAATATATTTAGCCTGGTTAACTGATCAACTTCTCAGTACTAATATTGAAGATTTTCTGGGATAACCTAGCTAGCTATTGAGAAAATGTCAGCGAACTTAAGAGTTATTCTAGGGTATTGCAGACACAATTTATATACAATTAAATCTACATTTGCTGTTCATTTGAACTTTGGTCACCCTGAAAAGCAGGATTATCTGTGAATAAACCAAAACCCAACTCCAGAGATGCTTTTGATGAGCACCAGCAAAATGACTAAAATATAAAAGAATTTTGTTTAATCCAATACCTTTTTAAGTGAACTGTTTTGTTTGTTTTTGTTTGCGTATTTATTAATAAAGCATAACACATGCAGGTCAATAAAAAAACAATGATCAAAAATGGCTAATAAATACAAACTAGTGACTTCTTGTTCCAAACTGCAGAACTGACATGCCCCGCCTCTTCATTGTAAAATGTGTTAAATGTGCAGCTAATTTTAAATGATCATTTTTGCTGTTGTTGGAAAGTGGTTACATGACAATTTTGAACCCTACATGTTTTACTCAGAATCTGAATTTTTGAGTAAGTAGTAGCAAGTGAATAGCAGACAGGTGGACGGACATAGGTGATAGGTGAAAATAGGGATTTTTTTTAGCATTCAAGCATCAGCTGCAGGACAAAATAAGATTACTCAAAAATCATAAAAAAAACAACAACAATAATGCACCAATATAATGCTGGGATGGAACATCAGCGCCAATCCATGACATTGTACTGGTTTAGGTATCGGCCGGCCCTATATTATCGCTTCACCTTTATCATGTTTGTGCGTTTCATTGGACAACAACAAGACTATTTACTGGGGATGTTGACCCAGAATGTTTCTTAATGTTTGAAAATGTATTCACACAAATGTGCTATTTGCAGCTACATAAACTATACATTTTTTACCAATTTGAGTTTTAGAGGAGAAAAGTATATATATTTTTAGTCCCTGCATGGGCATTACTCGCATTGATCATCACAATATCAAAATCAGTACTGAAACTTAAAAAGCTGGATTAGTGCATCTCTAAGAACAACTTTGACTACACAAATAATAAGAGCACACTGTCAAAAAATGATTAAAAATTGAGAAAGATGCATTCTTACATTCTAGATTCACATTAAGAAACAAGTTCACAGATTTTCGCCTGCCTCTTTGCAGCACCGCTATTGTAAAGAAAGGGAGGAATATTTGACAAAAATTTCTATGACAATTTCTTGGAGCCAGATCAGAAATTTATTTTGTCAATTATTTGAATCAGTTTTTTTCTTTTGGGTTTTGAGCTAAATAAAATGTGCTCACTCTTGATTTGTCAAATCTAGCTGTCAATTACTCATAGCTTGACAAAGACTGAACAATAGGTGGAGTAGGTAGAGAAAAAATAGCCCTCAAACAGAAACATGGTGAATATGACTATTTCACCAAAAATGCATATTGCCACCAGGGAAGCCCACGGTTCAATTTTCCTCACCATATTCCTCAGCCCTACAGCAAAGTGTCCACCTATAGGTAGCTACAAGCAGAAGATTTTCTTTATCACTTTAATGCGGATTCACGTGGATTCCCGCGAGAATGCTTGTATTGTGAGTAGAAAGTCGCATCAGACTGCTGCGACTACCAACAAAAATAAGACTCTCGACGGATTCTTTCCACACACTTGTGCGACGTGCGCTCGGGCTGCTCCGAGGTCTATGTACAAGGGCACAATGGTTTTAATCACTTTCTAATAGGGATGGGACGATTCACCCAAGTCACGATTCGATCGATTTTCGATTTTGCTGTCACGATTTTCGATTTTCTTCGATTTTGTTAGTAAATATCTAAAACTATCTTTGTTATTAAGATATCTAAACAATATTATTTTTACATTTATTTTTGTACATATATTAGTTTGTGAACTGGCAACTCTAACATTTCTTGCTTCATTTTGAGAATGTGGGATGCATTTGTGCTTTTATGTAAAAAGCAATGACTTTCCCTTTTCCTAAAAGTCTGGAAATTTGTCTGATGGACACTGCATGTTTGGCAGACAGTTACATTAATAGTGAGATTTGGCCCAAATCCTTATATTAACAGCATTAACTATGTTACTTTCTTACATTGTTACATTGTGACAGGGACAGGGTGTTATTTCTCCTAATTAACTTCCATTCATGTTTTACTTCTGTCAGTGCTTCTGAGAGGTTTTGACTTGTACTAGACTCATACAGTCTAGTACAGTGTTGCGTGTCTGCAACACTTTAGCCTACTCTTTGTCGATGTAGTGAACAGTCATCGTAATACAACTCTTCGTAGCTCTGGAAGTCCGCCCATCAGCTGTCAGCGCAACATATTCATGTGCAATCTGGTCTTGCTCAAGTTCACGCTTTGTTTCTTCATACATCGCGGGCATTACGGTGTACTGAAGTGTTTTGGGCTCGTATTAAACATGTGCTTAAAGCCTGCTCGTTCAACAGCGCGAACAAGACAAAACAGCTGCATGTCATTAGCGATAAACTTCCCAATAGACAGTTTTCTTACCGCTAGCATCATCCTTGGCACTAAATCCAACGTGTTCCCAAACACCGGAGCGATATGAAGTTAAGGTTGAATCTTAAGTGCACTCTTGAGCGGCGCCAGCGTCTCCCTCCGCTTCTTTTCCCCACACACAACACCGCACTTTACGCACGCGCTCACTCGTTCCCCTTGTCAACAAAACGCTGTTGCCACTACACGTGCATTTTAGCGCATGCGCAAATCGTTCAAACTATGCAACGATCGGATCGAAGGGCCAGGATCGAACGATTTGACTCTTTTTGCAGAATCGTTCCATCCCTACTTTCTAAGTCTTACCAGAGTCGAGTCTCACACCGAACTCGCACACAGTGTACAGCAGGGTTAATGGCTGCATAACACTACTGATTGACATAATTATCACCAATTATCACTAAATTGAAAAAGCAGTGTGCACATAGAATATATAAATATTAAGCATGCAGAAACATTAAGTTGATCAATAGTCATATTTCCATCAAATTATACAAATTAAAGGGACTGTACTCGATTTTTTTGCAACAAGATAACTTAAAAGCAATTTCCCCCTAGCACTGATGCCTTGTTAATGTATCTAATCAGGTGGAAATTAGTCCCAAAGTCCTGTCTATGTTTAATAAAATCCCGTTTGTGTGCAACTTTTTCTGTTTTTGTTTTTAGCATTGTGGCTAACTGTTGTTAGCATAGTGACTCACCTCGCTGGTTAAAAGCTGTGAAAAAACATTAAAACTCATAAGGACGGCGTGTGTGGGCTGTTGCGACGGTCTAACATGCAGCAAGTTGTTAGCGATCACATAGTCAGGGCTGAGGATCAATTGATAGAAGCGAAGGTTGTTCTAAAGGGGTTGTAATTAGAGCATGGGCAGTGATGAAGGGGATTTTAACACGGTATACAATGTTGCATCTTAATATTAGGTAACTATCACAGTGGAAGTAAATTAACAAAGATTCTATTTAATTGTGTTCTAACATATTTATCTTGCTACATACCATTGCAAACCTTGTGTGCACTGATAAGGTGCTTTTGCCCAGCTGATAGTCCACATACTGTACCTCAATAGAAAAAAAACATAAAATAAAAATAGCTGTGTTATGGGCCCCTGGTGTAAGCTGCGTAGTTGTTGTCAAGCTTAATGAGTAAATGTATTAACAAAAAGTCATTTCTAAAGCTTTGCAACAACAGGTGCAGCTGTTACTTGAAGCTGATTTGCTGCTATCAGAGAAGACAGCTTTGCCCTCACTATTTTCTCTCTTAAAAGCTTTTAGATTTACAGCAAAACCTCCCGAAGATTACAATATGTCAAAAGCACAGCGGTGAAAACTGGTCTTGTTTAATTGTTACATTGCATGTGCTTGTCCAATTCTCCCAGGGAACAAAGCCAGAATTATTATCACTAGCAGGCAGACCTGCCTGCCAATATACCTGCTTTTTTCAGTTGCAGGGAAGAAACACAATGAAGAGGGCTGTTTGAATGGCAATGAAGATCAAACTTGGTATATTTCCTGTTCTCCGATGTGTTTAACTGTAAACCTCCTAAAAACCTAAGCTATGTTCTTAAAGTTAAGGAATCATTGTAGTCTATTGAACTGGCCTGCTGTTTTTTTATCAAGTAAAGAATATCCTGAGCATTTACTCCATCATTCTTAGTTCACTATTCTTCCATCATTCCACTCTCCCTTCACTACAGCCCTCCCGGATTCTTTATTTATGTGGCAAAGTGGCTACACTCCATTGACTCAGCCAGTTTCTGATAACAGTGAAGGCAGCAGGCAGTGTCACTATACTGTCTGGCTCCTACCGATTAAGGAAAGCACTCATATCCCTTTTTCCTTTACAAGCTTTTAGCTGAAACATAAGGTTATCTTACTTTTTAAAATGTATTTATTTATTATTTATTTTTAATTAATTTTAATTATTGATTGATGATTATGATTGATGATGATGATGATGATGATGATGATGATGATGATGATGATGATGATGATGATGATGATGATGATGATGATGATGATGATGATGATGATGATGATTGTGCATCTCACTTTTGGTAATGCCAGTATTGTTAAGATTAGCAATAACATTTGGCACATAGTAAAACAATGATATAGTTTCAGTTCTATTTGTGTGCATGGGTTCCCTATAGTAGATCTGATTTGAAACATGTTTAAAGTGAACCTAAATCCTTAAACTCTCTCACAAACACATTTCAAACGAAAACCTTTTGCTGGAAAAGCAGTGGAAAAGGTGAGATGGGGGGCTGAGGATGGAGTGCAGCAGTGTGATTTTATTGACAGTTGTCATTTGTGATTAGTACACACTTTGAATAGACAAATCAATGCTGATGTCATATAAAATACAAAAATTACACTGATCATTGCAGTTGCATAGAGTAAATTAAGCTTGTTCACTTTGGCTAAGCAGCCTAGAAAAAACTATGTCTCTTAATGCTTCTTGCATCTCCCCTTATTGAGCCATAACTCATGCATGTCACAGATGTTAAATTGCAGAGTGCGGTATGACACCATCAGCAAGAACACAAAGAAGTATTGTTAAGTCTGGCAGGAACAATGAGCATTGCCATAGAGTATTTTTCATTTTCCACTGTCACATCTCCTATAGCGTTTGGCAGTTAACATCTTTCTCTGTATAACTGTACCTTCCACAATCCAACTATACTTTTATCATCTTTATGATTTTTGCTTTCCAGTTTCATCCTCTCCACTATTGAGGCCCATTGTGAAAGAGCAGACTGTGTGTGTCTGAAACATTAGCTGCTGATTTAGTGGGACATTAGCTTGATGGATGGCTGGGTAAAAAAAACAACTCAACAACCTTGATTTGCATCTGGGAGAACTTGCAGTTGAGAAAGAATAGTGTCTATGCCAATTGTCAACGGTTTTCATTCAGATATTTGCCAGAAAAACGGCTCCGATTTGTCAACCTAAGCTATTTGTTGTTTACAAAATTGTATTACAGGCAAATATTTACACATAGCAAATTTTAAATAATCAATGCAGTGTAAGTCTGTCAGTATAGTTTTGCAACTATATTGCTTGTTCAACGTTTCAGAATGTAGCATTCCTATTAAACTCTGCTATCAAGTTGACAGATTTTTTAGATACTGCTCATTAAAGATGGGCTGACGTGTAATTCCTCAGGATCACACCACACATAATACTGCTAATGCACTATTGGCCCAAGGGCGCTGCCTATTTCAGAACACAAAGCAATCTTATGAATCTGGAAGACCTGCATGTCTTGAAATGTTTTAATTTACTCAACAAATGTGTCCCTACAAACACATATGAGAAGTTTAGATATCCCATTATACAATATAGACAGTGTGGCTGGTCTATAGTTAGAAACAATAGCTGTCTGGAGACACGCAAAGCTCACTTTGCACATGCACTTCATTAGTTCTTCTGGGTTATTAATATTCTGCCTAATTTACCCTATCAACCTTTTTATACTGCCAATGCGACCAATTGACCAGCAAGCAATTCCAGATGGCCAATAATATGGTGTTTTGTTTGCTCCATATGTCTTTATCCATCACTCTTCTCCAATTGCGAATGGATGTCCTTTTCATTTGCAGCAGAAGAATGTGCTGTTGAAAAATGAAGTAATCCCTCCAGACAGATTACTCATCAGCAAAGGGGGACCTCAGCAGGAGAGCGCGTGTTGCAGATACATTACTTTCACCAAGGCAAGGCTTTGACTGTATAATATTTCAGAATACATTATCGGGGACTAACATCTCACAGTATTAACAGCTTTCACTCTGTGTTAAGACGCAGAGCTAAGTTGATAATATTTGCTATTATTCCTCTTTTCTTTGACTATTAATTAACATAGAGCATGTCATTATTAGTGTCTATCCAATCCTAAGTGATGCAGGTGCATTTTTTGTCCTGTGTGAGGTGAGGGTGAGAAAGGTGATTATTTTTTTTCAGTCTTATAAAGGTGCATTTTTGGCCTTATCATGTAGTTTGCGAGATTACTTTACTTTGTTTGTGTACTACAGCCAACGGAGAAAGTTGACTTTGTATTTTTCTTGAATCATAGTGAAAAAATATATAAATAAGTAAATATACAAAGTCAACCTTGAACCAAAGTAACAAAGTAGGTTAAGTCCAGAATCACTGAAAGATTATCTTGTAAAAATGTATTAAAAAATGCTCCTGCAATTTGTAAAGTTAAAGAGGTTAGTGCAAAAACCACTTTGAAAGTACCTAAAGTGGCCTGTGGAAATTGGTATAGGTGTAACTGAGAGATTATGCCACTTAGTGAAATTATTCCACTGTATAATCCATTGTGGGAGTGTGGGATGTCAAAATGGTTGCATTTTTTTATTATCATGTGGATATTTGAGAATCACAATAGTTCACAAAATTTTTGAAAATCTAGTATTCAGAGTCCTACTACGGGCCTGTTCCCAGTGAGGACATGCTCAACTATTGCAAAGAGGCCAAAGTGCGGGATTCACTCTACTGCGCCGCTGGAGCCTGGAGCCTGGCTCTTGCAATGGCTTACAGGTAGGTTTGTTGTATGCATGCATAAAATACTTTCCAAATATCTGATTCTACCAGACAATGAGAATTGGTGATGGTGTGCTAGGCCTTAATTCAAAGCATTGATGTTGCTAATACCTAACCATAATCATACTAACCATAGATGAACCAGTCATATTTTTTAGATTTCTTCTGTCTACTTTTGTCTCAGAAAATAAACAATTTTTCCTGATAAATACTTGCTCAATGTCAATTAAAACTGTATATTGAAAATGTAGATACATGTTTAAGAACAATATCTGTTTGCAAAGAGCAACACTCTTAGTTATTTGCTAGACTGTGTGGTAGACTTCCAGATTATTTGCCTTTACTTCTCACTGTCAACAGAACTATTACCCTCGTTTTTAATTATTGTACAAAAAAGACTTTTGGTTTCTCAGATAAACTTGAAGATTGGAGAGACAGCTTTCCATTTTGCGCATCCCATTGGTATAAGAGAATATGCATGTCCTGTGCGTTTTCCTGCTCAATCTTCACACTGTTAGGCTGGACTCTTGTCTCTGATTGACCAGTGACTTGTCTTCTTAACTTATTCGGGAGCAGGTTATGAGTGGACAGCATGTTGCTATAGTTCTATCCTAACCGAAAGTGTTGCACAGAGAGAGAGACGGCGGCAAACAGCAGAGAATTAGCCCTCAACAGCCCTCCATGTACATATAAAAGTTTTATCTTATTGTTACAGCATATTGTGCAGACAGGAATATCCCCCAAAAAAATCCAACGCCAGTAAGAGCCTTAGAAAAGTCCAAAACCAAGCAGACTCACTGGAGAGTTTCGACATCATCATGTACAAAACAGACCAAAAGATCTCCTTGGTTGCCAGCTTTATGCCATTTCTGTTTCATGCTTTTCATTTTTGTGCCTATTTGATTCATTATGACTCCAAACCTTATATCTCCTTAGGATTTGAAAGCTTTGCACATCCAGTAGAATTTTACTCAAAGATTTTTATTAAAGAACAGATAGAAGCGCAAAAGAAACGACAGCACAAATATAGCAAGGGAGATCCGATCGTAGAGACAGAGTAAAAATAGTGTGCCGCAGCAACTTGTCCAGCGGCACATCACAGTCATCAGTCATAGCTGCCTTCTATTAGAATTGTCACAGGGATTTAATTAAGATGATTCTCATCTGACAGCCTCGGATAGTGCCATTACTTACTTCACACCCTCTGCAGTGTCATGCACCCACTTCTCTGACACATGGATTTGTCTTGAAGTTGTGCACATGAAAACTTCACTGAATTGTATTGTGTTAGTTATATAATTTTCACTGTAGTTATCTTATAATACACTGTGTATAATATCATCACAAACATAATTTTCCCATGATTTATTATTTTTAATTCTCAGGGTGAACAAAAATCTTTAATTCATGGTGATTAATTATCATTTGTATGTTACACGCTTTAAATTTGTCTGTTTTTGAATAAGATAGAAGTGTTAAAAAAACAAATACTATTCATTTTACATTGTTCCTATCTTTCAAACATGCTCCTGAGCACTCTCACATTGGAATCTCATGCACCAAAGCAAAAAAATAAAATAAAATGGCTGTCATGTGCTTCTTACATCAAGAATTCAGGTAGAGCTCCATCTAGAGGCTGTAAAGGAAAATACACAGATGAAACAATCAAATTAATCTGGCCTGATATACTAATGCTGCAAAAATGCTCATAACAAATCTGAATATTATAGTTGTAGTTTGAACTGCTCTCCACATAATATACATCCTGTCGCATTGAAGAGGTGAAGCTAATTTACAGACCTCAATCCCAGAAAAGTCCATATACATCACAGACCTGCATGGAAGGGTGGGTTAGAATACCGGCAACACAGTATACAAGATTTTGTCCTCTATTGCCAACCAAGATTATCATACCAAAAATATTGAGTTAAGCTTTGTGATTGTCCAAATCATTATTTTATTTTAAATTACAAATTCCGTTAAAATCTTAGTTTTGCTTTTCATCTGATCTTTTAAAACCTTTTTGTTTTCTGTATATATGGAAGCATAAATTGTAACTCCTATTTAACATCCAAGTTTCTAGTCTCATCATGCCAATATGCAGTACTTTAAGTGCATTCACATACTTCACATACTTGCTTATTACCAAATCAAAAATTGGCACTGCAACAGGTGTAAACCTGAAGCTAAACTTGTATTAGGACTATAGAGGAATTATAGGTTGACGTCACTTCCTGCTCTACTGCGCATGTCACCTGCAGAAAGATACACTGTCTATTTAGTTGGCTTGAGAATCTTCTTCAATAAAAACAGCAAAAAGGGTGAGAGACCAACTGTTTCGACCAGGTATGAACCGATAGAACGGATGTCTGGCTCCTTGAAACTGTGTTTTTCTCAGCATTTTTCCACTCCTCTAAATGTAAAATGTATGAGTTGTAAAGACAAATTTCATTCACAATTGTTGATATCAGCAGCACAGTAATAAACTCTTGTAGTTAGCTGATAACAGCCAACAGCGCTGGCTAGTGTTAGCCAGCAACACTAGCCTGCCCTTGTGTCAATCAGCTGCGGTGCTTTCAGCTATTCTGTTGCGCACGCATTGTCATTGCCCACTTTGTTCTGCCCACTTTGTACCTTTTAAGCACAACTACGCATGTGCAGGCCGGAAATTACGTTTTTTATGAAGCAACAAAAGCAATACCAATTAGAGGGTTGAAAGTTTGGTGAATATGATTTATGATGATATCTGTGAAGATGAAATTCAGGACGGAGTGAGTAGAAGTTACGTACACGCTAGAATTAGCTCAAATGTTGTATGGCACGAATATGATGTAAAATACACCACGCTAAGAGCTGGCAGCTCATTTATATTTATGATCAGTATTGTAAGCTAGCATGATAGTGCAGAAGAAAACACTAAGCGGGTATAGAGCTGGTGGGGAGAAAATAGTGAGGCAGTTTACGGTTTCTAGGAACAGTTAAAATAACTCAGTATCTAGAGTTCTATACACACTAAATCATGCTTTTGGTGATTGTATGCAATCTAGTAACCGCTCGCGCACTAATGTGTTAAACAGCTCTAGTCTTCATACCTAGTATATTCTTGATACACATTTCCAACATATCCGAAATCAACAAACAATGTGAAGCATTAGATTGTAATATAGACTAGAAATTGGATACCAGTGGGCTACACATGACAAGATGTCGCATTAAGAGTAACTAGTATAGAGTAATAGGACTATAACTTCATCAAGATAGTTCCTCTTCGCATTGCCTCAGACTTGTAGAGAAACTACTCTAGACCTACACAAGTTAGAGCTTAGTATAGATTTTTATCTCTCTCCATTACTTTGCATTGGCTGGATATGCACACCTAGCGCTAAGAAATGTTTTTTATGTATACACATAATTGTACATTTCAAAGTTCTATTCAGGTATTAAATAAGGTCTCTCATGATAGTGTTTGCGTGAATAGGGTTTAGGCTAAATGGTTAATTCATTGGCTTATAATCTCGATACGCATATAGGGAGAGGACGTGTTGTAGAGGTACTTGTATGGTAAGTATGCGGTAGGCATAGATGTATGGCAGTCTTGGGAAAATAAAATAATAAGATTAGTACCAATTGGCGAAGCTCACTTCGCTATCATTTACATGGTGCTGCAAAAATTGGACCTTAGGGATAACATAGATGACTCACTTCTTTAGAAAAGATCAAGAGTACGTATGGGGATAAGACGTCTAAAGTGGTGTCAGTAGGCTCGACTGTGGGTGAATTGTCTCAAAGGTCACATATGGTCTTAAGATCTCATTAGTAGCTACAAGCATGTTTATGTTTAATACTAG
Source organism: Mugilogobius chulae (assembly GCA_038363315.1). NCBI lineage: Eukaryota > Metazoa > Chordata > Actinopteri > Gobiiformes > Gobiidae > Mugilogobius > Mugilogobius chulae. The sequence goes on from CM076400.1 coordinate 33,092,161, forward strand.
TGGGCTTTAAACAGTACTATAAGCCTCAGAATTTATGCTCTAGATCCGGAAATAAATATATCAGTATGAGGCAAAAGGCACAGAAAAGGTAGTGTCGTCATTTTTTATACATAAATGAACGTCTGATTACTTGTATAGAACAGGAAACTTACTTATATTAATTATATTAGTTCGTATTCTGTATTTTGTGTAAGTAACTTGGGTGGTTTGGTTAAGATAGGCCCTGATTGGATTGGGTATGTTGCAAGTCTGTTGCAGGCACTTCTCTCTTTTAAATTGGCCAAATAATGCAAACCAGACTCGCTGGACGCCACAGAAAAACTGCCGCTCATTTCTAGGATGAGTGAAGACTGACTGTAACAGTCAGAAGTATCGGTTTTATTTAAAAACTCTNCATACTCTCAGTGCTATGCTAACGTTTATCACCGTCCCTACCTAAAAATTGACTTCCTGCGCTCGTGTGTCTATAAAAATATTGTTTCTTTTTAGCTAGTTAATGCATCTTTGTTGCCTAATCGCATCTTCTAGTACCATTCATAAGCTCTGGGCTGCTCCTGGCGCCGGCGCCGCAATTAAAGAGCCTCGCGCTCATAACCTCTTGTGTGGGGTAACATACTTTTCCAATTTTCACTGGACTTAGAGTGTCGGCTGCATAGTTAGCGGTTTATTTCACCCCCTGGGGCAAGGAAAACGATACCCACAGTGCAGCGTCGGGCCTTCACATACCCCTTTGGAACCAACTGGCTTATGCAATGTGCATGATAAAACAGTTCTGCCTCTCTCTTCCATAACTCCTAGTTATAATGACTCCTGCCCATTTGTGCTACCCGGGATTTCTTTTAAATCAATACTCTCCGTCAAATAAGTGGGGTTTTTATAATTCCAATACCTCTACCGTGTCACACTGAAAGTGTCTTTAGGTCATGCTTGTACCTTGATAACACGGACAGTTCAGATGCAGGGCTATGGCTGTGCCTCACCCTCCAAATGAAGAAGATGGCAGATCTGCTGTCAGCTGACCGTATCCCAACCCTCAAACCCAGATCCCCAGTACTTGTGGTCATTCTACCCACGGTGATGTCTCTCAGGGTATCCAAGCCTTGCTCTCCGGGAGTACGAGTGTCCTGTCGGAATTTACATTCGCGCCTCAACTGCGAGACTCTTTCTTTCTTCCAGAAGATTCACCTCCAACTGTTGACCAGAACATCAAACTCCTTTGCCCCGACTGCCTTTACATCACAGCACCAAATTCCCTCATGGCAGCCGAGCTCTCGTGTGTAACCCGACGCAGGAGAGCGGGTTGCACAGACCTAAACACACGGCGTACTCCAGGACGACTTGTAGTGTAATGTTATACTGCTATTCTTTCCTTCGGGGGCTATGTGGTCTAAACCTGAGCCTGAATATAATTGTATATATTACATACTTAAGTGGCGACCATCGTCAGTGCCCTTTTAGAGATTCTGAGACCACAGCGACCAGAAGTTTAGATGTGGCTAGAGCAGATTATTACTTCATCGTAGCGTCCAAGAATCCGCACTTACTGTAGACTTGCTGTTTTACCTGGCAATGCAGTGATGAAGTCTCTCTGTAGCATGGGTTTGAGGTAGGAGTTTATGTGGCCATGCTGATAGTGGCACATCCGGGAGATCAGGCGTTCAACAAACTCCACCTGGTCAGCCTCTGACCACTGGTCAACAAAGCAATGCAGTGTTCCTTCTCTTTCTCATAGTTTCCCTCTGATGGACGTTTTCTTGACACCACAGGACCATTACTAAGCTGTAAGAACCAAGAACAATTTTTGTTGTAATTAATGGAATAACAGGTAACAGGTAAGATGGATGCCCTATAAACAATACACACAAACACACAAATCATGTCCCGTTTTGTGACATTGATGTTTCATTGTATCGACTCAAGAGAGCCTAATTTGCCACCAGAATGATGATAAAATTTACTTTTTTACACATTTATAAGAAACCAGTCTGTTAAGACACCTTATTTCAACAAAACAACTTAAATAACTAACAAAGAATAATTCCAGTTACATAATACAGATACACTGAAACTACACTGGAGTAGATACTCAAAGACAATTTATTGACAATCGATATAGGAACTAAGAGCACAAAATCAGAGCATATATGGCAAGTCAACAAAGGAAAGAAAGTATTTAGTTGTCCTGAGTATTTTGTCTTTTAAAAAAATAATATGCCTTTTATGTAATCTAGAACACCTCTGGATCAGAATTTCAAAAAAGAGATTATTCATCTCAAGGGGCCATCCTAAGTAAATTAAAAAATTTCAGTCATTAAAAAAAACATAATTGAACAAGTTTAAAGTAAATACCATACACTAATTTTCTCGTGGTTACAATGATGGTTCCTTGTCAAAACATACAGTATCTGGAGTAAAGGTTCGTTCTCAAACCAAGTTAGTTCACAAAGGCCACATTCTAAGCTCATGTTCTGCTCTTTTTAACCCAGAAAATGCTCCACTCAGTTTTTAAAATCCACACAACTTCACAAGATTTATTAATTTTAATATATTTAGCCTGGTTAACTGATCAACTTCTCAGTACTAATATTGAAGATTTTCTGGGATAACCTAGCTAGCTATTGAGAAAATGTCAGCGAACTTAAGAGTTATTCTAGGGTATTGCAGACACAATTTATATACAATTAAATCTACATTTGCTGTTCATTTGAACTTTGGTCACCCTGAAAAGCAGGATTATCTGTGAATAAACCAAAACCCAACTCCAGAGATGCTTTTGATGAGCACCAGCAAAATGACTAAAATATAAAAGAATTTTGTTTAATCCAATACCTTTTTAAGTGAACTGTTTTGTTTGTTTTTGTTTGCGTATTTATTAATAAAGCATAACACATGCAGGTCAATAAAAAAACAATGATCAAAAATGGCTAATAAATACAAACTAGTGACTTCTTGTTCCAAACTGCAGAACTGACATGCCCGCCTCTTCATTGTAAAAATGTGTTAAATGTGCAGCTAATTTTAAATGATCATTTTTGCTGTTGTTGGAAAGTGGTTACATGACAATTTTGAACCCTACATGTTTTACTCAGAATCTGAATTTTTGAGTAAGTAGTAGCAAGTGAATAGCAGACAGGTGGACGGACATAGGTGATAGGTGAAAATAGGGATTTTTTTTTAGCATTCAAGCATCAGCTGCAGGACAAAATAAGATTACTCAAAAATCATAAAAAAAAACAACAACAATAATGCACCAATATAATGCTGGGATGGAACATCAGCGCCAATCCATGACATTGTACTGGTTTAGGTATCGGCCGGCCCTATATTATCGCTTCACCTTTATCATGTTTGTGCGTTTCATTGGACAACAACAAGACTATTTACTGGGGATGTTGACCCAGAATGTTTCTTAATGTTTGAAAATGTATTCACACAAATGTGCTATTTGCAGCTACATAAACTATACATTTTTTACCAATTTGAGTTTTAGAGGAGAAAAGTATATATATTTTTAGTCCCTGCATGGGCATTACTCGCATTGATCATCAAATATCAAAATCAGTACTGAAACTTAAAAGCTGGATTAGTGCATCTCTAAGAACAACTTTGACTACACAAATAATAAGAGCACACTGTCAAAAAATGATTAAAAATTGAGAAAGATGCATCTTACATTCTAGATTCACATTAAGAAACAAGTTCACAGATTTTCGCCTGCCTCTTTGCAGCACCGCTATTGTAAAGAAAGGGAGGAATATTTGACAAAAAATTTCTATGACAATTTTCTTGGAGCCAGATCAGAAATTTTATTTTGTCAATTATTTGAATCAGTTTTTTTCTTTTGGGTTTTGAGCTAAATAAAATGTGCTCACTCTTGATTTGTCAAATCTAGCTGTCAATTACTCATAGCTTGACAAAGACTGAACAATAGGTGGAGTAGGTAGAGAAAAAATAGCCCTCAAACAGAAACATGGTGAATATGACTATTTCACCAAAATGCATATTGCCACCAGGGAAGCCCACGGTTCAATTTTCCTCACCATATTCCTCAGCCCTACAGCAAGTGTCCACCTATAGGTAGCTACAAGCAGAAGATTTTCTTTATCACTTTAATGCGGATTCACGTGGATTCCCGCGAGAATGCTTGTATTGTGAGTAGAAAGTCGCATCAGACTGCTGCGACTACCAACAAAAATAAGACTCTCGACGGATTCTTTCCACACACTTGTGCGACGTGCGCTCGGGCTGCTCCGAGGTCTATGTACAAGGGCACAATGGTTTTAATCACTTTCTAATAGGGATGGGACGATTCACCCAAGTCACGATTCGATTCGATTTTCGATTTTGCTGTCACGATTTTCGATTTTCTTCGATTTTGTTAGTAAATATCTAAAACTATCTTTGTTATTAAGATATCTAAAACAATATTATTTTTACATTTATTTTTGTACATATATTAGTTTGTGAACTGGCAACTCTAACATTTCTTGCTTCATTTTGAGAATGTGGGATGCATTTGTGCTTTTATGTAAAAAGCAATGACTTTCCCTTTTCCTAAAAGTCTGGAAATTTGTCTGATGGACACTGCATGTTTGGCAGACAGTTACATTAATAGTGAGATTTGGCCCAAATCCTTATATTAACAGCATTAACTATGTTACTTTCTTACATTGTTACATTGTGACAGGGACAGGGTGTTATTTCTCCTAATTAACTTCCATTCATGTTTTACTTCTGTCAGTGCTTCTGAGAGGTTTTGACTTGTACTAGACTCATACAGTCTAGTACAGTGTTGCGTGTCTGCAACACTTTAGCCTACTCTTTGTCGATGTAGTGAACAGTCATCGTAATACAACTCTTCGTAGCTCTGGAAGTCCGCCCATCAGCTGTCAGCGCAACATATTCATGTGCAATCTGGTCTTGCTCAAGTTCACGCTTTGTTTCTTCATACATCGCGGGCATTACGGTGTTACTGAAGTGTTTTGGGCTCGTATTAAACATGTGCTTAAAGCCTGCTCGTTCAACAGCGCGAACAAGACAAAACAGCTGCATGTCATTAGCGATAAACTTCCCAATAGACAGTTTTCTTACCGCTAGCATCATCCTTGGCACTAAATCCAACGTGTTCCCAAACACCGGAGCGATATGAAGTTAAGGTTGAATCTTAAGTGCACTCTTGAGCGGCGCCAGCGTCTCCCTCCGCTTCTTTTCCCCACACACAACACCGCACTTTTACGCACGCGCTCACTCGTTCCCCTTGTCAACAAAACGCTGTTGCCACTACACGTGCATTTTAGCGCATGCGCAAAATCGTTCGAACTATGCAACGATCGGATCGAAGGGCCAGGATCGAACGATTTGACTCTTTTTGCAGAATCGTTCCATCCCTACTTTCTAAGTCTTACCAGAGTCGAGTCTCACACCGAACTCGCACACAGTGTACAGCAGGGGTTAATGGCTGCATAACACTACTGATTGACATAATTATCACCAATTTATCACTAAATTGAAAAAGCAGTGTGCACATAGAATATATAAATATTAAGCATGCAGAAACATTAAGTTGATCAATAGTCATATTTCCATCAAATTATACAAATTAAAGGGACTGTACTCGATTTTTTTGCAACAAGATAACTTAAAAGCAATTTCCCCCTAGCACTGATGCCTTGTTAATGTATCTAATCAGGTGGAAATTAGTCCCAAAGTCCTGTCTATGTTTAATAAAATCCCGTTTGTGTGCAACTTTTTCTGTTTTTGTTTTAGCATTGTGGCTAACTGTTGTTAGCATAGTGACTCACCTCGCTGTTAAAAGCTGTGAAAAAACATTAAAACTCATCATGATGAACACTTCTGAAGCTCAGAATGCATTAGCTACGTGAGGAAATCATGTAGCCTGAAGGAAAAAGGTTAAAATTAATTATTTCTGTTTGTTTACATTTTTAGGATGCAAAAATCAGGTACAGTCCCTTTAAATATTTTTTGTTGTTTTTAAGGCAAATCGAAGAAGACAGTAAAAAAAATAGAGCGCATGTATGAACAGACTATTGAAAATGACAGTGGTTTTACTCTTTCCAAATGTTTCAATTTTTACTGTGAATATTTATGCTTGTGTCGTGGCAAAGGCTATAAAGTTTACCTGTTAAACTTTTAGCATGAAAACACTGATGAGCAAGCACCATGTAACTGCAATATATATATGTTTATTGATATTCAGTCACTACGGTCACATATATGATATATCCAGGAGAATTGAATAAATGGCCCTCCAGCGGTCCCAAAATTTTTCTTTGTAAGGACCTGTACAGTCACAATTTTATTTTCCAAAGACGAGTCAACAGAGATGATGTCAGTGACAGCATATTGCTTTTAACCTATTACTGCAGTGCACATATATTTATTAACTTTACAACTGACATATAACTTGAATTGCAAATTAATATTTTACTTTACTGTATAATTTCATAACAAAAAGGATATAGTGATGGACTATAAAATGACAAACTACGGCCTCTCCAATACTTTTAAACCAATGTGTTTATTTGTTGGGAAGTGCAAATAATTTAAGTAACAAGTTTGTGGGTAAAGATGAATTGAGTTTGGTTGTTTCGCAAAGTATTGAGTTTTCTGAGCTCCATGTAGAAAATCTGTAAAGTGTTTTAGAATGCTGTGTGTTTCTTCTCTAGTTTTTTGGTGTGAGTCAATTCAGTCTGCCAATACATAGTAACAGCACAGCTTATTCAGCTTGTTTGGGCTTGATGCAGCTGATAAAGCTCAGACGTTGCTTTATGATCATTTCAAACTAAACCTAAAAGAAACAATCTTGCAAAAATGGCACAAATTACCGTAAGTCCTGTGCTCTTCTTTGGTGACATAACCCCCACAAGACTTGGTGACTCCATCCCTGTCTGAAATAACAAAAAGAAAAAGACTTTTGTAAAAAAAACTTGTTTTTTAAGTTTGTCTATTGCAGGTACAGAAAGGGTCAGAGCAGTTTGACACAAATGTGCCAAAACACAGCCAAAGAAAGGAAGTTCTCATGATTTCTGAGACGTGCATGTACAAACACAGGTGTACACATGAGTGAAAATTGTAACAAAAGAAAACAACCTGCTTCTTTGTCACTGGAAAAAAACTATAGATACACGTTAGACAGTAACTCTACAGTATCTAGACAGAAAATTGAGGATACATATTGTGCTCTTCAAACATAACCAAGGGTGACTGCACTTCATTTGAACTATTTACATTACAAATCAGCCATTAGAAAATTATTGTTAAAAGAAAAATGTTTAAGGTTTCAAAAGTGTATTATATACATGTTTATATTTTCCTGTCACCTACACATGGGAATTAAAATAATTAAATGATCAACTTAAAACACAACAACAGATAAAAGGTTATTTTGGGACAGGGGCAAACAAGACACAGACGAGAATGGTGTTGATGATCATGCAGAGCAGAGAGAGAAGGAGAAGAGGATGTTGTGGATGTAGCCAGGCAGATGAGCATGTAACCTCAGAGCTTCATGCCCCCACCTCCACCCTCACACCTCTAGATATTCTCGATACTCTTGAAGTTTTTGCTATAACTCATGAAAATATTCCTTTATTGAAGAAAATGTATGGTGAGGTTACCAACATAGAAGAACCTAATGCATCTAAACTTCTGTTAGGGCAGAGAGAACAGTAAAAAAGGGAGGGTGTTTAGTCTGTGCAGTCTGCACCAGGGTGGCATGAGGAATTTGGTGAAGTGGCACAGTGAAGGGTGGGGCAATGACCAGGAGAGAGGGGGAGGGAGGGGCAGCAGAATTAAGAGGAGAGAGGCAGAACCTGGTTGTGAGCCCGGGTGGGAGGGGATGCTCTGCAGGCACCTGAGTGCACACAAACTCTCAGCCACCGAGGAGCAGCCCAGCCAGAGAGAGCGAGGCACAGAGCACTGTGTGAAAGAGAGAGAGGTAGGAAGACGGGAGGAGGAGGGCGAGGTGGGCGTGAAGGTGTGATGGAGGGTCAGGACAGCAAACCAAAGGAGGTGAAGTGGTGAATGTAGAGATTTGTGAAGAAGACAAGGACAGGGAGAGAAGTCAAGAAATTGTAGTAAAGAAATTATGTAAAATAAACAATGTCAGGTTGGTAATTGTAGTAGGTGAGTAAAGAGGAACAAGGGAAGAGGTGGGAGAAATAGTGAGGGGAAAAACCAGTATTAGAGCTACACACACATTGGTAGTGAGTGCCATAAACACTCATCCACTCAACAAAGACTGACACACACATACACACAAGCATTATTTTAGACATGGATTAAAGGGTGGGCTACACATGCATCACAAAAATACATCTGGTAAAATACACTTCTACTGTTCTTCCATCCAACTGGGAAAATTGTATAAATGAAAAATTGGTTGATTTTTTATTTTTCTCAACACACTGGCTGATTTGTTACCATGAGTATTCAAGTCATTATAGTTAAAACTCTCTCTAGTGTTGCTGAACAATCATTTTTTGACTATTATTATAACCAGTTTGAGGGTTGTTGTAATAGGAGATGTGTAGATTTTAGAAATCAATAGTTAATGTAATGGGAAGTATTGAAAACATTTACATGGTGCTGCAAAATTGCCTGGGTACAGATAATTTTGAAAAGACAACTTAATAAGGCTAAAGTTTGTCAATACTCCCGTGGGTAATGTTTAAGTCACATTGGTCTTAGATCTAAACCGCAAATTACAGTGTTAAAAGACTCGTTTCAGTCGAATAAAAAATAATATCAGTATGAGGCAAAAGACACAAAAAGTGTATTAGATTTACTACGTCGGATATGTGAAAACTTCTCTGTACAAAATGTCTAAACAGTAAAATAATTTCTGCGTGTGGAATATTATGATAGCCAATATAATCCTACACGATATAAAATAAAAGCCTGGTCGTCGTATTATGTCGCATCTACACTTTGACGGTTCATTTATACTGATAAAGATGCTACCATTAGCCATTGGGCTAGTGAGCTAGCAAACTTTTTAACTTGTAAAGATTTATTTGACAGCTACAAAAAATGCGAACTATAACTAGTTCGAAACTAGACATGTTATTGAGCATAAGTATCAATCCAGATTATGCCTGAGTGGATTCCCCAATAAACGCAGTTAGCATTTAGCAAGTTAGCTATTAGGCTAATCGCTACATAGCTACTCGTGAATGAAAAAGCAACATACTTCCTTCTACGCAGTTCACAAATATAAACAGACCAACATGTTTAAACATCAATTACTTTGTTGAAACCCATTGTTATTATTTGATCACAGGTCCCATTGAGTCACAAGTTAAAATAACGTAAAAAGCTAACATAGGCGAACATTTACGGAGTACTTTACAATCTACTTGGAGTTAGCTTGAGGCTAATAGCACACAGGCCCTGTTCAAGTGGCGCAGCGTCACCGCAGTGAACGCTTCTCGAGAATCCAGGACTGACTTCGCCCGACGATCAACGCCAACCATTTAATTGGCCTCTCTGTAAGTAACCCATTAGGTAGATGTAGAGATTGCCATATTTAGTAAAGTATACAGACAACGTTTACTGTTTCGATTTGTACTAGTAAACTCTTGGGCTAAAATGTATTGATCATTTCAGGCCCTCTCTGATTTCTGGTCCCCTCCTTTCTCCTCCGCCTCTCCTGTCCGCTCTGCCATCGGGTTGAGCCCTGGCGTTTTTATCAAATATGGAAAGGAAAAGAGCACTTCTTTGATTGACGTTGTCATATAAAAACTGAACTTACCATTAGTTCTAGCGGTTTCTCCTCCATCTCCGGGTCCATGTTGATGATCCCCCCGAAACTCGCTCTGAAAATGGAAACCCAGCCCTGCGTCGGCGGCCCGCAAATGCAGAAACGTCATTCACTCCGTTCAAGCGCACAGCTTCGGTAGGGCAGTGTCAAAAGGGTGGGTGGGGGATGGGAACGCCCATGAAACCATTAACTGCTGTGATTGGTCAGGTTTTATCAAAAGAGGCGTGGTTTCGTCGCATTGCCTGTTATTGATTGGCTTACCGTGCTACCAAGGCTTCCCCGGTGACTCCCCCAAACAAAAGGGCAAATGGATGAAGATGCTGTTGCTATCCCTAAGAAGAATTCACTAAGCCAAAATCATCACCTACTTAGCTGCATCCTTAACTATAATAAGTTATTGGTTATGCATGACATATGACATATTTATACTTTTGTAATGGAATAAAATATGGCAAATACAATGTCCTCAAAGTACCTTACCTTGCATTTCGTTTTCTAGTGGTCATTTGAAGTCACTTCACATGTGCGTTGGGACATAATTAAGGTATAATAATTGGCTTGAAAAAGTGCAATCAACATAATAAATCTGATTTCTAGGACAAAAGTATTGCTCTGCTTTCAATGTTTCTAAGAAAGAGCCAGGTGTGCACTCCTCACAATAGAAAATATAATCATTCTCGTGTGTATGTTTCTTCTTAACCATATATTGTAGGTCTCCAGCTGCACAGATGTAATTAATGTAACCATTCATCCTTTATCTTTACACTGAATATGAAGGATTTATAAAACCAAGGGTAAACCCAATGATCAAACAGACCACGGCAGATGAGGAGGTAGCAATGGTTTTCAGCAGTTTAAATTTAATACTTTGTCCCCCTTTCTCTACAGAAACCCAGGTAAAAAAATCCCCCACTCTCATAAAATACAACAGCAGCAGTTACCAGTAAAAAAATGAAATGCAAAATATAGAGAGAAAGCATAGAAGAGAAAAGGAAGGACATAATGAGGCAATGTAAAATATACTTTTGTAAGATCCAAAGTTCATCTTTAGACCTGGAAAAGGGGCAGCGGCATATCTGGGAACTTGCTGTTGTGTTCGTTCAAAATGGAGGGGAACAGGAAAACAAAATAAGAAAATGAGTCAAGTCCAATCCAACTGGGGAAGGAACCAGCACTCTAAGGCAGGGATTTATTCAGGAAGGGCTTTCTCCCTCACTGGAAATTACACTCCTCCTCAGCTTGTGTGATGTATTCTGCAATGTGTACACTTGATCTGTGTGCACATCATATGCAACAGAAAATTTTGGAAAAATGGATCATATTGTACTGTATACAGTCAAGTCGATGCTGTTGCACCTCTCACTTGCTGGAAGAGAGGCTTCTTCTTAATTCTTCATTAATTCCATTTTGTGTTTTCTCCCAATAACAGTCACAGACTACCTAGTAGTCATCCAAATCAAATGACTCGTCATCGTCTCCTTGATACTCCATGCCCTGGAAATCCACTCTGTATCGCAAGATACCTAGAAAACACAAAAATACAATTAGTAAGATTTTGTGTGTGTATGGCAATTCTTTGCAATTCAAGGCTTAAGTTTTGATTACAGAAATAAAATTCCTTTTAATTTTCTCAGTATTAAATATGTAACGTATTTAGAACTCAAAAATCATGTTTAACTAAATAAATGACTAAAGCAGACATAAAACTCAAACTCTGATGCATCAGCTGGATTCATTTAACTTTACAGAAACCACCTGGCTTTACTACACTATATATGGTAGGCTTTATTGCTTTAACAAATTGTTACGCCTAAACACATCGATGCAAGTCAGTTCAAGAAATAAAGTGTTAACGCCAGTCAGCGATTGTTGCCATTTCTGTGCAGTAAACTTATTTCTTAAAAAGGAACAATATCAAATTCAAAGTTAATATTTGCCACAAGGTCTAAGGAGGAGTACATATACAATCTGCTATCCGAATCGAGTTGGTTTTGTCCAACAGATCGCTTTGCTCCTGTTTGTTGATTGGGTTTTTCGGGGAACTAGTGGCTGGAGTGAAATGAAATTGAGCGGAGGCACTAGGTGGTGCCGAAAATTACAAGATAGGATCGATGGAGGTGACCCCGCATACAATCATAATCCACGCTTGTGGATTCTCATTGTAAGCTTCTTACGGATTCTGTTCAACTTGTTTTTAATAAATTAAAGGTAAACGTCATACTATGAACAGAAAACATTAACATCAGATAAGTCTGTGGCAGATTTTCAAACCAGAAACACATCAAGCTTTTAAACTCCAGTTGATTTGTTTTTGACTGGGATTTTTTTTTTTTTACATTTGCAAACAGAGTGTTGAAAGGCAGTCTAGAGCTCCATCTTACAATCCAAAAATGAATGCTGCAGTAAAAACACTTACCCCCAATGCCTCCAAAGCCCTTGACAAACTGGGAACCCTCTTGACTCTTGTCCGTGACAATCTCCAAAGTGGCTCCAAATTTCTTGTAATTATTAGCAAACCACTCCAACAATGGCATGCTCTCAATAAGCTCATGTTCCTGCCCCGTCTTCAGAGTAGTAAGAAAAGAAAAACTTAAAACTCATGTCAAAAATAAAGGTAATGTTTTACTTAGCAATACTAACCTCTTTGTCTGTGAAGTGAGATTTGTCTTTTTCCTGTTCTGGCGTTAAATACAAAGTTTTCTCGTCTAAAATGTTATAATATTCTGTTAGTGTTCTTAAAATTATAAAGTTTATCCAATGTGGCTAGTTTGGCAAGTTTACCATTTTCTGCTCCGTTGCTTTCAGCGCCATGCACACGTAGAATGTAGCGCATGGTGTCTAAGTTCTCATAGACTATAAGGATCTCCACTGCTCCCATCTCCAAGGCTTTGAGTGTGTCCTCTACCCCAAAACAATATTTTCCTGTGTCTTGGCTGATTTCATCAAAGTATCGGCCTGAGTCAAATAAAAGAAAGATTAGATTTATTATTGTATTACTTATTATAATTTTAAGATGATCATCACTCACCTATGAGCTTTTTCTCCTGGATGAACTTGACATTTGAGAGGACCTCTGCTGATAGCTCTATGGCCTGGTTGAAACCATTCTCTCCTCCATAAGAAATGTCCACTAGCTTCAATACCTTGGCTTGTAACCTCTATTGAAGCAAACATTTTACAGTGTTAAATTAGACTTGACCAAATTACTTAATGTCCCACAAATTATGTGCTTCTATGTTAATAAGTAAGAGTTAAGTAGACGTACTGGGTCAAACATGTCAGACTGGCTAAGCTCAGTTTTGAAGTCAGCAGATCCAGCCAGGACCATTCCTGCCACATTAACTTTGTCATTGGAAACAAAGAGCTGCACAGCAGTTTCAGCCACTTTCCTCACATAGTTGTGTCTCTTTTCCATTCTCAGACGAGCAAAACGAAGAGCAGACTGTCCTCCTCTTCCTTAATTATGTTGTACAAAAGTCTTAATCACCACAACAAGAGTAAAAATTCCATCTCCTAGATCTTAACAATGCTTACCGTGCTTTTTAGGAAGGTCCACTGTGAATTTGTGCAGTACCTCTCTGGTATTCCCCTGCAGTGTACCAAAAAGTGCACCACTGCCATCAATCACAATAAAGCCAAACTTGCTGTCATCCGAGAGTAGAGCTGTCAATGCCTGCGGTGTGAGTAAAGAACACATAAGTGCATAATATTATATACAATAAAGATTAATAAACACTAATGAGAATGCCTTTCATACCTCTGTATGAAACTTGTTGTCACAGAGGTATAGAGAAGTGTTGATTGGCTTAAAAGGTTCAAAGTCAATGTTAACTTTCTTCTCTTTACCCTCTTCTGTGACAATGGTGCCACAGTACACAACCAACCCATTTGGTGGCACTGTAAAAACAAATTTATAATATAGTTAAAAGGAGTTGATTAAATTTGTGACCAAAAGGTTTACTCTACTTTTAAACACAAAATTTACTAAATATTCAGCCTGTGTCTTAAAACTTTGGCAACTAAAATATTTCAAGTAGTTACAATTAATCAATTAACTTGTAGTAGTCCTACATGGAAAGTGACAAAAATTGAGCAAGCTTAGTAGAAAACTTAGAGATTTGGAAAAACATAAATAAAGGATAAAACGTACCCTTATTGTAGAGTTTTAGTCTTTGCTGTACAGAAGTAATGGCCCCAAGAACAGAGAGCCTGTTGACTCTGCTTTTGATGTTTGATGCGGTGCCAAATTCATCAGCCAACATCTTGGCTACTCTGGATATCTGGTCCTTTGGAGGGATGATCAATGAGATCATACTGGTGCCATTACTATAAGAAAAATAATGAATGGGAAAACACAAAAAGCAGAAATGTATTATCACAAAGGTAAGTCATAACCTATTTTAAACAACCAAGTTATAACAATGTTACAAACATACAAAAGCTAAAAGCCTTTGGGAAGTTATCACCTTGACTAAATGAAGGCCAAATAAGCTGGACTTTCACACAAGTTGTCCTTGAAGTTGTGGGCAAAGTGAGCAAATTCAACTGCATACGTGGACTAGATTAGCATGAGGTTGTTACAGAATGAACAAAAGTCAATCAACTAAGACTTCACAAAGAACTGAACTGAGCATAAAGCAAATGATTGAATTAGACATGACAGGCGGTCAACCAAAGGACAACAAAGTCTCGGCAAAACCCGATGACGCATAGAGAACTGCGAGACGTAGCAGCCAAAATAAAATGCTTATTTCAAAAACACATTAGCACACGTGTATCAGTAATTGAGAGTTACAGAGGTTTGAATCTGTGACTAAGAATGATCAGATCACATTGACCCTGGCAGTGCTACGAATTGGGGGACATGTTGATTCAGGGACTGGGTATTATCATCGATCAATGGTAGCTAAATGTAAACTACTGTACGTAGCTAACCGGCCTTCTGTAAACTCCAACGTGCTCTTTTAAGAAAGACAGCCACCATGGCGGCCTCTCACCAGCGATGACGTCTGTTAGCATGTCTCAGTAGCAATGCGTTTAGCTAATAATCCCCTTACATAGCAGAAATGTGTACAAGACAGTGCCCCTAATAAGGAATGCGAAAAATGGACATATAGATGATACAGCAAAGGACAATGTCCACTCAAAGAAACGGAGTATTTGCTACAAAGGCAACAACCGGGACTAGCATCTAAAGCTAACTTAGCTTAGCCGTGGAAGCTACCACTCCCAAAACGGCCCGCTTATCCAACCTCCAGCTGTTGCAGTAGTACACATTATATGAATCACCACCAAAACTACACTTCTCCAGGTAAGTAGATGGCTTGTTGTATTTGCTGAATGTTTACTCACCCGCGGGCAGCTTCCAGACTTTTAATCAGCTTCTTGATTTTCCATATCTCCACGTTTCTGTCCGCTGCGCTAGGGTCGTCCGCCATCTTTCCGCTTAAACAGCTTCAGCACCTAAAAAACGATGTAAAATATAAAGTTGAACTAGCCAACCCGTGAAAACAGCTGTGATTATCAGATTCGTTAGAAATAACAAGCGGAAGTGCAAAACTGATCATATTAATACCTCTCCCAACTCGTGGAAAGGTGTCTGGTAAGGCACCTGAACGGGCTGCTCCGCGGACCGGGATGGAAAGACCACTCTGGGCCGCAGCCGCGATCAGCTCAGCGCGGGGAGAAAAGCTGGCCTACTGTCTGCAAGGCCCTAGCGTCCACCCTGTTCTTATCTAATACGACCTAGTTTCACCCAAACACCCCCGGATAACCCCACAGAAAACACTCACAGCTACGTCGACGACCACGGCACATATGAGCACACAAAATAAACCCCGTACCTGCCTCGGACAACGCCGCTCCGCTCCGCTCTATGCTGCGATGAGTCGGTGGTCCGGGGAATGACGTTGCCTTCCAGACCGGTTCTCTCTCCGCCTGCTGCGCGTGGTGCTTTCGGTGGGGCTCACATGTGGGAGGAGGGTAGGCTTTGCCAGACTTTGCTTCCTGGAAACCACATGGAAACCAAATACAATCGTCCGACTGGCCCGTCAATCTCCGCAGCCTGCGTCTGGTTGGATAAACCAGCGAACAGCGTCAAAAGTGGGTGGGGCTAATAGTGACATGGATTG
Source organism: Mugilogobius chulae (assembly GCA_038363315.1). Taxonomy (NCBI): domain Eukaryota; kingdom Metazoa; phylum Chordata; class Actinopteri; order Gobiiformes; family Gobiidae; genus Mugilogobius; species Mugilogobius chulae. The sequence continues at coordinate 33,108,073 of CM076400.1, forward strand.
TGCTTGTAGTACGTACACATCCTTTCAACTTTACAAGGTATATCTTGATTAAATGTGCACTTACTACTATTAGGCAAGCCAATATTTCTTCCAAAAATGTTAGGGCCCAGTGTGTAACTTAAAAAAACTTTTTATTTGTCATTCTTTGAACTTTTTGTTGAACTAAAAAAAAAAATAATAATAAATAATAAAAAAAAATGAACATGCATCCCTACTTGGCGTGGACTTGATTTCCCACCAAAATTACTCCTTTTTAATGTCCTGGAGGAGGGCCTTTTTCTGCTTTTTATATAACAAATGTTCCTTTAGCGATACAATTCCGTTAAGAATACACTATTCCAAAACATAATCTTTATCTCAGTGGGATCCGGTGATTTTCAATCTCCAAAAAGTTATGGTGTTACTTCGATAAAAATAAAAAGTAGACCACACATAAAAATAAAAAGTACACATAGAGCCTAAATACAACGCAAAGCAGTTATAGGTAATTAGTTTGGGGCTCATTTAGGCTAACAAGCATTTGCTCATGTGCAAATTGGGTTAAGTGGAGCAAACGCTGACACAGGTGTTATTTTCTGCTTCACACAAAAAAACAAAAATTGGAGGTAGTCTATTGACCCTATTTTGTCCCGCCCACTTGGCTTGGAAGTGCACTTCCTGTTTAGCTCTGTCAAGGTGGCTAACGTGTTTGTTTGTCTGTCTTGTGGGGAAATTTTAATTAAATATAACGACAGTTAAAATAAACCCATCGACTGAAATCTACAGGCTAAATGCAGCTAAACAGGAAGTGCACGTCCAAGAAAAGTAGGCGGGACAAAATAGGGTCAATAGCCTAAATACAACACATATAGCCTAAATACAACACAAATCAGTTATAGGTAACCAGTGTTTGGAGTAACTAGTTACTTTGTACTTTGTAACTTGTTACTGTAATATATTCCACTTTTCAGTAACTAAGTAGTATAACTCATTACTTGTAAAAATTTTGATAATATATTACATTTACAGTCTGAGTAACTCAAGTTACTTTTATATAAATTAATTGCTTTTATATTGTATTGAAAATGACACTTCAGGACCAAAACACCACTAAAATACTATCTGTTGCTTAAAGGTGAATCAAATATTAAGAGGAAAAGGTGTTGTGATATCACATTTCCACAAATTAACAGGATTAGTGTTGTATAATGTCTTAACAAATGTGTGATTACCTCAAAGTAACTAAAAGTAGTGTAACTCAGTTACATTTCTGAGACAGTAATATTGTAACACAAATATATTACATTTTTCTCCCTGTAACTAGTAATATATAATGTATTACAGTTAAGAGTAACTTACCCAACACTGTAGGTAACTACTGTAGTTTGGGGCTCATTTAGGCTAACCAGCATTTGCTCATGTGCAAAATGGATTAAGGGGAGCAAAAGCTGACACAGGTGTTATTTTCTGCTTCACACAAAAAAAGTAAAATTTCAGGAGGTACATAGGCTTAATATATTGTGTATTATGTAATTTTCATCTCTCATTTGTAAATTCAGAGCAAAATGCTGACAATAGCAAAATATCTCTGTGTCTCTCTGTTTCTATTTTCCTTGCTGTTCTTTAACTCTGCGTTGCAACACAGGAATTTCCCCACTGTGGGACAAATTATCACACTGCTCCTTATATGTCCTAAGCCCACCTCTCACTCACCAAATGGTCTTATAGCACTGCTCTGTTGAAATGTGATTGTGAGCAGAGTTTACGGGTAGCCTATAGTTTGTTGTTTAGATTGAGAAAGTCTTTATTGCCCACTTAGGAAAATTTGCCAGACCCAAGAGAAACATGCAAACTCTGCATGCAATAAAGGAAGTACCATCCACACAGTCACAGTGGCACAGGAATGGTCTAAATCCTTGAAGGGTGTTACTATCCTTTTTGTTAGTTTAAAGTATCCTCATCATAGTTTTGGCTACTCGTATTTACCACCAGGCCCTTGCTCTTTTTCAAGATGATCTTAAATGTAAGCTGCTGACATTTAGTTATTTTGTGCTTGTACGTGTTCTGCAGTAGGTGGCAGCATTGGTTTAAATACATTTACAGAGCTTAGATTTGTCCAGTTCAGAAGTGTCTTCACAAAACATTTGGTCTCAAAATTATGACAAAATATTCAACTGGTGCTAAACTGAAACAATAAGAGTTTTTTTCTCTCTCTCTATGGACATAAGGTTTTATAGTGACTTATTGATGAGCACAAAGACAATATGAAACACGGAGTAGAAACACCTACAGTAAAGTCACAATAGCTTTGTTAAGCCACTAGGAGCCAGAAATGATCCAGCATAAATTGGTCATTTGAAATCCTTGTTCAGACTAAAATATTTTTAACTTTATCAGACACAAATGAAACATAAAACAAAAACACAATCTTAGTCAATGAGCTGGTGATCAGCCCCTAAAAGTCACAGAAAACGTATGCTAATATGTAGCCCACTCAGATGAATGAGATGCAGTGAATGAACATGAATACAAATGTCTCATGTAATTGCAATATGCAGGAATATATTAGGGCTCTTCTCAGGGCATCAACCCCATTTTCAACCACATCAGTTTGCATGAGGATGTTATTGCTGCCACGAAGAGGCACAGCTGGCTGCTGCTGTGGCTACAGAGCTCATTGACTTTAAACATTGTCATTATATAGTTATAAATGCATGAAAGCTTAAAAACTATATACTGGGAGTGGGGGGTTAGCATTCAGGAACCTGCAAGTTTGCAAGTGTAACAAGCAGCAAAAGAAATTTCATTTATGAGATCTGAGAATTTATTCTATATTTTGATCGTGGGGCAGTTCATTGCTCAAGCCTTAACTGACCCTTATTGTTTTAGAAGTTGTAACAATGAACAATGCCAATACAACATTCGCAACAGTCAACCTGTATGTGATGCACTTAACTTATATTTGTATAAGTAGCGAGATTAAAACGTGGCTTCATCTCCTTAAACATTATCGGATTATGGCCAAATATTAAACTTCTTGGGACTAAATTTGATTGCAATATGATATTATCACAATAAGCTTATCTCATGGAACAGAAACCTTATTTTGTACGAAAAAGATGCTATTTTCCTTTTAAAATGTGTTGATAAGCATTTGATGAGAATAACTTCCCAAATACTTCTAAAAGTGTTAAATATCAGTTGTGTTTGGAGTAAAAGATTGTCCTACGATAGCGACACTGACCTTATCATCACTGGGAATACAGCGGTTGGTTGTCAGATCAAAGTGGTGTCTACATAGGCCTATGCTTTTGCTGTCTTGTTCAATAATCTCACCTAAAAGCATTCCTAGGGGCCAAAGCGAGACAGACCCCTCTGTATTCCCCTGTTTTTTTAGGCTGCTGTAGTAACAAAACAATGAATTGACATCACTTTACCACAATGTGCTGGCTACAGCTTGAATAGAGCACCTTTTCTGGTTTCAATGCATTAGCCTTTACATTTACAGTGCAATACTGTTTCAGATTAAAGATTGAAAAATCAAGTGACAGACTGAAAATGAGAGTCACACATGTACAATAAAAATGTCAGGGCTTATTTATGTACAATAACACAAAGTGATCCACAGGGAAAACAGTGGGGTCAGTGCTGCTGTTTACCTGACAGCTGAGTGGGCGGTGATGGCAACACATTTCGCACTGAAAATAGTAGATAGAATGCATTTCTAAAGAGCGTAGCAAAATGGCACGTCACCTTCAACTTAAAGCAATTTGATCTGTTAATTTAAAACTGCCCCTATCAAGATCCCACGTCATACAGCAAAATAACATGTGACAGTGAGGGTGATCTGAGGATAAAACAGGTATATTTAGGCAGTGTGATGTAATGAAGAGTGTCAAACAATCACTGGTGATTGAAATAGCAAATTCAGATTCATATTGTGACTTTAAACAGCAGGGTAAATGAGAAATAGTATGTATGATTAGAATTTACATTGATTTAATGAGATCAAGATTCAATAGAGCCTGGGTCATAGTAATTCATGTGAGTCTATGAAATATCCAGATCAGTGGTGAACTAGACTCCGGAGCAGTGCTTCCTGATCAAGCGTACATGGACCCTTAGGGGTATTTAAAGAGAAGCTCACCCTATAAACTCCACCCACAAACACATTTCAAACACAGCAAACTCATTGAAAAGCATTGGGAGAAGGGCAAAGGTGGAGCTCAGAGAGGAGAGCAGCAGTGTGATTGGACTGACAGCAGGTGTCTGCAATTAAAGCTCGATTTTGAATGGACAATACACGCTGAGGTCACAGAGCACCTGGAGCTGACATGAGAGACACAGCCAGTTTGTGACTATTTTGACCTGAAATCTGCTAATTTGATCAGTTTGCACTGAAAATGCCAAAAAATGACTCAGAACAGTAGACAATGCTATTTAAACACAATATACACAGTTTAACAGCCAAAAAAACTTATTTTAGGGTTTAGTTTCTCTTTAAGCTCTTATCAGGGTTTAATGGTTTCTGACTTTAAATTCAGTGTTCTTTAATAATATTTTGATTATCAAAATGGTATTTGTATGATTTTTGTTCTTATTTGGGGCTAAAAAAAATAACTGAAAAAAAGGCAGAGAAATAAGGATATTTCAGGATTATTAGTTTCAAAGTGGACCATGTAAATCAAGACTATTCAGAGCAAAGGTTCATATGGTTTTGAACTATTTATTTAGAGAAAGGGGAGCTTGATGTAAAATCTGTTAAGCTGAATGGGAATATGTGAGGGCTTATCTTTTGAATAGTAATTTATACCCAATCGATTAAATCAGAAAATAAAACCTGGATTTGACTGGTAATTGTCAAAACATACAAAATGAGATAGTTGCACAGTAAGGAAACTCTACATACAATGACAAATAAAGCATATTTTAATGTTAGGATAACTGGTTTGTAAATGTGTAGGGACATTGCATTCATTTGTCATTTGGTGGCCCAGAAGGTCAAAGAGTTTATGGAGCTAAGAGAGTATAAGAAAAGTCTGAATAAGATGTGGTGGGAGACACTGAGGTGATCCACAGCGCACACTCATTAACTTCCCAATCAATGGTAATGCAGGGATCTCTGCACCACCGTTTTCCACAGTGTACACTCTGACTCCTGCTAAACACAGAGGACTGCAGTGCTCAATAAAGAAAAACAAGTTTTTGCTGCTAATGATCAGCCAAATGTCACAGTTTAAAACATGTACAAAATGTTCATGGTTTATTGCTTTGAATAAATGCCATCACTTACAAAAATGGATTTGAAAGGGCCATTTGCTAACATGGGAACACTTGGTTCTTAGGAAAAACTCCTCGTGAAATGTCATCATCTGCTTTAGTGTTCTATCTCTTTATGTTTTTTATTTTGTTGAAACTGAAACCTTAAAGCATTCATAGACGTGTTGATGTGGGTCTTAGATACTTAACAGCAAACAGACTGTGTATTTTGTAAATAGCATTCTCACAAATATATTTTTCAATTAGCCGTTAAATCTGCTTCATCAACTATAATATTACAAAACATCGAACACTCGACATACACTGTAATTGACCCTGACAAACTTCACTGTGACTTTTCTGAATTAAGTTTATGGATATTGCAACAACATGACCATTTTTTCAGCAAAAGTGTGTCGTTGTTGTTGTCATTACTTTTTTTTTTTTTTTTTTTTTTAGTTATAAACATATTTGAACATTCCCTTCTTTCATCTCACACTGTTATTTAAAGTTATGAGCAGAGGAATGAGATAAAAGCTCTCTCAGTGTCCTCTAAGGCTGGATAAAGGCCAGCTCTGATTGGACAATAAAGATAGTAGGACTCTGGGTACAGAGCACTTTGCCAACAGAAAGACGGGGCCGGACACTAATTAATGACTATAGGTCTGTGTATGGGTCAGTTAGCAGCAACTGTCTACGAGATGCTTTTTCTGCCTGTAGATTTTGGATAATAAAAAAACACTCAACTAAGGCTGTAAATAAGATAGTAGTGCAGATAGAACACATCGCCCATGTTGCCTAGTATGGATCTGGTGTGTGTGAATGGTTAGCGATGGTCAGAGGGGCTGAAAAAAGCTGTATAAAAGTGCTGTAGAATATAAAAAGTAGTAGTAGTAGCGACCAGGTGGATATTTTGTGCCTGAGAGAGCTGCATGATGACACACTGACACAAGGAGGGAGAATCGAACACAATGAAGACTTCTCTGCATAGACATACACCTCATACATTACCTTATAAAGATGCTTTTTCAAACCCTGACTGTGACATCAGCATGGCTCTATTATCCATTCACTCATATTTTTGCTTACATTAGTGATTCTGTAATAAAATATAAGTTTGAGACACAAACTTAACTCCAAACTCCTTTGATTGAGTTCAGTGAGGACAGATGAGTGAGGGTCAGACTGGATTAAAGATCATGAGCCAGTTTGTATTCAGCTCACTGCTTTATGTTGTTTTAGTTTAATATGGCACACAGAGAATAGAGATTTACAGAAGAGAGATGAGGATAAAGTGAAACAAATGACCATCGCGAGAGTTCAATAACAAAGATGCATTGAGAGATCACGATTGGATCCAGAGGTGCTTAAATTCACAAAGCCCTTTCACATGCTGATGATGCATTTACTAAATACAAAATCTGACTTATTCGACCCTCATTTTTCAAAACTTACTGGGCTACTGGTGAAGAATATGTAAAGTCAATATTTAATTATGTGCTAAAATAACAATTATAATTTTAGGCTAAGAACTAATACAATTTAATTTCTTATGTAAAGGAAAATAAAATTCAGTTTTCAATGTGAAAATGTTGCGTTGGGAAAAAAAAAGGAATCTACTTGGTTTTCCCCTCAAACCAGTCAGACCAGTTGTGCTCCTGTTTACATGCATGAGAGTAAACGATTACCCTGAAGAGACATGTCCTACTGCGTCAGCTCCACCACTGCATGAGCCAGACTGGATTTTGTTAAATAACTTAAGTAATGTTACCTATGTTCATTATTAATCACTATTTGTAATATTGTTTGGTAAGTGACACACTGATCTTTCTTGGACATGAAGGGCTATGGTAAACATTTAGAGCCAGTGTTAAACATGCAGTTCAAAGTAAGACCGCTTGTACTATTTTGCTCAGGACGCTTTATTGTTAAAAAAAATCTTAGCTTTATGTATGATATGGAGTGAGCAGGTGTTGTGAGCATGCTCAGTTACATTTGTCCAACTGTAAACCTACATTAGACTACAATCAGTCGGTTCCAGAAGTAAATTCCCCATTGTAAAGTGCCATAGACTTTTCAAAAAATTCAAATATTAAGCATTTAAAGAAATGTAGCGGGCTAACCAGCTTTGTGCGAACTCAGATCCACAGCGCGGTTGTTTTAAGTTCGTAGTTGATAAAACTGCAGAAATGGATTTTAAACAAAAATGTACATCTTACGCTCATGATTCACCACATAGCTGATTAGCCCCGAGGACATTTTCAAACTTTTAAATATATTTTTTTCTAAATCACATTGGCAATTTAACATGGGGTCCGAGATTGTGGAACCAGGAAGTGAGCGGTCACTGTTGAGCTCCATTGGATTTCCGAAAACTGGTTTACAGCTCCTCAATCAGTCTGTGCGGGTTTACATGCGCTTTGAGCATTACATTGAGTAAGGCGTGTTATCTGGTTTTCTAGACCTGCAAAATTATTAACCATTTGGCAATCACTGAGAATATGAAAATTGTTGTGAATGATAAAGCGATTTTTCGGATTTTTTGCCTTCTACCTTTAAGGCAAGACACTTACACACTTAAAGATCATTTGATAGATTATGGCATTTTTTTTATTTAGACCCAGTTAGGAGTGATAGTTGCAGTAGTAGTTAGTTTTACAGCAGTAAAATTACAATTTATAAAGAAATTGACATTTAAAAGTTGAAAATTACAGAAAATCCCTCCACATGGGTTAGGGTTAGGGTCATCAAAAAGCGCCAAAATGAACAATCATTTGACATTCATGACACTTTTGTCATTTATGTGGATTTTAGTTACTAGGTAATAATATGAATTACCTCTACATTCAGTGTGTTTTAATCACTGGACAAAAGAAAATTACAAACCTCATCAAAATAGTCAAATTGTGTGAAAGCGAACAAAATGTGAAGTGAAATTTTAAATTGAATCATGTTAGATATTTGCTAATGGCTCTACCACTCCCTTAACATTGTACAAGACTGGAATGTTTTGTGTGCGTGTAGGTTTTTTGTAATCAGTGTGTAGTTTGTGTAGTCCTGTGTGTTAACATTCTAGTTTACCCTGTTTTATTCTGTCATTTTGCATTCTTTCAATACAATTAATTAAAGGTCTGCTCGCCTGCTAAGACAGTGCTAGTGGTTAAACAGCCTTTAATTAGCGCTTCGGCTGAAATTGATGACTCATGTGCTTGGACAAATTCACTGTAAACACTTCCCTTTGCCTATGTAGCATTTCTCAGGGCAGCCTGCAGCCTATCTCGACAGGAGCAGAGGAGCGTGGTGCCAGCAGGTTTAGGGCATTGATTCTCTGGCTCACATGTAAATCCTTATTTGTGACTATACTTTACCACAATTAGACTCCATGCTGCCCTCAGTCCAGTGTTAATTAAGGCACTGCAGTGTGACTGACAGAAAAAGGCCCCTTGGCTCTAAGACGTGGTTTTATTCCTTCAATAAAGACTTCAGGGTCACTCTTAGTTACAAAGAAAAAAGCAGCTGAAAACTTTTTGACACATACAGTTGAACTTGACTTTGTGGTATTCCTGTCAAATAAACTCAACTTTTTAAACACCAAATACATATATATATATATTTCAATTAAGCACATTTTTAAGTTAAAAAATAAGTTAATACATTACGCAAGTAGCTTCGGACACAGAACTAGCGTTATAGCCTTGAATATCCACCTGTAGGAGCAGCTAATGTGCGTCTATGTTGTGTAGAGATGTAGAGTTTGTGGTGCGTGAAGGAGCCACAGGAGACAGTGGAACTTTGTTTGTACTCTCCATTTAATGTGGTTAGCAATGAAATAGAATGGATCAACAAGTGCCGCGTTATTCAGACCTAAAACTACAGAAAACACTATGAACAAAGTAAGTGATTACTTCACATCAAGATTCTGAATCAGTGGAGCAACATTGGAGTCCAATGCAAGGTTAACTAAAGCTTAAGTGTGTTGGCTACAACAGTCTAAGTAATTAAAAAAAATAGGTTTGTTGTTTTCTTTTTTATTATAATGTTATCTCATCATTAGGTGGACCAAAGTTGTATTTTTATAGAATCATGCTAGTTGGAGTAATCCTATTTTGTCCTCCATTTGTGGCTTGAGTTCAGATGTTACCTATCTATTTGATTGATTTATTGACTGATTGTAATTACAAATCAGTTTATTTACAGTCAAATAAAATGTAAATAAAAAAATGTGCCATTGCAACAAATAAGTCTAGTTATTCAACTCATAAACAGCCTTCACATTGCGTCTAAGTGATACTGCTTTATACATTTGTTTATTAGCAGTTTACTCTTTAACTTAATCTTAAATATATCCACAAGTCCATTTGCAGTATATCACATGGCGACAGCAGCTTTACCTTTTCTAATTGCCTCTACTAAAATGACAATGTGCAGCCTGACAGTAAGTCCATGTTGTGACTACAAATGTGTGCTGGCTAACTGTGTGTGTGCCTCTCTCCCTCGTGTCTTGTGCCACATGGATGTGACACTGCTGCCATTCCTGATCCTCCCTCTGACTGTTCGCAGCAGATAAAGCATTGCCTTCACAAGCGCTCAAATCTGTGGGGCATGCCGATACACAAGAAGCCACAATGAAATTTGCCTTGCTGACAGTTAGGCTCTTATCTGCGCCCAAGGACTCTTCCTCCCCTCCTCTTGTCTCTGTCTGTGCGCTGGCCTGAAGGCAGCTCTCCAAGTCGCCCTCCTGGGGGAGAATGGGTGGAAACATGCAAATCATAAAAAAACAAATAATAGACAGATAGATTTGCACTTTGATACACAGTGTTTGCCAATAGCTATACCGTATTTAAACACTGATGGAACTTGTGCTTCTGGAAAAAATAAAAGATCAAATGTTATAGTTGGGTATAGGGGTTACGTGGATGACAGCATTCTAAATGTTAGAACTGAGTGCCAGGAAATGCATGACAGAAGTGACATTTTCTCCTTAAAGAACTCAAATTACAGCAACAAAAGGAGAAAGATGCTATGATTCGAGAACAAATGCTGTGTTCCAGTCGTCCTCAGAAGTCAGACCTCAGGAAACTCAGGAAATTGTTCAAATCAGCAAGAACACATACCTTTTTATGTCGATTAATCAACTCGAACATTGTTGTCCCATTTACAGATTGTAAAACATTGCAAGAGAGTGAGTTTGTGCTTATGTTTACATTAGCTCTGTGTGGCTGTTTACAGCATTAGCATGACAGCACATAACAGCATGTTTATAAGGGAGGAAGCACAGAAGCGGCGCAGTAGCAGCTTCACAGAACCAAGTGTACAGTTGAAACAAACTAAAGAAAGAAAAACAGATAGGATCATGAAGCTGTCAGAGAGTTTTAGATTATGAAGCTGTCAGAGTTTTATCTTTCTCAAAATGCAGGGCGTTGCCATTTTTAACTTTTACCTGAAATTTTGTCCAACTATCCGAATGGAAATTTTGTGCTGGAGGGTTGTTCTAATGGGAATTTACAAGTTGGAACTTGGAAGTTCTGAGTTTTTTTCCCCTTTTGAGTCTTTTTACTGCATGCATAAAATGTCCTAAAGCATTAACTGTCAATAGCAAATGTGAAACTATGGCTGCCACAACAGAAAAACAGTTTCTATGTTGCCATAAAGGTAATTTGTGTAAAACAAAATCTTCAGGAAAAAGGATTAAGCCATAAAGAGCAAATAAATACATTTTCTCTATTGTGTTGCCTAAACTTTTGCTAATCCTCCAAATGTTGGTGGCATTTAAAAAAAATGAAAATAAATAAATGTCCACGTATAACCCCTATAGACACAGTAAAACAAGAACACTTTAAAACAACAAGATGGTGTGTCCTTTCCCTGCTTTGTAAAGTAAATGTCACAACAGAGCTGACAGTTTAATGGCTACAAGTGAGTGACTCCGAGGGATATTGGCGCAGTCTGGGAGAGACAACGAGATAAAACCAAAAAGTTCTAAAGCTCCACATGACCTGTAAAATGCATGCAATGTAATTGTGCTGTCAATATGAATAGAATCTTCGTGGTATTGTACTAAACATACAGTAAATAAAACTGCTTTCTGCCAACTAACATCACGCAGGTTAGTCGTCACCAAAATGAAATGACTTTATCAATTAAATGTTGCTTTTGTACATTGTAGTTAGTGATCATATAGGCTACAATTGAACAGACAGGAGTAACAAAAAATATTAAAATCTATCATTTATCATTTACATTGACAACAGTGTGGATTTTTAAAAATGGACCAACGCTACATTTGATCTAAATAAAGAATACATAATACATTATATTACACTTCCATTCATACAACCTTCCAGTGTTTTGAGCCGTTTCTGTCACTTCTAACCTTCCCTTCAGATTCATTATATAAAAGGTCGACATTCTCTTAACTGCACTGACGGAGTCTCTTGTTTCTTTTTATCAAAAGTTGCTCTAAAGGTGAAGAATTACACGCTCCTTTCCACTGGAGCCTCACAAAAAATGAAAAAGAATAAAACTCCTTTAACTACTGTACCTCACCTCACAGTCTCCTGCTCTCACCACTGATGCCACACAAAACTTCTATTATATAAAGGAACAATCCGGTAGAAAAGTAGAATAAGTTAACATATTCTAGTTTGTCCTGATCAGCAACTTCACAATCAATCAAATCAAATTTAAGTTTCACAATTTCTGCTTAATTTATGTGAGCAGGTATTAGTCTCACTCCTTGTTGTATTTTCAGAATAAACTAATAAACTATAGTCTGAATAGAACGTCAAAAAACAGCTGTGGGAATCTGCACTTTTGGCAGAAGTCACATATTAATTGTCTAAAAAATGCATTCGCAGTGAGGGAGCGAAAACTTGTGAATATGTTTATCACACTGTAGCACTGTTTTATTGAATGTTAAGTTAACTATTCGTATCTAACAGAGGTGGGAGCAAGTCACTTAGATGCAAGTCACAAGTAAGTCCAAGTCAGCAGGTCATCAGGGTCAAGTAAGTCAAGTCAAGTCTTAGCTTTTTGTCAAGTAAGTCAAGTCAAGTCTTAGCTTTTTGTCAAGTAAGTCAAGTCAAGTCGTCAGCTTGGCATCAAGTCATGGCAAGTCAGTAAATTAAAAAGCCAAATTTTAATGGATACTTAAACAGCTTTGGTGCATTTTAAAATAAAACTTTTTGCATTTAACTACAAAGTCAACTACACATTTTTTGTAAAAATAGAAAGTTAAAAGCATACATTGTGACATTTTGGATGAGGATAAATAATTTTTGCAGTGTGAAAAATTAGGGCTAAAGCAGTGCTTCTTTTTTTTTTGCCATGCCACCCTTGGGATGGAAAAAATATCCATTGCCCTGTAATAAAAAAAATAAATAAATAAATCTACAAAAGCACAAAAAAGAACAGAAATGTGTAAAACCATGCGATTTTAGCTTGAGCTACTCATAGAACTAAAGTTACATTGGTAACTAATATTTTGAGTCCTTATGAAAACCTGGTCCAGTTCCGGGATAGTCCTGGTTAAATCCAGCTCAGTGCTCACTAAATACACAGAGGGAAATAAAACAATCCTGTTTTCAAACTTTTAAAAGCAAATATTACAGACACGAATGTAAAAGTTCGCATCGCCACTGATCGAGGCTGATTCTCCGTGCGCATATTTAATGAGGTGTTAGCGTCACTTTCGGTTTGAAGACTTTAACGGGACATATCTCTGTGATTACTGGGTCTTTTGGATAATTTAAAAACTCATGTGGAGTTCAGACTCGTGTCTGTCCCTCTGTCAGTACAAGAGACCTGTCTTCTTGGTGCCATCTGCGCAAACTGCAGCGGAGATCCTCTATAGACTGTTTATGAGCGCGAGGGAGAGAAAAGGGCGCAGCTCCCCGTGGCGTCTGGAGTCTGATTAGCTCCACGCAGGGAAGCGCAACAACGTGAGCGCGTAAACTGTGATTTATGTTTGTCAAGTCATGTCAAGTAAAGAGTCACAAGTCAAGTCAAGTCTCAAGTCACTAATGTTCAAGTCACAAGTCAAGTCAAGTCTTTGGGGATCATAGGCAAGTAAGTCACAAGTCATGAAAAGTGCGACTCGAGTCTGACTCGAGTCAAGTCATGTGACTCGAGTCTCCCACCTCTGGTATCTAACAGCCAGTCTTTTGATGAATCTCTATCTCTATGGGACTGTTAAGTGTGTCCAGGTCCAAGTAGCAATTGCCAGTTTTAGTTTTTTTGACAGCAGGTCATAGAGGTGTGCTCTGTTTTGTCCAAAGAGATCTGTAATCATTATAAACAGAACAGAAAGAGAAAACTGTCTGTGAGAAAAACTACTTTAGGTCAAAACGTTCTGTCATACAAAACCTGTGTTCAGTCTGCCCACTTTGTAAGAGAAGCAAACAGCTTTACTACATTCAAAGGTTATTTAATGGAGTGACAAAGATCAACACAAACATTTGAACTTATTTATAAAGCTTTAGGGTATGGGCACTGCACTTTAGAACATCAGCTTGTCTGTAGATTTAGGGGAGATTTCAGCTCTCACACAATACATAATTTCCACATCAAAAAGATTCAAAAACATCTCATGTTAAAGATAGAAAGGTAATAAGTTCAACTGTATGTGACGTGTGATCCCAAAGTCTGTGTCAGTGAGAAATGTGAGGGAACCCTCAGTGTTCCTGTTGTTTATCTGCCTTTATATCACTATTTGTACGATTTTCTTATTTTACATGTCAGATACAAACTCCATATTCTGCATAGGTGTGGATGTTTATGTTTGTGATAGACTGTGGCTGCAGTTTTCTTTTTAGTTTTATGTTAAACTGGAGAAAATGTCCTTTCTTACCACTGACTCATGCATTGTTGCCACTCACTAACATTTAAAGTGTTGTGATGTCTCCTGCATAACCTCTAAACATGTTGTTTGTCTAAATAGTATGCATTCAGGCAAAAAAGTTGGTCTATAGAAAAGAGGAAAAAGTATGTTACTGTACATGGCTTTTAGGTTTACTGGTGTTATCACGTTTTTACAAATTGAACTGAATAGCAAGAGACATTCCTCCATTTTAGGAGTCCCAGGACACGCACTGACAATGGGGAGAGCTACTTTTTGTATTCTCCTGTATCTGTGCACACCAGCACTGCCAACATGCATTCATCATGTTGTTGTTGTTCCCTCGTGTTCCCATTCACAGTGACTACTTCAGACTCTGGGCTCCTGCCAAGTTTACAAATCAAACCGAGAAGAGCCTCTGGGTGCGATTGTCCAGGGAATTAAATAAAAGAAGAATAAATTATGATTGTTTTGTCAGCAATTTACAAGACATGTAAATTGTTGTAACTATGCACAAGTTTTATAATGTCCACCAGCCGAAAATGATATTAGATTTATATTTGTTTTGATTTGCTTCCCATTTGAATTGTAAAATAAACAGAGGTAACTTCTGTTGTCATTGCATTGTTTGGTCACTAAAAGAAGAAGTTTGTTTGGCAAACCACAATCCGAATGTACATTTGATTTTAAAAGTAAAATTAACAGAATATTTTACATTCTTGTTGACAGTAGGGCTGAAGATAGGTGCAACACAGTCTCCAAAGAAAACATAGATATACAACGAAACGTCCAAAACCAAAATGTAAAATAACCACAAATTTTGGTTGAAGCCACATGGCAAGATTTTCCTTGGGTAAGTTTAGGCTTCAAGATACTAAAATGGGTAAGTTCAGGACTGGTGCTTGGGGGTTAAATCCAAAGAAAATGTCGCCACATGGCTTCAACCAAAATTTGTGGTTATTTTATGTTTGACTTTTCATAACAAATTGAAGTAAACAAAAAAAAAAAGGTGTGAAAACTTGTATGTTTTTAACATTTCATTGCATATCTACGTTTTCTCCAGAGACTGGACTGGATAGATGATAAATCTTTTTTTTTTTATTTGTCTTTTCTTAGTTTTTTCAGGGGATATCACAATTGCTTGAATTGCAATTGAACTGCTTATAGCTGTGATGCAGAGACAAAGCGAAACAGTAAACGCAAGCCTATTCAACTTAAGGCCTGGGAACCAAATCAGCCCCCAAACCATCTTCCTAATATTGTATGATATTATTTTTCTTTTTCCAGGGTTACTTTTGGGCCTCAGATGTGAATTTCTTTTGCAATTCCACTTCAGACTTTCCTCTGATTCAGACTTCTGGTAAAGTAAGCAGTCTAGTAAAATCTTTATTTGTGGTTTGGAAATTCTGTAGAGCAAGGCTAATCTAACATTAGCAATAATGTTAGTTTTTAACATTTTTGAAACAGATCTTGTGCAACCCCAAATTTTGTCAAAAGTGCTGACATTTTGTGGAAACACCCGACCCCGAGATCATGGCCCTTTGAAAAATCTGGCCCTCAGGACTAAGTAGCCTTGCCATTTGGTTAAAAAAATATTAAATTAAGAAAACAAAGTAAATCTTATAACACTATTGTAAATTTTTAAACAATACATCATACAAATAGTATTTGTCCAGCAACATTTTAAATATTATCAACTTTATCGATTATTAGTGTGTTTTTTAGAACTCATAAAAATATTTTGTTATCTCATTATTAACTACAATGTCTCCATCACTCACAATAACAAACAAGCCAGTTTTTGTCTTAAATTAATTAAAGTTGCAGCGTCCTGAGCAGTGTTGTTCCTGTTGCTGACAAAGCGTGAGTGTAGATGTAGAGACAGACTGCTGTGATTTGTTCACCTGATTATCTGCCCTCCCCAGACCACTGATGTGTCCCATAGATGAGACAAATCACTGAGAATTACCCTCCAATTACACTGTGTGAGCACCAGAGCCCCCTTCATCTGTCATCCTCAATTAGCCACCCCAGCAAATGTTTGAAGTTAAATACTGATTAGAGCACCATACTTGGGGAAATGGCTCCAGTGCACTACACACACACACACACACCGACAATGTTGCAGCGTTTGGTGAAAGCGTTAATTTAAAGCAGACAACAAAATGTGTGCATGTATTTGATTTGTTCTTAAATGAATGAAACCTTGAGGAAAATGCATCTTGTGGACAAGAATACATAAAATAGTTAAGGTAAGGAGGAGCTTTAGGCCGCAAAAGAACTCACAAAGCAACATTAAAATATAGTACAAATATAGGATTAAAATAAATAAGTAAATAAGATGTGTAAAAGCAGAACTCACAGGTACAACTTAAATAGCCTAAAACAAGTACAAAAACAGCCACTTTTAACTGTTTGCCTGTTACAAACAATCATTACTTAGAAGTCAATCTGCCATGGATGGTAATGTGTGTCTTTTAGACTACAGTATCATATGGACTGCTACAGTATCTTATGAACTACAGTATCATATGGACTGCTACAGTATCTTATGAACTATAGTATCATATGGACTGCTACAGTATCTTATGAACTACAGTATCATATGAGGTGATAGGGCGCACACGGACTGCACGATTAAGCCAACAGTCTCCGGAGAAAACTTAGATATACAACAAAATGTCAAAAACGTATAATAAGCATGTTTTGTGGCAACATTTTCTTCGGGTTTAACGAATAAGTTTAGGCTTCAAGTTACTAAAAAGGGTAAGTTTAGGCTTCTTCTAAAATGGGTAAATTGGTTTAGGACTGGTTTAGAACCTCAAAGAAAATGTTGCCACGTGGCTTTACCCAAAATTTGAGGTTATTTTACGTTTTGTTTTTTTGCACAGATTGATGTAAAAAAAAAAAGGCGTGAACGCATAAAATATGTATGTTTTTGACATTTCATTACATTTTCTCCAAAGACTGTGCTGGATTATTCACAATCAAATCAAAATCCCAATATTAATATTAATTAATATATTATACTTTTTTCCACCAAAATGAAGAACTAAGAAAAAAGAAATGGATTTTATTTTGCAAAAGTGTATTTACTCATCCTTTTGTTCCAAAATGCCTGATTCTGATAAAAACACAGATTTTTCAAATGCCTAGGAACAGTCCAATGTGGATAACATTTCTTTTTAATGACACTAGACACCTGTAGCTTTCTTTCAGTTTACAGCATGTCGTTATTTCTATTGCACAAAGTTTTCTGTGAGATTGTGAAAATTGCTTAAAATTAGTGAACAGTCTGGCAGACTTTAGGATGTAGAGACAACAGGGCTGGCACAGAAAGAGTAGCCTTAGCTATTTTATCAATGATATCATTATCAATATCTGATGCATTGTTACAAATGTTTGATATTATGCCATATTACCCTGACCTATACACAAACACTATATTTAGATGCAGTGCACACTAGAAGAAGCACACAGTTGGCCAACACAAATTTAAATAAGTGATTGATTCAAGTGTTGTCTTGGTTTGTGTCTCCCTGAGCCAAGACACACTTGTTGCTTGATTCAGTGCAATCAGGAGACGCATTCAAGTGCACAGAGTAGGAAACTGTCAAGAAAATACACTAATTTTGTACTTAATAATAGATCTCTATTGATGGAAACCTGCAGCCTCTAATACGGTCCATCTTATATTGCTATCTCTAAGTTGCTAAAGACCCCTGAATATCTCATAGCACCTGGTTTACACATTTATTCATTTATTTATTACCAGAAACCCCATTAGCTTCCACCAAGGTGGTTGCTAGTCTTCCTGGGGTCCACAGCAGAAACAAAACATTAAAAAACTTTACACTGTATAATACAAATCAATTACATCAATTACTTACACATAATTCATTTAAAATACAATAACTCATATTATTTATTTCAATGCCTTTTTAAAAGTGTGTACATTGGGTAAAATTCTCAACTCATTGGGCAGTTCATTCCATAGTTGAGTGGCTCTGTATAAAACGGACTTCTTTAAAAAGTTTGTTTTTGGTCAAGTTAGAGACAAATGCGCTATACGCAGGACGAGCGAAATAGGAATGAGTCTGATCCACATACTATACAGACCAAAAGTTTGGGCACACTTTCTCATTCAAGGAGTCTAGTTTATTTTCATCACTATGAACATTGTAGATTCACACACTGAAGATATAAACACCATGAATTATAAGGAAGGAGAGTGATGGGTGCTGCGCCAGATGAGCTGGCCTGAACAGTCACCAGACCTGAACCCAATTGAGATGGTTTGGGGTGAGCTGAACTGCAGTGTGAAGGCAAAAGGGTCCAACAAGTGCTAAGCATCTCTGGGAACTCCTTCAAGACTGTTGGAAGAACATTTCAGGCGACTACCTCTTGAAGCTCATCAAGATAATGCCAAGAGTGTGCAAAGCAGTAATCAACGCAAAAGATGGCTTCTTTGAAGAACTTAGAAATATGGCATTTTTTCAGTTGTTTCACACTTGAGCTATGTACTATACTTCCACATGTGTTAATTCATAGTTTGGATGGCTTCAGTGTGAATCTACAATGTTCATAGTCATGAAAAAAAAAAAAAAGTCTTTGAATGAGAAGGTGTGTCCAAACTTTTGGTCTGTACTGTATATAAAACTTACGTAACTACATTTTGGTTTACAAGTAACAATAATTTTCTTTAAAAATGCTAGGAGGGCATGCTCTAACTTTTTCTGGACCAGTGGCCAAGATAATAATCGGGGCATCTCAGTGACACGAGTCAAATATGGACACTCCAGCACTAAGCGGGCTGCCTTGTTTTGGACAACCTGAAGTCTGGATAAATCTGCTTTATTTGTAGCTGACCATATGATAAAACAATATTCCATATGTGATAAAACCAGTGATTGTACCACTATTTTCATCACACCTGGAGTCACAAAGTCAGAACAACGTCTGATCATTGCATATATTTTGGCAGTCTGGTCTGATCAGATTTGCTGGAGAAAAAACAACATACATTTAATCAAACGCATACATGGTCATGTAAATTACGTGAAAGAGACTTACAGTCTCACGGTGGGAAATGTGTTTTTCCACAGACTTAAGAGAATGAACTCAATCAAATACCATTAAACCATCAAACCGTAATGAGTACTGTTAAATACATTTCTTTTGTGAAGTTGTGATTTTATATTGTTGCAGACGCTTGCTCTAAAATGTTGGAAAGGTCACAAAAAAGCTATCTCAATTTGTCAATCTAACAACCATCATGGACAAATGGCCCCACATCAACCACCAATGCTTTGTTCCTGGCCACAGGCTCCGAGAGGAAAAAACCCAGCTGGACTCAAACCATAACAACAGCTCAGCCTTCAGTGAAAGCCTCCTCTGGCTCCAAAGTGTTGGGGAAAAAAGTCTTGCCAATGTAATGACAAAGTAGCCCACTCAGTTATTGTTGGCTGTCTACAGTCCACAATAGTCCTGCTTTTTCTCCAAAATATGCTTTACCGGAAACAGGTGAGGCCCATTTTTTGTCATTAGCTGATGGAACCATATAAACAAATTATGACCAAAAGTACTCTATACACGTAAGGCTGGGCGATATTGATAAATGTAGATATTACGATAATTTTTGGCATTTCTTGATTACAATATTTTGACGGTATTATGTCAAACCAACAGGAAAATGTCAAACATGTCTTTCAATTTTAAATGTATTATTTAAAGTGTAATCATCAAACTAATAAGACGGTAGTCGACTTAAGACATGTTTCAATGACTGACCAAACATCTGACCCAAACTGCACCACAGTTTTTTTTTTATTTTAAATAACCATATGTAAAGAAAAATGCAGCTAAACAAGATTGTGGTGTATAAAAAGTCAAACTAATACAAACTTTGGTAAACGAAGGCCCAAATGAGTGACAACTTGACTAAAAGATCACATTTCTACCTCTATTTGAAAAGTTACAATGTAACTTTCTTTATTTGCAGCATTAAGCTTTTTTGTAGCTTTTTTATTTACTTTTAAGGATAAACTCAATTTTCAGATTTTGGATATCTTCAAAAAGTTTAGGATTCAGTAATGTCGAATTGTCAATTTTTTTTGTTTGGTGATTTTGAATTGAAAGATTGACAACCACTCTTTCGCCAGTAAAAACTTGTGGCCTGGAAAGTCAAACTGATTAAAATATTTTTTTTCTTATAAATGGACATTTTTTGTTTATCTTACCATTTTAAATCTCTTTATAAACAAAGGGTGTGGTCCCAATACAGAGAGTGTGAAGGCAACTGTTTATGAAGGTTCAACTGTGTTCAGGTCGTGTAGTAGTTTATGTTATATTACCCTTGTATATTGTATTGTATGTATTTACAGTTTACCATTGTTGGTATGTAAAATGTGCTTGTTACCTATGGTAATGTTTGTGTAAATATGTATATATGCTAATGTATGTGTAGTTTCTAGAAATGTGAGCATGAATCTTGCTCACATTTGCAACTATTATTGTATATACTGATGCGGTAGTTGTTTATATTTGCCTTTAAGTATGTTTTTGACACTGGTGGGCTAAAAAACAAGTTTTACTTCCCCCACTCCATGTTGAGCTTTTTGAGAAATGACCTTGTACAGGATGAGAACCTCTACTGGTCAAATTACTGAAACTGTTGAAACTGTTTTGTTTTGATAACGGCATGCTGCTCAAATAAATAAATAATTCATTCATTCATTCATTAAAGCTATCTTTATTTTGTATTTGAAAGGTTTAAATTAAATTGAATAAATCAATCATACATACTATCGCCCAGCTTTAGTATGTATGTTTATTGATTTTATTTTCCTAATGATGAATAATAAAACTGTACAATGTCAACTGAAACGCACTGTGCTGCACTCTTATAGCTCTAAAAGCTAACTGCACCAGCGGCACACCAAGCTTCACTGCCTTATGATCAATTTATAATCCAATATTGCCAATTTTCACAATATGCTGCACCTTTCGTGATCTGCATTAAACTTAATAAGCGCTGGCGACAAACCACCAAACTTTGTGTGCTGCATATAAACGAGGCTCACTTCTGTGGGTCTGCGACAGAGACGGATTTTTTTTCAGAAAAATACTGCAGAGCTTTATGGTAGTGCAATCACAGCGCAAAGTTTCCATTGACTTCAAATTTTTCAAAGGCATAGAGTGAAAGTTTTCACACCGAGATCCTGCATTGTTACATTTACCAATAACATTTGATCTGATGTGAAAAGAATGTTGTAAATAGTCTTATAGATAAGTCAATTTGTTCGTCCCAGTTGCGCTCTCTGCCTAAAACCGTCTCTAAAGAGAAAGTGCAACAGTCAGAGCATGATGCATTTGTCAATTAAGTGGCTATTTACAGACAAACTATTAGGAAAAGTAATTGATGGCTTTAGAGAAAGGGTTTAGTAAGTATTTAGGTGAAATTCATTACACTGACACGTGTTTACAGAATAACAACGCTCCTAAGACATTAAAAATCTCCCAGTTTAACAGTGACAAAGCCAGGGCCATTGAGAAGTGCTGCTACTCACTGCTGTAGTGGGCCATCTCCACCAGAACATACAGTATTTACTCAGGTTGTAGAGTTTGTCCATTAGATTGACAGATATGTCAGTACAATGTGCTGTATGCAGTCAGAGCACCAGTGCATTCTGGGTATGAGGGAGCTCAGTCAAAAACATCAAGTCACAGAAAAATAATTACTGACAGCATGGTAAGGCTTTTACGTACAATGTATCACCAGATGATAGATATATGTGTGTTTGTAAAATGAAGTGTTATCATCTCAGCTAATACTGGGCAATATTCTGTTTTTATCCATAAAGCATATATAACAAAAACAGGATTTTGTGTAAACATAACTTTCAACTTTTAAACTGCTAGGAAGAGCCATGTGAGTCACTATATGACCCTTTGAGATGAAAGCAGATTGCCAAAGGTGGTAAGCCTGCTTCACTTTAAACCTAGTGACATGGGGTCAGATTAATTAATATCAGCAGCACTACTATTGATATATTTACTAATAAAAAGTTAGCGTTAGCTTAAATTTTTATAAACACTAGGGAGGATCTGAGTATGCTACATTGTATGTTAAGTTATAACAAGCAGCCTCTTCTTACATGAATTTTACAGACAATTGCACACACATGGTGTGTAATATAAATATACTGCATAAATAGCAGAACTACGTGTTTCGAAAGCAACTTTGATGGGACACAGCAATGTCGTGTGTGCGTGACTCACAACACATGAACAAAAGCGGCAACCAAACTTAAGTGTTACAGTACATGTAACATGTAATCAGAAAAATTATGCTGTGTTTAGGTGTACTGCGTGACTTTTAAAAGTTCATTCACAGGTTTTTCGCATTTGTTGACTAGTCAATATATAAATTTAGGTATTTCAAAACAAAATCGAGGTCAAATATGTGTCAGAGGCAAAGAATATGCATTATGAACCTTTCTCAGGACTTTAGTTGGGGTTAGTGTGGTGTGGACACTAGGGTGGTAAGACGTAGATTGCCCCTGTGCATGGCTAGAATTATAGCCAATGATGTGACATTTTCCTTGATTATTGTCAGAGCCTGCACTGAGGTCAGATAGAAAAGACATTCATGACGTGTCAAAGTCACAATTAAAGCACTTGAAACAGAACTGTCTCATACTGACTGTCATATACTCTTGTCATTGGTCCCACGAGGCCATGATAATGCTGAAACCCAATTAAATACCAAAGATGTCATAAAAGACATGACCATTAAGTCACACAGGCGTGAACAGAATGAATTAGAGCATGAAGCGCTCCCGACTGCTGTGTGAATAATGAGAATGGTATTTAAAGACATTTGCCTACTTTTTAAAACCAAGTAAAATCATTAGAAGGGAAAACTGGCATTAAAGCTATGATGAGTGCATTGAGAAGTGCGCCTAGTGCCGTCCCAGAGGGGGGCTTCAGTCATGTGCTGATGCAGATCTCCAGATGGTACAGGCACCGTCCCGGGTCGCTGCAGGTGGGACAGGAACCCACTGAGTTTGGGCAGCAGATGTTGCCTCAGCTGGCCACATCGTCTGGGGACAAAGCAGGTTCATTCCTCTGCCGTGGAGCCATTATACACGGGCTGGTGAAGGCCATTGGGCAGGGCATCGTTTAGTGCCTTAATAGAGTTAGACAGATTAGATTGGAAATGAGATGGTTCGATGAGACAGATGACTGGATTTCACACAGGCTGATGGGCACAATGAAAAGATTCTAATTACATTCGGTAACATCCAGAAATGCTAAATGTCGTAAATGTGACTAAGCAGAAACATGTCATGGTACAAGATGGTTTTAGATACGATCAGTAGAAAAGATAAAGGGCGATCAAGACTCAAAATAATATATTGTGTTTTTTACAATTAATCAATGTATTATGATTGGTTGACTATAATTAATATCTATGTTTATAAGAAAGAGAGTGGCATAAATAAATCATCAAATATTCAAAAGTTATCTACACAGAAGCCTTAAGCACCATCTTTAAAACATTTTTGCTCAGTAATGTGCATAAGAAGTTCCATTGTTCAGAAATAGTTGTTTGACTAATCAATACAAGTTAAAATAAAGCAAGTTGCAAGTCATCTCCTTGGAGTATGTGTAATTTTTTTTTATTGTAATATTTTAGTATTTGAAACATGTATTCTGTTGTATGTACTATTGAAAATTATACTTTTTTTCAGCTTTGAACAAATCTTAGAACTAAGAAAGTGCAATTATTTCATGTTGAAAATGCCAATCTGTTGTCAAAAGATTATTTTCAACTTTTTTTTTTTTTTTTTTGAGCTTACAATCTCAATATTGTGATAGCTCTAGTAGGCTCTAACACAGTTTGGTTAGTCATAAATTTGACTTTAGATGCCCTCATTCTTCTTGACAAACCCAACTCCTTAAGTCTACAGTGACCGCTCTCAATATACCGTATAATGAACATATTTTTCCATTACATTTGTTCAACTATTGGTGCAAATATTTGGCTATTTAGTTTGACCACAATGGTTTATTTTGGAAGGTAGAGCCATTAAAATTTCTCATTGTAAATTAAAAGATTAACAGCAGTGTGAGGACAAGTATTGGCTTGTATTCCTATCATTATGTGATGTAATTCTGTCTCACAGCACACCAGTCCTCACAGCCTTTATCTGCCTCTCCATTCTTCTCACTGCAGTTGGTAATGAGAACAACAGTGGAATATGTACAGGACCAGATTAACAAATGCACAGGTTTTCTGAGGAGGCGAGTCCATTGCCAACATTATTTCCAGTCAGATTGCCGAGCAGCGCTGCACGCCGCAGTAATGGCCGCATTGATTGTTGTGTGTATAAAAGCAGTCATCTTCAGGAGTCTGTGCATCAGCGCATCACCCTGTTGTCAATAGAAACACAATCACAGTCTCTCAAAGATATTAATGACACTAAAACACAACAAATAAATGAAAAGTGGGGGTTTCCTGCAGGGGAATCAATGCTCCCCTCAACTGCATCCATCCTCCGCCCATGGAACGGGGAAAAAACCACAAGCACTGTGGTATTTTGCACTGCGCTGATGAATGTAAACCCAATATACTCAAGTTCTCGCTCGCTGAACAAAGTGGATTAGATCTTGAATAAATTGTTAGTAGCTGAGATGGATAATGCGGGATGTGTAGCGCCTGGCCAGTCATGTTATTACCAAGGAAAAATAAATAAATCAAATCCACTTGGGTAAATCGTACAAAGCCAGCAGACTTTCAAATCCCACTGACAAAAGAGGAGGAAATCTCTGCTCACGCAATTCTTCAAGTCACAATCAGAAAAGTTTGACTGCCATTACAAGTTAATAACACTCACATACTAAGAATTAACTTCTTAAAGAAATTGTAATTTTCAATTGGTGCAATAGCCATCACAAGTCACTCTGTTAAGCTAGTAAGTAAGTAAACTATATTTAAATAGCCCTTTTCACAGAAATAATCGCAAAGTGCTTTATAGAGAGAAGACACATAAGACGGGCTCAACCAAAAATGTTCTTAAAAAGTGTCTTTGGCTGCCTTTTAAAAGAGTCAACAGAGTCAGCTTCATCAAATCAATTTATTTTTGTATAGCCCAAAATCACAACAACAGTCGTCTCTGAGGACGTCCCAAGATTATTAATTTAGAAAAACGAATAGTAGGAAATACACACAATACACATGTGGCAGAGAGTTCAAAAGTTTAGGAGCCACAGCGTGGAAAGACAGGTCTCTCCAAGGTTTGAATTTAGTTTTTTGACTAAATTCTGACAGGAGAGTTTTGCCCAATTTCAAGATTGCTAAGAGCTACCTTACCAAAGCACACAAAATGAGTTACAATAATGAAAGTCATGATGTAATAAAAACATGAACAATTTCTCCAAATCAGACTTTGAAACTTGGACTTTCAGGACTAAATTTGACTAAGTATAATCATTGTTATTTTAAAATCTATTTTGTACAACAAATTTTTGCATCCTCCTGAATTCAACTTTTTGGCACACTGACAAAGAACAAAGCACTCAATCAGACAGACATTTTGGATAGTTGTAAAACCAGGAAGACATTTTCTTTAACAGAAGAAATCAGGACATGAGCGGAGCAGTGACGAGCAGCTCTGGTGTAGGAATGACATCTCTCTGATCTCCATGACATGACATGACATGACCTGTAATCCTGCTTTCTTTGTAGCAACACTCTTAGTGAAAAGAAGTACTGACATAACAAAAAGCCACATCTCAAAGATATACCACAGGGAGATTACTCTACTTTGTGAACATCTTGACTAAGAAACATCTACACTGCGAGATATGTTGAAACAATATCGTCGTTGTGAAATTTGCATATTCATATAGCAAAGATGTGAGTCATATAAATGTTTGTAAATTGTTCATATATAAATCATTTCCTCAATTAATGAGCACATACTATGCAAAATTGATTTTAGATTTTAATCCTATTCTAACATTGCTTCCTCATCAGAAACAATCTGGATAGGTTTTTGTTTCCCTCGGAGCCTCAGAAAACATTCTTCTTTATGATCCCTGATCTGTGATGTCATAGATAGATTTCTGAGATTATAAGCACTGTCTTCAAATCTATAAACCATCCAAGCTTTGAGCATTTCTGTGGCATTAGCATACTGGGCAAGATTGATTTGATTGCTAGCCCTGTGTAATAGGCTCTGTGCATGGAACATCAGTTGGTTTGTTTATATTTAAAACTTCTGTACTTATGAGTATTCACTGTTAGCATTTAGACACAAACACGTCTTTTATAAACACACTTTAGTTCTTTGAAGAATGTTTCTGCTGATTTGTTAAATTCTTTAACAATGTTTTCAAACAACTCAATGTTCACTGTCTGATCTTCCGATTATTTATTGATTTTAGACTGACTTTGTGAAAACCTCAAAGAAATGAACTGAACAGGAAATGCTTATAAGTACAGAAATAAGCTATTTTGAATATAAACAAGCCAACTGACGTTCTGTGCAGAGCCAATTTTCTTTGCAGCCTGAAGATGGAACTCTAGCTCATGACTCACATTATTTGTTCCTAAACGGGAGTGCTCAGGAAGATGTTTGAAGGATGGGAACAACGCAGACAATGCATGATTTTTGTCCTTTAAATGCTAGCCTCCAAAGTGTAGTGTTTGATGGGAAAAAACTACAGTAAACATAGCAAGAGACAAAGAGACAAGTACAGAGGACAACAAATCATCTTCAGATTTTGACAGAACATACAGACTCAAGTATTTATGTCGATAGGTTGTGTCTGCAGCTTACTGTTAGCGCATTAGCTTTTGATTCAGAAGATAATTTTTCTTTTTCTCAGAATCATGTAAAGTGTGCATAGAGCGTATCTTTAAGCAGAGAAAACATTGTAATAACATTGTGTATGCGCTACTTGACACCCATATCGCATTTTGCAGAAATTTCCTTTATTGTGCAACTAATCTAGTAACCAACACATTAAAATACTACATAACTGACTGGTAGTAGTAGTAAAGTTGCACTTTAAATGCTCTTTCTGTTTTATTAGTTGATCTCTCATAAACAAAATATGCCAAATTATAAGGTCAAGATCTATCGCCTCAACAAACAGCTTTCACAGTATGGAAGGTTCCCAATGTTTAGGTCTGAAACAATAAGTGTGTTTCTAAAAAATCACTGGTGTCACTCGGGCTCGAGGCCAAACAGCTAATGGCTTCTACCTGCCTTATCAGTCTCCTGCACGTCGTCTATAGCACACACACAAACACACATACGCTCTTGTACTGAGAGGCAAACCTGAGTGCTGGAGCTCTCCTCCTCTCTCAGCCCGAGGTCCCTCCTGAGCCTAAGTCTAATGCTGAAGTTGAGAGATTTACTGTCTAAGCAGGTTAAGTGCAGCATTGTTGTTGATGGCAGGAGGTAAGTGTTTAGAGGGCTTTATGCACAAAAGGGAGCCAAGTTCAGGAGTTAGATGTTAATATGGGCTATTAATACCAACTTTATGTGCTACATTTATGGTAAAAGTAGTAGTATATATGTGTAATTGTCCTCATGAGGCAGTTGGATGGCAGTGCAGTCAATACAAACATTAGGCAAAGGCAGGACTTCATTAGCTTCAATCAGATAGACTTATGAATCTACTTAATTCTACTTAAATTATTTAAAGCAATGCATTAAAAAAACAATAAAAACAAAATTAAAGTACAGTGTTACATCAGAGGTGTCCCAGCGTTTTTCATCAAGGACCTTATGTTAAAACATAGACACGGTGGAGGACCAAAAGGGGCAAAATCGTTCAATGAGAATGGATGCATTTATCACAGCAGAGTCACAAGAACTCAGAAGGCTTAGAACCTAAAAATAACAGTAAAGTGCTTAATACTGGCTTCATTCAAGATCCATTTTAAAGTAGTAAAGTAAAATGCCCAATTATTGAAATTTGGACCAATTTTTCCAGGCGCCTGTTGGCCCAGAAAAATGAGTTGATAAGAGCTTCAAATGTCATAGACTCACATATTGTCCCTCTGTCATGCACCAAATGTACAATTCAGCACAATTTGGAAAGCAAATCCATCATGTGCTTGTCCTTGCGGCAAAATAAATCATTTATCAGTCTGCCCATAGGAGCAACTTCGCGTCTGTCCATCAATCAACCCGCAGGCCAGTTGTCCACTGGAGTGTGTCCTCACAAGATGACCCCTCCCACCTGCTCTGACCTTTGACCCTCGTCCCACACAACAAAGTAATGAATATCATAGAAGACTGTAGATATCATATATGTCAGAGCTATAGTTAGTTTGGATGCTTTAAATTGTGTTGAACATAGAACAAACAGCTGAATATATTCTCCCATAGAACACTATCGCACATCTCTTATTAAATATTTTATCAGTTTTATCGCCTCGTTGCACAAAGCTCAAAGGCACAAGCACACAGAAGACGGCACTGCAGAGTCAGGCAGTTGTAATCTTGACTCTGGTCTGGCTTAAGAACCCCTTTCTTATCACATCTGTTTGTTTCTACCACAGCAACCTCTAATCTTCAATGCACTGAGGTGGAAGATGAGCCTACTGAACAACTTCAAAGTCACTTTATTCTTTAACTGTAACAGCAAAGTTTCATGGTACAAATTAAATGACACACAATTGTTCCTTGAGAAACAGTCCAAAATGTTCAGCCTAAAAGGAAAATCTTGACAGTGGCTTCACTTTAGCAGTGCCCAACTTATTATTATTGCTATGACTTGTAAAGAAGCTACAAGCCACAGTCCTCACTGATGATCAGGTGAATGTGTTCACTCAGACTCACCACCTGCTTGCACTTGAAGTTTTACCAATTTTGATTTTATTATCACAGAAATGTGGGCTAGTCTTAGAGCACCATCAGAAAATAACAAGCTAAAATATAAAGCAATAATGCTTTTATTTACCTTAACCTAACACAAACTTAGCATACAAAATCACCTCTGCCCTTGTGCTTAATGTACCGGTGCAGAGAACTACAGTTGGCTTATTTATTTTCAAAAATTCTAACTTCCTGCTGTACATTTCCTGTTTAATTTATGTCCATATGGGGTTTTACTGCCTCAGTCTAAAATGAAAAAATACTTTAAGATCAGGCAGTGAACAGTGACCTTTTGGTGATTTTCATATTAAATATTTTACAAATGAGGAAAATATTACACCAAAGGACCAGTGTGTTCATAAAAAGACGTGTTTATTTGTCAATGCTAACGCTAAAGTCAGACAAATAATAAAACACTTCTATGCAGAGAATCAATTATACATTGTCCTATAAACCGAACCACAATGAATGTTTCAAGCTATGTTATTAGTTGTGAACGCTAACTGTTTGTGCAGCTTTCGGAATTCCCATTTCTTGGAAATTTTTTGAAGTCAGTTGCCTGATTTTCACACCATAAAAAGAGAAAGTAGAAATGCAAAGCTATCAAATGTGCTTCAAACTCTCACAAACACTTTGGTACATCACTAGTATGAACTTTCACTTTTTTATTTTACCACCAGGAAAGTGGTGTGATGTGAAAGCAAAGTTGTATATACCACAACTGATCAGCTCTCATCCCAAAGCATCATATGTGGCTTTTTCTTACAAGTTTGCAATAGATAAAACTTATTACAAAACAACTGTGTGAAGTATATTTGTAATACAACTTCATGAGAGCAGCAATGGAGCAAGATCAGCCAAAATGAAAGACCAAAGTTGATTAGCGAATGTAAGTATCATCTTCTTCATACTATTTTAATTAAACCAAAGTTAGTCTTGGATACAGTATATCAATTCACTTAAAGGAGAATTAGGATTTGTAGTTAGAATATTTATTGTGATATTTGAGAATTATACAGACACATTTTTTTTCAATAAACACGTGTGAGCAGATTCATAATGAAAATGGTATGAAAAGATGAAATGAGGAACTAGAAGGAAGAGTGCAAGAGGCAATGCAGAGTAAAGCTTGCTCTGTCTATGGACATCACTGGAATAACAAGCCTGAAGAGACTAGGACAAAACGTCTGAATGTGCCTGTCCAAGAGGGATAAGCCAGCTCGAGGCAGGGCTTACACCAAATCCGAGAAGTCAGACAAAGTCACATGTCTGTCAAATGGCTGATTATAACGACAACTGAGCCGTAACCTAATTCAAAACAGTGCAAACTTTCTCTTCACAAATTCAAATATTATGTAACTGTCAGGCCAGTACAGATAAAGCAGACATTTCTATTATGGTGGAGCTACACAGGCTGTGGCAGCTGAGGTAAACCACACAGAGAAATGACAACAAAATACATTTTTCCTCTTCACAAGTGGAAAAAACATCTTTCATAAAACATCTTTGTATAACTTGTGCAGACAGAAGAAACTGTCAGTCTATTGGGGACATAATGTACTGACATAAAGTAGCGTTGACTTTAAACGTTGTATTGTTGTTTGTGCAGGAAAATCTTGAGATATTACTGTAAAGAGGACCATTCCATTATAAGTCAGTGTATATTTTACTCTCAATCTTGTTTCTTCTTTCATGCAGCTATGGAAACTGTGAAAAATGAACATTACATTTTGAGAAAAAGTATAGGAAGATAATGTTGAAGAATAAATTAATTTATGCATTCATTAGTTTGAAAAGCACTGATATTTGAGAAAAGAATACATTCAGATCATGTTTATGGATTTAGTAGGTCCTACACGGTTTATAATGAATAAAAAATGTACGTTTTTTTGTTGTTTGATGGAGAAATTATAGAACTCTATGTAAATGAAGGTATTGCACTTTTTCAAATTACAATTTTGATTTGATTCTGAACTGAAAAATGCACATACCATTCTTTACCTCATCATTAATGTATTTCTACAGAAGCCATTTAAATAAAAAGGTCTTACGACATAAGATAGCTGCTGATGTTTAACAAGCTTCCATATACATATAGAAGAGGCTAATGGTGAAGTACTGTGCCATAGGATAGCTACGTTCACTAATCAAACGGAGCGCTCCACTGCAGATACGGACTGGCCGAGTGTGCGGATCTGCAGGTGTTAAATGCAGGCTCACTAAATACAAGTCCTCGGTGAATACATTTCCACATTAATTAAGAACAGAGAGTTTCTAATGTATTCTTCAAGACATTTTGCACAGAGAGGTCAAAGAAGGCTGACAGCCAAGTGAAGGGATTAAAAAGGTCCCTGTAAAAGAAAACACGCTGTAATGAAGCGAGCTGATAACATGGACTGTAGACAGTATAGACAGAGGGCTCAATGTCAAACAAAGACAATCCAATGCATACTACAATAACACGGCATATTGCAAGTAATGAAGCTCACTGCTTTCTTTCAGAAGATGTTTGAATTAATTTTGCTTTAATACAAATTACATTTTCTTATAAAAAAATGTAGTTTCCTATTGTAGTGAGGATTTTTTTTTTTCAGTTGTGGATGAAAACAGTATTTGTCACAGTCAAAATACTCCTCTGTGAACATTATATCACAGAACGGCAAGATAACACTGAAATAGAATACATAAAGGCCCTGTTTATACGACATCTACGTTTAAGAAAGCACAACACAATGATGATTATGTATTTTAAATTTGATTGTGTTTTATTGGGAAGCACTTTGGTCACTTTTGTGTTGAAAAGGGCTATATAAATAAAGCTTGAATGATTGATTTCTGAGACTGTCTGCAGAGAGACAATCACAGCAAAGATCAAGACAAAACAACAACTACAAACTGTTGTATCAAAGAGCTCAGATCAGCCTCTCGTGTCGCACCAAACTGCCTCTGCCGCTGTATTCAGTTTAGCGCAGCATGAATGAAGCCTAAATAAAAGCTTATGGCTGAACAAGATAATATATATATATATTATATATATATATATATATATATATATATATATATATATACAACTGCTATGAACAAACCATGCCTCCCAAACTCCAAAGCTCAAGAGGTGAAAGATAAAGCTAAATAAAGGAGCACTTCAATGTCATAAATCAATATGATGTGCAAAACCAGTTTTTCATGTAATTTTTCACAGTTGTATTTAATGATTCATTTGAGTACTTCTTATTATTTATTAGCGTTTATGAAAAAACTGCTGTGTGTATAGTGCGTTTTAGCCTAATATCACAATTAAAAATATCCTAAATACAACACAATGATCACAAAAGTCATAGATTAGATAAACCAGACAGAAGCACAATAGGTCTTCTTAAGAGTATACCTAAAAGTGAACCTTCGAACTCCTGCGTTCTCATTAACGTTTGCCTGTAACAGCAGCCGGAGGCACCTGTGCTATCATACCCAATTACTCCGAGCGGTCACATTCAGAATGACACACGGCTCCCAGTGGCTCCTTTGCTGGTGATCATGATCAATTTAATTGCAACTTTTTACAAGCGCAGTCAGCTGAATCAAAATTAAATTAGATTTTTTTCTTCCATGCTTTTGACTGAGGTTTTGGACAGCACAACTATATTCAGCGTAGGCCATGGTATCCTGGCTTGACCTGTGAGATGAATGTTTAGTCTTTTAATATTTGGTGAAAGTTGCAAATCTGCCTTTTATAGAGATCAAAATTCTATTCAAGTGGTTTAGTCTGTGCATTTTCTGGTTAATGTTACATGACCTGTTTGTTTCCAATGGAGCCTGCTTTGCCTAATGTGCCAGACAATATGGCATTAAAGGCCCTGTTCCTTTTTTCTTCTTTAATAAAACTACTTAAAGTGACACCGTGTAACTTTCTGTAGATGAAAAATTGACTGAACAATTAAATAAAAACAGAAAGTTTCTTTAAAGAGAGGGTGTTATGTAAAATCAATTATTCAGATTATAACTTTGTTATAACTGTCTTCCCTCATTAGTTTACTCAAAGTTGTATTTGAATTGATTCATGTATGTGTGAGTAATCTTGTATTCTTTCTACTACTCTGCTCGAGTCTTCAAACACTTAGAGAATCTCTGTTCTGCCCCGCCCACTTGTCTGTATTTAACTCTCCTTGTAAAAGGAACAAAAAAAATAAAAATTAGTCATTTAAAATCTGCTGCTTGTTACAGTTACAGTACATTTTAAACTGAAGAGGCGGGGCTAAGAACTTCTGCAGTTTTAAACAGGAAGTCACTGGAGCTGTTTCTATTTTTAAGTTATAATAGATAAATTTTGTGTTTTGCAATGAACTAAATGTAAATTACTGATCTACATATGTTCTAGTTTATTACTAAAAAGTTTTAAAAAACACGATCTATCTATATACCAAGGCTGTGTCCCACCAAACGTGGGGTAGCCGGGTGACTGGAGCCTATCCCAGTGACTTTAGGCCTTAGGCGGGAGAACACCCTGGACGGTGGCCAACTCGTCGCAGGGTTAGACAGACAACCATTCACTCATTCATTCACTCACAGGGAAATTTACAGTGATGCCCAATTAACCTAAACATGCATGTTTTTGGGGTGGGAGGAAACCGGAGTACCCGGAGAAAACCCACGGTGACACGGGGAGAACATGCAAACTCCACCCAGAGAGATCGTGAGACGTTGATATGGTCCGACCCGGGAGTCAAACCCACGACCTCCTTGTTGGGAAGCCAGAGCTCTAACCACTTGGCTACCGTGCACCCCTAAAAAACACGATACCCCCCTTTAAAACATTGTTATTGGGGATACATACAGTATGTTTTATGCCGTAATGTAAAAGTAAATTTAGATTTTCTGTGGAAATATACAAGAGGATGCAAGCTTGCCTGAAAATTCAATATGATACATA
This sequence comes from Mugilogobius chulae, assembly GCA_038363315.1. Taxonomy (NCBI): domain Eukaryota; kingdom Metazoa; phylum Chordata; class Actinopteri; order Gobiiformes; family Gobiidae; genus Mugilogobius; species Mugilogobius chulae. Next base: position 33,141,974 of record CM076400.1, read on the forward strand.
AGAAATATATTGTATGACCACAAAATTCCTCTTTTGAGTTTCAGTGGAAGTGACTGACAGGCTTAGGAATAATTAAGGAAATTGGGAAACATATCTCGAGGACTGAAAACACATGAATTTTGGAGAAGTGAAGTTAGCTATTTTTAAATCCCGAGGGAAAATACATATTAATATTTTTATTAACCCTTTTAGCAATTGTGAGGGGGATGACATAAAAACATGCAATGTATTTGTTTAGATAAAAAACATTTTTAATTGTGAATTAGTGAAGTTACTGGAGGCTGTTTTATTTGGGTATTAAGAATAAATTGATTGATTGATTGAATAATAAATCCAAAACATTTTAGGTAGTGCCACTGTTTCCAACATTTCTGTGCTTGAAGTGCTTGGATGATATGATTAAAAGCAAAAAATGTCAGCATGGAGACTTGATACTAACTTACTTTTTGGCAAATGTCACTGTAAGCATACATCAGAGAGAAGTCAAATGTAACAAGAAATACACCATATATTTCTTAAATTGTTTATTAAGCACATGCCTGATACTTTTCCTTAGCTCCCAATACCCAATAATAGATAGAGAATAGAGGAGTGAGCCACAATACATTGTTGTTACTATACCTTTTCTTAGAGGAGACAAATTGACTTCACCTTTGGAATAACTGCTGCTCTTTCAACATGCAAAACAAATTATCCAGCACAGATTTTCGCTCCTAAAATAAGGTATGAGGCATTAGGAGGGCAAACTAATCAGACACCCACGTTAATAGCTGTGCACTTTGGTTTGCCCCATGTCAGCTGCGTGGGCGCTGAGTCTTATACAGTGGATCTTGTGTTTCTGAGGCTCTGCAGGCGTTTTTCTGTAGACGAGATTACACTGGTAGAAGACAATAACAATAACAGCCCAATTATAGTGCGCCAAAGTGTGAACCTCAAATTACAAATGGCAGACAATACCAAAAGTTCAGGTGTGAAGTTGTGTGTGAGTCAGAAGGCTTGTTATTACATGTGCAATTAGGGAGCTTGACATGGATGAAAATGAATCCAGTTTTTTTTGCATTCATCTAATAATAATAATCAAATCATATTTTTGCAATCCATGTGAAAAGAGCTGAAAGGTGCCTGTAAATGTCTTGGTTGAGGCTCAGGAATCGCTCAAAATTTGAACTGACTGTATTATTATCAAAAGTGTTGGAAAATCACATTACACCCTGCAAGTTCTTGACTTTTATTAATTCTTTTTGTAGCTTTTTGGCAGATGATAAATTATTCTTATAATTCTTTTATTGCATATTCAGAACGACACTTTCAACCTCCCAAAGGTAAAGCAATATACAGTATAATGTGCTTTTAAAATAGAAATATTAGAGGTTCTCTATATAATTTTTTTGCTTTTTAAAACTATAAACAAACAGAAATAATTTATTTAAGACTTCATACATCAGTCTTCATCAATCAATCATCAAGTTTATTTGAGCAGTCAATCAATTATAACATCATACAGGTGAATATCTGGCAATAACACTGAATAAATGCTCAGTCTTCTTAACTAATGCATTCTGAGCCTTTGAATTGTTCACCACAATGTGTTTCAAGCCTTCTTTTTTTACAGCTCTGACGACAGAATGAGACGTGCCGGTATGCAACAGCAGTTAGCCACAATGCTAACAACAACAACAACAGACAAACTTAGCGGGAATAGGTGAACAAATGGGACTAATGACCCTTTGCATGCGTTGTCACGTTCTTCGAAGGAACGCCCACTTCGCCATGATGAAAGGCAAAAGCGCTGTCTGTGTGCATTACAACTATGGAAACTTTGCTGAAAACCTGCATGTTTCTAACTTAATATTAACAATTTCAATTGTAAAATGGTTTCTTGGGCGACCCGCTGCACTAACAGGCAAGGAAGACACCCAAAGGGTGGCAGCTGGCAGAAAGAACTGGAATATCCTTTTAAGTTGTTACAAAGGTGCAGTAATCCCTTTATACAAGGTAAGTGCTAATGTAAAAAAAAAAACATTTGACATTTCAGAAAAAAAAATGCAATGACTATCTAAAATAACCTGCATTATGTGTGGCTAGCACTAGCCTCACATGATATATTGCCACTTAACTGAAAACCAAACACTGTTTACCATATACTTGGCACAAATCAAGAGCGGGAAAGTAAAGCAAACTTGTAAATTTTATTAAAGTGGCAAACTAAATTGGAAGAAGGTATGTATAAGCTGAATTCATTGACCTTGCTTTTTGTCGCCTAAAAGATGTCTACTACCATAGACAACTGTACTGAACATGAACATAGAAGTAGCCATTGGATTCTTTACAAAAATCTGAAAATCTGTGAGAATTAGTCAGTTTTGCGCTCCCTGTAATGCTGCGTTCACTACTGCCTTCCGTCATGGCGCGTCCACGTGATCATGTGACGTAGGTGAACATTATGGACTTATGTCCACCTGAATAGATACAAGATATCTGTGCTAGGGAACAACTGATTTGAAGTTATTTTATTGTAAAAAATTAGGTTTGTAACTTTAATAGCAACATATATTGCAAAATTAAATTTAAAAATGTTTAATGTTATAAAGGTGTTTTATCATTGTTAATTTACTTCGCATGATTTTGATTGATCCCTGAATGTTTGAGTTACTCTGCATAGGCCTGCGACTGAGGCTTGAGTGCTGCTGCTGATTTGCAATTTTGAACAGGAAGTTAACTTGTTTCTATTACAAAGCTGTTATAGATGTTAACTCCATCTGGATCTGATTATGATGCAGGTATTAAGGATCTAAGTTTGAGCAGTTCAACCCATTGTCTAGAAAAACAAACACACTATATTTCAGACCACACAGGTGTAATAAATAATAGCTGTGACCCTGACCACTGGACAGAGTTATATCACTCTGACAAGGCCAAGAACACACAAGGTTTTATGATGCAGCCTTTAGCACTTGTCTGGTCTTTCATCATTTTTGATTTCCTATTGACAATCAAGAATCTATTTTACAGCATTATTTCTTCTGTTTATTGTAGTTTGTCTTTAGTTTTAAGACAATGCTATATATTTTCCTTTTTATTTGTTTTTCCATTTGTAGTCTTTATTACGTTTTATTATTGTGTTTTATCACTTGCATTATTTTATTGTTTGTTTTTGTTTTTCAACCAGTCGAGCACTTCATAACTTTGACTTACCAAAGTGTAATGTAGACATAAAATGCACCAAACCACCTTACTTTTAGTCTCTCTACCTTTGGCTAGAGAGCGAACAGGAGAGACGATGGAGCCAAGATGGACGCAGGTGAAAGGTCATCTATTTCTGAACACACATGCTGGTACATGTAAGAGTGAAAATAAAAAAACAATATCAAAAGCTCTCGAAACAGTTCTTGTCTAAATGTCACATGTAAGTCTGTGATCCGAGTGCTGCGGGTGCATTTGAGAACACAATTCAACAGGACAAGTCAGTAGTTCAGTCAACATGATAAAAGAGAAAGCATAGTGCAAAAAATTGGATTCATCAAAACCACTTAAGTTTTAAAGAGGAAATCAACTTTTATTCTGCAAATTGTGTATATAATGCGGAGTAGTATTGTAGTATCCTGTGTAATGTTCCTTGTCATTTTTTTTTATTTGTTTGTTTGTTTTGTCAATATTTCTGGAACCTAGGTATATTTGAAGCTGTGCGTTTAAAAATGAGCTAAGAGCTATTGGTGCATTATGTACGTTCTGTAGGTGGTTGGGACTGCAATTTGTTCATTATGGAATAAAAGCTAGTAAGTTTCTTTTTCCAAAAGCTTTGTGTGTTCCATGCATAATTAATGGTAATACATTCATACTTCTATCTGTTTGTAATGGCCATCAGTTATAGAGGGATTATTGGTCGACGTCACTTTCCGCTCTGCTGCGCATGCCACCAGCAGAACGATACTCTGTTAGTCTAGTTTGCTGGGGAAACTTCTTTGAAAAAACAACAAACTGAGACGAGAGCTAGCTGTTTTAATCACGTATGAACCAGTGTGATTTGGCTAATGAAGCTGACATTTTTTTCACTGTATTTTTTCACTCATCTGAATGTAACTTTTGAGGGTAGTAGGGTCAAATTCCTTTCACAAATATTGAATTAGCAGCATAACTTTCACCAGTGGTAAAGTAAACTCTTGTAGTTAGCTGACAACAGCGCTGGCTCTGTTGTTGCTACAGCTTGTGTCAATCAGCAGATGCTCTTCTGCATCCCGGGTGCATGTGGATCCCTCGTGTTGATAAACAAATAATCCCTGTGTAATGTTACATGTCTTTTTTTTTCTTTGTCAATTTACTAAAAACAAGGTACATTTGAAGCTGAGGGTTTATAATGAGCTAAGGTGTTTTTAGGCGTTTAAAAAACAAACAAACTGCAGAGTAAAAAAAAAAAGAGGCCCCCATGTCAGTTTCTGCATCATGTTTGATGAAAAAGAGGGAAGAAAACTGAGAGAGAGTAGTAGAATTTGAGTTGAAGTGAGTTTTTAGTCACTTTACACTATTGTCCCAGCAGCCATCTCATCTATATGTAACTCTGTTTACAAGTTTGGTTGTCTGAGTCAATTATAAAGTGAATTTCATAAAATACAGATGCTTTTCGTAGCAAAAAGAAAAAAAACAAAAATAAATCTACATATTTACCTTAAATTTATGGCATCATTACTGTCTCCATGGAGATTAAATTGTGTAAAGTCACATTGTGTACCATTCCAGGCAATGCAGGAACAAGCAGGTGACGGACCCCCAAGAAAACTGCCTTTTTCTGACATCCCTTTTCTTTGACACACATTTCTTTAACATCTACTATGTGCAGTATCTATGACATTAATAATACCCATCATAACATTTTGATTCCATTGCCTCAAACACAGTATGTATTCAGTGAATTCTCTCATCTTTACTAGAGCCTTTCTATTGCTTTATTATTTAACTGTCAGTCCTACACGCGTCAATAGAGACTTGTATCCCGGCTCCAAACTCGCTCTCCCTTCGATGATTACCTGGATCTCTTGAGCTCTGCTATTTCCTCTTTGATGGACCAGTGTTGCTCTGAGTGGCTCCTTTCTCATTTCTGCCATCGCTCCCCCAATAGCCTTAAAGTGCTGAAATATATCTCTGTTACTTTTGATACTCACTGTCTCTACGATCCAATTTCTCTCTGCTGACTCGCTCTTCTCTCAGCTTGAGCACCAACAATGAATCTAAGGTGGATGCTCCCTTTATTAGCTCAGCTCTCAGGACGGTTAACATAAAACACGCACTGTGCTTGTTAGGTAATTCAATTCAGGCAGTTTTGACCCATATTGTTGGAAGTACAGTATCAGTGACTCAAGGCCAACTCATTTTTAAAATTATCTCATCCTGAACAATTTGGATGAAATCAGAATCATGCATTTTCTTATAACAAAACCTTATTGTAATTACAGAATGATCCAAATTTTACTATTCCATGCTTCTACTGTGACAAACTAAAACTTATTTGTACAAGGTCAATCCTATAATGTCAGGTATGGAAGGATGGTGATTAAGTTTAAGAGAATGTGTAAGTTTAAGAAAGAGGTTTAGAAAATGGGTGTTTAGAAAAAGTTTGAGTAAAGGGTAAGGTAAAATATACAACAGTTTAGGCCAGTTTACCGACAGAAATAAATAAAAACCAGGGCCCCTTGGAGATAACTATCTAGCACTAACCTTTGTACAGACTGGCCATATCGGCTTGTTAATACCCAATCTCCGATCAAATGTCAACTACTATAAGCAGGTTGGATTTGAAATGACTGGAAGAACGCTGTAGCACCAGATTCCCCAATGGATTTGCAAGGTTATCTTTGAGTCTTTGGGTAAGATAAGCCTAGTATGGATCCGGTGTGTGAATGGTTGGAGGTGGCAAGAAAGGCCAATGCAGCAGATTGGCAACCTCACTTCTTGTGTAAGAAATTGTAGGTTAGTCTGTTTCTGAAAGTCACAGATAGATAATGTAAGACGGACTCTACCAATCAATAGCAAAGGTCAATAAATACATTTGTTAGCAGGGCAAAATTTGTAAATTGTTTGTGTCTGTTATTATTTAGCATGAGCTCTGGCTTCTCAATATCAAATCTGGGTCAGACCAAATCAACCAAATTTAAGTTTGCATGTACTTTGGCTTATTTCCACCTCCATATTTAGGTCAACATTGTAAAATTCCCTATAGTAAATGAACGGAAGCGTGAAAGATTATCTGTCAGTCAGGGCGTTTACATGCACCAGGAAATCAGGATAACTAGCCTAGTCAGTTCTCCAAAACTCATGTAAACCCAGGCAAACCGACTGAGTATGTAAACCATTTAGGAAAACCAACTGTAACCAGACAATCGGTCTAGCTGGACAAAGCTGGTCAAATGTGACTGAGCATGCTCACAACCCCTGCCCACTCCAAATTTCAGAAATAAAATAAGAAGTTTAAAACAATAAAGCTCCCTGCACAAAATGGTACACACAACCTAACATTTAACTACATGTTTAACACTGTTCTAAATTTTTAAAACTGCCCTACATGTCCCAGACAAAACTGTGTGTAATGTTACAAACAGCATTGTAAACAAATAATAACAATGTTCAGGCTATAATTCAACAAATTACAGCCTGAATCATGCAGTAGTGGAGCTGACACAGCAGTACTAGTCTCTCCTGGATAATCGGTTTACTCTCTTACATGTAAACAAGAGTCTGTTTTTTTTTCCCTGATCATGTAAAAGCCCTGTTTGTGTTAATCCTGTGACGAGTTGGTCCAGGGCGTTCCCCCGACTAAGGCTCAAAGTCACTGGGATAAACTTCAATCACCTAAATGAGAAACACGAAGTAGAAACTGAATGAATTATTTCGACAAACTTTGTGTTTATGTGTTTCTGTCCAGCTGCAGTTCATTTGGGTTCGAATGTGAAAGCTACATCATATCTCACAATGCACAGACGCTGCTTTACACGAGATTTACAAGCTCAGACAAACCAAAGTGACATTTCTGACTTTTCCATGAGCGAAGACACCGCCGAGTATTTGTTGTCTCTGAAGAAGGGATGCTGTCTGCTTCTCTCAGGTAAAGCTATTGATCATCAGAAGGTCAGTTGTGAAAACTGGTTTATGGCTTGAAATAACATTCTTCTTGTTTCCATTTCCTGTCTGTCTCTCCTTCCTCCCTTCCTGTCTCCTCTCCCTCTCTTTCCTCTCTCGCTGCCTCTTTCTCCACATGTGACTGTTAGGTGGGTTGTCGGGGATCGATCTCGGCTCCTGGGGCAGAGCAGACAAAACGCAGCAGTCTCCACATTTTCACCCTGACAAAAGTGCACTTACACACAGCCAGGACACATGAGCACCTGGGTGTTCTCGTATTGACTAGATACTTCTTCACTCTGACACACAATTGTAGATCGACAATCCCTTTTGAACTGCAGCAAAGGACAAATGCAACAAGTGTCGGATAGTTTTTGATGTTTTCAGTTTAAAAAGATTTTTGATGAAGGCTATATATAAAAATATGTATTTTTGTAGATATATATAAAAATTGTGTTGGATCTAAATTATTAAAATAGCACGTTGTATTTATTCAAGCTTGGTATATGAGATTGAAAAAAGGATGCAATGACTAATTGGAATAATTGTGACTTCTTAAATACTGAAATATTAAGCTATTTTAATAACTGTTAAAGAAACTATAACCGATTTTTTACCTAAAATAATTTGGTACCCCATGTCTCTCTAATAATGTCCCATTTGTTCACCAAATTCTCTGTCTGTTGTTGTTGTGTTGTTGTTGTTTTTTTTTAGCATTGTGGTAACTGTGGTTAGCATACCAGCACGTCTGCTCCTAACAGCTGTGACAAAAGCTTAAAACACATTGTGATGAACAATTCAGAGGCTCAGAATGCGTTACGTATGTGAGCAAAAGGGACTGAGGTAGGAAGTTTAAATCAATTCTTTCTGTTTGTTTACCTTTTTTAAAGAATTATCTTGAAATTAGGCGATGCACGGACAATATATTATTGCTGTATCAGCATCGAACAATACCAACTGATTTAAAAGTGAAAATGTAATGGTTTTTACATGTAGATTTGTGTGCCTTGCTATAGATTTCAGTATCTTAATGCAAATATTGGTTACTGGCCACAACATTCCAAAAACCAAAATTGATTATTGGCATACGTTAAAAAATTCTTGGTCTCATTTCACACTGTACTGTCATATAAAATGAACCCACCAGGGGCCTGAAAATTGAAACAAATTAATAAAATAAAATAAAAACAATATTAGACAGTTTTTATGTATATACAAAAGCGTCATCAACAACAACAACAACAACAACAACAACAAACAACAATCTTTTAAGGTAGGCCTACTTATCTTCAAATCAGAAAAAAACTATAGAAAACGTAACTCTTGTTGACTGACTGCTAACATGTGACCTCTATTTTTTAAACTATTCTTCCTTGTACTTTCAGATCAACACCAATAAACAAGCAAACCAGCAGCGTGCTTACAGCAGCTCTGGTTAATACAGTGAGTAAAGAACTGCCATTACATCCAATGAAGACAAAGGGACAGACAGAGGCAATGGACGTGAGGCGCCGGTTCAGACTCGGGTCATGTGTTTGTGTTAGCGACTGTTATTGTGAATCTGCTGTCACTGAAATGTCACAAAGAGGTGAGCGCTAACAAGGGAGCGGGAAAGATCATCAGAGTGCCAGCATTGTCACAGATTTAATAGATTCTGCTAACAAAGATGACAGCTTCAATAGATATTTTCAGCTCCTTTGGCTGCTTCTTCCAACAAATGCAAATATAAAACAGACTATAAATATATATGAATGTTTTGCTCCAGTAATTCTGATTTGCTATTTTTTATAAGAGCTATAAGATATACAGTAAAAGATCAGAGAAGAGTTGTTTATGGACACTATCTCACAATGTTAACTAGGTTACTAACCTCTTAACCTTCAAAATGTCATATCTGTTCACATTTTTATTGCCTCTGAAGATAAAATACACTAAATAAAAAAGCAATCAAAAACATTGTGGTGTCCAATCTTCATTATTGATGCGACTAACATGATATTTTTCTGGGTAATTTTAATTTAAAAGAGTGATTCAGACTTGTCAGCCCCTGCCAAGACAAATGTTTAATTACATGGGCTCAAAGACACTTTATTGTAGGAGTGTTAGGAAAACGAGTGAAGAAGAGAGACATAATCCGTCCTTCTGTAAGCCGGGCGCGCCTGTCAGACAATGTTGCAAGGACAAAATTAATTTTGTCAGGGGATTTAGTCCATTCACTGGCTGACTTTGCTTTGTGGTTGTCTACTCCTTTTGTTCAGATGAAGGAGCAGAGTTTAGGGATTCAAACCCACTCACCTTCAACAAAACACTTTTCCACAAAATACCTTACCAAACACCTGAAGGACTTTCATGGTCATATGAGTTCAACTCTGGCACAGGGAAATTACCATAAAACTACACACTTCACGTCATGTGACCAGGCTTCACAGAAGAAGAAACAAGTCACACAACAGGATCACTACGTTTGCCCTACTTAGATTTTAGTGTTAGGTAGAAGTGTAAAAGAACAATTTAAACAACTTACTGATTCATTGAAAGAATAATCGCCAAGCATGCATTTTAACTCAGAACAGTCTCGCAATGCAAATGTTCAGGTTTTCTGTGTGATACATCGATCTGGAATAAACTGAAACAGTGAAGAAGCCAAATACAACTCCAAGTAGGTTTGACATTGCCACAATCTAAAAGAGGAACATTTTGCATAAGATTTGTCCTGCAAAATTAAAAATCAGAATTCAAACAAAACGTATGAATTAATATACAATGTTATTGACATTGATGGTGTAATTAGTGAATAGTTGGTCATAAACATGAATTTTCTTCCTCGTTCACAACACTGTCTTATGCCAGTGATTCTCTCCAGATGGCACAGTGTCAAAATACTGTCAAAAAGGCAGTCGTTCAGGGAGTCTGGTTTTCACTTGTCTATGCAGTTAAGTGTAATTGATAAAAGTGACAATACACACAGTGTGAGCCACACGGGTAAGCAATTAGTGTCAGATCAATTCAGCAAATACTTAGAATTGTGCTAAAACAATTCATGTCTAAATAAATAAATTAGAAGTGTATTGTGATTTCATGCTGAAAATCACTTTTCACCCCTGTTTGAAAAAAGTCTCATCGTTTTCAGAAAGAATAGTGAAGACTCTAAAATAAAATGACTATGCTTTGTAATCCAAATGTCACATTTTCAATCTGGACACCCACTGAAACTATAGTTCAGTGGTTGATCAGTTATAGTGGAAACACTTATTTTTATTTGGGAACAGTGACAACATTTAAGGGTTCACAGTCAGTCCAGAATGGTGTTTGCATTCATTGCTTGTAAGGTATACTTTAAAACAAGTTCAATATCTTCAATATCATAACCCTCACCATAAAAAGTGAAGTGCCTTGTTGTAGAAAAAAACAACAAAAAACAGGAACATTCATTCTGTGCTTCTTATATTTACACACCTCTCCTCCTGAATCCCTCCATCCATCTGCACAAATCCCATTTTCATGACAAACAATAAGACACTCCCTCACTCCATCACTGTAGCCTGCAGCGAAACAGTACGAGCTGCAAGAGCAAAATTAAACCAGATAAGAGCAAGAGGAGGAAGGTCGGTCTCCTTATAAACACAAATTAATGCTAATATTAAACCCACTGGGTCACAATGGAAATAAAATATAGGTAAGTGTCTTTTTGGACTTATTTCTTGCAAAAACAAACAAAAAAACACACAAGCAGCTGTGCGAGAGAGTACTATTACTTAATATTAATCCAAGCCAAAAGGTGTAATGTACAAAGACAATAGAATGTCTGTGAAGCAGTGCCTCCGCCCCCAATACGCACATCACGCAGAGCGCGTAGGGCAGGGGTGTCCAAACTTTTTTCAGAGTGGGCCGCATTTTGAAACTATATGGAGCGGAGGGCCATATAATTCACGCTAGTTAAGTAAATCATTCAAAATTTTCATTTGACCTAACTTTAATGAAGCACCACACTTTTAATAGGGCCTTTAAACATTTAGGTTTAAGGTTCAAAGGAACTAAAATGTTTGTTTAGCCCAATATGATAGAAGAATTACTCAAATTTGAAATTAAAAACTATACATTTTGTCAGTTGGGCCAATCTAGCAGTAAGTCTGAGGGCCAAAAAAAATTGGTCCAAGGGCCGCATTTGGCCCCGGGCCGCAGTTTGGACATGCCTGGCGTAGGGCATCACCTGCTCTGGGGGCAACAAGCCGAGCTGTGCCGTCCCACTGTCCCGTGTGCTGAACTGTGAAGACAGTTTGGTCTAGAGTAGACGCAGGTGCCTGATGATTCTTAACACACAGCGCAAAAGCAAAGACTCTACAACCCGTAAGCTCTTAGCCAATCTTTATTTTGCGTCAATAGGACACATATTGAGTAAGTTACGAGGAGAAACAGCAGATGAATTAAGACGGCTGCAGATTTGAACACGCAAATAACCGCAGCGAAATACGGCGGATTTTTCCACTTTTATGTTCAGATTCTTTCAGAGGGAAACACACAAACCATGAATCTAGTCTATTTGTCCTGACAAAAGTTACAGACAATTGTATTTCCTCAAACTTTTGGGCAGTTTAGGGGGGCAAAGAGGTCTGGGGCCCCACTGGAAAGCAATCTGGCAATAATTTGAAATTAATGGACTTAAACATCCCAGACGAAAAAAAAAAAAAAATTCATCTATTATGTAAAAAAAAAAAAAAGAAAGAAAAAAGTTAAAAGAAAGAAAGAAAACAAAAAATGTAGGGGGACTTTCAGACCCTGTCTCTTAAATAAATAGATACATTGCGTTTGTGGGGTCAGTTTGTTTAAATTTTTTTTTTTTTTGGGGGGGGGGGGGGGGGGGGCACACCTTTTTGAAATCTTGCATAGGGCACCAAAATGGCTAGCAGCGGCCCTGCTGTGAAGTTAAGAAAAGTGGCTAGATACAATAAAACACCTAAATGTGAAAGTATCAGAGTAAGTCCACATGTCTTAAACCACATCTATGACTGTGAAGATTTATATTTCCAACTTTCTAACATAAAAAATGTCTTGAGGGCAGAGAAAACCTTGGGCACTTTCCCTCCTGTCAACAAACTTGTGCGTGATTGGTTTAAGCCAACATAAGAACAGCACCCAGATGTGCAGTCAGCATGTGCTGTCACAACTCTCCTGCCCTCAGACTTCAAAGTGAGGCAGCTCAGGATGCCAGGGAGCAATCATTGTACAATCAGAGCTCACCTCCTCCTCATCACTCCACATGACCTTCTCTCTCCCACAAAGTGCAAACTAAAACCTTTTACTTACAACTACAGATGATTAAGCAGATTACCTTCCTGCAGCTACTGGATTTATGCCTGATACTTCTGATGGAAGCTCTGCTGTCTTGTCTCCACAGAGATGTGTACGCTTCTTCACATTGTGATACTAAACTTCTTGTTACGGTCCCTACGCCCTTTACTGGTGATGCCCTTGAGTAATATTTGTCTTGTCTAGAGGTGCCGTGTCTGAAGGTGTTGCCGGTGACCACTAGGGCCCAGTGGTTCCCCGGATATAAAAGACAAACTTCCGGTGACGGCTCGGTCTCTCAGACTCCAGACCTCGGGCCACGCCACGCTCGCCAGCGCTTTTGTTTTATTTATTTTTACGCACCACACTCGCATTCATACATGCACATACACCAAAGGTTTTCTTACTGATCCTCACACGCATACACGCACCCACAGCATACAACTCACATACACTGATAACAGTAACATTTTTCATTCAACACTTACATACATCAAAGGTTGTCCTACTGACTTACACTCACCTACACGCAGGGGCGGACTTAGCCATTTGGGGGCTCAAGGCAAAATTTTGTGAAGGGGCCCTCCATCACGGTTACCATATGTACCTCGAAAAACATCATCTATACCGGCTGCTCATCATCTCCAGTTCCGACCTCGGTCGAGGGTGTTGACGCCATAAAAAAACTGGTCAGTTTAGGATGCTACTAGAGCTTGCTTATTTGAGGTTGTCTTTTGCGGGTTTTTTTGTGCCGCAAAATGGTATCAAGGTTTATACCTTATCCAATCAGGATTTTTGAAGCCGATCACTGATACAGATAATTTGAAATTTTTGATTGGCCGAAACCGATCATGGACAATATTGATCAAATTGTTTTGTAGCTTTTTTAAAAGGTGGGGTAGCTGATTTTCACACTGAAAACACAATTTAGGTTTTAAATCTGACAACTTCCTCTCATAAATCCTTCGACACATGGTTATTATAGACATGTAGGCATTTTTGGTGGCAACTGTGACTGAAAGATGGGGTATCTGATTTTCAAAAACTAAACCATCCTAGCTCTCACAAATCTACAAGCACATGGCAATATTCATATAGGCCTACATCATTTTTTTGGGTCTGCAATAAGTCTTAAAACATATTTTAACAGACAAGCAAACTGAAACTGGAGGAGATCCCTCAAACACAACCAATCAGAGCCCAGCATTTGTCTCTCTGAGAGAAATAAAATGCTTTACATTTTGATTCAGTAGTGGTCTGTTTTTTTCACAAAGTGTTCCATTTGCAGTACACTTTAAAATAGAAATGACAAAGTTTACTAATTTTCAACTAGAAACTTAGCTACCCCACCTTAAAATACCACTTTTAAAAACAGCAGACTGAAACTGGAGAGGACCACCCAAGCTCAGCCAATCAGAGCGCAGCATTTGGCCCCTGATTAGAACAAAAATTCATTATTATTCAGTTGAGACAATTCTCAGTGGTCTCATTTTTAAGTGCTGCATTTATCATCTACATTTTAGAGGAAAACACAAAATTTACTAATTTACAACTAAAAATCAGCTACCCCACCTTTAATATATATTTTTATATATGGCCAGGTTAAATTACATTTACTATAGCAAATTACAAACATTTGGTGTCCATTTTTTAAACAACAATCAATCTTTTGCATTATGAGCCTGATGCAGTTTAAATCTAACATGTATCACATTATCCAACCAACCAACCACACTAAACTTATTATTCAATATGTCTACACTTCATTCGTATTATATTAAATAAATATTAAACTGACGTGCTTTTTCTGTTCTCTCTGTGTAGCTCTAGCTCCGCCCCCTTTCTCTCCCTCCCACGCTGCTGCCGCTGCTCCTGCCCTGACACAGACAAGACAAGTGTCCGTTTCCTTGGCCTGAGTGAGTCATACATGAAATAAACCTTGATACCATTTTGCGGACACTATTTAACAACGTTTGTGAAAAACACTCCGCTGGACGAACGCGCGTGTAGGACTAGATTTTTCCGCGATCAACTTTTAAAGTGTTTGGAACTAATTATCTCCGCCAATATAAATCCTATCACTACGAAATAAAAACTGGGACAGAGTTTAGACTGTTCTCTGTCAGAATATGTCCGCTACAAGTCTGTGTGTGGACGAGACATTTCACTACAGCTGTTCAAAGATACGTAACTTTGCGACCTTGAGAGCTCGTGCGTCCTGTGGCTGCGGGGGAAACCTTTTGGCACAGTCTGGGCGCGTCACTTGATTCATTCTTTAGATGGCATAATTAGAGCAGGGATTTTGGGGGCCCCTATAATTTGGGGGCTCAAGGAAAGTGCGACCTATTGCCTTATGGTAAGTCCGCCATTGCCTACACGCACGCATGCACTGCACTTCACTCATCTACACTGACAGCAGAAACATTATTATTATTGTTTAAATAAATGCCCCAAAAGGGCTTTAAAACTGCCTGCTGCTTGTCTGTCCCCTTCTTTATGTTGCGGTCTATGAGCCGGCCGTAACATGTGGGGGCTCGTCCGTTTCTAATCAGTAAGTTTGTTTTGTAAAAGTAAACGTTTTTGGAATGCGCGTTCACTTGCTGGAGACGTCCAGGGCGCGCGCTGATTACATGGAACCTGGTGCGCACGACCAGAGAGGCGCGCGTGTCAATTTGTTTGGAAACACACTGGATTTTGTAAGCCAACCTGTTTTTGTGATGATCCAAAGAGAAGGTAAGTGCTAACCCAGGGATTACGGGTGTTTTGGAGTCTCTCGTTAGGCTGTAGTGGTGTTTTCCATAAGGGAATCCACCAGTTTTTTGTTTGATCAGGGCAGCGGTGAACGCGGTTGAAAAACTTCAGTTGGGGAGCGCAATCCGTGGTGTTTCGGTGGTGCCGAGGTGTCATCCGAACCCATCGGGCTAAGGTTAAGCACTTAGGCTTAATCGCAGCGCATAAATACCCGCCGTATGAGACTGCAAAGAAGAGCTAGGTCTAGCAGGTAGATTTTGGTTAGGCAGTGAGGGCGGGGGACTCCGAGGGCCTCGCTGGCTCTCTGCCCTGGTGCGCTGGTTTGGGTTGGTACTTTACATTCTGCTTGGTTCGTACACTTGTGTATTTTTGTGGCTTCTATCTCAGTTTTTTCGTAGTGTGTGTTTTTTGGGGAGACAAGGCAGCAGTAAGAAAGTATTTTTGTGGCTTAAATGAGCATTTTGTGGCAGTGTTACGTTTTTTTTGTGGCACGCGTAATTTTGGCCTTATAAAGTTAATTTGGGACTTGAATTTTTATCCCTCCTCTTGCCTATTGCGCGTATTTTTTTTGGTCCGAGGATGGAGTTTGACTTGGAGGATTTTGTGGCTTCTCCCACGCTGGGAAGCTTGACGTTTGCACTAAAGCAAATCTGTGGTCCATCGCTGAGCACTACGAAGTGACTGTGTCAAAACAGGAGAAAAAACAAGATCTAAAGGACAAGATTCATTCCGCTTTGGCTGTAAAAAAACATACTTCCACCTTTACGCGCGACTACGTCTCAGGTTGTAGTGGGGGCGCCTGACTCTGAGCTGCGTAAACTGGAGCTACAGCTAGAGATGCGGCGGTTGGAGCTTAAGGAGCGGGAGCTTCGACAGGATTTTGAGCTGCGTAAAATGGAAATTGAGGAGGCCTCAAGACGTGAGTCTATGCGTTTGGCAAGTCAGTCGAGTGCCAGTTCTGTCTTGGACACAGAATTTGATATAAATAAATGTATTCGTTTAATTCCACCGTTTACAGAGAAAGACGTGGATAAATATTTTGTGTTATTTGAGCGGGTGGCGACTGCATTAAATTGGCCTAAAGAGGTCTGGCCTTTACTGTTACAGTGGTCTTTACTGGGAAGGCCAGGGAGCGTACGCATCTTTAACCCCCGAGGCGAGTTTAAGCTATGACAAAGTGAAAAAAGCAGTTCTGCGGGCATATGAGCTTGTGCCAGAAGCTTATAGACAAAATTTCGTTGTTACAAAAAAGCAGAAAGTCAAAATTATGTTGAATTTGGACGAGAGAAAATGGCCTTGTTTGATAGATGGTGTGCTGCACAGAATATTACCACGTTTGAGCAATTACGTGATTTAATTTTGTTGGAGGAATTCAAAAATTGTTTGCCGGAGCGGATTTCAACTTACATTAACGAACAAAAAGCTACAACTGTGTCTACAAGTGCTGTGTTGGCAGACGAGTACATCTTAACACACAGGGATTTTTTGTGCGATGCCAACTCCAATGCGCAAAATGCAGATTTTAAACCACCGAATTTGCGTGACTCTAAAATTTGTCATTATTGTCACAAACCAGGACAACATAAAGCTGACTTTATTTGCTAAAATCAAAATCAAACTCGTCTCACGCTCATCCACACGGGGCAGGTCTTGCTGCGCCTGTGTGTAATGGTTTTCAGCAAAAAGACGTTTGTTCAGGCTTGTCTGACTCGTATCGTCCTTTTGTACGTTATGGTTTCGTCTCTATGATTGGAAGTGACGTTAAAGTGCCTGTCAAAATTCTCAGGGACACGGGAGCGTTTGACCGTTCATTTTGGCTGGTGTTCTGCCTTTGTCACATGAGTCTGTGGCTGGCACGGTTCTGTTCGTGGCATGGATCTGAGCGTAATGTCTGTTCCACCTTCACAAAGTGTTGTTGGACTGTGAACTGTTTCAGGGAGAAGCTGCACTCGCAGTGCGACCTGCGCTGCCTCTGGAAGGCATCTCTGTGGTGCTTGGAAACAACCTGGCAGGTGCGCGCATGTGGGGTGGTGCTTGCTTTCTCCTGATGCGTCGATTTGGGGAGGTTCTGTGGGAGAGCGATCGGCTCCCGCAAGTGTCTTTCCTGCGTGCGCTGTTACGCGTGTCAACGCGCGTGCTCACACTCAGTCCAGCCGCGAGTTTGTATTACCCAGTCAAAATGTCACTAACTCTTGTCCTGTGTCCATGTCCTGTTCAAAGTCTTCCCAGGTCCGAGCTCCGCGTTCCTCTGCAGTCCAGGCTGATGTGCCAAGCTGGGAGATCAGCATAGATGCCAGTCGCACGGGTGCGCGCGCAGTCCTTTGGAGGGGGGACAAGTTTGGTAGCCGGGCTGTGAGTTCGTTTCAGACACAATTTAGCAAATGTCAGATTAAATATTCAAAATGGAAAAACGAATTTTGGCACTTGATTTTGGCTTTAAATTTTTGATAACTACATTCGTGGGTAGTACACGCCTTAGTTATTTACACTGATTGTGATCCATTAACATTTCTGACTACTTTGAAACGTCCAAATCAGCGATTGGTTCGCTGGTCGTTATTTCTCCAGTCTTATTGTTTAGACATTCGTTACATAAAAGGGAAAAATACAATGTCGGCAGTAGACCTTTGTTAGGTGCTCCTGTTTAGTGGTGACGTTGGTTGTTTCTCTCCCTGTCTCTGCTCTCTCTCCTTAAAGTTAGCTTCTGAGTGCACCAGTTGCTGGAGTTGAGGAGGGTCGAGAGGAGCTGTCCCACGCCAGAAACCAGAGGAGTGCTCTGCCTACCCAATAACTTGGTCTGGGTTTGTTTTGTATATAGCCTATGTAAGAAGAAGAAGGAAAAAAAAAGTAACTTAATTATGGTGGTAACTTGGAATGGGTTGTTCATTACTTTTGGTGGGGTATAATGTGTAGCCTGGTTTTTGCTCAGGTTTCTGGTGGAACCTGCGCTTTTATGGGTGGGGGTGTTACGGTCCCCTACGCCTTTACTGGTGATGCCCTTGAGTATATTTGTCTTGTCTAGAGGTGCCCGTGGTCTGAGGTGTTGCCGGGTGACCACTAGGGCCCAGTGGTTCCCCGGATATAAAAGCAAACTTCCGTTGACGCTCGGTCTCTCGACTCCAGACCTCGGGCCACGCCACGCTCGCCAGCGCTTTTGTTTTATTTATTTTTACGCACCACACTCGCATTCATACATGCACATACACCAAAGGTTTTCTTACTGATCCTCACACGCATACACGCACCCCACAGCATACAACTCACATACACTGATAACAGTAACATTTTCATTCAACACTTACATACATCAAAGGTTGTCCTACTGACTTACACTCACCTACACGCACGCATGCACTGCACTTCACTCATCTACACTGACAGCAGAAACATTATTATTATTGTTTAAATAAATGCCCCAAAGGGCTTTAAAACTGCCTGCCTGCTTGTCTGTCCCCTTCTTTATGTTGCGGTCTATGAGCCGGGCCGTAACACTTCTCTATTTCCATGGAAACAAGCAGGTGAGATCAATAGTTGTTTTAATGTTAATCATAAATATTGACCCTTCTACTTGTTGTCACGCTCTTCGAGGGAACGCCCACTTTGCCATGATGGAGGGCAAAAGTGATGTGTGTGCATTACAACTATGGATACTTTGCCAAAAACCTGCTACTTCTACTTGTAACCTGTTACTTTTATTTATTTCAATTGTAAAATGGTTATATCAGGAAAGGAGGTTGATGAAGACAGAAGACACCAGTGGGTGGCAGCAATNTTCAATCCTTTATCATTTACTGTATTTCTTGCCCAAGGGGCCATCTACTGTTACGTTTTTGGACTGGTGGTGTCAGCAGCTTGTCCCTAATGCAGATGGTTATGCTTAATGCTAAACAGTGGAGCATTGTGGGAGAGACTAGCAGATTGCAGAAACGACATCAAACAAAATTTTCTAATTTGGGGTGGGATGATTAAAAAAAAAGTATTGAATTGTTCGATAGCGGTGTATCAAATCAATTCCGGTGTCGGGTTCGATCCTCATGTGTCCCTCCATAACTCTGTACTCTTGTAATATTCATGCAGTTAGGAAAAAGTTATTTATCATTTCTCAGTCGAAAACCAAACAAGAGACTTATATAGTATTTGTCCTTATTTTATTTTTGTCATTTTGTCTTTTTGTTTCATGAAAATTGACCCAGGAAAGACTGAAATATAAACTTTTTTACACCTAATCTTGAAAAACTCCTGATTGATTTGTTGTTGTTGTTGTAATTGAAAAGCAATGTTTTATTTACCAACAGAAAAATTTTGTTTGTTCTTGTGCAACACGGTCTGGCAGAAATGCATCTATACTATGACACGCTAATAGCCTGTCCTATTATGCAACATCTCTATTTTACGTCCTGAAAAGTGTCAAATTTAAACATTATTTTCTTAGCGTCTCATAGACAGGTAGTTTGGTTGGAGCTACCTCAGGACATTTTCTTTTGGTTTAATAGCTGAGTCCACGTCTGAAGGACTGCAAATACAGTATATTGTCAACTAATTTAGTAATTGAAAAATCGCTTACTCGTCTTTACAGGTTTCCAAGCAATCATGAACTGAAACAAATATGTTTTTTTGGCATTAATGACATAGAAAATGTGTAAATTTGCTGCTTTTACTAGAAAAAACACTGAGTTACTAGTGAACACAAATTTTGAGTAAATGTGACTTAACTCGAGCGATTCTGCAAATTTTCACAAACAAAATTTACCATATATTTATGTATTTATTTCAAGTACAGTAGCTAATTTT
Source organism: Mugilogobius chulae (assembly GCA_038363315.1). NCBI lineage: Eukaryota > Metazoa > Chordata > Actinopteri > Gobiiformes > Gobiidae > Mugilogobius > Mugilogobius chulae. The sequence goes on from CM076400.1 coordinate 33,161,909, forward strand.
GCTATTTTCAAATTAGAAAAAGCTTGCTCTATTTTTTAGGATTATTTCAATGGCAAACTTTACATTAAGGCAGTAAAAACTTCATTCAGTCAATTATGAACACATGGTCTACTTTAATTTTAGGCTTTGTCTGGATCAAAATTTGTAAAAATCTTGTGGTCATGTGACGTTTGATTTACCGTTCAATTTATCGAAAGAAAAATCGCCCAACTAATTGATTACAAAAAAGAAGAATTTGCGTGGTATTCGCATTTCCATGAGGTTGGGCTTTCTTGTGAGGCTTAGCAAAAAAGAAAACATATCAGAATCGTGACCCATGTATCGAGACAAGAATCAAATTGTGACAAAACAGAATCATCCCTTCCCTAATTCTGCTGTACAATGATTGTTGCACAGTACATCACACACAGGTCATAATGTTGTTCCTGATAGGCGATGCATTATGTTAAGAGGGTGTGGTCTGGCTTACACAAGACAACATTGAGATTGATAATGACCCTTGCCGGAGTCCTGTTTTGGGGTTAATTTGATTTTAATGACAAGCCGGCCCTGCCTTGATTCAGTGCGTAGTATAAGAGGCCAACAGTGATGGAGAGGATAGAGCTGATTTTATATATTTACTATAATAAAAGACAGCCATGAGTTAAAGTGAAGCTCATGCACCGCGGATTCATCATTTTAGCCAAATCTCTGTCAATGATATACTTCCAATGGGCCCGTCTCGGCGGGTTAATATAATGCGATGCAATGTTTTAACGGTGCATGAACAGCAAATTGAGGAGCTAGTCGGAGGCAGATGACAGCTGCTGAGGGCTTCACTGTGGAGCGGCCCTTCTTAACTCGAGTAGGAACAAATGAGAAGTGGAGATGATTTAAGAGAGGAGCTAAGGACCTGCTCTGCATCTGTGTGTGGAGAGATGAGTGGGTGAGAGCAAACCCACACTGCAGTGATGGAGGGAGGCAAAGGGGAAGGCATTATAAGTCAGAGCCAGAGGAAGTAAACAAATGGTCTCACTGGATCCCATTGTACTCCTTCTATAACTACCCAACTGAATCAGGCCTGAGGGCGAAACAGGAGCAGGTGGTGGCTCCCCGGGTACTTACAGGAAGAAAAGCATTAAAATGTCTAATCAAACAAAAAGTAAAATGAGAAAACTTGGATGGCTCCTTTATGTTTATCTTTTAGTAGTTTACTCAAGAGCTAATATGGCAATGCTTTTGATTCATGTTTGTATGAATTGTACTGATAAATGTCAGTATAATGATCTATAGCTGTATATTTATGGTTCCAGATAGTTCCTTTCTCTCTTCCTCTCTCTCTTTCTCCCTCTCTCTCTTTCTCTGTCTTTCTCTCGTAGGTTTTCTCTGCACTATAAGCTACAATAAGCTCCTTCCCTCTCATACGATTTAAAGTAATAATAACGTAATCAACTTAAATGTGTTAAAACATGTAATTAAGCATATTATTTTAGACCTAATTATTATACAGTTGTTGAAGGTCGACAAAATGAATCCAAAATATGATGAAATATTAACTTTATGCAGTCAGACCTTGACAAACTGTGGCCCGTGGACCAGAGGTGGCCCTTGGACTGTTTCAGTGTGGCCCCCGGCACATTTCTGAGAATGTGTTACTTTTTATATTTATTTTAATTGATTGATTTGTTAATGAAGCATGTGTCTTTGACAGTTGTCCTAATATTATCACAATAAATGGTGAAAACAGTAGATTAAAAAGACTATGTTTTATAATATGCTTGCCATAATGATAATTGGTTATACCACTGACCGGGGTCCAGCCCAGTTGTCCGGGTTTGAATATCGCCCGCAGGAAAAAAAAAAAAAAATCAATACAAACAGCTTCCCTTAGATGAAAGTCAACAATATATCCTTCTTCAATTTGGTTTAAAAAATTTTTTTTTTTCATATCTTCAAAAAAAATCCACAATATATTGTGAAATTCACTTTAATTGTCCACCCATGCCACACAAATGTACTTTTTCTCAACCCTTTTACAATGAGAATGATTTGGGCTTTAATAGAATTACTAAAAGGTTTAAAAATAACTTTATTTGGTGGAAAAAATGTCAGTATATTTCTTCAAACCATTCAACAATTTAAAACCAAGTATACTTCTTAGTCGCGAAATCACATTTAATATTAGTGTTGTGACAACATGAGTTCAGACTAGAGTAACTGAACAACAGTGTCAATGGAAATAGAGAGAGAAAGTTGTCAGTTGGGCCAATGTCATCTTTACACGGCAAAGCAAAACAAATTCACACAGTATTTGTGAATTCACACAAACTTATGAGACACCATCATGACCATTTGCTGCTGCTGCGTTTGAGTATCTGACAGATGCAAAAAGACAAATTTTAGCACAAATGCTATTGTGTTTGTTTTAACATGCAGACGAAAACGTCTTTTATGTTTGTAAAAGATGTGTGAGTGTTTTTCTCTCGACTGGATTCTAGGATAGTTTTGATTTTTCGTCTCGTTTTGCTGCTGTGACTCTTCACTCAATCACTCTGAAAGTCTTGTCTGAATATTCTACCTTTTCCCATTTTGAGACTGTGTAGAACATGAATCAGCAGTGCTACACATATCAATCTGGCTTCTAGCAGGATAAGCCAAATGTGGCACAATCAGAATAAGCATGTGTTTATAGCATATATATGAATGTTTATAGCAGGATGATTCAAAGGCCGACACACATGTAATAAAAAAACAACTAATTTCAAACCCAATTTTGCTAGTGAAGTTACATTCAAAACAGTCAAAGATATTAAAGCTGAATTACTTTTTCCTCTCATATTTAGTAAATGTAATGTTTATTGTATTGTATTTTTTCAAACTTGTTAGAAAGAGTCTACCTTTTTAACAAATGAGAGTGGTTTGGCTGTTCTTATGCAATGCTAGTGGACAAAAAAAAACAAACATGCATGATGTTTCAGAGCATGGATGAGAAACTAGCGAGGCTCCACATGGTGTTTTAGAGCAAGAGATGAATTGGGAAGGATAATACTTATTTTCTTATATGGCAGTTTGAAAATTAGATACGCACGATACTATACACTTCACATTTATACAAAAAAGTATAGCCACTTTCCTCAAAACCATCGCGTTCCAGAAAAACAAAACATCTGGTGGCGTGAAACTACTCTAAGCAAAGGAAGAAGGCCGCTAACAGTGACAACGAGCCAAAAGAAAGCACAAACATCTGAGTGCACTGTGGATTAAAATGTCAGCCCGCAGAGTGGAGCGCTCTTTACAAAATGTGTGCTCATTCTTTTGTATTAAGACTATCACAGAGACTCATTAGTAACATCCTGCAGTGTGACGCTGTACACTTTATCAAAGACACAAATGCTTGTTTCTTTTAACCCGCACAGTCTTTGAAGAACAACTTAAGCATTATCTGTTCATAATTAGCATTTAGATGTAAGGTCTACTGTAGACTGTGGAACATCTGCTGCTGAGTCAGGACACTGCGTTGATGAAAGTGCATTTGATTAGCCACATGTGCAACACCAACACTCCTCTGTCTTCTGATCATTAAAGGAAATATTGTTTTTGAAATGCGAAGAAATTAGCATCTAAACTGATGTGAACCTGCATGCTGATTTACTATTTATAACATTTACATAATAATTCCACGGCATAGATGAATGCAAACATGTTGACAATGTTAAAGGTCCCATATTACACAAAAATGATCTACTTCTTAGCCATGTTTTAATGTTGTTTGCTTATGATAAACATTCTCAAAGTTGTGTTTTGTTTTATTCACACACAAAAAGAGTTATCCTGTTTCTTTACATCTTCAAAGATCAAAATGTCCTGTTGCAACTCGTGATGTCACTATGTGGAATGTTAAGTACAGCAATATTAGCCTCTACTAAACTTTTTTTTTTACCACATAAGCATTAGAATAACCTTAAGTTATCTAATGTTTCCTAAATAGTTTTTTTTTTACTTGATTTAGTTGATATTCCCACAGAAAATCTGTGAAGCAGTGTAGACAAGGCTAAAACAATAGCTGTTGCTTCAAAGTTGGGCAAATCCATCATTGAAAGTATTGTAGTGAAGGTGTGTGGAGTTTAAAAACATAGGGAATCGCTTATTACCTGTATTACCACTTAATGACATCACAAGATGGAATGAAGTGTTTTCAGGCTGAGTGAAAATCTCAATCTGAATAATCAGGATTTTTGTGGTGGACAAATCTGAGTGAAACCAAACACAACTCTAAAAGTGTTTTGGACGAAGAAGCAACATTAAAATAAGACCAAAAAATTGTGTATAGGCCCTTTAACAAACAACAAGCGAACAACAACTAGCATGCTAACAGCAATAACAAACCTGCAAACAGTGCAAACGTTCTTTTTTTAGATGTATTGTAGATGAAAAACTGCAAACTAGTTTTTACCATAACAAATGCTAGGGCAATGTCTTTACTGGGCAAAACTGATTTTAAGTTATTTCATTAAAACTAAATTGCAACTTTTTTGAAAGAAAATACAGACTACCATCTCCAAAGTTTTTCTCATTTGTGTTGTAGAAATGTCCATCTTGTGCAAAGTCTTAACAAGGCTGCCTGCAGTTTGGTTTTCAGTGTTTTCCTCCATTTTTCTAAACACTAGAAAAAACATAAAAAGCTAATTAATTCCTTTGTGAGTGGTGGCTCTATTTCAGAACTGTTTTGTCACCTGTTTTAGCACCTAGCCCACAGCACAGTGACGCATGAATCATGTCGAGCTCAACTCTGAATGTGTGATGGTCCAGTAAGTGATGGTCCTGTGAGTGATGGTCATGTGACTGATGATGGTCATGTGACTGATGGTCATGTGACTCCTGGCTCAACCCACAGAAGAACGGTGCCAAGGTGAGAGAATCGCTGCTGTTAATGAAGCTGGGACACAGTGAATGAGAAAGCTGTCCAGGCTCCAGGATGCCACTGCTGATTGTGAGCAATTATACTCAGTCTAGACGAAAATAAATAATAGATTTTGTCAGGCGCCTTAACTAGTTTCTCTACATGAGCCTAAGCCAAAATATGCTGCAGAATAGGATTTAGAATTGTGAGAGTGTACAAACTTATCAGAAACCAAAAATCTGATGACAGACAAATAGACTGCAACAAAGTATAAAATAAAACCTGACCGATCAAATGCACAAATAGTACTTTCAACAGACTTTAGACTGCAGGGATCATCAATTAGATTTTCCAGGGGGCCAGATCTTTTGGAGGACTCTGGTCCGAGGGCCGGACTACAGAACCACAACACAATCTTATGCTGTAGCTCTGTAATATCAACAACAACTCATAGGGGCCATACAACGCATAAAGTATTTTTATTATGGGAAAACAGATTGCGAGCCAAACTTAATTTTTGAATCTGGACCAAGAAAGGACGATCACTGCTTTAGAGTGACTGATTGTCACCACTCATCAAGAAGCTTCTGCAGCTCTGAAAGGTCTCTGAAATTGTCTGAAGAGAGAAGCTAAACTAAATAACTCACAACAGATAGTCTTTAGGGTGTTTAGTGCTGTTAACTGATTCCTTCAGTGCTTCAGAGAGATAAATAAGCTGGTCCCATGCTGCGTCAGAGGTGAAGAAGCTACTTTGAGAAGAAACATAGTAACTGTGAAGAACATTATTTTTTCTGTTACAGACTGTCTGGACTGAGCGATGCAGACACTGCAGGTTATCGTCTATCTTTTACAAACAGTTCAAAGAGCACTTGTATAACTACAATGATATAAGAAGAACTAATTATGTTTGATTTACACCTCACACTAACACAAAAATCCATTTGGTTAGGTTGTATGCTTACACTTTCATGTTAACATGAGCTTCCTAGCTCCATGTTCACTGACGCTGCTCCTGAAATAGCTGTATGTTACTGAAGGGGCTAGCTTTGATCCTGGTGTGTGCATTAGCCATGCTCGCTCTGGTTCGGTAGCAGCCTGTGGGTCTGGTTATCTCCACGCTCCACGCTGATGTCTCTTTCTACTCTGACACTGAGGAGAAAGCTAATTACACTAGAGCCTGGCATCAACTCCTACTTCAGAACTGTAGGCAACTAGTCACTGTCAAACAAAAATTGCCAAGCCTGATCAAGAAGAAGTGAACTCGGCAAATCAATATGGGATAAGTTTTACCCAATTTCTGACACTGCAGTGGGTTGGATATTGAAGAAAGGCTTTGGCACAAACTGTGGAGTGAAAAAAGAGCTGCACTGTGAGATGGGGAAGAATGCAATCTGCACACAAAGCCCCATCTGGCCTCTGAATCAAACCCAGGAACATGTTGACTATTGATTGCTAATAACTGCACCACCTTCTTTTTCACACGTCACATTATACTGTTTTTTGTTTCTTCTGGTAAATGCTTGTTTAAAATCAGTATTTATTAATACATATTTTAAGCTGTTGATAAACATTAAAAAATGAAGGAGAGCTGAAATAAGTCTGACTTATCATAACCAACAGCCAATTTTGATGATATAGCTTAACTTAAAGGACAGATAGTATTATAATTATTATTTCTTTTTAGAATGTTTAATTGTGTTTGAAACATTGCTTTCTCATAGTAGAAAGTTTTCAAAGTTGTTATCTGTACAGCGTTTCCGAAGATAAAGATGTTTCAACTCTCATCCGAAAGTCTGGCTGAGACTGGCTGTATTTATACTAAGTTATACGATGGCTTTTGTGACAGAACAAGACAATAACAATGGAAATAACGCATATTTGTCCTTTAAAAAATCTCTATTTTTCTACAATCAAACAATCTAATAATCCACTACTTTGGTCAATAACCACTAAACACATAATAAACATCTTCTGTACGTCTTTGTCAGTCATCCGGGTTTGCTTCAGAGTGAAACAAGCTTAAATTATGTCACCTGAACAGGGAGTTTTAGAGTGAATATGTTTCGCCGCTCAGTCAAGTAAAGCTTGTTCAGTTCTGACAGCTCTGAGAGAAATGTATTCACTCCAAACTGTTGTCCAGTTGATGTACTGGTAGTTTAACATAAAACTTAATACTGGAGGACTGCCTTTAAAGATACACTGTTTTTATATGGTGGGGGTTGATTATACTGTATGTTTTCACCTTCATCTATGACAATTAACTTAACGGACAAATGGGATGCATTTTTGTGTTCTCTCCTTTAAACCTTCTCCTGAGCTCATTGAAGTCCCATGCACTAGAAATATAAAAAGAACACATGATTGTCATATGATTTCCACATCAAATACTGAGTTAGAGCTAACAACTCCTACTGACTACAAAGGAAATTACACAAGCTAAGCAAACAAACTGATCTAGTCTGATATGCCAATGTTGCAAAAACGCTTAAAACATGTGTGGATGATTTATAGACTTAAAAACAGGACAGAAGATCTCAGAGATCTACCTATGACATCACAGATCAGGAACATTCAGAACAGTGTTTTGGGGGGAACGAAAGCTATCTCACAGACAAAACTTCAGCTGTGTGTTTGATAAGGAAGCAATTTTAGAATCAAAATAAAAACCCAAAAAGTAACTTTTGCGTAATATGTTCTCTTTAACTAACTTTTTTAAACCATCCCTTGTCTGCTGGAAAATATCATGCTTCACAAATACTTCACATAAAAATGGTATAGCATATCGTAGGACTTGAAATAGGACTTGTAAACAAACAACATTAAACATTTTAGAACATATTTAGAACAGCAATTTTACAGCAAAACATGTTTTAATGTGGTCTTACTTGCTTGTTGTTACTAAAAAAACAGGTATAGTATAAGGCCTGTAGAATTTTTTTAGACTGGAACAAAAAATTTTCTATGGAGACGACGAGCAGATGACAGATAATCCCCCCCAAAAACATACATAACTTTAAACATTAATAATGAATAATAAGCATTAAATTAAAGGTTTTGCTTTTGTTTGTTTATGGTGTCTGTCAGTCATTGTGAATAATCATTCAAATTGTGGTGATGAGTTTTCCCACAATAACATTAGATGTGATAATGTAAAACCCTTAGAGCTCTCAGGAAACACAAAAATCACACAAATCTGCTGTGTCTGACATGTGGTCTAAGAGCAACCCTTCGGGGGAGCAGCAGGCAGCACTCAGAACACTGCTGAGTATTTCACCTCTGTCTGTAGGCTGTGACATTAACAACCACTGCTGATTTAACTCCCTAATTCATCCACCTGCCTTATTTATGAGTCCGTCGGGTTTTTTAGTGCACGCTGATGGATCCCCCTCACTCCTCACTCTGTAACCCTTGGCACGCGCATAAAAACTACAGACAGGTGGTAAAAAAGTAAGTGTGACTCAGAGGAGAGACGGAGCATTGCTTTTTGTTGTAGCCAAAATAATTCATTTCTATTTCCAAAGGCTGTCTAAGTTTTTGGGGAGATTTTTATTCAGTGTGACTTTTGCACCGTGCCTCAAAAGAAGTTTTTATATAATGTTTTCCCCCCACAAACAGATTAGGTTTCCCTGGATGTGTACTGCCTGAATCTGGCTATGCACAATGCATATAAATACAGTACTTTGTAACTTCAAATATGCAACTTACTAGGCAAAGTGAGCATGGCAAAATGTTGTGTTAATAAACCTGGAATTATTATAGTTCCTTATTTGTACAACAATTTTTCAATTTTCAGTTTTACAGACCATCTCAACTACCAAAGCTATAATGCTATTTTCTTATGTAACATAAAAAAGGCAACTGCGACATGTCAGACATTCCATAACATTTTTATCTTGTTAAATGTCTGTGGAAGTCTTTGTGATGATGCTAACATAAGTATTTTGGGGTATTTGAAGCATGTGTCGACTCTCTCCGCTGTCTCCGGCAGAAACTACAGCAAATGCAACCTTCCTCCAACATCCCCTTTGCAACACATTCCCAACCCAAATTTCTGTCCTGAGAAACCCTGGCTCTTTTTTATTTAGCAGTGTAAAATGTGTTTAGATGTGTTTTGCTGCATTATTTCAATCTTAAAGTTAGGCAAAAAGTAGAAAATAAATAAATAATGTTAAGTTTCAATTCATCTGACTAGCTTAATTACACAAAAACTGTAGGGGGAGCACTACTGCTGAAGTCGCTTAGTTCTGCTTTAAGATTTAGAGCAGATGAGAGACCAACGAGAGCCGAGTCACTGTTAAACTTAGTTCTTTCATTTGAGTCATTGTAAAAGCTCAGATATTTATATTTACTATTTGCATAAATTCAGAGTTTTCTGCTTCTGTGCATTACTTCTAAACAACAAGAATGTAAGAGGTGGTGGCCCCCTTTTATCCTCGTCATTGATTTAATTGATTTCTGTTTCTAAATTGAATAACTCTATTTTGAACGACAGGTTGGAAAAAAGTATAGCTTGTTCAGTTCTGACAGAAAAGTGCTTGTGATTCAAAAACTTACATTCAAGGATGTATATTATGCACAATTGACTTTCTGAGTTTTTAATCCTCTATTTCTCCAAAACAACAGATCTATGATGTGTTGGATCTCTGAAATCTTCTGGTGCAGCTTAAGTTCAGTAATCATTCAGACTCGCAACCTTAGCAGAATAGACAAGATTGATTTCGTTGTTTTCCCTCGTTTCTTTTGCAGCCAGTAACTGGAGCTCTAACTCAATTCCTGATGTAGAAAACACGTGACTGTCATGTATGCTACACACTACACTTTTTGTATTGATTTGGGTGCAGCATGTTTGAAGGACGAGAACAACGCGAATAAAACATATTTGTCCTTTAAAAATGGTAAACCAACATTCCCCACTCCACAAATGTGAGCAAAGACTGTAACTGTTTTGTTTAGTCCTTGCCTTGTCCTTGGCTGGTCTTTGATGCTGTGTCTCTCCAGGGAAGCTCCGGACATGCTGTGACAATGGCCACTGCCTTCCATCTGTAATCCTCTCCTTGACTTTTATAGAAGTTAATACATCACAAATGCAGCTATTTGGAAGTTCTACAAGGAGGCTTTCAAAAACAACACAGCAAAATCAAGACAAAATGTATTAGAATTATTGCAACAGTCATTTTGATTATTTAAGAATGATGTAGTTTCTAAACAGCTGTTAAAGTTGCTTAATGATGTTATGTTATTTAAGTTTTAAATATATCTTAGACAGACTTGTGAAATCTTTATGGATACACTGTGTCAAAAAGCTATAAAATATCATAATACAGTAACCCTAGTGCATGTTCTTTTCAGCTTTTCAGTTCTTCTCAGCGCTGTCGACTGACTTCTCTCCACAAATGTAACACTTATAAATGAGAATAATCCTCTGATACAACTACATTTTTATTCTCTGATCCAAAATCTAGCATGGCTGTGTACTGATACTGCAAATACTGTAATGTCACTGTAATCCTCTATGTCAAGTTTTTTATTCACTCCCAAATCTACAATTCAACTTTGGGGAGGACATGCCTCTGGTGATGACATTATCATAAACTTTAAACGGCAATATCTGCTGCAGCTAGCCTTTTCCATCATGCATTATGTAAATCCCTGCTCGGTGATGTGGGGTCAGCGGTGGCGAGCGCCCGTGGATCTGATCTGAGTTCAGCATATGTCTGGTAGAGCACCCACAGGGCGAGCTGCGCTGTCGGTGTGATAGGACTAGAGCTGACCCAGAGCGGATGGTCACCTTATCTCCTTCAGCAGAGACCCACCCGAAAACCACACACAGACTCAGGCTATTACAGAGTGAAGATACAGGACTACAGCCATTTCAAACTACCACATGCAACCAACATAAATGTACATCTGTGCACTTTGATTCTTTTACTGTATACTTGGGTAATAGGCTACCATTAGAAACACTGTTTTTCATAACAAAATGCAGGCATTAAAAAGCAAACAATATCAGTAATGACATGATAGACCCTCTCCAAAGCAATAATATCTCTGCAATTTGAAATAATGAGACATTGTGTTGGGAGATAATATTGTGAATGTTGTTCTAAAGATGCAAAACTGAATATTGAGTATAATGTGTAGTCTACAGGGGATTTTTTTTGTTTATCAACATAGGCGATCAGTGTGCGAAAATTCAGCTAAATCAACATTTGTGAATGAAATTCGATCCTATGACCCTTAAAAGTTACATTCAGGTGAGTGAAAAAACTGTGAGAAAAACACTGTGTCAAGCTTCAGGAGACAGACGTCGGTCAGACTGGTTCATAACTGATTAAAACAGCTAGCTGTCGTCCCGTTTTGTTGTTTAATTCAAAGAAATTTCCCCATGTAAACAAAGGAGAGGAGCTCTTTCTGTATAACGCATGTGCAGGAGGGTGGAAAGTGATGTAGATCGAAAATCCCTCCATAGCAAAATATGCTACAAAAATAGCTCCTTAACAGTAAACATGGATAAGGTGATGTTGCAAACTTTCAAATGATGAAGGCAAGTTACCAAAATAAAAAATAAATAAAAAATAGAGGTATTTGTTTTGTGAATACTTTGACAGACATTTTGCTTTTATCTGATAATTAATCTATTTATTTATTAAAGTTAAGATTTATTAGAACAATAAACAACATTACATTAAGCACAATGGCAGAGATTCTAGATTTACAGCTAATTTCCATCTGTTGTCCTGAGGAGGTCAGATGCTAATAAATACTTTTTATGTTTTAACACATTTATGTTGGACCAAAGACTATATACTGTCAATGTGTTGGACTCTATATGATTTTTTTCTAAATATTATTATCAGGATATGCCACAAAACTATTGAGATAATAATTGTTGTCAGTATTGTAATAAAATGTCGTACATGCCTGTGCTAACCAAGGGTTAAAAAATCCTGCGTGAAAAACCAAAGTCACAGGAGAGTAATTAAACAAAGACACTAAGAGATTAATAACTAAGTCCTTTAATAAAATATGAGTGAACAACAGTGTATCTCTTAAACCTGCTGTAGGCCCATTTGTTCACATAAATATGAGTCATATGCAGAAGAATGGAAGCAGAGTAAGTTATAAAAAAGAAAAAAAAAACCTGCTCCGACTACAATGATGCATTAAGTGGTTTAAAATGATGCTACAAATCTGTAGTTCACAAATTTGCAAAGATTATACCACTGAACACAATTATCTGTCATAACCATGCTCTATAGTGAGCTCAAATTCAGGACAAAGTGTATGAACTGAACTTGGAGCACAGTTCTAAACTAATAGAGTTTTTACAAGTGGACTGCAGCAACTACCAGAAGAATAAGCCAACACAATCAAAAAACTATGAAACACGATTAAGAACACAAATCTAAAACAGATATGTGAGAGAGGAATTGGAGAAAAGTAATAGCCAATAATGCTTTATAGAGTAAACAGTGTGCAGCCTTCTGTACACCAAACAAAGTTAAAGATAAGCTCTTGTAACTACAGCACTGTCGGTGTTATAAATGAGCCTCCCTCACACGACCACTGTACAAGGAACAACAATGCTACCGAGCTAACAAAACACTGGTGGGAAGGCAAAGTAATTAAAGTCCCTGCCAAAGTGGACAAAGACCGATTCCTAAATAAAACAAACAGTGGAGTGTGGAGAAAGAGATTACCCATTTAAACAGAACTGTTGTACTTTCTAATACCGCACAGCCTCGGACTATAGATCACCTCCACTGCAGCGCTACACACACGCTGGCAAAATGTCAATGAGATAAAAGAGATTGAGCTTTGGGTTTATGGTAACGCCACCATGATGCTGCATATTGAGTTACATTGTGTCACTTGGCAAGACACCTTTAGATGCATCTGTGTTGACATAGTTGAGTCGAAGGTTGTACTCACAATGGCAGCTTTGCAACAGAAATGTCACAATGAAGAAAAATTCAAATCAAAATCATTAGGGCTGTCCACCTTTAGTTAACCAATGATGTTTTAATTGAATCATAAATTTAGATGTAAAGTAGAAATGAACAGACAGACAGACAGACAGACAGACAGACAGACAAAGTGAGCTAAAATATGCAAGTGAATTAGGAGTTTAATGTGTCTTTTCTGTTTATTGTTTGCAGCTTGGATCAGATACAAGATTAGATCATAGATGCTTAACTTTAAAGACTTTGTCGGGTTTATGCCATAACTTTGCTCCGCCAAATAAATTAAAACAGCAGCTGTGTGGTGGACCAGTCACAGAGCAGCATTGTGGTGTGGCTGTAAGATTCAGAGACATGACATGACATTGCAGACAGGCACACTTCAGCCTATTTTAGCAGAATTGTGGACTACTTTTCCTTTTGAATATTGTGTACATAGAGGATGAGGCACAGGAAATCAGATTTATGTCCGCAGAGCCAGATCTAACCTTTTGGGGGCCCTAAGCAAAAATCAGCTTCGGGGGCCCTCCAATGCATTCTACGAAGCTTAATCAGTCAAGCCAAATCAGCGTTTAAATTGACTGTTTTCATTATAATTTATAACTAAGCGACACAGACAAAAATACGTGTAAGCTAAATCATAATTCTCACAAAAAAAGGAAAATATAAGCTTCTGCCCCGGAAACTTTTGAATAAAACAAATGCATTTTCCCTCAATTTCGAGTGAGTTATTTTAGACCATAATTTTATGCATAATTTTATCATTATTTTCATTGCACCTCTCCTCAAGTTTTACTTGGTGTCAATGTTTTCAAATGGGGCACCAGCACTGTCCCTCTCCCTGTGAGCTCCGCCTCTGTTCTCTCTTCACGCTGACGCTGGAACAGCTGATAACCTGCATCATTGCGCTGGACTTTTTAGACATAAATACTAACATATGAAACTTTTTTGGGACAAACAGCCTCATGTTCATGTGGCTTTTGAAATAATTCAACATAAATATGCAGAAATCCGCCGTATTTCTCCGCGGTTATTTTCATTACGGTCATTTTCTGCATACTTTTCATTTCATTAGCTATTTGTGTGCGTAGTTCAGCCACTACTTGTCCTATTGACACAAAATAAAGATTGTCGAGAGCTTATGAGATACAGAACATGCATTTGTTGTCCACACTGTTCCCAGGGTCTTTGATTTTGCGCTGAGAATGATCAGACACCTGTTTCTGCTTTGGTCAGTCTAAAGCGCAGCACAGGGGGAGTGGCTGTGTCTCTGCCGTGTCTCAAGAACAGTAGAGGGGAGGGTCCATCACGTTAAAGTTCATAGGATTGGTCAAACAGGGATCATGTACAGCCCAAACCAGAGGGAGAAGGCAACAGGCATGAGGACTGGACTGACATAAACTCGAAAAACTATCAGCGCTCAGAAGGAGGCAGCAACTTGCGTAGTCTGCGTATAGAAAGGTCCGGCTCTGTATGTCTGCCCCCATCAAACTGCTGAAATCTGTGATGTAAAATCTGAAGCTGTAAGAATCTGCTGAGTGATTGTGCAATATTCAGTTCTCTTGTAAAATATGACATGATCATGTACATGTTGTAGTGTTCTAATAAAGTTAACTGCAATGCATGCCAGGAAGTGCTGTTTTTACCACAAGTCACAGATAAACCTGGTTTTCTGATTTCAGGTTGAATATTTTTAATTAGTTAACTTTGTGTTTTCCAATAAAAAGTAAATGATAATTGCAGCACTGTAAAAATGAGACAACTGAGTACTGTCTGAAATGAATAATAAAGAATTTAGGTTCTAATCAGGAGCCGAATGCTGTGCTCTGATTGGCTGTGCTTGGGTGGTCCACTGCAGTTTCACTTTGTTGTTTGTAAAAAGGTTATAAGGCATAATTGCAAGCAAAATAAATACATGTCGATATTAACAATGTGTTGAAGGATTTATAAGAGGAAATTGTCAGGTTTAAAACCTAAATTGTAGAGTGTGAAAATCAGCTACCTCACCTTTAAGTTAAAGGGAATTTATCATATACATTAAGTTTATACCAGGACTTACTAATTTGTAATTCTTATAAAGAGCAAGTCTATTCATATTTTTGATCATATGTATTTTCTTGAGCTGGACTCCTGCAGGTCAGTAACAAAAATAGTTATTTTCCAGGAGTCAATAAAAGTCTTTCTAATAAGTAAAAAGAAGTGATTTATACTGACCCTGATTGAACACCTGAATTTTCCCCTCAAAAGTACGATCAGGCTCATCCAAGCGTTACAGCATGTGTCCTCCTGTAGGTGCTGGGTATCAGTGGGCTTATCACGTCGCTCGAGTGTCTGAATGTGTGTCAAGAGAAGTGGAGATCCATTCTGCTCTCGTAATTAACATCAAGCACCTTTCACTGTTGCCATAGAGAGCTGGGGCTTCAGTATTATTAACTGGCACACGGAGCCGCCTACAGAAAGTTCACGATCAGAACTATAAAAATGTGGGACGTTAAGCCACGGCACAATACTATGGTAATGCAATCAGTGACAAAGAGATCAAAGAGTTCATGAAAAACTTCTTGTCAATCACGTTCACACAAATACGATGTGATTCCCAGATTCCCAGCCCAATGAACGCTTCACAATTCACATCCAGCAAGAGGTTATTTCCTTATTGTGTGCAAAAGTGACAACTTATATGAGACATGCCCAACAACCTCTGCTCAATTAGATCACATGGAATAATTTCTATGTTATAAATGTCCTACATGTTTTAAAGCTCTTGCATAAATCAGCAAAACCCCACCAAAGACGACTTTTGTGATGTCTTATGAATGCCAGTCAGACTGTTGGCCAGGATATTAAAATGAATGAAAACTTAACAGGCAAACGGTGGAAAAATAATGAAAAATTGACCTCACGCTTTCCTCGCTTAATAAGGTCTCTTGTCTCCACACAGTGTAAAAAGGAAGCTTACAACAGCTCTTCCTGAATTCTGGATGTTAAAGTAATGGTAAATCAAAAGACAAATTAACATATTAATTCAGTCTTTGGGTGACTTGATGAATTGTGAAGCAAATGGGAAATAAATTGAGTGACATAGGTGTGGCCATGTCATTGTTGAGTCCTTGAGCCATTTTGAGAGAATGTAAAGTGTGTTGATACAGCGAACAGATCAACAACAGTTTCATGAGGTTTACTGTTAAAACAATATTAACATCCAAAACACACACATAAACTTCTCATTTTTTCTCATTAGCATTTTAATTACTTTTTCTTTTTAATAGGACACCAAGGTTTCCAAGCAACTGAAAAATTGCCAAAGAAGGAAAGTCTTCTTTTTGTCAAACTTTAATAAGGACAGCTACAGACAGACACCTAAAGCTTCAGAAACAGGGTTATAGGGAGCTCACAGTGACCTGGACGTCAGGCATGACTAAGCAGAAAGTTGAACAGAAAAAAACTCTTTTCACTTCAACCACAAATTCACAAAACTTTTAATATTTGACCAAGATAATAAACTATAACTTCTATATAGTAATTGTCATGACTATCTAGTTTCACGTGTTATTCTTTTCTATACAACAAGTATCTGTAAACAAGTCTAATTAAATTTCTTCATGCATCTTAGTTTAGTGAGGCAGCAGCACATACAGTGTTGTGAGCCTGGCAGGTGGGCCACCATTAGACTAATGCTTCAGAGCAGGCCATTACTCACTAATCCGCACCACTGGGATTTCTGCACACTCGAGCTGGCAAAACACGCTGAAGAAACAAACAGGTAGAAATTGGTTTCTATCCATTTTTACTGGTATGATCACGTCTTGCTTCCTGCTGTAAAGAAAGTCACACTTGAAGCTTATTATGGTGCTTTTATGCCTGATGCCCTTCCTCAGTTCAATAATATAAAGTGTTTTTGGTTGATTAGGTAGTAAGAAATGTAATGTTGAATGTTTTGATGTTGTAATTTAAAATGAAGCCTGAGGATCAGAGTGAATGAGCCCAAGGGAGCATTAGTGCAAATAAGGTAATATACGTATATTGGCCAGCCGATATTGTGGGGTCGATATTTAGGTTTTTTTTTTTTATAGTGGCCATATCGGCTATCAACCTAAATTTTGGCTGATATTTAATCAGGCAGTTGTTTGGGCTTTTCCTCTGCGGGAAAGTGATCAGTGATCAGCTGAGTCTAAGTTGGAAATGATAATACTTCTTTTATCTCTCTCCATTTCTAAGTTTGCAGTCTTGATTTTATCATTAACACGTCTTTAAGTTGTATTCTTGTTTTTTTGACTTTGACTGCAACACAAGCTTTAATAGGTGCTTTGTCTTTCATGAGGCTATTGTTTCTTGGCCTAAAATACAATCGAGCCTTATTACATTGTCTGAAAAAGACGCACATGTACCGTAGTGGATAATAGTTTAGGCTGAATTTTTTTTTTTGGGGGGTTTATACTATGTCACCCAATGCTTTTAAAACTAAAATACGAAAATCTGCCTCAGAAATCAGCCTTGAAAATTGGCCATTGATATCAACACTGGTTAACTAATTTTTGATTAATCAGCATCGGTCAAAGAAAAACCCAAATCGGTTGATCTCTATGTCACTGACAATGACGTGTGATGTATATCAATCTCATCAAACATTGTGTTGTGAATTCATGCAAAGATGTAGTGAACTGAACAGGATCTGATTGTGAGGAGCAACAACAAGAACAACGGACACACATCTTTTTCTTCAATATTCAGTGGTTTCTACAGTTATGTGTTTGCCAATAATCGAGCTACAAGTGAAAAGTCGCAAAAAATCTAATAGCACTGGGCACAAGGTTCAAGGAAGCATAATCCAGAAAAATAAATATCTAGTAAAAAAAAACACACACACAGGCAAAACATTTTGGTTTCAGCTCAAAATTATACTCACCTTCAAATTTCACTTTTCTCTGTACATCTTTACACTTAATAACATGCTTTTCCAGTTACCGCTTCATCAAAGTTGTTCATTAAACAGTTGACTAACTACATTAACTTTTGTGAATTAAAAAAACTCTATTTTCTGCAAGACAGACCGACAGATTTGATTAGATTAAAACCTGCTGCCTGCCAAGAATCTAATAATAGCCATTCTCTTGCAATAAACTAAATATGCCTTTTGCAGGAGTGTATAACATTATGGAGTGTTGGTGATGGTAATTGCTACAGACAGTGGATATAATGAGGACCATTCACAAACAAAATGAGGAATCTGAAGCTGGACAGTGATAAATAGGAGAGCGTTCGAGCCAGTGAGGGAGTGAAATCACAGACACAAGGGCTTGTTGCATTGGGTTTCTCTGTTGGCCTTCAAAGACCCACACAACTCTGCTCCACAGTACAGCTGGAGAAAGACTGTGAGGACACACAAAGGCATCAAAGATACAGCTCATGTAATGGTGGAAAAAAGTCTAATATCAAAAACAACTGTGTAAGTCCAAGACAATGAGTTGCATCACTGTGGTGGGCTCAAACTCCAACTCCTTTTTAATGACCTCCTCTCCAATTAGTGATGCACTTTCAAAAACGCAACTTATCTTTGACTTACTATTTTTTTTTTAGAAAAATCGGAAAACCTCTGCGTGTCTAGAATCCAAAAACACTTAAATCATAACCTTTGTTTATTTTATTTTAGGGTTGCTAAGTTAATCAACTAATCAGATCTTTTCAAATGTTTCTGAATAATCGTCAACTAATTTAGGAATTAACAAACTGATAAATCAGGCCAATTACTTCCTCGCTTTCCAAAGTTCTCGCCAATTATGGATTAAGAATGTCTTTCAAGGGCAGTAAAATGAAACTGGATTGGATCATCTCAGCACAGCCAATAAGAAGTATGCTTTTGGTTTTTAAGAAGAAGCAAAAAAAAGTGTTTTATTAAATTCAGACAGTTACATAAAGGTCTGTTACCAAATTACCAAGTTACCAAATACTTTTTTATTCTTTTCTGACTATAGCGTGCAGTGATATTAAAACGTGTTTGAGTTATGTCTATCCTCTATAATCTGTCTCTTTGAGGAAAAGACAGATTATATAGTCTGTGTGACAGCAGGAAATAGATCCCACAACATTACACACTCCCTCATCGCACCATCCATTCCTCATCAAAGGAATTTGTCCAATATTTCTGTGTCATTTATCTCTGCTCATGGCCTGCATCACTTCGCCTAACACACTTTCTTCATCCTATGCAGCCGTACAGTCTCCAGTCCATTATTTTTCACTTTGTTAAGAAAGATAAGATAAGACACTGCTAAGTTAATTTGCACCTGTGTCAGCAAATCAGACAAATTACTTTTCCTCTCAGAAGTATTAGACTTAAGAAATGCATAAGGATTATTGAAATTTGCACAGCAGCACAATATTGTATTAGTAAATCTTCAGTGGAAAAGATTATAGCAAAAGGCAGACGGCACATAACAAACAAGAAAAAGCTGATGATTCATGTTCACAACAGTTTTGGGTGGGGCCACAAGGGTCTGTATGTGGGGCTATGTAAGACAGTGGGGCAGAATATCTACACCATTGTACCTATGCAAGGTACAGGTGACATTCAATCAATTTCTGGATTGTATTGATTGTTGTTACAAATGCTTAAATGTGTCAACAAAGCTATGAAGTATAGTTGTTTATGTGCTAAAGATTATAAAAAAGCGATATCTTACCATTTATGTATCTGTAGATGTTTCTGCTCACTTTTCAGTAAAAAACAAATCTTGTTGTTTTGATGTTTTGTAATCAGATAGCACTAATTAGTTTTCAGTGTGGTTACCTCTAAAACACTGCTTTTATTATGTGACTGTACCACTGTAGGTGAGACCAAAATACCTCATTAAAAGTAGATTTAAGCTGTAATCAGAATAAACTGAGGTCATTTGGGTTTACAGCTTCAGAGGGGAATATTTCTGTAGAGACTTAAGTGGTGATTTGTTTTACAGCTCAGTGAGAACACAGTGCAATGCCTTGTGTAGCGCACTGATCACAGAGGCACTTCTAAACCTAATCACATGTGGGACTCAGCACACAGCTTAGATCACATACACACAAATACAGCCTTAATAATAATAATTAAGTGTAAAAGTTAGAGATGTAAATTACTCATTATGTGCAAAATAAAGTCTTAAGTATGCATGTAGTTGTTATTTTTTGTTTTGTACTTTTTCTAGTTTTGATGGTGATCTTACAACCCAACTCTGGATTTAAAAAAAAAAAAAAAAAAAAAACTGATGGGGATCAATTTGCACAGAAATCAGCAGCAAAAACTGACTTGATGGCTATGATGTAAAAGCTGTTTTGTTCTAATGGGTCCCTGTAAACACGAGTTTTCTGAACCACCTTCACTGTTAACACTGGAAATAAATTGTGCTTCTTTTTTTCCAGTGTCTGAACAACAAAACCCAGAAAGAATCTAACGAGCCCTCCAGGGGACATACTGTAGCCCTCCATCCCTCCAGGATTATCTACAGCCTGGTGGGTCAGCACCAAGCCTCCTCAAACACTGCATCAGTGCTCTGGATTTTAAAGACAAACTCATAAATAACAGACTAGTGGCATCACCGTCACCAGATTAACCAGTCCACAAACAGAATGTATTCTGATGTGAAACTGAATCACTTTTGCTTTCAGTATTTCTTGGAAAGTCCAAATGAGAGTCATTACAAAGTGATAGAAAAATATAAAATGTAAAAAAATCCATCACACTGACATAATGCTAATAGGACCTAGACGCTTCTCTGTACACCTGCTTTTACAACTCCACTGTCGACATAATGAAAAAGTAATAGAAACAGCTTCTTCAAAATGTCTAAGTCCAGCACATAAGCTGCTCAAACTGTGTGATCATCAAGTGCCTTTGCTTCACTGAATATATCATATCATGCAGATTATGTGGATTGCAAAAAGATTTATTACACTTAAGTACGTACTTTTATAGTCGCCATTCATTAGCAGCTAATCAGAGCTTCTCTGACAGATGAGGACAAATTACTCACATAATGGTATATCACAAAAATCCATTCAATCAAAGAAAAAGTTACTTGGATTGACTGAATAAACTTTTCTTAATAGCTCTGATTAATAATGACGGACAGAGCTCTATAGCACAAGACAAATTCCTACTGTCTTTATGCTAAATGTTGATCACATTCACGTCAGAGCTGAATTAACAACAAAGATTGAACTTGACATCTGGTCTTGTAACTCTGACTTGACCTTTGGAAATGTCACAAATGAAGAGCAGTGAAGCCGCTCTCCTTGCTTGTGTGGCATCACCTCTTGTTGTGGTCGAGCGGTGTCATATGTTTGTGTCAGAGGAAAATCCCCTTGACTCGAAGACCATTTAATAAGGCTGCACAACACGAGTCAGCTGAGGCGGGCAGACGCCGGTTAAGGAAGGAAATTAAGATGGAAAGTCATGCAGTGGCATTTAAACCGCTAACCTTTCAGTGGGCCTTTGCTAAAGAAAATTAGCTCATGTTAAGTCACTGTCTGTACTCATTATGTTTATTTTTGAGTTGTCATTGAGCCTATCCACTTTTGTTCATTGTGCTATGAACATGAATTTTTAAAGCAGAATTAGGCAACATTTTTTAACTTTACCTTGTTAAATGTCTTTGTAAGTCATGCTTCATCTCAGTCAGCTGCCTCCCGGTAAAAAACTCGCCCTGGCAATTTCTTCACTGCCGCGGAAGTTGCTTAGATTCTGTTATGACCAGACATCCCTTCACGCTTTGACAGACAACTTTACAAAGACGTGAGAGTCTGGAATTAGACTCGAGTTTCACTTCTGGCAGTAAACCACTCACAGAAAACACGGAAAAATTGAAAGTGGCACTAAACCGGATGTTATCGTAAATATGTAGCACAAGGATTTTAAGGAATTGATATGTTCATTGTTCAAAACAGAAGTTAGCGCTGAAAATAATATCAGCTACATTCAGTTAGGGAAAAAAAAGTTTGGAAATTGAGGAGGGGGGAGGGGAGTGGTGGTTTGAAATTGAATAGTCCTAATTTTGGACGCCAAAGTGTTTAACTCTGTTGCTGGTTCCAGACCTATCAGCATTCAATTAAATGTAGAAGGGGCTGGTTGGTCAGGAAAGTTTTAAGAGACTATACTCTTTTTTTTTACAATAAAATAAATTAAAACCAATTTCCCCCGCACAGATGTTAAAGGTGCATTGCGTAAGTTAAAATGTTCAATATTACGATATATCAAATTACCGTTCATTGGCACTTGCCTGGATATGCGCCATGATGTTTTGTAAACTTACCGAGTTTGCCTCTGTGAGCGCAGACAGGCTCATAAAGTGAGTGCGCTGGTCGCATTTTCCCGCGCTAGTCCTCCTTCACTGGATTATTGTCATTATTTCTATTTATTTAGCAAAAGCTCTCGGTTTTATACAATTGACGACTGTTGTAAAGACAGTTTAATGAAAAAAAAATAAATAATCAGTGGTAAATACTGCCATCTAGCTTCCGAACCCCGTAACACACGAAAGAATTCAAACAACTAGCCCACCGTAACGGCATGGCATGAAGCCGACTGCAGGACCGAGGAGCACTCGGACATGTTTTTGAGAAAGAGGAATTGTGCTGGAGATCAATAAGACGCTCATCTGGTGATTATTTTCATTAGAAGGTAAGACTCTCAGGCCTGTCCGAGTACATCGCACATTTAGACACAGATTTAGAAGCTTAGCGCTTAGCTGTTTGTCTGGTAAGGTTTATGTTTTATTAGAGTAATAAATTGCCATTGAGCATTTAGTTTATGAGAAATTAGTCCTGTAAAAAGCTTGTTTACAATTTTCTCACGCTAAAACAAAGCTTTTCCTCAAACTCTCATATTCTTTCTTGTGTAACTTTTGGAGTTTGTAAACTGATCATTCAGTAAAAAGAACATAAAATCGCCAGCATCTACTTTTTCATACAAAGTCTTTGTTTCTAATCAGAAACATTTAGCAAAAATAAGATGTCAAAAAGAATATTTTAAGCGTAAAATATGTCTTCAGCTGCTGATAGTAGGGTGGGTGCAGTGCAAAAACCAAAGATGGGCCTGTTCAAACCTTGCACTTACGCCATCCTTTAATGATCTTTCAATGTAGTTTGTTCACTTTGTTTTCTCACGTCTGTTCTTATCTTTGTTTGTTCATCAAACTCAACAAGTTCGTCTGTTGTTGTTGTTGTTGTGATTGTTGCTAACTGCCGGTAGCATACAGTCTCACAACAGTAAAAAAAGTTTAAAACACATCAAGGTGAACAATTCAGAAGCTCAGAATGCATTAAGTTAATGAGCAAAACACGTGGCTTGACGTGAATTTAAAGGGGCACTGTGTAAGAAAAAACAAACAAGTGATTTCCACTTTGAACAACAGAGGAGCTTTCACATGCATTTGCCTATTTAGATGCTGACATCTAGCGTCAATAATACACTTTCGGCCCGTAATAAAACATTTAAATACGTATAAATGTATCACAATGATTGGTTGGTTGCTCTCTTAGTATTCATGTTGTAAAGAATAAAATGATTTAATGTTTGTGACTAAATGTGATTTAAAATCCCTCACTACACAGTGCCCCTTTAAAATGAATTCTTTCTATTTGTTCACATTGATTATTGGACCTTTAAAATCCACCAAATCCACTTTATTATATAGATTGTATATATAATTTGATTAATGATTAATGCTCCTGTAGAAAAACTGATGTCCATCTGTAATCCAAGTAAAACAATATAACTGTGTATGTTCTTCCATCTTTAAGTGAGTGCATTACTTGGCAGGATTGAAAGATTAGGCGTGGCTAACAGGCAGAGTAATCATACCAGCACTAGCCTGTCACAGCAGAAATCATCAGTATAATTACAGAGCTGACAAAGTGGTAATCAAAACGCTGATGGCACAATAATGAATATCACAGTTTTTCTCTCTCTCACTCCTATTGTTTGCGCTTATCGAAGCAAATTACATTGTTTTAATCGTGGTTATATTTTACAGATAGTAAATTAAACTTCACAGAATGACATGTTTTTTCCAGTGGATTCACAAAAGGCCAAGATTACTCTTCGTAAACAGCAGCTGCCAGATTCAGTTCTCTACCAACTAAAACAAAGGGACATCTTCCTTCTGTAAGCTTCACTTGTTCAGTCAATTTATAAATATATTTTGCTAGTGTTATCACAAATGTATGAAGTTGACTCAAGTCAGGATGAAGCCGTATGAAATTTTCACAATATGACAACCTTGACCCACATACCACAGCATGACGGTAAAATGCAGAAATAAAAAATCAATGTGCAACAAAAATATATAACTTCACTAAGATGATAATGGTCTTTGGCTGTGCTCCTTTTAAAAGTGATGGCCTTGAGTGAAAGTGTGTGATAGACAATGCTTGAAACACTTTTCTATTCTGGTTATCTACATTATTTGTGACCATTTTTACTGTTCATTTTTCTGCCTCATCTACTTTTTTGGCAGCGTGTTTCGTGTTTAGCTGCAATTAGCCTGTAGAATTTGGTCCCTGAGTTCATTTTAACTGTCTTTATGTCTGTTTGAGATTGCTCTGCAAGAAAGACAAGCTAACATGTTAGCAAACTTAACAGAGCTACACAAGAAGTGTACAGCTAACAAATGGGCGAGGCAGAATAAGGTGAATATTAACAAAATACCATCACAGTCTAGTGTTTTCAAACAGCTGGTATGCCTTTCTACAGGTTATTGTCCCATCCCGGGTCGGTTGTACGTACAATATAATTTTTTGACTGGGTTTAACCTTTTGCACTAGCCATATCATAGTTGCCAAATCTGCTTCTTAATAGCGACTTTGAGCTTCTTTTTTTGTTGGATCTGTAGGTTGCATTTTCTGAGACTGTTCAGAACCAGCTCTTTACCCAAAAATGTTTGTTAAGCCAAGGTTTGCTTCACATTACTAGACCAAGAAAATGTGCTCACCATATTACTGTAGTGTATGCTCAGGGGAAAATATGTAAAAAAAAAAAACTATTTCTGTGAGATGAGCTCGCTTGTTTTGGGATTTTTTTTCAAAGGCTTTGTCACTTGTGACTCCCGGAAAATCTGACAACCTTGAACTAATCATGTATTAACGTTTGTTTGTCAAAAATGTGTTTTTATTTCTTTCTGGTCTGTATTAAATATTGAACAGTTCCTTTAGTATTTCAGTATGACATTATAAGACTGTTGTATCATTTACTTTAATTCAGTACTTGGATAAAAATGAATCAAAAATAAGACCTATACATGAAGAACTGAATGTCTAAATCAAATACAGATCATGCTAGATATTAACAGCGCAAAGAGAATATGTTCCAAACCGCCGTAAAAAAAAAAGGGAATTATAAATTGTTGTGTTGGTGTGTTGAGTTGAGTAGCCGTTTCTATTTAAAGCCTGTTGTGTTGGAGCAGCTGTGCTTCAGTGTCTCGGGTCAGAGTTGAGGTCAGTGCTGAATGACTGTGTTGGGTTCAGGTGAAGGACGTCGCTCTGTCGCTGTGGAGATCTGCATTTTCAGCTTACACCAATGACACGGCCTTTCACTGGATTCATAACAAGTTTGTGTGTGTTTGCAAATTAATGTGAAAGAAGTATAGGTACCTCTCAAATTACTCAAGTTATAAATTGAACATTTTTGCTAAGTTTAACTGTTTCTACTGGTATATTGTAGTCAAGAAGATTATTTACACCAGTAGCATAAACATAAAACATAAAAAATATAATTGTGACTATTTTAGAAAAAATGATGAACGTATTCAACTTAATTCACTGAAGAAATATACTTTTATCTGTGCTGTAGTTTTATTTATTTTGTTATAGTTCATTTTGTATTATTATTATTATATTTTTTTTTTTTTTGGCTCACATTCAAGTTTAAAGTTAGAATGGGAGTAATAGGAGTTTTAACAATAAAATAACATGACTCATTTTAGCACAGATATTTTGTAAGTATCTTTTCAGGTGGAATGGAAATTAGTCTACAATGTCCTGACTACAGTTAATGTCCGGTTTGTTCACTCATCTCTGCTAAGTTTGTCTGTTATTGTTGTTAGCATTGTGGCTAATGGCAGGTCTCGCTCCTAACAGCTGTGAAAAAAGCTTAAAACACATTGTGGTGAGCACTTGAGAGGCTCAAAATGCATTAGTTAAGTGAACAAAACATGACTTAAATAACTGAGATTTTTCTTTTTTTCCATAATAAATCATTGCAGTAATCAATGAATAATCTTTATATCATGATGTTTTTCTTTCACATTTTCAATTTTTTTTATTGTGACATCTGTAATACACAGGTGGGACAAGGCTGGGACAATCCAGACTAACTGTTGCACTAGGTCAAAATCAGACTTTAACTAAATACCTCATGTGAGTTGTCAAAGACGTCTGCTATTAATCTATTAGCTTGTTGACTCGAATGATCTCGACCAAACTGTTGCAGCCAGCTGTATTCTCTATTCTCACACACTTTAGTTTCATTCATACACCTACTCTATGTGATGTCATCTATCATGTTCTTTAGCTGTTCTCATTTCACCACAGTTTTCAGCAATATAATCTTCCTAAAATATACTCACTCAGCTCATCAACCCACTGATTCTTCTCCCTGTGTTTGCCAGATCTATCACCACATAAAATATGCATTCATATCTGCACGAGCCTATATTGTTACAGACGTTAGTCTGAAAATGCCAGCTCTCTTTCCTTGAATGTGTTATTTTGAGAGCTAAAAAAACTAATTAAAATGTGTAACTTCAGCCTCCCCCAGTTCCCATTGTGAGGACACGCATTATGGCTGCTATAAAATGAAAAATGATTATTATACTTTCCACTTTATTGAGAATGAGAAATGCAACTTGGTAGTGAATGTTTTATGGGTTTTACAGTGCACTGGTTGCTGTGTAGCTACAATGAAAAGTTGTCTTTCTCTATAACAAACACCTTGAGATGAAAAAAATAAAATGAAAAAATATGAAAATTTAGTCCCAAGTTGTGATGCAATGCAAGAAATGCTCAACCTCAATACTGAGTAAGAGGTTTCCATATACACCAATAGACTTACACAATACTGTCTCATCATGTAGAACATGTTCATCTTGACAGTTTTACTTATTCAAATAGCATCACGATAAATTCACAAAGTCAAATAAGAAATAATAAATACTCCTGACATTTGACACATAATAAATAAAATACAAGTAACTCATGGCCTTACACTTGTGACATGATCATGAGTTGGCCAATGTCCAAGGCCCTACCTGAGGCCCAAAGTCCCTCAAACCAGAAAAAGCGGTAGAAAATGAATTATTACATTTTGATTGAAAAGCAGTTTCAAGTTGTTTCAGTCACCACTGGGAGAGGATTTTCTTTTAGAATAAAGCTAATCCAAAAGTCTGATTTCTCAGTTTGACTTTCACTAATGAAGAATTGTTTGCATCAGGCACATCCTCAGGCTGGCTGTGGACCAGAGAGACGAGGGACAGCAGGCGGCGCGAAGTGGAAGTGTTTATTTAGACACAAACAAACAGAAAGAGACTGACCACGAGTTATAGAACTCCATATAAACATGGTTAACTACATTTACAAAACAGCAACATATGCGTTTCAGGACTAGGAAGCAATAATCAACATAGGCTGGCTGCCAAAATAAGTACTTAGCACTGAGGTCATGTAGATCAAACCTAAAATTAACATGCAGGGTGCTCTCTTAAAGGTGCACAAGTAATGTTTCTGTTGGTAGGTCCATCATCTGCTACTCTTACAGAGATACTAATATTTGCCCAGACAGTTCATAAGCGCCTTCAGGTGTCTTCATACATGAACACAAACATGTACGGAAAAACATGCCTTTCAAAGAACGCCAAAACATCAATTCTTCTCTAGCTTGTACTAATTCAATTATAAGTATTTTTTATTGTTAAAAGTAGAATCCTCTGCTTTCTATGAAGATTAAATTATTTTATCCATTGCAGAATATTCAGTGTTATATGGTTACACTTTTTGTCCATATAAAGAATTAATTCCTGAAGTATGGTAATCTGTACATTTTTATTATACAGTATCTGCGGTGTACACTGTACTGTAAGAATAAGAGTTTTGCAATGTTTAATACCAAACAGGAACAACTTCTGAGTGTGCTATTTTTTTCTATATCTTTTGTCAGTGTGTCATTACAATATGGTAATTAAGTGGCTCAAATTATAAAAATAAATTGCAAGAAGAAAGAGTGGCATATGGAGAGACAGGAAAGATAACATGGTGAACAGCTGCTACACAGAGACACAACAGGCATCTACATATTTTATCGACTCAACATGTGAGAAGTCTATATTTATGTTCAAATCAATTTACACTAAGCCACTGCTCCATTGTGTGCAAGACAAAAGTTGTTCTACAAGAAAGTGCCAAAGCCATTAAAAGTAATTCAAGTCAAAACTGTCAAAATGAGTGTTGTATGCAAATGTCATCGACAATGTAATTGCCTGCCTATCTATATTAACACTGCAGTTTATTATCATAATAATGTATAGCAGTCTGAGAAAAGTTGAACAATATGGAGAAAATGCATTCAGTAAGTGTGTGTGTTATCAGAGCTCAGAGGCTAATGATGATAAATGAGCCTTATAAAGAAGTTCTCATAACTTGAGTTGTTAAATATTATTCTAGCTATAATATAGACACTTGACTAAAGATTCCTCTGCAGTATTCAATATGTTGTGACTTTGTAGATAGAGGAGAGGATGTAGTTGGTCAAACTATATTTACACTGTTAAGCCGCTCTTAAGGTCAAATAAAACTACTGTCTGTGCCTAACATTAAAGAGTTTTATTGTGTGGAAACCAGGATGTGGTATGTTAGCATCACATGATTAGCTTTATTGCTGAAATGCTGATAAACAATGGAAGTGAGAAGATGCTTGGAATGTTGTACAAGAGATACTGGACCTCTGCAAACTGCCTAAATAAAATCTTAAAAAAAGTTTAACCTGAAAAAAAAAATCCCTACTTAAGCCAATTAAACTTTGTGTAGTAAGTGTTTTTTGTTGAATCTGCTGGGTAGCTCGCCGAGACGGAACCTTCCACATCGCCTGACCCTCGGTCTTCATCATCCGAGTCAATAGAACTTTAGTATCAGTATATCAATAAAGAATCTATATCTGTTTGGCGTGGTAGTGGCTAATAAAATTAGTTACTTAGAAAAAACATGAAATATATAGTCTTTCTGATAATTGCAATTATTAGATAGACATTTTTTTCTAACTTTTTCAGCTTAGGCCTTTTGCTTAGGTTTTCATATGAGATAGAGAGACTAGCACTATCGACACTTAAAGCAAACCTACTTTTCAATGTACTCCACTTTGGGAGAGATGGTCTACAACACGCCTCTATTCTGCTTTTTTGTCTGTAAAAAGTAGATACAAAAATACACAGTTGCATGTGACTCGACACACAAAGAAAATGGCAGCCCCAGAGAGACTGTCAGAACCCGGCAGTGGAACGCGTTTAGATAAAAGATGACAATATCTAATCCTCATCCAGGGACTCGGAGCTCTGTGCCGCTCAAGCAGAGAGTACGCAAAGCTTTGGTGCTCCTGGTGTCAACGAAACAGAAAGCAACCAGCAAGGCAACATTACAGGCAGATAAAGATGCAAAAGTGTTCCCTGACAGTAAACACTATACAGCTCTTTTCAGGCAGGAGAGAGAGAGAAACAGTATGCTCTTGTAGTGACTATAAAATCTATGAACAGCACTGTATAAAATCAAAATTATTCATATATAACTTGGCATGTTTTTCAATCTATTTTTACAATTAATTAGCTCTAAACTCAGAGTAAAATAAAAGACAATGAGTTTAGCAATCTGTCATCACCTGAAACAGTACCTATGTTATGACTTACTATGAGATAAAAAGTTGTATGTTGAAGTTGTCTAGCAATAATTATGGCAGACATGGTTTCAGTTCACTGGGTTCATGACGAGTCAAGAGCAGAAATGTCTTAATGTGAATTTCTTCCCTAAACAACAGCACATGGAGGTAAGCTAGGTTAGCTTCAATCAATACCCTTTGGAGCACATTGAAACTCAAATGAAAGTCCTTCTTTGATTTTTCTTGACTCACTCCATCACTTTGGTCATGGGCCATCTCAGAATGAAATAGATTTTCTCTCATAAAAGCTTCTATCTTGACCACAACAACAGAACGCTGACCTTCACACAGTGTCCCTAATGCCAACAACTCGCACAAGGAACATTAATTCTCATACAAATAAATGTGCTTTATTAATCAAAAGAGATATTTGACAAATCTGTTTACTACATTCTTTACCTTGGTACAGAATAAAATCCAACAATAGAGCTTTGTTGCTTCTTGTGCTATGCTGTCTTCCTTCTCAAAGACCTTTGCCACAGCATATCATACATACCTTTGAGCTATGTTCACTGCTTTGGAATACATTGTATATATTTGCAGTATGTATAATAGCAGAACTATACTGTATACCAGTGATTTTCAATTTGTGTGCCGAGGAACACAAGTGTGCCTTGAGATATTG
Source organism: Mugilogobius chulae (assembly GCA_038363315.1). NCBI lineage: Eukaryota > Metazoa > Chordata > Actinopteri > Gobiiformes > Gobiidae > Mugilogobius > Mugilogobius chulae. The sequence continues at coordinate 33,192,319 of CM076400.1, forward strand.
CCAAGTGTGCCTTGAAAAAATTACCAGCTTCCAAAATTCAATCTATGAATTAAGATTAAAACGATTTAATTGACAGCTGATTAGATTTCCAATTTATATCTTAAAAGTTCAAATTTCAAACGTGTTCTTGGGAAATGACAAAACCTATTATCTCTATGAGCTGACAAACTAGGATCACTTGCGTTTTTGGACATGTTTACACAGATCTAAGCTTCAGGGGATTCAGTTTTTACGAAGAAAATCACATAATATTTTGTAAAGGAAATTATAATATAAAATGCAATATTGATTCTATTACTAATTGCGCAGCCCTATTTCAGAAAGTTAATGGTATCACTCAGAGATTTAAGTTTGACTTAACTACAGACATGTGTGCAGAGTCTGCGGATCGATGAAAACATGGGGTTTCTAAAAATGTTGCTTGTTGTAGAAAGGTTTAAAAAAAAAAAAAACCTCACTGAGCTGGACATTCCCATGAGTATTTTAATGTGTCACAAAGTCACACGAGGTTTAATTGTGTTTATTCAATCATTCTGATGTGCATATTTTATTCAACACTAATTAGTTTTAACTCCCTGTGTATATGCCGAGATGTGCCCTTACCTTGAATGCCCGCGTGAGACTGCATTTTGCTCATGTGCCATCTCATCTCCCCGCACATCCTTCAATGCACCATCTGCAACACGTGAAACAGAATCGACAGTGTAAAAGCAGCAGTGAACCCTGAGTGTGGTTGATATTGTTTGCGTTGTCAACAGCAGCGGCGCGCTCCTGTCACGTCTCATTACACTGCTGCTGTGATGCTTGTCAGGGAGGCTGAATGGCTGTCACTGCGATACAATGACAATCTGAAGCAATCTGACGTACCTGAAGCATCGCACAAATGTACAGTACTGAGGAAGTGTCAAGGCTTCGGCGCCATTGCCTGGCTTGATTGCTAGTTTGTTGGTGGCAAAAAGGGGCTGTATTTTGGATATTTGTAGCTGTATTTTAAGGGAGTGTAAAAGTTTTTAACCTTGTTATAATTGCCTCCTCTCTACATTAGTTTACTCAAAGTTAAATTAAGAATGATTCTTGCATGTTTGAGTAATCTTGTATTGTCCTACAGCTGATGAGTTAGTGCTCAGAAAAGCCCTGTCCTCACCTACCACCTATCCCCGCCCATTTGTCTGTATTTAATTGTGATTATTCAAAAAATTCAGATTCATAATAAAGCGTGTTTGGTTCAAAATAGTCACAAAACCATATTACAACCATAGACATATAATTAGTAGACGCGCAGTCCGACTCTGATGCTATCGAACACTTAGCATCTGAGCTAGTCCGTTAAGATTTAAGCTAGTCCGGAGCGTTCTCCTGTTTATTTTCCTATAGTCGTTAGCATAAAAAACGCAAGTTATGAAAGATCCAGAAAGTGTCAGCTGTACAAACCTACAGACCACATTTAGCAAAGGTCAGAGCCTTGTTACAAGTTATTGTTGAGTTTACAAACCTTTTAGTATTTTATTTTTTGATAAAAATTGTGTTTAAAACTGCTATCAGCTAGCGAACTTATGCATCTTTCAAGGCTCTAGTGACCACCAAACGTCCGTTTTTACATGTTACTAGTGAGAAAAGCAGACAAATTACATAAATAACATCAAACTAAGTTATAGCTTCACTTCTCTGTGGAGGCGCATCTGTCGCATCGGCAAGTGATGAAGCATTTCCAGCCTAAGAATATAGTAGTTTGAGAAATATAATTTCACATCGCCAAAGTTGTTTAAAAACGCTTCATAAGACACAAATCAGTCCGTTTTGCTCATGGTTTTGCTGAAATCGCTTGATTTGTATCATCACCTCTACCGAAGGAATATGACGTCGCGCTGTTCGAGTTGTGGCAACAGAGCAGAGATGCTGATTGCGCATCTACTAATTGAATGTCTATGATTACAACAATAAAAAACTAAAATTTAAAATCAGCTGCTTATTACAATGAAGGCCTATCAGTTTTGCACGGACCTCTGTCTATTTCTGAGCCGTTTTACATACATTTTCTGTAAAAAAAAAAAAAAAAAAAAAAATCAATTAATTATTTTATCTAGTTTAATTGTTTTACAATGCATATAAGTGTTTATTTATTTTTTTTTTTTACATAAACAGACTGTTTCCTATTTGTTTTCTGTATAAATCATTGTTTTTTGCATCGAGTTTTTGCTTTTTAGTTTTTTGCGTTTTAGAGACAAATGGTCAGATCAAAAGATAATAGATTTGATTCTTGAAACCACAGTGATAATTAAAAATGTTTTTTTAAAGTCAGATTGTATACAATACTTTGTAATTTTCAACCCTAAATACAAGTATTTTTTTATTAAACATCTTTGTTTTCAACTAGTTTGTAAAATATCAAATTTTGTCTTATAGTGCGTTCCAGTGGTACTCGGAGCTCGGATCTTCTGAGTTCCGACTTGTAAATTCTCACTGGAACAGCCCTCAAACTCGGAGTTCTCACTCGGATTCTCGGAGAGAATTTCAGCGTCCGAGGTAGAAAATTGAACACGGAAGCGCCCTGCGTTTTGAGAAAGAAAAACCTTGACAGCTTCACTACTGATCGTACCTGTGTTATTTTGTCTTTAGTTTGTCTCTACAGTTCACCCGCCACTGTGTCTCTGCTCCTGCGCTGCTCATGCACATCTGCCGTTATAAACCTGCTGTTATGTGCTGCAATGCTAATGCTGCTAACGGCTACACAGAACTAATGTAAACAAAAGCAGAAATTCACTCTCTTACGATGTTTTACAAACTGCAAATGTAACAGCATTGTCCGAGTTGATAAACTGACATAAAGAGACCTGTATTTTGGCTGTATTGGGCAGTTTCCAAGCTATTTATAACTTGATTGGCTCATTACTGTAAAAGTAATCCGACTTAACCACTGGAACACACAGCACTCAGAGAAAGCATCACTCCGAGGTCCGAGTTCCGACGACGACTGGAATGCACCATTATTATTTGTTATTTTTAGTATCTGAGTATCTTTCACAGTTTTAGTGTTGATTAGTAATTACTTTTGATACTTTGACATCCTACTTTTAGCATCAGCGCTTTAATCATATCTTTTAGTCGGCCAAGAATTTCATTGGTCAACCACAGAACGTTGTACAGACACAGAATGTTGTGTACCCTTGAGTCTGTCACATGACGCAGCGACCTTTAGTCTGTTCTCTCTGTGTGTATCTTGTCCTTCCCTCCAGAATCATATGGATTATTTAGGATCCAATCACGGCTGCCACTCATTAAACAGTAAGTAATCGATAACAGCAGCAATCAATAAGATTGTGTGGGAGGAGAAGAAGCTTCCCTTTTCATTTTGTTGATATTACACTTTTTATAAGGTCTGACCTCACAGCTCGTATATACACCCGGCCAGGCTTTACAGGAAGAAGAATGTGGGTTTTGTCCTGGGTTATAGCTTTTATTTTATCATCGTTTTATTGTTAGAGGTGAAGTGTGTCTGTAATTTATCTGTTAGACCCCATGTAATGTATTCTAGTTTATTGACACAGCCTATTACTTAATCTTATAATGGCTAAAGGCAAAAATCATTATTGTTAATCTCTGCTTTGTTGAGGTATTTCTACACTCCTCACATTTGGAAAACAATCATATTTTACCGAGACAATCATTTTACATACAAATACTAGTACTAGTATTAAGATGACAAAAAAGTACAAATCTTTTTTTACTTAATGAAGACACATTATGAAGCCTTTGATTATGAGATATTATGATTTGTCTGTTAATAAATGTAATAATGGTCATTTACATTTTTAGTTATACAAGAGTCACAAAGGTTGTTTTGGGTCTGTTAGAGTTGCTCGAATATGGGTAATAATAATTAAGCATGCTGACTTGACTCATCTTGTTTAAAAAAAAAATAAATAAATAAAAAAAACACTTCTTTAGCGGTTTCAGAATGTATTAGGTAAGTGAGCAAAAAGTGTAGACTGTTGCAAATTTAGCATTTTATGATGGCAAAAATCAGTACAGCGCCGTCCTTTGTTCATTACATGATATAAGCCACTGTGTGAGAATATAACTGTCTTTGACTATAGGTTTTTATAAGCGTAGTCATTTTCACAGTATATTAGATATGGAGTCTTGTCCTTGAGGAGCACCTGTTCATTTTTTTTTTTTTTTTTTTTGCATTTTTATTTTACAGATAAAACTTGGTAAAGCTCTTAAAGTCAATGTTGTTCTAAAACTCCACATTTAACAAAACATGCATTGAATTGGGAACAAAGAGATAAGCCAATAATATTATTCAGTTTAATGATATCTGCTGAATTAGAAGCTGGGACTGAGTGAGTTCCACAAACAGATGCACATTTTTTTTTTGATTAAATCTTTCTCTTTGACCAAAAGTCAGGGACATGAAAGACTGAAGACTTCAGAGCAGATTTAATGAGCTGGTGCCAAGCATAAAACATAAATACTCAAGTTAAACATAGTAAGGGCCAATTTGTTTTTCTAAGCTTCATGCAGCATTTAGTCATCTGATCTAAATGACCGCTGCGCTTTAAAAACACGATTTTGTAAACAGCCAAGTGATTTGTTTTACACAGTAATGTGTTTTGAGAAAATGCAGAACATCTAGTTTTCTTGTGACTTTATTTCACCTAAAACCTAATGTACATTTTACTTATAAATCTTTTAGACCTTATCAAATAATGAAGCAAAGATCTATGTGAGAAAATCCCTCAGAGCACAGGGAACAGTGCAGACATGCTGCACTCAGCCTGACCTCAGTGGCACCAGAGCACATACGTTTACGCTCTACAGTGAAAATTTCATTAGACCAACACACCAATCAATGTAAATGTATGGATTTCATTAAGATTGTATTTATTACTTGCCAGCACCTCCCCATGCTCACATACTACTACTAAACAGATTACACTGAGCACAAGTGAAGGCATGTCTGACCCAGGTGGACCTCCTCGACTTTATCAATGATATGGATGCTTTATGTACAGACAGGGATGGACAATGCACATAAATGTTGTTTATGGACAAAACTGTTCATGGTGCTTTTTGTAGAATCGTGATGATTACCAACAAAGAAGATCCTCATTTTACCACTAGATTAACAATTGATTGTAGCTAATTTGTGTGCTCTGCTCCAGGTAAATTTTCTTTTCAGATGTAACAGCAGTAAGAGCATTTCTACAATAGTTGTTTAATCGTGTCATTTCTTTATGCAACCTTTTCAACTTGTACTTTTGTCACTTGCCTGATCTTGACTCAAGCTAAGCAAGACAGGGCCTGGTTGTCACAGTGAGACGACTACGCCAAACTGTTGTTGTGTTCTTGAGCAAGATACATAACCCACCTTGTCTCAGTGTTAGCGTACAGTGGGGTGGATCCTTGATAGTAAAGTACTCCCGGTGTCTGGAAACGTAGAAATCCACAGCATGTTTTGATTGTCCGCAGTGTATCTCACACCTATGCACAAAAACATAGAGTAATAACACCACTTTATTTACCAAAACATAAATGATATTAAGCAGTGCCTGATTTGTGATTTTATTTTGTGTTTGAACTTTGTCTCCTAAAATGAGCAAAGTCGAAGCGTAAACTAATGAAATCACAGTGAGGGTCCGTGTTTGGAGTAAACTGCACAACAAGCTTTAGTTCTTGTTGTTTTATTTATTTTATTCATGGAAGTGGGGAGCTTAAATATTAATGAAAAGACACACGGTAGACACAACACAAACAACGAAGAGCCAGGACATTTGTCATTTGCTCAGAGTGAAGCGACTGATGTAAAAAGCACATAAAATCTCTGTTATCTAAAAAATACACAGTTATGTTTATTTAATGTGTCAGGTGTGTCTTGTTATAAAGCCTTGAGAAGAAAGCTTTGTTTTCTTTCCTATAAACTATCAATATCTGCAGCTTTTATTTGACGTTGAAGTATCTATTACTCTTCAGTGCAGAGAAAACTCACATCGGTGCCGGGTATTAAACTTGAACCATAAATAAAGCATGTTAGTAAGACTGAATGAAGACTAAATGTTATTTTGATATCTAAGAGACAAAGAACTGAGTCCAGACTTCACAGTGAGTGGACACAAAGAAAATGAAAGAGACATAATGACAATGGATGTTGAATGAACGCCTCTGAAAACAAGATTCTGAATCTCAGTGGGACTTTCCTGGTGAAATAAAACTTTAAATGAGGGAATAATAAAAAAAACACCTTGAGACAATTTAATAGATCTTTATCAAACTGAGCTACACTAATACCTTTGTTAGCACACTTACAGCACTAGATTTCTTAACACCTTTAAAAGAAAACTATTTCCAGAATCCTTAGTTAATCCCAGTAGTTACTACTGATGCTTCTGGAGGCATTGATGTTCAAGTGTACATTGTCTTCAAACATAAAAAAAAGACAGTAATCCTGCTACAACAGCATTTTTTCATTATTTGTTTACTCAAAGTTGTATTTTAATTGATTTGTGGAGTTAGTGGCATCTACCCTTAGCCTCACTCACATACTGTATCTGTAATTGAGACTCTGATACATTTAAGGTTCTAAAATGTCACATACTCACTTTTGTAAATGACAATCTTCTGCTCATTACACAAAAATAAAGAGGTTTCAACAGTTTCTATCATTAAGCAGTTTTAGATTAATCTTGGGGCTTACAATGAACTCAATGTGAATTGATGATCTACTCATGAAGTATTTAGTTATTATCCGGATTCAAATAAGAATAACAAATACAGAAATGAAATTTTCATACATGCATATGATGTATGTATGAGTGAAATTTGCTAAGTATTCTGTGAACTGAAGGTGATAATTAATGCATGGAGCTTGTGATATATGAGGGGGATTTCATTGTATTTACAATGTTTTATGAATTGTTGTGTGGCTGGTTCTTTCAGCAGGGACAAAAGATGGAAATCCATATTGGCTATACTTATGCATATTTACAAGTATGGGATTTTCCCATGCCTCTGTGCTTTGTCCCGTCATTAAATAATAAACAAATAAGCTATATAACAGTGGTTTTCACACCTTTCACACCCAGTCCTATACCTTTTCTTTCCAATCACCACCAGATCTAAGCCTGGACTTTATCATAGATACATTTCAAACCCTGCTAAAGATTTGGAGATGGTTTGAATACACTATGGTCTGGTCAGCAGACTATAGTGTATTAAGAAGCTCAATGGAGTGTTGCCGTCACTGTAACGATAACAATAATAGCATAGTAACAGAATGTTTTCTAATTTGTAACAAACACTTCAATTAGAGGCAGGATACACTTTGAATTACATTTTAAAGCTAACAACTGTACTAAAACTAAACAAATTTTGTTAAACGTGGGGAAAAAAAAGATGTGTTTTCACTTGTTTCATATGATTAAATGGAAAAATACAGAAAATCGAGGTTGCATCATTACAAGTCTTCAATCTTTAATATTAGTCAAGTCTAGAAGTGGAAAAATGCTTTTGTAGCAGTATTAGTATTACTGGAAAGCTCATGTAATACAAGATGATATTCTTACATTTCAATTTGAAATGAATTTGCTGCCAAGTCTATCCGATCAATTTGAAGCTTCCCACCTGTATCACTCACTAAAGCTTTTGAAATAAAGAGATCATGATTTACATAATGGATATCAGATAACAAATCCAGGCTAATTCAATGTGCAAACACACTCTTCAGCTAAGTGTGAGAGACTGTGGAGCAGCTGTGGAGAGGGTGTTGTCACAGATACACTTAAGTCTAAATCATATGCACAGTAGGTAGAACTAGGTTTGTGCAAAAATAATTATTACTACAATCTGTTTAATATGTATGTTCAATTTAGTATTCATTTGGTGTTTGTAATTATAATTTACTAACCTGAAAATGCATGTTGGCAGAGTGTTCAATGCTGTCTCTGCATGTTCACTCGTGCGTTGGGTCTCAATGGACTTTCTGTGGAATATATGGAAAATAGTACTATATTAGAAAAAATAAGAACATTTCAATTGTTGTTTTGGCACATTGTATTTTATAATAAAATCTTTATTTTAGGGTATTCACATCCATCCAACTACAAATTAACATGCAAGTGGCATATTTGTACAGCCCTTTTGTCTTGATATGTATAACTTTAGTCTGACAGTTTCCTATATATAGGCCTACACTTCTTAACACTTTATTAGTCTGACAGTAGAACATACAATATTGCAATACTTTGGGATTTGATATTAAAAATATTCTAAATTATTGCAAAACAAAAGGTTTATGGTTGAATATTATCTGGGAGAAATATAGATATTTGATACAAATCTTTTATCATATGATATCTTGTATCAAATGTATATCTAGTTTTGCTCCTAGTTTTAGTATTGATTAGTATCTAATTTTTGATACTTTTAACCTCCCTACTGTAACATATATATATAAAAGTTATCTGCTATGAACAATACAGCTATGAGGAATAGGCCATTATTAAAAGATAAAAATCATGTTAACACTTATGAATACAAAATGACCAGATAGTTAGATGTTAATAGCTGTACAAGACCAACAGGTGAGCGTTACTATAGAAACTAATACTGTAAAGGTCAAAAAAGTTATATTTTATAAGCTTGTTTTTTATATCACTTCTTTTGCTTTTTGTGTAACAATTCAACCTTAACCTTGATATTATGACAGACCCGGACAAACTGTGGCCTGGGGGCCAGATGTGGCCCTCAGTCTGTTATTATCTGGCCCTTGGCAGGTTTATAAAAAAAAGTTGGTCTTTAAATAGGTTTTTTGATTACTTAGCTGTAGCTCTGAAAGATCACTATAAATTAACAAAAAATATTAGAAACATTCTACAGATACACTGCTAATGTGAATTTCAAGACAAGTTAAAAGTTTTTGATTTAAGGCATTTAACCTTAATTTAAAAAATGTTGGCGAATTGATGATCTATGTATGTATTATTTTACTTGCTTCGAACAGTTTGGACTTATTTGATCACATTACTTCTTAGTTTAAGCCAAATTATTTGCAAATGGGTTACATTTCACAGCTTTGGTAACTTATGTACAGTATTTATACTGTTTTAAGTCAGATTATATTATAGTAGGTCATAAATGCTTTGAAATTAGTGAAATCTTCTACAGCATGTCAGCAATTAGATCTCTAATAAAAAAACGACTCAAATCAAAATATAATCCTGAATCTAAGAATTTTTTGCACTCTTGCCCTCTGCCACAATTTTTTCCAAGTGGGTGAGAAACTGAATCTGTCATTACGGTGTGAATCTAATGAAAATAATTGGGGAATCTGAATTAAGTATTAAACAGACAGCCTTTTACAACATACATTTGACAGTGAAAAATGAATAAGCATAAGTAGCACTGCAATATTCAACAGTGTTACTGCATATCTGATGGTTTCCTGATCACATGCCGCTCTTGATGCTGAATTATTCTGTGTGTTTCTCCTTCTGGCACAATCTGAATACATCATCTCTGCTTCATTTACTGCACTACATTCTTTTACACAGTTTACAGTGTGTAGCTCGACAGATTTTGACTGTAGATATATGCAAGATCATGTGCTGCGAGGAATGGTAGTGCATGAGAAGATTTAGATGAGATGAACAGAAATAACATCCACCAAAAGAAAAAAATACAACCAACCCATGAATGGAAGGTTTTAAAGTATTGCATTGATAGAGACAAGCAGGTCAAGACCATTTTTAATCGAACGCACTTGTAAACGATTAAATTTGCATGGCATATTAATATGGATGAAAAGCATTTTTTAGCAACTCATGTTGCTAAAAACTTTGGGGAAATTGTATTGGCTTTAGCAGATTTTTGAACAAGCACGAGTACTTGTAATTGCAAATACTGTAATTCTTTCATATAGAATTATTGTAATGTTGTATTTAGCTACACAAAAATTCCTAGTAGTATTCTGACAACAGTACAAGTCCCTATGGTGCCTATTCAGTTTACTTTTCTTGCTTTATCTGTTCTTTTATTCCCAAAAACACTCAACTCTCTGCATTGCCTGCTCTCACTAACTTTAATACATATGCAGATTGAGGCTTAAAATAGCTTAAGGGCCCACTGTGTAACTGTTCAGACTTGAATAAAACAGTTTTTCATTTGTAAGTTTTAGTTGGGCTAAAAGGCATGTTTTTGCATGTGAGCTGCTCCTTCCCAAAATTGACTCTTTTATGACTCTCTTCCTTCTTGTTTCATGGAAATATTTCTTTTCCTTCACTAAAATATTTCACAGTATGGCATTAAATGTACAGTATCTAACCAGAAAGGCCCCAAATAGCTTTTTTTTTTTTTTTTTTTTTTACTTTTTTTCAGTTCCAGAAAGTTACACACTGTCACTTTAAATTAGCTGATTTAAAGTGAAAGTGTGGAATAGTAATAGGGAGGTGCACACTAGCACAGTCTGGCTTCCCAACAAGGAGGTTGTGGGTTTGACTCCTCACAAACATCTCACAATCTCTCTGGGTGGAGTTTGTTCACCCGTGTCAGTGTAGGTTTTCTTCAGGTACAGTACTCCGGTTTCCTCCCACCTCCAAAAACATGCATGTTTAGGTTAATTGGGCATCACTGTAAATTTCCCGTGAGTCAGGGAATGAAAGAGTGAATGGTTGTCTGTCTAACCCTGCGATGAGTTGGTCACTGTCCAGGGTGTTCCCCGCTTAGGCCCAAAGTCACTGGGATAGGCTCCAGTCACCCACGACCCCTAATGGGAACAAGTGGTCGAAAACGAATGGATGACTGAATGAAAATAGTAGTAAATAAATGCAGATTTCAAGAAATACAAAACAATTGCATTAAAAGTAATACTAACAAATACTCTTACTTTTAGAACAATTCTGGCAACAGTAAGATAAGATAAGATATCCTTTATTTGTCCTAGAATGGGATCATTCCAGTGCTGCAACGCACATTTTAAGAACAGCAGGGAAAATAGGAACATGCAATCAAACAAGATAGTTTAAAGTAGACTTAAAGTACTGTATATATAAAAAGTACAGTACTACAGCACAGCTAAATTTAGTTTATTTATGGAGTATGCTTTTCCACCACTGCATTAAGCTTAAATCTTTAGTTTATTCCTCACCTTGACCCTGTAAACTCAAAGTCCCATGATAAAAGTCTTCTTCTCTCTTTAGACTTTTCCTTTGCTACTGATCTTGCCTGGCGGCCATAACTTTCTTCCCCTACTTTCTCTTCCCTGCCTTTTTTTCCAGAACAATTCCTCTTTATTCCCTGTCACGGCTGTTTTTCCGAACCATTTCCCCCGGATCTGTGGGCTGGTGGTTTATGCTTGGCTCCTTTCTGGCCCTGTCTTTCTCTCTGGGTTTCTATCGCTCACAATGTGCCCTCATATTTCACTCTGACTGGAGCTGCTCATTAACCGCTTTATCTCTCATGTCCACTCATCGTTTCCTGTTCCCTTACACCTGCACTTTTTACCTATCTCTCCGCCCTCTCACTTCCCTTCATTTCTGTTTATCAGCCGCATATCCCACAATGATTTTCACTTTCAAAACTTCCTCTCTGAACTCCCTTCTTCTATTTCCACACTGCATTAAGTCAGTGAGCAGGCTATAGAAACCATATTAACACAAAAAGCCAGTGGAGAGCATCATAAAAAGTTCCCAAGATGCTGACAGTGACTGAAGGAGGTCATCTATCTCCTCTTGCCCCTCGTCTCCTCCCTCCCAAGGCAGCTAATTCAATACATGTCCAAGAATGGGGACAGGCTCGCTTCCTTTGTCAACAAATTTCATTAAAGAACATTAGCAGTGCCATCAAAAGGGTGACAGGGAGGAAATGATGGATTCAGATTGCTCTATGCAAAATGAAAGCAGTGATACACGTGGGCTACTGAGCTCAGTCTCTCTGCTCACTTGTCCCCAGCCACTTAACAGGAAGCATTTACATAACCCATTTCAATTCCCATTATTTCTGTTGGAAGGCTTTTGTAAGACTTCAATATTGTAATTGGATTTTTCCTCAGAAATTTTATCTATCTAAGAGAAAGAGCCAGGCTATTCAATTTCTTTACTGTACACTGCAGACCTAAGGAATGGGCTGGTTTGGCAAATTTAGGTGCTATTAAATTCTGATGAGAAGCAGAAGACTTAATTATTCTGTCAAAGGGAAGAGACCAGTGATTACTACTGCAAGAAGTCAAGGTGTGAGCAGGAGAATATTCAGAATTTTTAATGTTTCAGTTCAGCATTTTGTCATTGTAAGGAATAATATCAATACATACAATGGTTTTCTGAGTGTTACAATGTTGTTTTTATAAGGAGATCTATCAAATCAATTTGTGTTAAAAATGCTTTTTTCTCATCACTGTTTTGCTCAAAGTTTTATTAAGAATGATGCACGCATGCTTAAGTAGTCTTGTACTGTCCTGCAGCTAATGATTGAGTTCTCAGAAAAGCGTCCACAGCTACCAACTGTCCTCAGCCAGTTTGTCTGTATTTATAACTGTGACTACTTTACTGCTAAGAGAACTACATCTCAGCAGTCATTTTCAAACTAAACCAGACTTGACTAATGTTCTGATGCTATTTTGGTTTTAAAACTAAGATGCTAAAACCAAGATTTCAAGATGACAACTAATGCATTTCTCAGTATGACAGAGCATCAAACACTTAGCAAAAACTACAGCAGAGTGAAAAGGGAAAATTGAATGAATATCCCAGGAACTGACACAATCAGCAAATCCCAAAGGCTGCAATTTTACTACAATTTGCTTCACAAACCACAACATACATGTGTTTTAATAAGTATTATTGTACTCCCTTGAAAATGAGATGAAAAACTCTACTGAACCTCCTGAAAACAATAACAACACACATATCCTGTTATTATCTACAGTTAATCTTGTACCTTAGATCTGCACAAACATGTTCAGAAACATGTGTAATTCGTGAGTGTCTCTGAATGTATTATAAAAGTTAAAAAATTCAAGTGTAAATAAATCATCATAACAGTTTGCTATTGACTTAGTAATGTAATGTGATTGGCTACATAGTTTTCACTTTTTGGTTGGTAAAATAGGTTTGCCATGCCTGAATATGTGGACAAAGACGCACGTTTTTAAAATTTTCAATTTTCTGGACAGATCAAGCCTCAGAGCTGCAGAGGCTACATCAGCACAGATTCATATTTGCTTCTGAAGCAGAGTTTAGGTAGAGCGGATTCAGATTGGAAAGATAACTTTAAGATTTATTCCAACGAGAATTTTGCATCATAATTTCAAACCCAAATGAGAAATTCTCACAAGGCTAATTCTGCTTTCTGATTGGATAATTGTCTTAAAAACCATAAACTCCAAATCATTACAAAGGTAATAATTTCATGTTTTTATAAAAAGGAATAAAACAATGTTCCAGTTAGCAGTAAAAACAACATTTGTTTTGCTTTGGACACAAATAAGTAATGTTTAGTTGTTTATTATTGGAAAATCTAAATCATAAGATAAATAACAACTGATATAACTTCCCTTTAAATATTTCAGATACCTTGTTTTTCTCTGAATTTGTGTGAAGTGAAAGAGCAACCCAGTTTGCTTGGTGTACACAGGAACACACACCTGTTCATTGATATGAATGAGCTGTTCTTGTGTGTCCTTCTCCTCTCCAGACACTTAAGACAGGCAGCCGTGATGGAGTGAGCGTGTGGGTCTTATTGTGGATCATGATAATAGGATTTCTGCAGATGGATGCAGAGATTCCTGAGTAGAGAAGCAATATGAAAGGAAAAGATGGTGAATGAATGAAAAATGATTGTGTGTGTACAGTCTTGGTGGATGAAGCCTGGTTGAACTAACAGCATGGTGTGGATCCAAGCACAAAGTAACATTAAAATTCATGTAATTTTTGTGTCTGGAACAGTTGAGGGGTGTATGAGGTGAAATTGATAAATTTGTTAATCCTTTGGTTGAGGTTCTGTGCAAATGTCTGAAAAATAATTCGAATCTAAATAATAACTATGCAAATATAAGGAGCAATTTAAGCCTCCTAAGATCTAATTATCTGGGGAATATCTGGAACATTGAGCAGTGTCAATATACACATGTAGATGCTTCCGGTATGAGGAATGAGTAAGTAACACACTGCTGTTCTGATAAAAGGAAACCTCTAAAACCACTAATCATAAAGAAATTATCTTTTTTTTTTTTTGATAATTTCAAATCACAGTAGGCTAATAAGAAAAACAAAAATGAAAATGAACAATTGTCCCTGTGTCTTACTGGTAATGGAAAAGAGATAGATTTATTAATGATTCAGTGTTGTCTGCTGTGAGAAAATATCACTAGCATATAATGAACTTTTTCTTTTTATAAGGTAAATTTGCACTATGTTACTTCTCTGGCATGGTGATTCTTTTTGCTTGCCAAGAAGGTTCACTGGTGTTGACTGTTTCCAAAGGTTGGCAACTGGCTTTTTGTTATTGTTTGTTATTGTTTCATCGTTTTCCTCGTTTCATCAAGTTTTCTAGAAGTGCGCTGTCTCTAAGTCTGCAGATTCATATTATTGCAAAAAAATACCTACCTAGAACTTAGTTGTGGACTTATCAAGTCTGTGTCTTACCTGATGTAGAAAAGACTGGGTGTGGTTCCTGCCTCGGTGCCATGGATCTATTAAAATATCGCTCGGTACATGCCATAGGACATCATTATTACCCATCACATACAGTATGTCCCACGCGTCATCTACAGACAGACAAAACAGAAGATTATTTTTCAGAGATCTCCACGGGTACATTTGTGTACTGAATGTAATGTTTTTTCTTTGTTTAGTTAATAATGCGGTGTAGTTAGCTAACTGTCTCTGGGGAATCAAGAACAAATGTTTTTAGTCAATAGAGAGAGAAACTTTTAAAGAAGGCAGTTTTTAGCAAAAGTACTTTCAATATTATTGTCAAAGGAAAAAGTTCGAGTCTGGTGGTAACGCTAACGCAACATAACAATTAGCATACTAGACAGCCAACAGCTAAAAAAGTGCGAAAAAAGCTTGAATGTTATCACTACGTACCTGGCGTCCTTGATATACGTCTTGGGGTGTTCAGACACTAAATATTTACACAGACCTAAATTATTTTAATCAGGAGGTTTTAACCATAGACTGTATATATATATATATTTTTTTAACACGTGGTGACGAAATATCAATGCGCCCGCCTGTTAGCATGTTGTTAGTTAGCATACTGGCTAATCTAAACACAACAAAGTAGGCTTGAGGTGAGTACTCATCTGTTTGTTTGTTTGTTTCTTTGGTCGGTTTGTTTTAGACTGTTTCAATTTCGTACTTCACAACAAATATGTGCATCATTCGATTGCAATTAATTGATTTCAATTTATAGCTTATTTTAGCTTTTTCTGACCATTTAGTTAATCATGATACAGATTCAAAGGAGGCTATGAAAATGTGTAACAATATTATTTTATTATTTTACTTTTATTTTACTTTTTATTAGTATTTAATAACTACTTAAAAATGTAATTATTAACTTATTGTTAAAAATATATATATACTCATCAGGACCTGAACTAAAGCTACTCGAAAATACACCTAAATTTTTTTTTCTTTCACTTACACATTCAAAAAAGCAAATTCTGCATATTTTGGCTTGTGCTCTTGTCGCCAGCTCTTGAACTCAAGATACTCTGTTCCTCTTCTGGAAGTGCTCTGTAATTTGGACCTTCTACTTCCATGATCAATTATTGCAATAAAATAAAAACACTGACATTCATGTTTTGGACAAGTTAGATGGAGGAAGTACAGAGAAGAAATAATATAAGAATATACGACTTCACAGCCTAAGACCAGAAACTTTCCCATAATACAACCTTTTATCCAGAATTTAATAGGCTGCTGTAGTGAAACATAGGTCTGCTTTGCATTCTTAGCTTGTCCATCACTTAACATGTTTGGACCAAAATCAAAACCCCGTGCAATACGAGTGTTGCATTTGTATGAGGCTCACTTGACATCTGCTTCATGAACTCTGTAGTAGTGCATGGTTTTAAAATTGGATTGTGGTCTCTTGTGTGTGCTCTTGGAAAACACACTGCTCAGTCCCCAGTGGTCCTCAGCAGTTTTATTCACACCATGCTACTCAATTACCTGCTCAGTGAATTTTGAACGTCGTGTTGAAGGGATTTTTACCTGCTTTAACAGACTTTGTGGGGCTATCCCTTGATATTTTAGCTTGACCTCAGTCTACCTCAGCACAAGGCACCTTTCCATAAGCTTCAAATACTATTCTCCACTTCATGCTTTTTTTTGTTTAAACTCTTTGTTTTTGGACCTTCAAATTTGCACAATGAATTTGTTATTTGAAGCCATTGTGACTGAAATCTACAAAATTTATTGCAAGTTAATCAAAATCAAAACCTTAATTGATGTGAATTATTGTGAAATACATAAGATTCTTTAGCAGTTCATATTTTTTCTTTAAAATTACTGCTTATGTATGTTTAAAATGCACACTGTGACCTAAATAAAACACAACAAAAGCTAATTTGCATATGTTGTCACAATATTGCACAGAAACATTCAAAATGCACAGTACTATTTTAAAATAATGTACGGTTTGCTAGTTTACTGTAGCAACTGTTTTATCAACATATTTCCTTTTGTTTGAAGATGCAGCAGCTGATATAGTGCCAGCCTGGCACCTCTGACTGTGTTTCCTTTGCATTGGTGCCATGTTTCGTTTGGAAGTAGGCGGAAGAAGATATCAACACAGATGGAGGTTGAGCTAATGAAAGGTGGGCACCTTCATCTTAGTACGTAATGTTTAGGTAAGATAATTGAGTGATGTGTGAATTGTACTGTCATTTTTTTTTCTAGACATATGCAATACTGTAACTGAACCATATAATTTTTATAAAAGCCAAAGTGGCTAAGTTGTTAAATATGCTTGTTTTAGCAATTTAACAAATTTATTTTCTGCAAGACTGGTAAATAAACAACACAGACATTTCAATCTTGCAAAGGGGATGTCAAGTTCAAATTCTGTTCCCTTCTAATATCTTTCTATCACACCACTTTTGGAGTCCTCCCCAAAGAAAACTCCCACTGGCACAAAGCAGGGGTGGTGGACCTGTCCCAAATAATTCAGGTTACATCGAGTGCAAAGATAAGTGGTCCAGTTGAGACACAGCCTGGACTGTGATGCAAAAACTCCAGAGAATTCATTTGGGCAGCTTGCCACTTAGAAAGGAGACAGGGTAAAGTCACAGTGAAGCTATAAGAATCAAGTTAAAGGCACACGTTTTGGGTGGAGGGTCCGCCACTTGTTTGTCTTGTTTTTGTCTTTCTGAGCATGAGAGCAGCGTGGGTTTTGAAACATACTGTAAGTACCACCTAAAATAATATTTGACTTTCTGTCCCTCTGCATATCTGGCTAGTAATCTGGTCTGGTGACCTGTAGTATAAGTATTTGTCAAGAGGCATACTTTCTGTTTTTCAGAAAAGAGAATACAATAACATAACAGTAGTAAAAAACATGTACGTATGTTTGAAGTATTAGGTTCAAGCCAGTCCTGTGAGCTTGATGACTGTATTATCACAATTTAAAACTACTTATGATTCATTACGATTTTACATTTTTCTTATATTTTATTCAATTTTTAATGTGTTTTTTGAGCTCATTCTGTTACATGATATTTAGTCTTTACAATCAGCTTTATGTTATTTGTGTTCTTGCAGGTGAACATCTTTTAAATACCACACCCAGGGCAACAATTGAAATGTATCACAACTTGCCTGTGTCAGAATTGGCTCGGTCACACATGATGTCAGACTAAGAGTTTACAGACTGCACATAAAAACCGTCTGAAAAGTTGAGAGATAATATAATGCACCAGTGGTTTTATAGCTGCTCTCTCTGGATGCAGTCTGCAATTAGCTTTCACAGCAGCATTTTCTTTGGAGAAAACCTTGATAAGGGTAATCTATTTCCTCCTACTCTGAGGCAGTCATGAACCCAGAGCTGTGGTCCTTTACACTTTTCCCCTTCGTCTAAAGAATCTTATCAAGCAAACCATTTTGCAATATTTTCTTTTCTCTCGCATTTAAACCTTTACTGTGGTCTAAATACAAAAGCGACTATAAAAATAATGCAAATTTCTCAATAAGGTCAATCTAAATATTTTTCTCCAGGTTAACATTTTGTTTGGAATCAGATATGTTCTGTTGATTTCATGCTTTCACAGTAGTAGCTCCTTTCTGTCTTTTGCACTAAGAATATATTGTACCCCATTGTTTTGTGAACCTCTCTGACCTGTGAAGGCTCTCCTCTGCTCTTGTAGAAGTTGCCCTAGCAGCCCCTGTTTCTGTGGTGCATTGCAGTGTATCTCTGCTCCCATGGTGTCCTTAGGAACAGTGCACTGCTGTAAAAAGATAGCCCCTCTGTGACATTGCCTGCTTCAGGACTAAACGCTCTGGTGTCCTTTGTCCATGTTAAATATCTCCTCCCCAAAGTTCAAACTCCTGCTTGGTCCCTGTTGGAGCAGTAGCACATGAAGTTGTGGTTTTATAGCTCCGGGAATGTGTTCTACATGTCTGCACTCACTGTGCTATTAAGGCAGCCTGTTCTAAATAGTCCTTAGCAATTTCATTAGCTCTTCTGTCCTTGACCATAACCTCTCCGTCTGCTGTTTTTGTGTCTCACATAGCTTTGTAAGAAAGGATTAAATGGCAGTCAGAACAAGTTTTTTTTTAGTTATTTTATCATTCTTTCATTATGAATATTTCTATCTAAGGGGGCTTTTTTCTTAAACATCAACTGCCTCAAATCTTTAAAATGTGAAAAAGCAGGCAGGTATTGTGTGAACTTTATGTCATAAATTTCAAACATAGAAAAGCCTCAATAGAGTCTATGACTTTTTAACTCCATTGTGAACTGAATGGAAGTTGTCATATTTTGCGACTAAAGCCCACTGCACAGTAGATTAGTAGTAGATTTTCAAAACAGTTGGGACAGTTAGAAAAACTGTTTGCAATGATAATTAATATCACACATGCTGAAGGGCTTTAGATATTAAATCTGCCCGTTAATTCTGTGTTTTCATTCATTTGACTGTGTTCAAGTTTCTCTGACAATTAATACAAACAGGTATTACAGAGTTGGATAGACAGACATGTCACTCAGGTTTGTGACGCAAATCAGGCCTTAAAACTTCTAGTGTGCAGAAGAATGAACTCAAAAAGAGTAGCATATTTCCAATAGAGCATCACCTTGATATCATTTGAATTTTGACATTAGGATTAATATGTTAATTAATTAATTTAGATATTTTTGTCAATATTTCCCCCTCTCCAAATTGTGTAGTTACTAAATAAGCTCCCTAACCTTAGACTGAGCAGCAAAGATTACAATAATGTTTTGACTTTGACTAGCTATACTGATTGTAATCAGAACACAGCACTAACATACAGTATTATCTCATTTAATCAATCTCTTAGATTAGTGAGGCATCTTTATAATTTTATCCCATTTAGCGATCTCATGGTCTACGTTGAACAATAGAAGCAGAATTGGATTTCCCATGCCTCTGGGTGCACTGAAAAGAATGTGGAAGTGCTTTCTTTTAGCGGATAGGGTCATGAGACAGTCTGGTTAGATAACGTCTTAGTCGGAGAGTCTGATATGCTTTAGATTGTGGTCTATTTGCAGTCACTCACCAAACGCTCTGTCTCCAGATCTGCTCGAGTGGCTCAGAAGTCCTTATGCACATGTTAAGTGAGACAAAAACCTCATTATGAACTAGTCTATCACAGCCCACTGCTCACTTGAATACACACCTCCTGACTGACACACACATCCACACAACTTTGCGTCATTCTCTTCCTTTCACCATCTGCGCTGGCGACAATAAGACTACATTTGCTACTTCTTCTTGGCTTCATTTCATGGATTTTGATGGTTATTATTTCAAATTGGATCCCCTAAAGCTGCTTTTATCTTCCATCTCCCACAGCCCCCTTCTGTGTGGACGCTAAAGGAGCTCTAGGAGAATATCTGTCTGAAGTGTGCCTGTTTTTGGAGCCTTTGAATTCAAAGTGCACCGAGTCTTTTTACAACACAATAATAACGGCCAACAACGATGAGCGAGAGTGAAATACGCCTTTCAGCAACAAGAATCAACAATCACAGCTGCTCGCATCACACCAGGGATGTTTTGCTTCAGTTTGAGGAGTGTATATCAAAACCTCCACTGCCTCCACGTATTTTAACTCCAACTCTATAGTGGAAAATAGCCAATGTTAATTCAAGTGGAATATATGGCACCTGCTTCTCCATTAAAAGTGTTCCAACTTCTAACTTTATAAATCTATTGTAAATGTCACGCTCTCCATTTAGTGCCAAGCTGGAAACTATTAACATGTACTGCATATAAAATATATTCAAAGAGCTTTTAAATGTCAGCATCAATGTCTCGTGATACTGTAGCTCAGCGATTAACTGCAGTTTATTGGTCTTCCTAATTCCCCTTCTTAAACAGCACTGCCTAATGTACACAGCTCCAGTACTTTTCAGTGTCGTAATGCAGCACCGTTTTCTTATTAGAGAACATACTTTTTATTTTCTACATTTCAGATATGCTGTTTTTATATTCACCTGTGATACACTGAAAAAGACCCATTACTTCACCCCCACAGGCATTAGATAGCTCGCCCATGATAGACTGAATTGGAATTTGCAGAAGGCATCCACTCTCTCTGCATGTTAATGTCAGTTTGTAGTTAACCTAATGTGCAGGTAATGCAAACGCTGCTTATGTTCAGATTCACAGAATAAATAATAATGATGACCTTGGCCAGTATTTGCCAGCTCCTCCAGTCAAACTATTTCAGGACCTTGGACAGCTCATCTACCTGCAGCAATCATGTAGTTCAGCATTTGAAAGAATCGGTCTGACTTGTGTGTTTGTAGCAGAGAAATCTATTTTTTTTTTAAAGCTGTTCTGTTCATTTTAATCTTTTATTCATTTATTTTTACCCATGTTGTTTTTCTGTTTCAGCTTAGAGGGCCAAACTTTTATTTTCATGTGTTTACTTCTCACCAGTTTTATGTGAAATGCCAGTCAGTTGCAGAAACACACCACACCACACACACCACACTATAGCTAAGAAGTCCAGTTTCTTCTTGCTATGAGGTAAACATGTTCTGGTAACCATGCACTTATATAGAATAATGTGCCTATAATTAGATGCAAAACAAGTAAGCCTGGGAGACACGCGTGGGAAACATAATGGACTAATATCAGAGCTAAACTTTGTGGTTCCACTTTGTCACAATTCATTTGGTAGTTTTTAAACGGAGCTCTGAGAGTGCTGCCAGTGTCAATTGCGCTCACCAGAGACACCAAAGCTTCTGTAGAAAACAGATGTTAGCGTCAAGGCAAGGGCACAGTGCTCACTATGCACGGATGTGCGCGGATCCAAAGAAAGTTAAAGTCGTTCTAATTAATTATTAAAAGTTACACTGTCTGTCACTGTTTTGTTGTGCAGTTTTGTCACCCTGGTGAGATAAGTTGCTATAAGATGGAACCCCCCTATGAAAATTATTGCTATCTGTATTCGCGCGCTCTCCCGCTATCTAATTAACAGGGTGGACACGAGCATGAATAATTGTAAGAGCAGAAAGCTAAATGAAAATTGTGTTTGCGGACCTAGACCAGCGTTTGACACGGCTTCCATAAATCCCCCTGCGCTCCGGAGTGAGTACAAGAAAAAACATCGCTGTGGTGAAAATCAATGACACGCTACAAAGAGAGAAAGAGACCGGGATAGAGTGACGAAGAGAAAGAGAGACCGAGATAGAGTGACGGAGAGAAAGAGAGATCGGTAAAGAGAGAGGAGAGAGAGAGAGAGAGAAAGGGGGCGGTGTCTGGTGATCGGGGAGGAGGAGGAGAAAGCTCCCGGTGCGCGCGTCTTGTGAGGCAGCAGCAGTGTTTGGCCGTCAGAGCAGCGCACAGTCAAGTCTGTCAGTCCGGTGCGAGGGACTGTGCCCGGGGCCGTGGAATTACTTTCTCCGGGAGTCGGAACAGGACACCACACCGCTCAGGTAGGACGGTCTGACGATGCTTATTGACAGCGAAGGTGCGTGATAAAAGTCTAGGACATAGTTAAAGTGCGTTACATGGTATATTGTACGAGCACAAAGAAAACGCGCAGTGGGGGCGCGCGGCAATTATTGTGATTGGTTTTAAATTGGCGCGTCCCCGGTGTGCTAATCATTCAAGGTGGCCCATCTGCCGCGGCGATAACTCTCTAGTGTTTATAATCCGATTGGAAAACGGATCAGCAATTTCATAAAACGAATCCTCTCCAAAGACTGCGCAAACATAAGCACCGCTTAGATTTCCATATTTTTCTGCCACATTTAGCCTGCTAATTTGAGTTTACGCACTCCTCTCTGACTTTTTGCACGTCTCTTGTTTTCTTTTTTTTCCCAGATGATGCTGGTCTTTCTGCTACCTGCCGTGGCTCTCCTACTGAGCACGCAAACGCCGGTCTCCGCTAACAACAACAACGATAAATGGCTGAGCACCGTGGCCCAATACAACAAGGACAGATCCTGGAACAGATTCAGAGATGTGAGTTTGACTATAGTGGCTGCACTCAAAGGGAATAAGGAGACACAGTAGTTAGCACCTTGTGTGTTAGGTTAGGTACCGTTTTGTGCACTTTGAAGACCCAAGTAAGCATTACTTGCCAACAGAACGATGTAGGCCACATGGGTTAAAAGAATATATTTGGAAAAGACAAAGTCCTTAAAAGCTGAGAGGATTTCCACCAGAACACTTACCAGCTACTTCACTGTCGATTCATCCCTCTCAAACTGACTGACACAGCAACCTTATACTTTGCTCACTGTATAACTAAAGTAAGCATAATAGTGATGCCAATATTGTCATCTGCTCCTAGCTTTAAGCATTAGCTGAATATAGATCTTTTATGTTTTATTGTTATGCCTCGGGACAGCTTTCATCTTGAGGTTTGACAGAATTATGGTCCTGCTTTTTACTATTCTGCTCTCAATGCATTTACAATACGATCAGATCAGTCAACTTCACAATTTCTTTTCAGTCTGTGTGCAGAATACTACTTAAAAAAAGTAAATATACATTCTTTTTGCCATGTGTTGTCAGCTGAACAGGAGCAATACCAGAGATGTACTGTCAGCCTCATAGGAGCATTTCAACGGACATGCTGTTGTTTTCTAAAGGCGTAGGTGCACAGTTTGCTTCCTTTGGCCTTATTAGTGCAGGTCTTCCCTTCGTGGTATTAAGGAGCTGTGGTGTGAGCACTGGTATTAGTCATGTCCCTGTACACTCAGATAAGGCTGTGTACCTGCAGCAGTGTGAGAGACTATCCAATCACCATCTATTTCCAATTCATTAGGGACTGTGTCAGTGGAGGAGGGGACGAGCAAGCCATAAAGAAAAAGGGTGTGCAAGATGGGATGGGCCATAGAAAGGGAAAGGTTTTATCAGTCATCACAACATTAAATAACATTTGGTTAAGATTTACACACTTTTAGGCACAAAATAACAATGTGGTGTTGCAGTATGAAATGTTTTAAACCGGCTGCACACTAGAAGAGTTGAAGAACTTTTGCAATTTTCACACAGACGACATACATTTAGACATTTACAGTGATTATTCGTCTCATGTTGCATCATGTCACAGGGAGAATTGAGACGACACAGGAGAGAAACAACAAAATTTCTTACAAAAATCCTCACTCTGGCTTGACCTCCTGAAGTCGTAGAGGGGCACATCTGGCTTAAAATCAGGCCAAAACTCCTGTAGTGTGCAGAAGACTTTAGGAAACTATCTCTTCATCTTTGATTTGTAAAGTTTTCTGTGGGAAAGTATCACTGTATGTGATATTTCTTGTTTTCCAGGTCTGTGTAGTTTTTGAGGTCATCAGAGATTTAGAATACATCAGTGTTTTGACTTTCACTCCTTGCTGAACACTGACATTTGATGACATGTTATCAAACTGAATCACAAACTGACAAGATGATTGCCTGTGATTCACAGTCCACTGTGTGTTTCAGAAATTGGTATCTGCTGGTTTTATGAGTCAGCTGCCAATATTTTGATTGATTATTTTGATTAATACTGTCAAAATATGAATAGAGCATGTGGAAAATGTATTGCTTTAAAGAGATATGTATTTGGTTTCAATTATTTAGTTCAATTCCTCCAATATTGTTTCCAGAAATAGACATTTTTTTCTACTACAATCTACTAGACATTGAGTCAGCAAGACCATATCAATACAATCACATCTACCATCTACTGTATTTGAATAATTCCAAAGATTTGAGATGATGGATTTCCCATGTCTACTGTTGACAAAGCAAAAAGAAAGAGAAAGACACTTCCAGTCCAAATTGTCATTAGTTTATTGGCTGCCTTTCCTGTCTGTTTTGGCTTTAGCCTTTGACTTATGTCTCTATCACTCACATAGCCTGCTATTTTTCCCCTTTCCGTCTGTCTCCTCTGCTTCTCCGTGTGTCTGTCTGTGGATGTGTGTGTATGTGTGTCTGAGTTTGACCTGGTGCTTTGTCAGCCCTCCCTCTCCTCGAGCCGCTTCCTTCTGCCCCCTCGTGCCTCCGTCTCTCCTGTGTCAGCCATGTTCCTCCCTGGATCCCTGCTGATGAGCCGCTTGCTTCCTCCTGCATTATGCATGAGTGTCCATTCATAGGCAAGGAAGCTGTATTTTAATAGTTAAAGTTTTGATCGGCTTTATTCTGAAAATTGGAAAAGAAGAGTAGAATTATAATTTTCACATTTTTGCAAAGCATCCAATGCATTTTTAAAGCATCTGTGAAGAAAATATGATTAAATTGTTAGGATACAAAATTAGCTGGATGTGGTTTGCTTGGTGGTCTATATTTATGTTAAACGGTGCGCTGAATTGGCTTAAAACATTGTTGTTGGCTGTGTTCGTGTGTGAAAACATCTTATTTGAATATACTTTGCTGAAGTATTTGTGTTATTTTTCTTTGGATGCAAATTGCCTGCTCCTGGAGTTTAGTAAATATTTGTCAGAATGTATGTTTCATGCTGTGTAATAGTTTCCTGTGTTTCAGTCATTTGTGTAAACCTGGAAGCTGGTTTGTGTGGTAAGCCGCACAGTAAGCTTTCTCAGACTTTGTCCTCAAAACATCACTTTATAGGCAAGGCAAGGCAAATTTATTTGTATAGCACAATTCATACTTAGAGCAACTCAAAGTGCTTTACAAAACAGAAAAAGATACATCAAGATGGCAATACAAAGCAAGCAAAATGTTAAACTTTAAATAAATGTTTAAACATCTATTTAAAGTTTAACATTTTGCTTGCTTTGTGCCAATTAAGCTCATTATATTTTGATATTAGCATTGGCAGAAAAATCTGTAATATACAAAATGCTATTTATGTAAAGTAGTCAGGTGTAAGGACAATATTTTTTTGCCTTTAAAAATGTTTCACAGATTCCCTGCAAAACAACATTTTTACTGTTTTAGTGTTTTACGTTTTTTGTTCATAGTAGGTAAAGCGAAGACTTCTGGTTACACTAATAATCATGAGAACATATAGTATCTAATATACTGTACTATAGTATCTAGTATCTAGTACTAGTCTGTCAATGGCGACCAACTTTTTGTTTTATTTAGATTATAAGGATATATGTATTTGAAGAGCAGCACAAAGAAGTGAATTAGTTGACAATTTGGGACCAAATAATTGGTCTAATCTGCATTTTTATTTATAAGTACAGTATTTCCTATTCATTTTCTGTATAATGAATATTTTTGCATTAACTGAACTGAATTTTTAATCTTTTCAAGCCCAGTTTGGGTCAAATAAATGTTTAGACCAAAAAGATACATGTGTCACACCCCCTATTTAGTCAACTAAATGTTTTTAGTTGACCAAAAACTTCTTTGGTCAACTAAAAACAGCTCTACTTTGAAACGTGCTTAGTCCCGTGCTTGCTGGAGGTGTTTTGACTAAGTAAGTTGTTCATGTCCAATGAGGTTTCGTAGGTTTGATTCCTAACTTTGACCATTTGCCAAATGTCTGTGCCCCTTTTTGCCTATTTACCACTACATCTGTCCAGTCAGCTAAAACCTATGGATTTAAAAAAATGTACAAATGTTTGCTAATGGCTCTACTACTGCTACTTTCCTTCTACTCATAATATTCCTAGAATATTCTCTGCAGTGAGATCCAGGATTGTCCTGTTAAGCTGTTTTACGATCAGATAATGATTTATAGCTGGCATGCTTTAATGACAGAGAATTTTTATCTCTGTTTATCCTCTGGAGCATTTAGCTTTTTATAAACCTTGGCTCCATTTCTCCTCTTGTTTCTTATCTCTTCTCGTCTGCTCACTCCTCCAATATTTCCTGTCAAAATCAGCCCAAGTGGAGCTGCCATCGCTATCATCCAGACCCACTTTCATTCTCAAGAGGTGCACAAGTTGTTTTCAGTCTTTCCATGTCTACTCTTTTATTTGTTTGTGCCGAAGTAAGATGCGTTTCTTGCTAGTCCCCATTCCTTTCACTTTTGCCATCTCTCCTCTCAGTTCTCTTGATATCCTGTCGTCCTCAAATGGTGCCGAAAACCGTTTACTGAAATCCTTATTTTGAAGACACACTGGATGTGTGAAATTGTTTGCATCTGTCCCTCAGGAGTATTTTGGTGGAGCCTTAAGAGCTCATCATGCATTGTTATTGTGGTTGGCTTGTGTTTGTGTCTCGGCTCAGTCTCAAAGTGAGAATTAAGTGTTGTCATCTTTTATCAGTTGTAGCTTGTGCTGCCAGTCTCGGCCCCCCACAGTGTCTCCTTATCAAAACAGAGGGAGGCCAGCTCTGTGCAATTGCAAGTATATAAAACATATGGTGTGTCTTCAAAGAGTGGAAACATCTGCCATACATTTGGCACATCAGCAAGAGTGTGCAATACATTTGATCTGATTTGCATAAATGGAGTGCACTGCAGGATTGTGCTGAGCCTGCTTTGGTCTAGTTTAGCCATACCTTCACACCTGGGAGCCTCTGTGCATTTAAATAGAAGGATTGTCTTGACTAGAAAGTTAGTGGCTTAAAACACAAATGATTAAAGTAATAATGGACACACAACGGTCGTCTCTATTCATGAAGCTCTTTGCAAGCTTTCAAGGTGCTCAAAGTGCTTTACATTAAGAAACCAAGGTTTGTTAAGTGTCTTGCCCGAGGACACAATGGCAACTTGCTCAGGTACCACCACTGTCTTGCCTGATGTTCCAGCATTTTTCTTGCGTAACTTCTGAGATCTGACAAAATCATGCTTAACTAGCCGGTATGACCACAGTCTTTATTACATTAATACAATTTAAGTAAGTATAATTATTTTGAAATGAACATTCATCATGTAGCTTTGCTATAATGTTTCTCTTCTTCATTAGCTTGCTTAAAGTTATATTTAGATTGATTCAAGTAAGTCTGAGGAATCCTGCACTGTCTTGCAAGTTGCATTTGAGACCACTGAGAACATTTCCTAAGTCTGCGAACAGATTTGTAATTATTTAAAAAATACACATTTTGGATAATGAATTTTGTGACATTCAGCATTGTTGCAAATCTATATTTCAACAACATCTAAATCCTATTCAGCTGTTATAGTGAAAGGAACCAGAACCAGAATTATTTTTATTCAATTGCAAAAAATGTGGAAAAATTGGAGAAGTGCTTGTCAGTTCTGTTGTGAACGGGTAAGTCAATAAACTTATTTCTGCTATTAAGTCCAAGATCAATACTGCAGTTTGCAATTTCATACAAAATATCAAAATATCGCTTGGCTTATGATGTGATTATTGCCATATTTGAAACACTTTATTTGGCATATTTTGTCACAAATCTGCAGATAGTGTGTGAGTGAGGTTATGACCCAACCAGCACAATGAAACTACCTAATCTAGAGAAGAAAAGACTTCTTCTGACTCTCAGTATAAACTATAGTCCACTTATCACACTCTTTGTACTGTCCTCCTTTTTTCTGCTCTTTCATGAGTCTTGTATCAATCTGACTCTCTGGGATCATTCTTTTTTATTTCTGATGAAAGGTTGCCCTTCAAAATAAACCCTATTCCTCCTCTTTTATCCCATTTTCTGCATATTCACGCTAAGCAATTGATTTCAAGCAGTGGGGAAACGCTAATACAAATCTGATCCATCTTTATTTTAAAAAGCCTTTGTTTTATGCAGTTATGTTCATAAAGTAGCACTAGTATCATTGCATCAGTGTTTAACAGGACTTAATCAAATAAATATTAATTGATTCTACTGGTTTATGTCAAAAAATAAACCTTCAATTCATGTTTCAAACCTTGATATTTTTTTTAACCTAATCACATTTGAACTGGACTGTGTGAAATCTTGACTTCACTTGCGAGTCTCTCTTCTTTCTGTCCTGCCACTAAAGCTTTCAAACTGATCGATACGTTAATATACTGCGCCCGTTGACCCTGATTGGGGCCACGATAAAATCAATACTTGTCTGAAAACTCACAACGACACACACGTAGTGGCCGACACAGCGGGACATCAGTGTAGTCAGGGGTGACACGCAGGTCAAACTCCCACAGGACCAGTAGAGTAGAGTTACATGCTTTTCTGTGGACGTAGAACAGAGAAACTGACAAAACAGGACACAGCTGCCGTTGTCATTTTGGGCGCCTGATAAGAGCTGAAGGTTTTAATGTAAAGCCAATGGAAAACGTGGGCAGAACAAGGCCCAGATGGAGAGCAGAGAGGCGCCCGGTGTTGTGAGTATGTGTGGTGGGGCTTTGTCATGGCGCACTCCGTCTGTCTTTGAAGGGATTGTCTTTCGGTTGATCTCTTTGGCGCTAGTACCAAGCTTTCTGTCTAAGCTGCTGAGGCCTTTGAAGAAGACATGTGGTCTGATTTGCTGGCTTTGTGTAAAAGACCGAAACAGCCACCCAAGCAATCGCAAAATACCTGATACGAACTTTCTGACCAAATTATGGGTTTTATGACCAACTTGTGTGTCAATAATGAAATCATTCAGTAAGTTGTGATCTTGTTCTAGAATGGATTTACAGTATGTCGTAAGACCAGTTTTTCATCAATAACATTGTACTTTGCCATGAATTATTTTCAATCTGGTGATTTCTGTATGATTCTATTAAGGTTGGAGCTGTGGCTGAGCGAGATGGCAAAATAATATTATCACAATTTTCCTGGAGACAGACCACAATTTTATCACAATACTTGTAGACTATTTTCTTGTTGTCTTTGAGGTAAATACAATCATCTGCTTTTTCTGAATGTTCTTATTTTACTGTGATTGAATAAATCCTGCTGTCAATCACTCAGAGCAGAACAAAGACTGAGCAGTGTTGCCAGATTTTCAGAGAAATACATGACAAAGCCTTTAAAATCCACAGTCCATAAATAAAGTTATTCAAAAATTGTATTAATTAGAACATTGTGTGATAATCCAATTTTGGCTAATAACAGCTTTTGAAAATATGCTAAAAACCATGTTTCATTCATAATATATTTTTGTAAATCAAACCTGAAAATTTGCTAAAATTCATCTGGAACTTGACTTGATGCTGCAATACAAAAGACCTCAACACATGAGTTTTAAAATTCATAAGACTATTAAAAACAGACACCCAAATTTGTTAAAAAGAAAAGAAACAAACTTGGCAACTCTGAGGCTAAGAGAAGTAGGTTGGAAATAATTGTCTGTATTAAATAGAGAAATGGGAAATCACGATTTCACCAAAAAAGCAAATTTTCAAAACGGGTGAGCCCGATTAATCAATTAGTTTTTTAGAATACTAGAGTCTTGCCAAATTTGATTTTGAGGTAATATCACTTGAAAGGTGTAGATTTTCAAGCAAACTAGTCTTACTAATATTGTTGATGACTATTTGCTCTTAATGGATGGAACTTGTTGTAGTTGTTTACACCCATTTTCTTTTTGTATTACAACATAGACATCACTCAAATTTCCTACTGTGGCATCTTTAGTTCTCATTATACATACAGATTATTTCTTAAATCCCTGTACAGCTGAGTAATATTTAAAAAATAGCGGTCTCATTAAGCAATTAGTTGCAATTACCATTATTAATACATATTTTAAACCCCAGCAGCCACTAATTAGTACCATCTCTCCTAATTAACATTTCGGAAGTGTTGAAGGGGTAAAAGTGAATTCTCAAAGGCATTTAGTATGTGTGATAGAACATTTTTTTCTTGTTCTGTTTGAACATTCTTCTATTGAAAGAACATGTTTTCTTTCTCCTATGGAATGCTTTGACTTAAAGTTCTTTTTCTAAATTATATGCTTCATGAAAGTGTCGTCACACAGTTCTCTGCGACCCTTTTCGCTCATGCTATTTTCACATGTCTTTTACATCACTTAGAAAACCCATTACAGTATATAGCTCAAGAGTCTATAAGGTTCTGACATGCCGTGATGCTAGTTTGATTGACAGCACCACTATTTGTATGTTCACTCTTCTATGCGGTGCTGTCTTTGGTCGCATTTGCTTGACTTGTGTGTGTGTGTTTTGCTCATTTATAACAGTGTCAGTCTTGCTGCGAGTGTTTCTCTCGTCTACAATCAGATGTTGACTCCTTAGGGTTTCTTGGCTCCTGCTTCATCTCCCCATATGTCACTGTTTGATTTGTTGTGTCTAGTAATCTGTTTTATAAGTTTGCTCTGAGTGGAGATGAGCCATAACCGTCGTATTTCCCCACCTGTGCCGCAGCCAAATAGACCATCCCTGTTGGCAGAGGAAGGGCATTATTTTTGCGGGGAGTGGGAGGTCTTGTGTGCAGTCTTTGAATTCACTGCCTCTGTGCTTTGATCTTGAAACTGCTGGAGTCCTGTTGTGAGACAATAAAAAGTCATATCATGTTCTGATCTGGGAGACAATATGTTATTTCAGTGAATGTTATTAATATGTTAATGTTTGTGCAAGTTTATCAACACTTTTCCCGTAGGTTAGTCCCTGTTGTGCCAGTTGACGGATGGATTTAACCAATCACAATAAAGACCAAAGTCTTAGAAACAGCAAAAAGCTTCTGTTCCTAAAGATGGTGATAAAGATGGTGGATGTATGCTATTGAACTGATGACTGATTTCTTCATATTTCATTTCTTGAATTCCTACAACTGAATGTTGTAATGTATGATATACATTTAATGGTTCTGTCACTTTAAGAGACTTGGGCGCAAGGTGTTCTGGGAGGTGCTGTTGTTGTTACGCACATTACGCACTAAGCTAAGCAAGTAAAAGCACGTTAAGCAGCCACACGTTGTCGTCTCATCTTTTATGTCTTATAAGAGAAATACAGACATTACATGGTGTCAGAAGTGACCTGCAGTCGACGAGGACGCACTTGAGATCAAGATGGCAAAGTTTAATCCTCCAAGTGAGTTCAGATTCGACCGTCCCGCCGACTGGCCCGAATGGAAGCAGAGATTTTCTCGCTATCGGCTAGCAACAAAGTTGAACAAAGACAGTGGAGACATTCAAGTGAGTTCGCTGATCTATTCGATGGGAAGCGAAGCTGAAAAGATATTTAGCTCATTCCACTTTGCTAGCGACGACGACAAGAAAAATTATGATGTGGTGCTACAGAAGTTTGACGAGTACTTTATTCCCCGCCGTAACGTCATTCATGAGCGGGCATGTTTCTATCAGCGCAGTCAACAGCCCGGGGAGACGGCGGAGCAGTACATTTGTGTTTTGTACGAGTTGGCGGAGCACTGCGACTTCGGAGACAAACGTGACGAGCACATCAGAGACCGCTTGGTTGTGGGCATTCACGATAAAGAGTTGTCCCGAAAGTTCCAGCTCAAAGCGGATTAACGTTGTTGGAAGTAGTCGAACAAGTTCGCCAGGCGGAGGAGATAATGAAACAAGTCAGTCTCCAATCAAATCCCCCAGAAGCTCAGCTTGCAGTGAATATGGTACGGAGGCAAAGCGGCTTTCACGCAGACCAAACGGTCCGGCAGAAGCAGCGCCAGGACGGCGGTGGTCGGCCCAATGCACACAAAATGGAGGCCTGCGGGAGATGCGGTAAGCCCAAACACGCAGATGTGAGAAAATGCCCCGCGCTAAAAAGCAAGTGCAACAAATGTCACAAACATGGACATTGGGAGCGTGTGTGTCGTTCCAAAGCTGTGAGAGAAGTTACCGAAGAGACAGAGCAGACATATTTCCTGGGAGAAATTGACAATACAGGAGATAAAGATAAATGGACAGTGGATCTGGAAATGAACAATGTGCCAATAACATTTAAAATTGACACTGGTGCAGACGTGACAGTAATCAATCAGAGCACATACAACTTGATGACACCAGAAATCAAACTGCAACCACCAAACACCAAGTTTGTCAGCCCAGGTGGAGACCTGTCATGCATGGGATCGTTTCAGGCTACCACAAAGTACAAAGAAAAGCTGTACACATTCAAGATTCATGTCATCAGAGGCAAAGTGAGCTGCCTACTGGGGCGCAACGAGGCTGTGGACATGGGATTAGTGCAAAGAGTGAACGAAGTCACAACCATGTTTGGATCAGGTGGTTTATTAAACACAGAGCCGGTGAAGATAGCTCTACAGGAAGGAGCACAACCATATGCAGTGCACACAGCTAGGCGTATCCCCCTGCCACTGGTTCCACTCGTTAAGAAAGAGCTGCAGAGACTGGAAAATGAAGGCATCATAGAAAAGGTGACCCAACCAACAGAGTGGTGCGCAGCCATGGTGCCAGTGCTGAAACCAAACAGGCGGGAGGTTCGCTGTTGTGCAGACCTCAGGAAACTAAACAAAGCAGTGAAACGTGAAAAGTACGTCCTGCCGACGGTTGATGAAATACTGCCAAGATTAGCCGGGTCCAGAGTGTTCACTTCACTAGATGCAGCCAGTGGGTTTTACCAGATACCACTGCATGAGGACAGTATCAAGCTCACCACCTTTATCACCCCGTTTGGAAGGTACGCCTTTCGACGCCTTCCATTTGGGATTACAAGCGCACCAGAGATTTTCCAAAGAAAAATGGCAGAGACTCTGGCTGGTCTTGAGGGGACTGAGGTCTACATGGATGATATCCTCATTCACGGGGAGAACAAAGAGATCCATGACCAACGTTTGACAAAGGCACTACAAGTCATCGAGGCAGCTGGTCTCAAGTTGAACAGGAGTAAGTGCAAGTTCCAGATGGACCGGGTACGGTTCCTGGGACACATCATCGACAAGGACGGCGTCCGGCCAGACCCAGACAAAGTTGCAGGAATTAAGAGTTTTCCACAACCAAACAACGTCACAGAGCTCAAAAGGTTCCTGGGCATGGTGAACTATTTAGCAAAATATGTTCCAGAGCTTTCCACTGTAGGCCAGCCTCTCTACGCACTGCTTAAAAGAGAAGTAGAGTGGGCTTGGGAGCCAGCCCAGCACTCAGCCTTTCAAAAGCTGAAAGAGCTCTTAGCTACAGCTCCAGTTCTTGTTTTTTATGATGCTAACAAACCTACTGTAGTTTCAGCAGATGCAAGCAGTTACGGACTGGGAGCTGTCCTCCTCCAGCTGCACGAAGACATTTGGAAACCCGTGGCCTATGCGTCCAGACGGCTCAGCGACACGGAAACCAGGTACGCTCAGATTGAAAAAGAGTGCCTGGCCAGCGTCTGGGCGTGTGAGAGGTTCGAGAAGTACCTGTTTGGACTCAGTAACTTCAGACTGATAACCGACCACAAACCTCTTATTCCACTGATTAACAGCAAAGACCTGGACAACGTTCCCATCAGGTGCCAGAGACTGTTAATGAGACTCATGCGCTTTAGTGGTGTTGCAGAGTACGCACCAGGGAAAACCTTAGCAGTAGCAGACGCTCTGTCTAGAGGCCCATTACAGGGTCATGATGATGGCACTTCACATGAGGATGTAGCAGCGCATATAGATGTTGTACTAGGTCAGGTGCCAGCCACACCCAGAGAATCAGTCAGATAAGGCATAGCACTACTAACGACCCTCAGCTACAGACAGTTCGTAACTTTATTAAGTCAGGATGGCCACAATACATTGAGGATGTTCCAGAAGCAGTTAGAGACTTCTACCAAGTGAGAGGAGAGCTGTCAGAGCTAGATGGGCTTATTGTGAGAGGGTGTCGCATAGTGATCCCTGTTGACATGAGAGAGGTAGTTTTAGACAGGATTCATGACGGGCACCAGGGTCTTACCAAGTGTAGAGAAAGGGCTTTACAGTCTGTTTGGTGGCCCAAGATGAGACAGGATATTTCCACAAAAGTGGAACAATGCCCATATTGTATAGAGAACAAAAATGCACAGAGGAAAGAGCCATTAATCCCCAGTGTACTCCCAACCAGGCCATGGCAAAGAGTAGCAATAGATCTGTGTGAGTTCAAAAAGCAGAACTATTTAGTCGTGTCTGATTACTTCTCTAGATTTTTAGAGATTCTGCATTTGCCAACTACTACTAGCAGTCAGGTCATTTCTAGACTTAAGGCTACTTTTGCTCGTTATGGTATTCCGGAGGTGTTAGTGAGTGACAATGGGCCACAGCTAGCTTCAGCTGAGATGGCAGAGTTCAGCAAAGAGTACGATTTTGCCCATGTGACATCATCACCACACTTTCCCCAGAGTAACGGACATGCTGAGAGAGCAGTTCAGATTGCGAAAAGCATTCTTCGACAAAACGACCCCCTACTTGCTCTTATGACATACAGAGCCACTCCAAACTCTTCCACTGGAGCCAGTCCTGCTGAACTTTTGATGGGCAGGAAGATCAGGACGACCTTGCCCACTCTGCAGGACAACCTGACTCCAGGATGGCCCGATATGGACACAATCAAACAGGCAGACGCCACGGCTAAACAAAAGCAGGCATACTTCTACAATCGCAGAAATGGAGTGAGAAGTTTGCCACCACTGAATCCAGGAGACACCGTTCTCACAAAACTGGAGGGACAGAAACTGTGGACAATGCCAGCTGTTGTCCAAAGTGCTAGCTCCACACCCAGATCATATGTTGTGGAGACTGCACAAGGTGAGCGTTACAGGAGAAATAGACGCCACCTGCTGGTCACACCTAGCAGGGCCACACCAGAAAAAGTGTGTCCTGTTGATCATCCACACACTGAGGACTCTAACAATAACAAGGAGTTTCCAGCTTCTGTCACACTTAAGACTTCAGGATCTATAGTTACTCGCTCTGGTAGAGTGAGCAAGCCAGTTGTTAAACTGAGTCTGTGAGTTGAGTATGACTTTAATGCATACTTACAAGTTATAAGCTAAGTTCATTTGAAGTGTTCATACTGCCTAGACACTGTATATGTAATTTGTTGGTCTGAAATGTTTGGGTACAGTACAGTTTGTTTCATCTTTAAGGGAGGATGATGGAATATGATTTGTATAGCATACATTGGAAATTTGGCTAAGATATGTCTAATGCTAATTTTGTTTGTAATTTACTTGTAATGATATTTGAACATCTCATCTAGTTAACAAAGGTAACAATTTATGTTTGTTATGCAGTTCATCTTTTAAGGAAGGGAGATGTAATGTATGATATACATTTAATGGTTCTGTCACTTTAAGAGACTTGGGCGCAAGGTGTTCTGGGAGGTGCTGTTGTTGTTACGCACATTACGCACTAAGCTAAGCAAGTAAAAGCACGTTAAGCAGCCACACGTTGTCGTCTCATCTTTTATGTCTTATAAGAGAAATACAGACATTACAAATGTGATAATCAAGAACTGTTTAGTTGAGATGCTCTAGTGTAACCCAGTGGCTCCAGGGGGTCCCTGAGCCATGAGTTGGGGCTTCTCCAAAATTTTAGAAAAAATGTGATTACTATTTCAAAGTCACAATGTCTTGTGGTCTCTAAAACACATTTTTTTATGTAGACAACCGTGAAATGAAGTAAGTAATATAGGAAATAAGTCTTTAAGCCAAATTTGGTTTTCAACATTGTTTGAACTTCAAAATTGTATTGTATTGGGATACTGTTGTGAAAAAACATAGGGGATCCATGAAGTATTTTGTTAACAATAAGGAGCCTCAAAAAGTTTTAGAATCACTGCTCTAACCCTAGCTTCTATCTTGCCAAAGACAATTTAGCCCAAAGAAACTCACATTCTTAAAGCAGAAGAAACATTTTGACGTTGTTAAATGTATTTGCAAGTCACTGTAATGATGGTTACTTATGTTTTTGGGGCATTTGAAACGGCTCTCTGCGCTGTCTCTGGCAGAAACTACAGCAACTGCAACCTCCCCCAACACATTCCTGACCTGAATTTCTCTCCTGAGAATCCCTAGCTTTTTGGGTTTTTTTTAGCAGTGTAAAATGTGTTTAGATGTGTTTTTGCTGTCTTATTTCAATCTTAAAGATGCACAAGAATTAGATAATAAATTCTATCTATATACCAAGGCTGTGTCCCTTGTACATGGGTAGCCTAGACAGGGCACCTTTCTCTTTCCCCCTTCCTCCCTCTGGTCCCATGTTCTGTGTGCGTGTGTGTGTATGTGTGACTTGTGTGTTATGTGTATGTTTGTGTGTACAGCCTTTTATTATGTCACTGTTCCAGGATCCTTTTAAGTTTTTGTTTATTATTTGCCATCTCGGCTAAGGAGACCACGCTCGCCCAGGCATCTATCCACCCGCCCGCCCATAGATGCACAAGAATTAGATAATAAAAATATATATATAGGAAATAAACACAAAAAATAAATATGAGCTATGTAACATTCTGGATGTTAAAAGTGAACTACACAACTCAGTAGAGATCAAAAGTCAAAACCATACTTGGGGACATTCTAAATTGGAATAAATACATTTCATGCTTTAATGTGAAGAAAGGAACAGTTTTTCCATGAAAGCATACAGAGATAGCCCCCCCTCCAGCCAAATAACAGTTATTTTGTGCACATGGAAACTCCCTAAGAGAAAAGATGCAGATTTGTATTTTTATTAAGTCCAAAAACAAAATCTAAATTACAAAAATGTGGTTTTATTCACATTATTTTGGTCAAAAAGTTACACAGTCCACCTTTAAGTTTCGATTCAGCTGACTAATTGAATAACACAAGAAAGCTGAAGTCGCTTAGTTCTGCTTTAACAATAAAGACTTGTATATGATGTTCACAAAATTTTCCTAAGGCATCCTTACTATTCACTGTAATGAGCTCATAAGTGTTTTTTGCTTTTTTCATAAATAACACTAACAACAACTAACAGCAAAGCTCCTGGCCCACAGAGGAAGAAAAAAAAAACACTATAATTAAATGCAGACATTCCATTTTGACCTTAAGAGCTGCTTTAACATAGTTTCTGTACTGGAACCAGATACATTTGACCTTTTCATCATTCTCTCTAATTTCACTTTCAACTTTGAGATCAAACTTT
Organism: Mugilogobius chulae; assembly: GCA_038363315.1. Classification (NCBI taxonomy): domain Eukaryota; kingdom Metazoa; phylum Chordata; class Actinopteri; order Gobiiformes; family Gobiidae; genus Mugilogobius; species Mugilogobius chulae. The sequence goes on from CM076400.1 coordinate 33,229,826, forward strand.
GCCGCCACTATATCATACCTACCTGATTGATGAACGTTGCTTGCAATATAAATACTCTTTTTATTACAAAGATGATGGGCCCAATCATTGTTTTGTGCATCGAAGTCAACCGATGCATATACAGTGTATGAGCTGCATGTAAATCACAACACCCCGGGGAATACATCACTGTCTGTGCATTCTGTTTTAGAGCCAGTCCAATCAATTATGCAACGCTGTGTGTGTGAATTTTATTTACAAGCAGGCGTCCCCTCTGTGATCAACAATTCTGAGGCGTCAAGTAAACCACAGTGCATTAACAGTGTCAGCCTCTCTCTGTGATGGCTCTGGCCTCTAAAACCATGTCAGAGTGAAACGGTCATTATCTCATTTTCCCCTCCAGGGTAAGGCTAAGGTTACTGTTGTGTGGTGGATGTGGCTTTGAGAGATGTCTTGTCCGCTTCAATAATTCACAAGGTTTCGCAGCCGATGCTCCTGGGAAGTCCCTAACAGAGGGAGGGGGCAGAGTGAGAGAAAAGGCCTAGGTTTGGCAGATTAGTTCTTGGCGGCTTTTACTCGTCTTCCATGTTCCCCAGTGCATCATTTTGTAGTTTTCAGCTCAGTGCGTAACTCCTCTGCGCACACTTGTTTATAACACAAACTCGGGGGAGCCGCGGGTGATGGCCAGCCCTGTTTAAGCCCAGAGGGGTGAAAGGAAGTCTGAATGTTAAGTCTGTGTGAGTGTGGACAGTGAAACAAATAGGCCTGTGGGTATTGCAGTCACAAACTGATATGGAAGACTGTATCTGTTTGGTTGTTTACTTGGCATTCCAACATGGCAGCTTGTAGAGGGAAAGTCCGTGAACAACGGCCAATAAACTCACGAAATACATACTGTTTCACTAGTCCTGCGTTCGGTTGTAGTGTAGTGTTGTAACAGTGTAGTGTAAATATTTAAACACTAATCATAATCTGCTTTTTCCACAAAGTAGTGCAGCAGTCTCCCACCTGTAGCTCAGGAGATACCAGTACTTCTTTATCTTAAGTAGGGCTGGGCGATTTGGAAAAAACAAATGAAAAATGCCATTCATGAACATAAACCAAACAAAAACTTTTAATATGTCCCATTTGTTAGATTTTTTTGAAACTATATATTAATATTCTGTCACATCATACACATTTTTACTGACAAAAGATTGGTTTTCGATCTTTCAATTTAAACCCACCACCAAATAATTGACTATCCGGTTCCATTCAATCTCGATCTCTTGATTTTTCGATTAATGTCCCAGCCCTAATCTTAAGTAACTCCCCCAAGTGGTTTAAAAACCAAAGTAAAGCTTTTGAGGTAAAATGTGATTGTACCTTGTGATCAAATGCAAACAGAAGTAGCTTTCTGCCGTTTTCAAATGGTTAATATAAACTTAGGGAACAGAAATTATAAAACAAATGTGGTGGTATGGGCTTTGTTGTCTGTTAAAGCTATTTCCCTACCCGGTCCCTAAAAAAGTGACAAATATAGTGCAAATTCTTCAAATGGAAATCTTTGACAGAAAACAGAAGCACTTCAGCACCATGGTCAGCTCCACCTCCTATAGTGACAAGTTCTTTAAGCTCAGTAATGATGTAGCAGACTGATGCACTACAGTTCTTCACATACACAGTTACATACATTCATGTGTTTGTATTTTTATTTTATTTTATTTATTTGTGTGCATAACGTTTTCACACATACTATATTAAAGGTCAACTACTGAATTCTGTAGAAATAGAAAGCTTAAACCATGGAATATCGTTATAGGGGTATCTGTTTATTATTCCAAATTGTGAAAAAATAAATTGGATATTTTTAATGAAAACAAGATGCCCTCCTTCGGGTAAAGTAATACTCCATTTTGTGGTCATGCAAACCCACTCAAAGTACATCTAGGAATTATGTTATTCATTTATTTGCATCATAATCATTTAAATTACAAAATATGCTTTTCTTCAGGTTTAGTTTTGGCGAAAAGTTACACAGTGCACTTTTTAATATTGTGCTGAACATAGCTTTAGTCATAATTTGCCAATAGTTTGCCAGTAAAAATAAGTAAATACAACGTTGCAGTACCTGGATCTCTCCGGTCTCTGGACTTTGATCAGGATGAAGGAAGTGATGTTAACTGTCAACTTCACTGCTGTTTCTCCAGCTCCATGCAGTTTCCTGTCTCCGTATCCACATATCACAGAGCTGTCGGCAGCAGCTGGCTCAGCGCTCTGTTCTAGCCTGACTTCCAAAACCAAAAGTATAACCAGATCAAAACCAGATGGTGTTTTTATCCTTGGATCAGCCTCGCAGTAATAGGTAAAAAGATGATTAGAATAGTTGATCTGGTGGGTTAGTTTGAATATTTAATAAACACACATTTTTAAATCTTCCGTTTTAATGATGCTTCATGTTCTTCAGTGTAATTCATCTCATCTCTCCAAGTCTAAAATAGTTTAACTTGACACACTGGTTTCATGTTTAATGGTGGAATTAAAAAAGACACGGTCATTAAGTCACAGAAGCTGCCGCTGTTTATAATTAGTTGGTGTAGCACCGATGTTCAGGTAATGAGAAGAGTAATTAAATTTGTATGTGAGACTTTTTGACGAATTTTGGCAGCTATCAACACATAAATGTACTGTCAAAAAAAATCAACATGCTTTGTGTTTCTTGTGTGAGATTTCTAATGATGAAATATACACGTTGTACCACTTTATAGTAACAACACCTTAATTTGTCTAAGTAAAGCAAGGCTAAAGCATGAAAGGTATTCATAAACAAATGGTGGATAAATAAGGTTAAAAAGTTTATTAGGGCTCAGTTAATTAAAGAGCTAAGATTAGGATTTAGGGTCGGGGATAGGCTTTGTATTTAAGTAGTTTTTATCAAGGCTAGTTATAGCTATTAAGTGTTGCCCACATTTTATGGGCGATCTGGGAAAAAATATAATCACAATTTTTTTCTCATATTGATCGATCTTGACTTATTTTATTTATTAGATTAACTATATATCAGTATTCTGCCATTGACTTTAGCTCCAAACTACACATTTTTACTGACAAAAGATTGGTTTTCGATCCCTCGATTTAAAACCCACCACCAAATTATTGGTGATTCAGTTCAATTTGATCTCAATCTGTCGATTTTTTGATGAATGGCCCAGCACTACCTTCCACTTTTGCCTTTATTGTTACATCTACGATAACTGAAATAAAATATTTGTTTGTGGTGTCATAGGGCATAGGGTAAATATTTGAAACAACGACCCTGCTCAAAGTCAGTAAATGAGACAGTTATTTTGTTTCAGTCACATACAAACAATAATGCTCAGTAGTTAGTTAGTTAACAATGTATGATCCTTCTTTTTCCAGATGTAGCTTTGGATTTGTCCTACTTTAGTCTGAGACCTTATTAGGTTTTAGACCAGGAGGTAGCATTCATTTGATTTCGAGTCAACCGTACAGCCAACTGAAATCATATTTGTGAAAAACCTTGCTGGTAAGCTGCCTCCACCTGTCATGTTCTTCACTCTGTGTTTCCTCGGGGCCCCTCCCTGTGCAGTGTCAGACATGTAACTGTGTAAAAGTGCTGTGATGGGGCCGAGGCTGCCGCATTGATCGCTGCTCTGTGCATATTCATGGTGTGACAGCGACACCACAATAGTTTGACAGCTTTAATTAAAGTCAGCTGAGTCAGGCTCTTCACTGCAGATCACATTTTAATGAAGAACCCGCCCCGAGGCCCAGAGGAGGACAGCCCATCCCCCAACACTGCCTCATGTGTGTGTGGAAATGTGTGGGTCTGTGCTGTGGGCAGTAACCTTGAAGAGCCATTGGTGCGCTCCCAGTGACTTTCTCATAGATTTTGAGTTGAATAATTAGGTGAGCTGGGATGTTGCTGATCAATACACGAAGCTCCTTTATCTGAGCAGATAAAACAGCCCTCAGTCTCCAAATAGCCCCGGACAAGGATCATCTCTGTGGCTGGCTCAATTTAACCAAGGAGACGCTGGGATTTATTCAAATTGTGGAGCCAGGATAGTGCAATGGCTCTACTTTGGCAGAAATGTAATTTCTGTTGTTTTATCTTCTAGATTATTATTCAATGTTATTTGAATATAATTACTTTTCCACTTGTAAATGTCCCAGCGATTATCAGCTACATTTAAACCCAACGTGTTAAAGCTAGCGGTACTTTAGAAGGACAAAGTCATTTTAGCAAATATAGACAATGTGAATCGGAGTGTCCATCTAAATTTTGAAATTCATGGACAAATGATTTACTACCAGCAAAAAGTGAATGAAGAACGGCCTACACTCTTGACATTCTAATAATCGTTGATTTATATAAAGTATAGTCTCTTCATGATAATAGGATTCTACATCTCTATCAGATTCTACAAATCTAAACTATAAGCAGAAATTATGCATTTGTTTTTAACAACATTTTATTTGAAAACATATCTATATCTTATTGGGAAAAGCTGCCATGTACTATATTTACAGATCTTCAGTGTTGTAAGTACTCTATGCCTCTGATGCATAACCATCAAGTCGGACATTTTCAATAATAATTATTAAAAAAACATTTGATTTGTTTTGGCTTGCACCTTTTTATTGGGCTACTTTCATTTATGTTTTTGGTATCATTATTCAGGTAACTCATTGGACTTGTGACATCTCAAATGATATATTATATAATAATAATAGGTAACATTTTAAAATAACTACACCTCCATTAGCCTTAGCAAACCCTTAGTAAAGCATAAATTAAATACTTGCATTTTCTTGAACAAATGACAAATTAATGAATGAAAATGTTTATTAGAGCTTAGTTACTTAGCTTAACTTAGCTCTCAACCCTAAAGCCTTACTAACTAAAGTAGTTACTATGCCTTAATAAAGGTTTTAATAATTAATTGATCATTTGGTCACAATCAATCTTTATTCATGCATTTTAAGACTTTCACTAAGGTTAATTAAGGTGTAGTTATTAAAAAGTGATACAAGTAAATAATAAATCAACAACTGATGCAAAGGAAATTCACGCAAGAGAAATATAAAACCTCAAAAATACTGTTCCAGCTATAATTTACTGAACAATAAGTCAATATAGTAATTACTGCGACATGGCGAGAAGTCACACTAACAATTATTTTGACATTTTTAAGTGTTCTCATAAATAGCATTTTGGTGACTCTGAAAGTTTCCAGAAATATTAAGTGCTTACAATTGCTGTAATTTTAGTCTCAACACACTCTCTCTAGTATAAAATGTAATAACCCTAACAATTAGTTGTTCTTTCTTTTAATGCTGCAGTTTTTGTGGTGAGAGCTTTGACATTTAGACTCAACACACACAGTCGCTACAACTTGTTTTAGCGCAGTTACTTTACGCTCCTTATTTTATCACTATGTTCATGGGACATTGTTAAAATACAAACTTATTCTCTCTATTGCTAACCGCCTTTTTTTTCTTGAGAGTTTCCATCTGCCAGAACGAATAGTACATTTCCCACTGCGAGTTTAAATCAAAAGTACCAAAAGTCAGTGGTGGCTCTCTTAGTGTGCGTGTGAGTGGCTTATTCACATTCATCTCCTCATCTCTCTCCTAGTTTAACAAGGACACTCGACAAGGGAGCGGGATGGGGTCAGAACTTCCCCTCTCTGATATTCCTGACTCAGATTTTCAAATGGCCTCCTTTCACAGCACTCCTGCAATGAAGGTTAACCCAAATCATTTTCCCAGCTGCTAAATAAACGTTTTTGACAAGACATAATTTTTCTTACACATTGGTCGTGAACTTTCAAGCGCGCCATATCTTTGGAGTATTTATAGCTTCCGTGATTCGTTGTAGTGTGAACGGCGTAGCAAATAGGTTATCAAAAAAGTCCTATGTGAATCATTACTAAATGTAGTATATATTATAAAAGATATATTCAATAGATAAAAAATGTAAGCTTTCTTGAACAGTTTTTAGACTAGTCTTAATATGAAGCTAAACTCAAAAACAACTTATTTTTCACTGTTAAACTGTGTATAGAGGGATTATCGTATAGTTGGCTGGGGAAGCTTCTTTGATAAAAACAACAAAACGGGACAAGAGCTTGCTGTTTCAATCAGGTATAAACTGGTATGACAGACGTCTGACTCGTGAAATTTGAGATGTTTTTTTGCAGCGTTTTTTCACTGACCTGGTTGTAACATGTATGAGTCATAAAGACAAATTTCATTTACAAATTCTGATTTAGCAGTATACCTTTTGTTTTTGCACTGTGATAAACTCTTGTAGTTGGCTGATAACAGCGCTGGCAAGTGTTGCTGCTACAACTTGTGTCAATCAGCCGCAGCTCTTTCTGCTATCCTGTTGCGGGCGTATCCCCTGTGTTGATAAACAAATAATCCATCTATATAAAGTTTAAGTAGCATTTTCTACTATTCCAAGTCATTGTGCATGTTAGCAAGTTTCACGTTAAAACTGTCACACTCACTGCAAAGTCCAGTGTAATTTCTAGACTCTGTGTAACCTCAGTGTGTATTTCCCACTCAAAACTGAGCACTGATTACACACTTCTGCTGTCAAATCAATCACACTACTTCTTTCCTTTCTCAGTCTCTCCTTTTCTCTTTCCACAATGCTTTTCAATGAACTTGCTGTGTTTTGAAATGTGTTTGTGGGTGGAGTTTAAGGAGTTAGCGTCACTCTAAGCTTATATTTTGTGTCTAATGTCTAAAAATAAATCAAGCCTATTCCTTAGTTTCAAAATCAAGTTTCATAAACTAATTTCAAACAAAGCTTTCTGCTGGAAAAGCATGAGGAAAGATGAAAGAAGCGACTGAGGGGGAGTGCAGGAGTGTAATTGGTTTGACAGCAGCAAATCAGTGCTGATGTCATACAAAGCTTTGTGTCCATTTTGACCTGAAACTTGCTCAGTTTAGTTTAATTTATTTTGTCACATACATTTGCACAAGTACAACATGCAGTGAAATGTGTATGTACTTTTCAGTGACATAAATGAGTAATCCAGTAATACTACAGCAGGAGAATTGGGTCAGTTCATTTGAGTGTTTTTTAGTTTTAGTATTTTTTCACCAAACTGCCCAAAATGATTCAGAAGAGTAAGTAATGTTAACACCATATACACAGCTTTAGAACAAAACAAAAAACAAAGTTATTTAGTGTTAAGTTTCACATTAAGAACTCAAGCCACAATATGTTGGGTTTTAACCTAGAATTTTTTTTTTTTCAAAATTGATTAATAAAATGTCTACAAAGCACATTTTAATATGAAGTGGTAAAATAAAGAGTGGCCAAAACGTTAATCTGTAACACCAGCAGCAATATGTTAAATTGTCTATCAAAAAATGTTAACCTACTCTTTGTCCAGTCATTTTATTTTTTTCCACAGTGCCTCAAGTTAAATATCTGAATTTTCTCTAACTTAACGTTCTTTCTCTTTTCATGTCTTTCTGGATCCATCTCCATCACTTGCACTGCAACAGGTAAGTTTAAAGTTTCTCTTTTACACTAAAGATTGCAAACACACCACCATTGGCTGTGATCAAACGCAGCATGTACAAGTGTTTTGGAAAGCTGTCAGATGTTAAATTGTCGAGCTGTGAGTACAAAAGCACTGGGACAGCGCTGTGTAATCGTATGCATGTTTTGTGGTTTGGGGTGTAATTGTGACTGCGGGGATTTGCGCTGCTGCAGACGCGTGTGCCTCTGGCGAGATGGTGCCAGTGCGGCGTAAGGATGTTTGTGCGTATCTAAGCAGGTATAGAGCCTTGGATACGGTGACGTCCCTCGAGTGTCCACTGCTCTAAACACACAGAGTAAATACTGCACTGCCTCAGAGCTGCTGGAGTCGGCCAAAAACAAACTGAGTTAAGAGGCAACAGGAAACGGCGCTGTGGCAGGAAACTGTATAAAGACAGATAGCTACTGTAGGCTTGCCATTGAGCTGCACAAATGTATTTTTTATCTTTTAAAAACAAGTATGGAGATTGCATTTTGATGTGTGATTCATCTTTTAAAACTTCTTTTGTGATTCATCTTTTAAAACTTTAAGCTTTTTGGTCGTTTTGATGTTCAGGAAGTTGCGCATAACATAAACGTGTGTCAGTGATAGTTGCCATTTCTGTGAGGTAAACTTCCAAATTAAAGGTACAAAATCACACTCCAAGTTAATATTTAATACGAGGTTCCAAGGAGGAGAACATATACAGTCTGCTGGTTCTGGCCAATACATCGCTTCATCTCTGTTCACTGATTGGACGATTGTACTTCCTGGTTTTCGGGAACCGTCTGCCTGATCTAGTAGCTGGAGTGAAATAAAGTGGTGCTAAAAGAATCACATGCATTTTAGAACATGTTTGTGTTGAGATCAACTTCAGAGTTAACTGTTTTTACACAGCATAAGACAGAATGTTTTGTTTGTTGATAAATTTATGCCTTTTTGCTTAGTGCGTCTATTCAAATTGCAGTTTCATTTCATCTTGGAGCTTGACTGTTTTAGTATTGTAAAGATGAGCAATTCTATACATAAAATTTATGTTATCTTGACAGACCTTTAGAAGTAATAGTGATAGTAATCTTTGGTGATCAATAATGTTTGGTCACAGATCATACGTGAGGCTTCAGTCACATGAATTTCATTTCCTGTCGTCAATTTTGGAGAATTTCTCACCCCACAATTTCACATTGTCACTGTCATGACCGAGAAAGCCTGTGGGCCAAACCATTTTGGCTAACACTTTATTTTAAGCAATTGATACAAAGTTATGTTTTTTAAATGCATTTACTAATCATGAAAAAAAACAACTACACTAAGACTAAGCTACAGAGCACGTTTTATGAATATTACCTAATATTATGCTGTAGTCGACCAAATAAAATCAATGCGTCAACTAAAAACATGGTGGGCAAAAACTTTTCAGTGACTCCAGGATTTGACCATTTATCTAACTAACCCAAGATGCACAGTTAAGACAACTGCGTGCCAGTTTAAGCCAAAGCACCTATATTCAAAAAAGAATAGTACATTTTCCGATCGCTTGCGCATAAAGTCTCCTTTTTGTTTCTGTCACATGAAAATTATTTAAATACTGGCTATGTCATCTTCCAGAATACAAACTTTGATTAAATGACTAAAAACCTACAACCCTAAATTAATCATTACATAAATGAATGAATCATTAACAATCATTGACATTACCTTACTCTAGTCTAACCTAAGTGTGTTAATGACTAAGTTCCACCTGTTTTTGAAAATTCCAATGTAGTATATATTATAGCATAAAATGTTGTAGATTTTCTCTTTAGCAGTTTGCACTTGTTTTTATCCATTTATTGCAAGGGCTGCCCTGTCTTTGGTTTTCGATCTATACGTTTTATAGTTGCTGCAAGCCGGAACATATCTCCCTTTGATAATATATCACTATCTTAACATTTCCCCGCGTAGACATATAATAATAGCCCAGAGGAAAAGTATCCCTTGCATGGCTGAGGTAATTTTAACAGAATATGGCTCTCGGGACACAAACTACTCCAAATGAGGCAATTTACACAGCTGAAGGAAAAACTGATTTGTTTACTGCTTTATAACTGCAGCCGAATAAAAGGGATGGAGCCGTGAGAGTTTGCACTGATAGAGAAACAAATGTATGCGCCTCATTATTTTTAACTAGCTCCACCTTCACATTACCTCAACGCGCCGTATGGGCTTTCTGCCAGAGATCCTTTACTGCAGATCAGGAGGTTTGATTTGACATAAGTACAGTCAAAGTAGCTGTGTCAGTGTGAATAGTGTTTTTTTTTTTTTTTGAGTTGCAGTTTGAACTTATTTTGGAATAGATCCTAATTTCTGGTTGTTTTTCATTCTTAAGCCCTGTTCGCATTGCTTTAACTAGGGGCCTCAGGTTATAATTGTTATATTTGTGAATGTTGTCTGTGTTTATAGTCTCCTGCAAATGATCTATATCTGTGAAGTGTCTAGTCCCATGCGATGCTCATATCTGTGAATTTCAAAATGTCTCAACTGTATTTTTACACACAAAATTATTACTTCTTATTGTTGTGAATCATTCATTGCGAGTCAATTATAATAAGGTAAATATTTAACAAACTGCTAAAAAAATACAAAACCCAGAATAACTATGTCGTTGTTGTGGCAACTGAGAGACAAGTCCCTAAAAGTTGTTTTGGGAAAGTCTGGCCAAAGCTATAGATTAGTGTTGTCATGATACTACAATTTCAAACTCGATTCGATACTTGAAAAAAAAAACCTTTAAATTTTTCTTTTCTTATGATTTTTTTTTTTTTCAAATATATTTTTTTTATTTATGTGTTTATTTTTGATATTATTAAAACAATAGTATTTTAATATATTATTTGTTTATTATTAACTTGATTCATGAACCTTTACATTAGGATTGGGCTTTATTATCAGACACATAGTAGTATAGGCTTTATATACAGTGTTTGACAGTTTCATCATTTCCATCTCCAATGAGAAAAGAAGGGGGCGGGCTTAGCGTACGAGAGGGGGGAAGGGGGCGGGGTTTAAAATATTGATACTTGTTCAAACGATTATCGAGTATCGATATCGGTTTAAGTATCGATTAATATCGGGGAATCGATTTTTTGACAACCCTACTATAGATTGGATAGCTTTATCAGCTTAATTAGATCAAAAATATTTTTTATTTGAAATGTGATCGTGTGGATGTTATTCTCATTTCAACCTGGACAGACTCAAACAGACAAAATTATGCGATTAATGATGACATTTATTTTTACAGGCTTGGCACTTAGGCCCTGGCAGAAAACAATGTGCATGCGATAAATGATGAGCTGTTATAGGAGTATAGGAGCCTAGACACTGGTGGTGGTGAAAAAGGAAGCAGGTGGAGATAAGGAAGAGGAGGGTTGCGATGCAGCAAACTGACGCTTACAAGCTGAAGTCAAGAGCGAAGTTGAGCTGCTCTTTAGAATATGGCTATGACACCTTGATAGCTGAGAGGGAGGAGGAGTAGATGAGAGCTCAAGCTGATTGGATGAGCTGCGCAGAGGTTGAGCCACAGAGTGAGACATGATTGGATCTGAGATGAAGCACAGGTGCACAGTCTTCCGGGCTGAATATTCGCTCCTTAGCTCCATTTCAAACAGCGAAAGTACAGCACAGGCAATTCACTCTAAAACAGGAGAAATGCTGCCTTCATGAATGAGACAAGTTATTATTAAATGTGAATATGTAAACCATTTCAGGAATAAAAAAGCTAATCTTTAAAAAATCTAAAAGCTAGTAAGTTACTGACGTAGCTTATTCCATCTGAATAGTTAACTAGTGGGACACAGATATTGATGAAACAGATTCCGTAAGTTTCCAACAAAAATACACGAATGAAAACAGGCCAAACAAAGCACTTTGAGCGTGGCAAGTGACAGTTCGGTGACTCGTATCATGCATTAATAAGTCATTAGTGTGAGAAATGAATCTGGGCTCTCTACGCAACAAACAGAACACAAAACTAATTTCAGCCACTCGCATAAATACAATGAACGAAGGGGTCAGAGGCAGGAGACAGAATAATGCAGCGCAAATGAGGCCGCTGGATAGATTGGATGAAGAGACGATTCAATACGAGGTAATCACAAGTGGACATTGAGGTAGAGGCATGTCTTTGTACGGACACCGGCTGTGGCTTTATTTCCATTATGTGAGAGGAGGAAGTCATTAGCGATTAGAAACGAGCCGCGCTTCTTGGACAGACAGACAAACAACAAACACGGAGTTGATTTTAAGCCTCAAACAGACGTGCCAATCAGGAGCAGCGTGCCGTGTGTTTAAACAGAATGTTAATTAGGTGCAAATATACAATCGCAATTGACAACACAGAGGGCGTCATTATTAGCACAGCTTCAGTGGAAGGTTGTGGTATATAGAGAGAGTGGCACTTTGCACAGATATGGAGACTTTATATAACAAATAAAGTTGTTCTGATTAGAGTTGTCCCGTATTATCTTTAAAATGTATGTTTAGCAATCTAAGTTTCAGAGTTTGTAAGATTTGATTACATAAAAAGTAACAAACCCCAACAAAACCATACAAATGTGACTTTATACTCGCTTTATTAATTCAGGACCATATGCATATACTGTAATTTCCGGAGTATTAACCGCTACTTTTGTTTCAAGCTTCAGACCCTGCGGCATATATAACATATAAACATATATCAGATTTATTGTTGCCAACATGAGTCAGTCTTGTGCTATAGTATATAACTTATTACAGGAGACTGCATTCTTATGAACTGCGCTTTTGTGTCACAGAAACAAAACATTGCAGTTTCCGATTTTGGAGTCAATACCTTGGCTTCGGAACAGCGACATTTGTCCCTCACTCAGTCTGGTCTGAGGTCCAATGGTCTGACCGCAAGTTCCAGCATAAGGAAGTATAAATACCACTTGACACCAAAGGTTTGCTCGCAAGTCTGCGGGTTCTGCAGAAATTTCTGCTTGCTGTATGTCTAGTTCACAGTGTGAGCACGCTACTTTGTAAGTAGAGACATGAGCGCTCCTAGCAGGACACAGGTCTGCAGCTAACACATAGATGAGGCCAATATATTTACTTTTTGGTTTTTCTTAGATTTAGTTGATTGGTTATTAATCAAGTGCACTCAATGGCCCGTAAAGTACGGTAGTACATTTGCATATATATTAAGTAAACAACTCCATAAATGTATAACTCTGGTGTGTCCAAGAAAAGACCAGAGTATATTTCAGCAAAATAATATATTTACTGATAATTAGAATAAAAGAAAAAATCCAGATGCATATCAGATTTTAAAAACTTTTTTTTTTTTGAGTGATTTAGCCATAACTTTCATCAACAAGTGTACATTTTTTTGTGACAGGCCTGTGAGAAAATAGATTTTTGATTGAACTGATTTATTGGAGCTATGGCATTATAACTGATAGCTTGAAAAGCTTTATTAATTTATCTGAGATGAATGGTCACCCCAAGCCAATGGGGTCCAATATGTTATTAAGAGTGAATAGAAGTTGAAATAATAGAAGGTGGTTTGCACTCGTCTCTTCTCTCTAATTGCAGCAGACATTTCCCTAATGAGGCAGGGGTAGAGTCCAGGTCGCGCTGCCATCAAAAAGATCTTTTCTTTTCCTCCACAAGCCAGCCGTTACAATTATGTTCACTTGTGTTGGATTATTAGCGCCTGTAAGCCTTGATGTATTGTGTGCTGTGTTTGTTTTGTCAGTTCCAATATATGAGCTTTACTGTGCACATCTTGTAGGTGGATTTCAACAGGAAAATGATCTGACATCTTTAATAAGGACCTCCATATAATTGCACTCACCACATAGAGAAAGCTGATACAGAAACAGAGACTATTTTAACCACTAAAAGGTACGATAGAAACCTTCAATTTGCATTTATTTAACCTGTACATTTTAGCGTAGAATTAAACCACGCGAAAAGTAAAAGTTCATAACTCGTAAAGAACCTAATTTCAGTGGCTGGTGCCCACACACGCCCACACAAGCTCCTGATGCAGAAATTGTTCTTTGTGCTCACACTGGAGGTAAGAGATAAGAGGTCAGGTAAATCAGTTAGAAACTGCCACAATTTCCACATTCGTAGGAGTGTTCAAATGCATCGGGTCTCATCATCTGCATGAAGACCACCTCGAGTTCAATTAGGTTTGTGGAAAAGCCAAGCACGGCACTCAAAAGTGAAGTCAACTTTTTGAATCAGTTGGCAGAACTTTTCAGACAATTATTACAACATTATTGTATCATTTTGAGGACATGACCTTAGACTTTTTAGTGTAGTGTAGACTAAATGTTGCTTTAGTCATAAACATAATTAGTGAATACAAACTTTACATGCTGCTTTCTGAGTAAATGTTGATGTTATAGACTGAAGTTCTGGCTTTGTGAAAACTCTTGTAACCTCTATGTTTATTGATCTTTTTAGTTGACCTGTTTTTGGAGATAATAATTTTATGTTATGTCACGATTTATAGTCCCGATGCTTGTGTGTAACCAAGTTACAGCTACAGTATTCCTGTATAAAATGTCCTAACAACTTCTTTTATTGCAAAGGATATATTCAAGTTTATAACATGCAAACAAATGTCTGCTTCAATATTTATTTGTGATCTATCAGATAATACTTGCTGAAAATACTCACTCTCATTTCAATAGACCGCAGTCTGCTGGGTTTAATTAACTATTTAATGACACTGTTTAAATAAATAGGATGTAAAGTAGTGATGCAGCTCATTGGTTATGTGGAGATTCTTCTGATGTCAATAATAAATGCAGAACAAGACTGTATTGGCAGTATAGTTACAGTATTTTGGCGTGCTAAACACGTGTGCATGTCAGTTCAGTGGTTAATGAGACATAATGATCAAGGCCAAGTTGTTGAAAATTACAATATAGGTTTTTATATCTGACATGTGGTGATGTTTTTAAAAAGTATGTATAGTTTTACAGTAAAAACATGTTTTTGATAGCATTGCATTAGAGAAACTATCCACACAATCCTTTTCCCATCTTTTAAACGTGAATAAAAAAAGAATAGGCTAATGGGTCGGGCTGTGATGGTACGCCTTGTCACGATGCAATCACAATACAAACCTCTGCGATACAGCAATATTTTTACAATAACATGAAAAACAATAAGAATAAAGTAATTTATTGCAAAATTGTAGGTTTTTGGTTCAGTATTATTAGAAAGTACAAGGCTGCAGAAATTATTCAAAGAAATTCAAAAGTGATGCTTATTCAAATGTATTTTTGAATCAAATGAATTATTGGGTTGTAATACAAATTGTCTTCCCTTTTCTATGGATCCACTTTGGTGTCGATTGATTATGAAAAGTGAACAGGATGTGAACAGCAGCAAATCCACAAATAAAGGTGTTTCCATGCATTTTATTTGTATAACAATCTGGTCACATGGTTGCTAGGTAACAGTCATATCTTTGCTAGCATGATATCTTCATTTACAATCATGAAGTAAGATTTTTTTTTTAACAAAATGAAAAAACTTTCTTATTAGCTATATGGTTTGCTAAAAAGTGTATAGTTTTACTTCTGTCATGCAGTTTAAATCAAACCTTTAAAACCCAATAACATGTGCCAAATTCAGCCTAATGTCGTCTTCCAGAAATAAAACCAGGCTCAGACGTATTCACACTTTTAGTCAGGACGCTCTGGAGACAGGAGGAGCTCTCTTTCAACTCCAAACAAATCTGTGGGATTCCAACCAACTCCACACGATATTGGCTCATCTATTTTAGGAATATGTAAAGTAGTAGTCATATTGTGTTACAACTATTTTACTACTTAATCCTGTTTCTTGCATGACAAGTTTAAGAAAAAAAAATCTGTTGTTGGCATATTCAGTGATTTATAGAAGCTAACATGAAGATATGTACTGTCCATATTTTAGTGTCATAATGTTCTGATTGATCACTGCATGGTATTAGTTTTAAGACAAGTAAGTACTCATTATTTGCGAGGGAAGAAAATCCTACACTTACTACTGTTATTGTGTATTGTTTATTTTAGAAAAGGTGATGAAATTTGCCATTTCAAAGATAGTTTCCTCCATAAACAAAAAAAAAGTCTAGCTTATGATGCATAAAACTTAGTTATTATGCATATAATTGTTTATTAATATTTTTAGTTAGTTTTTGTCTGGGAAAGTACATTTTTGAAACCGTAAATGGCAAATGGTCATGTCAAGTCATGTTTTGATTCCCCAAAATTATACATTTCTAGATGTAAACAAAAAAAGCTGTTTTAGTATCTCAAAAATGGCACTGCTACTGGTGCAGATGGTTCCTCTGATGGTGCTTTCTCATCTGGTTCAGCTCTACCCAGCCTAATGCACTCAAACATATTTTAATGACTTTGGGACTTTTGGGCAAAATTACTCAGTTTTATCCTTGCGGTTATCTATCAAAAGTATCTATGCTTGTGAAAATAAAATCCAGAAAGTGCACTTGTTTATGTTTTTAGCATTATGTGTTACCATTCCAACACAGCTCAACTCACTGGTTAATGAAAGTTTTGAAAGCCATGGTCATAATAAAGCTTACAAGGCATTAATTAGATAAGTGAGCACACCACGTAGACAGCAGAAAAAATATAACTTTGTTTGTTTACTTTTTAAGATGGTAAAAGTGTTTTAAAGATATTTTAAAGTGGAAAAAGTATGTTGCCTCACCCAGAATAAGTTAAGTTATATCTTGGAACCAGGTTTTTGGCATTTCTACTAGATTTGCTTTCATGTTTTGTGATGGAGAACTCTGTAGACTGGAGGCTTGAGGAAAAAGAGCAACACTGTTATGGCAATCAAACGTGAGCTCGGGGCTGCGGGAAGCCATCAACCTCCAAATGTCACAGAGGTGAACAGAAATCCCCCTCCAATGATAATGTCACCAGCATAAATTCAGAGCAGACCTTTAAAAATATTTCACAGAATGGCCCTCTGTAACACTCTTTATTTCTGTTCCTGAGAGACAGCTTTTGTAATGTGGTTCTTAATAATTTAACCAGATGGTCCTAGTAACTCAAGGAAACTGTCTGAGACCAAAATGGAATATGAATCCTACAAATCAACATTTACAGATGTGTCTCATAAGATTAGAATATCTAGAAAAGTTCAATATATTCTGTCACTCATAAACTATAGATATATAAAAAAAAATATGTCATTCAATTACGTATGTCTGGAGATAATAAAAATAGATAAAATGTCTCAAAAATGTTTAATATTGCACAACATTTATAAAAACAAGGACCTTTTAAACATAAATGTCAGACTATTAAAAATATGTTCATTTACTAATACTTGGTTGTGTTTAATCTTTGCATGAATCAGTGCATCAATGCGACATGGCCTGGAGGAGATCCGTCTATGGCACATTCAGCTCATCTACATTCTTACGTCTGATGTCTCTCATCATCTTCTTGAGGTGACTCGGTAGATTCTTCATGAGGTTTTGGTCAGAGTTTGCAGACCAATCAAGCACATTAACACTATGATCGTTAAACCAGCCTTTGGTCCTTTGGCTGTGTGGGCAGGAGCCAAGTCCTGAAATCAGCATATTCACAAAGCTTGTCAACAGAAGGAAGCACGCTGTTCTCTGGACTATCCTGTAAATGCTGCACTGACTGTGGACTACATAAAATACAATCAGATTATTCAGCCCAAATCATCACTAACTGTGGAAACTTCACACTGGACTTAAAGCAACATAGACTTCAGTGCCTTTGCATTTTCTCCAGACGCTTCATTTTCAAAATATAATCTGAAAAAAAAACTTTTAAGCAGTGAGCAGTTCCAGGTCAGAGAGAGAAAGAGAACATTTAAAATTCACAGGAAACCTTTGCAGGTGGTTGGACTTGAGTAGGCTGTAGCGTTCGGGCTTTACAATATTCAACTTGTGAATATGCTGATTTAATTTTCTCCAGGATTTGGCTCTTGCCCACACAGCCAAAGGTAGGCCTACCAAAAGCTTATTCAATGACTATGAGGTTAATGTTCTTGATGGGCCTTCAAAGTCACCTGACCAGAAATTCTTGGTTGCTCCCAAATCTTCAGCTAATCTTCATGATTATCATCATATTGGTTGACTAATATTACTTGGATGAGCTAAGGCTGCATCAACCAATTGTTCAAGTAAACAACTAAAAACCTACAATCTAAAAGAGATTGCATAAGTAAATGTTTTATTAGAAAAGTACTGAACAGCGTATGAAACCACAGATTAAACCCATAATCTTTATCTTTTTCTAAATCTTTATCGTCACAATTTGTTGACTAACAAACATTTGGTCTTGGAAGACTTCATTGACAAAAGTAACTGACTAAAGGTTTCCATTCCTAGAGCATACTGCTAGTAATAATTTGAACTGTTTTGCAAAAGTTTCCTTTCAGTTTCAGTTATTGCTTTTGTTTTGTCACGTCAGAATAACAAATCTACAAAAATTATTCTTTCATATTTATGTTTATTGCCACTTTCTAAAAATGTTTCATATACACAGTTAATAAGATACAGTCTGCTCAGAAAACAGTCTTTATGAAAGCCTCTTTATAAACTGCCTTCATATAATTATCTTTTCACTTCACACACTGAGCTTTTATGTTTGAAAATGGTATATGTGATGTAGATTATTATGATTATAGCTGATGCTTGTTCTTTTGCTTATTGTCTGCTTATCAAATATAATAGCAGCATCTAAGACTAAGTAATCTTTTGTTCAATCCTTTTTATCAAAGGAAAACCCCACGTAAACCCAAACACTTCTAATTGTTTTCAGCAGGAGTTGACTTGTGTAAACCAAAGCTCAGTATTGTAATTGGACCATTAAAAATATATATTTTTCAAAAGAATTCATTCACAGGAGGTATTTCTTAGAGGTATAAAGAAAATCTGCCCAGCACCTTCAAAGCCTTATTGGGAAGTCTTTTCAAATAAACAAATAAAACCCAAAACGAATTCACAAGAAAACGACTTTGCCAGAATTGTTTATCTTGCACCTGATGCTTTGTGAATTGGGAGGAAATTGCTAAGTGCAATCCTCCAGCAAACATATTAGCCCTCATGGTTAAACACACGCCGGATGCACGCTAAAATGTGCTGGCTTACAAAGGTTAACGGACGTAATCACAACAATCATGTGAGTTGGAAGGGAAAGGCGTGCCTAAGGACAACTGCAGGGCCAAAACACAAATTACAAATTTGCCTATGCACGCGCTCGCTCCAATCTCATTTACAACTCGAGCAGAGAAGACGCAAGTGGAGAAGATAATAAGATGAACAAAGGATAAGTCTGTATCATTAGATGTTAAAAAAGAGCAGCTGAATTTCGAAGCTGCTGAGGGAAATGAAAAAGTGATTTTGCAGTGGATTAGTGCTGAGGACTGTGCTGACAGCTCTGGACAGACTCGAGCAGATCTCAGACTGATGACTGACCCTCTGTCAGTCTGAGTGAGTGGCACAGAGAACATTGTTTATTCTGAGAAACTCCCAGAACTATGCACTGAACTCATAATAGACCCTTAATCCGAAGTTTGGCATCACCAGTACGTGGGACTGAAACTGTTCAACACTGGATAGGCCCCTTTTTACTCTTTTATTTTGTGTTAACAGTAGAAGTTGTAATATCTATGCTTTGTTTTTGTTTTTGTGGGTGTCATTGTTAAAGTAAATGAATTTAATGAAGTGCTATTAATGTTATTCTTTTGACAACTTTGGAAACTTGGAAATTACTCTTTACACAGGTTAAGAATGGAACAAGATACATAGTTGGCCTCCTGCTTATAAATCCGTGGTGGAAATTAGTTTGCAATGTCAGTCTACATCTAATAATGTCTTGTTTGTTCACCAAACTTTAACTACATTTGTTGTTGTTGTTGTTGTTGTTGTTGTTGTTGTTTCTATTTGTTTCAAATTTTTAGGAAGCAAAAGTCGAATATAGAGCCTTTAAGTCAAAATTAATAACAAAATGTATTTGTCTGTGACATAAATTATGTTGTGGCATTATTATGTAAATATACGGCCATATATTTTAGCTTAGTCTTTTGTTTATTTCTGTTTTTAGTCTGATAAAATAAAATAAATTTGATGCTCAAATTGAGACTGAGACATGTCACACAGAGACTAAAGAAAAATTACATTCTTTATTGTTATTATATTGTATTGTTATATTGAAAATACGGCCGATACTGATACTTCTGCTGACATACTGTTTTGTCCATCCCTTTGGTTCAGTCCTTTGCCAACTAGTCTGTACTGTACTGCAGCAACTGCCCAGTCTGCTTAATTTTGAAAGTAATAAATATTGATTAAGAGAAAATTTGACAAAAAAACAGTTTGTAGAAGTCGATAACTCCAGTGACAGTCTCAGTATTTCCTCATTATCTTCACCATTAGACTTCTGTTCTCAGCCTAATTACACTGATCCCCTAATTACTCGATGCCAAGAAAGGAATTTAATAGAAGAATTAAAGCTAAGTGGATTTAAAATGGCAAGTGAGCCACAATAACAGTGGAGGCCTTAGAGGAGTGAGAGGTCTTCAGTCAAACTCAGGCTGGTGCTGATGATGCGTGACAAAACACAGCCTCCACTGGCACCGGCACATGAGTAATATTAGAATACTGTATTCATTCAAGCTTCAGTCAAGGCCATCAGAATGCATTTTTGTATTGTACTTGTTTACTTATATGATGCTTTGTCTTTGTAGCTTTATGAAAATTATTGTTTGCACTAAAGTAACATTCTTAATGGACAGTTTAACCAGGGAATACAGAGGCTCACAAAACTAACCCAAAATGGTGCAAACAAAAGGTTTTCCAGTAATTAGAAACTTGCTTCCTTAAAACCATAAAACTCATCTTGAATTTTTTACTTCAGTCTACATGTTTTGCTAGTTACAGTCAGCAACAGAGAACACGCTCACTTATTCTGGACAGTGGATCAGAACAACAGATTTATCACTCACTACTCAAAAACTCCAACCGCAAATGTGGACCTTTGGAAATATAATGTGTCAAAGCTGGATGAAAAGACATAAATATGATTAAGTGATTCAACAGTCCAAAAATGTAAATACATTCAACAATGCTAACTGTAGCTTCAAGCTAATGCTAGGCTAGCTCTGCCAGGCGCATTTTCACGCTTTTTACTTTTCTGAATAACTCCACATCAACAGCCTCGATTTAAACTTTGTTCTGACTTGAATTGAATTAGTCATGCTAAAATTACACCTTTTTTGCCAGAAAACATCTTGAAAAAAAGTCAAAAATTAGTTCCCCCGTTGAGCTTGACATTCTCCCTCAGCACTCTTTAATCTAATATCTGTGTTGGGGAAATTGATTTTAAAGTATTTATTGGAAAAACGGTATAGTGCTTTTAATAGAATAATTATTGTGTATGATGATGTCAAGTGTGACAGACTTTTACTGTATAATATCTTGTATACAATATTTTATTCACTTCTGCTTATAAATAGAAAAAATAGGCTAACAAGAACTAAATACATTTCAAATGTTACACAATTCTGAATGCATCCACCTCTAAAACCAAACAGAGGTTCTTATTAATAACCCGAGTCTGTAAGCTAAAGGCTAGTCAGGCCATCAATAGTGTGATTGCACCTGAGCGGTCAAATTAGGCTTCTATGCCCGGTAAGAGAGCAGGGCATTTCCCTGGAGAGCTCATTAAATTTACTTTGGCTTTTGTTAACTCACAAACAACATGCGGTCCATTTCAGTCGAGACAAAAAGCAGCCAACTGACTTATTCAATTTAGTCACTGGTCAATAAAAAATGATAATGCATTTAAGATATACTAGGTGCCTCTTGTATTCAGTCAATGCAAAGATGAGCGACGTGGAAGTCCCTGGTGAGCTTGTTAGGCCCACTGTTGTTTGTTTGTCCAGAGGGAACTAAACCAGAGGAGGAAGGTGAGCAAAACAAAGCAAATTGTGTCTGTTGTTTTTCTCTGTAGATAATGTTGGTGAGTGTCAGTCAGAGCTTTGAAGAAAGTTTAGGACACCTGCTGTTTGTCGATACCCTGGTAAAGCCTATTCATACAAAGAGTATAGTCTGAAACTCAAAATTTACACTGCCTTATATTTTCACCAATTTTCAATGTTTTGAGAGTGGATTAGTTTCTCTTTTACTGTACCTAATAACAAGCTACATGATAATTCAGTCTTCATTCTGTCATTTTGTCAGATCTCAGAAACTAAGCAAGGTTCTGGTCAGTACTTGGATGGGAGACCACTGGAGCATCAGTAGAGCTTGGCATTGTGAATGTCGTTTTGAAGAAATGCAAAAATTGAAACATCAAGTAAACCATTTACAATCAAAATTAAATAAGTGTTGAGTGATACTTACAGACAGGGCAATTTTAAGTACTGTATCAGAATGTGTACATTAAGCAATTTAAAGAGCTGTATAAAACAGAAACATTTGTTTAAAATGGGGGATTGCTGCTTATTTGTGATTAATTTGACAATTATTTGTTTAATAATTTAGCACACTAGAAAAATTTCCATCTCAAATCAGAAAACAAGGGTTTGTGTGTGCCTAGAATTAGTAGTAGTTAGCTTTTTTTATAGTAGATTTTGATTGGTTTGAACTTGATTGCCAACAGAACAAGTATAAAATATCTCAGTTTACTTAAAGAAAAATACACACTAATTCAAGGGTTTAACCATCTCATGGTGAAGCGCTTTGTGACTCTGTATCGGTGAAAGGCGCTATACAATAAAGATTACTTACATACTGAAATTTTGAATTAAATTTAGTTTTCTTGAGATAATAACTAAATTTACTTGTTCTACTTTATTACAGTTAACACAGTTCCAGTTACAATAAACACTACGTCATTTAATCAATTTTAAGCTTATATTAGAATATTTAAGGTTGTTGTTTTTCCAGAGTAACTAATTTGAACACATATTTTAACACATTTATGTTGACCTGACAGTTTATCATCCAAATATCGTTATTAAGATTTGACAAAAATAATAATAATTTTTTGTCAATATCGCCCAGTCACAATGGGACAGAGTGAACTGTCATGTTTCAAATGTCTTCTTTGAATGCCTTAAAAGGTGGAAAAATGCTAATTAAATAGATACAAAAGAAAACCACATTGCATAATAGTCTTCAGGGTTTTCTCAAGTTGTAAATGTAAGATCAGATCAGGGAGTACACTGTACAAATGCTATCATTTTCACACCTGTAGTAAATCTCTTCACACCTCATAGTTTGTGTCTAAATGCAGATGAATAGTGCACATTTCTGACCACAGTTGCCATGTAAACGGGGCCTGAGTTTGACCTGAAACACTTGTATAGCCGAGAGCAAAAGTTTGGCTGCCAGGTTAGTTGCTAAGACTGCTGGTTTTGAAATGGTGCAGCACATCTAGTTTGAAGTTTGAAGATGGGACAAGATCTTGCTCGATACATTTGCCACAAGATTGCTCACGAGGTAGAAAATTATCATGTAAGCTTGCATTCTGCTTGGACAATTGTTGGTGAGTTATTTTGAGAAGTTGTAGTTCCAAAAACACTAAAAAAATGACAGCAAAAACTTTAAATGGAATTCATTTTAAACTTTGAAGCAAGAATTTTGAACTGTATCACAATTGACACTAGAGCTATTACAAAATTACTGTATGTTAAAATCTTCTCTTGTCTCTTTCTGGGGCCTTGTCTTGTGAGTCTAAAGCAATATAAATATGCCAGCGACTTCCGATCGCCACAACAAAAGAAAATAGACATTAGTAATAATATCAAGTTGCAAAACTATTGATAAACTGTATTTATTTTAGTAGTTTTGTGCATAAATTACCCATGTTCACTGAAAGCTTCCTGCTTACAGTTAAAAAGATGAATAAATATTGTCGTAATTTTAAAACTACAAATCATTTTATCCCCCTTTGTGAACCACTGGTCTAAAGTATTGCACTAAACTTTGAAAACGTGACGCTTGTACAGCAGTGAGGTTTTATTTAGTGCTGCAATTCAGAATGCGTCATCAATTCTATGCAGTGAAAAAAAAAAAAGTGAAGAGAAAATTGCCTCAACCTACTTTATTTTCTTGTTCTGTGGTCTGCCGTGACTGTACCAATATAGCCTCAGCACAAATGCCCTTTCTCTCCCAACTCTTCTCATCCGAAAACGTTGTATCTAGTCTGTGTTTTTATCCGACTTTGTCTTTTCCAGTTCATTCCCTTCATTCCCCCACATCAGCACCTTCTTCTTTTGTTTCTCTCTCTCTGTTCCTGAGTAAGGCTTTTCAAATCCCTGGAGACTGTGTGGAATTAGCCCACGGCAGCTGTGTGTGGCTCTGTGCTGTATATATGTGAATGTATGTGCGTGTCATTGTGCCGCACTGTCACTCTCTCAACTCAATACTCTTACTTTACCACTATTTACATTGATTAGCCTGAGCACATGTTGTTTGCAGTTGTATCGATCGACTAATGTTGGGTGAGTGCAGCGCTTTTCTTCTTTTCAAATTGTTTTCTACTGTGCAGACATCAGAAAATATGTTGTATTGTTGGAACACACATGCACATTGTTTTAAATAATCTCTGTAGTTGCAATTCTTTTGTTTAACTGTAGAATCATTTTAAACACATTTATAAGTATGGCTGCAGTCAACCAAAGACATTTTTGATCAACTGAAGACATGGCTCATCGACTGATTAATCTGCAAAAAGGTTCAGTCTTTTTGAACACAATGCAGAAGTTGCGTCGTGTAATTGCTAAGTTCAAGCAAAAACAGCAAATTGTACAGAAAATGAAGCAAGACACTGTATTTAAAACTAAAACAGCAGATTTAGACCAATGATTTGGTCCCAACTAATTCCATTCTTTTATTTTTGTTGCTGTGCTATGAAAACCGTTAACATTTGGTTTGGGGCGATTTTGACAAAAATGACCATCTGTGTGTTGATAACAATATTTAGACGATATGTATTATTAAAGGTCTGTCAGAAAGATATAAAAAGCATATTGGTTAAATTAGTCAGTTTCCAGTTTCATGTTTTATTTTTTGTAAAAGCAGTATACTAATGCTGTAGTTTATTAGTCGTTTAGTCGATTAATTGGTTGATGGCGTCTTAGTCGTTCAGAATTCTTATTAGCCGACCAATTATTTTATTTATATTTTAAGGATTTATTTTGAACAGTATCAAAAAGTAATGAACTTGCTGATAATTTGGGATTGAAGCATTGGACTGATCTTCCTTTTTTGATACAAACACACAATTTCCTAATAATTTTTTATATAAGTTGTTGTGAATTTTTTTAGTCTTTTAAACTCTTTTTAAATGGTCAGATGAAAAGAAACTTTTTAGCCTCAGAGCATTGGCCATGCCCTCTTTTTAGTTGATTAATCGGTCGCTGGAACATGTTTTAGTCCACCAAGACTTTTATGGTCGACTACAACTCTACAATATACTCTGCTATTCAATATTTGCATGCATGCACGTTATGGTCAACAAAGACCACATCGACCGATTAATCTGCTTAACAACTAAATGACTACATGTCTATTTATGAGTTGAAATTGTCCTGCAAACCTTCATCAAAGGCTATGCAAACACAATTATAATTCTTGCTCTTATCATTAAATATAAAAACAAGTTGTGTTTAATTAGCATTAACTCTGAATTGAGTTTAATTTGTACGTATGTGCCGACAGAGTGGAAGAGTTGCGTTCCATAATTGAGCAGTCCTACTTTCACCTCCAACAGGATCAAACAGCCCCAAGCTGATCATTGACAGGTTGAAACAAATGGATATAGATTTCATTCAAATGTGATTAATTGTACAGCTCAAAGTGAAGGTCTAAGTACTGGAAATTGAAAGTCATTTGTGCGTTTATCTTCATTGCCTGAGGCAAACGGACACTGGCAAAACAATGGACGACATGAGAAAAGATTACTTAAGTATCTGAAGTCTGGTTATGTCATACACAAAGAAAATAATGTAGTTGATCAAATGGAAAAAGTGCATTCGAGGACAATCATCATTTGGTAATTTGCATCTATTTCCCCGTTCAGATTTAATCCTTACATTAGCAAACATCGCAGTCTGTTATGCCTCTTCTGGTTGAATAAATTACTTCAAGTGAGTTATACAAGCTGTTTATGAATCGCTAACATTGTATGGGATTACTTTCCACATTTGACTAGATTGACACTTAAATTCAATCAAGATATGTCTAACTATGACCTTCCAAACTCTTGTTGTGGGTATGCAGGCAGAGTAAGTGACTCTTTTAATGTTTCTGGTTGATTCTTCCTGTTACACAACCTACTCTAAAGTTGTATTTAATAATGTATTATTGACTCTTTTAGATTGTGGTGTGACTGTCCCAGTTATATCCACAGTGGACTGCAAAATCACAAAGAATTGAAAGAAGACTTTTTAACAGTTTTAACACAACAAAAACACAACACATTCCAATGTTGGTGCTTATTCCTCATGGTCAGTAGAGCCACGTCTGTGTTTGGTGAAAATGTGTGTAACGATGTCCAAGTTTAGTTATGCAGTGTTGTGATCATGTGGATTTAATGCAATAACTTCACAGTTTTGCCCCAGTGTAGATGTAATGTACAATACATGTAAATGAGATAAAAAAAGCTTGCATTGACTTGTCTGTCATTTTTAAGGGTCTTTCACACTAGGCCGAGGGTCGCCCGTCTGAACCAGTTTGGCAACTTTTGCCGACAGGCGGCTCACGTGTGTTTGGTGTAAATGGGGTTGTCTGGGGTCAGAGGAGCGCGGAGCACGTCGTGGAGGCGGGTTTTTGAAGACTTGCAAGTAAAGTCGGTGTCGCCAGTTGCCGCAAATGCAGCTGTTTGATTGGCCTGTGGCCACAGGAGAACCAGTGAATCAGTGCACAGGAATATAGTGCGGAAAACCGAAAATAACGCTTACGGAAAAACTTTTAGCCGAGCATGGATTGTTGTTATTTACACGGGGTCAAACGAGACGTAACTACGAAGGAGAATGACTACTATTTGGATCGTGGAAAACACGGGGAAGTTACGGGGACCGCAGTACGAAGGTTTGACAACTACTACACGCGTGAAACTTATGTTTCGTCATTTGCGTCAAGCATTAGATATGCTCACTCGGCATTTGTTTGGCGACTGTTGGCTGTTTGGATCGTGTTTGTCTGAATGTTCTTTCACATCGATGCGCCCCAAAGAGACGTGAACAGACAGTGCGTCGCTCCTCCCTATCGACAGCGACTGGGGTTGTGTTGGTGTGAAATACCCTTTAGAGCCCTTTAGGTGTGTTCCTTAACCAGAAGTGGGTTGTTAGTAAGCATATGGGGGCGATAAAATCATGAGAAACAAGCAGACGTCTGTCAACAATTTAGAATAGATTAGTTTTGTTTATATTTTAAAGAGACCTTTGTAGAGCTGTGCAATATATCAATTTTAGAGAACATCATGAACGTCGTTATCAATATATTTCAAAATATTATATTGAGTTTATCGCGCATAGAAAAATGCTGCAAAAAAATTTATTAAAACAAAAAATTGAAAAAGTGATGCTGTAAACTTTCTCCTTAGTCATATTTTGCAGTTTTGTGATTGATTTCTAAAAGACTTAAAACCTACACTCTTAGGGTCTATAAAAGTTCTGCAAAGTGAACGTAACCTATTGACATCATCTAAAAAGTTTCAATGCACGTTTAAACACATTTTGTTGATAAAATATCATCGGAATATCTTCACCAAAATATGCAGAAAAAATATTGAGTTATTCTTTTTTGTCAGAATCGCACAGCCCCAGGCCTTCAAGAAGTTTGCTCAAAATCAACATAAACTTCTTCACTTTTTGTTTATTAGACACATCTGTTTGATCTGTTTTGGATATTTTGTTTCTGTTACAATTTTGAGCGAAATAGTGTTCAGTGTTGTATAGAGCGAGGGATTTTTTGTTTATCAACATGGGCAATGCGTGCGTACAGCGCCTGTAGATAGAGGCTCATTGACACAAACAGTGGAAACATGTCGAAAAAGCTCAGTTGTCAGCTAACTACAAGAGTTTATCGCTGTGCGAAAACAAAAGTTATGCTGCTAAATCAACTTTTGTGAATGAAATTCGATTCTACGACCTTTAGAAGTTAAATTCAGGTAAGTGAAAAAACAGCGAGAAAAACGCTGTCTCAAGCTTCAGGGGACAGACGTCTATCATATGGGTTCACACCTGATTAAAACAGCTAGCTGTCATCCCGTTTCATTGTTTAATTAAAAAAAGTTTCCCCATGTTAGCAGATGGAGAGGAGCTCTTTCTGCATAACGCCTGCGGAAAGTGACGTTGACTGAAAATCCCTCTATGTGTTTTCTTTTTTTCCACATTCTGCTTTGAACTTATCGCCTCTGAACTAGAATACACTAAAGATATTTTCATATACGTAGAAGACATTGAGCATTCAGTATTCTCAATAGTGGGGCGCGCCCCCTGGGGGGCGTGATGCGATGCCAGGGGGGCGCGTAACAGTCCAAGATCGATAAGCTCCAGCCTATCGGTCCTCCTGTCTGTCCTGATCAGCGCGTTCATAAAATCTGTCCGTTCACGCGCCTTGTCTGCCCTGCTTTGATCGTGCTGCTGGTGTCGGTACATTTCACGTCTCTCTGCTTGTGTTTGTGTGCAGCGGTCCGGCTTCTCGCGCACCGCCGGACACACACAAAAGACGGCCAGACACCGCTCGCTCACGGACAGAGCAGCGCCAATACGCCGCGATGTCGCGTGTCCGGTAAACGCCTGATCTGCCACTCATTTCACCAACTTTACTCACACAAACAGTAGGCTCTGATCATTGTGGAATAAACAGTGCCACGCCGCTTTCAAAGCCTTTTCTATTCAGCCTGTGAGCTGACTACACTGTAAAAATAACACTGCAAAAAAATATTAACTTAGTTGGCTAGTTAATTGCTTTGCAGTGCAAAGTGTAAATGTACAAATAAAGTTAATATTTGTTGAATTTGTAGAAGTTGATACTGATTTTTTTCTTTTATTTATTTAAGAAGATACACTTTTAGATATACTTATACGCTTTTTATAGATAATATCAGATTTTTTGTCACGCGGTGAGTAGGGGGGGCGAAATATTTTCTTTCCAGGGGGGCCGGCAAAAATAATTGAGAAGCACTGGTTAAGACAGTGTCAAGTTGTTGTTGTTGTTTTAAAAAGCAAGCCGTATACAGTACTTTGTCTTTTGTCTGCTCAAACCCTGCTCATTACCCACACTCCTCTGTTTCGTAATCCAGCTTTGTGGGAGTGCGAGTTATTTTTAAATAATGCGTGACATTTGCTCAAACAGCATCTGGCTTCAGGAAAAAAAAATCACACAGCTCTTTACCTTGAAAAGGCATATTTATCTTTCATAGTCTTTTAAGAACTTCAGCACAGTTTATTTGTATTCTTTCCTTGTACAATACAGTCAACACCTGAGCGGATTTGTAAGTCTCGCTGTGAAAAATATGCAGAAAGCGCCAAAGTGAACTTGATTGGAAGACCTCCAGCGGCGTACACGGACACTTTTATTGATTTAACTCCTTGGTCAAAACTTTAATCTTTTTTTTTAAAGTAACTTCCTATCTGACAGTATCCCAAGACTCATGTCGGTATCCCACGGCGATAGTGGAGCCCTGGAGCTGTGCCAAAACGCTAAGCCAATCATATGCTGCCTCTGTTATCTGTCTGCTCCGCTGAGGAAACAAGAGAGGAGCCGATAAATGTTCTCCTCTCCTCTTTTCGGGTTAATCCTGTCTCCTCTCTGAGCCTCCTACACCTCACTAACTCTCACTTGGATGGCTCCTCTGGGTTGGTCTTATTCTGCCACACAGCCCACTTTTCACTTTCCAATTTTTCAAACTTTTAATGACAGTAGACTGAGGCTGGGAAGATCTAAACACATGAACGTTGCAATTATTGACTCAGTGTTTTTTAATTAACAAATTTAAGTGACAGACGTGTGGCAGAATGTGTAGGCTTCTGTAAAGGGAATTATTCATTTGTTTAAGTTGCTTATGACAGTCTGCCTTGTCTTTGTTTGCTTTTCATATGAAATCAAAAGCTCAGATAAGTCGTATCATTGTGGTGTATTTTTGTATGGATTTTGCTGAATCATCTGGTAAAAAGATTGACTAGAATTAACCATTTTGGAAGACCTGCTGTAAGGGTGTCCCAACATCCTATTAGAGTGTGTGAAGTCTTCTGCACACTACAGAGGTTTGGCTCGTTTAGCCTGGTGTGCCACTCTACAAGTTTGAGAAGGTGTGGCCAGAGTAAGGGTTTTTGTAAGACATTTTGGTAGACTTAAAAGACTCCACGGTACTACCAGTTAGTACGTGTCAGTTACTAGTAACTAACAGTGACACTTACTAGTACTTACTCTGGTACTTACTGTGGTACTTACACTGTACTAGAGTGGTACTTTGAGTGGTACTTGTACCAGCAGTACTGGTACATACCACTGTAGTTACTGGTACTTACTGTGGTACTTACACTGGTACTACAGTGTACTTGAGTGGTACTAATAAGCAGTTACTGGTACATGCCACTGGTAGTACTGTGGTACTTACTGCGGTACTTACTGTAGTACTTACATGGTATTAAGGTAGTACTTGTTCAGCAGTGACTGGTACTTACACTGGTACCTATAGTGGTACTTGTACAGCATTACTGGTACATAACACTGATAGTTACTGGTACTTACTGTGGTACTTACTGTAGTACTTACACTGGTACTTAAGGTATACTTGTGTCAGCAGTGACTGGTACTTACAGTGGTAACTATTAGTACACTTACCACTTTTAATAATTTGTGGCACACATATGTTTCAGTGTGGTATTATTGGTACTAAATTAAAAAGTAGAGCTTATAAATTATGAAAACAATAAAATGCAAATGTTAAAAAGCACAACGTCTTTATTTATGTCACAACAATATTGGTATGACAAATACCAAAGTAATTATTTGTTTCAGTTAACAAAACAAAGAAAACAATTTACAACAATCTTAGCTTAATTCCAACATCTACTGATAAATACCATGATACATAATGGTAAATAGTGGTACTACAATGGTACTTATTACAGTAGGTGACAGTCAACTACTAACAACGGGACCTGTTCTAAAGTGACACATGCTGGTACTTCAGTGTACTTACTACAGTAGTTGACAGTTAAGTACTAGTAACACGGACCTGTTCTAAAGTGACACATACTGTACTTGATGTACTTACTACAGTTGACAGTTAGTACAGTAAACGGACTGTTCTAAGTGACACATACTGTACTTCAGTGTACTTACTACAGTAGTTGACTATCAACTACTGCAGTAAGTACCACTGAAGTTGCCCACTGTGGCACCTGAGTTCTCTGTGGTCCCCCGGTCTGCCCAGGCCCCCTGCTGGCTTCGAGATCTGAGGATCAGGCTTGGCATGCTGGTATGCCAGACCATACAGCATGCAATACTGTGGTAAAAGTACACTGTAGTACAGTAAGTAACATAATACCAGTAATACCAGTGGTATGTACCAGTAACTGTGACAAGTACACTCAAAGTACACTGTAGGTACCAGTGTAAGTACACAGTAAGTACAGAGTAAGTATAGTAAGTTCACTGTATATAGTAACTGACAGTACTTAACTGGTAGTACGTGAGTTTTTAAATGCTACGCATTTTTGTCGTTTCTCTTCTGTGCATCACTGTGACTAATTGTCAGAATGTATATCGGAGTTCACTGCTGCACGAGCAAGAGCAAAGACATCTGGTGCATTAGCCTTGTGACCGCGGCTCTTAAAATGTAAATATAAGACATGTCTGTAAATAATAGAGCTTTGTGGATGTAGTCAAAGTGTGGGATTCTTTTTTATGAGTATTATGTACGTTATCTCCTTAACTTATGTGAGAAGCATCGACTTTACTAGACTATTGAACATGGAGTACGGAGTTTGTTGGAACTTTTTCATTTCATGCCCACAGTGTGTTAGTGTAACAGCTTTCTAATGACCCTCGGCTCTCCTGTGACGTTATAAACCTGGTTTAACCTTCACGTGTTTCTTTTTATAAGCACGCACATAGAAAATACTTGATCACGTGACACACACACACACTGTTCTCTGCTTACTGCTGCGCTCCACAAGTCTGTGTTGTCTCCGTTTTTCCTGTTGTTTTTTTTTTTCATTTCTATTGTGCAGTTGGCTGTAGTTTCTAAGAGGTTTATAGATGCCACAGTAATAATATACTAAAACTAAACTGGATGGATTGGTTGTACTCTTTCACAATCAACAAGATGCCTAAGTTGTATTTATAGATTGACTTCTTTTCCCTAATTACACAGATACAAATCTTTTGTACTTATTTTGGGATAGAAAATAGTTTGCTCAGTGATTTGTGCCATATTTTTATTTGTTGTTATTGTCTAATTGCATTGACCAGGCAGGAGCAGTGGAATATTGGTGCCAAAATATATATTTTTTATATTGGAACGTTATTCACTCCAGTATCATCAATATCAAGTATTCCATACGTAAATAAAGGGATGTGTTAAGTGTGTTAATAATGTGAGTGTTGAGCTTATTAAAATAAATAAGAAAAAAGCTATGTTGTAAACTTAAGGGTATAAAGGTGATAATTCTGCACTTTGGAACCGATTTCACAGACTTGTTCAGTAATTAATCTTTCAATAATAAACTTAAAAACTGTTAGACGTTTCTGTCAGATTGCCTAAGAACTGTCTGAATATCTTATCAGATACAGTACATCAAATATATTTTTGAGATTTTCCTATCCCAGAGCCCTATTTCTAATTCAATAGATTTTTTTCTTGAATAATAGTAGAAAGTAATCTTTGACGTTCTGTCGACTCAAGTCAATCACTGTCGACAACCTTTGCTTTAGCTTAAAATATTCATTCCAGTCTTTCTCCTCACTTGTCAATGCTGGTGCTATTCAAAAACAGTGTTATTTTACCTGCTGGCTATCTACAACCTGCTGAACTTCTGCCTCTGCTGTGAAAAAGAGTCTCCGTATCTCAAAAGTAGAATTAAAAGCATGAAATAAGCGCTTGAAAATGACAGATATGTCTTTGTTTTCCCGCCTAAAGAGAGGGTTAGTGAAGCACAATACCACACAGCAAAGGACTCTGGGAAAAAGGCTGCACCGGGCCCCAGCAGCAGTCTATTCATCATCATATACAGCCCTGCACAGTGGCTGCTCGCGCTCACAACACAGACGATTCAAGGACATCCGTGTTTGACAGTCGACAGTCACTAAAAGACACGTTTCCTGTCTGAATTTCTGCTGACTGTCTCATTCAATATTTATTACTCTGTGTCTTAGATCAAGGCTGACCCACTGTAAGCTTACTCAATGGGAAAAAACGAAAACGCAACCTAGATTTGAAAGCAGTGAAAAGGCGCATCCAGCCAAATGTGAGGGGTTTTTATCTTGTCATCTTTGTAAGTGCCTGTGTTTTTGGGTTTAGCGGCTATCAAGTAAAATGACACCGATTCTGTACTAAAAGACACAACAAAACACAACAGAAGATGAGATTGAAAAGGGCCTGTTGATGTTACAGTTACTGACTCAAAGATGATTCAAAGTGAAATGTGATAAAGTACAGTAGAGATAAACAACAGGGCCATGTGTTGTTGACAGGTCACAGCTGAACCTGTTAAAGAGTCCATCATTGAGATCCATCTGTCAGTCTGTGCCCACGTCAGCATCTGCTCTGCTCATTCACTCCTTTGCAAAAAGATGATCAAGATACTTATTATTTAATCCTGTAGGCTATAAAATTCTCAGTGTTTTTCAATCGGTTATTTCTGGGGAAGTGCGCAATTAGGATGGCAAAAGTGTGGCACGCAAAATCTTTAATGTTTTATGTTTAACCAGGATAAGTGAGTTAACATTGCTCAAATTAACTGTGTATGGTGTAATAAACTGTGTGGAGTTTCTGCTGGTATTGTTTGATAAATAACTTGTTTTTTGCAGCATATTTGGGTTACACTTGTGTCCAAGGATTTACCTGTTTATCAATGGCGATGGTCATTTTTGTGTGGTTAGGAAAGGGGTTGATTCCATTGTTGTTTCTTCAGAGGAAGTGAGCAGATTATTGTTGTTATATTCTTATCTTATTGTTGTTATATTCTTATCAAGGTGAAAATGTCGTTCTGTCCTTTTT
The DNA here is from genome assembly GCA_038363315.1 of Mugilogobius chulae. Lineage (NCBI taxonomy): Eukaryota > Metazoa > Chordata > Actinopteri > Gobiiformes > Gobiidae > Mugilogobius > Mugilogobius chulae. The sequence continues at coordinate 33,263,616 of CM076400.1, forward strand.
TGTTTCATGAAAATTAACCCAGGAACTCCTGATTTAATCCCCTAAAAACTACATTAAAACAGTTCATTGAAAAGCAGTGTTTTATTTAGCAAATCTACAGAAAAGTCTTATGTATGTTCTTATGAAGCTTAGCAAAATCGAAAACATATCAGAATTATGACCCAGGTATTGAGACAAGTATTGAATGGTGAGAGACAAAACAGAATCGACCCATCCCTAGTATTTACACTGTGTAATGTACAATTTAAAGATGAAAGACGAATGTGGCATTACACATAGATCTGGGCATTATTATGACATAAACTGTGACATAAACTGACAATCTTCTTTTTCTGATAAAATACTGTATTGTGTTTTACATTTTCTTTATTCATTGCTATTTCTCTTATTAGTCGGCTTCTTTCAAGCTCTGAGTGAAAGTGTGAGCTTTCTGAAAAAGCAGATAGTTTTAACACTTTATGGTTAACACTATAGAAAAATAGGCAGCATATGAATTGGTATAAAATCTAAATTATTATTAAATACACTTTTTTCATCGTAGAAAAGCTACAGATTGTGAATGTGGAGTTTCTTTCATCCATTAGTTATAATTCTAATGACCAAGAAAACAAAATCATTTGTTTTTTATCTATTATTAGTAATAACCCTGATGTCCAATGTCAGAAGGGTGGTTTGAGCAGAATTAACGTTGAGGTAGCAAAATGTTTGTGGTTGTAAATTAGTAAACGTCTTTTCCACTTTAAAGTGTACTGCAAGTGCAGCACTTTGTGAATAATTAGTCCACTGTGTACTTTCTGAATCAAAATGAAAAACATTTTGTTTCTCTTCGAGAGCCAAAAATGCTTTGCTTTGATTGGCTGTGTTTGAGTGGTCACCATGTGCTCAAGGATTTAGAACTAGTTGAACCCATTTTCATTTTTTATTTTCTATTTTTTTTGCAGTGTGAAAATCAGCTACCCTTTGTTAAGTTTTATTTTTTATGGATCGTTGATTGGATTTTACGGTTCACCACTGAAAACAGGAAGTCTGCTGTGTTAAAAACTTACTGCCTCGGAGCACACTTTCTGACTAATATGAGAAGTTAGTCAGAAAGTGTGGTGAAGAAACAGCTGCATTCAATAGAGAAATTGTGAATCACAATATGACTTTCATTAAAATAGCATATTGTCACAGAGATAAACTCACAATTAGATTTGTATCGCTCTATAATAGTCTGTGGGTTCTGTTTATACTTGTGATTTAAGCTGCTTTAAATACCCAAAAATAGCATACAAACTCAATTTGATTTTTATCACCATTTTTCTCAGCCCTGCAACAGCTTTTGTGTTCTGTTTAAGCTGCTTTAAATATCAGTTACAGTCAGAAGCAGGGATAAATGGGCCAAAGTACAAACTAGAAAGACGTCTCTGTTCTAAATGACGGAGGTGTGAGTGAGGAAGTTACATCAGTGAGGCCACGTGGAATAACATCGCAGAAAGGGGTCGTCCAATTTAGTCACGTAACCTTTACTATTCTCTCTCATGTTGTTGAAAGTCACTTCAGCGAGTTCCATTCTGAAACTAGGACTTCATGATCTGGAGGAGGAGGAGGAGGAAGTGCCTGTTCAGAGCAATATTCCAGACCCTGGCGTTGTGATATCCAGGATGGCAGGAGATTGTGAGAAACCATCCGTTCACTGGAGGTTTTTCTCTCATTAACGTGACGGCGAGGACAGACTGAGGAGGAAGCACATTTTTGATGTTTTGCTTTGAGCCATATTGTTCACTCTCTGGATGAGTTGAGGGATGTTTTCAGTGGAGAGGAAGTGAGAGAGGGGGAGAGAAAATGGCAGGGGAGAGGCAGCAAAGAGTTGATGAATGAGGCAGGCTATAAAAATAGAAGGCAGGAGGAAGAAGGGAGAAGTAAGCAAAAAAGAAAAGAAGTCATTTGTCTTGGTTTGGAGCTGCTCGATTGGCGCTGAATGCAAATGTTACCATTGGTTAGGCACAAATGTGAAATGTTGTGTTCATTTGACTCTTGGAATATGAGCGTTTGGGTAATGAAAAAGTATTTGCTCCATCTTCTCTGTAGCACATGTAGAATGTAATATTACCCAGCCTGCAGTGTTTTCTGAACGAGATGAGTTCGCCCATATGAAACTGGAGCTTTGACTGATTATTGGGACTGTCTTCATAAATGGTTAGTTTTTGAAGATATTTTCAAAAACTGTAAGCAATGTATTAAAAAAATGCATACAGAACTATTGTTGTAAGCTCTGTTAAATAAAGATTGTGGTGTTGGAATCGCATTTCTTGTCAAAGCAATTCACCAAATTTAAACATGACTATAATTGCTAATTTCATCGAATTATAGCTGCTTAATACTAATCTCAATACAATTTTTTTGGCCTAGATACATATAATGTATCTTGCCAGTGAAATCAATCACACAACTGCAAAAATATGACTTTAGTACTCTTAGTTGAAAGTTTACAGCATCACTTAAAATAAATAAATAAATAATAATAATAATAATAATAATTAAGAATAAATAAATAACTTTTTTGTGGTGTTTTTCTCTGCACAATATACTTGACATTCAACTTTTGGATATCTTGAAAACAACATTCAATATAAACTAAAATTCAATATATTGCAAAGCTCTATTCTCATTTCATTTACAGAAATTGTGACAAATATAAACAGTACTTCTGAATAGGTGTGACAAAAGTTTAAGATACTAATCAATAATATGACTACTATTGAAACTAGAAAGAGAATCATAATAAATCACTCATGCGCAAAATATGTTTTTAATCCTGTTGTAACATTGCTGTCTTGCTAAAAACACAGCTGGAGTTCTGTCTGTGAGATGCTATTCATTCTACTCTGAGCCTCAGAAAACAGTTTTAAATGTCCCTGATCTGTGAGGTCATAGGTTTTTAAGTCCATACATCATCCAGACTTGTTTTGAGCATTTATGCACAATTAGCATATCAGTCAAAAAAGATTTGATTATTTATAATGTGTAATTTCCTTTACAGCCAGTAGATGGACTTTTTATACGATTTCTGATGTGTGAAGCACACAACTGTCATGTGTGTTTTACTACACAATTTTTAATGGTTCTGGTGCGTGTGATTTTAAAAAGTGAGGACAAAAACAACACAAAAATGTACACAAACACAATGTGAGATTTCCTGAACACTGAGAATAATCTTAAACACTATCAAAAATACTATAAGACGTATGAGTCAACAAGTTAAAAAAAATTACAATTATTTTGTGCTAACAATGTCAGTCTATAACCTTGACTCAAAATAATAGTGATGTTGCTTTCAGTGTCTTCTTAGTATTGAATTGAATTTGAACATTACCTCTGAATTACATTACAAGTTCCTCACATTTGTGACAGTACATTTTGCTATTATTTGCAGTTTTATTAATTTAAATTAAAATGATTAGAATTTAGAACCCATACAGTTCTTTTTGTCCATAACCAGCCGCCTCACCCTTTACTCTCCATTACTTGGGCATTATTTGTCTCTGTCCTCAGTCCGACAGCCTGACTCTTCTCTTCCTGTGACCCGAGTTGCTTTAACTGTCTCCCTTTGTGTTAACAGCATGTAATAACTGCAACGTGACTTTGTAGTAATTTGTCAAGTTGTGACACTTAATAGTTCCCATATTAAACTCTTGTCATTATAAAATGGCTTGGGTAGTCTTTAAAAAAATCCAATAGTCCTATTAGCTGGACCTTTTAAGAGCTGCTGAGGCCCTTTGACAGTCTTAATACCCACATGAATCAAAGCTGTATATTTCCTGACACTTTTATGTGTCATGGAGGAAAAGACATTTTTATTACAGTTACAGCTTGTGAAATGAACAGTAAGATCAATACTCTGGTCTGGTACAACTTAACTTTTTTAAAATTAGTTTGAATAGCTCGGTAAAGTGAGGGTTGGAGAGGTTTTAGTCCATTTTTAAAAAGACCCTTAACATGTCACAGTTCAATATGACCCAGGCGGATGAAGCAGCAGGTAAGTATGACAGTTTTATTACAGGAAGGTGAGTGCTTTGTAGGAATCAACAGGATGGCAGGTTTGTGGAGGCGAGCAGGTCAGACGCAGGCAGGATACAGGCAGACAGAGAGACAGCTGGCACCTAGACGCAAGAGGGAAAAATACCACTTACTATAGTCAAAAAAATCTATAGAGATTCACAGCCAAGGATCTACTAACAACAGGCAAGGAGAGAGGAAACAGCAGAGCCTTTTTTAGTGCAGCTGATGAGTGGTGGACTGGATTCAGCTGTGCCAGGAGCCAAATTTGAACAAGCATAACTGTATAAATAATAATGCTAACCTCTGACCAGCTGGAATCCATCTGACAAACACTTATATCAACTAATAGTAATCTTACCAATCTTTGTCGAGCTGGATCTCATGTTATAACAACTCGAGCTAAGTTTAGCAGCAGTTCTTTGTCACTTTATGCCATAATATCGGATACTATTCATAATCACATGTCAATAATGAGATAAAACAGTACTTTTATCTGCTTTCATCCATGTTATGTCCAGTTATGTCTTGTAGTGCCCATCGATGGACACTGTTCAAGGTGCATTGTGGGATGTGCTACTTTTACACCTGCCGGACATTCGGACACTGCTAAAAATACCATGACCCCCAAATAATAAGGGATAGTGTTTACATTTAGATGCAGCCAGGGAAAAGGACAAACCAGGATTGGATTCTGACATAGCAATCCTAAATACACTCAAATGTGTCTCTTTCATGTGTTATACATTGTACAAATGAAAGCTATAAATATTATGTTGCCTAAATTTGAACTAAAGACAATACAAAGGATTTAATTTTTTGGACATTCAAAGTGTCTTTACTTTACAGTATTTCTGCTCTTCATAACTTGTCCTTGTGAGACATTAATTCTCTGAGGTAAAGTGAGGCCGCAGAAGGTCTTTACAAATATTTTAGTAAATGACCACCACTATAGAAGGTTATGCAGATGATATCACAGTAAATTAGGGGTGTGAATCTTGAGTGTCAGGCGATTCGATTCGATTCCGATTCTTGGGGTCCCGATTCGATTCAAAAACAATTCTCGATTTTCGATTCTAAACGATTCTCAATTTATTTTAAAAGTCATTTTTCATTTTGTTCTTAGGTTTTTTTTGTTTTTTCTTAATTAAATGTTGTTGGGGCTAATCTATCACCATCTTGCAATTATTACACTTATGTTTTTGTCAAAGATACATTTTTCAATGCTTTAGAATTCATTTAGCAGTAAATGTAATAAATGGTTAATGCAGACAAGTTGTGGCTGTAGTTAGCGCGTTAGCTGCTCTCCACCGCTAACAACACAGCACGGGACAAATCATGGAGCACATGGATGTAAAGTAGCGCTAAAATACTCTGAATGTCGATCCACTTTCTCCCTTCTGCCTCACGTAAGTCTCCTGCTCTGTGTGCGTCTGTGTGTTCGTGTCCGTGCGCTCGCACCGGCCCCCTCCTTCCCCTCGCTCCCGCGCGGAGGGAGGAAGGAGAGAGAGAAAGAGGCTGCTCCAACACAAAGTTTGTTGAAATTGAGGCACAAAGAGTTTATGAGAAGATATTATATGTGTTTAAACTCAGACACAGACATTTTAGCAGTTTTCTGACGATCTAAATCATGTCATGTAGGAGCTATTTTAGCGCAGCAGATGCAGCATAAACACTGACGTAATTTAAAATCGATTTTGGACAATTGGAATCGATCCAGAATCGTTAGAGGTAGAATCGCGATCCTTTAAGAATCGATTTTTTCAACACCCCTACAGTAAATGTTAGAACTGAGTGCCAAGAAACAAATGAGCGTCAATACAGAGAAACGATTTTCAAAGTACAGCTAATACAGGAAAAATAAGTTACAGTGTGAGAACAAATTTAACCCACTATAACTGAGTACTGGGTTTGTAACTGACAAGTAAAGAGAGAAAATCAGGTAAACAGTGATTGAAAAACAGATAAACAACGAGACTTTAGCTTCTCTCACATTTTATTACCTTTTTGAGTCTGTTTGTTACAGTTTAAATGTCCTAAATTTCCGGCTATGTCCGTGACTACTAGATGGTGGTCTCCGAATGTCCAGCAGGTCAAAAAGTAGCGCACTCAAAATTTCCCACATTGCATCTGGAAAAGTAGTGAGCATATATGGTCCCTAGAGTGGTTAATATACAGTAGACCACAATGCATTGTGAAAATCAAAAAAGCATAGCACAGAGCGTCCAACTGTCGTGAAGCTTGTAAAACTTTGCACTGTTGCCATGACAACATAAAAATAGTTTCCACGTCACCACATAAAAGTTAATTTGTGTAAAACTAAGACTCCAGGGAAAAAGATTAAGCCATAAACACCAAAGAAGCATTTTCCCCAACAATGACCATGCATAACCTCTATATAAAGATTAATAAATGATGAGAGAAGATTGTTAATGGATGAATCAAGTTAATTGTTAAAAAATGTCAAAAATCCTAAATTGTTGATTTATTTTTGTTGTAATTATTTGACTGTAGTCCAGATAATGATAACAACTGACTATTCACACTTATCCGATGAATCATTACAGCCTCAGTGCATTTTTCTCTGATATGAGCATCCCATTGACGATAAATGCACTTGATTATGGTCCATATTTAGCCTGAGCTGACTTTTCCCTTCATGAATTATTGATGCACTTGTAAGTGGTAGTTGTTACTTGAATATTTTACTCACCTCCTGTAGATCTCCAATTATTCACAGCGCACTTCATTACAGATAACAGCCGCGGCATAAAGCTAATCACCGGCCTTTAACGCGTCCCCGCTAAGTCATGCCAGAAAAGAGTTTGTTGTTGTTGTTCTGAATAACTACTTATTTTTACACTAATAAGGTCAATCACCATGAAGAGAAGTGGTAATGTTTGCAGATTACAGTGCAGCCTGATGTTGCCTGATTCAGCAGGGATGCAGTTTAATAGTGTTTGGTTGCTTCTGCTCTTACATTAGCTGCTCTAGATGGGTTTGAGCTTAAGGATGAGGTTGAAAGTTGAGGCGAAAATGTTTTGAGGCTTGTGATTAAGTTCATTCAAAATTCAAGGTCTGTGTTTGACCAAAGAAATAGTTGGTTGACTGTCCAATTAAGAGGACACATGGCAAATGCAGAAACCTTTCTTTGGTATGACCTTGTATCTGACTCATACTGCACTCGGTAAAAGTGAATTCATAAAAACAACCGCTTTGCCATCCACTGCTCAACAATTGAACTTGAGGAGAAAATTTGTCAAATACAGATCCAAAAACATGGAGATGAAAAAAATAATTAAACGAAGCAAGTTTATAAATATATCCCGCAATGCTAATGACAGCTGAGGCTAAATGCTAAGATAATGTTGTATTTTTATTATTATTATTTTGCGTGTGTGTGTGTTTTTTGGCCACAGTGCCACATCAACAACCTCCATTAACACTCAGCTGCGACTCGACTTCAATTAGTTGTGCTAAAAATACACTTAGTTTGCTGGAAAAAGTCATAAAAGGGCAAAAAACTACAATTGAATTAAAGTTGAGTCTTGCCCCTCGGCAGACTACGTCCCCAAAAATATCACCTTGTCAACGGTACCTAAACATTCAGCTAATGTGGTGACTGAATGTAAAAAAAATGTGAAAAAAAATGTCTCTTATTGCAGTTTTACATCAGACGTTGCAGCTTGTGAACTTGCACAATTGACATGTTTTATTGACAGTTTAAACAATTATTTACCAAAATAAAGGTGACACCATGTGTTATTATTTGTCCAATCATAATGTGGATTTTAGCCTCTGTTTATAGTATTGGTTGCTAGGTTATACTTATGGAGACATGTCTACCTATTTGAGGATCAAGACCAATCAGAAAGTACAATCTAAATTTTGCCAAATTTGTAAAACTGGGTCACTGGGGTTTAGTAAAATCTGAAATGTCTGAACCCCCAAAACAATAACACAGCAGCACACCTTTATGGTATTTATTTTGTATTTTAGACAAAGAGGTTAATGATGTTTCTATTCTTATCTATTTGTCACTTTTGATTTGTTTAGTAGATTAATTTCTTCACTAGTGCAAACCACTTTTTAACAATTCTCCCCAAACATACCCGTGAAGTTTAAGAAACTTTTTTCTGTATTGACGTTTGCTTTACTTTACACTTACTTTTCCCCATTTGAGACTGTCTGTGGTCTGAAACAGCGCTCTGGCAAGGTTCCAGTCCACGATTTATATTCATAATACATTTTTAATAGCGATTTGTTTGCACCAAGGCACCAGATTTGCATCCTCTTCCTGTGGCTATGACAGCTGGATTGAGCACTGCAGGCAGGGCTTTGGCTATTTTAATGCTAATGAAAGAACAAGTGTGTGCGCGCCATCACAATGCTCCCAGTTTAGTGCAGGTTAGCGCTGCAGTGAGAGGCTAATCCCTTCTTCATATCTTCCCCGGTCCCTCTTCACCTCTCTCCTGCCGGGATGTCCCACCGGGAGTCGTTATCACACCACATCTGAGCGCTGCACTTTAAACTGATGAGAATCAGACTGAGGTCGCTCGACAAACAGAAGAATTCAAGAGCGAGTTGTCACAGCAATAAAGGATAAGAGCAAATATATGATTTTTTTTAGCTATGTATTAAATCATAGCCACAAGGTTAACAACAACAGACAAACATGTGGATTTTGGTGAACAACTGGTACATTATTAAACGTAGACAGTACAGTGCGGACTAATTTTCACTTGAATCTATTAAAAAGAGATTTGTGCTAGGGAGAAATTGGGTTATTTTGTTGTAAAAAAAAAAAAAAAAAAAGTCAAATAGATTAAGAAGACGAAAACCAATCTTAAGTTGCTAAATCAGCTAATCGCAAAAATTCAACTCTCATGAAGGTGTTTGAATGCAAGCATGCGACCAATTAACCCTAATCAAATTAAAATGTGGCAAACAGAGGCGCCTCAAACAGCGTCATGTTCTGCTTTAGCATAAATCCTCTCTCATTTTCTGACAGATGCCACGCTACGTACATTTTAAACAGTTTTAATTAAGCCCAACAAAGCACATAATGAAGTCACTTGAATTTTGGTTCAGATTCATTCATTCATTTTCTGCAGCGTGTTTCTGTTAAGAGTCTAGAGACTGACCTGAGCCTATCTCAGTGACTTGGGGCAATCATTGACTCCTGCATTCATTCACTAAGGAAATACAGTGATGCCAATTGAACTATATTTGTTTTTGGAGGTAAAAAGAAGCCAAAGTATCCACTCCAGAGAGAATAATCTCCGTCCTTATTGGAAAGCCAGAGCTCTAACCACTACTTGAAAAATATTCAATGTACATTTCAGTCCTGCCCCTGACAAAGAAAATAACGACTTGGTTTTATCTTGCTGTAATCTCTTTGAAGGGTTTGAATGACATTGGGGCAGTGTCACAGCGAGCTAAACAGCCAGTTAATGCTTTTGAGATGAGCGCTCTAAAATATTAATGGGGGCTTTGGGCATTGAAAAGGTCATCCCTCACACCCAGGCAGAATAATAAGTGTAAAGGAAAGACTAGTGCGGCTCAGGATAGGGCACAAGCTTGAAATATGTGGGGTTCTACAGTAGCCATTACTTTAGCTGAAGAAGGTTTGTCATTATCCCCATTTTCTGAACAAATAGCAAATCAATTCTTTTTGATTGGCATTTCATGTTTAAAGAAAAATAAAATAAAAATTCTCCTCTAAAATTGTCGCGAAGCAAAATTTGGTGGTTGCGAGATGCGTTTAAAATTTTAATGACTTGATACCTAATCTTTTTTTTTTTTTTTTTTTTACTGGAAGCATCATATTTGACTGAATTTTGGTCACATGAAGCAATAAACTACTAAAGTAAATAAACTTCAACCGATTTTAATGGGTTTCCAACAATTTCTTTTGCAGTTTATTTGGGGATCCCAGTTTGAAAAGTTTGGGAACCGCTGGAATAATGTATAATACAGTACAAGGGAATGCAACAACAAAAAAACTTAAAAATGTGAAAGTAGCCTACTGTATCTAATGTTTGCTAACTAAAAAATTCAACAAAACTATTGAAATTAAAAGATTTTGTATCAGTCCACTTATTTTGTTCACATTTTATTCACCACAATGTGTTTTGGAGCTTGTTTCACGACCTTTAGACCCATTGTGAGTTGAGCCCATGGTTGAGCTAACAAAAGCTAGCGCAATCCTAATAACATAGATCCTAGATAGCAGGGTTAGTAATAAGGACACTAGAAAAACATTTTCACCCGAGTATTGACAATCTCTGCTGTGTTGTAACTGATTTTAAAATGATTTATATAAAAATAAATGATGTAGGCCTATGTAATGTAGAGAATCTTTGGTCTAATATCTAACTGGGCTTTACTGTATTCCATAACAACCCTGGATTCAAACAGTGATCCACCAAAACAATTTAAATAAAGCAATTTGCTGAAGCACAGTCCAATGTCCTGCGAATGTGCTTACCTATTTCTTTACTGAATCAAGGTTCTCACTTTACCGCTTCAGATGGCCCTCTTTTCTCTACTCCATATATTTGCTCCCAGTCGGTCACAAATTACATGTCACATCGAATAAGAGGACCCCATGCAGCAGGCGCATCTGTAAGTGTGCGACTCCCGTGAATGAGCCTGCTGGAGCTCAGTATTCACAATGAGTAACACATGACTTGTAATAGACCTGATAGACAACTAGTACTGTGCCATTATCACTGACCTTTCCCTCTCTCTCTCTCTCTCTCTCTCTCTCTCTCTCTCTTCTGCCCTGCGACTTCGCTAACGCTGAACAGGAAGCAGAGGTATGTCAATCTTCTCGCATTTTGTGTTTGCTTGCTTATATTCACTGTATTGTGTTATTTCTGTGCTGGAGTGGCCTGCGACACATCACAATAAGATCTGTCCTGTGCTGTGCATATGTCTGTGTGAAATGTCCCTGTGTTGTGTATGTGACAGAGCTGCTGATTCATTGCAAAACAAACGCCAGAAATATATAGACTGACAAGAAACAAGGGCTGAAGCAAGTTAATAATGATGGTTACTTGCTTTTAATTGAGAACTAAAATTTAATAATAATTAATTTAATTGAAGAGGTTTTATGAGTCAGATAGAGCAGTTGTTACAATAAAGGCAAAAATATCCAAGTATTTTGTCGGTAAATATTCCCTAAGGATATACTTCCAAATTGTTAGCGTCATCTGTGTTAAAATATTCGTACAGATATTTCACAATTTGAAAGGAATCTACAGCGTGTTTCTATAAACTATAATATATGTAGATCAATAATTTACATAATGTAAAAAAAGCTTAGAAATGAAAGAGGTTCATTTACTTTTGGTGCAAAACTGTAGCACGGATAAGCTCCACCTCTTCATTGTAACAAGCAGCAGATTTAAATGTGTAATTTTTATTTTTATTGTGCATTTTTAACTCTTTTCATTTTTTACTTTTAAGTGGGCGGGAATAGGTTTTTGGTAAGAACAGAGATTTTCTGAGCACTCAATTATCAGCTGCAAGACAAAACAAGGTTAATCAAACATTCATCAAATATTCTTAAGTTAAAAAATAGATTTTACACAATAGATCCTCCTTTAAAAACAATCAACTAATCAAAATCCATAAGCAATAGTTTTAACTCTTTGGGCCTGAGTTATCAAACCATGTGCTAAATTGCAGGTGCAAAAATAAAAAAAATGAAATAAATTGTGTGTTGTTTATGAGCATTTTAGACAAACTTTTAATATTGGAAGATGCTGCATGTACAACATACTAAACAAAACAGAGATGAACCACCTCAAATTCTGCATCCTTAGTGTTGTGTGAGAGAAAAATGTCATCTCTGCCAAGGTTTTGCTCCCCCTAACCTGTTTTGCACATGAGCAAATGCTTGATAAATCTGACCCTAAATGTACTTTAGCAAGAAGCCATTATTTTTGTCATCTTAATGGCTTAACCCTTTAGTTGTATGTATGTAAGTATGCCACAAGATGTAGAGGTAAAGAGACACATTTCAGCTCTTCTGCACAAATGGTTGACTTGTATCAGATTTATTTAAGTACATAGTTATAATGGGCTAAAGGAATAATAATGCCTTGCAGAGTACTTTTGCTTTATGTATTAAATGTTGTAATTATAGGCTTAGAAAATCTCATTGTCAAGCTGTTAAGATCCCAGAGATAAACTGTAATTAGCTATTTATTCCTATTTATTTGCGTGGATCTTTTTAATATTGTAGCCGTGTTTTAATAGAAGACAGATTCCTTCATTTGTTCAGAAGAACTGATTTGCATAAAAATGTAAAGAATTAATCAAAAGCTTGTCCCATATGAGGGCCACGTCTGCTTGTACACAGTCAAGAAAGACACTTAATGGAATATTTACAGCTTAGAATAAAAGATAAGAAGCGCCATCTCAAATGAATTAATTTTAATAGCATCATATATTTGTGCCAACGTGGAACACTGGGACTCAGCAGTAATTACTTCCTATTCTCACGCCCGTCTTTGCACTTCTGTGACTATAAAGGGCTTTTCTAATAGAGATATTTAATAGTGGGAGAAGATGGACATAAAATGAGCTGGAGTGAAGTCTGGGCCCGGGGGAGGCGCTTAATAAGGCGTAAGCTGCTCTAACTTTGTGTCAGCTGTATGTGTGTCGGCAGGAGTGGGTCAATTTACCTCAGCTAATGTTATATTCTCTCACACTGTGTTACCATTAGTGTAAGAAGAAGATGCACAAAAGACAAACAAACAAATATTATATTTCAAATTAAGCAGGTTGAAGAGATGTTGGAGTCTAGCGTGATTTGTGAAGTCTGGATGAGCTCCAGCATATTCACTTTATTATCCACTTTTTAGGCAGCGCACTTCCTGTTTCGCTCTGTTAAAGTTGCTAGCATGTTAGCTTGTCTGTTGTATGGGTGATATCAAGATAGATATAATGAAAAAAAAATATATATATATATAAACCCAGGAATTGAAATTTTCAGAATCTTAAGCTTTCAAACAGGTACAGCATGACATTTGATATTTGATTGTTATTTATTTTGATTGATATTTACGAATATCTTACAAAAGTTTATAAAAAGAAATCCAAAACGGCACATTTATTTATCGCCATGTTAAGCTTACAGTTATTTATTGCCATTTTAAGCTAACAGTTAGCAGCCGGAACTAGCTTAATTGGACGTTTTCGGCTTTGAAACTGTAGTAGTCTCATTTTACAATCATTTGCTTTGTTGACATCTGTAAGGAGGTTTTAAAAATGAATAAAACACCGTAAAAGTCTAGCTAAAGGTACAAAGTGGGCATTGACAGTCATGCTATAGTTTTAGTTTAAGATGGAAGATGTTCTTTCCAGAACACATTACATCCTCATGAATGTTTTTAAAAACAATTAAACATAGAAGATAGAAAATACAACAACATTAGAGAATATAAACAGAGTCAGTATTTCACAGGTTTTAGGAAGGTGTGAGAGAAAGCTCGGGGACACTCAGTAAAAAGAGTTGAAACACTAGTGTACCATTACCATATTCTCAGGGCAGCTTTATAAAATCAGACTTTCTGAACCAGTGTTATTTAATGTGACAAAGTCATACAGATAAACACACTTTACAGCAATATTTACAGTTTGCTTTATTTATAAATATTGTTTTTGTTTTTTATGCTTTGGGCTGGGCCATATTTAGTTTATAGATAGTCTATTGTTTTTGAAGGCTTTATGGAAAATTGTGCCATAATTCCACGTTCACAGAAGCTGATTTTCCTGGTTGTGAATGGATAGAAAACTGATGCTCAAATATGCATCAAGAATAACTGATGATTTTGTAGAAGCCAAGCACACTAAGTTTAACTAAAAAGAGGCGATAAAAGGTAGAAGAGAACTTTTAAAGATCCTTTTCATGTATCAAAGTTTTGTTTAGCAATAATCATATTGTCAATTACACTGTGTTTGCAAATGTAATCAACTATGCCATATTACCTATTTCTCGCCATATTTCTTTACCCTACTCATGAGTATACTGTGACCAGAATAATCACTAAGATCAATTGACCAGATAAACTTGGCATCTCTACTTAAATTGGCAGCTCCCTGACCACCCTCAGCCACACGTTGAATAATGAAAAAGCTGGAGTCCTGCAGATTCGGGGCCCGTCTGTGACACTGACACAGCCACGCTCCCCGCTGACATCCATATGCTTCAACTCTGCGCCTACTTTAGATGCTGAGTCTTTCACTGGCCTCAGACAGTGGGAAGAAAACCCCTCCAGTACAATAAACAAACACACACCTCCAGCTTCCCATAGTGACGCTATAGTGTGCATATACATTAGAGCTGACCTTTGGGGGAAATGGCTTCAGCATACAATGATTTCTAATGAAACACACACACTGCTTTGTGAACCAGCCTGTATGTTAACTACTGTTTCATGGACTGTTAACCACAAAATAGGTCCTATTGTAAGTAGCTATACTACTTAACCAATGATTACAAGTGAAATATTAATCGTAATTACAGGCTTTTTTTATAATCAAGAAATGTGTGGAGTTTGGATGTCATGATTATTAGGTTCAACTGATAATCATGAGTATTGGGGTCACTATGCAATTGGAAAAAAAAACATAGATATATTTTAGATGGAAAGTCATTTTTAGTTCAAGATTTTTTTCAGTCTGTAGTCTACAATGCATCGATCTGATAATGGGATCAGATGTCGGTGCTGATCTATGAAACTTGATGATATTGTTTCAGTCAATATTATGTCTGTGAACTTAATTGTACAACGAGATTAATTATTGGCTGATGTTGACCAAGAACGTTGTGAAGTTGTTTTTTGGTCAATAGATTACAGTTACATAACACTATATCACTCATATCTAACAACTTTCATTCAGTCCCTACACTGGTATCGGTCAATATCGGGTATCAGCAGATCCTTCAAGCCACAGTATCGTATTCGGTATCTGAACTGAAAAAGCTGGATCAGTACATATAGTCTATAGTTAATAAACAACAAAAACATTATACTAATGTACTTTTTCTTTCCTACATTAACTTAAGACGTATCTTGTTCGGAAAGATTGGTTTTATAAAGCTGCTCACAAGCTTGAAGAACAGTAAAGATGTTAGACAATGAGATCATGATTTCATTGTTTGTGTAATCGTAAAAACTTTCCACTGGAATGCTAAGGTGTGAGATTTTTTCTTTCAATATTCATTAAATTGTTGATATTACAGAATCAAAATCCAAAGAGTTATTGTCCTATATTGCCCTATAAGTTATATTGTACTATAACTCCAGAACAAGCAATGTTAAAAATATAAATTATATATTTGTTGAAATAATATTGTCCTAAATACAATGAAACTGTAAGCACTGGCTCACTGTTGACTCCCCCAACAAACTGTAATTGTGCTTTTGAACTAGATATAGATATTCCTCATAGATATTCCTTTAACCTTGTATTTGTGTCATTCTCAGTTCTCAAATGCGACTTGACCTATATTCAAAAGCTCCACTTAAACCAGCCATACCTTTTTGTTTTGTTAGAAGTAGAAAGGTCTTTCTCTAGTGCTTCATTTGTGCTTGCTTGTCTTTGTAAAATAATTCCGTCATATGCGCTGTGTGAAGTATTTTTTCTTTCTTGTGTTTTCACTCAGGATGACTACTTCAAAAGCTGGGCTCCCGCTAAGTCTCTGGACCAAGGTGAGTCCGGCTTGTTCTGTTTACATTAATGCAGCCTGCCTTGTTATCAGACGCAGTGTGTGTTAGAGATCAAAACCTGAAGGTACAAAAGTTAGACGGGAGTAACAAAGGTGTATGCTTTTGTGACCAGAATTATATATTTTTTACACCTCAATCCAATCTTACAGCTCATGAGACTGAGCGCTCCAGCTGGTTTGTTAAGTGGCTGCCAAAATCACGACTCCCCGCTTCGTTTGTACATACACTCTCTGTTCAAACTTGTTTTCTGTGTCATTAGTCTGAACATTGAACCCACTTTGACAGCTATGCCCAGTTACACTTGACAATTTGTCTCTTTTTCATTCAAAAAACATATCCTAGTCTGAAAACTAATTGAAGTGATTACCTTGGCATTATTTATGGTACTATAGCCAGTTTTTGCTTCCTTAAAAATATAGGCTAACTGAACAATTGAAATTGAATTCCAAGCTTCTTCTATCTGTCCACATGTTTTGCTCACAAGTAATTCACCACAATGGCCTCATTCATGAACGTTCTACGAACAAATTTGTTCTAAGGCTGTTCGACTTTTGCATTCACGAAATTTTTTGAAAAATGTTCTGTAGTCCTACGAACACTGGAGCTCTAAGACATCTGTTTCGATTGTATTCTATAATTCAGTCAAATTTTTTCCTATGTTTGTTTTTATAAATTATTATATGTAAAAATTTAGAAAAAAAAGTCAATCATGCTAAAAATATTTAAACTGCAGCAGCGTCCAGCCTCAGACCTCTGTGTCTGACCCCCACAGACTAGAGGTGAAGCCCCCCCCCCAACCTTTCCCCCTGCCAAGTAAAGTTTGCTACGGCTTGTGAAAGACAGAACGGACATCATTACGCTAGATGTATCTCTGAATAAGCAAGTGCCTTGTTGCACGCCCCTCAGAGCAGTGTGGGTCCGTGGAAAGATTCGACAAGAAATCTAGAAATGTCATCCAGAAACTGATGCAGCTGATGCAGGTTTTAATATGACATTCTCTTGGGAATCCATGTGAATTCTTGGTTTTGGACAAATTCAAATGCACTAGTCTGGGCTGGAGTTGGTGTAACAGGCAGTTTGCAGGAAACTTGCTCGTGTCCCAAACCAAACCCGCCTCACATTCAGGATACACCTGACATTAAACGTAAATGAAACACTGCTAAAATTTCATTGGGAAAAAAAATACTGTGATAGGCTGGGTGGTGGGTTCTGTTGGTAGGAGAAACTCAATAATTTGTGTTTAGCATAACTCCGCTGTTTTACCTCTTACCTCTAAGTGTGCATCGATCAAACTTTAGAATATTCTAAACTGGATATATTTTATTCTTGCAAAGTATTCTATCTTGCTGGCTTAATCATATTTTATATCTAAGATAGTTAATATTTTTCTGGGCATGCATTTTCAGTCTGTGTGTCTGTAGAGCCACAGTGCCTCTTGAGTAACTCAACTATTGCTCCCACTTTGGGCTCAGTGCAATGCAACTTTGTGAGCAGCAGCACAGCACAGGAAGCAGCCATCTTTCTCTACCTCTGTGTGCGTTTGCATATCTAGAGCAGTAACAGTAACTCTTCAGGGGGAGACTTGCTGAGCACAAGTTTATCTGGGCCAGCTCCTTGTGAAAAGTGCCTAATGAGAACAGCCTCAACAGTGTGTGGAGTCCTGCTGCTTCTTCAGAGGCAACACAAGGCAAAGAAAACTTATTTAAACATGTACCTAAAGCCTGTGGAGCTGGGGTTTTACAATGTGTGACAGCTCTGACACATTCAGATGATATATTACTTTCACTATTTTGCCCAGATACACTATAATACATTCAAGTATTGCATCTAAACTCATATTAATTGTATATATTGCTTTTTTTTTCAGAGATAACAAATGCAAAGTAATCAAATTATGCTTTCAAATCTAGTATCAAATTATGTTTTAACCACTTATTGTCACTTCACAGCAACTTCCCAAACCATCTCCAAAGATAGTTTTTTTGTAACATAGTTTAGTATTCTGCTAAAACAAAGAACTTCTGGCTGGTAAAAGAAAGTGTTCCTGTTTTCCCATCAAGCACAATATGCAGTTTTCATGGGGAACATACATTTTGTAAGTTACTGCACTATTTTCTGTTGTCAGTGTTCAGGAGGTTGACCTGTGAGTATAATGGAAGCTTTGGCTCTATTCACAGGGCTCTTTCGGCTGTGCTCTCAATGGGAAAGCACAAAAAGGGTGAAAAGCAGAGTTAGTATTGTGTGTTTTGCTGCGTGCTGTGCTGCAGTGATGCACTCGCGCTGCATGAAAACTGCTGGCTCGTTGCGGAGTCCTGTGCTCTCTGCTGCTGCTCCTCCCACACACACAAATATACACACACGCATACACACACAGCCACTCCACTGTCAGCCAAATCACCTGACGACAAATAATAATAGGGTCTGTCAGGCAATAAAAGGACTGGATTTATACTGACTTGTGCTTTGGTGATACTCTTACTGTTAGTCACCTTTTTGAAATTATGAATGGCTCAGAGATGCCAGCGTATATTCAAGTCACAGGAAATTATTGGACTCCTTTTGCCAGTTACCATGAGTTTATGAATTCATGAAAAATCTATATAACTCAAAATATTTTTTTCTCTCAGCACAGTTATGTTGTCAAAGTATCTAGTCGAGTGAAATGATTTTGCAGTGCCCCATTGTTGTTTGTTTCTTAAAAGAAGAGTGTTTATTACTGTATTTTTGTTAGCGTTTGGTTAAATCAGAACTTAGTAACGTTTGTACTTTGGTAAATGTTTTTGTAAGTCTATTGATGGTTAGATGTGTATTTTGGGGGAATTTAAAGCATGTGTTGGCTCTCTGCTGCCTCCTGCTGCAAATATGACACATGCCGTTTCTAGATCCCACCAACATTCTGACCTGACACAGCTCCCTAAGAAACCCTGGATTCAATAAAAAAAAATTTTAGCAGTGTAAAATGTGTTTGGAATTGTTTTTTGAATCTTTAGTTTCGATTTGATATACTAGTGTATTTACCACGAGAGCTGTAGGGGGAGCACTACAGCTGAAAATGCTTCGTTCTGATTTAACAAATTAGCACACCAACAATGTTCAGAATATGTTATAGGGAGCAAAACACGTGGAGTGCTGCAAATTAAGATGAAAAAGTTTGTGTCAAAATCAGGTAGCGTGCCTTGAAATTCTTCCAAGAATGCCAATTGTTTCTGTACTTCGAAAAGTGAGCTAAAAATGTACCCACAAAGTTGATTATTGTTCCTAACTAGTAAACACTGACTTCTATCAGTTTTCATTATGACTCTTTCACTCTTCTCTTTGATTAATGGTTTGCTGTTCTCCTCTGCAAGCAAATCCACTTCCTTGATAACAATTTGCTTTTCTGTTTGTGGCAGTATTGAAAAATCTACGCAATCACAAACGTCTTGTTGATGTTCAGAGCGAATGGGATGAATTCATTTGGGGTCGGTCCATCTCCAGAGAGCTTTTCCCACGTAATCAACTACAGTGTGGCTCTGCTGTGGTAAACATGAGGCCCTAGTTTGATGGAAGAAACAGAAAAACAATGTGAGCTGTGCATCATAAAAATGAAAAGATTTGTGTTTTTGTTTTGCTTTTCTGTCCAGAACCCTATTTTACATGTTTTACAATGGGACTGTGCTGTAATTGTATTGTATTGTAAAGGCGAGAGAGAGAGAGCCCACACAGCAGTCCTGACTATTATGTAAATGAAATCTCTTTTATGGATTATGTAGGAGTAGACTGAACTGTCATTCAAGAAATCAGGCAAAAATCAAGTACAATACAGAGATGTTGAAACAACCAGGAAAATTATAGATATTATAAGAACAGAAACATGTAAGGAAAGGCAAGCTGATAAACAAAGAGAAAGCAGTTGTAATGCACAGCTGTGACAGGTTCACCATGTGATGATATTAAATTTTAGTGTTACACAGGGTAAAAAAACAATTTTGAGCATGAACCATTACCATATTATTTGTTTGGTTTCTTTGTTTTTGATGTCGAGTTTGATGAGTTTATTTCTATAAGTCACCTAAACACATGTTGCCTCAACCTCTGACCACCACCAACCTGCTAACCTAACCTGCATGTTGTTGGTTGCGGTGGGAAAACCGCAGTGCCCAGAGGAAACCACCCAGACATGGGGAGAAATAAGCAAACTCCACACACAAAGTCCTGGCCCGAGCCCTGGGAGTCTAATCTGCAACCTTCTTGCTGTGAGGCGAGAGTGCTGTCCACTGTCCAGCATGTCACCGGGGGCAGAGTGGATCTGCATAGCTGATGCCAATAGTGGACTAATATACTGTTACCCAGCTCTTTGTAAAATGTAGAATTAAAAAGACTAAAGCTGGCATGATTATTATTTTTTGTTCTCAATTATCGACTTGACAATCTTGACATTCCTATCACCTGGGCACCAGCAGGAAGGCAGATCTTTTAGGTCTTCAGAGACTGAATGGTTCATATGACATACAGTAAATCAGAGATGTAGTTGATGCAAGGCCATGGAGTGACTACAAGCTGTACAAGTCTTTCTCACCTCCTAGTACTTTTTAGTTCTGTCCCCCAAAGAGTAGAACAGTTCCTCACGCCTTTACTCTTATAGAATTAGTTTGAATAATTGCATTTTCAATCATAATTTAAATAACCTTGATTACTGTAATTCCATAACAAGCTTTTAAGCGTTTTTGTGATTGGCAGGA
The DNA here is from genome assembly GCA_038363315.1 of Mugilogobius chulae. Classification (NCBI taxonomy): domain Eukaryota; kingdom Metazoa; phylum Chordata; class Actinopteri; order Gobiiformes; family Gobiidae; genus Mugilogobius; species Mugilogobius chulae. The sequence continues at coordinate 33,284,122 of CM076400.1, forward strand.
AGCCCGTGCAGATCTGACCACAGGAAGCATGCGGTTGTGTCCAATTAACTACATTAGCATTTCTTTTACAAATACCCTTATAGCGTATTTGTAGAACTTTGCCCAGATATATAAAAAGATATTGCCCATGAGCAGAATTGAGTTGAGTGTCATGAAACTATAGGGGAAGCAAAGGTGATTTTATGATGCATTCGTCTTCATGATTCAAATCTTTTTAATGGTTTCCTTTCATGTTTACGGTAAAGTCCATCTTTCAGCATTATTTAGTTTGCAGAGCAGTGAGTGAATGGACTGTGAGTTGTAGATGTAGTGAGCCTGCTGGGCGCCTGCACATGTGATTATTATTTCAGCAGCTCACACTCCCTGAAGTCCCTCATTGTATTTCTTTCATCTTCCCCTGTTTCACAATGAAATATTCTTTGTAAAGCTTCACTAACATGGATTTTAATGTTGTAACAGTTTTTTATGCATAAGGGATATTATTGGAGCTAGACTATTTGCCGTACATATGCTAGCATGCATCATTCACACTGTGACTGCAAACACATGTTGTTTCTTTAATTTAGACACTGATATCAATATTGTATTTGTGTTTAGAGAGTTAAACCACATCAAAGCCTATCATCCTTGTGTCATTTTTATGTAAAGTCTTGTATTGCACAGAGGATTCACTTCTTGACATTAATAACCCATTTTGACAGTCTGAAGTGAAATAACGGAAGGAATCCATCATGTGTCAAATTTAAAGATAATTCTTGAATATCACTTTTTCTAGTCGTGTGCAGCCCTAAATAGTGGTACCAATACACAACAGTACTACAATAACTGCATTATAATGTTTAATTCAGGTTTTAAAGAGTAAGTACATAATTGCTCACTTCACATTACTTTTCCACTAGACATATAAACCTTATTGAGATGTCATGTGACCCTGTTTCCACGGTAACGGCTCCATGACCCATGGGTTTGCCTGGTTAATCTGCTGATCGTCAGTACACGCTGTGTGTCTTTAGAGATTGCAGCAGGGTGAGTAGGTGGAGGTGCGGGGGTGACACTGGACAGGGTCCCACCAGAGCTGCTCTTACTGTTCACTGTGGGAGGATCAGACAGACATCTGCTGTGCTCAGAGCTTGTACCAGCACTCTGCCAAACCTTCATGAGAGAAAAACACCATTACAATTGAGACATCCACATATTTAACTGGGGATACCTGTTCAAAGATGACAAAACACCTACAAGGCTTGTCAAATGGACGTCCGGTTTGGACCAGATGGTGAAATGTTGTGGGCAGCAGCTCAGCAGTCCAAGCTTTCAGAGTTCCTCTAATTATACAAGGTACAGCATGCTGCCTCTGGTAATCTGTCAAATCATTCTAAGCCACTTTTCTGGCTTCAAGGGGTGCTTATTTTCTGCTTACAAACCATGATGTACAATATTTACATTGCTCTGTCAAAGCCCATGTGTTGCAAATGCATTCATTCACTGTCACAGCAGGTTAACCACACACCACCATCAGCTCGATTTACTGTAGTGTAGCAGTGATCCAGTGTGGTCTGGCAGCTGATAAACTGTGTTTGTGTTGTTCCTGGTTCAGATTTTCTCTTGTGAAGATCCAGAGATAATAATCAAGAGATCAGCCTGTTGAAATCAGGTTTAGGGGTTAGAACGGGCAGCTCCAATTATAAATTCATGAAAGGTTAGTTCTGCTTACTGAATGGAAAACCTTGTGACCTTAAACAACAAATGACAACCTGGCTGTCATAGCTAATGTTTTGAGATTAAGAACTCATTCATTATGTCATTCTCATTTAATTATTTATTTATTTCATTGTTTACTCTAACAACAACAACAATTTGCACACTTAACACAACTGCCATGAAGTAAGCTTGAAAGGGAATGAGAGGAAGTAGAAACATTTTTACTCCTACCTCGGTGTGTTTGTATGTGGTTGCGCGAAAGATGCATGATTTGGGAATAACAAAAATAATAATTGCAACTCTGTCCAGAACTGTGAGTGCGATCCAGCTTGTAGTTCATATTGTAGCTTAAACTTGGGCTCAGAGTTCACAAATTAATTGAGTCCAGGAGAATTGACAAAATATAATATGGCCAGTAACTGACAAACCAAAGAAATAATCACATGTGAACTGTTTTGTCTGTACACATTTAAGCTTCATAATCAACAGCTTCCATGCAGAAAATCACACACTTTGCTGCCCGTGAAGCTGCTTTTCCATTTGCAGTGCGTATGTTAAGCTCATAAGACACAGATGTTAAAACTTCACCTTTTAATTCTCCATTTTACGGTTATGCAAACACATCGACAGAGGCACTGTATTGTTGTTTATTTTGTCCACCATCTGTGAATGACTGCGCACGTCTGTCGCCTTGTAGTCATTAAAATCACACCACGCAATGACGTTTCATTTGACTTTACACCTTCACACCAGAGCAAAGAGAGTCAGAGACACTCGCTTAACTGGCCTCGCAATGACGAATATACTGGATTCAGTTCTAGACGGAGTGTTTATTTTTATGGATAGGCAACTACAGTATTATGGCTGCATGATATTGACAAAATGTCTTTATTTATAATTTTTTGTTATTTTGTTGCCATATTTTGATGACGATACTCAGGAGATGTTAATTCAATATGTCTTTAAGCTTCCAAAATCCACTAAATATTGTGAAATTTGATATATTGTCCACCTTTCTTCACTATATCAGTATTGGATAAGTAAAATTGTAATTATATATAATATACATTATACATTACTTATTACAGGGAGAAAATGTAATACATTTGTAGTACAATTGTACTGTCTCAAAAAAGTGACTGAGTTACACTACTGTGAGTTACTTTGAGCTAATCGCACATGTGTTAAGCCATTTTAGAATACTAATTCTGTCACATTTACACTTGATTTTTGAAAATGTGATGTTACAATACATTTTCCTCATAATATTTGATTCACCTTTAAGCCCACAGACAGTTGTTTAGTGGTGTTTTGGTCCTGAAGTGTTGTTTTCAATAGAAAATAAAAGCAATTATCTTTAATGCTAGTAACTTGAGTTACTCAGATTCTAACTGGTAATTTCTAATCAACATTTTTATTAGTAATGAGTTACACTACTTACTGAAAAGAGGAATTATTATATTAACTAGCTAGTTATGAAGTCATAATTTAATAAACGTCTTGGTAATTGTAGGGAAAGTTAAGAAAAACAAAAGAAAAACTATTATGTAATTATGTACAATCAAAGTAACTTTACATGTGTTTGTATCTGTTGTCTAGAACTCTTTCTTCCTCCAAAATATAACTGCAGTTTTTAGTCTTAAGTCAGTTTTTTGTGAGTTGTTTTTGAGGGAACCTGCACAGTTCAATTATCTGAGCCAGTCCTGCAGACCAATTCTTCTTTGGGAGCTGAATATTGAACTAAAATAACTTGTAAAAGAAGGCATTTAATCCTCAGGTATTTCCTCCTGCTGTCCTTTTTAATTGGATCAGGGGGAGTTGGTGGTTGTCATGGAGACGTTTTTTTTGGCAGCGGCGGCAGAAGTGGTTTGTGACGCTCCCCGACTTTGGCAGAAACTCACACAAACAAAGCCTCCGAAATCTGGAACTCAACAATTGCCAATCAAACTGATTAGACGCATCATTGTGTGTTCTCAGCAGAGTGCTCATTATTGTTTATATTTCACTGACGATTTCTGCAGCTCCAAAGATCCACTGTCTTTGCTTAATGCAGCAGCTCTCAAAAGTGTCAGCGATTATTACACTGTGTTCGCAACTTTTACATGTTTTAATCACTATTGGGTGCATTTTTGAGGACTTTTTGATTAGTTGTGTCGCAAATGATGATAATAGTAAAACAACTGTTGTAATAAGGTTTGTAGATAGGTTTGGACTTTGGGCTTGCAGTATTTTCTTTTTAAGTTTGCAGATGTCTTAATATTGTTTCCCTCCAATTCATGCAATAAGTTTATTTTAACTTTTTTTTAAGGTACTTAAAAAAAAAATGCCTTAAAAATGTAATCAAACAGAAATAATTAGTTTTAAACTTTCTTCATCCGTCCACATGTTTTGCTCACTAATGCACTCTGAGCCTCCGAATCGTTCATCACGATGTGTTTTAAGCTTTTTTCATAACTGTTAGGAGTGATACATGACATGACATGAATGCTAACAACACAGACAAACTTAGTAGAGTTTGGTGAACAAATGGGATATTATTAAAAGAAGATAGGACAGTGTGAGCAATATTTCACTTAGATAGATACATTACCAAGATATCTATGGAAATTGATTTTAAAGCAGAACTAGTAACTTAGGCCATAGTATTTAGCAATTTAAACTGTAAACACACGCTAAATCAGACCTGGGAACTGTGGCCGGGCAAACTGTGGCCCGGGGCCAGATGTAGCCCTCGAACTGTTTCAATGTGGTCCCATTTTTGAGAATAAGTGTTACTCTTTACATTTCTTTTATTTGACTGATTTGACTATGGAGCGTCTTTGCTTCTTATCAAGTTATTGTCAAGGCATCACGTAAGCAGATGTTACCAACGTATCACAATAAATGGTCAAAATAGTGGAATAAAACATTTTTACAAAAATGTGCTTACAATAATGATAATTTGTTACACCAATGTTCGTGGTCCGGCCCTCCATTACTTGTCCAGGTCAAATATGACTTTCGGGAAAAAAATAATTGCCCACTTCTATGCTAAATGCTAAATACACTGCGAAAGAAAAACATAACAAAAAATTCAAAGAGCCAGAGTTTTTAGGAGAGAAATTGGGGTCGGGAATGTGTGTGGAAACGGGGTGGAAGGAACGCTGCAGTTTCTGCGAGAGACAACTGAGATAGGTGACGCAAGCTTCAAATGCCCCTAAGTACCCATCACTGAGACTTACAAAGACATTTAACAAGGTAAAAATGCGTCTTAGTTTTGCTTTAAGTTATTATTTTTTAATCCCTTTGCATATATCTGTTTGACATTTATGGATCCATTTTATCTGAAACATGTTATTGATATTATTGATTTTATTGATAGCTAATGGATATCGTGTGATTCAGAAATATACCCATTAGCACTCATTTAACTAGAAAAACAATTGAATTCTTGTTTTATGAGGCTGATTTTTGTGGGTTTGCTTACTTGTGCTTTGTCACTTCTTTCTACAATTCTGGCAGCTTTGATTGTGGTTCTCCTTACATAATGCTCCTGCCACTGCTTTTTAATATTTATTCAGCAATATTTTTTACCTGCTTGACTAAAACAATTTGACACTAAGAAAACAACAGATCACATTGGACACCTCGGGCCCGTCTCAGGCCTGTGTTTTGAAATGACCGTGACCAGTTCTGAGAATAAATAATGCAGTTGATGCTCAGGGCGCTATAGTCATGCTAGCTCCCCAGGCTTTCTGTAAACAATGCTTGCCACTTTGAACGCTTTGTTGGCCACATAATAAAAAGTGCTTCACTATCAGTATCCATTGTTTCTCAGCTTGACTCTTATTGTTTTCTTTCACACAGGTTGGATTAGTGACATATACATGCATAGTCACTGTCCTAGAAAGCGGTTATTGTGTAACAACATAACCTGTATTTAATATAATGAATAGGTGAAGTTAGTTTTTACAAAATCAGGCTAATATTTTAGTTTTTAGTTATTATGTGCTGTATTCCTACTTCAAACAACAGCAGTGATGGAAAGTAGCAAAGAACAAAACTTACTGTACTTAAATAGCCTTTTAGATCATTTTACAGCCTCTTAAACTTTCACTTCGCTACATTTGAGGGCAAATATACTGTTTGTACTTTTTACGACATTGTAAAGAACCAAAACCAAAGTATTTTTTTCTGTAGACTTAAAACTGTCTGACCTTGATGACATTATGGAGTTATATTTGTGCAAACGACGCCATTTTCACTGAACAAGCCACACAGACAAAAATATTGATGTGGGCAAACTTATTTCATTGAACAACCAAGTATTGCAACATATTTTAAATGTGTTAATAGTCAAAACTATTTTTTAATGAGATGGGGGAAAAAAACATGTTGAGAGCCATATACACGGCATGAACAATCAAACCTTAACCATATTCTTAAATTTTACCAGAGCCCAGATACAAGAGGACTTCCTGGGCTAAGCTCATGACAAAATAACATGTATACCCTCACTACCATCGACACCATTACATTTGGCACTTTAGCAGTTTAGTTTAGTTAGTTTATTTGTTTGTCTATCAGGGACAGTGTACAAACACATTATCCTACCCAGCCACAGGGCTGCTAATTTCCACTCGGAGTCCCTGAACAGGTTGTTGTTAAAAATGGCCAATAAAATACATATTTACGCACAAAAATGTGTTAGTACATTCACTCATCCAGTCATGCATTTCATAACAATGCTTCATGCACTTCTACAAGACTGTCATACACATCCTAACACTACTTATATTATTTACAAAACATATTATTAAAGACGATTCAATGTGTACATGTTTGTTTGTCTAAAAGCCATTGCTTGATCAAGGTAAAATGCTTTTACTTTTTACCCTAAAGTATATTTTTCAACTGACACTTTAGATTTTGTTTGTGATTTTTTTTCTTTACCATGAGTAATCTGTTGCCTCTATTTGAAATTCCACTTTAAAAATTTGGGCACTTCATCCACCTATGCTACTGTTGGACATTTCAGGCAAACCCAAACAATGTTCATTAAGACAATTAAACGGAGGACCACACACCAGAAAGTTACATGATCCACCTTTAAAGACTGACATATTAAATCATTTTTTGATTTAATTTGATCATGACATGTACTGATATACACTGGATTATGATACCAACAACAACCTCCTATAATTTTGGAAAGACATTCATCACTCTAACCGTATATTTCACCCACAAAATGCAATGATAAAAAAAAATTTTTTTTTAATTTGTCCATTCACTGCTCATAATTCTAAGCTTGATTAATAGAATCAAGAGGGTCTTTGAGTTGATAGAGGACAGCCGGAAAGGTTATTTAAAAGTCGGCAAACCGGACAAACGAGAGTGAGTTTTTACTGCTGTGTGGTCCCAGTTTACAAAGGCTTATCCAAACCCAACAGACAGAACAGAGATGTGAATCGATGCTGTGTAATGTGTGGACACTGCTAAACGAAGCCTTTTCTGAAGTACACAGACACTACGGCAGATCACATACAATGAATTCCTCTGCGAGTGCGCGGTTTGATTTGAGCCCAGTGCCCTGCAGCCGACAGAGTCTCAGATGATGATTGTAAATTAGCATAAACAAACTTCAGAAGATGTGAGCAGACAGAACAGAGGAAACTTCCCATCAGAGTCTGGCCCTGCGGCTAAATGCTTAACATGTGAACAGGACAGGCGCACTCGCACAATATACACAGAGGAATATCTAGAACGCTAGTAGGCCTAATTAACACTGTTTATTCCAGACAATACTTCTACATTACACCCAGTTCACCCTTAAGTTAGCTTTTGTTTTCAGTCATGGCTTTGAATGTACTTGCAATTATACTGGTAAAAGTGTTTTCTGGAGTTTAAGTGCTTAATCACGTTCTTATATTGCTTCCTCAACAGAATAGTTTTGTCTGTGAGATATTTTTCTTTCTCCTCTCATCTTCAGAAAACAATGTTCTGATTGTCACTGATTTTTGGAACTATACTGTATAGTATTGTATATCAGGCAAAATTGAGTTGATTTTTCTTGTGTCATTTGCTTTGCCTGCAGTTACTGGAGCTCTTACTCAATTCTTAATGTGGGAAGCACATGACTGTCACCTAGGATTTACATTGTTTGTTTGTTTTTTGAGTTGTGATTCCTGGAAGAAACAATCTCCTATAAATATAGTTTGAAGAGACATTTTCCAAATCTCTCTTGCTACCAAATATACCCCACAAACATGCCATGATGAAGATATTTTATTTTACTTTTACCAATCACTGCTCATAAAGCTTGATTTGTAGAAACAAGAGGGTCTTTGAGTTGATATTACTATTATTATTAGTCTTTATTAAGGACACAGGTGCAAACACAAGTTCCATAGTTAAAAACAAACAAACAAACAATAAAAAAGAACAAAAAAAAAAATCTAAAATTACTATACACTGACTTGTCTATATGCAGACTTCAAAACATGCCATGAGTTTGAACAGCAATGACATGAATATAGTGCTATTTTAGTGTTTTGGGTGTAAACGTTTCCTTGTTTCCTTGTACACCTCCAAAACTTTCTCAATAGACGTTACCTTAGTTCAAATTTTGTATAACAAATCTTGCATTCAATTGACTTTTGCATTCTTAACAACTAATCAATTACTTGATTACCAAAACAATCGTCAGTGTTTTGACCTTGACTGAACTGGAGTTAAAATGAGCTGAAGAATAATAGATTAATAACCTTTTTTAATTGTTTTTAATTACTAACTGTTTCTTTGTTTTGTTACAGTTTCAAATGATTTTGTATTAACTGTGGTTTATGATTCACTAATCCTGTGTCGTATAAACCATGTCAGGCTTTGTATCTGATTTGTTTGTTAGCTGTTGAGCGGTGTGAGACCAGGCGACATAAAAAGATGGATTTTATCTGGCTGCATTACTCCTCCTCAGGGTCGGCTTTTCTATTGCTATGGAATAAGTAATGTGGAAGGGATTATAGCACATTATATTTATTTTTAAGTGCACTCTTGTGGTATATTTATATAAATGCTTGAGATGAAAAATGAAATGGTTTTGATCAGCAGCAAGGGTGAAAGAAAACTCAATAATATAAAAAAATAATGAAAGAAATTTGTGGCCATCTAAGTAAACACAAAGATTTGTATTTATTTAATGCCACAAAGATATCCCAATAACAAAAACATAGTCTAGATTTAGTCAGAAAGTTATGTGGTGAGCTTTTATATCATTCAGGAGTCCAACCTAGAAAGTATAGAAGTACTTTTAGTTATCGTCTTCTTAGTAAATGACTAGTAAAGTGCTTAGAAATATTACTTATTCTAGGTTCACTTTTGTACAGTATATGCACTTGCGTTACTTTCCATCACTGTTAATCCAGACACAAAATGCTTGCTGTGGTCTACAAAATCAAATTCAGTTTGTTTTATAAAAATACACTGCAGATTATACAATTTCTTCTCATATTTCTTGCAGAGCACCCACCGGAGCCTGCGAGGTCTGAAAAGCGTGGCTCCAGGGCCCACTTAGGCGCTGCCAAGAAGCCAGTGCAGGACGGTGAGTGATGGGACGTCTCTGTTTCAGTGTGGGAAGTTTTCATTTAGTCTGTGTAAAACCGTGTCTCATCGACGGTGCAGTCAGTAGGAAATGCGAGTTAGCTCTGATGCACTCTGTAATGATCTCTGCGTTGATCTGCCTGCCAAAGGACGCGGCCGACTCACTTTACATTGACTTTGAATGGATTTAAACGCTCCTCTCTCTGGATGTTGCCATAAAACAGCAGGTATGATGCACAGAGTTGGATGTAATTAGTTTTTCGCAGTGTCTTGTGATGTTGGTATTGAGGGGAGAGATAACCACCTCGCAGCGGGACGGTTCAGCCAAATCCAGCCGTGCCTAATTGACACAATGATCAAAGCTTTCCTCACATTACATGTAGCTATTTCTGAGGTTAGCCGGCCTCGGCGAGTGTCTCAGTCTCTTAACACAAACATTTGTAGAATATGATATTTACAGAAATACAGTTCTCATCCTTTCGATCCAGTGGTGCAACCTGGAGCTCAGAGGGATTTAAGCTAAAGGCTGTGAAAGCTTCAATCCTCCATCATACACTTTCAAGAGTAAACAGGAGAGAGCATCTCACCATCACTATGAAAAGTATGTTCAAAGAGACATAATGTTCAGATGTATTTATATTCACTTTACCCACGTCACAGGCAGTGCTTTTTCATGAACTTACTAAACGTTTAATGCATACTTGAGTCGAATTGTCCATTGTGTTGCAGCTATTTTCACATAGCCATTATTTTGCACTTAAACGAATGTGGTTATAATTGTCCAGTAACCATTCTTCAAAGATAAAAAGTCGTGCTTGTGATTTCTCTATGACGAGGCAGTGCATGTATGAGGTATTGACAAGAAAGATAGTTGTGACGTTTTAAAGCTGTTTTTGATCATTGCAGTTTAGATTGATGAAGTGAATGAAAGACAAGGCAAGTTTGTTTGTATAGCACAGTTTGTATGCAAAGTAAAAATTCATTAAATCATCATGCAAAACACACATAAATTTTTACTCTGCAAACATGATTTAGGTTTTAAATCTGACAACTTTCTCTCCAAAATCCTGTGTGGCATTTGGTTAAAATCAATGTGTATTCATTTTGGTTGCAATTATGGCTTATAATGATTATCAACTTCGTTTTACAAACTAAACGTGAAAGTGAAACTGAAACTGAAAAGGACCAAGCACAGCCAATCAGATAGCTGCATTCGGCATAGGAACTAAAATTCTTTATTATTCAATTCAGACAGTACTCAGTGAATTCTTTTTCTCACAAAGTGCTGCATTTATCTTAGACTTTTTATGGAAAACAGTTTGCTCATTTACAACTAAAAAGTTTGTTACCCTAGCTTTAATTGATAGACAAACTAATAGTTATCTGCAGCCTCACTCCAGTTTGAGTCAAATTTTAGTTTTAACTGTATTGTTACTTGATTACCGATACATACACATGTAATTAGAGTCAATTTTTATATTGAATACATGAATTAGCTTTTTTATTATTATTTACTGCATGTTGTTTTTATGTTACTACATCTTGTCCCATGGGAATCTTTAAGTTTCAAGGTTTCATGTGTTTTAATGCAATACACGTGAGTCCAGAGGCACATTAGCTTTGCATAGCTTTTTATTGCATGGCTTATTTTACAAATGTGTTCCCATATTTTGTGAGATCTTTAAGGTAATGTTTTGTAATACACCTAGTATCTATACATTTCCATAAAAGACTTGAAATTGATGCATATACAAATCAATACTGTTGCATCACAAGTTTGAATAGACTTTAATCTAATCTTAGAGTTTGATCTGAAGTGATGTGTGTGCCCAGGAGAAGATGAGCTGGATATTAACACTTGTAATGTGTCTGCTGTGCTGTTGGGAAATTGTTACTTATTAAGAATTTCATGTCTTATTATCTTTGTACTTGTCCTCTGTCTGTCGTGAGCCTTAAGTTAATCTGAGGTACTGTTGCTGCTGCGAGCGAACGAGATGTGTTTAATTTGGCGTGGGATTTGGAAGAAATTTTGCTGAAAAGACTTGTTCATCTTTCATTTAGGAGACAAGCTTTGTGTTGTCTCTCTCATGCAAAGTTTACCAACAGCTTTTGATCCGAGGTGAGTCAAACAAAGACTGCTGACTATGAGTCCACTGTGTGACTGCACTGGCACTGTTAAAAAACATTACTCATTACTCCTGATGGTTTAAATATAACAGAGGAACTATTTACACTGCAATTTGGGCTGATTTGCACATTAATGATTCACCTCACTCATGATTTTATTTTTTTTTTTTTTCTTTGTGATTGCAATTATTGATTCAGTTAATTTCAAGTGGAAAAAAAGTCAAAATAAATTGTTATAAATCTTACCAGACTTGTTAAAACAACAATGAAATGAAAACTTTTTGAATAAAGTAGAAGAAATCTGATTAAGTTTGACAGTACAGTAATAAAGATTTTAATTATAATCCGTGTTATCCTGCGGTAATTTCATTGTAATATTATCATTTTTCCATAATCAAGAAACTGAACTCAGAGAAAACTCCCTGCACAAGATAAAGCACATTCATTTTAATAATACCGTTAGTAATATATTTTATTAATGACACACTTTTCATTCCAAGGATCCTATTATGATTATAGAAAAGACTAACACTGTAAACTAGTCACTAGTGTGAGTCACTCTGCTGTAATCTAAACTTGAGTCATCAGACATAAAGATTTATAGTACACATCTTATGTAAAGGACTACAGCTGTCACGCTATAGTCTGGTACAAGTATCTCTGCTTTTAAGTCCAAGGTAAAGCTACATTGGCCTAATAAATACACTAAATTAAAAATAAATATTTCAAAGTTCACTAGAAAGGACCACTATCTCAGAACTAAATGCAAAACTTTACTAAGTGAACACAAGAAGTAAATGCTCGTTTCGATGGGGCTCCCGGGCGTCTTATCTCTTATAGCTAAAGATAAAGGCAAAGAAAATGGAGAAAGAAGCAGAGGACGATGACCCAGTGAGGGAAGAGCAGTGGATTTAGTCTGCCAACCGGTAGAGCTGTGATCCTGCTCACAAAATTAAGACAACTAACTTCATTAAGATGATGATTAATAAAATGACCCCTTTTACTTTGTGTTTGATTACAGGAGGATCCGAAATCAGATCATAAAGCTTGTCAAACTGTTGTCCTTAATTGGGGCATATGCCTGTCACAGCTCTAATCCATACATGTAGAATTTATCCAAAAGCATGTATCTTAGATGTTATGTTTGTGATTCTGCAGAAATCCACTGTTTCCCCGATGCTGTTGTTTTTTATCTTTATTTTTTCTTGCAAGTTGCCTTATTTGCTTTGCGCATGTGTTTTTCCCATTGGTTACTCCTTAATCCTAGACTGGCCAGACAAACAGAAATGTTATTATTGAGCACTGAAAATATCCTCATGTTAAGAATTTCTTTTATGACAAGAATCTCTCTCTTGGCAAACTTTTTTCAAGGCCTAATTCAATAAAGTCTGTTTTCTGTTGAAATTGTCCTTGTTGACATCCAGAGCCAAACAGATTGTATATTTAGAGCGTGACAATTAGCTCCTAGAACAAACCTCTTGTCCCGGGCCTGTGTTGTCCTTAAGTGGATCTTTTCCTTTTAAGCTTTGAAGCCGTCTTCAAAGGGCTGATTATTTGCTTTCATATGGCTGCTTTAAAAATGCTGCTGGAAGCCAAGTCACACAAAAAAGCTCACTTTCGGGGCTCGTGAGATGAATATTCAGTCTGTGTGCAATAAGTCAATAGTTTTTTTCCCGATATTTTCTCTCAAACATCCCCAAATGAAAAAGCCTGTTATCCTCTCCTCCCTCAGTTACACCCACAATAATATGATTTGCTCATGTTTTCAATAATTAATTTTCTGCATGACGGATCTTTTCTATGCTGCGTTGTCCCCACGGCCGTCTCTATTTGCACTTTTCATCACTCATTACTTCTATGTCATCTATGGTTACGGCTGCCTTGATGGAACAAACAGTACAAAGCCCAGGGAATGGCCCAAAGGTGGAAAACGGCAGCACCTTTCATAGGGCTGCTCGACTTTGGAAAGATTCAAATACTACAGAATCCCATTTCAAAATATGCACAGCAGAAACTTGGTTAGTGCATTTTATTTATTTATTTTCCCATTTATTGTCCCAGTAGGGAATTGTCCTTTGCATTTGACCGTCCTTCAGTGTCTCAGTGTGTCTCACCTCAGGAGCAGTGAGTGCCACAGTGTTCAGAGACTCAGCTCCAGATCTTATGACTAGGCTTGATCAAGGCTACTGTAGCTGGAGGGTTTTAAATATGCATGTTTTGTTTGGTCGGAGAAACCGCAGTGCCCAGAGGAAACTCACCCAGACACGGGGAGAAACATGCTAACTCCACACTGGAGTCAAACCTGCAACCTTCTTTGGACAGGTGCACAATCTAGTAGGCTACATAAAAGCAGCAGCCAATAGGGATAAAAAGTACATTTGTGATTATTCCTGTAGCCCAGGGGTCTCCAACCTGTAGCTTGAGAGCTACCACTAGTCAAGTAGCTCGCCTAAGGATTTTGGAATTATACATATTCTGCTTTTTTGCTCAAATTGTATTTAATACATGCTTCTCTCTACTGTAAGTATAACTTTGCATCTAATTGTGTCTACTTCTTAACAGATTATGGCTAATCTTTCATAATGGCTTATGGCATCTAACTGTGCTACTTTCATTGTCAATTTCTTGTGCTCGCTAAAAGTAGTAGCCTATTGTCAGTTTAGTTTTGTAAAAGTAGTTCTCATGGCGAAAAAGTTAGGAAACAAAAATGTTTGAACAAACAATATAATTTTATGACGCCAGTGTGAACTTGGTTAGGTTGCTCAGGTCGAGGCTCACCTGCTCTATTGGTCTCATTTATCAAGCATTTGCTCACGTGCAAAATAGGGCAAGAGGTACACAAACATAACACAGCTGACATTTGTGTCTCACTCAGACTCTGTTACATGTTCAATATTAAACTGAGGGTATAACACAGTCGTTTGTGTCTGGGCCTGTTTAGCACCTGGCTTGATAAATGAGGCCCATATTTGCCCAGAGGCAGAGGTCAGCTGATGATCTGAACATCCTGAATGAGCAGGTTATTCCACTGGATTTCTTCTCCCTGATGGCACAGGCAGATTCCGAGATGACTTTACCAGGATTTATGGAGCTCAGATTGTGAAAGACTGGTTAAGGAGACATCATTTTCACACACGGATTGACCTCACAGAGTAAAGATCTTTACCTCATTTAATCTTTGGGATGTGCTGGAGAATCACACCGTCCCATCATCAAAACAAGACCTAGGATGCACTCACACAGCCGAACCGTATCCAGGCACCGTTTGCTTGTCCAGTTCAAGTTCAAATGAACTATATTCAGGATCAACACAGATCGGACACGCACACACAAGCTTACTGTGAACACTGATGTTTATCATTAGAAGACAAAAGCAAGTGAACCCTGTACTCTAAAACATACATACATACACAAAACAAACTCAAATACATACATTGAATGAATACTGTTAACAGCTTCTTGTTGTTTACTTTGTTTTTGGTCAGACAATGCATTATACTGCACTTAACAGCCTACCAAATAACAGATTTGATTGAAAGATTTTTGTTGTCTTTACTCTTGTCAGGCTTCAATCTCCCTTTTGTGTCCTAGGAGGGCCTCCACTTGCTTGTTTCTATAGAAATCTTGTTCCTTGGCTATAATATTTCACAGTTTTGCATAAAGCTGATGAAAATCGATAAAGAATGCAACAAACAAATGCTTTCTTTTTCAATGGGATTTTGCATTTGGTTTTTCACCCCTAGAAAGTTACACTTTAGTGTCACTTTAATAGAGATCCAGGTGTTTGAGAAATTAGTGTTTTATTTTGAAATATGCTTTGTTTCAATAAAAATTGAAAAGATCTGTTTTATAGCACACTGTTTTAAAACCCTTTTCTCTCTTCTCAAAATCACTTGTTTTGCATCAGCCCCTGAGGTGGAAACTACAAACACCTTTTTAATTAGTTTATCATGGGCCCAAAAGTGATGCTCGTTTTGCTAATAACAGTTGTAGGGGATTGTACTTTGGGGGGATGCTCATTTGAATTGCAGTTTATTTCATTCAGTTTGTTTGCCATTAAAAAGAGACCGGGGAGAGAACAAACAAAGGATTATGGGAGCATAATACACGGCGCAACAGCAGGCCACTGACCCATGTCCATCTCCACTGCAATTAATTTGGGGTCAGACGCTCCTCCCCGACAGGCCGGCTTGGCTTGTTAGCAGTGTGGCTATTACAGTCGGTCTTTATTATCCAATCACGGCTCTCCTTTTTGGCCTCCTTCACAGTCAGAGGACACACAGGGATGGTGCTTCATCTTAGCCTCCTCCTCTGCCTCTTAACGGCTGCTACAGGTACACAAGTGCTCCAAAGGCCAGGTATAATTGAAGTAAACTTTTCGCTTGGCAATACACTTGAGAGCAGCATAGCGTTAAATGGTGTTTGAATGGTGTTCGTGCCCCGGCAGAGCCGTGTTAGTGTTGTTTACGCAACAGAAGATATGATGGAGTACACGTCATGGAGGTAGTTTTTTAGGTTTTTCAAGTCTACTCTGATAAAGATTGCAATAAAGTTAACTGATTCATTGATGTATCTATATTGAATAGTATTTTTATTTGAACATAAATTAAAAGAACATTCCAACCTTGTGAACAATACAAACTGCTATTTTCTTTATTTTTGCAATCCTATTTAGGATTTGTATAGAAACAATGACTAACTTACACAGAATCTATCCTTTGTTCAACACTTTTGTGTTTTGAAAAATAGTTTCCTTTTTGCCAATTCTGTATTAAAAGTCTTCCGTCCTCTAAGGGCTTCTAGTTTTGGGTGAAGAATAGTGTATATTTGAGGAATCTTGTGAACTCTTATTTTGTCCAAAGATAATAACTACTCAAAAATATCCTTGAAAACCACAAAATCTCCAATGCCAAGTAAAGTGCTTCTCTAAAGGATGTTTTAAGGCTGTGTCGTTAGAAGATAGTGTAAGAATTACAAAGTCTATTCAAACACAAGTTATGCAGATGGTAAGCAGATTAAGTGAAAAAGCACCTTGCAGTTCCACTTTCAGTCTCACCATATTTCTGAGGTCACTCTTTAGAATGAATTTGACCCAGTCCCATCACATGACACAGGTACAGGTACCACAGCTGAGCCAAGCTGTACCCGCTAGCAGTGCTCTTAGTTCCGAAAATGCACAAAAATGCACGCACTTTTCTTTCTTTCTCTCTCTCTCACCCTCCCTCTCCTCCCCTCCTCTCTCACCCTCCCTCTCCCTCCTCCCTCCCTCCCTCCCTCTCTCCTCTCTCCTCTCTCTTCTCTCTCTCTCTCTCTCTCCCTCTCTCTTTCTCTCTCTCCTCTCTCTCTACCCTCTTTCTCTCTCTCTCTCTCCCCTCCTTCTCTCTCTTTCTCTCTCTCCTTTCCCCTCCTCTCCCTCTCTCTCTTCTCTCTGTCTCTCTCTCTCCCTCTCTCTGTCTCTCTCTCTCTCTTTCTCCTCTCTCCTCTCTCTCTCCCTCCCTCCCTCTCTTTCTACTCTCTCTCCCTCTCTCTCACCCTCTTTCTCTCTCCCTCTCTCTCTCTCCCTCTCTCTGTCTCTCTCTCCCTTCTCTGTCTCTCTCCTCTCTCTGTCTCTCTCTCCCTCCCTCCCTTCTCTCTCTCTCCCTCTCTCTCCCTCCTTCTCTCTCTCTCTCCTCTCTCTCCTCTCTCTCTGCCTGTGGCTCCAGAGACAGCACTGTGGATTTAGACTGAATCTGTAATAGAAGTCATATATGGATGGGTAACCACGACCGAGGAGAAGATGCACACTGTCTATAGGCAGTGACAACACAGTCTATAGCAGAATGTCTTTACAGCTGTGACAAAATATATGACTGCATGTGTGCTAGTTTGGTAACACTGACAATTTGCTTTACATTTTTGTTTTATTCACTAGCTTGTAGGTCAAGGTTGTTTTTTCAGTTTTTAGTAAAGAAGTGCTTTAGATACAGAAATTGATTCTTTGGGAATGTCTATCCACAAAACAGAGTACACAGGCTACTTAGGCTCAACTTATTTAAGTGCAGTGGTGTTTTGCCCTCTTGACCAATATGTGAGGGAGTAATGTGTGGGTGAGCAGGCAATAACAGCAAGACTCTGAGTGATGCTGCTGTTTGGAAGCTATGCTTATAGCTAATTTAAAATGAAGAAGAAATAAGTCACTGCATCTTTTTTTTGTAATAACCTAAATTAGTTTTGCCTCAGTACAGATACTGTAACCACATCCATTCAGGAAAGATTGGTTTGCATTGCCCTCTCAACATATCTATAGAAACCAAGAAATTTGCCCTTAACATGTGTAGTGTGACTGTAATGGCAAAGCTTGCTCTGGTCTCTGAAAGATGTGAAAAGTGCTTATAATCTCAATGTGGAGGCTTGAATTATGAAAGTGAACACAACATGAGGACTGCTGTGAAAAGCTTAAAGTGATAGTTGCTCCTTTAAATTATAAACTTTTAGCTTTTCACAGCAGTCCTCATGTTGTGTTCACTTTCATAATTCAAGCCTCCACATTGAGATTATAAGCACTTTTCACATCTTTCAGAGACCAGAGCAAGCTTTGCCATTACAGTCACAACTACACATGTTAAGGCAAATTTCTTGGTTTCTATAGATATGTTGAGAGGGCAATGCAAACCAATCTTTTCCTGAATGGATGTGGTTACAGTATCTGTACTGAGGCAAAACTAATTTAGGTATTACAAAAAAAAAGATGCAGTGACTTCATTTCTTCTTCATTTTAAATTAGCTATAAGCATAGCTTCCAAACAGCAGCATCACTTCAGAGTCTTGCTGTTATTGCCTGCTCACCCACACATTACTCCCTCACATATTGGTCAAGAGGGCAAAACACCACTGCACTTAAATAAGTTTGAGCCTAAGTAGCCTGTGTACTCTGTTTTTGTGGATAGACATTCCCAAAGAATCAATTTCTGTATCTAAAGCACTTCTTATACTTAAAAACTGAAAAAACAACCTGACCTACAAGCTAGTGAATAAAACAAAAATGTAAAGCAAATTGTCAGTGTTACCAAACTAGCACACATGCAGTCATATATTTTGTCACAGCTGTAAAGACATTCTGCTATAGACTGTGTTTCACTGCCTATAGACAGTGTGCATCTTCTCCTCGTCGTGGGTTACCCATCCATATATGACTTCTATTACAGATTCAGTCTAAATCCACAGTGCATGTCTCTGGAGCACAGGGCAGAGCAGAGAGAGAGAGAGAGAGAGAGGGAGAGAGAGAGAGAAGAGAGGAGAGAGAGAGAGAGAGAAGAGAGGAGAGAGAGGAGAGGACAGAGAGGAGAGAGACAGAGAGAGGAGAGAGAGAGAGAGAGAGAAGAAAGAGTGAGAGAGAGAGGAGAGAGAGATAGAAAGAGAGGGAGGGAGGGAGAGAGAGAGAGAAGAGAGGAGAGAGAGAGAGAGAGAGACAGAGAGAGAGAGAGAGAGAGAGAGACAGAGAGAGAGAGAGAGGAGAGGAGGGGAAAGAGAGAGAGAAAGAGAGAAGGAAGGGGAGAGAGAGAGAGAAAGAGGTGAGAGAGAGAGGGAGAGAGAGAAAAGAGAGAGAGAGAGAGAGAGAGAGAGAGAGAGAGAGAGAGAGAGAGAGAGAGGAGAGAGAGGGAGGGAGGAGAGAGGAGAGGAGAGGAGGAGGGTGAGAGAGGGAGAGAGAGAGAGAAAGAAAGAAAGAGTGCGTGCATTTTTGTGCATTTTCGGAACTAAGAGCACTGCTAGCGGGTACAGCTTGGCTCAGCTGTGGTACCTGTACCTGTGTCATGTGATGGGACTGGGTCAAATTCATTCTAAAGAGTGACCTCAGAAATATGGTGAGACTGAAAGTGGAACTGCAAGGTGCTTTTCACTTAATCTGCCTTACCATCTGCATACTTGTGTTTGAATAGACTTTGTAATTCTTATGTTCACACTATTCTTCTCAACGACCAGCCTTAAAACATCCTTTAAGAGAAGCACTTTACTTGGCATTGGAGATTTTGTGGTTTTCAAGGATATTTTGAGTAGTTATTATCTTTTGGACAAAATAAGAGTTCACAAGATTCCTCAAATATACACTATTCTTCACCCAAAACTAGAAGCCCTTAGAGGACGGAAGACTTTTAATACAGAATTGGCAAAAAAGGAAACTATTTTTCAAAAGCACAAAAGTGTTGAACAAAGGATAGATTCTGTGTAAGTTAGTCATTGTTTCTTACATACAAATCCTAAATAGGATTGCAAAAATAAAGAAAATAGCAGTTTGTATTGTTCACAAGGTTGAATGTTCTTTTAATTTATGTTCAAATAAAAATACTATTCAATATAGATACATCAATGAATCAGTTAACTTTATTGCAATCTTTATCAGAGTAGACTTGAAAAACCTAAAAAACTACCTCCATGACGTTGTACTCCATCATATCTTCTGTTGCGTAAACAACACTAACACGGCTCTGCCGGGGCACGAACACCATTCAAACACCATTTAACGCTATGCTGCTCTCAAGTGTATTGCCAAGCGAAAAGTTTACTTCAATTATACCTGGCCTTTGGAGCACTTGTGTACCTGTAGCAGCCGTTAAGAGGCAGAGGAGGAGGCTAAGATGAAGCACCATCCCTGTGTGTCCTCTGACTGTGAAGGAGGCCAAAAAGGAGAGCCGTGATTGGATAATAAAGACCGACTGTAATAGCCACACTGCTTAACAAGCCAAGCCGGCCTGTCGGGGAGGAGCGTCTGACCCCAAATTAATTGCAGTGGAGATGGACATGGGTCAGTGGCCTGCTGTTGCGCCGTGTATTATGCTCCCATAATCCTTTGTTTGTTCTCTCCCCGGTCTCTTTTTAATGGCAAACAAACTGAATGAAATAAACTGCAATTCAAAGAGCATCCCCCCAAAGTACAATCCCCTACAACTGTTATTAGCAAAACGAGCATCACTTTTGGGCCCATGATAAACTAATTAAAAAGGTGTTTGGTAGTTTCCACCTCAGGGGCTGATGCAAAACAAGTGATTTTGAGAAGAGAGAAAAGGGTTTAAAACAGTGTGCTATGAAACAGATCTTTTCAATTTTATTGAAACAAAGCATATTCAAAATAAAACACTAATTTGTCAAACACCTGGATCTCTATTAAAGTGACACTAAAGTGTAACTTTCTAGGGTGAAAAACCAAATGCAAAATCCCATTGAAAAAAGAAACATTTGTTTGTTGCATTCTTTATCGATTTCATCAGCTTTATGCAAAACTGTGAAATATTACAGCCAAGGAACAAGATTTCTATAGAAACAAGCAAGTGGAGCCCTCCTAGGACACAAAAGGAGATAGAAGCCTGACAAGAGTAAAGACAACAAAAATCTTTCAATCAAATCTGTTATTTGGTAGGCTGTTAAGTGCAGTATAATGCATTGTCTGACCAAAAACAAAGTAAACAACAAAAGCTGTTAACAGTATTCATTCAATGTATGTATTTGAGTTTGTTTTTGTATGTATGTATGTTTTAGAGTACAGGGTTCACTTGCTTTTGTCTTCTAATGATAAACATCAGTGTTCACAGTAAGCTTGTGTGTGCGTGTCCGATCTGGTTGATCCTGAATATAGTTCATTTGAACTTGAACTGGACAAGCAAACGGTGCCTGGATACGGTTCGGCTGTGTGAGTGCATCCTAGGTCTTGTTTTGATGATGGGACGGTGATTCTCCAGCACATCCCAAAGATTAAATGAGGTAAAGATCTTTACTCTGTGAGGTCAATCCGTGTGTGAAAATGATGTCTCCTTAACCAGTCTTTCACAATCTGAGCTCCATAAATCCTGGTAAAGTCATCTCGGAATCTGCCTGTGCCATCAGGGAAGAAGAAATCCAGTGGAATAACTGCTCATTCAGGATGTTCAGATCATCAGCTGACCTCTGCCTCTGGCAAATATGGGCCTCATTTATCAAGCCAGTGCTAAACAGGCCCAGACACAAACGACTGTGTTATACCCTCAGTTTAATATTGACATGAACAGAGTCTGAGTGAGACACAAATGTCAGCTGTGTTATGTTTGTGCTACCTCTTGCCCTATTTTGCACGTGAGCAAATGCTTGATAAATGAGACCAATAGAGCAGGTGAGCCTCGACCTGAGCAACCTAACCAAGTTCACACTGGCGTCATAAAATTATATTGTTTGTTCAAACATTTTTGTTTCCTAACTTTTTCGCCATGAGAACTACTTTTACAAAACTAAACTGACAATAGGCTACTACTTTTAGCGAGCACAAGAAATTGACAATGAAAGTAGCACAGTTAGATGCCATAAGCCATTATGAAAGATTAGCCATAATCTGTTAAGAAGTAGACACAATTAGATGCAAAGTTATACTTACAGTAGAGAGAAGCATGTATTAAATACAATTTGAGCAAAAAAGCAGAATATGTATAATTCCAAAATCCTTAGGCGAGCTACTTGACNTCCTTCACAGTCAGAGGACACACAGGGATGGTGTTCATCTTAGCCTCCTCCTCTGCCTCTTAACGGCTGCTACAGGTACACAAGTGCTCCAAAGGCCAGGTATAATTGAAGTAAACTTTTCGCTTGGCAATACACTGAGAGCAGCATAGCTTAAATGGTGTTTGAATGGTGTTCGTGCCCCGCAGAGCGTGTTAGTGTTGTTTACGCAACAGAAGATATGATGGAGTACAACGTCATGGAGGTAGTTTTTTAGGTTTTTCAAGTCTACTCTGCTAAAGATTGCAATAAAGTTAACTGATTCATTGATGTATCTATATTGAATAGTAATTTTTATTTGAACATAAATTAAAAGAACATTCCAACCTTGTGAACAATACAAACTGCTATTTTCTTTATTTTTGCAATCCTATTTAGGATTTTGTAAGAAACAATGACTAACTTACACAGAATCTATCCTTTGTTCAACACTTTTGTGTTTTGAAAAATAGTTTCCTTTTTTGCCAATTCTGTATTAAAAGTCTTCCGTCCTCTAAGGGCTTCTAGTTTTGAGTGAAGAATAGTGTATATTTGAGGAATCTTGTGAACTCTTATTTTGTCCAAAAGATAATAACTACTCAAAAATATCCTTGAAAACCACAAAATCTCCAATGCCAAGTAAAGTGCTTCTCTTAAAGGATGTTTTAAGGCTGATGTCGTGTGAACATAAGAATTACAAAGTCTATTCAAACACAAGTTATGCAGATGGTAAGACAAATTAAGTGAAAAAGCACCTTGCAGTTCCACTTTCAGTCTCACCATATTTCTGAGGTCACTCTTTAGAATGAATTTGACCCAGTCCCATCACATGACGCAGGTACAGGTACCACAGCTGAGCCAAGCTGTACCCGCTAGCAGTGCTCTTAGTTCCGAAAATGCACAAAAATGCACGCACTCTTTCTTTCTCTCTCTCTCACCCTCCCCCCTCCCTCTCTCTCACCCTCCCTCTCTCTCCCTCCCTCTCCTTCTCTCCCCCTCCCTTCTCCCCTCTCTCTCTCTTCTCTCCTCCTCTCCCTCTCTCTCCCTCTCTCTTTGTCTCTCTCTCCCTCTCTCTCTCACCCTCTTCTCTCTCTCTCTCTCCCCCTCCTTCTCTCTCTTTCTCCTCTCCTTTCCCCTCCTCTCCCTCTCTCTCTCTCTCTTTCTCTCTCTCTCCCTCTCTCTGTCTCTCTCTCTCTCTTCCCTCTCTCTCTCTCTCCTCCTCCTCCCTCCCTCTCTCTTCTCTCTCTCTCCCTCTCTCTCCCCTCTTCTCTCTCTCCCTCTCTCTCTCTCCCTCTCTCTTCTCTCTCCTCCCTTCTCTCTCTCTCCTCTCTCTCCTCTCTCCCTCCCTCCTCTCTCTCTCTCCCTCTCTCTCCCCCCTCCTCTCTCTCTCCCTCTCTCTCTCCTCTCTCTCTGCCCTGTGGCTCCAGAGACAGCACTGTGGATTTAGACTGAATCTGTAATAGAAGTCAATATATGGATGGGTACACCCACGACCGAGGAGAAGATGCACACTGTCTATAGGCAGTGAAAACACAGTCTATAGCAGAATGTCTTTACAGCTGTGACAAAATATATGACTGCATGTGTGCTAGTTTGTAACACTGACATTTGCTTTACATTTTTGTTTTATTCACTAGCTTGTAGTCAAGGTTGTTTTTTCAGTTTTATAAGAAGTGCTTTAGATACAGAAATTGATTCTTTGGGAATGTCTATCCACAAAACAGAGTACACAGGCTACTTAGGCTCAAACTTATTTAAAGTGCAGTGGTGTTTTGCCCTCTTGACCAATATGTGAGGGAGTAATGTGTGGGTGAGCAGGCAATAACACAAGACTCTGAGTGATGCTGCTGTTTGGAAAGCTATGCTTATAGCTAATTTAAAATGAAGAAGAAATTAAGTCAATCTTTTTTTTTGTAATAACCTAAATTAGTTTTGCCTCAGTACAGATACTGTAACCACATCCATTCAGGAAAAGATTGGTTTGCATTGCCCTCTCAACATCTCTATAGAAACCAAGAAATTTGCCCTTAACATGTGTAGTGTGACTGTAATGGCAAAGCTTGCTCTGGTCTCTGAAAGATGTGAAAAGTGCTTATAATCTCAATGTGGAGGCTTGAATTATGAAAGTGAACACAACATGAGGACTGCTGTGAAAAGCTTAAAAGTGAATAGTTGCTCTTTAAATTATAAACTTTTAGCTTTACTTTCAAAGCATTTTGGAGTTAATGTCATTTATCTTTGCATTGATTGGTCAACACAAGTCATTTCTGATCATTTTACACGGTCACCAGCTCTAGTCATTTTCAAATTATTATCTGAAAGTTCCCGTTTTACAAATGAGTGTTAGATGAAATATTGGTCTGGCTTTATTGCCCAAAATCTGTCTTCAAACACATGACCTTGGTGTCCACTTGTTAATGATATTCTGTTGCTGTGTGCCCTCTCTGTCCCAGTCACAGCTCAGCCAACGCCTCCATCTGTCTCACCGCTGCCCCGTCGCCCAGTGCCAGGGTTATCTGTCATCATCACATATGGCCACGCACAGTTAACTCCACAGACAAATTCAGTTAAATGTGCGAGAATAGGACAGCTCATTTACTGGGTTGAGCACTGGGGTGTGAAAACTCCAAACAATTGTGATTCAATTGGTTGATTTATGTTGTGAAATTCAAATTAAGCATTTTAAAAAATAGAATTAGCAGTTTGATATAATAATCACATCATTGTCAGTAAAAGAAAGTCAGATGTGAATCGATAATAGAGCTTGAGAGTCGCCTCACCAAAACACTTTCTAATAAGATGCCAAGAAAATATTGTGTCAGTTCAATTCTTTTAATTTTTGGGATTCAGAGCCCATGCTTCAGCAAATTGTAGAGAGTGGGTCTGGTCACCACGCCCCCCCTGTGTTTCAGATCAACTCCACAACATACTGGGCAATCAAATTAGTTTATTTATGTGACACAAGCAAAAGAGCTGTCATTTAGACTAAAATTTAACTTCACTCACCTCACATTAAATTCGTTTTTGTCATTTGTTATTTTGTGTTATTTTTCAGTTCCATGTGATTGGAGCTGTGCAATATATACAATTTTAGATAATATTGTAAATGTTGTATTCAAGAGTATGATGCATAGAAAAAAAATGCTACAAAAAAAAGCAATTTAAAATAAAAATTTAAAAAAGTGATGCTGTAAACTTTCAACTAAGGGCACGGAAGTTGCTTTCACATGACATCACAACATTACAGGCCAATAATATTCAATAAAGAATAAGATACGAGAGCTAAAATTCATGTACAAAAAAGTGAATCAAATTGTAGAAATTCTGAACGCAACCTACTGACGTGAACTAAAACGTTCTAAGACAAGTTTGAACCCATTTCTGTTGAACTGACAAAATATCGTCTGAGCATCATCATCAAGATATGCCAAAAAAAATATTGAGATATTCACTTTTGTCAATATCGCACAGCGCTACAAGCATCCGTGCTGTGAGATGATGCTTGTCCCTGATTGGCTAACTAATCTGTCAATCACGCCCACTGAAATTGAAGGATGGACCATGGCCAGAAGATTTATATATCCCTCTTCCTGGACACCCGCCCCACCTCCCACTCCAGGATTAGCGTGTCCTGGTCCTGCTAATGGACTCTGGCTCTGCAGACTTATATAGTCTATATTGCAATTAGATCCACGTTAGTCTTAGTTACATCTACAACCTGTCCCTCTCTACTTCTCTGTGGTTCTCCTCAAGGTTTCTCTTTTTCCCCTTAGTTTTCTTTTTTTTTTTTTTTTTTCTTGCCGAGAAGGAGGGTCTAAGGACAGGGATGCTCTGGACAATTACTCATTATTTTTACTAATAAACTGCTTTGATTGTTGACATGTTTATTGTTTTATTTTCTACCATTGACGCTTGCTAAATTGACAATCTTGGGAAGTCCTCAGAGACGACTGTTGTTGTGATTTTGGGCTATACAAAAATAAATTGATTTGATTTATACATCGTGTGGATTTTCCAGGCAAGCTATTTATAGTATGTCAATTCATGTCTTGGACTATCCAGATAAGGAAAATGTATTGTCATGACACGCTATTTACATGGAGTGATATAAACATGAATTTTCATGAGAATATCTTGAGTTTGGTGGGAAAGGCGTTCTGTATTTGAACAGACAGCTGCTACAGTAGTCGATAGTGAATTCATCATGTAATAGCCTTATCAAAATTGAGTTAGAATTTTAGCACTGTGACTAGCTCAGAGCTATGCCACATCTAATTAAATATAGCTTGCTATGGGCTCTTTTTAGGATTGTTCCCTACCTCTTTTTCTCTTTTTTGTGTTTTTTCTCTGAGCAATTCCTCCCAAACTTTATTTTTGTGACACATGTAAACATTTGCTTTTTCCTCAAACTTTCTGAATAAAACTAAACCCTTTCTCAGTCAGCACAGAGCAAGTTTGACAAGATGATGCCGTAAAGTCTATTTGAGTGAATATTTACTCATCGCACTCTAAACAGACAGACACAGGGCGAATTCTCCACACCTGCTCATTTGGAAGTGTTTTATCAGTGTCTGGCAACCTCGCTCATTTACATAAATTAATAAGGTTTCAATGGTTTTGGGTGTTAAGAGGGGACTTTAGCGCTTTGACAGAGAGTGAATTAATACAACAGAGGCTCTCAGAATCATGCACAAGAATAAAGGAACAAAGGGCTGCTCAGACACTTGACGAGAGAAGTGCTGCTGCTTTGGGTTTGCATTACACTTATAGTCTCATAAATTAATATACTCACCAACAATTATAATTAAGGTCACTTCTGCTCATTTTACCTAAATAAACCAAAAATGATGCAACTGATATAGATTTAAGCTTGTATAGTCTTGAAGAAAATTACAATATGATCATTAAAGACACTATACGTGATTTTTTTTACAATAGAATAACTTAACTATATGACAAAATCTTAAAACACATTGCCGTGAACAAATTAGAGGTTCAGAAAACATTAGGTAAGTGATCAAAACATGTGGACTGATGTAAGAAGCTTAATATGAATAACTTTCTGTTTGCTTACATTTTCAAAGAAGCAAAAATCTGATCTAGGACCTCACACATGCACTTCTTGTGTTTAGGTCATGGGGACATTAACCTTAACCTTAGTGACTACTTGCCTAAACTTGACCTATCCCTCACCCTAATCCTAACCTTATTATATCACATACTGTATATTGTTTTATTGAATACTTGCAATAAAGTGTATTTGGTTTTGTATTCTGTTACTTGCTCAAATCAGAGCAACTGTATTCTAAATACTTACACCTAATACTTTATGTATCCACCAGCACAGATATATTAATTTAGCTACTGACGTGAGAATTAACATGCAATGTCCAATAAATTCTCTAATATTGTAACATTTGTTCTTTAAAATTCAGGAAATCAGCATGTAGCATTGTGGCTTACTCTCATTAGCATACTGACACGACAGAGCCTCTGAACGTTGTAGAAACTGCTTAAATCTTTGTGCTGAACGAAGTAGAGGCTCAAAATTAATTTGGTAAGTGCGCAAAACATGAACTGATGTAAAAAGTTTAAAATTACATATTTTTTAAGGATGCAATCACGAGGTGTAGCCCTAGCATCTATAATATATGTCCACACTCAGTTGTATTGTACATTTATGTGAAAAAACATTTCTCTTTTTGACTCATTATTTTTGACTCTTATTAGACAAGAGACTCACACTTGGCTCACTGTGTTTTCTATTTTCTCACTAATTATGTGACAAAGTCTAATTTTAGAAACAAGCCAACAGCTCCAGACAAAAGAATGTCTGAATGAGACGCTATGAACAAAGCAGGAATGTTAGAGCTTATAGGTTAAAGTTTGCACTCTGAGCATTTAACACAGGGCTAGCCTTGGTCCTGTTTGGCTGTGTGTTCTCTTATTTTCACCACGTCCTCTGCTCCATGCATCGATCAGTGTCAGGGGAAAACCCATCTTACCTCACTTTGCTTCAAAATGGCTTTATCACCGAGCGGAAATGAGAGATGAAGGAAGAGCTGACAGGGCCCTATCTGGTATCTGGTTAGTGGCGGATTGGAGCACAATTTAGGATTTAGACTGTGACCTCCACAGATTGGAAATATCTCAGGCACTTACAAACAAGCAGACTGTTTGGATGTAAAACTTTGTCGGCCATGATGCGATGGGAGATAAGGGATTTAGAGATGGAAATGACTCACTAGAACAAAATGCTATTGTCGCTGTGCCTCTGACATGAGAATATAGTAAGCTTTAGTGTTCACTTTTATACAGTTGTAATGTGTAACAGCAAAAAGTCGTGTTTAAGAAGATGGTTACATACGTTTGGCTCTAAACATGGCATGTAAGACTTTCTCTGTGTATGTAACAGGTCTGCACTAAACATTATAATTAAGTTTATAGTAGTGATACATGTTTGATGTTTCTTTAGCCGTTACTCGGGCCCTTCACAGCCAGTAGCTGGTTAACTGATTATGCAGGACTTTTTTGTTGTTGTTTTTTCACACGATGAGTCATAATTAGACCACAGCGTGTTACGAGAAGGCAGAGGAGCATTACACTGACAAGCTTTTGAACTGTGCACAACACCAGTGAAAAAAGCCTCTGTAAACATGGCCTTAATGCGCTGTGGTAGTGAGAATGAATAAAACACATTGTGAAGTCGCTTGTGTTAGCTGTCTGAACAGGTAACAGGTGCTAACAAGTTATTTCCCAACTGAAGCAAAAGATGAATAATCCAGTTTGTTTTCGTCACCAACATAAAATCCAAGGTAAATAAATAATGCATAACTAGTATTAATATAAACACTGCAGTGTCCTCGGTCTTTGAGATAAACATTGATATTAGAGCTTTTTTTATGTTCCAGAACAGTAAGGAAGCAAGTAGAACTGGGCGATATTGAAAGAAAATTTGATTTTTTTTTTATCTCAATAATGATATTCAGACGATCTTTTATCGATCCAAATGTGTTTCATTTTTTCCGTTTTTAGGTTTGTTTTTTCTTTGATTCTTTAATTTGTGATCTGATGTTTAATAATCATAAAAATTAAAATATTACATTTATGTCTTCAACGTCCCAACATTTTTTTTTTACATTTTTTTTTTTCTTTTTTGTTTTTTTTATCTTAAACATATATTCAGTTTTTTTGATATCTTGAAACCAACATGAAGATATTATCTAAAATTTAATCATTTGCCCAGCTCTAGAAGTTTACTCTGGTGATCAACTGCAGGCTTATTACATATATATATACAACCAAGACAAATAAAAAATGGCAAAAATTATTTGAAAGTTTGATGATGATATTTTGATATAAGTCTGTGAATTGAGTTGTGAGTGATTATAGCATATCAGTGTTGTGAATTGTCTCCGTTGACATTTTGAATCCTCCTCTCTTGCTCCCCATTGCACACCAGACCTAGTAGTTGAAGAAGTTTGTGAACATAACAATGCTACTCATCTAGTAATTTGACTTGAATCTCAATATAAATCATCTTAAAGGTTAAATACATATTGTTGCGGTTTCATACACGTGAATGCTTGTGTTGTCTTTTTATCGACTTGCGTAGCCTTTTGTGTTCTGCAGACAAAGCAGCAGGATGTAAACATGAGTGGAGGTCAGTGCATGTAGATGTATATGAATATATATGAGGCACCAGCTGTGGCACACTCACGTCCCATTAGGTCTCTAATGGAGACGAGGCCACTGCTTTAAGATGTTAGCCGCCACATGCTAATTAGCTGTACATAATGCAAGCCTTTGATCTATACACTTTACTCAGCTCCTAATTAACAAGGGATTGGCTGTAATTTCAGTCCACTCTCAGCAGTACAAAACCTACTCCATCTTTGATCTAACTTCACGAGCCACTTTAGCGGCTTTTAATGAGAGACTTTTGATTTTTTTTTTTGTGCGTTTAGCCGAGCACATCGACTAGACAGGGAATAGTGGCCCTCCGCCCGGGGTCCAGTGCCTGTCTCTCACTTCATTTGCAGTAAAAACTCTCTCCTCTCTCTTTTACTACCACCTCTGGTACTTTTCCTCTCCCTTCTGTCAAATGAAAGTGCTTGTGCCGTTAGCTGAGTGTGAAGCGACACAATGGCCAGAGTCAATGAGCTGCTTTGATCCTTCGTCACCTTAGACACGGGCCAACTGTGCCGTGCTGCCACTTCGATAATGTCACAAAGAGATTGATTTGAACCAAAATGGCGGCTGAGATTCAGGGGAAGCAGCCTCATTAACAGAATACTCATTTTCAAGTCAGTGGTGCTCAAACTGTGGATTGTTTTCTTTGCTAACGCTAATCAAGTCTTTTTATTTTACCAATAGTTTCAGTGTTTTTTACTTGTATTTATTTGTTTTGTTTTTGCTAATCTGCTCATAGTCTTTGTATTATTAAGATGTGTTCCCACTGAGCTGGATATTTGAGCTAGGCAATTTAGTAGGACAAGTGCATGGAGCATCAGTTGAGTTTTAAATTGCTTAGCATTAGCATTGACAAACACATCCTTTTATAAACATTCAAGTGCCTTTGGTGAAGTAGTCTCCTAATGTGTAAATATGTATCAGTGCAAAAACACTCACAACTTACTGTTCACTGCCTTATTTTAAGCTATTTATTGAATTTAGTCTGAGGTAGTGAACCCTCCTTGAAAATTCACTCAACAAGAAGTGTTGGTAAAATGTTAGCATTTTAAAGTGAGACTGGTGACTTGTTGGAGTTGGAAAGTTAATTATTATATTATCCATTGAAACAGAAAGTAAGAACCATCATTTGAAACACACTCTGTGCAGATACATGAGTTTTGTGACATACAGTGGAATATTTTATCAGCATTTCCATGGAAACAAGCGAGATGCCCTCTTCTAGGAGTGGGAGATACAAGCCCACACAGAGTAAAGACATACTTTTATCCTGTTTTTAGTATATATTATATTGTTTGGTTTATGCGGTAAATATTTATCATAGATTTACAGCAGTTAAGTTACAATTTCTGAAGAAATTGACAACTAAAAGTGGAAAATTACAGGACATAATTTAAGTTCTAAAACACTATGCCTCCACATGTGTCGTCAAAAACACCAAATACACACACTGACACATTTCTTGAGTTTAAACAATCATTTAACAAAGTAAAGTGTTATAGTTAAATAATTTGTCATATTTCCTTCAGTGTTATTTTTTTTATTTTGGCCCAGATTTACCATGTGGTTGTAACATTTGTGGATTCCCTCCACATGTTCATATTTACTCGACAAAAAATGTTAATGAACTTACCAAAACAACCCCAAATTTGGTAAAAACAAGCTAAATGTTTAGTAAATCTTAATCGTAATCATGTTTACTATGTTTTACCAAAAATGTAATCTAATTCGTCATACACACTTAAAAAAAAAAAACTTTTATGCAAGTTATTTTTTGGACTAACTAAAAACAAGCCAATGATGTTTGAGTCATTTGGGCAAAATTAGGCCTGATTAATTTTAATTAATTTGTCTTCCACTTGTTTAGTTTCCACTTGTTTTTTGTTAGTTCACAAAAATCTAGGATATTTTTGCATTACATAAGGTCAACTTTTCGATGTACTTGCTGTGACGAGTTTGAGAACCACTGACTTGTACAGTACAGCGCTCCTCTCTCTCATATTTTCAGCCGTGCCAGCTGGAGCCCTATACAGCTTGACGTTTTATGCTGATGCACCAAGTTTATTTTTTGCATCTGAAGTCTGGTCTCGTCCTTTCGCTGTAGGTCCAGATGTAACCAAGCAGGATCCTTGTCTGAAGGTGAAGTGTCCTCCTCACAAGATCTGCATAAGTCACGACTATCAGACGGCCATCTGCACCAATCACAAGCAGCCCGGGCACAGGTAAGAACCTTCACCAACATCTGTCTTTTTTATACAGGTAAACAGCAAATACTATACAAACTTTTTAATAGACTGGTTGTCCACTGAGCAGTATCCATAGTAACAACATAAAAAGAGAGAAGAGGCGGTGACATTGGTTGGTATTGAATAAGATTAGCATTGAAAGGTTAATAATGCCCATCTCACCATAATTATGTACAGCACATCTGAATCCAAACTTTGTACAATAGAAACTCCCCAGAATGTTCTCTGACAGAAGGCCCAGGTACAATAATAAAATTTGTCATTTTACTTTAAATAGCCATTTTTTGACTGGGACAAGTCAATGCAAAATTACTTTTCATTTCTAATATACAATTTCTGTCACACACTTGAACACAACTCTGTCACTGTTCTATATTTATTATAGCAGAATAAACATTACACAGCATGCATGACCTAAAGCTGTAGAACCTCATGTTTTTGATTTGTAAATTTTGTTTTTACCACCAAACAGTTATTGTAAATGCAGCAGAATCAGACCAGTGTTTTGTTTGAATAAAAACTAGGTAACACTTTATGTTAGAGTACAGTTATAAACGACTAACTAGCTGTTAAATAGCGTATTTGTAAGTGGTTATTTTGTGTTTAGTTGCTTATTAATTTCTACTTATTCTGTCCTTATTAATGGCTTATTCTGCATAACCTTAATCTGGTGCTTGTTAGATACTTGTCTAATAATAAACTGCTTGTTAATGCTTAGTATGTTGTTATTACATTATTGAACAAAATATATGACCCTAATGTCTTTTGGTTATAAAGGTGTTGTTAAATAGCATGAGAACTGTGTAACATAAGAGTAAGCTATATTTGTTAAGTGTTAGTAAGTTAAAAACAGTTCTCATGCTATTTATCAACACCCGTACACCCAAAAGCCAATTAGGGTCATTATTATGTTCAATTATGTAAAAACAACAACTAATAAGCATTAATAAGTAGTTTATTATTAGAGAAGTGTTCGTGAATGTCTAACTAGCCCCAGGCTAACTAAGGACATGCAGAATAAGCCATAAGGATTAAAAAGATAAATTAGTACTTTGCTCCTGTAATAAAAGGTTTCTCAGCTGCCAACAATGAATGCATGTGGCTTTTAACCTTTTGCCACAGTATTTGTGAGAGCTGAGAAGTAGTTGGACAATTTTAATACCTAGTTCTTTTACAGTGTGAAGTAAGTAAGCTTTAAGAAGTGAGTTTTTATGTCATGGTTATAATCTACATTTTGCCTAATTTTATTTAATTAGCTCAACAGTGGAAGAGCGCCCTGGTTCTGGAAGTAAACTTTTCAAAATATTCAGATATTAGAGTTTTAAGCTAACCAGCTATGTGCTAACTCAGATCCACAGCACAATTTTTTCAGTCTAAAAAGCACATCTAACATAAAATTTGGCCAAATGTCTTAATAACTTTGTAGTTTATAAAGCTGCAGAACTAATTTAAGCAAAATGTAGGTCTTACGCTCATGACTCAGTACAGAGCTGATTTTTTTCTGAACCCCTATGTTGATTTAACATTGGTAGACCGAGATTATTGAACCAGGAAGTCACTGTTGAATTCTACCATAGGATGTACCTTTCACACATTCATCAAGACATATATACTGTATGTACACGAAGTAAATAAGTTTATTTTTTATATTACTGTCATTAATCAATATGCCTGTATCTTTCTGCTTCTTAGACTCTGAAATACATGGCTTGTTCTGTCGGTCTTCGATTTCGTTTTCGTGCTCAACCTTTGTGACATCAGCAATTTTGGATCTTTTTTAATTTTACTGATGAACAAACATTCCCTCATAAGGCCTACGAGTGTGCGTTCTGTCACTGTAGCTGTAATTGATTTTCTCAGTCATTTGCTTTTGACACTTTCTTGCTTTTGTACTGCATTAATTACAACTTCTGTTCATATGCTGCTTGTTTTTGCCGTTTCTCTCCGCAGCACTTGCTAAACTGGTGGACTGTGTTATTATTCCATCTAGCAGCTGAATTAGTCGCAATAATTGGTATGGAGTCAGAGTCTTCACAAAAGGGCAAAGCGCATTATTCTCACCAAAATAATGCAGACAATTTAATTCATTAATGCATTGTTGCTGTGTGGGACTGTTTTACGGGTCATTATCCATCATCATCATCATTATTATATAAAAATGTATTTTGGGTGCTGGTGCTTTGCCGCAGTCGTAATTAAACACAACATTTTCAAACCCTCCAAATCATAATGTGATTTTTTATTTTAGACAGTCATTTTCCACACAAAGTTAATTTGATAATGTTTTTGTAATCAATTAGCTTGCCGATTCTGCCTTTCGATTAATTGATTAGTTGTATAGATTGTGAAAAGACCCATGAATGTAAGATTTTATAACATCTAACCCAGAGGTGGGCAATTATTTTTCCTCGAGGGCCAAAGTCGAACCTGGACAACTGGTGGAGGGCTGAACCGCGGTCATTGGTGTGACAAACTGTCATTATCATAAGCAATTTTTTTGTAAAACAGCCTTTTTAATTTTCTTATTTTGACCATTTATACATATTAGGACATTGAACAAAGACATGCATCATAGGTAAAGAGGAGGGCTGGGCGATATGGACAAAAAATTATATCTCAATATATTTTGTTCATATCTCCATATACCTATATCTCGATATCTTTGAGTTTTTAAGTGAAATATTTTTTTCTAAGCCTTTAGTCTGCTAATTAGAAAGTAGAAATGTAATTTTTGTATCGAATAAATTAATTCAGCTGAGTAAAACTAAATTCTATGCATAGCACAAGTTTATAATTTGACGTTTACAACTAAATAAATTTAATTGATCCTTTCCTATTCTTTATTACTTTTTTTGTAACTGTAACTTCTTTTCATCAGTTTTAGGAGCTCTTTTTCGCAATGATGCATTATCTTGATATGTATCTTGTCCAGTACATATCTCGATATATGATTATATATTGATATATTGCCCAGCCCTTCTAAAAAGTAGCACTGATTCTCAAAAAAACTGTTTTTAATCTTGGTCCCGGCATCTGGCCCCTCGGGGCCGTGATTTCTAAGCAATATGAAACTTTTTCCCCCTTTCAAATAAACTTTTACAAATTTTTGCTGCCTTGTCTGAATCATTGAACCTTCTTCCTCTCTGCACATGGACAGGCTTTGGCAGTCATTTTGTAATTATTAATTGATTAACGTGTTGCTAGTGGATCAAATTAATATGTCTATTACTTGTGTATGAATTGTTTGTCCGATTAGGACAATATTTGCCGCAAAAAGTAATGTCATGGTTGACAATCGTTACACAAAATATGAATGGACCGTAAAATTAAGCACAAAATGACAGAAATAGTAAATAGATTTTTCTGTATTGTATAATAATTTAAACTATTATCTTGTTTCTATAGATCTAATATTGTGAGGACTGTGATCCTTTTGACTACATATTTCACGTTGCTGCTTTTGTTGTTAATCATTATAGACTAGAGTTGCTTTTCCTTCCAGTTTGAATGAGCCTGTTTTTAGTGCACACATTTTAAAGATGCCCTCTGTCTCTTTATTAGAATGTATAAAATGTAAATGTCAGTGAGCTAAATGCAGCTCTTTTCAGCTCTTTAAAGTATTTGGCTGCAGGCTTGGACTGACAGTAGCAGCAGCAGCAGCAGGTTAGGACTCAGCAGTCATTATGGAGCCTCACAGTGTTAATTCCTCTAGACCTGGTCCCTGCTGAGAGTGGCTGTAGCACTGTCAAATAGCAGTCATTTACAATTACAGCACCATAGAGATGCACTGCGGGGGATTCGGTGCAAGTGTCATAGAGGAAAGAGGAGTTCACTGGTTATTAACTGTATATATAGGAGACTAGTCATATAATGTGTCGATGGAGAACTTGTAGATGGACAAAAATAGAAAAAGGGCTCATTATTTTTCCTTTAACGAGGCTGCTAGTTTGCCCTTTTGAAATATCAGCTAATTAGACAATTCACTGACAACAAACAATTCTTCCAAGTTTGTAATGTTTTCTAGTTACATTTCAGGTCACATCTAAAGTATTTATGGCTTTGTTTAATGAAACCAAACCTTAACATGCTGTGCTTAATGAAGAATGAACCTGTATCAATTGTTTAAATCGTTTACATTACTGCAAACTGGGCAGTCCTGTAGAGCTAAAAGTGAGGGAAACAGACAAAGTCAATGTGTTTAGTCAGAACAAATACCTGCAGCAGATACCTGTAATCCGAACAATCCAACATCAAGTCCATTATGGATAAAAGATGTTTTTTACCTAACATTTTCAATATTCTTCGTTGTATAGCCCTTAATGCATCAAGGGACATGTGTGGCTTCTTTCCTATATTTTCAGTTTTGTTAGTTTTCTCATAAAATAAACTAACTTTGTATATTTAGAAGAAAGAGTTTGTTGAGGTAGACTCATGGTACAGTCAAATCAGCCATTCTAGATGACTCTGTGCCTATTTAAATGCTCATCTGATGAACAAAGTCTCTAAAACTATTTTTTCTTAAATTAAGCTTAAGGCTTGACTTTGTTTACATTTTACAAATGAAAATCTAGGCGTTTTATGAAAAAAACACTGGTTCCGTATGAGGTTAATTTAGTGTTTAATTCCACTTTAAAAAAAATGTGGCTAATAGCTAAATAGCCTAGATTTAACTAATTGTTTTCTTATGGAATAGAATCATCCAAGATTAAACCAGGAGAAAGATACTTTTCTACTGATGGCCTAAGTGTTAAGATCAAACTGTTTGATGGAAGTTTGATGCAAAGATGACGTTCAGAGGATTAATTATAGTTCCTCAATTACCTTTGAAATTCTTCAAAAGCGTACTACTTCTGCTTTTTCGGCTTCTGTAGAAAAAAGTAATGACTATACATCTTACTCACTTTATTGAAGATTAGATTCATGTCAGTATATATTTGCCATCTGGAATGTGTGTCAGAGTATGAATATCTTCATCAGATGAAGCTACAGCGGAGGTGTAACGTAATATAAAGAAATACAAGATTGATTTTTCTGGCTCTATATACAGTCTTTCATCCTATTTTCCCCCTCTGTGCTTTTTCCATTTAAACTAGCGCCACTGTCAATTAAACGCTAAAAAATGTCCCACATAGAGGAGTCTTTATGAAAAGTTAGTTTCTTGTCAGGTGTTTCACACATAGGAAAGTGTGTCATTTGTGAAGTAGAGTCAGAGCGGAGGAACTGCACTGGGATTTACCGCGTTATCTTATGTTCAACACACTTCTACGCTCGGCTGAGTTTCATCAAGCAGCTCCGATGTAAGAAGATGTGAGCTAGATGTGAGCAGGCTGTCCCGCTCCTCTCCATCTTCTCTAATCTGGTGCCACTTTATAAAACTCGCACCATATGGACGTCCAATGCACACTGAGAGCGATTTACCTGATTAAGCGATGGTTAAAAAGAGATAAATAAATAGGCTTTGGAGGAGCTGCTGTTTGATTGGCTGAAAATGTGCAGATGTTCTTATCAGATGTGGATTTTGATTCATGCTAAAGCTTAGTTGCCTGATTTTCACATTCTAAAAGTAGAGATCTAACAGAGGTGGGATTATTGTGCAAGTTACAAGTCACAAGTAAGTCTCCAGTCTTTGGCTTAAAGTTTGAGTCAAGTCTCCAGTCAGAGAGAGGCAAGTCCAAGTCCTTTGTTTTTAGTTTCAAGTCTTTCCAATTATTTTATCTTTATACTGAATCCAGCTTGTGTTTTTGCAGTTTCAGATACAGATTGTAAATTGCATGTTTTAGTTAAATTATCCTATTTAAAACAAAGTCCTGGTCACTAATAGGTAAGTGAGGAAGGACATGCTCCAGTTTTTTAATGCGAAATTTTAAACAATATTTTGTTCACAGTTTTTAATGCGAAATTTTAAACAATATTTTGTTCACAGAGCTCCAAGTCAAGTGCTAAGTCTATTTTGTCAAATCAAGTCTCAAGTCATCAAAATAGTGACTGAAATTCAAGTCCAAGTCATAACTTCCAAGTCCACACGTATCTCTAACTACTTGGGAGCTCTCATAAATCCTTCAAGCTGCAATTATTGTGGCCACACCAGCTTGCCAAGCCTGATCCCGTCAGATTTCAGAAGTTGGGCCTGGGCAGTACTTGGATGGGAGACCGCTGGAGGAACCTCAGGTGTCACAGTGGGCTGAACAGAGGAGAAACTTCTTGTGTCCTTAGGCAAGACACTTCGGCCCCGATTTGCCCTTTAAGACTTCCCGTTAAGACCGGTTAAGACAGTTATTCCTCTGTTGGCCTCTAGTGCGCTCTCTCCAAGAGCTACGCCGTGAGTGAAGCAGGTGTGGTGCCCGCCAGATGTGTGGGGTACAATTTCATTCAGTGAACGGCCTAGACGTGTCATGTCTGTGACACGTAAGCAGTGCATTAATATCACAGCAAAAGTTACTACAAGAGCTTCAGTTTGGGAAAAAGTGTAATAATAGAAATGTATTTGGTAAAAGTCTATTCAAATGACAAACTTTAACAACTTTGTCTAAAAAAATGTATTTTCTTTTACATAAAGCCTGTTGACTTAATATAAAAAAGACTTAGATTATAGAGTGAACATAAGACAGTGTAAGTGTGAATGCAGCTCTGCCCACGACACAGATACATGAGATAAAGCCAGGAGAGCACGGTGCTGCGTGAGGTCCGGCCCCTTCAGCGCTTTTTGGGTCAGCGCTGGTCGCGGCCACGCGCACCAGGCCGCTGGACGTTTCTGACCAGAGGCTGTCAATTTTACGGCGGTGACCACTGTGAGTGAGCACGAGGAAGAGCGCGGAACCGTTTGGCACAGTCTGGACCAGAGCCCCGCGCTGTGCTTTACCTGGACCACGGCGCGCATCCAGAGAACCGACCCGAGGTGGACACAACCCTGCGCTCGTCTGTACAGGGGCTGCAGACGCGGTCACACACGAAAGACCCTCCGCTCGCATCACACCGGGACCGGGAGCCTGCTTACCGGCAGTTGTCTCATTCAAAAGGATTATAACGACGACACGCCGCTGCTTTTCATAAACTTTTCACGCACGGATCACGATTCTCAGGTAAGTCTTACCACGAGCATCGGATCATTTTATTATAAGTTTAGGTCGACACAACATTGTATTGTTAAACATATAGAACAAACTTATTGAAGCCAAGTCTGACTAAAAAGTGAATCCATTTTATTTTACAAATATATTGCCTAATTCAATAACTGCATTTAACGTGGCTTTTTCTAACTACATAACTGACAAAATTAGAATTGATGGCAAAATATGATTATTATTATTATTTCTTATTTCCAGTGAACTTCTTGCACTGCTCCACGGTTATGTTGTGCAGGTTCACTGATTGAACTGGCATCAGACAAAGCAGAGCAGCCGTGCCACGAGCTGGAGCTGCTCTCTGGAGCTCATAGCGGCCAACACAGAGAACTCTTTGCGCTTTGCGCTTAAGTATTAGACCGGCAGGGGCAAGATCGCCCTGTTCACTGGTTTGAGTGTGAATGGTTGGTGGTGGTCGTCAGTCTGACCCAGGGCAGCTGTGGCTACAATAGTAGCTTACCACTACCCAGTGTGGGATGAATGAATAATGCAGAATGTGAAGCGTCTTTGGGCGTCTTGAAAAGCGCTGTATAAATCCAATGCACTCTTACTAATTATGGCATAAGAGCTTCCTTTTACAGACAGGAAAGTGAGACTGGAGAGGACCATGGGCACAGCAAGACGGTTTGAGAGCTGCTTTTGACTTTTTGCAAGAAAAAAAATATATTATTCTTCAAATCAGATGATATAGTGGTCAGCTTTGTCACACAGTGTTGCATTTACTTTATAGTTTTGGTGGAATTACTAAATTTGCAAATTTACAACTAAAATAATCAGTATGTTATTTTGCTGCAGAGCTGTTTAAAATAGAAAATAGACTTTGTTGAGAAAGTACTTTTTATATCATTATTTTTGAGAAACTTTTGTGAACAAAACGTTCCTCTTACACAGACATTTCCCTTGGTAACAGTGGGGGCAATAGTAGAAGGTTAATTATAGTTCAAGTACAAAATGGTAGAAGTAATTGTTCTAGTAGTTGTGTTTTTCACAGTTATACTAATTACAGCATCACTGGAGGCGACAGTAATACATGTAATATTGAACAATATTTAAGGAGCAATTTTTTCAACTTAATGTATTTCATTTTCATTTTATTTGCATTGCATAGTTTGTTTAGGATTTGTCGTTCCTGTCACCCAGGAAGTGTGACATTTCGGCGACACAGTGGCAGAGCTAATGGCACTCTTGCCTCACAACAAGAAGGTTGCGAGTTCGACTCCGGCACTTAGCCTTTCTATGTAGAGTTTACATGTTCCTTCCGTTTTATGGAGTTTATGGAGGCACATAACCTGGCAGAGAAAGAGAAAATGGAGAAAGATTTAAATCTAAAAGAGGAGGAGAAAACAGACCTCACCACAACTGTGAAAGAACTACTGCAAGATCTCAGAGAACAGCAAACAACCATCCAGTTTATGGATAAAACTGAGGCAAATAACCTGGCAGAGAAAAAGTAAATAAGAGAAAGATTTGAATCGAAAAGAGGAGGAGAACACTGAGCTCACTACAACTGTGAAAGAACTACAGCAATATCTGAGAGAACAGAAGAGGACCATAAAGTTTATGGAGAAGATTGAGGCAAATAATCTAGATGTGAAAGAAAAAATGGAGGAGGATTTAAACCAAAAAGAGGAGGAGAACAGAGAGCTTGCTACATTTTTGGATAAGGTGCAACAAGAACTCAGTGAGCAGAAGATGAAAATCAAAATGTTGGAGGAGACTTAGGCAAATATTCAGGCCGAGAAAGAAAAAATGGAAGATTCCTAACTATATTAGATTTGAAAGAAGAGAAGATCAAAAAGCTGCATCCTTGGAACAGCTTGATCAACTACTCTGCGAAAAGGAGATGGAGCACATCCAGCGTCTTAGGAACATTGATGCAAAAATTCAGGCCAATCAGCGACAAATGCAGGAAGATTTGGATAAAAAAGAACAGGACAACAGGCAGCTCTCCACTTCTTTGGAACAGCTGAAACAAGAACTTGAAGCAACTGAGATTCAGAAGCAGAAAATGAAAGCTCTCCAAACCGAATCTGATCCAAACAAACAGCAGAACAAAATGATGGAGGAGAACGTACAAAAACTCGAGGCAATAGTTGAAAGCAGAACCATCAGAGCCAACTATCAGTAGAAACCTCCTTTGCTCCTAACTCCCAATCTCATTTGAGAAACACCACGAACACCTTTAGCATAAGCTAAAGGTTTAAAGGCACGTTACCCTCGGCGGGCTAGAATGATGACATTTTAACAAGTCGAGGGTGTTTGGAAAGAAGTTTGCAATTGATGTGTCTTTATTTACTGTCCAAGGTGAAATATGTTGGTTTAATCTGTCTTCTATCGAGGGCCTGGTTTGGGCAGCTCTAAACTAAAAGAGGAGACTATGATGGTCAGAAACCAACAGCAGCTTATGTTTACATCTAGCTTGTGATATTTCCTGGATCAGTGATAAAACACTGATAATTGCGTCCAGACAACAGAATTCAAATGTGTTTATTCTTTGGGTTTTGAATGTGTTAGTATTTGAGCAAGGAGCTTAGCAGAAGAAAAGGCCTACTGATTGATTTCTTGGCCCTCTCCATAAACTTTGTCATTTAGCATTAAAAAGACAAAAAAAAAAAACTTATCTGTGACTGTTGTCTGTTTATTATTTAGAACTTGACTTTAAATGTTTGATGTTTTGCTAAGCTGGATATGAGGGATACATTTATCAGTTTATTATAGTTTTGGTGTATTGTATTTCTACTCAAGGACCTGGCTTAGCTTTAATCGGGACCTGAAAGAGTCTGAATATAGATCCAATTTAGATTTAGGTGGTACCTAGAAAGAAAAAATATTTTCTTTGGTTGTATTTGGTCTTAAAAGTCAGAACCACTGAGAAGAAAAAAGCTCTATGTCTTTTACTTTATCCATTTGTTTTGTTTAAGTACAATACCAACATTTGCTTGAGGATACTCTAAGAAGAATGTATTTCCATCAATGTGAACAATGTGCAAATATACTGTGTAAGTTGTTTACATTTCAAGCTTTACCGTATTCACTGTAAACCAAACCTCAACACAACTCTAAATTTCTGGTAATGGGTTCTAATTTTTTTGCCACACAACAATGCACACTTTTTGCACAATATTATGGCAAGTCACTACCTTGAAATATTTGTGTTTTATTGGTTATTACCATCTTATAAAAGTTGAACATTTAAAAATAATAATAATTTTACCTTCGTCAAATATCGCGAAAAGTTTGGTTACTTTGTTTTTATAAAGCCAGCACAACACTTCAGCTCATTTCAAGTAACTAAGTCTTAAACATTTTGACTAATGTGAGCATCTGGGTTTACAGTGTGTGTTTATGTGCTCTTTTCCAGTGTAAAAGCCAGGAAAGGCAGCTCAGGACACAAGCGCAGAGCAGAAGCAGGTGCTCATGGGAAATGTAAGCTTTGCTCGACTCAGCAGTCAACTCCTGTCTGTGGATCTGACGGACACACCTACTCCTCCAAGGTAAGCGTATTTGTTTTGGCTGCAAATGTTTATACAATTTGATTCGGCTTCTGGAGAGAAATATTTTGGTATGTTTTAATTTGAAATTTCAAAATAGATTAGAGTTGCACTTGTGTGTCGATTGAAGCAACACAAAATCAGTTGTCACATTTCTCCTACGCAGACTCAGCAAGACTGAAATTCTTCATAATTACTGTTATTTCATCTAACAAAATGTATTCCAAAGTTGTCATGTGAAACTGAAAGAAATGCCTTACAAACAGCCCACAAAGCCGTGATTTTCAACTAGTATGAGGAGGAAAAATAGTGTGTGCCTTGAATAAATATCAGATTTATACTTCATTTTGTTGTGTCTTGGCTCCTGGGGCAACTCATTACATGTTTGTTTTGGGGTTTTGTCATCCCTAATGTTGTGATTTGAGAATGCTTTAGGAGATATTGTGCTGCTAAGTATTTTGTTAACCAAAATAATGTGCCATTGTTCAATAAAGATCGAAAAATAATGGTTTAGCTACTGTACATATCATGGATTATGAAATACATTTTTGAAGCTACATCACAATTGTCACCTTATTCTGCCCCGCCCACTTCTCTTTGCAGTGTACTTCCTGTTTAGCTACAGTTAGCCTGTAGAATTCAGTTGATGGGTTTATTTTAACTAGAGTGACCGATATGGGTTTTTCTTTGGTCCAAAGCTGGATACCAGTACTTCAAAATTGTGTCAGCCGATTTCAAATGGCTGATTTTTTTAAGCCTATTTTCCTATTCATTTCATAGTGCCATAAAAGACATTTATATGTTCATATTGACAAACAAACAAGCACTTAATAAAGCCTGACTGCAGCCAAAGTCATAGAACAAGAAGAATAAAACGTGTATAAAGAGTTAAATGAAAAATAAAAGTATCTTATATCCAAACTCAACGTAGTGCAGCTTGTCAAGACAAAAAATTAAAATTGCCAATGGTATAGATAAGTCCAAGTCACTTTAGTTCTGACGGGAACATCTCCTCTCACCAATAAGAATAAGCTAATCTTACCTTTAAGAGCTGGCAATTGTATTTGCACAGTAACAATCAAGTACAACGTTAATGATACTGAAATGATGCAAAAAAAAGAAAAAAAAATAAGGAATCACTTTATTATCCATGTCTTCTGTTTTCAAAAACTCAAGTCACATTTGTGTTTTGTGAGTGATTGCTGTTTCTGATTCACATTAATTTCCCCCATATGGTCTATCACTGATTTTTAACTGTCCTTATATTTGTTTGAGATCACCCTGCAAAACATACAACCTGTTAACAAAGCTGCGCAGCCAAGAACGGTGGGCTGAATAAGGTGAATAATGTATAATTCGCTTTAATTCTAGACTAGTATTGATGTTTTGGTTGGATAGTTCCTTTAATTTCTAAAACAGCTTTTAAGTTAAGAGCAAAGTTAAGCCAAAAACCCTCACAAAAACTCCATTAGTCTCAAAGTGGACTCCTTACACCTCATTCATTTCAGGTCAGACATCTGCTCCTCTCGACTTGGACACTTCACTTGTAATGACAGCTGTCTGACTGTGAGCTCCCTCTGCCTCTGCCCGAAGCGTGAATACAGCAGAAACATCATAAAAGAATAAAGATGACATTTCGGAGGAGGGCCGGGCACTCCTCTCTCTTTCTGTAGTAATTTGGAGGAGGTTGAGTTGGCGGCTGAAGTGATGGCTCCCTGTGGTCCAACTCCGAGCCTGCTCCTCAGTAATGCTCCGGTGACAGGCTTATTCATGTTTTACGGCGGCATTACATGGTTCCTTCTCTGCACCACACACACTGACTGTTTTCTATTAAAGGACACCACCATTATCTCCACAGAGGTTTCACACCACTAAGTAAAGTCCATTACTCCTTTGCCTTTGTCATCTGCTCCAATCACTTTTCTGCTTCTACTCCTCAAAGTCAGTCATGTAGAGACCAAAGCTGCCATTACATGATTGTTTTTGAGTGGTTATTTCTAGTAAAAAATAAATAAACAGTAGGTTTTAAGGTGGGGCAACCAACTTTTTTAGTTGTAAATTAGTAATCTATGTGTTTTCCATTAAAAGGTATATAATAAATGCAGCACTTTGTGAAAAAATAAGACCTGAGTTCTGTCTGAATTTAATAATGAAGAATTTTAGTTCTAATGTCTAATGCAGCTCTCTGATTGGCTGTGCTTGAGTAGTCCACTT
The DNA here is from genome assembly GCA_038363315.1 of Mugilogobius chulae. NCBI lineage: Eukaryota > Metazoa > Chordata > Actinopteri > Gobiiformes > Gobiidae > Mugilogobius > Mugilogobius chulae. The sequence continues at coordinate 33,328,765 of CM076400.1, forward strand.
CAGTTTCAATTGTTGTTTGTAAAGACGTTTATTGACCTAAAGTGACAGCATGTACCTTCCTAATGAGGCCATTCTGTGGAATAATATAGCTAAAGAAACAACATTTTCAGTGAAGCAAAGTGGAGGAAGCCTTCCTGTAAGCCTTCCTGTAAGCCCCAAAAAGACACATAAACAGCAAAACATGCCTTTATTCAACTCTGTTTTTTGACTGAAAAGTTACAAGGTGGGCAAGCATCAATGTTTACTTAGTATTTCTGAGTTATATAATTAAAGAATGTCATACTCACACACGAGCAGAGGTTAAAGCTCTGGCCTCAATGCAAGAAGGTCCTGAGTTCAATTCCTAAGTGCTAGAGGAAGTTTGCATTTTCTCTCTGTGTCTGCATAGTTTTTGTCTGGATCCATTAATTCCCTTGAAAAAAGATTCTACCTGGTTAAATAAAGGTCAATTAGGTTAAACCCTTTCTTGTACTATTTTTTTGTACCGCTTTTACGATTGTCTCTCACCGAAAATGCCCTCTGTATCATGTACCAGTGATTTTTGTAGTTTGTTTCAATTAGTTTGCTTGAATATTTGCATTTACCAGTATGCATTCATGTCATTATAATCCTATTCATGTCATTATAATCCTTTACAGTCAAATTTAAGAACATGTCAGCCTTAAGAACATGTTTGTTCTTAAAGGAGACATGTACTAATTTCATTCTACTGAATTATAACATGAGTAGATGAAAATGCCAATAGTGAATTAAAAAAGGATTACTAATAGATATAAAATCTATTAATGAAAATTCTAATGATGAGGAAGTACACTTAAGGTTAAAACTCACGCAAGTAGCATTTGCATATTATGTCTCCTTTAAGTTTGTTTTGAGTGTTTTGTTTTTAGAAACTGCAAACATACATTTCAGTTCATCTCTGAGCTTCACCTATAGGCTGTTAACCTAAAGATTTGTGCCACTGTGACTGGAGGAGGTTATTCATTTCCCCGGCTCCTCACTCTTTATCAGCCTCTCCAGACAGCTAATTCAAAACGCTCCCAACAGGCCCCAGCGCTGTTCCTTTGTCGACAAATTTCATTGGGCAACAATAGCGGTGCTATCAAAGAAAAGACAGGGAGGAGGTGATGGATTAGAGCTGGAGAAATTAAACCTCAGGAGCATAAAAGCTGACTTCCAGGACATTTATTTGTTTGGTGTATCTCTGTAAATGTTTTATGCACAGTCATGGTCCCCTGTCGTCATCACCTGCAAAAACACCATTTACATAACTCATTCTGGCCTCCATTATTCCTGCAGGAAGCTTTTTGTAATTGGATTTTTTTTTTTCCTTTTGCAACTGGTCCAAACATTTTCTTCACCAGCACTTACCTGAGATGAGATTTATACTGTTAAATTGCGCTCTGAAGTAGTCCATCTTGTTGTTCTCGTGCCATTAGCTTTGTTCTGTTGTGTATTATAAAAATCCACATGGCATCCTCAGCGTTTATGCGGCCCCTTTGTGACTGCCTAATGGACACGTCTGCTCATTTAAGATAAATCTTTAAGGCTGTTAAAGCAAATACGTCTTAGCACCAAAATCTCTACGGAGAGATTGAAGCGATGCCTTATGAAAAGATGCTATTAGTTTGCTTTTAGCATTGAACTGAATTTGCACTGCCTTTTACAATGTGTTTTTTGTACTTTATATTGCTCAGAAGAATTGACTTTAAAAAACTAATGAAACTCACAGCCTTATTATTCATTGTTGAATAATTTTACTATTAGCTTGTCCCAAAGAATACACCCAATGTATTACCTAAAAACTAATTAAAGATCATGTATTATTCAGCCAAGTTAGAATACTGTTATGCATTGAAAACATTGTCGGCGTGGTGTTTTGTTTTATTCACAGATATTTAAGTAATCCTGCACTATTAGGCAGTCTACATCTCAAAAGGCTCTGTTCCACTTGTGATGTTATTAAAGCTGCACTGTGTAACTTTTTCGGAGGATGTGCCACTTCTCTATTGCTACATTAAATTTTCCATATTTCAACTTATTCTTATGCTGCGTTCAAACCAGACAGCGTTGAAGCGTCCAAATTGAACCGAATTTTGGTGCAGAATATTTTCGAGGCTGACGCCATAATGGGCCCCCTAAACGCCCCAAAGCCTTTTGCAAGTAGAACGATCACGCGGAGACGGAGGAGGGCGACAGATCTTGCTGCATATCTAAAACATAGCTAACTTACCCAATGGCAGTACTTTTTCCTCCTCCAGGCATTGTCCTTATGCTGTCTCTGTACTCCTCCTTTATTACATTGTACCGCAGTGGTTCAAACACCAAAATTAGCATTTTTAATCCATCCATATGAGCTCGTTATCAAATTTTTGCCAGATTTCAGAGAGCAACAACCAACAGCAATTAAGCCTTTAAAAATGCTCCAAAACAAACGTCCTTTTGATTTAAAAAAAAGGTGATAAAAGACTTCAGTAAAGACTCCTTCTTTCCTTTTTATGTGAGAACAGAAGAGCATGTCACTGAAGCACAGGAGAGCAGTGTCTGATTGGTGGATGCGGGCATTCGCCGCTTGGAAGTTCAGCAGTGTCCAACTCAAGCGTCGATGTATGATGAGACAGCCAAAGGATTTATCGCACGTTTGAGCGTCTACTTTGCAGGACGCAGTGTCAGCAGATGCCCGAACAAGTGAATTTTGACATGCTAGATGCAAGTTTGCGCCGCAAATTCACTGGACACTTTAAGATGCGGATTTACGTTGACTTAGCATACATTGGACGCTCCAACGCTGTCTGGTCTGAGCGCAGCATTAATCTTCATGGAGATCATTTACATACATTTAATTCCAAAGTGTTGAACTTTGTTGGCAAATTAAGACATTACCATGGAGACAAGAAAACAGAATTTGAGTCTATAAAAAATCGGTATGTGAATAAAACAAAACACAACTCCAGATGGTTTTGTTTGTATAAGAAAAAACATTATAATCAAGAACAAAAATGTCTGTAAAAAGGCTATGCTATCCTCATGTTTTGGTTTCATAAATGATATGCATATTTTTGTGTACATTCCACAGTGCAAGTTGGAGTTCCAGAGCTGTCTTTCGGGGAAGACTATCTCAGTGCGATGTGATGGCCTGTGTCCCTGTTTGCCGGGTCACGAGCTTCCCAAACCTCAGCACAAGCCTGACAAGATCCAGAGGAGTGAGAAGAGAGACAAGACTGAGCGAACCGGTGAGTCTGTCCTGTCTGAGAATGAAACAAACACAGTCTGAATATCTGTAGCAAACAAGCTGATAGAAACCAAAATGTTATGACTACTGACAAGTAGTGGGTTAATCATCTGCTTCTTCACCATATTCCATGCTTATAGTGATGTTCTATACTCAGTACCAAACTTAACTGTTTCCATAGAAACAAGCACCTGAGTAAGATAAGGTCAGGGGTCTCTTTTATAAAACTTTAATGCAAGTCTTACTAAAAGTACCAAGCATAAAGCGGCATGTGAAGCGGCGGCATTTGTCCCTCGTGTTTTTGAAGCAGGGAGAGCTCGAGTCCGGTCGGGACCCATAATATATTAATAGTTATTCACAAATTCACATTCATTTTATATATATAAGGCGCACCTGAGTATAATCCCTGTGTGACTTGTAGTCCAGAAAATACTATAATTAGTTTATTATTTTGCTCATTGTGCAAATGAGTATCTATTTTGAAGTTTTTGTATTGGTCAGTAAAAAATGTTTTCGTAGATTTGCACTCAAACCTAATGTTGTTTTTTTTCTAAATATAATTATTGTTGTGTGGAGTCACATATGTACCATTTTTATACGTACATCTGTGTAATGTATCAAACATGTTTAAAGAAAGAAACCACAAAAAAACAACGACAGATGATGTGGACAAAAGCTTGCCTCTTTCAGCGCAGTTGTCTAAACGTGTCCCTAAATTGTGTTTCTGATAGAAAGGCGCCGTTTGCCTGGTCCCATGTGGTCTGTAGTCAATTAAACACTCTGTTCCCGGTCCCCTTTGAGCCACACAGGTGTAATAGATATTTGCAGATGGGCTGTAGAAGAGCAGATGGGTGAGAAGTGATAGTTATATTTTGAGTTCTGCAGGGAGATACTGAACCACACATACTTCAGGCCTCTTCTCGGTAATCCTTCAAACTCCCAAGATATTCACACTTTTTTTCTATTCATTTCCTGTCACCTCCTCCCTCTCGCTGCCCCCTCTCCCCCGCCACCTCCACCTCTGCACTGACAGACACACAGGGCGTGATGGAGCGAGAGTGTGTGTCGTATTGTTTGTCATGAAAATAGGATTTGAGCTGATAGATGGAGAGGTTCGGGAGGAGAAATGCAATCTAAAGAATAGCAGCAGACAAAGGGATGAATTGTTATCATTACTGACTTCCTCTCCACAGATGGGACACACTGGCGCTGCCTTTTATGTATATGTCTGTCTACTGTATGTCTGATTTAGATGGCTCCAGATTGTTAACTCCCATTATACAGTTGAGTTTTGAAAGGCAATACTGAACAAGGCATGTCATCTTATTGCAACAGATTATATTTTCACTAAAGGCGCTGTCCCTTATTTTTATCATCTTGAAAACTAATTGAACAAATGAAATAAAACACTTTTATACTGTATACCCAGTACATTTTGAGCTTCACAAATTTTTGTTTTGATGTGTTTAGAAGCTTTTCCACAACTTTCAGAAGCCAGCATGAGTTGAGCAGTGTTGATATGCTAACAGATACTTTTTGCCGGCTAAAAACAACAACAAAAAGCTGTATGGTTAGATGTAACTGGGACACAGCTTTCTCCCAAATAGTATTTACAATATATAAAGCGAAGTAGGGCTGTAACTATCGATCATTTGTTTTGTCGATTTGTTAATCGATTAGTTGGGTGATTAGTTTTTCGATTCATTGATTAGTTGTTTTGAATGCAAAAGTTACTTGACTACAAGATTTTTACAGATTTTGATCCAGGAAAAAAAAAAACTAAAATTAAATTAGACTGATTTTTTTTATTGATTGAATTAAGATTTTTACGGCCTTGAAAAAAGATTTGCCAGCCGAACAATCAAAAAATGTATTGTTTTGCTAAAAAACAGTGAAGGACAAGCATTTTCTCATTGAAAAAAAAAATAATAATAACATTGTGTTTATTTAAGTGTTTAAGTGTTTTTCTACTAAAAGCAGCAAATGTACTAATTTTCTATGTCTTTGCTGCCCAATTAAAGTCATAAATTGTATTGTTTTCAGTTCATGAATGTTTGGGAACCTATAAAGACCAGTTAATGATTATTAAATTAGTTGATGATCAATTCAATAATCGATTTGTTGCGAGTGATCGATTAACTTGTTGCGGCCTTAAAGTAAAGTAATGTTTTTACATTATTGTTTGAAAATCTTAATACGAGAATAACAGAATTTAAGACAGTCGAGTCAGACACCTTTACTTAAGTCATTGAGACAAACTTGTCTGCACATGAACCACAGTATTATACAAAGTCACTGAGCTTCTTGCTGTTCAGAGCCTTCTATACACAACACAGCTCATATAAAAAGCAAGAAACTGCATGTATTTATAAACAATCAACTCCCTTTCAGTTGTTGCCTTTCATCAAGAATGGGACAAGTTTAACTCAGAATAATGCTGGAGAACTGCTGTGTAAGCTGGATCTGGTTAAACAGTTTGTGTCTAATTCTCTGAACAATTACTGTCTGTGTTTGTGCCTGCACCATGTTTTTGGCACTTCTGTTATGAGCACAGACCAGTCTCTGCTCTGTGACTGACAGAAGCGCTGCTGTAAAGTTTGAGGAGAGTGATGAGGGCTGCAGAGGCTGAGGATGCACTGTCTACTGTCATCTGTGTGCACGGGAAACTTGTCTAATAACCACCAGCTTCTCTCGCCTCACACAGCCTCGTGCTACTGTAGATCTTTCATTTAGTCTCTCAGTTGTGCATCGATCTTTACCCTAAAGCAGCATTATTCTAAATTAATATAAACCTGAGCAACAATAAGTAGCACAGTGAAACACTTCTGCAGCATCTATTTAAACGGTAAACAAACAAAAATTGAAGAAACGTTTAACTTGCTGAAAGAATAAAAGATGCAAATACTAACCCCTAAAACAGTTCATGTCCTGTTTACTGAACAACACCAAAGATTAGCATGAACTTTACAGAACAGATAAAGTTACAGACAGCAAATAGTCTGTCATCCCAGGGGATATTCTAAATCATTCTCTCATCCTCTGTTCAAAAACCACAAAAGCAAATATGCAGACTTTATAATAAATACTGTGCCCAATACTGATCCAAAATCATCGAGATGAAACAATTAATCCAATAGCACAAATGTGTAAATATATTCAACAATGGTCATAACTACAGTACAATAAATTTACATCAAGAACCTCTATTTAGACATAGTTGTGACAAAGTTATAATACTCTTATTTCATCAAAAAATATGAAATAAAAGTTGGTGTTGCACATGATTAGACCCATTAACTTTTTGTAATAAAGCAGAAAACTGCATTTAAACAATGTAAAGTTTAACAGCACACAACCTAATTAAAATACTTGGCCTGTAGAATGTTGTAATGTCACATAAACAGAACTTTAATGTATCTGTTTAATTGTAGCAAGCTTTTATTGAGTTTTGTTTTTATGTTGGTTATAATTATCTCTGCTAATACTTTTTTCAACTTTGTTTGTTATTTTCCCTCAACCTCCACAGCATTAAATAGTGAAACCATGCAGTTTTTACAGTCTTGGGGGAAGAAGTAGGGGATTATAAAATGTCAGACTGCTGGCAATATACCCTGCAGTATCTTGCCTGTAACTTTCAACTATATAAAAATATATTTAGTGGAGCCCTGAGCTTTTTGCAGACCTCTATTCAACCAAAAGTGATGCAGACATTCAGCGCAGAGGCTTACGCAGCAACATTACTTCATGTTTTCCTTGGCTGTTGCTATAATTTAGCAAATCCGCCGCTGCTCCGCTCAACATTACAGGCAGGCATGACCACAAGGATCAAGTCATTGTTTTTGAAAGATATAGACTGTCAGTTTTTTTGTCGAATAGTAGCCTTGGTTGTATCCACAGTGCAGTGTTAAAATGGACTGTAATGTGGTTTTGAATAGAGCTATTTTTACAGTCTAGCGGCTTGAACCGACACATTTACACCACTCTGCCTCTCAGGTCTGTGCTAATCACTCAGCGATTACAAAACACTTAAAGGCATCCCCAGGTTCATCAAACACAATTAATACTAAAAGACAGTGTGCGGCTGATTAATACAGCCTTATCTGTCTGTTCTTTAAGCCTGGCCCATGTGCTAATGAAGTTAGCTTAACAACTCATAACGCATAATTACCTCCCTCCATCTTCTACCAACAATTCTGACTTTGGCTCAGGCGAGGCTTGGCTCCTGCTGAAGACAAACCATTTGTTTCATCTCATTTTATTGGTAGAGAATATTCATATTTGGCTAAAGTTGTGTAGTGATTCCTCTTAAATGTTTTTCACTGAAATGTGAGTATAAACTGTATTTAGAGCCAAAAAATTATACATTGAAAGGAATACATTTCTACTGTAAACAGGGCTGCTCCTCCACAGATTGTATCCTCCTTGGTATCACTTGCTTTGCTCCATGGAGATCAATATATAATTTGTTTGCCAGTGTCTTTTTTTTGTTTGTTTGTAGTTTTTTATACTTTAAACTATAACAATGACAATGACAATGTAAATTTGACAGATTATAGCTTAGATGCTAGTTTCCATCAGTTATACTTAGGCTGGCAACACAGATAATTTAATGTCATACTATAGACCACATGTGTCAAACTCAAGGCCCGGGGGCCAGATGCGGCCCTCCACTTCATTTCATGCGGCTCTCAAGGTCTTTATTTTAGTGCCAGGAGTAATCTGGATTTCTTAACCTAATGGAATGATTTGTCTGAAACTTATAGGAAGTCATTTTTCAGAGTAATGCAGACGTATATTCAGTAATCATCACTTCAATAAATATATAATAATCAAATACAACTATTATTTGTAGTATGGCAAAGATTGGTAACGATCATTTTCGAGGACAACCCAAATGCCAATGTGGCCCTTTGTCAAAATGAGTTTGACACCCCTGCTATAGAACAAAGCATCTCTATAGACATAGTGGCAAAATACTCCATGAGACAATGTTAGTGGAAAAATTACATAATTCTTAAGATGAATTTACAATCACAAGAATGTTAAGTCCCAGATCTAAACCCATAAAGTCTGCTCATGGTCGCCTTCTTCGTCTTGTTCTTGCTCTTGTTTGTGGTCCAAGTGAAGAAAAAGATGGATTCATTTTTATCTCTTCCCATCCATGAATGACTCCACTTGTTACTCTTCCTCCATTTGGGCAATCCTTGTTGATTGGTAAACTGTCCCTTATTTCCAGCCATATTAGTTCAGTGGTGGTCCTGTTTCCAGAAACCGTCTCAAACACACCTGTTGACTTGTTTTGCAAATCTTACATTACCAGGAATCTTCTTTAACCTCCTTGGGTTCAACTCAAAATAGTCCTTCTTGGAATGTTTTCTCTTCTTCCAAACACATTTGCAAATAGTTCAACTCAATTACTAAATTGTAAATGCACCTTATACACATTTTAATGATTAAAATAAACAACAACACAAATTAAAGACATAATAAATATTTTTTCTAACAGACAAATTTATGGTTTGCATCATACAGATACTTTTTTGGTTCCTTTTCCCCCAATTTGGACGGATTTCAAGCTGCAGGTCTAGTAATACTGTCTTTAAATACAAATGTTCCCAGTGAGCGCTCGCTCCTCAGCCTAAGTCAGCTGACACGAGGTTAATTAGCACCAAACTTATGGGAGCATTGATTTGCCTTGAGTACAGAGACCAGCTTAAGCTATATATTTAGTCGTGAGAAGCAACTTTATTAGCAATGGAAGCATAGCTGCAAATCTCTGTCTGCAGGCGTGAGCGCCTCCAAAACCCACTCACACATCACCAATAGAGACCAGTATATCAGGTTTTTTACCATTTATTGAGATTGTTGATTTGAACATATGCTACATTTTAATATCTATAATTCCAGGTCATCAGTATTGAAAAAGTGTTCTCAATACTGAATCAATAAAAACAATTAATTCTCTTCTCTTAATTCACTTCAATGCGGCTCTTTGATTGAGATTGAGGAATTATATATAAGTTTACAAACAAGTATGTGTTTATTTTAAAATGTGTATGTATAGTGGCTATCATTTCTAAATGTATTGACGGCCATTAAAAAATGGCCAAGCTCTAATTGCAACTATAAATGAGCAAGGTTTGTGAAAAAGTGTCCTGCCCAAGAACACAACAACAGCACTCTCTAAACTCTCTCCAATCTAAACTAAAGATGACTTGCGTTTTGGCTTGCTGCAGCTTTCCCTCCTGTTGGCAATCTCTTACTCAGAAAATCTATTTTTTTTCTTCAAGATCTTGGCCGGTGTTGACACTGACAGTATTATAAAGTTACATTTCTTCCACTGTCTGCTCCGAGTCACGCTTTGAGTTTCAGATCTTCTTTCATCCATTTTCCCATTGTCCCCGGCAATGTAACTCCCTTCACTTCCCGTCTGTCACTACACTTTTTCAATGCAGCCAACTATCAGAGAAGATTTGTGCATCCCCTGCGCATACGTTTGTCTCCGGGGCTGATCCAATATCTCGTTGGATCACTGTAAACAGACGGAGGTGGCAGTAGGTGCTCGCAAATACTGTATCAGATTGTGTTCCTATGGTAACAGTCAAAATATGGCAGCGGCAAAGTGAGTAATTTGTGTGTGAGAGATGGGGGAAGTCATGTTTACAGATGAAGCAGATTCTAACTTGGAGAACAGCCTTTTAAAACTTAGCTTTGATGCTTTGCCTTAAACGTATATCAGTTAATGTGTAGATGAGACAACAGATCTTGGCTCAAATTGCTCCATTTACTTAGATTAATAGCCAATTTAAAGTAAATTAAGCACATCATTTAGCTGAATTGGTCTCAGAAAATAGAACAGCCATTGTGAAGCTTTTTAGGTTTCTTTAAACAACATATTATTTGTATTTACTTTGATAAATTTTGCAATTCCATACAATTATTTTAAGTATGACTTTAGGCAATTACAAATCTTCTTGTGTGGTAATGGGTAAAAGCAGAAATCCTTTCAAATAACCTTGATTGGTGTTTGTTGTAATGGGCTTTTTTAAACAATTTAAGCAGCTGTAAATGGATAGGGTTATTCTCTGCTTAAGACACAATGGAAACAACATAAAAGTAAAACAGTATATTTAAATTCATAGTCTCTTGTGAGGAATCTGACATAAAGTTGTTTTATCCTGACAATGTGGTGAGAAATGCCTTGCATGGGGTGTCATTTTGACACTTTGCATTCTTCTGCATTTTCATGTTCCTAAAGTAAAAACATAACATCTTCATAGACATTTTTATGTTATATTTATGTGTTAATGTATCTAGAAATTCAACTACTTATTTGTTTGTTTATTTTTTCTGTTTTTAGTTGGTGGTCTTCACACCTTCAGCCTAGTATCAGTAGCACTAGTACACATTACTATGTACAGTATATTTAGTTTAGAAGTATTGTCAGTGTCAATATAACTGAAATTTGAGTGTTTTTAATCTGTAAATCGCAAAGACTGCAATGTTTCAATCTTTAAAGACACTAGACCCACTTTTTATAGTAAAATGAATTAAAATCACATTTCCCCAGCGCAGATATCTTGTTAATGTATCTATTCAATTTTCTGACTACATTTATAATGTTCCCTTTATTCACCAAACTCCCAAGTTTGTCTGCTGTTGTTAGCATTATGGCTACTGCTGTTAGCATACCAACACAGCTTTCTCCTAGCTGTAAAAAAAAAGCTTACAAAAACAGTGCTGAACAATTTGTAGGCACAAAATGCCATTAGGAAAGTGAGCAAAACGTCTAGACTGAAGTATTAAGTTTAAAATTCCTTATTTCTGTTTGTTTACAATTTGATGGAAGCAAAAAACGAGTATAGGGCTATAAACACCAAAGTATTATTAGTGTTATTCCAAGCTTTCCATCTGCAGACTTTCCGGACTGATTCTGATGAGTTTCAGTTGCTTGGAAAATTCCTGACTGACTCTGTATCAGCAGTTTCATGAAATAGAACAGAAAGATATCAGCTTGAATTATCAAAGCCAGTGATTTTCAAGCTTTTCACACCAAGTACCACCTAAATAAACATTTTTGCTTGGTCATATTTATACCAGGGCCTAAAAGTGAATATAAATGACCTTAAATCTGTTAAATATTTGAACTGTAGAAGATCTTGCACATAAAGCACACTGAGCTGAAGTTCAAGTTCACTGTATTGTATTTCAAATGAACAACCCTAGTTCCTAGTTTACCTACATTATCTGACTATTTTCTGTACATAAATGTCTGTCTGCATGTCTGGATGAATTCTTCCATTTTTATGGGCAAAATCTGATAGCACTTTCGCTCTACAAACAAGTTTTGAAATGCATAGTTATTTTTATTGCTTTCGAAGCTCGTGTTTCAGCCTGTTCTCCAACATCATTGACCCTGGACAACATCTTGTAAATAAATCGCACATTTAATCACAATCACTGAGCTTGAGACAAAACGCTGCAATAACATATTTTTCCCGAACTGTTCAGCTCTGGTTACAAGCTGAATGTGTTCTAATGAATAAGTGCATCAAGGCCAGAACGCGCAAGATCTCATTTCTGTGCATGTCTGAAACCTGGTTCACATTGGAAGGCATGACCCAGTTTTACATTCATTCATTTAAATTCAAAGTGAAGCAAGTCTACAGCTCAAGGACTGTCCCAGTGGCCTAGAAACCTCACATGACGCTAATTAACTTAGTGCTACAAATCTGAGTATTTATATTCACTCTCTCGCTAACTCTTTAGACAGCAGAAATGAACCCATTACAGAGTTTTATCAGGACTAACCTTAACTACTCTGCCCTGCCGACACCTCTGTGAAAGGACGATCGCTCAGGGCAAAACCAAACATAGGTGTGCATCTTTTTAATGAATCTGACCTTGTGCTGTGTGTCTGTCTCCCGTGCATTTTCTGATCGCGGCGTTACCTTGTTAAGAGACTTCACCTCCGCCTCAGCCTCACCCCTCTCTCTCTCTTTCTCTCCATCTGTCCTTCATCTTGATTTGATCCGACGTTGCATCCCTCATGTCTCAAGGTGATCACCACCCACCTCTGCTCTGCTTGGAGAGACAGCCACTCCTCGCCTTTTATATGACAAACTCACTTTATCATGTGGGGATGATAAAGGAGGGCTGCGGAGGGATTTGGGGCCTGCCACCCTCTGATACAGGCGCTAATACATGAGAGAGTCTAGACAACACTGTATAACGTGACTTAAAGTGGCCTGCTGGGAGCCTCCCCTCGTGTAATTGGGAAAAGTTGAGATCAGTCACTTCCTAATAGTAGGTGAAATCTCAGAGGATGTTTCCAGCTGGGACACACCAAAGAACAGGAACCAGGTTTGACGTGTTTGTTGTTAATTAATGAGAATGAATGTGTGAGTCACTGTTAGAGATTCAAATTAGTAAAGCAGGATGAATCACAATCGTTACTAAAATAGAATTTTGAATAAGCACAATTTGCAAGTTAATCAGCTGCTGTTATGACTCTATATTTTAAAGATGGAATTATGTATTGTGTATATATTGCAAACAACATGTCCTTTGGCTTCTTTATTTTTGATGATTGATGTTTGAATTTGGGTTGCACAGTAGCAGAGTGGTTAGAGCCCTGGCTTCCTAATGAGATTGTGGGTTTGAATGTCAAGTTGGACCAAGTCAACATTTCACAATCCTGGGAGTGTGCATGTTCTTCCTGTGTTACTGTGGATTCTCTCCTTCCATCTCCTATAGTGAAGAATGAGAGTGAATTATTGTTATATATTATAGGACAGGCTATTCAACTTAAGGCCTGGGGGCAAAATGGCCCTCCAGAGATCTGATTCGGCCCTCAATCCATCTTCCAAACATTACAAATATAAATATTTCACCCACACGAAGTAGGAGTTCAGCAGCACACTAAAAAAACATTTCTAAACCAGGTCCCAGAGTAAAAAGATTTCAAAACTCCGGTCCGCAGTTACGCTGTATCCCAACTTTTTTTACATGATGACATCACTGTCCACTGAGTCACATCTCATCTGCAGAATGTACTGACCTTATATGAGTTCCTCACATTGATGCATCATAAACCACAAAATAAATCCACTACAATCTCCATTAAATCTGTTTTGAAGCTTCGTCAAACTATTCTAAAAAATCTGAAACATAAATCCACTTTCTGTGTCTCTTCTGTAGATCCACATTGTTCATTCAGAATGTTTGCTAAGTTTAAAATAATTCTCTGCCAAGTTTCTGTTTACATTCAGCAACTTTTCTGCGCATGCTCATATCAAGTCTTCTTCTAGTTTTATGACTGTCTGTGTCAGTGTCACAGCGCACACTCTGGTCAGTTACAGGCATTACACCGGCTTCAGGCTGGATTACTTATTCGTGTGGACGTACACAAATCATAAGACAGCTTCATGTTTATGCAAGTTGTTTTTAAAATTATCATTGTTTTGCCTTCGTGTGGACAAGGCCTTAGACTTGATTGTGTCCATTTTATTTCTATTTAAACCTGACCTGGTTTGGCTTAATGCCGCTTTGTTTAATCCTGGTTCAGTGGTGTTTGGAAATGTTGTAGAGGAATGCCGATCTATTGCAGAAGTTACTAACATTACTGAAGCACATTTTGTAGTGAATATTTTGTACAACCATAAATTTGGCAACATTGGTCAGTGTTGTGCCACTACACTACTCAGAAGCTCGCCAAAAAATCTGTCCTTTGAGAAAATTAGGTTGAATAGTCCTGGTCTATGATGTTCCCTGTCTACAGCCCAAAGTCACTGGGAGAGGCTCCAGTGACCAGGAACAAGCAGTAGAAAATAAATGATTTGTGTTAATGCTTCTGGACATGTTTACATTCTTCATATAGGACATGTCGTTTGAAAAACACTTTGATTAATTTGCACCAGAATGAATTGTTCTCACCACTTAGTTCACTCTGATGTTCAACCATGAGAGAGAAACGACCATCTGGGATTGTCACAAACAGTTGAACGTGATGAATTAAATCTGTTACACTGCAATCATTTTTATTGCACACATTTTCAACAAAATTATGGTGAAAATGTGTTGAAGGTATTAGATGAAGAATATTTGCAAAGTAAGCTTAATTTGGCATGAAACTGTAATTGTTTTTTATTTTACATATTAGTTATAGAACTGTATTTATTGTGATTTATTTTTGTTTGTGTTTTAGAATTTGTATAACCCAGATTATTTTTACGTTTTCACTTGTGCCCTAGTTTCCTTATGGTTTTCTCTAGTTCAACAATGTCGCTGGATGAAATTGTTCCAGCAAACTGCTTGTTTTTCAGTTTGTCACAAATCGTTGCTTTTACAATTTACTGTGGGTAAAGGTGTTTTCTTGAACTTGAAGAAAGATACAGGCCTTTTGCAATATTAGCATAACACTTTTGTCGTTTTACATAAGGAGACAAACAAAAGATATACTCACTGAAGGGTTTTTAAAGAGACTGGCTTTTTTAGACTTTTATTTTGAAGATGAGTTTCTAATGTGCAGGTCAGAGCAGCACACTATCTGTCTCTTCAAATAATGTAAGGGCTTTAAATGTGTGTACTTGATTCTAGTTGGGATAAAATTTAGTCAATCAGAATCATCCTTTTGGTAATTGAACTTCATTCATATTGTCAACACCAACAAAAGGCAAAATTTAAGTAAACATTATTCAAATCATAATATTAAAATATATTAGTCATTTTAGAAATGTCATCCCAGTTTAGCCATTTTCAGGGTTACAAATCGTACTTTATACATTATGACTCACACTATAAGTTGCCTAGCGACCATGTTACATCATTTCAGATGTTTGTTGTTGTTTTTTTTACGCAGTTGTGAAAAAAAAGATTCTTGACTCAGTGAGAAGTTTAGTTAGGTTATGTTATGTTTTAATACAGTGTACAATTACATTTTGCACAATTGCAGGGATGCTTGTAATAGATTCTAGCTTTCTATCTGTAATAATAAAATAATAAAACTAGTGACTTATCAATTTATGTTTTTAAAGACAATTACAAATGTTCTTGTCTCCCTAGTTAGATTTAATCAATTTAGAGCATTCTCATATCTTGACTTTTCTTCACAAACGTGTTCTTAATTCATAAAGCTGTCATTTAATCTCCCCAAAAACTTTAAATTAGAAAACAAAAATATGCAACATTTCTTCTCCAGTGAGTGTCAGGTACAGTAGTAGTTCTCATCAGAAGTGAAGCGTGAGCCTTTTGATTTGACAGATCTGAGCTTCACAAACAGTCGAGTGAGGATGAGGATGAGGAGGAGGAGGCAGGTATTTCCCAGCGCTGATTCAGAGCTGGATACCTGACCCTCTGCTCCGTCGATATTTCTCTTTTCTCTGTGTTGGAGCAGCGTCAGCCTGTCTGTCCGCAGCCTCCTGATGAGTCTCCAGGAGTAGTGTCGAAAGGTTGGATCTCGGCTTTGTCTATCCGAGGACGACAAACAGACAAGAGGGGTCACACTTTGCTCCTGTCTGAGGCCCGTTGGTCTGCGTGGATGATAGACTGTTGACACTAAACAGCTCATACTTCATCCTTCTCTAAGCCTTGTACAGTTATTGAATCTAGTAAAAATAAGACTTTCTGCTTCATATTCATCAGACTACAATTTCTAAAACTTTCTTTGTCTAATCAGGGGCTTTTAAAGCAGGAATTACACAGCATGTCAAATACTGAGTAATTAGTCTATTGTTCTTTTGTGATCATAATTTGTAATAATTGAAAATGTCTGCTAAATTACTTGTGGAACAGCGATGCAGCAGTTAACATGCTCACCTCACACTAGCACGTCCTCCATGCAGCTGGGAGCGTTTGCATGTTCTCTCCATGTCTGTGTAGGTTTGACAAGTATAAAAACCTTCTGACTTTCCTGCTTGAAAATTGGTTACCTCCTTCTATAACCCAGTTGAAGAAAGGCTGATTCGACATGAGGAAAGTCTGCGCAGATCTGATTGATGGAAATTAATGTTAAAGGAGACCTATTGCATTTGTCCATATACAGTATTTATGAAGAAACTATGGCATGTGCTAAACAATAATTCACATTTTGTTCATTGTAAAACACAAAAATGATCTAAAACAGCTCAGAAAAAAAAGGGTAATTGACTTCTTGTTCAAAACTGCAGAACTGAATAGGCCACAGATTGTAAGTTGCTATTTTGTTGTTGTTGGAAAGTGGTTACATGACCATTTTGAATTCTACTTGTTTTACTCAGAACCTGAATTTTTGAGTAAAAGTAAGTGAATACAGACAAGTAGGCGGGGATAAGTGGTAGGTGAAGACATCAGCTTCAGAATAATAGAAGATTACTCAAACATACATGAATCAATTCAAGTACGACTATGGGTAAGCTAAACATGAAAGAACACTGTTGTAACAAAATTAAAAACTTAGAAAAGTGAAATTTTACATAAAAGGTCTCCTTTAACAAAACCTTGTGTGTTTTCCCTTTGTATTCTGCATTCTTTTTGGACACTTCCAAATTCTTCACCACCAAGCATCTGAGCAAACTTTGTTCATGCAGAACAAGTCTTATGTCTGTGGAAGCTGATCACATTACATATACTGTAGTTTTGATTAATTTTCCTATTTTTATTTGCTTTAAAAATGTACACTACCTTTGTAGAATATGTTGTATTGACAAATATTGTAACAAATATAGACAAGATGGCAATTTTTCCTCCTTGCGTTTGTCTCCCTGCAAGGAAAACACATCTAAATACATTTTATATTGCATGTGTGATTTCTAAGGAAAGAAATGCTATTGCAATGTGAAAGCAGATTTAAAAGAAAGGTAAAATTGCAAGAAAGTTACAATTTAGCTTTATCTTGATGGTTAAGACACAATAGAAATAACAGACTACTATTCAAAAGTATTGCTAGCCAGGTGACTATTTTCAAAGTTGTTCCGACATAAAACATATGAAAAATTGTGACCCTTTCATTTGCGGTGCCCTGAGACTTAATAAAAACATTGAGTATTGAATGGGATTTGCACGGGCTCGTCGTCTGTCCCAGCTCTCCACGGTGAATCAGCCCTTCGCCACAATAGTGTAATCTGCCTCTGGTACAGCTTTGATGTCAATAGACTGTGTGTCGGACATCTTTAAGCTGCTTTGACCCCGCCGCGCCTCGAGTCAGACGCAAACACAGACATGGCTACGGGGCATGTGTTTTTTGTGTTGTGTCTCATTGTACGTGACACGACAACAGATTTGTGACATCAAAATAATACAACGAGCAGATGTGTCTCAAAATAGATGCTCATTCGGATTGCCGCACATTGAAAGTCTACAAGGAACAAGGGAGACAGCGTGAAAAATTAAGACAAAATTCTATTTTCTGTCTGTGCGGAGAGTCCTCAATGTAATTTAGCTGAAAGGAGCACCCAGAAGAGCAAGGATATCCAAGTCACAAAGGAACAGACAGGTACAGACGAGTGAGATAAGAGGCTTCTCCACCAAACATAAGAAATAATTGAAGAAGAGGTCCTTCAGAGAAGCGCTGTGGTTCAAAGAGTAAATGAAATGGATATGACAGGTAACATTTTAAATAAGCTGTTCACCAAGAAGCAAAATACAGAAGTGGGATTGATCCAGGAGTAAAAGCTTCATCTTTTTTCACAATTATAAGTGCTAAAATATTATGTTATTATGAACCTTTGCTCTTTTTAATGAAATAGTGCCCCACTTTAGTTGCTCAATCAGCATCTTTGCCTGTTTTTGTCTTTGGGCTAAATGCGATTCCACTTATAAATTATGCAGTGAGTCACAGGATTTTCAGCATTTGCAAATTCAATATTTGTAATAATGTAATTAATAAAAGCAGAGCGAGTGAGTGTTGCATTGGCTCATCAAGCATAGGAAAACATTACTTACAAAACACCAATGAAAGTCATTGGAATAATAAGATGGGTGAGTGAGTCTTTTCATTGACATTTGTAAGTTATTTGTAATATTATGTTAACAAGTGGGATAAAATCTCTCAAATATATCTCAATCAGCAATAGTGTGGTATAAAGTGTGACACATTTCCTCCCTGGGATTCAGAACCCACGCTTCAGCAAACTGCAAAGAGTGGTTCTGGTCACCACGCCCCCGCCTGTGTTTCAGATCAAATCCACCTAGTACCGGGCAATCAGATTAGTTTATCTATATGACGCTGATGAAACAAAGTAGCTGACTGGTCGTCTGTTCTTTGGACCAAAATCTAACTTCACTCACCTCACATTAAAACTGTTTTTAGCTTCGCTCATTGATGCTGCAGAAATCCGCAATGATTTTTTTCATGTATTTTTTTTGTCGGGAGCAGCCATGTTGGTTTTCAGACGGCAGAAGATGCGTGTCTCTGATTGGCTAATTAATCTGTCAATCACCGCTACAGAAATCCGAAAGAGGGATATATACATATATTGTCTGGATTTTCCAGGCAAACACTTTTAACTGTCTGATTACTTAAAAATCTTTAGCTTTTTTTGTCCTGAGTCATAGACACTTTCTAGTTTTATTGTGCCTTCATAATCTAAATATAGGACAGTAATGGACACAGTTGACACTTTACAAAATACAAATGCCTTTGCAAAATATTATTTTGTTTTTAAATATGGCTGCATGATTTGGAAAAAATATCTAGTTGCAATTTTACTGACTAGTAATACAATTGTGACTAGATTTTTTATTTCTGTTCAAAGTTCATATATATATATAATATAAACTTAAACTCATCAAGAAGAACTGACAAAAAGAATCACACAAGTTTCGAACATACTTTATGTTTATATAGATCAAAGCTTCAGGTCAATGTAATTCCCCATTTATTAAGAAATGATCCATAGTAGAAAGCCATTAAAGTTGTCTTTTGGACTGTGTTTTTGAAGAAGATTGAAAATGAGTGAAGATAGTCGACCTGTCTTGATCCTCGAAAATGCTGTTCATATGGCAACGTTGAACCCGATTTGTGAAAGAAATAAAGGCACTTCTGAATTTTCAGACCACTAGCCAAAGATTTGCAAATTGTTGTGATTAAAACTGTGATTTTGATCTGATTTTGACTAATTGTGGAGCCCTATTTTTTTAAGCATAGAACTGCATAAGACAAAAGACAGCAATGTAGCGCTTTCACAAGAAACTGTATGTGACACGCATAAGTTCATAATTCAGTCTGAATTGCCATATCGCCTATCTCTAACGCAAATTCAACATTTTTAAGTCACTGTATGTCCAGACACCACAAGTGTTCCCCTACACCCTGGTCAAAAATCAAACATAATCCAGCTTGAAAACAACTCAAATTCCTCGTAACATTGTGCTTCCTAATCAACCAGCTCACAATGGTCCTTCTTGCTGTGTCTAATCCTTCTATTTCCTCAGCTCAGTTTTGAGATGTGTATTTTGGCTGAGGTGAGGACAGGTCATGTTAAGCTGTCTGTGTCTCTCGGCGCTGGACCGTGAAGAGGAAAAACACTCAAAAATCTTACAAGTCGAACCCTGTCTGTGCCTTAGGATGTGGGGATAATGTCACGAAACGGTGTCGGGCCAGATAAATGTTTCTTGTCCCTCCTCGGCTCCCGTCTTTCACCCCAGGCCCTTTCCGACAGGCGTGATAACGGGACAAACTCCACCTCTAACTATGAAATATGAGAAGTCTGCGTTGACGATGTATTAGTATGCTCAAAGTGCACAGAGGCGGGACATAGAAGGTAATAAATGACACCAAGTGAAAGTAGTCTAATAAGGAGATGATGACTTCCTCCAGTCAAGCGTTGAAAAACCTGACTCAAGTCTCCTGTTGGCTTCTAGTTGTGTATTTCTCACCTTGTTCGATGCGTCTGGTGACAGCAAAGTGTGATGTAGCAGAGACGCTTTCTCGCGCCACTTTGTCAGATGTGTCAGATTTACAAGTACAGTAAACTTCAGATAATTCAGAATGTATCTCTCTGAATGTGACCGAATGTCTACACTATTTCCTACTTAGACAGGGGGTCACGCTATTTCTGTTGGTGTCCAAATGTCGAGCAAGTGAAAATGTGATGCCATGTCATTGCTCATTACCGGATGCACACTCTGTACCTTTAGCACAGAGTTTTCCGACCAGGGGTACGTGGACACCAGGGGGTATTTGACCAATTGCCAGGGATTACTTGAAATGATTGCATTTAAAATGAAACAAATGAAAAAATGAGAAGATTAAATACTTAAAAAACAGACAGGATTATGGGTATTCTAGACGAAAAAGTAGGGAACAATGCTTTAGCAAACTACAGGCAAAATTTTTTTCTTTTAAAACTTTTGTAATGTACAGTTAATATTGTTTAATTGTTTTAGTTTTTTGGGTGCACGGTAGCAGAGAGAGCTCTGGCTTCCCAACAAGGAGGTCGTGGGTTCGACTCCCGAGTCGGACCATATCAACATCTCACAATCTCTCTGGGTGGAGTTTGCAGGTTCTCCCTGTGTCACCGTGGGTTTTCTCCGGGTACTCCGGTTTCCTCCCACCTCCAAAAACATGCATGTTTAGGTTAATTCCATGAAGTCCTCTGAAGCAGTCAAGACCATAGTGATTGATCGGTCAAAAGACAAGTGTGTACATTCGGACACAGCTCCAGTTAAGGACTTAAAGGTGGGGTAGCTAACTTTTTTTCTTTCAGATTAGCATACTTTTCCAGTAAAAAGTACATAATAAATGAAGCACTTAAGAAAAAATTAGACCACTGAGTATTGTCTGAGTTAAATAATAAAGAGTTTATTTCTAATCATGAGCCAAATGCAGCTTCTGTTTGGCTGAGCTTGGGTGGTCCTCTCCAGTTTCACAAAAATAGGTTTATAAACCATAATTGCAACTAAAATGAGTACATGTTAATATTAGCCATGTGTTGAAGGATTTATGAGAGAATTTAGTCAGATTTAAAACCTAAATCATGTTTGCAGTGTGCTACCCCATCTTTAAGCAAAAAATGCAAAGTTTTAAAAGCAAATCTGGAGGAAGGTGTTCAAGATCTGTTAATACTTTAAGCAACAGTTCTTCTTCTTACTTTCATAACTACATTTCATACAAATCATTATTGTCAATACAGCTTTTTGCTGGTTAAATAAAGGTTAAATAAAACAAATAGTACACGCCACATAGAATTTTCAAACCAGTTAATTCTTTTGTCTACTACATACTGTAAATGTTGAGCTGTATGCCTGAAACCCATTCTATTGCATTTCACGTCTCTGTTTATAGACCACAGACATATTTAATTCGCAGTGTAAGATGTCTTAGTAAACAGTCGACTCACTCAATCATCAGTGCTGAGTTGTCCCACTTGTGTTGATATTTACGTGAGAATCTTGAGTCCCACTGAATTTTTAATAGCGACTTGTTTACATATCACTTCTCAAACTGACTACAGCCTCAAAGATTGGTTCTGCTCTAGTCACTCTTGATAACAGCTGACAAAATGATTACTCTTCATCACAAGACCAGACTGTTCTTAATCTTCAGTTTCTTCTACTGTACCTACAAAAACATGCACAGTATTGACACAAACAGTCTCAATGGTTCAAGAATATGTGTCTGATCTATGCAAAGTTATGTACAAACTGAACTAGAGAGGTTAATCAAAAAGTCACAGCTAATGAACTGTCCAAATCATCTAATAATCAAATACCTCTTAACTGTTTATATATTGGCTCCAAAACATGCAATGAGCGGAGAAAAGAAGTTTTATGACTTGGTTTGACTAGCAATGACATAGAAAGTGCATAAATTTAGTGTTTTTGATGTTTTTTGAACACTGTTTTGTCTTTGGTACAACTCCAGGACATCCTCCAACACTTAAGCATCATTACTTGATCTTTGTCCGTCAATTTATGTAAAAATCTTAGTGCATAACTTTTCCAACTAATCAATGAATTGAAAGAATATGCGTCCAACTATTCATTTAGCAAAATGGTCACTTGTTGGATTCCTAACTCAATCTGTATTTTGACAAGTAAATCACTTAAATGAAATGTAGTTGTTAAATCCATTTACTTTTACAGATTTTGTTCATTATTCTTTCTTTTCGTTCCAAGGAAGTTTGTGTTGGATACACAGGCTGGCACACAGAATGAAACCATAAGCAATGAAAACAGGTTTCCCCTGGCACATTCTTTGTTAAATAAATAAGTTACTATAAAAACAACACAATAATAAAGACAACAAAGTCATCAGAAAAAAAATGTTTTATGACTTGAATTTAGGATGAAGGAAAAAGAAAAAACAATCTAGGAATTCTAGAAATAAACATGTCTATCCTGCATTTTTTCTTTCTAGTTACATCTGTTTTATAGCGCAGAAAAGACCCTAGACTGTGAGCAGAGTCTTCTCTTCGTTGAGCTGACCTGTGACTGGGTGGGCCCAGTGGCATCTCCATGGTGATAGAAAATCTTCGTATTCTGTGGCAAAGCTATAACATCTCTATAAAGACAAGCAGGCATCCCCCTCCACTAAAAAGTTAGCTTGTTTGCTCTCTAAATATCTAAATTCCACCTACCAACGTTTGAAATAGAGCTGGCAAACTTGGGAGTGTTTGTAGAATAAAGAAGAGGGTGAAAGGGAGGGTGAGAGTTTAAAGTGCGTATGACAGGTTAGACTACATTTTTAATTATTAGTAATTAATTAAGTATAGTAAGCATGATTATAATTGTGAAGATTTCACCAAACATTTAGCTTGTTTTTACCTAATTTGGTTGTTTTGGTGAAGTTCTTTATAGTCTTTTGTCCAGTAAATATGACAAATGTGGAGGAGAAGCCACAAATGTTACCTAGCAACCACATTGTAAATCTGAGCCAAAGTCAACGTAAATAACACAGGAGTGGCAATGTGACAAATGATTATAACTTATAACACCTAACTGTGTCAGTTGTGTGTAAATTGTCTTTGCATTTTGGTGCTTTTTGACGACACATGAGGAGGGATTCTGCTTTAGGACTTAAATTACTTCCTGTTATTTTCTACTTTTAGTTGTCAATTTCTTCATAAATTGCAACTTAACTTCTTTAAAACTATAATAAACATTTACCATAAAGACTAAACTCAGTCAAAATTAGAAAAAATGTATAATTTGTCAAATGGACTTTGAACAAGCACTTGGTTACACTTAATTCATTATGAAAAAATGACAAATTAATGACTTTATTAAGGCTTAATTACCACAAGCCCCACCGATTACTCTAACCATAGCTCCTTAACTAAGTTGTGTTGGCCTTAATAGACATCTTCATTAATTGATCAGATGTTGATAATTAATTAAGACTTTATTTATGCTTTATGAAGGCTTTACTTAGACTAATTAAGGTGTAGTTAACATAAAGTAATACTGAGCACTGTCATTTGTTTGAGAGCATGTTTTTGTGATTGGAAATAATCATATCTATCCATAATGATGTCACATATAAACCATTATTGACGTTTATTACTGTTGTGTCAGTTTGTGACTGTTTTCACATTAAATAAAGAAAAAGTGTATAGTCGATATAATTAAAATAAATCTCTGTGAGTTCATGAGGTCACACTTGTACTGACTTAATCTAGTAAAACAGAACTTAATGAATCCATGTTTCCGTGTAGGTCACAGAGGTTAGAAATAAAAACAGTGTTAGCAATTATTTCTGCATATTCTACAGTACAACGAGCAGATGTATAACAGCTATTTTACACTTTGCCAGATGCCGCCAAGAGTCCTGAGCAGAGAACCAGCGGGTTGTCAGAGCCGTCGTACGAGCCGGAGACGCAGGCTTTTGTCCTTGAGGCACATTATCAAACTTGCAACAGAAGCTGAACTGTGCAGGAATTGTCAATCACACGGCGAGGGTTTGAGGGCGAGAAGGAGCGACTTAGACTGACAGACGGGGGACGCGTGGAGGCTGAGGTCCGCTGAAAGTGCACAGTTTTTGTCAGGCCTTAGTGAATAGAGGAAAAGATGATTGTTAATTCAAGGGTTAAGGATTTATTGGAAAGAATTATGCCAAGTACAGACCCTTAGTTCTTGCTTGTTGTATAAAGCAGACATCTCAAGTGCAGAATGATTTATGAAGGTTGTTAAAGTGCCTTTTTATGCACTGTGTTGGAGTCATTAGACAAAATGTATGTCAAGTGGTTTCTATAGTAACAATGCAAGGACTCTTAAAGTCTTTTCACTGCTTAAGTTAAAAAGCACATATTAAACTTTGATTGTAAGGTTGTAGAAATTGTGTTACAATAATAGCTGAGGATGTGATTTAGTGCTTTAGTATTTTAACAATTACACGTCTATAATGTCCCTCATTATTCCATGTCTATTTATCTATCTATCTGGAATCTTTTGTATGAAACTAACTTCTATAAGCCTTCTTCTTACTGGTTTTCTCTCTGAGCACAGATTCCCCTCTCATTCTCACCCGTCTCTGAAAGCCCTTACACCAAAGTTCACTCATTATTATCTATATATAGCTCACAAAATGAATCTGGAAAGTGGCCTACATACATTTTTATGTACGTCTTTGTGTGCTCAGGACATTAGAGGTTTTGGTTTTAGTTGGTTTGCACTTTGGAAGGTGAAAACTGCTATATAGAGAGAGATCATTAAATTTAGAACATAACCAGTAGGGCAACTATAATTAAAACAAATGTATGTATTATCTAATCATTCTAATCTGGTCAGGTTTAATAGGTATAATTACAATAAATAAGAAAATAAGAATGAGGCGAATATGTCTGTGTTTTTGATAAAAAAAAAAAAAAAAACACGTTTTCTAGTTTATTTTTAAAAAATGTACTTTTATTAAATAATTTATTTGTATCACCAAAATCACAACAGCAGTTATCTAGAGGCTTCACATGATTGTGATTTAGCAACAAAATGTCAGAAATCAAACAATGAACTGATGAAATGAAACAGTCATTTAGGAATACAGCAATTGTCCAACACAAAGAGCATGATCAGTTCCAGGCATCCCTTCTAGACTTACTACTGAGCACGCTTTTATAGTACAAAATGAACAAAGGAGGGCTCCTTCTGATGGAAAAGCTGCTCTTATAGCTAAATTTTGACATTATGACATAAAACTATTTATCTCACTAAGAATGTTCTGAAAAATGTTTTCTTTTGTTTCTATTGGATTATGCAGTTTTTCACTTCCAGAAAAAACTATGCCCCTTTAAGCAGATCTACTAATTCTACTGTAGATTTTTTAGTT
The DNA here is from genome assembly GCA_038363315.1 of Mugilogobius chulae. Classification (NCBI taxonomy): domain Eukaryota; kingdom Metazoa; phylum Chordata; class Actinopteri; order Gobiiformes; family Gobiidae; genus Mugilogobius; species Mugilogobius chulae. The sequence continues at coordinate 33,354,237 of CM076400.1, forward strand.
TTGACTTAAAGATAGTAATAGGTTTTGATTTATGTAGCTATGCTCATGATTAATTATATGTCTATGCTGTTGCTTACATGGAATATTCATTATACATTTAGGAGTTTTCTGTTAATGAATTTAAAACTTATGGACTGTGTAGACTGTCAAGGATGACATATTGCTTTAGATCTGCAAAATTAAAATACTTTTCTGTTTCTTGTTTACAAATGTTTCAAACTTGACATGATAAAAGAACTGTGGTTGGTTTAATGCATTTTTTTCTGTCTTATAAGCTGCACCTTTCTTGACAGCAACGCATTAGTTTACCTTTATAGCCCCATAAAAAGCAGACACTAAGTTTTGATAAGGAGTAAAGCCTTGTGTTGATAGCTGAATACCATAATATATTTCCTTGTGTTATCTTGTTTAGCCTGCACAGACGCTGAGCTGCACAGTCTGGCGGCACGACTCAAGGACTGGTTTGGGGTTTTGCACCAGGACGCCAACAGGGACCTGAAATCCTCCGACAGCGTGGACTCAGCCAACGGACGTGAGTTTGTCATCTCTCTATTACACCCCACCTTCTGCTCTAATCATTTGTATCGCAAACAGAATGTCACATTACTTGGCAGTCTTACTTAAATAATGACGTAAGAAACATCTGTCAGATAAAACAACTCCCACGTATATATCTCTGTGAGAAACAGCCAGGGTTGCCAGATTTTCAGAGAGCAACAAGCGTTCAAGCGTTTGAAAACATAATCAATTCATTAAAACATTGTGTGTAGAATGAGTGTTGACCAATTGTACCTATTTTTATTAGTATTTATTTTATTTTCTCTCTTTATTTAGCCAGTAAGTCTTATTGAGATACAGTATTTCTTACAATACACTACACAAATAGTATAAAGACAGACAAAGTCAAACATTTACATACCTAAAACATTGGTAATGTTCTTAAGTATGCTGTTGACATAACTTTAAAACATGAACATTTATTAAATCCTACGTTTTGATAAGAAATGTGTGAATATTTTTGTGAGTCAAGCCTAAAAAATTAGCACCACACCGCCGTCAAAATTCACAAGACGACTTTCCAAAAAATAAAAAGCTCAAAGTCACTATAAAGAACTAAACTTGGCAACCCAGGAAACCATATGCGAGAGTAAGAAAGAGCACAGAGGGGCCAGCCAGACTTCCCTCTTGAGGCCTGGCACTGATGTTGACAGGGAACCCTCGCTGTTGTGTGTAATGTCAACATGTGCCTGTGCGCATCACTGCTCTGTCTCCGCTCCCAACAATACACTCACAATAGAGTTTTAAAGAGCAGCATCACAGGTCCAGACGGTCACAGCTGAAATAGGGACTTTATCTGAGCCTTCTGGTTGAACTCAGAAAGATCAAGGCTTTTTTTCAGACTCACGTCAATGTGTGTAGCTATTTTACCAGTCCAACATACAATTGTTTCTTTATTATATCTGTTAAGTTACTGAAATTATTTATGTCCAAACTAAAGCATTAGTTTGTCAAATGATGGCATAGATTCAGCCTAGACAACCTCCTAATCTTCTTCAAAGCTTACCTACACATACCTTAACCTTTATCCCTGCATTCATTCGTTGTCCAGCACAGGCTTATCCATTTAAACCGTGGAAGCATAATAAGACTTGTATGTAAGATGACAAGACTCCCACCAGGTGACCACAGAGAAGTGTGGAGGATGAACAGAGTTAGGTTAAATGTTCCAAACCTGTCTTAGGAGCAAAATAAACAAGAATTAGTTTAAAATCTGACAAGTCTCCATAAGCCAAACATGGATAGTTTGATGTAGGGCTGGGCGATATTGATAAAAGTAGATATCCGGATAATTTTTTGGCATATCTCGATTACAATATTCCGACGGTATTATGTATTATGTAAAAATGTTCAAACATGTCTTTAAATGTATTATTTGATGTGTGTTTCAATGACTGACCAAACATCTGACACAAACTACACTCAGAACACCACAAGTGTTTTATTTGTAAAGAAAAAAACTGCAGCTAAGCAAGATTGTTGTTTATAAAAAGTTAGACTAATACAAAATGTGGTCAACGAAGGCCCAAATGAGTGAATAACTGACTAAAATATCCCATTTCTATCTTTATCTGAAAGTTCATAATTTAACTTTCTTCATTTGAATTGTTAAACAGCTCGTTTTTGTAGCATTTTTTACAATTAACTATTAACTTTTTGGATATCTTCAAAACAGCAATCAACACAATATTATCTAAAATTCAAGATATTGCCCACCTCTAGTTTGATGTCACAAAAATGCACCAATGCTTTTTCTGATTTCGGAAAAGCAGTATCTATACTGTATGTTGTCACAAATCAAACTTAGTCTTTGAAACGAAATTTAAAACTTTTGAAAGTTTTAAATATGTCAAAAACAAGGCATAACAGAGATACTGTAAAAGGACATTTTACAACATTTATTTGTCTCAGTCAAGAAATCATATTATAGATCTATACTTTGAACTCAGTATCCAAATGCATCGTTTGCTTTCCATTGTGTGCGACACCCACCTAACCTTCATCTCTCCCTCAGCATCTCATCCTCTAAAACACCCTCCGTCTTTTTCCTCCCCCACCGCCAGTGTCCAGGCCCTGAGGGGAAGATATCTCCAAATGACATCTAATCTAGCCATGCCCATCATCACAATGTGTTCTGTCAGGATCTGAGCACCAAACTTATGCTGTTTAATAAAATAGTTCTAGTGCTTCTCTTTGTTTCTGTCTGAATCCCTCCAGGATGAAATTATGAGGACTTTTCATCATTTTTTATTGTGTCTGCTTCAGATTTTGACACCAGCATCCTGCCCATTTGTAAAGATTCTCTCGGCTGGATGTTCAACAAACTGGACATGAACTTTGACCTCCTGCTGGACCAATCAGAGCTAAGTGCCATCTATCTGGACAAGTACGAGCTGTGCATGAAGCCGCTCTTCAACTCCTGCGACTCTTTCAAGGACGGAAAACTGTCCAACAACGAGTGGTGCTTCTGCTTTCAGAAACCTCAAGGTGAGTCAAGGTGGCTCTTCTCATGTGAATGTATATAACCAGATCTAGCCAGCTGAAGGCCTGGGTGCAAAATTTACCTTAATCAAATCAAATCAATTTATTTTTGTATAGCCTAAAATCACAACAGCCGTCTTTGAGGAAAAAAAAAAAATCTGATCCGGCTCTCAAACCATCTTCCAAATATTGCAACTATACATCATACATTTCTTGTTTGCAAAGTTAGTTCTGGGTTTATCTTAGACCTAGGTTGATCCGTTTTTAGTTTTGTTGTAATTCTGCTTTAGATGAGACCTGGTTTTGACGTAATTTTTCTCTTGGTTTAGACTTGGCTAGTACTGGTCTAGTCCTTGTTTAGTTCTGGTTCAGGGCTGTTATGGACATGTTTAGAGCAATTCAAATCTAACAGAGACTATAGCAGTAGTGATTAACATTGTACCCGACCCAGTGGCCATGACTCTCTGAAAAATCTGGCCCTCGGGAAAAATAAGTTGAATAGCCCTAGTATATATTGGCCACAACACAGCTACCATGTTCTACACTGGCCCAAAACTCTTCTAATATAACAGCTTTGTTTATATTCAACAAAGAAAAGTACACCATAACGCACTTTTTGTTAAAAGTATGTTGACAGACATTGTGTTTCTTGCAAGAAAATTGAAAATGTCCTGGCCATCTTTTGTTTTTTTGTTTTGCATATTGTTTTACTTTCCTTCAAATCGTGTACTTGATTTGTGTAAAACTATCATTTATAGAAGGATTATTTTTATTTGTTTATCAACACGAGGGATGCAGAAAGAGCTGCAGCTGATTGTCACAAGATGTAGCAGCAACACTAGCCAGCGTTGTTGTCAGCTAACTACATAAATGTATCACTGTGCGAAAACAAAAGTTACATTTGTGAATGAAATTCGACTCTTATGACACATACACGTCTGTCATACCGGTTCATACCATATTCAAAACAGCTAGGTCATGTCCCTTTTTGTTGTTTTGTTAACACTTTACAATAACTACACCTTATTTCGCATTAATAAAGCATTGATAAAGGATTAGTTAACCATTTACAAATAATTTGTTAATCATTTATAAAGGTTAACTAATCATTTATAAAGGGCTAATATCATATATCTATTAAGCATTGACAAAGCATTAAACCTAAATAAAAATACTAAATATTAATAAAACATTAATAGCAATACCTTACTAAACATATATAAATGTTTATTGAATTGATCAATTAGGCCTTTACCAAGGATCAAATACTTTCTTTTTAACCAAACACGACTATTTTTATTATTTATAATAGACCATTAATTGATACTTTACAAATCCTTTATAGAGTCAAATTATCCCTTATAAAGCAGCTATTAAGTGCTAATAATGGATTTGGTGTGAGCTCATCTAAAGTGTGAACTACTTGTGCTTTATAACTTACTTATAAATGTAAATGATAAACATATCCCATGTTTGCCAATTCATTTTAAAATAACAGTCAGTTGACGCTTTATAAAATCTTTGTAAAACACAATTGTCAGTTATAAAACATCTACTAACTGTTAATAAGGTGATTGGAGTGAGCTCTTCTAAAGTGTGGACACATAATGCCTTATACATGTTTTCGTAAAGTACTTATGGAATGACAATGAATATGGCAAACGAAACCAACAAAAATCAGGTAAAATGCACATAGAAGTTTTAAACAATATAATAATCATGTACAAATACACAGATACATCTTTATATTTTATTTAAAGTTAACATTCAAATAAAACATGCATGAAAAGTATCAAAAATCACATGCAAAGAGGATTTATTTGTATTTTCTTCTATGAGGTTTTCACTACATCAGTTTAAAACGAATAAATATTCTTTAGATCAGACAGTTGTGGTGAATGTTACAGAAAACATGTTAAAGACTTTACATATCAGAGGAATATTTCATCAGAGGACACTTGTGTGTTTAAAAAGAGACATAATTGTGTCTAAATGCTAACGCTAACAGGAAGAGGTCGTACATACAGAAGTTAGCTATTTTGAACGTACACAGCCAACTGAAATTCCGTGCACAGAGCCTATTAGGTACCAAAAATAGATAACACAAAAGATCCCCCAAAAATATGTAGCACAGTCCCCTTTAAATTGGCAAAACCTTTACACTTTTAAAATTAGGACCACAGCTTTAATCTGGATTAATCACACATTTCCCAAATACTGCCTTTCCCTTAGCTTTTCTCCCCAAAACAACCAAGACGACACAGCACAGTAGAACAATGGAACTCAAAGCGCGCGTAATGGTTTTCGAATGTTTTTTAGAAGATGCTGGAATTTCTCAGACTTTAAGTCAAGTTTACTCACGGAACCTCAATTCAAAAAATAAAAACGTTGCAGGCCTGGAAAGTTTCTTGCAAAACATTGAGAGCGGTGAAATCTCACTTGCAAAACATTGAGTGCGTTGAAATTCATCGGATCCGAAGTCTAGAGCGCGGCGCGATGTACCGGGCGGCTCCGTCTGTGGGTTACACCCGGCGTGGTGCACGCAGACGCCGCCTCTTTCCCTCGCGGCTCCCGCTCCGTCTCCCCGCTCCGACTCCGGCCTCCGGACTCCGATCTCACTCGCAACTTCTCTGCTCACAAAGTAAACGAGTCCGCGGTCCTCAACTGAGCTTCCTCGCTCAGAATTATCGAGTCCTCGGCTTTTAAAGAGTCTTTTTTTTCTGTGTGAGCCTCCCGCGCTCCAAGCAGGTGCAGCAGAAAGAGAAGGAAGTGTAGAAAGTTCCAGCGCATAAACACACGCAAGGTTACGTATACTCACGCAATGCGTAACAACAGCCAATCACAATCGACTATACAGAGTGAACACAAAAATGACCAATGAAACGTAGTAATATAAGAACAGTTAAAAGTAAACAGAGGCGAGGCAAAAACAAAAACCTCTAAAGATATTATTTAAACTAGATAATATAATTCGAGCTTTTGCATCTACATCCAAAAATACATATCCTGGATAAATAGTGCAAAATAATGTGTCACTGTTGCTAAAGTAAATAAACGTTTACTTACAGTATATTATTTTTTGTGTGACCTACTTGTGTGTAGAGAAAAGTTAAACAAACCTATCATCACTTGTTACCTGGCAATACCCAAATTTACCACTGGGCTACATAAGAAGATGTTTTTTCCCCACTCTTAACAAAAACAACTCATTAGAAATGTTTAAAATGAATTGGCAAACATGGAATGTCAATTAATGGTCTATTATAAATAATAAAAAAGTTGTGTTTGGTTAAAAAGAAAGTATTTGATACTTGGTAAAGGCCAAATTGATAAATTCAATAAACATTTATATATGTTTAGTAAGGTATTGCTATTAATGTTTTATTAATATTTAGTATTTTTATTTAGGTTAAATGCTTTGTCAATGCTTAATAGATATATGATATTAAGCCTTTATAAATGATTAGTTAACCTTTATAAATGATTAACACAATATTTGTAAATGGTTAACTAATCCTTTATTAATGCTTTATTAATGCAAAATAAGGTGTAGTTATTGTAAAGTGTTACCGTTGTTTTAATCAAAGAAGTTTCCCCAGCCAACAAGACGGAAAGCATCTCTTTGTGACGTTGACCAATAATCCCTCTATACTTACAGCAAATATTAATCTTCCAAGTAAAGTTAAAATTTGAAAACTATAAAAACCTATTATACATACTTGAATCAAACAGTGACTTGCATATATCATAAACAAGAAACAACAGCTGTTATTTGTTCTTTCACAGTATTTTTACACTACAGGACACCAGGCTAACAATTTTCTTCTTAATGGAAAACACAATTATTCTACTTAACAATAACAATAATACATAACACTTGATGAATGCTTGTCAAGATACACAAACATGCTTCATTAAGCTTAACATTTAAGCATCATATGAGTCATTCCAGTTTCTCTGTTCTGATAAGTTACAGTATTTTGGAGAATTACACACTCAACTTTGTATCACCGTTCCTGTATTTAATTTTTTTTTTTTTTTTCAAATGAGCAATGCAGAGTCTAAAGGGCTAATCCACACCACAATAAAGCACTTCCACCACTACGAGAAGCTCTGCATACGGTGTTTTAGCTTCTGATTTTGATATTTTCACAAAGTGTTATTGTTGTCAGTCTGTCTGTCAGTGTAATTCATTTGTCCACAAGTGGTTTGTGGTATAAAAGAGTTCAAAATCATCTGGACATGTTTTTGAAATGAGAACATTTTAGCTACACTCTGAAAGCTGATCTATTAGAGGAGGGTGATTAAAACTAGGAAGTAAACAAGTCCAAATTTCAGACTAAAACCCCGGGGCAGTACTAATCAATCTCCCCTCATCTTGTGGCAGTATAAATTCTAGCTTTTCTAGACTTGTATCTTCAATTAATAATGGTTTGGAATGTTAAAAAACACTTTCCTAATTATTGTCTTTATATTCCAGTAGCAACAAACAGCATGGTCCTATTTCTTCAGTGATGTGAATGCAAATGATATACAAAATGACAAGAGCAAACAGAAAAGATGAAAAGCTTACGGTCATAACAGAATAGTTGCCATGGACTCCGAAGGGCACCGAGACCCCTCACACTATTTATTTGTATTGATAGTTCTGTCTGTCACCTGGGGAGAGGGTTTGCTAGTATTTTTTGCTAATGTCTTTTAAACGGCACCTTCCCAGACATCAAATGTTTCACCTCCTCCATTAGTCCGTCTGGTTCAGATTGCACCGCTCTAATGTTGGTGTTAATGGCCTTACACAAGCAAACTCAACATTTTAAGGAAATTATTGAAGCGAGGCATCGATTCAGAGCAGAGTCTAAGGGATATGCAGCCCATTATTTACAATCAATAAAATGTTTCTTGGGTGAGAAGTTAAGACGAACTGTTAATTGTGTTTTGTTCTCTCCGTAGGCCTGCCCTGCCAAACAGAGAAGAGCAAGATCCAAAATCAGAGTCGAAAGAAGAGCCTCATAGGTCAGTCACCCACTTAACATTTAAAGAACTTTGTGTAGTAGCATTAAATAAACTACAAACGCACACACTAGAAAACACAGTGACATTTTGTTCCGGTGTCACAAGTCTCCCTCGGGCGCATCCTCCTAAAACAGCTTGAAAAATGAGCTTTGCGTGGGTCAGATAGAGGTAGCGCTACGTAGACGCGTGCTAGCATTTGTGTTTGGTACTGAAAATGACCGCTTCCCTTTAAGCAGAATGTATTGTTGTTGTCCGGCAACCTTCAAAGCTCTAACTGATTGTCGACGTCCCTCAGTGAATTCACAATAACCTGCACAACCTCAGGACAAGCTTTCTCAATGTGATACCATCCACTCCTGCCTATCAGGCCATCCACTGACCTTTCCCTTTAGTGCGCTCATCCTTCTTGTTTACCACGTGCCTATTACATGCCCTGCTTTTCTTTGTCCTCCGGCTGACAATGGGACTGCCAGTAATAATATGCCATGTACAATAATGTTTTTTCTTTGCAATAGATTGACTGTTTTCTTAGAGAAGCGAATTGTTTATATACGCTTATTATTCAGAAGTTGTCTATAGGTTTTGTTCAGCAACATTCTATAAGTCTTTGGTCAATCTGTATGAATCAGATACAGATGGAGAGCAGCTAAAATGAATACTGTTTGAATGCAGATCTTGTGAATCAAAACCCAATAGGAAAAAAATGTCTTTCACTCACAATTTGACCTTATAACATAATCACTTTCTAGAACGTGATTGCAACTTATTGGGTCATCCGCTACCGGCTAGTCCTTTCTTCCTGGATCTGTTATTGCTTTGTGTGAATGTTTCACAGTGTATGTTATGTCTGTGTTCAATTAGATGTTTTTGTTACTTGTAAATACAGTAGAATGGTAGATAGAAGCCTTTTGACCTTATGTTGACGCTTACGTAGCAGGAAAGAAGAATATTAAGGAAAGAAAAAAAACATTTGACATGGACTGTAATCGGTTACTTAAACAAAGTGGAATATTTTTTCTGCAATTTTTTTTTCCATGGTTGCACTATGATGCTGTGTATTGCACTTATTTAAACCCCCTTTTAATGTGACTTATGTTGTTTTACATGTCAGCTGTGTGTTTGTTTTTTGTACTGCTGGCTGCAAATTAATTGCTCTTTGAGGATCTAATAAAGCATAATTCAAGTTCAAGTTCTTAGACTGAACCACCAACTAAACAGAAATAATATGACATAACTTATTGGAGTGTTTTGTGCCACTTAGGTGTTCCAACTCTGATTTGTTTACAAATATACAGTAGATACATTATATTTTATAAAATATATAAGTATAAGTTAAATATGTATAAGGTAAATTATCAAAAACACAAAATGTCATGGAAATCTTGCATTTAATTAGGTCTGAAGTGCAGGAGTGAATACACATTTATAGCCAGCAGCCTTCTTTAACCTGAATCAAAGATCAGCACATGGTTTTAACAAATAATATTTCAACATGACTTAGCCAAGCTGTAGTTTTGCCTCTTTTTTTCATGCTAAAACATTTCCTACTGCAGCCACAGTCAGTTCCCTTACTCTTCTGTCTGCTGTGCTTTCTTGTTTAGGTGCGTACATTCCCCGCTGCACTGAGGAGGGCTACTTCAAGCCGACCCAGTGTCACGGCAGCACCGGACAGTGTTGGTGTGTGGACAAATACGGAAACGAGATCGCAGGCTCCAGAAAACAAGGAAACCCCAACTGCGGTGAGCCCAGTGCCCTCTCCCACATCAGACTAACAAGTTTGGTTTGTTGCGTTTGCCCTTATTGGCTCCCATTTGTCCAGCTGTCTTTCAAAGTTAGAGGTAGATCCAGGTGGACTGCTGCATGTCTGCCTGCTTCCTTTGTTGCACAATTCTCCAGTCTCATTGCTTTTCCTCAGCTTCTGTAGCTTTTATCTTCAAATGCTAGTCAGAAAATCCTCCGTAGGAAAAATCTGCACATGAAGTCAGAACAGTTTTCTGTGCCGCTAAAAAAAAATCCATAGTAAAATATGTTTATCAAAGTGAAAGACACATTACCCTAGCGGCAATGTGCGCTGATTTAATTTTGTAGATTGCAGCAACTTTTAGCTGTTACATTCCCATCAATCAGGTTACATTCTCACAAACAAAAACTGGCACACATACAGGACTGAACCAGGCCGAGAAGAAAAGCAAGCCAAGCCTATATCAGGACAAAACTCAGAACCAAAGAGGACAAGTGTATCCTGCGCAATTAGGTGCTTTAGATTGTGAGTTAATTGGAGCGTTAATTTGTAGAAATGCCGATACTGACTGTTAAAATGTTGGAGAATTGGATGGTTAATATATTGTCTAACCCACAAACAAACACGACATGAGTGGAGTCATGTCTTATGCAGTTTCCTCTTTGCACTTTGCTCCTAATATTAATTTCTGTGTGCTTCAGGCAGCAGGTAACCTTTCTCTACCAGATGGATTCTCACAATATTTGGGAATCCATCTGGAGAGACCCCCGACGAGTTGAACCAGTGATTGTGTTTTGGGCAAAAGTGCATGTTTGAACCAAAACAAATATGGCAGCGCCGACAGACAGACTTTGGGCTGTTTTAGCAGAATTACAGACTAAGAGGTGATTTGTGCGTTTTTGGGTGAGAAAGATGTATTTGTATCTTTTTCTACTTCCACGTTGGAATGTTTCAACCAATTATTTATTAGTGCAGGTTTTTTATTCAAACTGATGCACTTATCTGCCCATCATCATGTCCATTTCACTAAAAAGAGTAAATATTGACCCTGTATATTAGAGCTGCAACAATTAAATCAATTCATTGCAACTAATTAATTATGAAATAATGCCAACTAATTTGTAATCAATAATCGAACAATCTTGTAGATTCCAGCATCCCTTAAGCTGTGGAAATGTATCAGATTGAATAGAAAACTGTATAAAAACTTGACTCTTGATACTAATTTTGATGCCACAATGATAATTAAAAAGCTGTTTTTAAGTAAAACATTTGTACAGAACACTGACATTTTTAGCACAAAATACAAATACTTTTTTCATTCAGCATTTTGGTTTTAAAATAGTTTTGATAAAGTTCAGGGATATTCTAAAACTTCTCAAAAAATTTAAGCTTTTGTCCTTTGTTCTGGTGTTTTTTAAGTATTGATACTTGTTCAAATGGTGTATCTAGTTTCGATACCAGTTTTAGTATTGATTAGTCTCTGGTTTTTGATACTTTTGACGAATCTAAAATCTAACTCTCCTGGAAGTTCTCAAGCAACGTTACATCAGCTTAAATTTGCACAAAAAAAATTGATTAATCGAGAGAATAATCGCCCAAACTATTTGATTCGGTCTGTCTCTTATACGGCATTAATATAGCTAAAGATTGTCAGGATTTTTTCTCCTAAAATCTGACATTATCAAAAATAATTGTGTGTGTGACTTTACTAAATAGAATGTTGTATTAGGCCTTGTCATGTGACATCAGAGCATTATCCAGATCAATAATATTCAAAGCTACTAAATTATGGGCTTTTTAAGTACAACCGATAGTCTGAATTAGATTAGTTCTACATGTCAGCTCCACAAGCTCCACTCTGCGTACATCCTGCTGCTTCTGTCTGCGTGAGCTTCACTGATCATTTAAGACCGTGATAAGTCACACGGCAGTTTGTGGGCTCAGTCTGATTCAGCTTCACTCATACATCTGATTCTATCTGTGCATTCAGCTCATGGACGGAGGCAGCGATAAACAGCAGCATCTCACAAGTCAAGTAGAGTCGTTTGTCACAGCTGCCAGCGTTGAGCAATGTCAGAAGAGCTCAGTTAGACGAGCAGGAGGAGAACTGCACCTAAAGTCTACCCCAGGGCCGTTTGGTTTGGTCCTGTAAGGTACAATTAGCTAAAATACATGTGTAATTATGTGGGTTTTCATGTAGGAGCAGCCAGGCTATAATCAGCATGTCCGTTTGTCAATTATTGTCCTTTTTCCAACAATGAAAACCCACTCATCGATTGGCAGCAAAGTGCTATATTGGCTTTTTGGCAATTGCTTTAAAATGTTGTGTTGCGTAATCTGTGACGCTTGAGGTGAAAATTGGACGAATTACCACAATTTCCACATAAGCTGGGACCTTATTTGAAAACAAAGGAGTTTTCAATAGTCATAGAAAACATACTGTATATTACAGTTACTAGATCAAAGATTGTAACATTCATGCAGCTGCAATAGAAAAACATAAGATAAGTATTACATTTATTCACAGTCTTAGTTATGAAGCTGTAGTTAGGGATGTCACAATATCCAATTATGAAGCATTATTATTCAGAATGCGATTAAACAACAGTTAAATCTGTAATTTTCTTTCATTCTCATTGCCCAATATGTTACTTTTCCTCATGTTTGTGACCAGTTTTATGAAATCAAATTTTATGAATGAACAAATGCTTATAAAACAACAACTTTAATTAATTTCTAAACCTAAATTTGCTAAATTTCTAAAGAGGGATTATTTATTTATCAACACGAGGTGTCAGCTAACTGCAAGAGTTTATCACTATGCGAAAACAAAAGTTATGCTGCTAAATCAACATTTGTGAATGAAATTCAACTCTACAACTCTTAAAAGTTACATTCAGGTGACAAGAAAAATACTGTCTCGAGCTTCAGGAGACAGACGTCTGTTAGACTGGTTCATACCGAATCGAAACAGCTGCTCTCGACCCGTTTTGTTGTTTTAATCAAAGAAGTTTACCAAGCTAACTAGATGGACAGCGGCTCTTTCTGCATGGAGCATGCACAGCGGAAAGTGATGTCGACCGATAATCCCTCTGTAGGCTTCTACCAAAATGTCCATATTTAGAGATGGTTGTGTGGCAAATAAATGTCTTGTCAATACCAGTAATAGAATTTTTAAATCACAAATTTACTTTCACTATAGTTCAAGTACAGTACTATGTGTGATATTTCTGTACACCTGGCTGTTGTCAATACTATAACTGATATTTTGTCCATCTCTAGTTTCTACAGCATAAACTTAAGAGTTTATTAATTATCGATTAACTTAATATAACTGTGACAATAGCTATAGGCAGTATTATTTTGGATTTTTGAATTGCAATAATCATTAGTTGTGCTATGTTGAAGTTAAGAGTTTATGTGACCAAAAGAAAAACTTTTAAGCATTTGTCCAAAATAAAGCACTTTGCTGCAAATCAATGAGTTTGTGATTTCATTGTTGGAAAAGGGACAATAATTATCCGGGAAGAATCCTGCAGACACGCTGATTACCAAACGAAAGCACTCACATTTCGCCTCACATGAATACCAACCGCGGCCCGGGCCAGTAATTGCAGCTTCCAATATTGATGAGGCGTCTCTCCAGTGCCCCACACAGACAGGGCAGGCCTTTGTGGTCCCACTAACTAGCTCCAGCAGCAGTCTGGAGCTTCTCTTTACACCTGCATCGAGCACAAGCTGCATCAGGACAAGGTCACGCCGCCTCATGTCAGACCAGACTTATAAGTAAAACAAGATTATATGGATAAAAGTGTAAACAAGCTGCTTTGAACTTATCTGACTTCTGCGCTCTTGGCTTTGCAACATTTTCCAGTCTTGAGGTGTGATAACAACTTCCACTTTGAATAATGGTGATAAAATAATAAAACCCGATGTTTGTTTTGCTGAAGAGTTGGGTAAATTGGTAATTATCGTCCACGCTTTTCTTAGAAATCACCTGTTGAAGTTCTGTGTTTGTTGATTTTTCAGGCAAAGCTTTTAAGTCGCTTCAAACAAACATTTCTTTGCTTTTACATTTGCTTTTTTCCTTGTGTGTTGTCATGGCAACACATCTCAGACATGAATAGATTTTTGGTTTTTGCTCTCTTCTTCTCTAGGTAGACTAACCAAATAATGTGCACAAGTAAGAGTAAAGTTACCTCAAGATCGCGTTGTTCAGGTAAAAGTAAAAAGTAATAGTTCAGGCCTGTCCAAACTGAGGCCCAGGGGCCAAATCCGACCCTCAAACCTCCTGAACAATTGACCCCCCAAAAAATAAGCATCACATTTTCAAAATCAAGGTGTTTTAGGCCAAAATCAAGCATTTTACAGGATACTAATGTTATGCTAGATCTGAGTAAATGTTTTGTGGCTCAATTTAACGTCTTCTAAATGCAACTATTTCAATCTTTTACTGTGTGGTCTCTTCTTTATGGCCCAGATCGGCCCACCATTTAATCTGCGTTTCAAATGTTTTGACACTCCTGTAATAGTTCAAGAAATTACTCAAATAAGACTAAAAAAGTATTACAGAAAACTTGTAGTCAGGTGAGAGCAACTGTCTGGACAAAACACCTGATTTTGAAGTTGATAATTGAAATAAAAAAGACATGAAAAAAGGCTCCAAATCTGGTGTTTAGAAACAGCACAGAAATAAGAAAAACTAAACCACATCTCAGGCGTGCACTAAACTTAAATGATCACCTGGACAGCAATATGGGGAGAAAAAATCATCTGCTTTTTCAGAAAGTTCGTGCTTCACTTTGAATAGTTAAATCCAGTTGTCAGTCACTCAGAGAGCAAGACAAAGGCTGACAAAGGTTTTCAAACAGCGAAAATTTGTTTGTAGTGTCCAGTCTACATCAAATAGAGCATTCTTAAATCCAGGAAGTGAGCTGTATGCATGTTTGTTTTTGTTGTAAGGAGGCTGATGTATTATTTATTTTTATGACATAAAATGAGCACAAACCTTTGAATAAAATGAAAGTACTGTAAGAAGACTTAAGTAAGCACTAGACTTAAGTATGAAAAATGATAAAGTACATATATAAGCCGTAAGTCTATGAGAATCTCTAATTTTGTTGCATTGCCCTATAAGCCGTGTAGTTCAAAGCTCATGAAAAAAGTAGTGGTTTATAATCTAGAAATTACGGTAAGTAAACATTACTGAGTACTGTCCACCTCTGTGTTTTTAAGAGTCATAGACATTCTCGCTAAAAGTCATCTGTGTCTCTGCAGACGAAGACCAGGAGACGTCGGGAGACTTCGGCAGTGGCGGCGCTGTTATTCTCTTGGACGACCAGGAGGAGACGCCCTCACCGAGCGCGCACAGTCGGCAGAAGAAGAGACGAGGCCGGATCCACCCTCGCGGCGCCGTGGAGGATGACGAGGACGGTGACGATGACAAGGAGGAAGAGATCGGGTACATTTGGTAGCTCCGCCCACGTTTCCTCGACACCATCAACCGACCAGGAATCTCCAAAACGCAGCACAGATCTGAAGCCATTCCAGTGTGTCCTCCGTTTAATTTTCTTATCCAAGACTTCACCAATCTTTTTTTTCGATCACAAACGCCACAAAAAAGTAATAAATGTCATGAACAGTGCTAGAAATTTAAGCAGTCCACTGTCGGCGATCTCAAATCTACAGTGCCCTCGACGTTCGGACTTCCTCTTCACTTTTATCTTTTATATCCCCTCCATTTCCGTCGGTCTCCGTGGACACCTCAGAACATCTCCTGAAAACGCATTAGCTCACCTTATCAGATGTAAATAAGTTCCTCCAGAAAAAGGCAGATTGTGGACTCAGAATGATCCGATCTCCCTTTAGACTTTGTGCCATCCTGCCCCCTGTATGTTTTACAATATCTCTGCCACATCTGTTGCATCATGGAGGATTGTAAATTATTTCTTTGTTGATCTTGAATGTCCCGGAAATGTCCAGGAAGCAATGAGATTAAAGATGTAATGTCGTTGTTGTTGCATGTTTCTCATCGTGTATCTGTAAAAAGAGAGATTTACCTGGCCAGGTCAAGCTCTATGCATCTCCAACAGAACGTGATGCCGAAAATGGCTGCTACAATACTTTGTTGCTATGTTGATGCTGTCTAGTGTCTTTTTTCAGTTCTCCCAATCTCAGGAGGTAGGAAGCGAGCAGAGTAATATGTATAGATGTGTAGAAATGAACTGTGTTGCCTACAGTCCTGGTGTACAGGGCCTATGCCAGCTTTTCTTTACTCAGTGGTCAATGGGGCCGCCTGTGAACGGACACTAAGAGAGAGGTGCTTCTCCTGAAGACACGGTTCTGCCTCCCAACATTGGATATGTTTAGTAATTTCAAAATATTCACCATGTCAACAAGTGAACTTTTATTTGTAAGTTTGAGATCTGAATTAAAGTGGCACTTGGGGTGTCTTTTGAAACGTATGAATGTGTGTCTAGTGTTGTGCATGTTTTATACTCCAGGCAATTAGCTCAGCACTTACCATATATCACATTTTTGTCTCTACTGAAGTCATTAAATTGTCACATTAACAGGTTTTGCAAAAGAAAGTCAACCATGAAAAGGCCTTCTTTAGTGTCAGACTAGATCAGAGTTATTTGATTTAAAATGATGCAAAATCACTTTAAAATCCCATCAGCCGGTTTCATTTTACTTCGTGAAAATCGTCTGATCATTGGGGTTCATTCGCTTCACAGTAGGCGGAGACTTTTTTTTATTTTACCAATCACTGCTTTTTGGTTGTTTTGTCGTCCAGGAAGTAGAGCATAAACATGTGTGTCAGGGATAGTTGCGGTTTCAATTTGATAAGCTTGCAAATTAAAAGGTTCAGTATCAAATTCTGAGTTAATATTTGACACAAGGTCAAGGGAGGAGAATGTACAGTATTTAGTCTGCTAGCTCAACTTGGTTGTTCTGGCCAACACACTACTCTGCTCCTGCTCGCTGATTGGACGACCGTACTTCCTGCTTTTTGGGAACCGTCTGCAGTGCTGCGATACTAACAACAGCCGCTAACACTGCAAACAGTAGCTGGCGTTTCTGTGCTTGTTCATGTTTAGCGACCTTTTCAAATTGAAAAACGAATCTTGCTATTGAATAGCGCGGAATCAGAGCTTTAAAAAGAGGTTTAGCATGCCCCTAAAGGACTTAGTTTTGCGGTAGTTTTTAGTTAAAAACCCTCCGCAATGCTAAACGTAGTGCTACAATTCCGCGCGGCGCGCACAGACGGCTACCGGGGATAAAAAAACAACAAAAGACATCACAAAAAGCAAATTTGAAGAAGCCTTGCTATAGTTGTTTAGCAGAAATTAAATAACTCAAATGCCTATAACGAAAAAGAAACACTGCAGCAGCTGACAGGAGAGAGAGACAGAGAGGGCATGATAAGCTTTGGTCAAATCATGTTTCTTATTGGCTACATTTAATGGAATAAATGTCAATAGCTGTCTTCTCCAAAAAGCTTGTGCGTGTCTTATGTGATACAGTTTATCTGCAAGTTTCTTTGAGTTTGGCTTACATGAGTTACTGCACTGAAATATAAATAGGCTTATAGTTAAAAAAATAAATAAATCGAAATCGAATCGAAAATTGAATTTTTCTTTAAAAAATCTGAGATATTTTTTTGGTCAAAATCGTTCAGCCCTAAGTGGAAGCACTAGGTGGTGCCAACCTGGCTACAGAATCCCAAACTCCAACACTAACGCGTTCTGAACAAATAAAGGAAGGGGTGAAAAGAGGGGGTGAGTGTGAAGAGGAGCAGTGTAATTGGCTTGAAAGTCGGTGTTTGCGATCAGAAACGATCGGGGCAATGTTATACTGATGTCATATATACTAGAAACACAGTTAGGTATTGAGTATTCACCTTTTCTGTCCCGCTCACTTTGTTGACAGTTCATTTCCTGTTTAGCTGTGTTTGGCCTGTAGAATTCAGGGTTTATTTTACTTGTCATTATATCTGCTTAAGATTGACCCTCACGACAGACAAGGTAACATGTTGGCTACCTTAACAGAGCTACTGTAAATCGGAAGTGCACTGCCAAGACAAGTGGGCAGGGCAGAATAAGGTATTGACCAGAAACTTGCAAAATTGCATCGTTGGTAGTAAAGAAGTTCAGAGGCAAAAGGATAATATTTCACAGACAGAATTCCAGCTGTGTTTTTGAAGAGGAATTGTGGATAAAAACAAGTTTTGTATACTGTGTCTTTATGTTGAATAGACCAGTTTGTCATCATTTTAGCAAACTTTGTATGCTGACCCCGAATTCCAAAAGGCAAATTCCTACATTTTAGGCTACAACTTTGCCCCTCAGGCTCTTTCACCACATTTTGGAATCATGGAGAGCACAAACTCACCCAATGTGCAAATTAAAATGCACCACCATTTCTGACCTGGCTGCAAATTCAACCACACATTTATAGTTTTTATAGCCGCATCTATTTCACAGAGGTAGCACATTCAAAGCCTTTCTATCAGTTTTGACCTTTTCCAACCTTGAGAAAGCGTTTGGACACCAACATAAATGGAAGCGGTAGAAAACACTCTTACTCCGTGAATCAGAGGCATCGGGGCCCCATTGAAACGCACATAAAAGCTTAATGAGTGATTTCGCAATACCACAAGTTAATGGGATAGTTGACCCTTTACCGGCGCTTGGATAGCCCGCTCAGCGATTCTTTGAAAACACATTTCACCAACAATCGCAAGCAAAAAGGACAACCGAATCTTTTGTCTTCAAAGCGCCCATTCAGCAGTTCATCGCCTCCACACACTGGCAGATATAGAAGACAATAGACTTAAATTATACGATGGGTGGCTGCAGAGGCTTTGGAATGACCCAATCACCCTTTTCTTCTGCCTTCGGCCGGAGCAGCAAATCCAAACCTGTGGGAGTGCTGTAAAACGGATTGTTTCTGCGGCTCATTGTTTATGTAACTGCAGCGTTACAGTCAAACTACATATTTGTATTTGCATTTTTTGACTTCTCTTTGTGTCTCTCTCTCTCTCTCAATTTCTCTCTCTGTTTCTCTTTCACACACTCTTTTCTTGCTTTCTCTTCCTCTCTCTCTTTTTCTCCATCTTTGTCTCTCTCTATCTTCGTCTCTCACTCTGTCTTCTTCCCTCTCTCTTGCGCTCTCTCTGCCTGTCTCTGTCTCTTTCTTTGGACTGTCTCTCTCTCTCTCTCTTTCAATCTCTCTCTTCTCTTTGTCTTTGTCTCTCTTTATCTCTGTCTCTCATTTTCTCCCGGTCTCTCTCTTCTCCTCTCTCTCTCTTTTTCCCTCTCTCTCTTTCTTGCTCTCTCTATGTCTCTTCTAACTGTCTCTCACTTTTTGTCTGTGTCTCTCTCTTCCCCTCCGTTTTATGCTCACTCTCTTCTCTTTCTCATGCTTTCTCCCTGTCTTTGTCTCTCTCCATCTCAGTTTGTCTATCTGTCTCTCTCTCTACATCTCTCTCTGTCTCTTTTCCTCTCTCTCTCTTCTTCTCTGTCTCTTTCGATTTCTCTCTTCTCCTTCTCTTTGTCTCGCTTTATCTCCATCTCTCACTTTCTCTGTTTCTCTCTCTCTCGCACTCTATCTGTCTATTTCTCTCTACTCACTCATTCTCGCTCTCTTTTTCTCTTTCTTGTTCTCTCTGTTTTTTCCTCTCTACTCTCTTTCGGGCTCTCTCTTTCTTGCTCTCTCTGCCTTTCTCTCTCTCTCTCTTTCTCTTTCTACCTCTCACTCTCTTTCTTACTGTCTCTAAAGTCTCTTTCTCTCGGTCTCTTCTGTGCTTTCCACTTTATCTCTCTCTCTCTCTCTGTGTCCCTGTCTTTTTCTGCCTCTCTTACCCTCTCTCTTCTTTCTTTTTGAGAATAGGAAAGCATATGTTTTTGTCTCTCTCTCTTGCTCACTCTCTCGCTCTCTCTTTTTTTTTAAGGGAGCAGCTTGTGTGTTTCTCTCTCTCTCTCTCTCTTCTTTTTTTGTTTAAGGGAGCAGCTTGTGTTTTTACCTCGGAGACCAAACTTCTTATGTTTCATTGCTCTATAATTCGGATGTCTCTGTTATTACCCACAGATGGGCTTCTTGTTAACGACATCCATCTATCGGGACAGCAGTGATTGGCTGCATATGGGCTCACGGGTGTCGCTTAGTAATTTCGGAGCAGGACAAAGGGGAGCTATTTTTGACTATTTACAAGAGCTGCCACTATTCAGAAGCTTGAAATGCATTTATTGAGCTTGGGTAAACAGAACTTCCTCATGTCTTATTGAATAATGTTTTATAAGTAAATATTTTATCTGCATCCACACACACAGACTGTAGGCAGGTGTGAAAGCTTGTTGTCATCGCAGAGAGCTTTAATAAATACACAAAAGTAGTGTCCAGGAATAGTAATGAGAGAGGATAACATGATTTATTATGGTCTGGCACAGATGTTTGGGGAAAGAAATTGAAATATATACATGAGATAATAACTTAGCAACAGCACACTAAAGCTAAGTCATTTGCATAGGCCTATACTTGAAATCTTAATAACTGATAACTGATATAGGCACACTGACAAACTGGTTATTATTATTATGACATGCACATGACTTTTGGCGCATTTTAAGCATCTCAAGACTGGAATTTACACATTTTTTGGTCGAGAGAAGCTCACATTTTAGCCATAAAGACTTACAATGTAACTTTTTATTTTTAAATAAAAATAGACAACATTTACTGCAGGCATGATCCTTCTGTTTGTTTCCATGGCAGTCTTGTTTCTTTAGTTTTAATCACAATGTGGCATTAAAACTGATTTATCACGATGTTCTACAAAAGTATGTTTTTATTTCGAATGGAAAATGTAGGTAATTTTACATCTCCAGAAAGTTACACTTTAAATATCACTGTATTAGTGTAGTAGTCAAGACCACAATAATCAAGACCACGACTTTTCCAAGACCACAGAGTCCCAAGACTGAGACAAGACCAAGACTTTATAGTCAAGGCCAAGACAGGACCAAGACCGCGGTCTATTGAGACAAATCAAGACCATCTAGTATGTACTTTTATACAATTATCAGTGTCGACATCATCCTATTGTGCAGTCCTTATTCCAAACTGTGCCTGGGACAGGTCACTGCGCTCCTGGTGCAAGCTTAGCAGAGCGTGGTGGTAATGGAATGTAGTCTTGGTGTCCGAGATAAGACCGAGTCCAAGACAAGACCAAGTTCAAGCACTCTCAACACCGAGAATTCAAATGTGCTCAAGTGTGAGACGAGACCAAGACCTTAAAAAAGCTCTCTGAAGTACTACTAACTAGTAATAGTATATAGAGTTATTGCAAAGTCTCACCAAAACTAATAACAAAATGTACATTTCATCAGAATTTTGCAATAACTACAACATAAGGAGCCATACAAAAGCATGAACAAGAATTAGTAATACTGTAATACTGTACCTGAATCATTCTTAGTAAATTATTAACTCATACTCATATCTGTATTATATTATTTTATATTTATATTTATTGTATGTTTAGCCTGCAGCAGAGATTGTCCAGATCAATCCCAGTTTAAATGGGACCTCAGGCTCTGCGGTCGCCCTCTTAGTTCGCCCCAGAGACCTTTAAAGATGGGTTCAATTTCACAACAGCAGAGTAAAATAATATCATCACATGACCTTCACCGCTCTGATCTGCGATACAGGAACAGAATGTGTTCAGTTTCTAAGTGTTTTAATTCTATATCCTATTTTTTCTTTTACATTTATAATTGTCTTTATGTTGCTATGGAGACATAAACCTCTTCTTGTCTTGGTTTTATTTTCATCTTCTACATTACTTTTGTACAGGTCAAAACTGCATTAAAGTGAAAACAATCTGCAGCTATGCTAAAAATACATAAACGTTTGAGTAAAGTTTCTACATTTCTTTTTCCCACACACATGCACAATCACATCAACTTTTTATCTTGTAACTACATGTGTAAGATTGTTAGGCTTAAATCAAGATGTTTATTTGTCTGGAACATCGAACATCATTTACCTAAACAAAAGAAGAACAATGTTTGTGTCAGGTTATAGCAAAGTTACTTATTTACTACACATCAAATTTCACAGTTTTAGGTGTTTACAGAAGGAATTGTTACTATTTAATCCTGATTTTTTTTCAGTCAGATCTCCAAACCTTCTCTATCAAAATATTTAGATCTAATGTATCAACACAATTAATTAACAAAATTAACTTGATTCAGTCCATTTTTCTGTTTTTGCCAAGCCATTATGTGCATTTTTAACACACAAATTCCCTATGAAAACATGACATGGACAGGACACATTTAATCATCTATCTCCAGTAGTGTCTTGGCTTAATTTCCAAATTTCTTGATGATAAATTTCACCTACTGCACTGACAGATTTGTTTCTAATTGAACCTGTTGTCTTGAGTGAACATGCTCTATAGAAACATCATTTTGACTTCCCTTCATAAGCTGCAGCCTTTGGCAATCAACCATAAACTGTCACCGACACTTGTGCTAACTCCACAGACCTATAAGAGCTCCTCAGACGTCCTCAGACTCCACTCCAAGGGTTATTTCAGGTGATTTCAGCAAGTACTTTCATACCAATTTACCACAACAACCTCAGGGGCGTGCAATTAACTCAAACTAGCAGAAAAGCCCTTCCTACAGCTGCGGTTTAGAGCCCGAGGACCAGATATTGGGGATCGCTAGTGTGGAGCTGGCCTATGTAATTGGATGACACATTGTAATAAGAAGGGATCATCTCTGTGTAATCTGTCACAGCCCACCACACTGCTCCAAACGCTGCTGACATCCAGCCATCTCTATCCAACCTCAGGTCCTCCAGCTCACGGATCACTGTGGTAAATGTGTGTGTTTAGTCTCAGTTTAGTGATTAGTGGGACAAAATATGGTATCACTTTATAATAACTACACCTTAATTTGCCTTCGTAAAGCACAAATAAAGCCTGGAGTATTCATGACAAATGGTGAATTGATGAATAAATAGACTGAATAACTACTTAATTTTAAAAGCTATTTAAGATTAAGGTTGAGGGCATTATTTTTGATTAGTAATGTTAATTTTTCCAATAACAAAAACAATGCAAAGTGAACAATTTTTTGGCAACATAAAAAGCCTTAACATTTATGACTAATATTTCATTTCTATAAAATACAGTGTGATTGTATTGATTTGTATTTGATCTGAAGGTCAACAGAAACATGTTAAAAGCTGTTTGATAATGTGATTATAAATATTGAAGAGAATTAATCATTATAGAGTCCATAGTCCTATAATTTTACAGTGAAGACAGGGTGAAAATGTCCCAGATTACATGAAGTTACGCCATTTTGGGGAGTCTCACTAGTTATAGACTAACAATAGACTAATAATTATATTGTCAATATGGATGTTTAGGTGGTGGTATTTGAACTTTTGAAGTCAAGATGAATGGACATTTGTATTTAAAAAATGCTGCCTACGGTCCTGGTTGGGAGAAAGAGTCACTAAGCTTAATACACTTTTTCATCTATTAATTTTTCATTCAAGTCTTTATTAAGGTGTCTAAGATGAAGTTGTTTTAAAGTGTTACTAGAATGCCTATTTTGTTTCAGAAATCGTCACTTTTCAAAGATTTACCGTAACTAAAACATTGAATTTTGTTTAAAATCATTACTTTTATTCACCTTATTCTGCACCCCTCACTTTCTTGACAGCGTTTTTCCTGTTTAGCTCTGTTAAGTAACTAACATGTTAGATGATGTCTTGTTGGGTATCTCAAAAATATATAACTACAAGAAAAGTGGGCGGGCCAGAATAAGGTGAATAGACTGAGCTAAACAATGAATATTGTTTCTGAAATTGCCACTAATGCTAT
Source organism: Mugilogobius chulae (assembly GCA_038363315.1). Classification (NCBI taxonomy): domain Eukaryota; kingdom Metazoa; phylum Chordata; class Actinopteri; order Gobiiformes; family Gobiidae; genus Mugilogobius; species Mugilogobius chulae. Next base: position 33,377,939 of record CM076400.1, read on the forward strand.
AATTGAAAGACATAATTTTACGTCTAAAACCCTAGCATTCTACAGCTTGAACTAAAAGACCTGTTCTTCCTTCTACAATTGTCACCTATTTGTAGATTAACATTAAAATCAGTTTAGAAGTGTCACTTGTTTATAGATTGATTAATAAACTTTGAATCTTGTTTCTAAGTTAGTCATTTTGCTCTAAATATCCAAATAATTACATTTCTATATTATAGACTGAACTAAAAAGACCCTGTTTTTCTTCTAAAATAAACCAAAACACTGAATATAGCTTCTAATACTGCTACCCTTCTAAAGATTGAACAAAATCTACAAAGATTTTTGTAAAATTGTCATTCTTTCCATTCATAGACCTAAGACGATTGAAGAAATTGTTTTCCTTCTGCAATTGTTACTTTTCTATAGACTCAACTACAACATTAAATTTAGTATCTTATACTGACACTTTTTCTATAGATTGAACTAACAAATCCATTTTTCCTTCAAAACAGTAACTTTTTAGAGATTGAACTTAAAATTGTCACTTCTCCTGAATAGATTGAACCAAACTTTTCTTTAAATTGAACAAAAGAAAAGGAAAATCGTTTGCTTTTCAAAGTTTCTTGTGGCAGTATTGTTGCCTGAACAGTCACTATTATAAACTAACCTGATCACTTTGACATCCCTGCTCCAGTGATTTAGCAGAATCTCTCTTCCAACATGGCTGCCCCGACACTTCTCTTTCTCCAAATTTGCACATTTCAAGGGGCTCATGCGTTTCTGAATAGAGTCTCCTCGGTGAGGCCAAAGCGATAGGGCTAAATTGGTAGTTGTAGTTCTCTCTGTGAAATAAATTAAACAGGAAACAGACCACAAGCACAAGCAGCAGCTGCACTAAAGCAATTCTGATAAATTAAATTGAAACTTTCACTTGAGCAGTCAGCCGAGACCGGGCGACATTAGGAGAAGTGTCACCACCAGCGCCACAGCAATAGATCTACCTTTTTAGGCTTTTAAATTATGTTTTTTCTGCTTCCACACTGTGCACACTTTAGACCTGGACTGGCCTAAGTGATGTTGCTGCTGCAAACATGTATCATACACACAAATATTAGCTCTTCTTAAAGGGACATATTAAGGTAAATCTGCTTTATCTGAGTTTTAACCGTGTTCTTTCATCATTAGTTTGCTCAAAGTACAGATTCATGCATGTTTGAGTAATCTTGTTTTGTCCTGAAGCTGATCCACGAGTGCAAAGAAAATTGCTGTTTTCCCCTACCACCTATCCCTGCCCACTTGTCTGTATTGTACGGAAAAACTCAAATTTGCAATAAATCTAAATGAAAAGTTCAAAATTGCCATGTAACTTCTAACCATAAAAGGCTTTAAATCTGCTGAATGTTACAGTTAAAGTGCCTATGACAGGTTGAACTACTGATTTCACTAAAATTAAGCTAAGATCATTATATTTAAGATTATTACAAAATTTCATCTCAGTTTAGCCATTTTTTAAAAATTGACTTCCTGTCATAAATGATATCACACTTGGACATTGGCAAACTGCAACCATGTAGAATTAATTGTGAACATAGAATCCTAAGGTACATCACTTTAAGTCTAAAATTGGCAGACTCGTTGTCTCCTAGTGATTCATCAGTTTAATCTTCACTCTACATCTTGTTATCCATAAATATTTGACTACCTGCATTTTCCAACTTATTTCAGACAGTTCTTGAAGTAATCTACTTACACTTTAATCTCCATAAGTATAAGAATGCAAACATCTAGCATTATTTTCCAAGAGGGAGCTTTTCGGTTTTAAACAAGATGTTTATATGTCTAAGCTGTTTTGACGACTTTATTTACAATTAACCTAATGTATTGATCTACATATATCATACTGCACATGTGCACATGTGTCAAACACAAGGCCCAGGGCCAGGTGTGGCCCTTCATTCATTTTATATGGCCCTCAAGGAATTTTTAAGGTTTACTTAAATCTTATATTAGTGTCAGGAGTAATCTGGGTGTCTTACTCTTTAAACTTCAGACAAATAATTTCTTTAGATTAAGTCATTTTTCAGACTAATACTCTATATTCAGTAATAATGACTTAAATAAACAAAAATCAAATACAGAGACTATTATTGGTAATATTTCAAAGATTAGTGAGGTTAATTTTAGTTACAACGAGCCCTTTAAGTTCAACCACGATGCCCATGTGGCCCTTTGTCAAAATGAGTGTGACACCCCTGTCATAAGATAAAAGCCATTAGATCTCCTTAAATCCATACAAAAGACTGTTTCTAAAGAGTGTGTGACATCAGTGCCCCCTTGTGGTCTTCTCTGAGCAAATAGGACAGCAAACTATAAAGGCGAGAAGAATTTATTAATCGTGACTAACAATGCTCATAAAAAGTCTAGCTCTCTATTTACAATTGCATAAAAGATGTGTAAAATAGACACATTCTGTTCAGTTAGAAAATAAGAAATATAAAAAAATCTTAAGTGAGTTTCATGTCGATAGGTGTTTCAGAGGTTTGACACAGACGACCTCTTTGTCTTGAGCTTTGGCACAGCTGTAGCGAAAGGCACTGGGTTTGTACACTGTCTGTTTCTCAGGGCAGTGGTTTTGTTTGTTGTCATAAAAGGTAAAAGTCTTTAGCAGGTACTCGACATCACCAGTGGTTACTTTGAGCTGCGGCTTCTAGATCCATGATTCGTGGAAGTCTCCCGCTCGCGCCTCCCTCCAGATACCCCGACTTCACACTGGACGCATCCGACAGCCTTCTCTTGCTCCTGTTCAGGTCTGGAAAATAAGATTTATATAGTTTACTCCTAATTTGGAGGAGTGCAGAGGAAAGCTGTGTTAAAACTCATAAAATATGTCTAATGTTGTAACTTTTTTATAAACATTGCGACAAGTCGCAGTTCTGACAGATTATTGCAGTCTTATGTGTTCGCTGATCACCTGAAATGGCCAGCAGCATTTTGCGCCTGGCTCCAAAAGTAGAGACGCCCACTTCCTTCAGGTCGTCGTCAGAAAGGGTAAGAAAAGTCTGGTAGTCGATCTGTAAGAAATATTGTCAAAAGCAGCTTAACTGTTTTGTTTATAATATGATGACAAAGCTTTAAGCCCATATAACAGATAATCACATTTTTCTAATTTTGACTTAGTTTGGTGTGATAGCCTTTGTGGTAAATATGTATCTTTTTAATATCAATTTTAATGCAGTTAAGTTGCAAATTATGTGGTTGCTAGGTTACAGTTGTTGGTTCACCTCTACATAATGTCATATTTGCTGGACAAAATACAACTACAAATATTATAAAATTGCCAATATAGGTGAAAACGGGCAAAATGTTTGCTGAAATCTTAAATATAATAATGTTCACTGTGTTTTACTGACAATACAGTGGTGCTCATTTGAAAAAGCAAATTTTGGTAGGAGGTAGAAGTAGGTAGTAGTGAAGAAAGTAGTAAATATTTCCTCGCTCAATCTTTTGACACATGGGTTAAAATCCACATGAACTATTTTTTGGATGCAGTTACAGCCAAAAATGAAGAAACATCTTTTGACAGACAGCAAAGTGAAACTTGAGTGGGCCACCATAAGTAGCCAAACAGAATGCTGCTTTTGGCTGGTTATGAGAAATAAAATACTTAATTATTACATTCAGACATTACAAGTGCTGCATTTACAATATTGGTTTTGGTATTTAAAAAATCAGCTTTAAAGCAGAACCAAGTAACATTTTACCCTGATAAATGTCTTTTTAAGTTTCTGGGATGGTTACACATGTATTTTGGTCCATTTGAAGCATGTGTCTGTTCTCTTATCTGCCTCCTGGTGGAAATCCCGCCCTTGCAGTTTTAGAATTTTAAAATCCCGACTCAACCGACTCAACATTGGCTCTCGTGAAAAACTCTGGCTCCTTAATTTTCTTTTATTTGGCAATGTAAAATATGTATGAATGTGTTTTTTTCTGCCTTTTTTCAACACTAATACACAAAAATTAGGAAAATCTTTTGATTTGATAGGCGACCAAACAAAAGTTGCTTAGTTCTACTTTAAAGGTAAGTCATCAGGACAACGTTTCAAAATCAAGCTTTATTATTTCCATCCAAATGTGTTTTGAATCTGATTAAGCTGGCCTCATGTCACTATAACTGACATTTATCACATTTCATTAATAAGAGACACTGTGGTAGAGCTAGAACAAACTCAACCCCAAAAAATCAAAACTGAACACACAGCCACTTTGCCAAGACACAGGGGGGCAAACCACTTTAACAACTCTCACCTCAGAATCACCTCGTCTTTTTATTTGTGGGAGAAAGAAGAAAACCACACATGCTCTGTACAAAGGTTTTGAAGGAGCCACAATCATCTGTGTGCGTCACAAACCAAACAGCCCAAATGTGTTCAATTGTACCTCCTGTTCTTCAAACACGTCGATGTATTTGAGCAGACCCAGTTGGCTGAGCAGCTCTGGCAGGTCGTCCGACACCTGAGGGGAGGGGCTTCTCTGGCTGCAGGTCGACGCCCGCCGCGATGAGCTCACACCCTCGAAGTAACTGCTGCTGCACGAGAAAGTGTCGGCTGCACAGGGAGGAGACATGAGAGAGGAGTGAGAGCCACAGGAACAATATGAAACAGACGAGAGAGACAAAAAGACATGTGCTGAGTAGAAGGTTAACCAAGGCCAAGTATAAATATAATAAACTGTAAGTGTGATCATTCATTTTCTTATTCATTTCTATGAGTATTACAGTGTTGTCAATTGACCTGTACATGCATGTTGTTGGAAGTAGAAGGGAGCCAAAGTACCCAGAGAGAAGCACACTCCACCCAGAAGATTGTTAGATGTCAATTTTGGTCACTCCAAAATGAAAACTGAAAGTAGTTTCTTTGCTCAAGCTCCGACTATCCAGATATTAGCTAACTTGTCTGATAATGTCATCTTATTTAACAAGGGAAAGGTAATGAGTTAAACTGTGTGTGATCCTAAAGTTTGTTTCAGTGAGAAATGTAACCCACTGTGTTTATCTTATTATTACTACAAATTATAGTAGAAAGGCTTTAAAGTTGTCTGGACAGCGTATTCGACATTGAGACGTTTCAACTCTCATCCAAAAGTTATTTTCAATTTGATGTTTGATCACTTCTGGAATAATGAGGGATTACATCGATTTACAATAGATGACTTGACTTTTTATAGCTAATACTGTAATAAGCATTGTAGATCTATATATTTTTGCTTGACTACAGCAGCTATGTCACATTTTAATGTTGCTTTGAGCTACAGGTGAAAAAATCATTCCTCACAACTGAATGTAAAAAAATTGTGTTTTCATAAGCAAAATTCTATATTTCTACTTTGCATTTGTGTCTGTGAAAACGAAAACGGTTGAGTTTTTACTGTGATCTTTCATTTCATTGACTTTATTTTGAAACATGTGTCATTGTTATCTTTAGTCAATTAAATTCATCATACTAAATGAAATGCTACGTGATCAAAAATAAGGAAGGAAGAAGCAAAAGCGTTTCCAGTCCTATCCCCAGTTCACATCTCATATTGATTACATGAACAATAAAGGTTCCTCACAAAATGCAAAAGAAATGCATACAAAACTTCATACAAAACACCTTAAAAACTCTTTTAAATTGCTGAATGTTTGACATTGATTTCTCGGCAAACTGTTCCATAATTTAACGCCTCTGATTGAAACGTTGAAACATCCTTACTCTGCAGCTAAACTAATTTAGAAAAATATCTCCTACATCCTTCCTTTTAGATTCCAACGTAATATTTTATAGTGTGTTGCACAGATTGAAGAAATAGCAGAGATAAAAAATGCACTTGTGGTTGTGCACTCACAGGTTTTGTCGCTCCTGCCTCGGCTCCCGGAGGAGGTGAACGCGGGGAAGGCAGAGGCGGACGTGAGGGTGGAGGGGGGCGACGAGGGGGAGGAAGAGGAAGAGGACGAACCCCGCCTCTCTCTCCAGTTCTCAGACTCACTGCCGTTGCACACTTTGTTCATCTGCGAGGCCCACGGCTAGATAAAAAGAACATTTAAAGTTTAATGCGGGTTATTACAGTGGCATGAGAGCCTTGTATCTGTCGCCTCACATCTGACACTTTAAAAGGGCATTATAATACCACAGTCCATAAGCTCAAAGTCCACACGGGAAGTTTTCCTAACGCATAAAATAGTGAGCAATCGAAACTTTTAGTGGAGGCTTTTGTTTTAAGAAAAAATAAAACCACAGATGTTTAGCTAAAATGGCTTTTATTATTTTAGAAAGTATTATATTGTATCCCTGAATTACACTTTTAGCCCAAGTGCAGGCAGTTAATGTGCGTATGACACCATTGTATAAGTTTCTAGTTTAATTTGTTTTTATTATAGTGTTATTTGGTGGATTAACTACAATTTATGTTGTAAATATAAATTGTAGTTTTTTACGAGAGTTTGTGGAGGAATGTTGGAAATTCTTTTAAAAATTGCACTATCAGTGTAGTTTTTTTTGTAGTTAAGGTCCACCACCTGCTTGTCTCCAAATGTTGTAGCTTTGTATGAATGAAACCGTACAGTGCTAACCCAACCCATTAGACACATTTATATTGCATTTATTTAATTACACGTGCTTTTACAGGTAAACAATAACCTCAAAAACATGTTAACTGCACCACAGATCTGACCCGGAACTTAACCTGCCAGTGTCTCCATGGGAACTGTTAAGTGTAAAACCATAGATTCAAATAAAAGAAATAACATCAATGTCAAGGGAGATGCCAGGTTTTAAATCAGGGCTATTCACTGAGCAGTATTTTTGGCCCAGCAGGATAAAAAAGGTCATGAACAACTGCCATATTGTTTGATAGACAATTTGATTTTGTTCTTAATGCACTTTGGTAGCTGTCCTATTCGGTACTATACATTATTTACATTTTAATCATAATCATCATCATTTGAACCAGATTCTGTCATTCATGGTTAAAATCTTAGTTGTTGACTGACACTCTGTTTTGGCTTAGTCCTGATTTAATCCTGTTTTATACAGGAATGCATTGTTTTATTTTGTATTTATTGCAATGAAAAAGCTAATTTCTAATATATAGTTAGTACCTCTGATAGTTGTTTGTGATTACTGAGTGTAAAACACATTTGTAGTCCGGCCCTCAAACCATAGCCCTACGAAAAATCTGTCCCAAATATTTGTATTTGTCGGAAACATTTGTGACTCTAGTGTTTTCCATTTATCTACATAAGACTATAGTGACACAAAGAATATTTACTAAAACATTTGACAGAATACCACTTGTTTTGTAATTTCTCACGTATTTCCTCTACATTTCAGCAAAGCTCTGGGTTTGAAAATCAAAACATTTACTTCTTTATATTTATGCTTTTTTGCTGAAACAAGAAAAAAAAACATATTTTTGTGCAAACATATTTCTTAGCTTGTTTATCACTTTGTATTTGTCCATTTTAGTTCATTCCTATACTGCTGCTCTGCTCTTGTTTTCCTGTTGCTTTTGTAGCCTCCTTATAACTCGGCTGATAGATTTGGCCTTGAAACTATTTTTTCCTCAATGGTAAATCTATAATAGCAGGAGCACGCCCATTAACAATGCACAGCACACCGCGCTCTCACCGCTTTTGCCTTTAAAGAAAATTGAAGTTACACCAATGTTTCCCGCTCTTATTAAAGCCCACGCTTGTTTACTGCTCCCTCACAGAGCCAGAGTTTTAAAAGTCTCACTTAGGTAAAACACAAATAGCCGTGTTGACCGCAGCAGTATCAGCCACTAGGTAATTGAGCCTACAAATTGGCAGTGCTTACCACACAGAGAGATAAATGTTTCACGCGGTTAGAGGGCAGCAGCACTAAACCAGACTGTGCGATTTGGCCACAACAGGGAGCAGAGTTTTAACTGTGCCACAACAAATAAAAACTATTCAAATGCAAAGTTCAGCGGGAGATTTAAAGGTCTCAAAGTGGTTCTTAGCTGATACCTGCTGGCTGGTGTCAGGTAAGGCTTGTAGCTGCGGCGGCTGACGTTACGCAGCTCTTTGATGGCTTCAGCTGGCATCGACTTAGAGAAACCCAGGCCACTCCACGTGTCAGTAGGAGTCCGCACTTCAGTCACCACAGGCTTCCTCTGCATGGCTGTTTAACAAGCACAAGATCCAAAAAATGAGAAAAGAAACACCTGAAATACAATCTAAGAACTGTGTGGCTATTTCAGGCAATGAGTTGTATTCATGTTTTTTATTTAAAGGAGACATATTGTGGGTTTTTTTCATGTATTTTGTAAACAAAGTGACACACAGTAACTATGTCTTTCATGTCCATTTTAGAGTCAAATTGAAATTATTCATAAAGCTTTAAATGACATGGCCCCTTCTTATATTAAAAATTACATAGTTTTGTTTCATCCTAACCGTACAGATGCTGGACTTTTGGTAGTTCCTAGAATCTCTAAAAGCACAATAAAAGGCAGAGCATTTAGTTATCAAGCTCCCTGGTTATGGAATCAGCTCCCTGCTCATGTCAAAGAAGCTAACACATCTTTACATTTAAGATTAGGCTCAAAACGTTCCTCTTCGGATTAGTTATGGTCAGGTCAGTTCTAGTCAAGCTGCCCTATAAACTGGAGAAAGTATGACAACTTGAGCACTATCCTCTCACTTCTCCTAGTTTCCCTGTAACTGTGTCTCTAGGATTAGGCTGTCCTGGTCCTGCTAGACGGGTCAATTCCCTCTGTTAATAGACGGTTATTCTTAGTCACATCTACAGCCTGTCTGTCCATGGGAGTGAATCTCTTCTTCACTGTGGTTCTCCTTGATGTTTCTCCTTTTCCCCTTAGTTTTTTTTTTTTTAGTTTTTCCTTGCCGAGAAGGAGAGTCTAAGGACAGGAGATGCTCTGGACAGTTTGCTTTTTTACTAATAATCTGCTTTGACATCTTGATTATTTCTGAATGTTTATTGTTTTATTTTATTTTTTACCATTCATATAGGCTAAATTAATAATCTTGTCCTGTTGTTGTGATTTTGGGCTATACAAGAATAAATTGATTTGATTTTGTTCATTGCAAAACACAAAAGTGATCAAAAATGGCTTAGAATTATAAACAAATCCATTGAAAACTGCAGAAATGATAAGTCATCTTCAGTGTAGCAAGCAGCAGACCATTTTTATTTTTTGTGTTGGGAAAATGGCTTCCTGACAATTTTGAGCCCTAAATGAATGTAACTTTGAATGTACTCAGTAATTACAAGTAGAACAAAATTAACTGTTAAATGAAATCTCTAAAGTGACACAATTCATGTTTGTAAGCAAATGTTTAGAACTTATATTTATTCAACAGATACATATTTTTACACAAATACAGCTGTGCTAAAGCTAAAACGCTGACTACCTTTTAAGGAAGTGACAAATAGTCGTAGTTATGTTCTCAATCTGATTACACATTCAAACCACATTGAGTTTACTTAAGTTCACACAGGCGTTTTCACTTCAGTTGATACATTTGTTTATAAAAATGCATTTTGAGCTGCTTTTTGAAGTGTTGATGTGACCCTTTCATATTCTGTGGTAAATTATTCCAAACCTGCATGACTCCAAACACCACTGTATGTTGGCTCTGCCTTGATTTACAATTTTGGCAGAGCGAGGCAGTGCCCTTCAAAAAGCCTTGGAGAATAACAATGACTGTATTTATTGTGTGGCTTCATGTCTCCCAACATTGCCAACAATCGCTCTTGTACTGTGCTACTTTATAAAATAGAGGAAAAAGTCAGGAGGAAGGTACAGGATGGAGGTCTGACTGCGACTGAAAATATAAGGACAATTTGTATTTTCTATCTGTGTTTACAGCTGTTGGGTTTGTTTATGTCAATGTTTGTGCAGTTTAAGTCTCTGCTTTTAGTCTTCACGTTTTAGTTGATATCATTTGTTTTTTGCTGTACTATAAGTTGTAGTAAATGCATAGATATAAAAATGATAAAAGATATAAAAACTTTCTGCTAGTTTAATTTGATGTGGACAGAACCTTTTTAAAACTAAGACAAATCATAAAAAGTGCAGCTCTCTGCATTTTGAGAGTTCAACAGAATTAGTTTTACTATAGAATTATTCCTTGTTCCATCAATTGTTTAAGTTATTGGTTGTAAAGAATCTCATCATATGAATGCAAAGATGGCAGTAGTTTGTTACAATGGTAAAATGTATTGCTGAGATTTGGACATAAGTATCAATCAATATCTGTTATTCGCTTTACTTTGCAGAGCTTATAGAGTATGTTTTAAGCACCAAAGTAGAAATTCTGCATCGAGTCATTCCGCTTCTGTCTCCAGACTTCAGCTTTTCTGTTTCTGATAAATTTCAGTGGTTTAGGGAATTCCAGACTCAACTTTGTACCAGTGGTTCTATGAGATAACAGAGGGAGATAATACAGTTTGAACTGGATTTGAATTGGATTTCTATATTTCCTGGATATCACACAAATCTCAGCACATAAACAAAGCACATAGCTTACTTGTACCTGACACTGATGATGTTGCCGGTTTGTTTACATGGAGATAATTAAAAATAGCAACATATCTGGCAACACTCCAGCAGAAAACATACATCAAGCAGGATAAATCTGACCCGAGGGCAAAGTGAGGCCCTTGGACCAATTTTTGTTCTCCCTATAAACTCCTAAAAACTGTCCCAAAGGTCAATAAATAATGTATTTTACTCCACATTTAAAAAAATCTTTTTTAAAAGCCAAAATCAAGTATTTTACAGTTGTTTTTACGCCAGAATAAAGGTCTTGTGGCTCAATTAATTTTGTCCTAGATGCATCAATATAAATCTTTCATTGTATATCCACTTACATACACTATATGGATTATATTTAGTCTGTGTTTTAACATCCCTTGATAAAAAGTTTGGACACTCTGACATACTGTACATGTGACATACATGAACAAAGGATCTGGAGATGACAGTGTTTTTGCCCATAAAATATTACATAGTATGGCTTTAAATTTACATATCTTCATGGACACAAGCATGTGACACACAATCAGGGCGAGCTGTAAGCCAGATCTGTGGAGAGAAGCGTGTCGGCTCATTTATATAAAGTATGTTTCAAAGGTAATTTTGAGCAATAAAAACACTCATAGTGAAATAAATTCAAAGTAAAAATAAAATCACTATAGACTCAAGTAAGGGGCGGGGTCTCACGTACAGTACATAGAGCACCTTTGAAGCTTTGGCACTAAAACAGCAAAACTTCCAATATTCTCAACTCCATGTGTCATAAAAATGCACTGCAGGTTTTCCTGCATCGCTATGACGACCCGAAATATTTGCTGTTAAATAATGAATCACAAACAGCTCTTCATCTCGTCTCTTGTGTACGCCACAGTAATAAACCTCAAACCGAACGACAAACAAGTGACTTCTAGTGCGAGCTGGATCAGAAAACATGTGCGAATGTGCCATAAAAAACAGCACCAGGCTCCAGATAGCACAGCAGCTATCACTGGAAGGCAGACATTTGCTATACACTTGTGCTGCAAGTCCAATTCATACACTGGCATATGGGGGTCTTAATGGCTGTGAGGCAGATGGCCCATTCAAACTGCTAATTCATAATCTCATAAAACAACACTGAGGGAATATAGTAGCATTTGGCTGCAAATCATCCCGGTATCGCTCATTCAAAGTGATGAATGAGGCTGCGTTGTGTAAATGTGTGTAAGTGTGCACAGTCTCTTATGTGTCTGCTTGAGTTGAGCCACAGCAAGCGCCAGGGCCACTCTGTTAAAACTTTGGCACGCCCGAACCATAACAGCCCACTTCATCAGTTGTTCTGGCAGAAATAAGTTCACACAAAATCTCTTTTATGAAATTACAGGTCTCTCAATCATCGGCGCAATCCCAAAACTAATTGGTAAATTGAACAAAGTGTATATTTGGTTTGGTTTCCCAAATTTCAACAATAACACCAGCAGCACTCTGTAAAGTTTACTGTTACAGCCAAAACTACTTTTCCATGTACTCTAATGAATGTTGTTACAATACAAATTAATGCTACATTATCAAAATGCTGTGGTAATGTTAGTGTAAGAAACAATTTAATGAATATAATTAGAAACTAGTTAAGAGTTTTTCAGGTTGATACTGATTGGTTAGAATTCTGGGAAACTGCGGGCTGAAAACCTCTGCTGATATGGTTCAATGTTGAAAATCTTCTCCAAATTACATAATTTAAATTAACTGTAAATTTCCCCAGTCAAGAAAAGTCACTTTTTGTGCGGAGCCTTTAAAGTTGGAGGAGCTGATTTTCACGCTGCAAACACTAATTGGGTTTTAAATCTTTAAATGTATTCATTTTGGTTGCATTTATGGCTAATAAATGTATTTTCTACAACAACAAAGTGAAACAGCCAATCAGAGCGCTGAATTGGCTCCTGATTAGAATGTATTATTCAAGTCAGACACAGTGGCCCAAATATAAAATTGGCCTTTCCTGGAGAATTAAAGTCTACAGCTGATAAGCCAAGTTGAACAAATACTGGCCCAGTATAACAGTCTTTTCAGTTACTGAGAAATATAAATAAATATAAAAAAAATTAATTGTTTTAAATTTTTATAGTCTGAATCCCAACTCTTTCCAAACTTGTGACCATGCTTTTATAAGACAGGGAAGAGAAAGGGAACACAGGCAGATTAAAAATAGTATTTGATATATATATTTTTTAATTTTTAAGTCTTAATTGTATGACTAAAAGGGAACTATTATTGTGATTTTTTAAATATGTTTTTCAAAAAATAGCCTAAAAGTCAGTCACTTTTCCCAGTCAGTGTAAAGCTCTGCTCACTAGAGCTTGCAGGAAATCCATTTTAAAGTTATAGTCCCAGCAACTGAAAGGGTTTATGTTATCTTAGAGCTACTGAACACAAAACTCTGGAGGCCAGAGTCCAATGTAGATAAAGTACTGATGTGGTGCCTCCTCAGTCCTCTGGGACGTGCAGCAGGAAATTGGCTTAATACAGGAAGATAAAACATTTAGGACAACTCACCTCTAGTCGCCAGCAGCTTCTTCTTCTCGTAGTCAAAATCCTACGCAGACAGAGTAAACAGAAGAGCACAGGTAAATAATGCATGAAAGTGGAAGGAAATGAAATAGCAATAGGAGACACAACAACAGTCACACGTTCTTCTACTGCAACAAACATTAATATTCAAGACCGAAGAAGAAACAAATCAAATACCAAAACAAACACATTTATAGCCTCATGGTGAATCGCTCACCACATCTGCAGTCTTTAAGAGGGCTGCAAGTTTTAACTGATTATCTGTGACTAGTCAACTGTATACAAAAAATAATGACTGTATTTTGATTCGCATACGCACTCTAAAACACATTCAAACAGGTATTTTATAACAAAAACAAACAAATATCAAAAAGAACTCTTAAAGTAATAGTTGAAGCCTGGACCTCGTCTGGTCACCGTGTCCCTCTTTCGGATTGGGTTTTATTAAAAAAACTGCTGATTACCGCTAGCTTCTTTCTGGTGGGTGAACAGCTCCACACACTGGCCGTCTTTATAATAGCTGCTAACTGTAGCTTGAGTCCACAGTCACGTTATTAGATAGTTTCATACTTTTTGATACCATAAACATTGCAGTGAAGAACACAGGCACTTAATTTAACATAACGAAATCCACAAGTACATCTTAGCTATTTAGAAACATCAAGCTAGCACAGAAAAGACTACTCGTGTTGTGGATAAAGTCACTAGCTTAGCCTATACGAAGCGTGTGGGTATACAGAATGTGGGAAAAGCCATTTAAATTATTATAGAAAGTTATCTCGTTATTACGAGATAAATATTTATATTTTCGTGAGTACGACGGAGCGCCGTACATGATTGACAGATTAATTAGAATACTCAGGGACACGGATCATCCTCCGTACAAAAAACAAAACATGGCTGCTTACGACAAAAAAAAAAAAAAAAAAAAAAATATATATATATATATATATACATGCAAAATATAAAAAAATATCATGTGGAATTGAAAAATATTGCAGATTTCTGCAGAATCAGTGAGTGAAGCAAAAAACAATTTTAATGTGAGATGAGTGAGGTTAAATTTTGGTCTAAATGACAGACGATGACCAATCAGCTCCTTTGTTTTATCATGCAGATAAAACGATTGGCCGGTACATTTGGAGTTGATCTGAAACACAAGCCCACTCATTGCATTTTGCTAAAGCTGGGGTTCTGGGTCCTCCTCTCTTACTGAAAAGATTGGACACCTACTGTAAAAAGGCAACCAGACAAATATTATAGCAACTATCCACAATCTGTGTCTGCTCCTTCACAACTGAGAAAAAAAATCAGAATAGAACTGGAATAGAAAATTCCAGTCGAGATATTTGATTTTGAACATTCCAGGCAAGCAAAATGCCTCATATCCACACATCCATCCCAATACATATGATTTTGCCCAGCACCAGTTACAGCCTGATATGTAAGTAGGAGCTGAGTACAGGCCTAATAATTGTCATTAAAAGATCACAACAGTTACAACTAAATGTATAGAATTTGTGTTTTTTTTTTTCAAATTCACAGTCAACTTGTACAATCAAAGGTTTAAGTCAAATATAGAAGAAAAACTGCCAGTCATTGTGTGTGAGATGTTAAAGATCTCAGTTGAAAGGTGAGGAGCCGATTCCTCTCACCTCAGATCTGGATGAGTCAGCATGGTCGCCCCTCAGGCTGTTCCGACGTCCCCCCTCCTCTGCGCTGTTTAGTAATCTAGAGCAGCCACGACAAATTTAGAGTACAGTGTGCAAAATGCAAAGTTTATCTTAGGTCGTTCTCGTCAGAGCAAAAGAAAACAGAAACATGATAAAATGTACAAGGACGACTAATTATGTACATGACAGTTTTTTAGGTTAACAAGATAAGAAATAAACGAGTCAGCAAAATGTAGCAGATACCAACTATTTTTTTCTCTCTTTTCAGTTCTTTGTGAGAGATCTAGCACATGCAGGTGTAAGCAAGCCACTGAATTAATCAAGTTATGAGGGTAAAGTAGATCTTAAAGGACAAATAGTATGCATTTTTTGTATTGTTACAGTCTTTTAAACACACTCTTGTATGTTGCATTTGTGTTTTAAAACTTCAAAGAATGACTATGGGCTCCATTTACTTTACTAAGGGAAATAAACAAACCTAGCTTGCTTCAACATGCAAACAGTAGAAATTAATTGATTTTTTGACCTTGAAACAGCATAAGAGATCTTGTAGCTGGACCGATGACATCACAAAACTGGAAATGTTATACTGGAGTTTCGGGGTTTTTTTGGTCAGAGGTGAGGTGACTTACTAAGCAGATCATCTAACTAGCGTGAATAAAGGAAAACACAACTCTATGTATGTTTCTGTTGAGAGAACAATGAGGTATGATGAAAATTAAAGAAAAAGTGGGCATAAAAGCAGGAGTCATTTTCTTTGTGTAGGGCTATCCATCAGTAAGATGTGAGCTCATCTGATGCTAAATCAGTTTTAAGTGCTTAAACGCTCACCTATATGAAAGAGCCTGTCCTGTTGAATGGCGTCTTCCTCTGCCATAAATCCTGTTGATATCAGGAGTCGGGAGACTTCCCCTCCGAGACAGAAAGCCCACTCTGTTAAAGCTGCTGGTGCTCACTGAGTCACAAAAGTCTGGTGATGTGTCCTTAGGATCCTCTCCGTCTGATTGGCCAGAAAGATCCTCATTTTCTGGAATCTGAAGAAGTCAGTTTAGGTAAATGCTTGAGGCATCATACATCACCTGCTATCTTTTAACGTGTACTATGGACAAAAAAACATAACATATTTGGTCTTGTAAGTGTTTCTATAGAGACATGTTTAACGCCAGATCAATTTACTTAGTGTGCCATTTCCAAGAAATTAAAATGGACATGTACAGCTTCTGATGTTGTTTTTTACTCCGCTGTTTCCACTTCAAAATGCATATTTGTTTAAAAATACCTTCTCCAGTGGACGGCTGTCTGTTCCCTTCAGCCTGGCCTGCTTTCCTCTGAGGGAGGATTGAGGCCTGGAGGTGGCGAGGGGCGGAGCTTAGCAGTGACCACACCCTCTGTAGGTGGTGCAGATGCAGTGCCTGGACAGATCATAAGAAAGTGTGAAACTCTAACTGCCAAAAAAGTTCAGAATGTATGAAAGCTCTCCAAAAAAACAAACAAAACAAATGGAAAGTCCAAACGATATTATAGTCAATAGCCCAGAGTAATAGAATTAGAGAGAGAGAGAATCATGTTTTCAACCCAAAAATATACTTAAAACACTTTTGATATGCTCCCATTTGTCAGAAGCTGAACTAAAGACCAGTTTTTCTCAACATCACCTAATATTTGCCCCATTTGTGTTAGTGAGCACTTCTCCTTTGCCAAGAAAATCCACCCTGAAGGTTTTTCATTTTAAGATACTGATTAGACATCATAGTGTGCCATGCCAGGTTGAAGCCCTCAGTTTTAGCACATAGTACAATGCTACAGATAGAGCAAGTTTGAAAGTGTGCATTTAATCACAGAAGCATCCACAGAGATGTCGCCCCTGCACTGAATGCTAATTTCTCTATCATAAACCATCAATCAAAACATTTCAGAAACTATAATACTATATCTACCTGGATATACTGTAAGTGTTGTATTTATATTGGCTCACTGTGTGTAAAATAAGAAACAAACAAAAAACATGTACTTGTTCCTCTACTAAACCTAAATAAATCCATTAAACCAGAAGAGTCCCATTGAGATTAAAAATATTTTCAGGGATAACAGAACTCTAAATGTTATTGCAAGATTTTTTTGGTGGATTTAAATTAGAAGAAGCCCTCCAAGTGTGTTTAATTATGATTTGTTAATATGCACATGGGTTCTTCTCTCAAAATAATGTTTAAAGATGGAATTAAATTTATTTTTGTATTGCCCAGTACCACAGCAGCACTTGCCACGAGGCTTTACAAAACAGGTTAAAACTGAAAATCAAATTTAAAAAAGAGATTGAAAAAAAAATGAGAGCAGAAAAATAATAAAAAATAAAGATCGTCTCATGTTTTCAGAATTTAATCAGATATTTGAATGCTCACTCTGCTCGGAGAGCCTCAGTTGCTGCAGTAACATGTTGAGCCAGTAGTGGGTTAGTCCGCTGCCGGTCGTCACGGGGTCAGAGGTCACTTGGGTTTCTTTGGTGATTTCACAAGAATCCAGCCCGAGGAGGAGACGACGAGCCTCGTAAAGACAAGATATGTTCCTCTCCAAACCTTTCACCACCACTGACTGAGAAACACAACAAAATTAACAATGTTTAGTGCAAAATGGAAGTAAGTATAATGACTGGAATGAAATTTGGCTTAAAGTAAATGAAAGTGGTTGAAATAGTCCTAAAATGCACTAAACCCAATATGAAGAGAAAATGTACTTTATTTCACGTGGATAGCTTGTGAAGAGAAACCTTTCAAACATCAAAAAAGCTGTGTTTGTACAATTTTGAGAAATGGTGCAACAGCTGTGATGCATTTCATGTCAGCCATTGGTCACCTGGTTTGTGAACAACTTTCTTTCAGCCGTGTTACGAAAAATGATCAAAGTCAGATAAGATTTCTATTTCAAAGCTGTCTACAATATAAACACACGAGGCATGTCAGCAACAAGCCAAATATAGGCTTTATAGACACATAGAGCAGTGAAGTGCATGGATAATTGATACCTTGCTGGTTTGTTTGACTTTGGGCTTGACACTAATGAAGACTCCCAGGTTTTGCATCATCTGAGCCAGTTTAGAAGGATCTGCCTCGCCGTCCTCTCGCATGTCGAACATCAAACAGACAGGCAGGCAGTCCTAGGCATTGCCACACAAACACAAAGTAAATCAACTGTGTGAAAATAATACAAATGTTTCATCTCAAATGTCATGAACCCTTCACTTGTCTGAAATCCAGCCCAACAGAGTCTCATAACCTTTTATATTACAGTGTGTGTAGCATAAGTTACAGCAGTGGTTCCCAACCTTTTTTGTCCAAAGTACCCCTTACATTTTGTCCCACACGCCCAGTACTCCCTAACTTGTGCTTTTAGGTAAATAAATGGGATTTCTAGGAGAATACTGTAAATTGTTGCTTTTGTATTTTCTTGTTTTCGTGAAATACTGGCTTAAAATGCCTCAAAAGTATTTACAAAATCATCACAATAATTTTTATATTCATTAAAAAAGTCAGAAAACATTCCAAGTACCCCCTAGTGAGGGTGTGTGCGTGCCCCTGAAGGTCCACGTACCCCTGGTTGGGAAACACTGAGTTACAGAATCTGTGATAGAAACATAATGATATATATCAGTCGGCTGATATTTTGGGACCGATATTTAGATTAAATTTTTTCTTTTTCATAACCCATATCGATCTATCTATAATCTGTGAAGTGGCACAGAAAAAACGCATAAGCATATTTAGAGGATTACAATCTTTTTTACCATTTGTGAAACTAGGATTGAACAATATGACAACACCAATCGAATTGTCAACACATCCTTGTGAAAGTATGTTTGTTTGTTTTTTTGGTGAAACTGTGTAAGATTTTACCCTTGTGTACAGTATGGTTGTGCTGTCAATATCAAACTAGAGATAAAAAATATATATAAAAACATCTTTAAAAGACCAAACTACAAAAATTGAGCAGAATGTTTAGTTAAAACCTAAATGCATTTATACTAACTCTATTTTTGTAAAATTTATTTGCAATGCGCACTTTAAAAATGTTGAAGAGTAGAAAGTACAGACAAATCATCCAAATGTATTCTATGTAATGTACGAACAATAAAAAAGAGTAACAAAGCACTTCTTGTCTACTTCTTCCACCTTAAAAGGTGCACTGTGTAATTATCTGGAGGTGAAAAGTCAACTACACAATTTTAGTAGAAATAGTCATTTAAAACCATACTTTGGAACATTGTCAACAGTGATAGTTGTGTGTTATGCCACAATGTGAAAAAATATGACTAAAGGAACAACTTCTCTATGGCCCACTATTATTTATTTAGTGCTTTAGTCAAGTGTATCTTTGGTCAAAAGTTACACAGTGTACCCCTGACATGTGTGATTAGTTTGTCCCACACTGACCATGAGCTGTTGTCGGGCCAGACACACTCCGTCAGGATTGCCCTGGATGAGCAGTGTGGGGGGGCTCTGGGGAGCGCTGAGGTCCGGTAAAATGATCTGAGTTTGGGTCTGGTGCATGACGCTGAGAAAGTGAGCTCCGTTCTGTCCCAACAGGAACAGGTGCTGCTGCGAGGTCACGTCCAGCTGAGTGCTCACGGCCCCCGACGTGACCTCTGACCCCAAGAGCAGCTCCATCAGGATACAGGTGGCTTTCTGATACACAAAAGTTAAGGTTTGTTTTAAGGAGAACATACGGTATTGTGAAAAAATAAACTTTAATTCACATTTTTTTCATTGCAAAACTTCCCGTTTAAAACTGCAGAACTGATAAGCTCTGCCTCTCTATGGTAAAATGTAACTTTAATAAGCCACAGACATAAAAATTAAAATTTTTTGTTGTCGGAAAGTGTCTTCATGACTATTTGGAATCTTACACGTTTTACTCGCTATCCTAATTTTGTATTCAATGAAAGTAAATACAGACAAGTGGGCGGGGATAGGTGGTAGGTGAAGACGGAGACTTTCTGAGCACTGGAGCATCAGCTGCAGGACAATACAAGCTTACTCAAACATGCAAGAATCAATCAAAATACAACTTTGGGTAAACTAATGATGAGAGAGCACAGCTGTAACATGGCTAAAGGTCCCCTTTAAAAATGCCTAATAAACTCTTGACATTGCCAATTTTGTATGTTTATTAAAATTAAACTTTGTTGTGTATTGGCATGTTGCTAAACTGTTTTTAAACAATAAAAAGAACTTTGATGCTAAAACCTGTTTTGTACATTATTACTATTTTGTACTTTTAACATGTTTTGTACTTACTTACTTATATGTTTGTACTTACCTTGACATTAGCTGCGTTCCCCTGCAGCCCCCAAACCGAACAGCAGCTCCCATAGAAGCCAGGCTGGGTCTGAGGCACTGCTCTGAAGCTCACACTCACACCGAGAGACTGCACCACCTGCTGGACGAGCGGGGAGCTCACATCAGGCAGCGGCTGAGGCACCAGACTCACTGGGAGGTCAAAGGTCAGGGCCAGCGGCTGCAGATCCTAGGACAAGATTTACACAAGGGTTTGAAAACAAGAAGAGAATAGACACCTGAAAACGTGGCATGACAAAGGTGGCTTTCTGACAAATGCACCTGTCTGGGTTCTATCATAAACTCTATTAATCATCGTATTGATCTGTGTCTTGACAGCAGAGTCGAAATTGAGTTTTCAGAAGAAATATTTCTCTTTGTGTTGTGTCTGTGGAAATTATACACAAGCCACTTACTCTAATCCTTTTCCGGGCTTCTTCCACTCCATCTACGGGACCAGCAATAGACACCTGCAAATAACACCAGGGACGTTATTCAAATTTAAGCAGACTTCACAGTGATAGAGATAGATTCTTACCTGGTTGCTTTTCTCTCCAGACGCATTGTGCCGATTTGAATCTGGAAAGTGTATATGACATGACGTTACTTCCATGACCTTTTTGATGTTTCCTCCTCCTTTCCCGATCACATGAGAGTGCTCTGTGTACGCAACATCCATCTTTAGAGTCACTTTGTTCACCTGGACAGACAGACAGACAGGTATCACTGCTTTAGTTGTTTTCCTTCCAACTAACATAAGTGATTACCTTATAAAGCATCGTGCATTTTATAACTAATTATAATTGAGGGTAAATGTCAGTTTGTTTGTGTAGCTGCAGTGACATACAGTGATTATAATTGAGGTGAAAAGGTTTTAGTAATTAAAAACAAGAAATACAATTATGAAGTCCGTGCAATTCAAGAAAAGTTTTCACCTGTCAATGTTATTTGCAAACTAATAAACTTTAAAATATTAATTGTGCTTGTTAATGTTAAATACTCATGTTTTTTTTTTCAGATATGAAGATTCCTTCCTGAATCCTTCGCTATTACAGTTAAATGTCATAACTTTATTGAATTTGAATGGACAAAGGTTCTTACTCAATCTACAAATATTTGCTTAAAACCCGTTGTATTCTATGTACAGTATTGGAAAAAACATTTTTGTATTTAGTGGCAAGTAACCATTCGTATTGGGGATAGAAAAAGAGTTTGAAAAGTTTGAAAACTGTTCGAAGTATCCAGCGATCAAATCAAAAGGCCAGAATCAATCTGTTTTGCTCATGCAGCCAATGACCAACACACACACTATTGTATAATACAAATAAAAATACAATAATAGTCACAATATTTGAAGAAACAAAGCGTAAACTTGTGCCAGACCTGACTGAATGTGCTTTATTATGATGTGTTCACAACTGATGGGTGGACCTCTAAATATGGACACTAAATATTACTGTTTACTGTTTAAATGTTGATAAAAATACAAGTTCTGAGCCCTAACAATGGTGGCTTTGTTTTAAATGTAACTTATCATGGTTTATTTTGTGTTTTAAGGCAAAAAAAGTTGGTAAAGATAAACTAACAAAATTGAAAAAAATCAAAAATTGTGGCTGAAAAATCGAAACTGAATCAAATCGTGACTTAAGTGAATCGTCCCATCCATAAAATGAACTAAAATGTATTTTGCATTGTGTTGCTTTTTATCAAATCAGAGTACTGTTTTCTGAATACATGGAACACTTCCATGTTGGATTATTTTATAATTATAGGGTAAAAGCATGACTTAAGATTCAAACCACTTTAGATTTTTGGTTCACAACTTGTTTTCTTGAGTTTAAAACCTAAATTGTGGCTAAAATACTGAAATGTATGTAACTGTATTCTGATTATCACCAATTGTGACTGACAGTTATTTAAAGTGCATATGACAAGTTTCCAACTTTAACTTAATTTGGTAGATTAATACCTGTTGTAAATATAAATGATAGTTTTACATGAATCAAGAACAAGTTTGTGTACGAAATGTTAGAAAATATGTTGAAAATTACAGGAAGTTAAGCAGTGATGACATCACATTAGGGAGGCAAGTACATTTGTAATTTTCTCAACACATTTATATGCCCTTAAACATGGAAATAACAAAAACACAAAATTACTGTGTACTAGTGTTTTTATGTCTCAAGTAGTAAAAGCATGTTACATTAGAGGAGTTTGGCCCAGTTTAGCGTGATGTCACCATCTATGAACAGGAAATACATTTTTAATCCTATAAAAAGGCTAAATTGGTATGAGCTTTGCAAAATCATTAGTAAAATCTTAAATCTAATGATCTTAACTTTGTCTTAGTGAAATGAGAAGTCCAACCTGTCAGAGGCTTAGTTAAAGACTGTGTTTTAAACAGTACAAGTATTTACTTGTTACTTCCCCACCCCAAATCATTATGCATGCTCCTTACCCTGGTTTCAAGAACTTCCAAAATCATCTTCTTTGCTTGTAAAACGTTGTCTTTTTTCCCCTCGACTTTCACGTGTGGATCTAGTTTGAAATACAACAGGTTTCACAGTTACCAACGATACCATTTTGCGTTAATAATAATACATCTGAAACAGCTCAGAGGAACCGTTTTAGCACCTTTCTTTGACTTGGCACCAATCTTCAGCTTGGAGGGCCATTTCACCTGCGTCTCTGTCTCCTGCATCACCTAACGGAGCAAAGACAATGAGTGAGAAAGGAGTTATATTCAATTCACTATGCGTCGGTAATCAGTAGACTGGTAAAAATAAGGCAAGACACAGAGCAGATCACAATACAAAGGCTGATTTGCATTTGAAACAGCCTCAATCAACACCCTCCATAAACCCACTAATCACAGGATACAGGCTACACAAAATACAGGGGAGTTTGAAGCTACATTTAACCGGCAAGCATTAGTGATGATGAGGTGGAAGAGGAGTGATTTCTCTTTTGTTCTGAGTTGCTCGATTAAATATAATGCCAGGTGTGGGAGGAAAACTCACTCGCAGGAAAAACTGCTCTCCTGTCTCTGCGCCGTCTGTCTGCGGAGCTGAAAGACACGTAAGGTTTGACAAAAAAGTGTAAATGATTAGAGGTAATTAAAGAAAGAACGTCAACTTGAATGCTAATAGACTTTTGAACAGTTTGTGCACAAAAACAGAAAACTAGAGGCAAAGGTTAAGTGGAATATAATGTGATTTCAATAGAAAAAGTTAGAGTCATCATTTATTACAAATTATGATAAACTACATTTTATGTAAGTAACCTCAAAGCCTTTAAAAGACTTTTGCAGTGGTACTTTACATAGTTTGTTTATTTAATTATGAAAGATACTTAATGCAGGAATAATCTAATATGTTGTTGAACAAAATGATTTGACTATTTCTCCCATTTCCAGTAGTTATATATGACCTGTGTTGATATAGTTACACTTTTAAAGAGATAGAAATCCCATTCGTTGTAATGAAAAAACAAAGTGACTTTTTTCTAAACTGGAAATTTAAAATCAGCAATCTAAAGGACACATTATATTGTTTAATCATGCTCTAACTTTATCAAAAAAAAAAAAACAGGTGGAGTTCTGCCTGTGAAATACCATTCTTTCTTTTTCTAAGCCTCACAAAGCACTTTCACAAATTTCCCAGATGTGTGTTGTCTAGATCAGTGTTTTTATTTTGTTATGTAATTTCCATTGCAGTCAGTAGATAGAGCTCTGGCAAAATACACACAACGTGACTTAAACAATTTTAATTTGTCTTCAGTCACCACTCTTCCTAAAATTTGGAAGGCAGAGCGCATACTCATGACCATCAGATCTGAGAAGCGAAGCAAGTTAGGGCCTCATTAGTACTTGGGAACTGTTGGAACATAAGTGGATTGTTGTTGTGTCCTTGGGCAAGACACTTAACTCACATTGCCTCGGTTTCTGCGTACACTGGGTGAGTGGATCCTTGATTGTAAAGCACTGTGAGTGTCTTAAAAGTTAGAAAAGCGCTATATAAATAAAGACCATACTGTAAACTACTATCATACTAACAGTACATACATAAGACTAATTTAAGATGTTCAATAAGTTGCAAATGAACTATTTTTTGGTAAGTGTTGCAACAGCAATCGTCCTATAGCCAGAACATTTAATTTCAGCAAAGACGAGAACAAATTGCTGTGTTCTTGGACAATTCACTACATCGAAATTGCATTACTATTAGTGATGATGTCTGAGTGACTGACTGGTGGTCAAAAGGTCTCGCACATATCAGACACCAGCCATGCTTGAAACTGTCAGCTGTGGCTACAAATTACCACTAAACTTTGAGAAACAAATGGGCTATTTTCTATTAATGCTAAAAAGAATGACAAAGCAACTATTAAATGACAAAAATCATCCAGAAGATTTGCAGTTGTATTTACGTATGTGTTCTGCTGTCAGTAAATGAGCAGGTATTCTTTTAGTTTAGTAAACATCTAGTTATTTTCTTTCTCTTCCTGACATTCCTACTGTGTTTGTAGTGTTTGTCATTTTGCCTGGTCCACTGTGGCCCACCTTCTCCCTCTGCTGGTCAACATGAAGCCTGTGGACAAAGTCAACACTAAATGTTGACCGGCCCGCAATTTTCTCAAAGCGTGAATAAGAGGCTGCCGGGAACACAAGACACTTTTAAAAGGCCATTGGAGTGTTGTGACATTTACAGGGGCCGAAAGAGAAGCCTCCAAATACCCCTCGCCCTCCGCATCACCCCGGGTTACAAGTGACAGTCCTGAAGAATGAGCGGGACAACAGTCAGGGGTGGAGAACAGGGGGTGGTGGTCTGAGACGTGCACCACAAATTAGCCAGGAGACAGCTAATATCATCAATGGCATGTAGTGACGCAAAGACCTCCCACTTGATAAACATTTATAAACAGAAACTGGTGAATCAAAGAAGGAAAGGCGATTGAAAGATAGTTTGTTTGTAGATAAAAATGTTGTGTTGATTGGTGACAAGACAAGCCAGAGCAGTGAGGGGTTTGTGATGCTAAATACTGTACTTGTTTTACAGCACGCAGCAACTTCACAAATCTGAAAGTTTTATAAGTCAAATTAATAGTCCATTACTGAATTATGCAAGGTGTACTTTCCTGAAAAATCCCTTTTGCTACTTCTCATTTTACTGCTGCCATTTTGTCTCTTGTTTATTCTTTCACAAACAAATTAGTATCATTGCTAATCTACATATAAACCTGCAGTGTTTTTTTTATTTAACAGCATTATAAACCAAATTTAACTCAAACTACATTACTCATAATAATCTGAATGTACAGTAAAAACAGAAAAATTTGATTATGGTATCGAGTAAAGTTCCAAGTACAGTATATAAATAATGTGTGATGCAGCTATGTTTACAAAAACTTAAAAGACTTGCTTTGGAAAAAAAAATCCATTACATTTAGAAATTACAATTAAAAAAATATAAATATTATGGTCAATTATGCAGTGGGAAAGCAACATAACAGTGAGCGTACTTAAATGTGTATTTAAAATCTCAGTCACTAATTACAAGCTAAAGTTGCTGAAAATACACAGCATTAAATATACATGACATTTACAGAGAACAGAATGAAATATTTCATCAACAAATCAACTTCGCTGTGTATGAAGTGAGAATATTTAATATTTTAATGTTCACAAACATTTACTGTCACTACACACTCACAGTGGGTAGAGTAGCCAAAACATAATAAACTACACTTCATTCAAAAAGTTACTAAGCAACCGCTCGTATCTGAAAAATGAAAAAAAAGCTTCTACTTACAATACAACATGTGCTCCAGCTTCTTCCTGTCAATCCGAACCTCTCCTCCACACATTCAGGGTCCTGGTCCTGTCTGGTGGCTCGGGTCCCGTCTGCGTCCACCTCTTCCTCCTCATCTCTGTCTTTCGGGTCAGTCTCTGGGGTCTCGGGGTCTGTCTCTGGACCAGTCTCAGGACCGGTTTGGGCGTCTGAAGTTCCGCTGTAGAAGAGGAAACAGCAGCGTTATCCTCAGAGCTGGTTTTGGTCGCAGCAGCCATAGCAGGACAGATCCCTTGTCTGTGTTAATGTGGTGTGTGGGTGGTGCGTGTGTGTGCATGTGTGTGACCAAGGAGACCGGCCGGAGCAGAAAAAGACAGAGGGGCGAGAGACACCCCCTTCTGACTTTTCTAAACCCGCCTCTTTCACTTAATCAAGTACACAAATTCTCCTCTCACAGTAGGGCCTGCTTTCAAAGAGCTGAAACTTTTGAAAAGCTCGGCAGCAATTTAATTATTTACTTTGCTCTATAGACTTGAATACGAATTGTGCACTTGAGTATGGTTTGGTGTCTATTAATAAGATTAGCGAAGACAACAAGCAAAACAAGCATTTTTTTTTTATGTTTCCGGTGCTTTACTTTGGTTCTTTACACATAGTTTTTTCCTATTAATAAATTGTACTTCAATCAATCTACTTCAAAATCAGCCAACAAACCTATTGATTTATTCATAATTGTAAGATGATTTCCATCAATCTTTAATCAATAGTTTTCCCCACATGAAGAGCGTTGTACAAGCAGAGATTTCAAAATCAGACCAGGCGGGCTGCCACAATACATTTTAAAACATTTTATAACACAAACTTGTAGGAAAGAGCCTTGAGAGTCACTGTGGTTGTTTAAGACGAGGAACTGATTACTGTCCTTTGTGGTCCTTCGCCATCTTTCACTTTTCTATCTGAAAAAGCTAATTAACCCTGCCTGAAAATAATACATGTTACAGTTTACTAGGATGTTTGTGAGGGCTTGAAAATATTACTTTTTCACCATTTTAAAACCAGGTCCCCCTGCTTTAATCATCGTACTTGTATTTTGAACAGAGGTGACAAAAAAGACAGTTTACTTGAGTAAAAAAAAATTTACTCTAATGAAAGTAAAAGGCTAAAACTAAGAGTAAAAGCACAAAAACCAGTAAAATTACTTCAGTAAAAAATGAATCACAAAGCGGTTTGTAATCGTGTTAGAGATCTTTGGGATTTAATTATAAATAATCTGACTTTTATGTGGATAAAATATAATTGTTAAAAAAGTAAATTTTAACTTGCTACACAAAGCACTGACATACAGAACACAGCAGCTTTGCACTGGCTTTAAAAGGCATAAATGTTTGGACATAAACAATGTTTTAAATGTATGGGCAGAAAGAATAGATATTTCTGAAAAATGTCAGAAGTAAAAGTAAAAACTTGTACTCAGATTTTAAAAAATGTACATACTCAATAAAGTACAGACGCCAAAAAAACTACTTCAGTACAAATACTAAGTTACTTGTCATCTCTGATTTTGAAGTATGCTTAGTGGGTATTTTATTCATAATACTAACACTAGGAAACTGAGTGCTTAAACATTTAACAATAAAACAGTAAAGCACAATTACTGCTGCTTAATGTCATCATATTTTGATTTACACTGATCCTGAAACCCAATAAACAGACCCAAGGCCTAAGACTGGACACACAGACAGTGCCCCTCACAGCAGGAGGCTCCTCTACACTCCTGCGCTCTCAGCTAAACAAACAGCAGCACATCTGCACATACGCAACAGTCCTGTTTGTCTCAATGGTCCAACGAGGTTTTAAATAACAGAGGTTAAAACGTGTCAAGTTAAAGCT
Organism: Mugilogobius chulae; assembly: GCA_038363315.1. Taxonomy (NCBI): domain Eukaryota; kingdom Metazoa; phylum Chordata; class Actinopteri; order Gobiiformes; family Gobiidae; genus Mugilogobius; species Mugilogobius chulae. Next base: position 33,405,707 of record CM076400.1, read on the forward strand.
GTGAAAGAGAGGCAGAAGTGGAGTCTACGGGGGGCAGAATAATAAAGTCAGTGCTGGGAAATCTGATTCTAGATTTGTGAGGGAAAAACTGTGAGAAAAAAGGTAGTGTCTGACAACTTGGTCCTAAATTTAGCCTCCCAATAAAAATAAACCATGTCTTCTTTTGAATACTTTGCACGTTTGTTCTTAAGTTACAGACAAAGGTGACAGCTGTTCACCGAATAATGAAAAAAGTACCAAAACTTAGCCTATTTTTGTCCTGACGTGGATTAACCTTTTGCTAAATGAAAAATTTTAGCTTGCTAACTTTTTTCTACATTTTTTAACAATCAATGTCCAACTAGAGAATTGTGAATATTTCAAAGTACTGAATGTTGTTCATAATTTGGGAATTAGAGTCTATTTTATAGCACACAAGATATCAGTTTGGATTTTAAATTTCCACAAAGGTCATGATAGAAAACAGAGGTAGTTTTTCCTATAATTTCCCTGTAATTTGCCATAAAAAAGTCAATAATATTGTACAAATAAGGGGTGAACAGTAGCAGAGTGGTTAGACAAGAAGATGGGTCCAACTCCAGGGTTGAACCAAGTGTCGTCTCGAGATCTCTCGAGGTGGAGTTTGCATGTTCTTCCCGTGTCACTGTGGGTTTTCCCTGGTTACTCTGGTTTCCTTCCAAAAAATTGTTTTCTTCATCTTATCAATCTCGATTTAATTTTTGTTAAATCTTTGAAATAATATTTTTTTTTATGGACATACACAAAACAACAACTTTTAATACGTCCCATTTAGTTGATTTCTTTGAAATTATAATGACTATAAATATATTCTGCCTCAAACTTTAACATTGGCTCTAAACACACATTTTCACTGACAAAAGATTGGATTTCATCTTTCGATTCAAACCTACATCCAAATAATTACGTTCGTTTTGATTTGATCTCGATCTCTTGATTTTTAATTAATTGTCCAACGATACTTTCTATTGCAATCTCAACTAAACAAAATAAATGCATTATTACTTGCTGCTGAACAAAGCATAAGACCTAAACTAGCTGGAACGTACATAGCATTAATACTTTTACAGTTGTCTAAGGATTACTCAAGTATGTGAGAGGAAAATAAAATACGACCAAAATTAAAGGTAACAGTAGTTAGCTCACATGAGTAAAAACATAAGATCTCTTTACCTAAATATTGTAAGATATATTAAAACAAATAGTTTTGATTGACAAAAATAACTTCTGAATATAATTGTAATCAGGAAACTCCAAAAGCAATTATAGCATTATCATCCAGCCATATGTTCCAACCACAACAAAGAACTAATGCACATGAAATAAAACCTATAAAAGTGTCATAAATAACAAAACTCGAGGACTATTTGGCTGTTTTTTTATTTGAATACAATGTCTTCCATAATGCCCAGACACATTTGGCCCGGGGCTCTGCAGTAAATAGCTTTTGGCAGCGAGGAAATCTCTCTCACTTGCTAAACTACTGCGTGCTAGACTTTTAGCCCGAGGAGCGAAGTGAGTGAGAGACGTGCTGACTGCATCGCCATGGCAACTATTCAGAAAGTTAGATTTAAGATCCGGTGTCTGATGATGATGATGTCAGAAACTTAAATGGACAAAAGTGTAATAAGTTCAGATTGTGTAACGTAGCTAGCTCTGCAGACTACTTTTAAGAAAACAGAAATGATCAGATCAGATAATTTCTTGTTAGAATTAAAGTTTTGTCATCACACATTCTAAGCTTAAGCAGTGAGTCAATGGTAGTGAAATTTCTTTTGGAGAAGCTCAAAACAACTAAAACAAGTTATAGTCAGAGAGTAAATGTAAATATCCACACACCCCACCTAACAACATGTAAAACACAAAACTAAGTATATAGAAGCAGAAAAGCAAAAAAAAAAAAAAGACCCTCACAGAAATACTGTCCTGACTGCCTTAAGCAAAGAAGTTATCATCACAAAAAGGAAATTAGTTCAAATTAGAGTAAGTCAGTGAGAAATGTGACAAAAGCATAAATGTTCTTGTTTTTTGTCTTTTTTCTAATGACTTGATTTTCTCTATCACATGTTAGATAAAACCTCATTAGCTGTTGTGTTTATTTGTTATCAGACTGCACCTTGTTATATTTTAGTTGTTAGTAGCTTTTACAGGAGAAAATGATCTCACATTAAGGCTCATGCTGTCATGTGCATAACCTTTAGCAATCTTTTTGTGTTTGTTGTTGTCTGTGCATTTACTATGCTTGATTTGGAATATTTTAATACTTTTTTAATATATTTTTTACTACTTAAAAAAAGGATACTGTCATCTGTTGAGCACAGTAAGAGCCTTTCCTCCAGCACTGCACTCAGACTGTGACTCATTGAGCTGCAGTCCATCACAGAAAGGAGGAGGTAGGCCAGGCCAAATACAATGTACTGCAGACAGGGGAAAAATACAAGGTAAGTGACTATTTTAGAAGATACAGATTTTACAATTAACTTCAGAACTCCATCTACAATTAGGCAACCATGATCTGCATAAATGTATTCACAATTAAAAACAGTATCACAACAAGTGGAGAGGGCTTAAATAAATATTGATAAACATTATGCTGCAACTTTTGTTGTACACGAGTAGTAGCATATATTTAGGGCAAAATGCAATGTATTCATAATTAATAATGTTATGACATATTTCAAGGCAAAATTCAATGTATTTTTTTTTTTTTTAAAAAAAGCTTATTCATCTGGCCTCATGAGTTCATCAAATCCTAACATAAACATATTGTAGCTAGCGACCATGATTAGCTAAATCAACACTGTATTTCCTACTAAACATGCAAAAATGCCTTGACACAGATATTTCAAAAGGTTTTCTCACGTTAGGTTTGATGGCATCTGTTTGTGAAAAGTTGTTCCGCTGTTCAGTGACGGTTTTATGTTTTAATTTAACAAAGTTTTCAGTTTCTCACGTTGTAACCCTGCTTCAGACCACTGGAGGGCACTGCTGAGACCAACGTGCTTGTTGCGTCACCCAAGTCACTTCCGGGTTGATCTTTGAGATCAAGAAAAGTCTCGTGACTTGTTTATAATGTCCAGTTTGAGCTGGAGGAAAACAAACACAAATCTACTGCTGCGATCGTAAAGCTCGACCATGAGTGAAAGTGAAGAGGATTGTATTTTATTTTTTGGTTGCGGTTAAAGATATAAAAACGAAACATGTGGCGAGTTCAAGGATTGGTGGGAAGAGGTGAGATCAATGACATTGGCACTGTGTAAACATTAAACCAAACACTATAACTGTATAGACTGACGTCTTCATGATTTCATGTGTTTATTCTAACATCACCAAGAAGTATAAATGTAATACAAACTAAAATGTTGTAATTTTCTTACGCCAAATGAAAGGATAAATAGACAGCAGGTGATCCAGTTATTTTTGGTTGATGGATCAAGTTTCTACACTGCAACTAATGATTAGTGACATTTAGAAGTCGACTAGTCAAGCGACTATTTTTTTTCCCCCAAAAAATTGATAATGTTAATCGGGCACAGATTGATCGACTAATAAAAGGCTGCGTTGCCAAAGTACTAAGTGAAAGTACTTTTTTCCATCTGATCCTAATTGTTCGCTAAAAGAGTTCCTAAAAAAAAGAAACTTACTCATATTGCTGCTGTTTTACCTAAATAATGTTATTTTTTTAAAGACTGTTTCTCATTTTATTTAGTTTTAAAGATAAATGTTTTTCTTTTATTTTTGCCATCGTTCTCTTTCATTGAAATGAACACAAGCCGTTTCTGTTTACAGTTTTATACCGTTCTCACGCCAATGGCCCCCTGCGTCTCCCCCAGAGCCACCACCATGTTGAAGATGAAGTTATCAACACCTCTTCTCTTCTCTCAAACTCCCGTCACTCCTCGGACAGCAGGTACTAAATATGTGTATTTAAGTACAAAGTGAGGCCTCTAAATAACTAGATTGCTTAAGAAGACAACTTTACACAATGTCTTTGCAACATACCTTGAGGGTTACCTAACCAGCACAACTTGAAATTTTGGCATTTATTTTTTACAGCTCCCAGAGAGAAGAGGATGGAGAGAGAAGGAGGAGGAAGCAGCAGAGGACTTCACACTTTGCATTTGCAGATCTCCCACGTTACACAGCTCTGGATGCAGTGGGATGGGTATGGATCTCTGTATCTACATGCAAACATTCATATAGACAACATTCTAGTTATTCATTACTGGTCAATCTATTGTTTCAGTTGCAAGACCTGTTAACATTTTCCTTTATTTTGCATGTGTTACAATAACTAAATAAATTGTTGCTTGTATCAAAGCAAATTCAAATCAATCAGTACAAATCAAATGATATGTGACATGTGTATTGTCCACAGGGAGCAGCAGCCGTCTTGTTCATGCAGGTTTGCAGGAGGATCCACTCCCAGTTCTCTGGGTCTGAGCCTCGTCCCACCACACCGCCCTGACTGAGCCCTCCAGCGACGCAGATGTGGCTATCGCATCCTGCTAGAGATTTGTACGACATTTTCTATTTCTGAATACAGTAAAATAGGTATTGCTGTAATTAACAGAAATTAACTTTTGGTTTTGAAGTGTCGAGGCGTGATGTCTTGCCCAGAGGAAGAAGTGTTTTGTGTCTACAGGGCGTCCCAGAAACACAGGCTCAAGATTTGTCCATAACTCAAAGCAGCAGCAGTGAAGCTAGTCAACTCAGTGACTTTCAAGAAGACCAGTCATCTTCTGGAAGTTATGACCATCAGAGGAATCTCTTAGAATATGACTCCTCTTCATTCGGTTTGTTTATAGTTATTTTTTGTTGTGGTGAGACATATCTGATATTTACCAAATTTAAGTTTGTGGCTTTTTAATCCACAGATGATTCTTTGCTTTCCTCCTCTTCTCTGGGTAATATAACTAAACCTCAAAAAACAGAAACAACAGAAATCACCAACAAAGTAAGATCACTGCAACCATAGTGTGCAACTACAAAACAATTGTAAAATATTAATATCTGTCTTTTTTATTTTTCCCAGGTTTTATCAGAGGATAAAAAGCTAGAGGAAGCAGCTCAAAACCTCAGACATGTGGGAGATGCCAGTATTCCTGTCATTCTCAACATAATTGGTAAGACACTAGATTAAACAATCACTCTAAAATACAAATTCACTATTATCAAAACTATATTTTTTATGGTTGATCTAAATATGTGTTGTTTTATTCTATAGGTTTACAAAGTGCCAACGTTGAGAATTATGAAGAAGCATTTTCCTGTTTTTTGGCTGCAGCTCAACTTAGTTACTCAAAAGCCCAGTTTAACACTGGCGTTTGTTACGAGAAAGGTCGAGGAGTCTGCTGCGACACCGAGAAAGTGAGGCTCTAACTTGATCCAAAACCTCTAATTTAATGAAGAGAATCTTTATTTATCTTGTATCTATTTTTTCCCCCTGAGGCAATGCATTACTATAGACAAGCAGCAGCAAACGGCCATGCCCAAGCTCAGTACCGTTATGCAAAGCTGCTTTTGACCAGTAGGAGGCAGCTCAGTGAAGAGGAAATGCAGACTGCAACCAAGCTTCTAGAGGAGGCTTCTGCTGCTGGACTCACCAAGGTAAGAGTGTACATATTCACTGTGAAGAAACAATAGAATGTATTTCACAATGAGGAAGTCAGTAAATACAATAGATCATGCAATCTTGCTGAATACATTTGTAATTGAAACAGTGGGTATGACATATTATGAGTGGTTTTCCATTGGAGATATTTGGAACACATTATGAAACTGAATGTCCATTGACCTGGGCCAGGTAGTTTCCTCTATTTCTCAATTACGTCTGTGCATTCAGTTCAATACTAACTGGACAATACCAGTTCAATACCAAAGCAATGTATAAAATAATTTAACATTTACTTATTTACTAGTCCTTGTTCACATTTTAGTTGTGCTTTCTTCTTCAGCACATTCTTTGCTTCTTTATTATTTCCCCCTGTGCGCCATACAGGCTCAGATATGTCTCGCTTCGATTTATTCTCGAAACCCTGAAAAGGATGGGAACAAGTCAGTGCAGTACCTGAAGATGGCAGCAGAGAGTGGAGTGAGTGCTTGTGCTTGATCTTTCTAGAGTTTTATCAATGTCTAAAATCTAGTGTATATGTATAACCATTAGCAGTTATTAATTAGCAGCTATGTTAAAATGTATTCTATGTGTAATTAATATAGTGTTATTTAAACACATTTTAGTGCATTTATGTTCTTCTTATTTTCTAATGTTCATCACACTAAACTAACATGCTTAATAATATATTTTCCTCCATCTGTGCAGGACAACACTGCTCTGCTCTTTCTGGGTCAGTGCTATGAAAAAGGCCTTGGGGTCCTCAAAATCTAAATAAAGCAGTTGATTACTACAGACAAGCTGCAAAAGCGGGCAACAAGCAGGCAAAGAGCCTCCTGGAGTCACCCAGTAACAAAGGCATGAACAGTAAGCCCACATGCGCTGATGGAATGACTGGCATTCGCTTCAGTTCTTTGTTGGCTTTAGCGCCGCATGTGATATGAATATAATGAGCCAAAACTGCAGCGATAATGTATGTAAAGCTATGCATTAGCATTATTGTTCAGAAATCAAGCGTAACTGATAATATGTAATGTTTTCAGTCAGTTTAGTGTAGTAATAAAGAAATACATTTTATTTGACTTCTGAATAGTTCCTAATACATCTTTGCCTTTACCAGATCAAGAAGTTCTACTGCGGTCAATCCACTCATCTCCCTCTTTTCAACAACTTTCTTCTTTGGGCATCAGTAAAAACGTCTCCTCCAGTGGTTCTCCTGTCCAGCTGCCCTCATACCCACTCTTGGAGCACTGGCAGCCTGTGTTCCTCCCCTGCTTTACCCTCGCTGCCTCTTCACCTTCATCCTCAGAGAAACACGGGAGAACCCTGCAAATGGACACTGGGAATTGGGTAGTCTGTAGCTGCACAGGTCAAGCTAAAGAATGTATTTGGTTGGTTGAGTGCGTCTGTACGAGAGAATTTGTGTCCAATGGATATTATGGATAGATTTGTATGTGTTGTTTTATATGTTTTATATTATTCTGAACAAAAAATTACTGTGTAATATAAAAAAGAGCATTTCATACTATAGTTTTTTTAATTATTTGAGTTTAAAACTCCCAAAAGCTATTTGTTAATTTCTTATTATGTCCAATACTCGCACTACACAAAGTTATTTTGCTTGAGCCACCTTAAAAGTGCTTTATTCAAAGGTAATTGTTAAGGACACGTGGGTCGGTTTTCGATTCTCTGTATAAGTTCTTTTCTGAATACCAAAGCCAATTGTCATGTCAACGCACAAATAAAACTTTTACATTTACATTTGCAGTTTTGTTTGTGTTATTGGTAAAGCCAACATTGTTTTAAAAACTACATAATTTACTAATGACGTATTTATTCCGTATTTCAACTGAGAACAAATTATCTTTCACAAGGATGACCTGCGTTAGAGAAAGATATGTAGTGTTGTTTCAATAAAAGTAAACTAGCTGTAGTTTGATGTAAGAAAAAGGGGTGGGATTAATTAAAAAAAAAAAAAACATTGATCTTAGAGATATGTTGAAGCTACTGATTAAAGTACCGCTAATCTCAAGTAGTTTTTTTGATCATGCTAAAAAAATAACATTTCATATAAAAGTAGGTAAACCCTAGAAAAACAGTATTTCTCAAATTGTTAAACCCTTAAGGAACTTTCTACAGCTTGAATATTTGTCTTTGCCTTTTTAAAGACAAATATTTAGGCCTATGTTTTTTTTACTCTATTGTAACTGTACTACTGCCTGTCTGATTGTTTAAAATTATTGTTCTTACCAATAATTTAATCTAATTTTAGCCCTGCTTTAGCCATGATTTTTTCTAGTTTAAATCTTGGTCTTGGAAAAAATATTGATCTTGTACTTGTGTACTTAAAGTGAAATGTCTGACAGCTTAGATTAGAAAATCTTCCAGTTTTGTCAAACGGAAGTAAAATGCAAACCCATGAACCAGTCTGATTGTCCACAGTGTTCTCCATGACGTAACCGATGATGTGTGATTTCATTAGCGCGGAGTCGCAGAATGAACAGGTAAATTTTTATTAAGGATGCGTGTCTCCTCCGCGTGAGGTGCGTCCTTATCCGCAACTCTGATTGGCCCGCGAGGAGAGAGCTCTACAGCGCCTCCACGCCGGGACCTCTGGACCAGGAGCGTGAGTGCGCAGCTTGGCCACTAACGAGCACGCACGCAGGAGCCGGGGCTGGGAGGGCAGATGTGATGTGATCCTTAGATACTAGAGGCCGGTTTGGAGCTCATACGGGCGAAGTGGCGTCTTAAAAAGCGACTGTCATCTCACGCTTCCCCCAAACACTCGGGATCGGAGCGAGGCGCGCTGAAGTCCCGTGGCCAAGCGGTGAGTTGATGTAAATAGATGCTCTCGATGGGATGAGCCCCCTCCCAGTGCTGCTACTGCTGCTCCATGGATAGGTATGGAAGATTTACTGCGTGTGTTCGTCTAGAGAAAGCGTATAGCCAGTGTAATCTTACTGTCATCTCCACCTGAGCAAAGGCTGTCGTAATGGCGCAGGATCTATAGCTTTGGTGTTTTGTGGAATGACATTGAGCGAGTTTAGGAGAAAAAAGGGGAATAAGCTGCGAGAAACCATCGAGAGGCATAGGCACTCCACCCATGACATCACTGACTTTTGCCAAGTTCATTTTTGTCCCCAGCTCGTGCCCCCAACTGTTGCATCTCAATCCTGGGCGGTACAGCTGTGATAATAAAGAGAATATATGCCTCTATAAGGAGATGGCTACCTGAAGTGAATCAGAAATATGTCTTCTATACAGGCTGTCGGGGGATTCTGTTCAGTGATGTCATTCTCCAATTTGAAGCTATTAGCCTAATTATTAGTGCCGCTGTCCTTTTCAAAGAGTGACATCATTGGCTTTAGACTCTAAACATACAGATTAGATTAAAGAGTAGTGATTGTATCCTGACAGTATTGACCAAAGCAATACAAACTTCTATCCTTTTATCAGGCAATGCAAGTCTGTTAGGAATAGTAAGATGAACAGTGTATAGGCTTGTTTTCTATACATTAAACAGCTCAGATCAATAATAAGCCTCATTATAAGCTATATTTCTGTTTCTCATTGAAAGCATTGATGGATTGTGCTCTCGTATGTTGACTGGCCGTGTCCACTGTCCTGCAGACTGCTGTGTCATTCTCTGCTTTCTCCCTCTAATAACCAGCCTCATTCTCCCCACTTCCTCTTTTACAGCACGACCACTTTGTTTAATGTCGACGCGGACGATAATTGTCCGTGTAAAAGATGCTGTTTACGTCTTCACCCGTGGAGAGTCAGTGCACTTTAACATTGTGTATTGTCAGACCCAGACGTTTGGCCTGTGTTTGCTGTCACACCAGCGTACAGTGTTGTGCTAAAAGATTTAAACATTGTAAAATGTAAAATAAGCATTTGTCCTCTGCCAGTTCTTCTCAGTATGTGGATGCTGAGCTTTATGAAGAGGTTTTCTGTTCTTATTAAGCCACAAAAGGCCAGCGATGCCCAGTGATTCAGACATTTTTTGTGAGATTGTTTTTCACAATTAAACCAATCTAGCTCACATTGCTCATTATCTTTGAAACTTTATGGTGATAGATAGTTTTAGGGCATTATGTTGAATAGTTTAAAGTAATATTTCCATGAAAACAAGAAGGAGGCCTGCCCTACTTAAGGCCCCAAAACAATTCACTTTCTAAAAGACTTTTTAGTCCAACAAAACTATTTAAACAAGAAAAAGTGCTTCTATGCAAGTCTATTTTTAGTAATTAAAAGTTACTTGGTGAGGTTTAAATAAGCCTAATGCTTAATATTAGCTGCATTAAAGCTGAAACAAAATCTGTGACACAAAACATCCCCCAGTTTTATTTGCTTTACCTTTGGCTAATATAAATAATTGGGCCTTCACCTAATTAGTTGTCAATAAAATAGCATTAGCATTTATTAATAAGGCACAAAGAGACTATGTTCCTCTATAAATACACTCACTTTTCACTGCCTGATCTTATTTAATTTTAGACTGATTTAGTGAAAACCCTCATAAAGAAGACATTAACACTAATCCAACACACAGCTATGCAGGTGCTGTTGTGCAGAACTGAATAATCAATCCAACCTTAAAGATAATGCCTTGATTTTGCCCATTATTTATACAATTGTTTTAAGTCAGAACTGGAAACTTACATAGCCCATTTATTGTTAAAACATGATCACAGCAGTCTGTTTCTCCAAGCGACAACACAACTGCAGTGTGCTAAGTGTGGTGGGTTCAGCGCAGGTGGGATGTACCTGTTGACTCCGCGAGCTAATGCACCGTCAGCACTGTAACAGCCTGTTGTTCTTGGCTGCTTCAGTGACGCTGGAGAAAACACAGCTAACCTCCCAGGACGAGCGAGGGGCAGGAGGACAGAGGAGAGATAGGGGTCCTGTATGGACAAAGTGCTCTACCTACAGCGCTGTCTTTTCCCAAGATCTTATCACATTTCAGATCTGCTGCGCTCGCGGTTTCCATGTTTCTGAGAAAGCTGCCAGTGATGACTGCTGCACTGAGTGTGTGTGGCAAAAAGGATGTTGACACACAATACCTTGTGTCTGGATGGAGCTCAGTTTTATTACACAGGTGTGGAGTTTAATTAAAACCATAAATAACAAGGCCACACAGGTAACAAGACGCCACCATTTTCCATCTAGTTTAAGCCTGTAGAGACACAGCAGTGGTTCTCAAACGGTGGTACGAGAACAAAACTAGTCCTTTAGTCGTTTAGTCAATAAATCGGTTGATGACATCTTAGTCAAACAAATATTATGAGTCAACCAATTTTGTTAGCTTAGATCAGGGTGTCGAACTAATTTTGACAAAGGTCCACATTGGTATGGTTGTCCTCGAAGGGCCGGTTGTAACTTAAAATTAACCCTACTAATCTTTGACATACTCCAAATAATAGTTGTATTTGATTTATTGAAGTGACAATTACTGAATATACATTAGCATTAGTCTGAAAAATGACTTATTCTTAAAATTTCACCCTGATTACTCCTGGCACTAATATAAGATTAAAGTGAACCTTATAAGGCCCTGAGGGCCACACAAAATGAGGTGGAGGGCCGCATCCGCCCCCCGGGCCTTGAGTTTGACACATGTGGCTTAGATCATAGGAATTTGAACAGCAGCAAAAATAATTGAGTTACCCGATTGTGGTCTAATCTGCCTTTTTAGATATAAATGATCATTTTCATTCATTCATTAGCTTTATAAATTATTACTTTAGAATGGATTGGCTTTTAAGCTTTTTCGAGCTAATGGTTTGAGAAATAAAAAAATAAATAGAAGATGCTCATAGCTTCAGAACATTTGTCACACCCCCAAGAATTTCTTTGATCGACTACAACCCTAAACAAAACTCAATTCTATTTGTTAATTTGTTAGTTTGTTTTGTAAGGCTGCATGATTTGTGCAAAATAACTATTTGCATTTTTTTTACTAATACTGTTATTGCAACTAGATTTGAAATTCTTACTAGCCTATGTTATTATAATTGTGTTAAAAGTTTATATTTTAAACTTGTAGAGGTGAAATGTCAAAATTATGGATTAATTATGTCTAAGAACTGATAAACTAAGAATGAAAGAAACGTAACAATTTCAGAACATGTTTGAACAGGTCGAAACCACAGAACAGTTTTTACACAGAAAATCACTGCATGTTGTAGTGTTCCCGAAACTTGTGCTACATCAAAAATTGCTGCTCTTGCCATTTGCTAATTGCATCCATTAAAATTGCCATTTTGAGTCACTTTCAATAATTGTGCAGCCCTTTTGTGTGTGTTTTTTAATTTGATTGAAGACTTTGAATTTTTGAGACTAACTCTGGGTTATTTCTGTGTTAAGACCTAGTTTGTCATTTGTCAACCATTATGTGTCATTAATTGAAGCTGTTATTTCAAAAACAATTATTTCAAGGTGGTCTGGTGAAAATCTAAGGACTATTTCAGCTTTGAATAGCTGGCCTGGATCAAAATAAGTGCACTGTGACTCATTCCTAATGTCATGCAAATGCAGTGACAATTTATGACCAACATGCGGTGCTTTTGATCAACAGTGACGTTTCAGGTTTAAAAGCGGGTGACTGAAACAATGCAGCCTTAGACCTATCGCCATTAGAAAACACAATTTGAATTACTGGTGCAAAAACAACTGCAGACACGAGCAAACAACGTTATTGGAGGATTATGTTTGTGCTAGCAGTTATCATGCACTGGAGGCAAAGCTTTTAAAAACACACTAACCCACTGACCATTAGCCAGCACTGAGATGTGTGGGCGGTGGAAATGCACCACAAGAAGAGTCTACGGTCTGACTCAGGGAAAAATACAAAGCATAATACACTGAGAGCACTTTCTTTAATTATGTGCAAGAGTTTGTAACAAGATCTGAGTCTGTTATACTATAACTGCAGAGTATCTGATGTACATGCCATCTGAAAAGCATCTCTGCTGTTGCAAGGATTCACCAGAATGATCTAGACTACTCAACAACGATAATAATATTTCAATCATTTAATAACTTTATATCATTATCTTGATAGAACAGACTGTGGTACCTGTACCGCCGGTGGTATTCGAGCGGCCTCTGGTACTTAAAACCATCTGCAGTTTGAATATTTACTTTATCTAAGGACAAATTTCTTCATGTTTTGGTCCTATTTTGAGCTAAATATCTGCCTTTATGACTTGCCATTGTTTTAGACCTGATTTAGATTTTTACCTCTAAAATAAGTCTGATATAGGTTAAGGTTAAGGTTAAGGTACACTTTATTGTCCCCGTAGGGAAATTGTCCTCTGCATTTGACCCATATAGTCAGAGTTGTGATCTGGTGGTAACAAAGATAACATATGTTATTAATATAAAGTTTCAAAACCACTGATCTAGACCAGTGGTTCTCAACCTTTTTCAGTTGCGACCCCAATATAACAACCGTAGGCCTTCGTGACCCCCAAGCACAAAATGTAGATGACCTGCAAAGTGGTAATGCCTTTGTTTTTATTTTGAAGCCATAAGCCTGGGTACCTTCTTCTATAGGCCAAAAAATATGAATATATGTCTATCACTGCATTTGAAGGGTGTCAAACCTTGATTAGGATGTCAATATTAAACTTCACATAACACTAGGGACCCCAGAAATCCTTCTGCGACCCCCATGGGGGTCCCGACCCCCAGGTTGAGAACCACTGATCTAGACCATAGATTAAAGGGAACATATTATGCAAAGTTGACTTTTTGACTTTTCATTTTGAGCATTTCTGTAGCATTATATATGACGCAAGATTGCTGTATAGTTTATCCCTCTGTGTTTTTCTTCTAGTCAGTAGATAGAGAGAGTCTAGCATATGACTCTCATGTGTGTGTTACAACAGAAACAACATAAAAATTGCATAATATTTTGTCTATTAAATCTGATTTTACAAAAACTCAATGTCTATATTGGAAAACAAACATTATAACTAAGAATGGAATTTAACAAATCCAAGATTCTTTGGAAATTAACAGATAACAGTACACTTGCACTACACAATGCAAGTTATAATAAAGTAAATACCTCATGAACAACAAGGAAACGTTTCTGTGTGTCTGTGTGTAGTGTCAAACTGTGGAACAGTCTTGGGAAACAGCACAGACAATGTAAAACCATTCACAAATTTAAAAGGATGCATAAAAACATAGTATAAAGCTGAGAATGAGCTATAAGCTACAGTATCTACCAATACAGTTTTTTATGTGTATATGTTTGCCATTACTATGAGTTTTGTTTTTGGTTGTGTAACTTGTATGTTAATGAATATACTAACAATGAAAATGGCTTGATATTGCATATACAGGAAATAACTTCGAAATGTAAATCATTTGACTTTGATGAGGGGGGTGGGACTCAATAAGTGTACTTCTTCTCACTTCTTTTCAAGCATTTATTTTTATCTCATCTTTATGTTATCTTTAAAGGAACATATGTACACTGGAATATGTTTGAAAATGATCAGTGTCTGGAATTATCCGTGTTCAACTGCTCGAAATAAAGAAATCATATATGATAATATTGTATCATCAGCAGACTAATAAATGTTTCTTTTTCTTTCTTTCAGGTTAAAGTTGTCATAGTATCATCATGACGTCAGTACAGACTCCTCCCCTCTCTCGTTCTGGTTCTTCGCCTTCAAACGTCGGTCTGACCAATCGGACCGGCCCCACAGTGACCCCGCCCACCTCTCTCAGCCTGCGCTCCTCATACAATCAGCTGCTTGGGCGCGACGTCATCAAGGAGCTTTCTCCCAGCATGGAGAGAGGGAGCTCAGCCACGCTCCCAAAAAGCCGCCAAAGATACGCCATGACCAGTGTTCGGAGCGCCATGGGAATCAGCGACAACCTGGCGTCTTCCAAAAACCAGAGGAGCAGAGGTCTCCCTACAAAGTCCTCCTCAAGCTCCGCCCTCTACTCTTCTTCAACATCCTCCACTGTCTTCAACACAACCAATCCTAAACTAGTCAAGAACGGCGCTAACATGCAAAGACGAGCCGAGAGTCAGCAAATGGAGCTAAGCAGAGCAACCACAGAAAGTAAAATCCACAACGACCTCCTCAATAACGCCAGTTCTGATTGGTTAGATAATTCCAGCCTTTTCGTAGAAGAACCAAAAGCTTCCTGGGTTATCACGCAAAGACTTGGGATGTAGACAGCAATTGTGATCACAAAGAAGAAAAAGAAGAGGAAGAGGAGGTGGAGAACAAGCAGTTGTCACCTGAAAAGGAGCAAACCAGTCCTAATAAGGAGTGTGAATTCAGAAAGACGAGAAAGATAACAATAAAGATGATTGCCAAGAGGAAAAGGATGTTGTAGAACCTGTAGTCAAAGAAGAAAATGCGACAACGCCAACACCAAGACAATCAGTTTTACCAGTGGTGGTTGAAGCACCTTTGTCCTGCACATCGTCCAGCAGCAACAGTCCAGAGTGGAACCCAGATAACCAAAACCTTCTCCAAAATCAGCCTCCAATCAACTTTCACGAGGACATCCTAACCCAGGGTCCCCGCAGTCCTGCCAAGCCCCCCCGCACCTCCTCTCCCCGGGTTATCAAAGTCGAGCTGCATCCTAACAACGAGAACCAGTTCCAGCAGCAGTACCCGCCATCGTCGTCCCCCAAATTGCACCGATCTGCAGAGAGAGGTACCCCGACGAGAAGCAGGGTGCCCTCAGTCCCACCAGAGCCCGAGTCAGAGATGGGACTGCCCAGAGTGAGCTTGAGAATGGACCTAACTCCTGACAGTCCCTCTGAGGATGAGGATTCAAGTTGGACCACGCTCTCACAGGAAACTCCCTCTCCACAGACTCCTCATGAGACAGGTTAGTAGCAGTAATATGTCACTAATTTGTCTTAAGCATATTTTTCTATTGAATTGTTTTAAGTCTAATCCTAAAAATGTTATTTCTGAGCATTTTCAGATTACACAACAAAAAGACCTTTAAGAAATAAGAACATTTTGCTTATTTTGAGGTAAAAATGTCTTATTTGGAGTGAAATAATCTGCCAGTGCAGTAAGAACATTTATAGTTTCCGGTGCTTTTGACAAGTTTTTTAAGCAAATCTATTCTTGATTCAAGCAACTATGGCTTAAAACAGATAGAAATTTGCTTAAAATAAGTTTTTATATCTAGATAAGGTAAATCAGGATAGAATATCTTAAAACAAGTCAAATAATCTTAGTAACAGTTGGTCTTATTAAGTGAAAAAAAATATTTTTTTTAAGATTAGCTATGCTTAATTCAAGTCATTTTATCTAAGTTAAATTTTCCTTTTTTGCAGTGGACTGAAACAACTAAATGCAATAGTAAAAATGTAAAAACAAATCAGTGGCTAATACCAGAAGGTAGGGCTGCTCGATTATGATGAAAATAATAATCCCGATTATTTAAATCATAATTGAAATCATGATTATTCAAACGATTATTTGCTTAGTGAGACTGCAGAGCATTAGTGCCCTTTATGAAACGAGTGAAGAGATAAAATTAAACATGTGACAGGTGTCATAGAAATAAATTGTTGTAAATGTATTATACAATTGTAAAGAAACCACTTGTTTTCCAAATGAAGGAAATAAATGAGCACTTATAAACAGATTTATACGTTACTGTCAATAATCACGATTAAATGATTGCGCAAGTTTTATAAACAATTACAGCAGTAATTGTAATTGAAATTTGATTAATTGCTCAGCCCTATACCAGAAGGTTAAAATTTTAGGGCCAGATGAAATATACAGTACAATTATGCACTCAGAGTTTAAATATACATACATGGCATGGTGCTTCGCTTCATTTGCGCTAGTTTGAGTTTTACAAAAATTCTGCCCTCCATCAAAGATCATCTACTTTGAATTTCATTGATGTGTGGTGTCATCGATCGAGCTTTGAGATCTCAGAAACTCTTTTAAATCTATTGTATAGACTGAGCATTTCATAAGCCATGTTCATAGGTAAATTCCTGTAGATGCATTAGCATTAGATGGAGCAAGTGCAAAATTTGAAGGCTCATCTGTAACTCACACTGCTGCCAGTAAGCAGGGATAGAAACCCCTGCAAGCATTATAGCCACCTGTGTTTTCTAATCTCACTGAACATGTTTAGTGAGATCAGCAAAGTAAAAGTACAAGAGCATGTTTAAAGACCATATCCAATACATTGTGCATTCCCTAATGTAATAATTAATAATTTGCTTCTTCATAGTAAAAAAAAAAAAAAGAAAAAAATCACTTGTTTTATAGTGATTATTTAAATCCAGCTGTCACTTAGAGAATGACAAAAGTAGAAGGAGTGAGTGGAGGAACTTCTCTGTTAATGCAGCTCTAAGCAAAGAGCTGCATTAATAGAAGTGGTGAATCATGATACAATGATTTCACCAGACCTGAGGGATGAGCTCATGGTTTCTTGGCCTGAGTATTCCTAAAAACAAAATCAAATTGTGATTTCTGACATCGTGACAATTTTTTCTGCTGATATGTTTTCAGTGTCTTTAGTGTGAGACATCCAAACATCAACATTGAATAATGAGGAAAAAAAATTAAATAGCAATTAAGAAGTGGATGAAGATCAAATGACAACACTATTCTTTTGTTTATCTGTTTTCGCACATTCAACCATACATTGGACTGATTTGTTATATAATCTAATCAATCAGCCAAGTAATGGATCTGTGTTGTCAAAGTGTGCCTTTGAATCTTGATTTTCTTTCAAAGAGCATTAGCATATCTGTTTCATCCTTTGCTCATGCTTGGACTCATCCCTGCTGGTTTCTGCTCCCTCCTACAGACCGTCTGATGTGGAAATGTACTAGTACCTTTTCTTTACGACAAACAGGACAGTTTCTCAGACACTTTTAAGGTCCCAATAAAAGAGCCTGGTGCAGAGAATGATTAGGATGTGTGAAGGGCATGAGACTGGCTGAGCGTGAAAAGAGCAACAAACAAATGTAAAGCTGGTTTTGGGAGACTATGAATACCAAGGACACATGGAAATAGTGGAAGTTGGAAAAAATAATAAAAACACAGGAGAAAGAAGCAAATATGGCCCCTTAGAAAAACCACACTGAGAGAGTCTGGGCCATGGAAGTATACATCCATGTCTGGGCTCCAGCTAAGTTATGAAAAAACTACAATGCATTATGGCAATTATTGTGATTATAGTTAATGATTATGCTTTTGGTTCACAAGCATGCATTTTAACTTTTTTTTTTTTCCCTTAATTTTCTAAGCATAGTTGTCCTCTGGACATAATTAGCCTACTATAAAAATATACTTTTATTTTTAATATTATAATGTCTATACTTTTATATTCATCTTCACTTTTACCTGTATTTGGGATCATCCAAAGACTGACCATGGATTTACTAAAACAGGCTTGACTTTAGCATAGCTTCACGAAAAGTACTCAGGTCAGTGGCCACTACAACGAATCTGTTCCTCAGAAACAACTGCTTTATTGTGTTCGCAGGTGAGTTAAAGGCACAAAAATGTTATAATTTCCAAGTTAATTGGTTAAGACACACGTATAAGTGTAGAACGATGTTTTTTTCAACTAAGTGACATTTTCAGATTGTTACAAGTATGTCTAAAAGTTTATGCTAACTGCGCTAGCTCCGATGCTACCTTTAGCTTTTGCGCTGACAACTTTGTAAACGGTCATCACCAATATTTCTTTTCATAAATGTTTAATCCAAATACAGTTTCTATCACAAATGTGAAATGCAAAATGGTCCAAGTGTGCAAATATATTTGACCAAACCAAGAAAGCATAATATTATTACATTACAATTTATAGTACAGTGAAACTTGTTTGTCCTTTTTAAAACAATTGTAACAGGTTGTTTGGTCACGGGAGAAGCATCTCTGTTCCGCAAAAAACAAACAAACAAACAAACAAAAAAAAAAAAACAAAAAAAAAACACAGAGGCTATGAAGAAGCAGACATGGCAACCCTGACCCAACTGGGCTGGAGGGTGGATTAAAAAGGCAGAGTCTAAAGATATAAATACCACTGGTCTGAATTGAATCCTGAAGAATCTCTAATTGAGCAATTTTGACAAAGTACAATTTAATTGCTCATGCAACATGAGCAATTTACCTGATTTAAAGCATTTATGACAGCTATGAGTTAATTTATCTTGAAATAAGAAAGTGATTATACTGATTCTCTTACTAAATAAGAAGTAATGTACTGAATTAAGACAGAAATCTGCCCTCGGTTGGGCAATCAAAATAACTAATCCAACAAATTAAAATTAATTATTTTGTTCTATTGTTGCAGATGTGTGGAGTGAAGGGGACCTGCCCCCGGGATGGAGGGAGATCTCGGACTCATCGGAGGTCTATTTCTGGCACGTCCCCACCGGTACCACTCAATACCACAGACCTGTTGCCGTTAGCAACTCCTCTACGAACAATGGTCCAGACAGTGAGCCACAACAAGAAGCACAGGACTCACTTAAACCACCCAATGAGGTAAAGTGTGAAATTCATCAAGGAAAAGGACATTTTTGAGTTTTATAATTGAGCTACTGATCAAGTTTGAAGTTACTTGCCTCAAATTCTAATCAAGTCGTACAGCACAGCCAATTAAACAGTTTAAGCAATGATTCTCAAAAAATAAAAAATAGCTTTTAGTAGCACTTGCTCAAATAAATCACTATGTTTCATCAATAGTCAGTAATTTTATGAAAAGTGACTATTTTTGGCAGCTTTTGAGAACTGTAAATTAGAAATCACATTTGTTCTTTACAGTTCACTTAGCACTAACAAAGCTGTTTCAATGTCAGTTTCTCCTAATAACTAGCTAGCACACTGAGGCCAGCAAATTGAGCGTTGTTGCTGTAAACCTTTAATTTGTGCCCCCTGCAGCGCCCGAGCAGCCTGATCTCTGACAGCTCAGTGGAGCCTGTGCCCTCTCCCTGTGGTTCCTCCCCTGGCTCCGCCTCCTCCACCCCCATGAACGATGTCATCTGCTCTGGACCGGACCTCAACCTCACCACCTGCACAGTCAATGTATGACGCACACCAATTATCGACACTGTTACATCTACAAAGAGGCTGAACTGTTTCTTGAAATAGTGTGACTGCATTTGACAGCCAGTAGTCTATTCACATGTTTGTAGAGATGTAGGAAATATGTTGTGTCTTACAGTATACGACATTGTTTTGAATAAATAAATAAAAAGTATTATTTAGTTAGCAAGATTTATAAAAGCTATCCCCAGTGATGTTAGTTGTAACCAAAAAGAATTGTGCTAAAGCAAATCTTTTATGTTCGGCACAAATTCACATTTTAATTAATGGTCAGTTGTTATAGTGTTTAGTTTCTCTTGAACTATGTCTACGGTGTTTTATAGATTTTTGATATTATATAATATAATATGCATTAGTTTTAATCAATATATTATTTGAGTCGTAATGCGGCTCTTTCTAAATCTCCAATTTCTTTTCAAGTTAATTGCAATCAATCAACCCTCAATCAAAAGAAACTAGGGTTAATTTTTCAGACAAATTTCTCAAAGCACAATCCACATCTTATTTTTACAACAAAACATGGAAGATCTTGCTCTTGCATTGTGTCAAGCCTTTTATATAGGAGTACATCTGAATGGGTTCAAAATAACACCTCCTTCTCATTGATTGTCACTGATAACGAAGAAGAAAAAAAGGAGGTATTTTTAACCAATTCAGATGTAGGGCAAGATTCATGGTGCATGCATTTATTGATGTTGGGTTTGTCTTTATGATGATACCTCTCTATTTTCTGCTTATATTTCTGTCATCCAGGAGCTGAAAGACTACCCGGTGTATCCTGACCCGAGTCTCAAGGCTTTTGAAGGAGCGACACTGCGCTACGCTTCTCTCAAACTCAAGTAATGACTCTGAGAAACAGGATTCTGTTGCAAAAACAAATATCATGCTATTTTTTCTTCTAAATTAATTGTTTGCTTCACCTGACATTACAGCATTCGTTGGCCAGTAATCTTTATTGTAGAGTGCAATCAAATTCATTTTATTATTATTAGGGAAAGCTGTCTATTGTCCACCTTCTAGCTTTATATATCATTGTGACATATTTGAACGTTAACACAATCTATTAAATTTATTCTAGCAATGTCCACAAGGAATAGCCAAATGTAAAATATCTAACCCTAACCTATTCTTTCTTGAGCAACCCCTTGGCTACATGATCAAAAAGAAGAAAGCAACAAGAAAAAAAAGCCAAATCAATTTAAATCAAAGATATCTGTTTTTGCAACTTTGTGTTTGTGAGTGTGTGTTGTTCATCACATCGTCACATATCTATATTAATGCTATTATCTAAGAAACTGTAACATATATCCCTGTCTGCCCCTGCAGCCCTCCAGCCCAACTAGAGACTGTGGATCTCGACAGCACATTTTCAGAATCAGAAGCAATGGTAAGAGCAACAACACATGTACACGTTTTTTATCCAACATCGCACATTACTTCCACTCTGTCCTATGAACCGAATAACTTTCAACAAATTATGATTTCCCTTGGGCAAGAGAAACAGCAGGCAAGGCTTTTTATTTAGGATGACGTAATGAACTCCAGGAACGGCTTTCTCTGCCTGCGCAAGTGTGCATGAAGCAGCGACACACAGTGGTGACTTTGTGAACTGTGTGCGCTGGGCTGGGAGGATTTAGGATTCACTGCCCTCGTGTGGTAAAAAACATACAGCAGTTAGAGTTGGCCTATCAAACAGTAGTTGATCTAAAACTGTTTTATATTCAACATTTGGATTGTTCTTTTATTACTACAAGTTTGGTAAAGATATTCAAATGTACTGTAGACATCAATCTGTATATTTTTTGGTTGATTATTTTAAAGTGATGAAACACTTTTAGTCATTTAGTTGTCTTAACCACATACAGTGTCTTTGTTGATCACATTTTTTTATAAGACAACATGGGATGAGTTTATGGAGATTTGGGAATGCATTAGTTATGAAGCCTTTTGCTATTTTGATGCCCTAATCAATATTCTTGATACTCAGAACAAGTCTTTTTTTTCCAAAAATATCCATTGTCATTTACTGTGCTAATTTCAGCTTCCTGTTAAGAAGCAATATTTTTATTATTTATTTATTTTTATAGTTTTTTATTTTGGTAGGGACAAGTATGCACATTAGACATCATTACATCTACAGCCTGTCTGTCCATGGGAGTGGATCCCTTCTTCACTGTGGTTCTCCTCGAGATTTCTCTTTTTCCCTTAGGGTTTTTGAGTTTTTCCTTGCCGGGAAGGAGGGTCTAAGGACAGGGGATGCTCTGGACAATCATTCATCTGCTCTACTAATAACATGCTTTGACATGCTTGATCAAATGTTTCATTGAATGTGTATTGTTTCATTGAATATGTATTGTTTTTTTTTTATTTCCTTTGCTAAAATTAATAATCTTGGGAAGTCCTCAGAGACGACTGTTGTTGTGATTTTGGGCTATACAAAAATAAATTGAAATAAATTGAAATTGACATGTGGCATACTACAACATTTATAGCCTTGGCTAATTAGAAGGGCTCTTACAAAAAAAAATTACACTGACATCAAGAATAATTTATACAGTGCATAGCATACAATATTAATGTACACACATTTGTGTTCGAGGACATTTGACAGTTCAAAACATAGACATATAGTTAGTTAATTTATTGTCTATGCAGGACTGTCAGCCTGTAGTTGTTTAGTCGATGATTTAGTCGAGTTTTAGTCAACCAAAATGTATTTGACCAATTGTTTCATTTAGATTACAGTACAGATTTAGATGGAACAAAAGCAAAAATTAGAAGCTATGGTGTTCATAGCTGAGAATTTGAGAGTGAGAGTTATAGAGCTACTGACATTTACAGAGTTGGTGGTACATGCAGTAACATAGAACATTGAATATTTGCTTTGAGAATGGACCAAGCTGTTTGGGGAAAATGAGAATTCAGAGAGGCCAAAATAGTCAGTATTGAAATAGATTTGAGTGCTGTTGGGAGAGTGTGATTATGTGTTTGTGTTGAGCTGGCTCGACTTTGTTACAGGACTTGAAAGATGTGTCCTGTGGTTATTCACAGCAGGGAGGAGCTCTCGGTTGTGAAGAGGAAATAGACGGATAAAGATGAGGCAGCTTCATCCACACAAAATACACACAGGGCTTTTCATATTTAATGCTCTGTCCTCCTCTGCCCTGCTTCTGTCTGCACTGGTCTGATGGAGGGATACAACATGTGCTGTTCATGTCGCTTTAACTTGCACTGCTTCAAGGTTAGATCGAGGCTCTGGATTTTGAAAGTGTTGCGCTTGTAGTTAGAGTTACACTTACTCATGTACTGAATTGCACTTTTAAGCCCAAAATGCCTGAAATACATCTGTAGTTGTGGAATCTTGTGTCTTATTGGGTTCATTTAGGAACAATAATATGTATTTTTTATTTGTGCTGTTTGTGCTTTGTATCCAGCTAGATTCTTTGAGATGCCTGTTTATGTAATTTTATTCAATATATTTTTGCACTTGTATTCATTTGTTTATTACATATTTTGTGTACAACAACAAAAAGAATGACGTGAAGACATGCACACACAAAAGTGGCTTCATCCTTTTATTTACCCTCTATAGAAGGATTATTTGTTTATCAACACCAAGGTGCGCGCGCAACCAGCAGAAAGAGCCGCAGCTGATTGACATAAGCTGCCGCACGAACACTAGCCTGGTTATTGTCAGCTAACTACAAGAGTTTATTACTGTGCCAAAACAAAAGTTATGCAGATGAATCAACATTTGTGAATTGTCTTTACAACTCACATTACATTCAGGTGAAAAACACTGTCTCAAGCTTCAGTGGCCAGACCGTCATACTGGTTCACACATGATCAAAACAGCTAGCTCTCGTCCCTTTTATTATTTTTATCAAGGAAGTTTCCCCAGTCAACTAGATGGATAGCGTATCTTTTTGCAGGTGACGTACTTGTAGAGCAGAAAGTGACTTCGACTAATAATCTTCTATGATATTTGTTTCTTTTCTCCTTCCATATTTTAAGGATAGGACTTGCTTCCTTTCACACTTTAAAATTGGCCTAGACACATTTCTTCTTTGTATATACTGGACTGTTTCGTCAGATTAGCTCCTTCTCTCCTCCAGAAGACACACAGTGGTGCCTTTTGGTTACAACCCTCCTTACTGAAAATTTTACTTTTACTAAATTACCTGCACAACTATTTTAATTCAATGTGAGTAAAATAACAGTGATGTTCCAGTATTCAGCCGTGTATTTTCTGTCCTCTCTTTTGTCCTCTGTAGTCTTTCCCTGTGCGGTCGCTGGGCTGGGTGGAAATGTCTGAACACGACCTGTGCGAGGGGCGGAGCAGTGTGGCTGTGCACCACTGCATCAGACAGCTGTCCTACTGCCGCCGGGACATTCGTGACTCCGCTGGGGTCTGGGGAGAGGTCAGTCTCATCAGTGTGCTCGCTGTCATTAGAGGGAAAAGTCCAATATCATATGAACATAAAGTATAGGATAAGGAAAGAAAGTAGCAGTACACTGTCTTATCAAAAATATTATTATAATTTTTGTTTTGTAATGTGTAAAGTTAAAATTGAATTATGACCCATCATTTTTTTCACCTTCATCATCATATAGCAGTATTTATTAAAAGTCCATGTTCCTGTCTGTAATATAACTTTAGATCACAATATTAAGCTTAAAACAAAATGTACTTTTGAACAGTTTTCCACTGCCCCTTTATCTTATGTCACCCTGGAGAGCTGCAAATTACAAAAACAATGAGTGACATTTTACCCCATTTACCAAAATAACTAGGTTGAAAGCAATTTTCAGTAAAAGTCTAGGTTAGGGCATTTAAGGTGCTTAAACCTTTTAGTTACAAAACAGATGTGGATAAAAACATGTCTTTCTTACTTGGATGTCTTTTTCACAATCTGGTTTAAATGTATCTATCTCCATGAAGAATGTTTCAAAGTATTGTTTTAATGTTTTATTTCTATGTAATCATGTAAATGGTTTGGTTTGCCTCCGTAATTTACATGGTGTCAGTTTATACACTTTTTGTGTGTTGACAGGGTAAAGGAATGCTGCTGGTTCTTCAGGATCGAATGTTGACCTTGATTGACCCTGACGACCACAGTCTCCTTCACTCACAGCCAATCAGCAGCATCCGTGTGTGGGGTGTGGGGCGGGACCATGACAGGTATTTACAACCATTTTTCTTATCTTTGTTATAAATAATTCAGCTATTGGTCGTTTTAGTTTTTTTTCTTTTTTACATGTTAATTCAAATTCCAAGTAATGACCTCACTAAAGCAGACTAATGTTGTAAACATTACATACACAAGCAGTCCTGTTTGCTGATTCAGGAGTTTGCCAATGATTTGAAGCTGACAACACACCCTTTAATGTACATTAGCATAAACTGCAGTAGAAAAACATAATTATGCCCTTTGCTGTTCATTTTCCATCTCAGCCTGAAGCCTGAGGGGCTGCCACTCATTTGGCTCTGTCCCAGTCTCCTAACCCCCTCACTTTGGCGCTGACAGTTTGCTGAGACCAGCATTAGCATAACGTGTGAGGAGGGCCAAGCTAAACGTTCACTGATACAAGCCCCTCAAGGTTCTCATTAGCCCGAAAAACATTTACACTTGCTGAAAATACACTGAATTTTCAGCACCAGTACATTTTCACCTGCATATAAGACATGTATGGAGTTTTATCACAAATTTACTACTGCTTCTTTAGTTAAATTACTTATGTGACAGTGTGTCATAAAGGAGACATATTGTGTGTGTGTTTTTTGTGTTTAGTAATAAAGTTATGACATACCATATGTAGATCAGTAATGTATCTCATCTTGCTCATTATAAAACAGGCAGGTAGTCGAAAACAGCATAATACTACGGCGCCGGCAAAGGACATCGTGCGCGTTTTTTTTTTTCATGTTTGCGAGAACGAATGTTTTGCGAGGGAACGCAATACTTTGCGAGGGAACGCAATGTTTTTGCGAGGAACGCAATACTTTGCGAGGACGTTGGAACGCAATTTAAAACTACGCAAAACCTGCCTTGATCATTGCAAAATGTATAATTAGCCGTTACAGATGTCATCCCTGCCCCCCCCCACCCCCACCCAGCTGTAAGAGGATGTTCCCACATGCATAAAAAAATTAAAAACAGCAGCCAGGTTATTTAGGACCGAAGAAGAACAGGCCTAGCCTATGTACCTCCATTACGCTCAAAATGCGCGCTCTGACTTTTACCATCATGCAAACAATTAACCGTTTCTTCTAAAAACGTAGCCACCGAAAGAATTGGAGAAATTGTCAAATACGTATTTATTATGAGTTGCAAGCATTTACATGCGTGGTAGCTACTGTGTCTAAACAGCAGTGTTGAGGTTACCTGGCGTCCGTTACGCAGCTCCGGCCTTCAAGGCTCAGTTCGTTGTCATCTGCTTTTATTCTTGTTGGCCTTTTCCTCTGCTCAGTTTGCCTTTCATAGCTATCTTAGTCATAAAAATGCTGCTTTGCTGTGTTGAACCAGAGTCTCACGGATCTCCACAGCGCGTCCCGTGCGTTCACGCCTTTCTGCTTGGACAAGCACAATAATAAAATAGAGCTGAAAGTGACGTGTCCCGTAAACTGCTATAGCTATACTGTCGTTAATCTAAAGAGAAAAATACGGTAAAACAGTAACAAAGGGTGTTCAAAATTCATTATGATTAATAACTTCACATCTATAATTATTACTATTTGATCATTTCTTAAATACATTTTTGTTCAAACTACACACTTGATAACCCTTTAAAAGATATTTGAATATTTGGTGGCTGGATGTAGAATAAATAGATTATTCCCCACTAGCTAGAATCACATCACAACAAAGGCATGTGATTAAGATCTTATTTGATAACGTATTGAGTAGATTAAATGGGAGACCAAATAGGTGTAGATGAGCAAGTCGTGATGTTCGGTGGAGAGAAGTGGTCCTGCTTCTGAAACTCAATCAGTAATTATTACAAATAATTGGAAAAATAAAACAAATAAATGTAATAATGCAGAACTGAATGTATGCTATTTATACACTAATTTCTGTCAAATACAAAATGCATCCATATAAATTTCATTACTATTGCACTTAAATCTGTCTGTAAACTTCAAATCAAAACTGCATTCATTGGATCAGAATTGTCGGTGAAGAGAAATCATTCATGCCGATAAAATAGACCAATCCTTTTCCATGACAGACAAAACGTGACTGTAAAAGATATTATTATGCTGCATCTTTATCGATATGGTGTCCAAAAATGTTGATGATGGCTTACAGTTTGGTGAGCTTTTCTGTAAGATATGAAAATATAAGTAGTTTGTTGATGGATGATTATAGTTTGTGATGGATAAAGTGACAAATTATGTCCATTTGTCACTTCATGTTGAAACTGTGACATTTTTGCTGCATATTTTCATCAAATAAAGGTGCTGTAATTTTATACAGGGACACGTTCATATTCTTAGCTAATATGGTTGTCTAAAATGTAGTTTTTTCCTACTACGTCTAAAAGCCAATAGTATGATTTTACAGGTTATTTTGGTCCTATTATCTGTAGATGTGTGTGACTGTAATAGATCTAAATTGATCATACTATCCTTCTTGCCTCCCACAGTGACAAATTAAAGTAACATATCATAGAGTGTAAATAGAGCTGGAAGATAAATTGTGCATGCCATTTTGAAGATATGCACAAATCGAATAACGAATGGTATATAAAAAAAGAATGCAAATATTTCCATTTATTTTTATTTTCACACTTTGCCCTAAGTCATTTAGTCAGTAAATATCTCAGTGATGTTTTAGTCGACCAAAATATGTATTACATTACTGGCATAAGAAGGATTTGAATCCAAATTTATTACAATTACTACATTATGCTATGTAAGAATAAAGCTTATCTGCATTTTTTTCTGCGCAAATAGTTATTAGCATAAATATTTGGTCAAATTATTGAGACACTACAAGAACATGTCTTAAGTGCAATACAATCATTGTTAATAATTCATATTCAGTATATTATATTTACCAATATATCAGTATGTAAGATATGTTTTGATTTTTTTTGTTGGATTGACATATTACTGTCTGAATATCGTAATAGGCCAAAAAATTATTCAGATATCCATTTTTGTCAATATCGCCCAGCTCCAAGTGTAAACATATTAGAACCTGACAGTTAGTTGTTTTTTTATGATGCATTATTTTGAAGGCAGTAAGTGAATACTGGTTTATTCAACTGGAATATTAAATCTTAGAATGTTCGGTTTTCATGAAGCTGTGTCCGTTTTTGTGAGAAATGTGACATTTGTGCTGAAATGAGGTTGACATGACATTGTATTTCAAATGTGTTTCACACACAGTCCACAGTGAGCTCTATGTTGGCTGAAATGGTAAAACTAGGTTGAAAGTGTTTTCTTGATCATCTTGTTTGTGTGGTTTTCCACCTCTCATTTTCCTTGGATGTGGTATGTAATTTAGAAATACATTTTTCTGTGGGTGGGGGGTGTCTCAGTGGTGAACTTTCACTGTTTTAGTCTTTGTGGTAATAGACTGTAACGGAAAAAAGATGGTGCAATGAGAGCTCAATCTCTACCTTTTTCTCTGAAGTATAACTACTATTGTTATTTGCTTTTTTGCCAACTTCGCTGGTTGTCATGGTAAATGTGAAACATGCTGTACTGAGCAGTTCCAAAGAAAGCAGACTCTTGTTTAGCTATTTTTCTTGTGTGATTTTACTGGCAACACATTGTCAAAGCCTAATCTCAACCAGCATGAATTTAAATGAGGTTGTTGAGGTTGGACTGTCTCAATGTCTTAAAGTTTGCAAACATAAAAACATAGTTTACTCACCAAACATTGTAAAAAGCCACATGTAAAGTGTATTGCATTTTAGCAGCAGAAGCGTCACATAAAAAACATTTTTATTTTTATTTACCTTTATTTAATCAGGAAGTCCCATTGAGATTCAAAATCTTTTTTACAGGAGAGACCTGGCCAAGGTAGCAGCCAACACCATCAACACAAAATTGTAAAAGTTAACACAATAAAAGTAATTTTAACAATAAAATTACTTCCACTGAATCTACTATCACTTGGACCTAATGTGCCAAAAGTTTAAAGTTCAAAGGTTGAATTCATAACTTTGGTATAGTTATGAAGTTTATCTGAAGTATAAACATCTTGGATAGATGTGTCTGAGCTGAGCGGGAAAGCCGAGGGGAAGATCAATTCCTTCAGCTCAAATCTTGGTTCAGAACTAGAGTTGGTCGAGAACGAGGTGGGTCCCATTTCTTCTAAAACTGTAACCTGCTGTACAAGGAAAAGGTGCTTTTGAGTGATAGTATTTTGAGCAAATATCGTTATATTGATATTGTTTATTTTAGTCTTATTCAAAACTACAGTGTCTGTGTACCTGGGTATTTGGTGGTGGGTCTGGGCCACTGCCTGATGCATTATTAATCTATAGAGCAAAAGTATAGCTGATGATTACAGTGGAAGAAACACAAAACACAAAAGCATGTAAAACTACCATGTTAGTACTGTAGAACTCACTGTTGTATCTGTAGTAGTGACTCTTGACTCTCCGGAGAGAAGAGGGATCACAGATGGAGCAGGTTGATTTGAATCCTCCAGGGAAAAAAAACACAATGTAAAGGCCTTCGTCATACGGTTTTATTGTTAAATAAAAATACTTACATGGTAATACAAAGGAGGTGCCTCAGTAGAACCAGGGTTGTCTCCTTTATTTACTTTAATACAGCAGTAGAAACATATTAAGAAGCAATGAGCAGCAATTGCTGGTGCTATATATGCCCAAATAGAATTTTTTGCTGTAGGGCTCAGTACTGCAAAAAACATAATTATTTTTATTATTGTTATTATTATTATTATTAGTACCATTAACTTGTATTATTGTTTGTTCAACTTCTATGACTTATGACGTGCTTTTTAATCTGTTTGATCGATTTGTGTTTCCTCAAGTAGAAAAGTAAAATACGGTGGCTGAGCGGTTAGCGCTCTTGCCTCACAGCAAGAAGGTCGCGGGTTCGATTCCCGCACGGGCCGGGCCTTTCTGTGTGGAGTTTGCATGTTTCTCCCCGTGTCTGGGTGGGTTTTCCCCGGGCACTCCGGTTTCCCCCACCAACCAATAACATGCACGTTAGGGTAATATCCTCCAGCTACGGTAGTCCTGACCAAGCCTAGCAAGAACATCTGGAGATGGGTCCCCGAGCGCTGCATTGTGGCGATCACTGCTCCTGAGGAGATGCCCCAGAGGCATTGAAGGATGGGTCAAATGCAGAGGACAAATTTCCCTACGGGGACAATAAAGTGTACCTTAACCTTAACCTTAACCTTAACCTATCCCCCTATTTTTGTTCTAAATATCCTTGGATCTCTTCAGAAACAAAAATGGTATAAATAGTAAATTAAAAACTTATTTCAAACTTATTCAAATTGTACACAGTCTCACCTTCAAGTCGTTTCCATTGATCAGATCACTTTTAACCCCCCTAAATCTGTAGTAGCCACTGTCTGTCCACTTAAGATGATCTATCTAAAATTATTGTGTTCTACTTTTCCTCTGGTAGCATAAGGGTAATAGCGACTCCAAATGATTTCTGGTTCAAGCGGACCTTCAGGCACAAACTGAGAAAACTCCAATTCCAAGCGTCTGATGGGATCTTCCAGGAAAACACACTTCCATAAGCGCGTTTGTCAGGAGGCTTGCAGTCTGAAAGCAATTACAAATTACAATCACACTATCTGTATGTCATTGAAGAATACATTATACTTTGTTAGCATTAATTGGCTCTGTGCACAGAACTTGTTTATATTCGAAATGGCAAACATCTGCATACTTCCTGTTAGCATTTAGGTACATACACGTCTCTTTATAAACACACAAATGTATCTTGGTGAATTATTCTGATTTGAAAAGTATTTAACATGTTTTCAGAGACATCTTTCATAACTCACTGTTCACTCCCTGATCTGCCAAGTATTTGTTTATTTTAGACTGACATTGTCAAAACAGAAGTTAAATGAAAGGGAAATGCTCAAGTACAGAAGTTACCTATTTTGAACACAAACAAGCCAACTGACGCTTCGTGCACAGAACCAATAATAACCAAAACTGATGTGTCAATTGTATTAACAATTTTTTAAATAATGATAGTAATATTAATATAACAACAACAACAACAATAATAATAATAACAATAATACTACTACTAATAATAATATTAATAATAATAATAATAACATGTGACCACAAATGGATTTTTCTATTTACCTGTAACTGTCAGTTGAACAACTTTGTCCTGGTCAAAAGTGAGGATACCTTCGTCGTCTTGTTCTGTAAGATCTTTCATTTTTATGCTCGAGGAATTCACTTCAAATTGTTCATTTCTTGACTGAATAGAAAAGAAAAATGTTGTTTTTCCAGTGTAAAAAACACAACTAAACAACGTGCAGAGCTTACCCATCCATTTTTGACAACATGTAAGTAGACCGTAGCTGATTTTGGCTTGTAATATATGGGAGAATACAATTGTTTAGGGTAAAAAGTATAAGTGCCTCCATAGCACATTTTTCGTCTAGTATGTGTTGCACCTAAACATAAAAAAATGTATCAGCTGATATTGACAAAGAGCATCAGAGTACAGTATATACTAATGTAAACTGGCTTAAGAACTTATAGTCTAAAAATAAGCTTTTGGTAGTAGCAGTACATATTTTAGTGGCATTAATATTAGTGTAAGCTTGTTCATTCTGAGGTATCTATTTGCTGCATAATGTCACTGCCTATGAACAGGGCCTAACAAAGAATAAATCGGATTTTCAGATGGTGCATTTAACTTTGATGGGGCACAGGGCCTAATGGTAGGCAAGAGTCAGGTTTTCCGTGTGTTTGTAATTAAGTTGACATCAAATATTTAAAAGATCATTTCACACTTCGACCCATTCACTTTTGTATTACAACAAAATCTGCATTAAAATAACATTTGTTTTTAGAGCCCTGTGCCCACTATAGAGTGTTTTGATGTCACATGAACAGAATCTTTTAAGTGTTTCTCAGATTAAATATGTTATCATAATTAGTGCAAAAAAAAAACAAAAAACTTTTTTACTCACTCTTTTTATTGTTTTATTACCACTCTCGACCAATAAATTGAGTTTGTCCCAGAGTTTTATTTTGTAATTCTGGTCAGTCTATTGTGAACGCCCCTGTTGGGACACCAGAATAAGTAACATTTTAAAATTTGGGGTACGTAAAGGAACATGACATAACTTTTTGGTAGGAGGAATGTTGTTGCTTGTAGATTTTATTGTGTTGTCTGAAATGCTTTACAGTACCTCTCAAGAGAAAAGCAGGTGACCCATCAAAATCACAGTAAAAATGCATGATTTTAAAGAGGGGTATAATACAAAATCAACTTCAGAGATCTCTACAACATTATTTCTTTATCAAAACCATGCCTGTAGTAGTAGTAGTTTATGCATGTGTAATTGCTTAAAGGGGCACTATGTAAGAAAAACAAACAAACAAAGTGATTTCCACTTTTGAACACCAGAGGGAGCCTTTCACATGCATTTTGCCTATTAAGCATGAGGCCATCTAGTGTCAATGATCCATATTCCGGCCCGTAATAAAACATTTCAAATACGTATAAATGTATCACAATTGATGTGGATTGGTTAACAGTGCTCTCTTAAGTATTCATGTTGTAAAGAATAAATATGATTTAAATATTTGTGGACTATAAGTGATAATTAAAATTCCTCTCAATCTTACACAGTGCCCCTTTAAGCTGTCTCCTCTTTCCTGGCTAAGATTTTAATTCTTTTTGAGTTTTGCTAAGCGCCAGAAAAGTTACGTAATGCATAAAAGCTTACAGCGCCTTTAGTGCCTTTACCTAAACCTAGACTGGAAAAAATAATTTATTTTAAAGTTAATTTGCAGTTAGTAGTAAAAAAATAAATAAATCTGCTTACTTACCATCTATAAGAGTAAAACAATAACCTGAAGCAAAAACATGTCCCTGGAATGAAATTTTGGATTTGTAACCTTTGATGACAGGAAAATTTTATATTCTTGTAAAAAACAAAAACAAAAAAAACAAAACAAAACAACAAAAAAGTCACGTGAAAGTAATTGTAGAAGAATTGTAGCTTGTAACATTCAGTGAATGCTTGAATGCTCTTGATTTGTTGCAAGACTGTAGGAGACAAACTGTGGTTGGTCTGAAGTTAGAATGCAAGGTGCAAAGTGTTTTTTGCAGTCTAACCACAGTAGACTTCATGAATAAAGTTTTCATTCAGTTACTAACACTTACACAATCATTTATAAGAAAATACAAATTTATTTGTAAAGTTTGGCACAACTCCTGTTGAGCCTTCACACATTATGTACAGTTAATTATGTATTAAAAACTGTACAAATTCCTACACATTGATGATATGATCTCATTTCTTACACCGCCCACACAGCTCCCACCGTCCCCATTACCTAAATCACTTTCACACCAACATGTTGTAAACTTAAGACACTTGTGTGCGTTTGCAAAGCATCTAAAATTAGATATTTCAACATTTTGTGAAGTATATTTATGTTTTCACACTGCAAACACAATTTAGTCTTTTAAATATCCTCTCATAAATCCTTCAACATATAGTTACTATCTACAGCTATTCATTTTGGTCACAGACAAAATGAATACATTTTTACAAACAACAAAGTGAAACTGGAGACGACCACCCAAGCACAACCAATCAGAGTGTTGTGTTTTGCTTCTGATTAGAACTTTAGATTAGAACGGTTATTAGACATTTTAGACAGTACACAGTGGTATCATTTTTTTACAAAGTGCTGCATTTATTATAGATTTTGTGTTTTGTGTTTCAAAATCATGAGGCCAGAGCATTAACCGCTGCGCCAATATGTACATGCACGGCATAAAGGACTTCACAAACATACATATACAGTATACGTATTTATAACAAAACTTTTTTATTTAAAAAAATGTCCAAAACCATGCATAGAGTGACCACCTGTCCCATTTTTCATGCAATTTGGACATATGTACTGCATCCACCATACTTTATCTACATTATGCCACACAAGAAAAAAAAAAACAAAAAAAAAAACAAGCAAAAGTAAAGCTAACTGCATCCACCTGAGGAGAAAATCAGTTGTGCACATTTTAAAACCTAGATATCAAGTCCAGTTCAATGCAAGATTCATTTTAGCCTAACCTAAGCCTAATGTCAACCAGTTTAACAATTAAATTTTAATGAATGTAAATAGGTTGCTGAGGTCTTAAAATCTTAAAATTTACAATCATAAAACATAATTTACTCACCAAACATTACAAACAGCCACATGTTGTAACGTATTTTGCTTTTTAGCTTCAGAAGCCTCACATAAAATAACAATAAAATTGCTTCTACTGAATCTACTAACACTTGTGGACTTAATGTGCCAAAAGATTAAAGTTCAGTGGTTGAAATCAGAATTATGGTATAGTTATGTTTATCTGAAGTATAAACATCTTGGCTAGACGTGTCTGAGCTGAGCGGGAGAGCCGAGAGGAAGACTGATTCCTTCAGTTCAAATCTAGGTTCAGAACTAGAGTTGGTCGAGAACGAGGTGGGTCCCACATCTTCTGTAACTGTGACCCGCTGTATAAGAAAAAGGTGCTTTAGCGTGATAGTGTTTTGAGCAAATGCATTAAATTGATATTGTTTATTTTAGTCTTATTCAAAACTACAGTTTTTATGGGTACCTGGGTATATGGTGGTGGGTCTGTGCCACAGCCTGATGCATTATAAATCTATTGAGCAAAAGCAATGATGAGTACAGTGGAAGAAACACAAAACAAAACACAAAAGTATGTAAAAGCTATCATAATTTTATTTGTAGAACTCACTGTTGTATCAGCATTAGTGACTCTTGTCTCTCTGGAGAGAAGAAGGATCGCTGGTGGAGCAGGTTGATTTGAATCCTTCAGGAAAAAACACGAAATTAACAACACAATGTTACGGTCATTATCATACAGTTTTATTGTTAAATAAAAATACTTACAGGGTAATACACTGGAGGAGCCCCGGTAGAACCAGGGTTATCTCCTTTACTTGCTTTTATACAGCAGCAACAACATGTTAACAAGCAAAGAGCAGCAATTAGTGGTGCTATATATATCCAAATAGAAATTTTTGCTCTTGGACTCAGTACTGCAAGAAACACACAAAAAAACATTATTATTTTATTATTCTTATTAGTACCATTAACTCATTGTTTGCTGTTTGTTCAACTTCTGCGACTTCTAACGTGCTTTTTAATCTTTTTGATTGATATCTGTTTCCTCAAGTAGAAATGTTTAACCTATTCCCCTATTTTTGTTTAAAATACACATGGAATAGTAAATTAAAAACTCGTAAGCCTTATTTCAAAATTAGCACACAGTCTCACCTTCAAGTCGTTTCCATTCGATCAGTTCATTTTCAATCCCCCTAAATCTGTAGTAGCCACTGTCTGTCCACTCAAGATGATCTATCTTAAAATTATTGAAGTAGTCTACTTTTCCTCTTGTAGCAGCAAAGCGGTAATAGAAACTCCAAATGATTTCTGGTTCAAGCGGACCTTCAGGCACAACCTGAGAAAACTCCAAGTACCAAGCATCTGATGGGATCTTCCAGGAAAACCCACTTCCATAAGCGCGTTTGTCAGGATCCTGGCAGTCTGAAAGCAATTACAATCACACTATCTGTATGTCATTGAAGAATACAATATACTTTGTTAGCATTAAGTGTAAAATTTAACAGTGTAGGTTCTGTGCATAGAATGTCAGTTAACTTGTTTATATTTGAAATGACTAACATCTGTGTATTTCCTGTTAGCGTTAGCATTTAGACACAAACATGTCTTATAAACACACAAGTGTACTTTGGTGAATAATACCCTGATTTAAAAAATATTTACCGTGTTTTAAGACACATCCCTCATAACTCACTGTTCACTGCCTGAGCCCTGTACTACTAGATTTAGGGTTTAGCGTGGTCTGGTCTGACGGTTCTACGAAACTGGATCATTTCCTATCGGGGCAGATCTCTATTGCAACATGCGGCAAACTCATAACCTGCTCCGGACCAGGATAAGTTCTCGAATAAGTTAAAAAGACGAGGCGCTGGCCAATCTGGGACGAGAATTTAGGCATTTGTAAAGAGAGGGGAGAGAGAGAGAGAAAGGGCAGTGGAGAAATGAGGAAATGCAAATTCATGGCGTATTCGTTTATATCAATGCGATGCACACATGACCTATTTATAAAGTGACGCCACGCGATCTTATATGTAACAGTAAGACTGAAGAATCCTGTTTTAATCTGTGTGATGATTAATAAACACTTTCATTGTCAAGAAATGAACAAATGCACTTTGTGCACATTTGGCAGTAGATTTTTGTAGATCTTTACGCATCACTTTGACTCAGACAATGACTTGTCTGAACTAAAGACACAGCTCATTCAGACTAAGCGGTCTATCTGTTCAATGTTTGGTGATGTTTGCACATTTGTGCTTTAGTTTGTTATATCCATGCATGACATTTAATGAGCTCTGTAGTGTAACTTCTGTGTCTGTGGCCGCTTAAGCGCAGACTCCACTTGAAGCTGCAGCGCGTTTCCTTTGCTTAGATTTTAGATTTTAATACTCTATAATACTTTATATTTCACTTCATGATTGACGTTTCCGCACGTTTGAAGTCCGGAACTAGGTTGTTCTGATTGGTCAGTTTGCGCTAACTCCGGCCCCTGCTCTGTGAACGTGCAGGGCCTCGTTGAGAAAATCCAGGGTTAAAGGGATCCTATTATGTAAAATGTATTGTTCAAAGTTTTTAACCTTGTTATAATGACCTCCCTTCACCATTAGTTTACACAAAGTTATATTTGAATTTATTCATGCATGTTTGAGTAATCTTGTTTTGTTCTTCAGCTGGAGCTCAAGTGCAGAGAAAATCCTGTTCTCACCTACCACCTAACCCCTTCAACTTGTCTGTTTACTTGTTATAATTCAACAGATGAATGCTCAAAGTGAAGCACATGTGGTTCAAAACTGTCCCATAGACACTTTCCAACAATGAAAAATAATTAATTAAAATCTGTTGCTTCTTACAGTTAAAGTTTAAAATGAAGAGGCGGGGCTTATCAGTTCTGCAGTTTTGAACAGGAAGTAGACCTGTTTCTATTTTCAAGTTGTTTTAGATCAACTTTGTGTTTTACAAAAACAAAAGATAAAATTACTGATCTGCACATGTTCTAGTTTCTTACTAAACAGTTGGAAAAAACACAATATGTCTCCTTTAACAGACCGAGTTGTGAACTCGTTTTGTACGACAGTTTATACAGAGCAGCTGATGTCTGGGTTAGTCAACCTGGGAAAGAGAAACTTATCCAGGATAAGTTCAGCAACGTTTGTAGTACAGGCCTCTGATCTGACAAGTCTTTATTATTTAGTAGTCTTTATTTAGACTGACATTGTCAAAACAGCCAACTGACGCTCCGTGCACAGAGCCAATAGTAACCAAAACTGATGTGCAAATTGTATGAACAAAATAATATTAACAACAATAATAATATTAACAACAATAATAATATTAATAATCACAACATTAATAATAACATGTTTATGATCACAAATGTATTTTTTCATTTACCTGAAACTGTCAGTTGAACACTTTTGTACTGGTCATAAAAGAGGATACCTCCGTCATCTTGTTCTGTCAGATCTTTCATTTTTATGCTTAATGAATTCACCTCAAATTGTTCATTTCTTGACTGAATAGAAAAGGAAAAAGTTGTTTCTACAGTGTAAAAAACACAACTAAACAACATGCAGAGCTTACCTGTCCATTTTCGGCAACAAGAATCCGCTCTCCTCCTGTTTTTTGCTTGTAATATACGGAAGAATAAAATTGTTCAAGGTAGAAAGTATAAGTGCTTCCATAGCACTTTTGTAGTCTAGTATGTGATGCACCTAAACATAAAAAAAGAAAAAGAAAAGTGAAGTAGAGCAAGTACAATGTAAACTGGCTTGATAACTTATAGTCTAAAATTAAGCTATTGGTAGTAGCAGTACATATTTCACTTTTCACATGTGCCCACTATACAGTTTTGAATGTCACGTGAACAGAATATTTCAAATGTTTCTCAGATTAAATATCTTTAGTGAATAATAATGTACTTTTTTACTCACTCTTTTCAGTGTTTTATTACAACTCTCCCCAATAATCTAAGTTTGTCCCAGAGCTTTTGAATAAGTCACATTTTAAAATTTGGGGTATATAAAGGCACATAACATAACGTTTTAGTAGGAGGAATGTGGTGCTTGTAGATTTTATTGTGTTGCCTGAAATACAGTACCTCTCAAGAGAAAAGTAGGTGACCCAACAAAATCACAGTAAAATGCACAATTTTAAAGAGAAAATGTATAATACAAAATCAACTTCAGAGATCTCTACAACGATAATTCTAAATCAAAACCATGTATGTAGTAGTAGTAGTTTATGCATGTGTAATTGCTTAAGCTGTCTCCTCTTTCCTGGCTAAGATTTTAATTCTTTTCGAGTTTTGTTAATCCCCAAAAAGTTACATAATGCATAAAAGCTTACAGCGCCTTTAGTGTCATTTCCTAAACCTGGACTGGAAAAAATAATTCAGTTTGAAGGTAATTTGCGTTCTGTATTAAAAAATCAATAAAATAATCTGTTTACTTACCAAAATCTACAAGGGTAAAAACAATGACTTGGAGCAAAAACATGTCCCTGGAATGAAATTTTGGATTTGTAACCTTTGATGACAGGAAAATTTTATATTCTTGTAAAAAAACAAAACAAAAAAAAACTCACATGAAAGAAATTGTAGATGAAGAATTGTAACTTGTAGTGTTCAATGAATGCTCTTTCCCATATGATCTGTTGCAAGACTGTAGGAGACAAACTGTGGTTGGTCTGAGGTTAGAATGCAAGGTGCAACGTGTTTTTTTGCAGTCTAACCACAGTAGACTTCATGAATAAAGTTTTCATTCAGTTGCTAACACTTACACCAACATTTATAAGAAAATATACCTTTTTTTTGTAAAGCATTGGCACAACTCCTGTTGAGCCTTCACACTTTATATACAGTAAATTATGTGTTAAAAATTTTACAAAGTCCTACACATTGATGATATGATGTATCTACAGCTATTCATTTTGGTCGCAGACAAAATGAATACATTTTTACAAACAACAAAGTGAAACTGGAGACGACCACCCAAGCACAACCAATCAGAGTGTTGTGTTTTGCTTCTGATTAGAATTTTAGATTTGAACTGTTTTTTAGACATTTTAGACAGTACACAGTGGTATCATTTTTTTTACAAAGTGCTGCATTTATTATAGATTTTGTGTTTTGTGTTTCAAAATCATGAGGCCAGAGCATTAACCGCTGCGCCAATATGTACATGCACGGCATAAAGGACTTCACAAACATACATATACAGTATACTATTTATAACAAAACTTTTTATTTAAAAAAATGTCCAAAACCATGCATAGAGTGACCACCTGTCCCATTTTTCATGCAATTTGGACATATGTACTGCATCCACCATACTTTATCTACATTATGCCACACAAGAAAAGAAAAAAATAAAAAACAAGCAAAAGTAAAGTTAACTGCATCCACCTGAGGAGAAAATCAGTTGTGCACATTTTAAAACCTAGATATAAAGTCCAGTTCAATGCAAGATTCATTTTAGCCTAACCTAAGCCTAATGTCAACCAGTTTAACAATTAAATATTAATGAATGTAAATAGGTTGCTGAGGTCTTAAAATCTTAAAATTTACAATCATAAAACATAATTTACTCACCAAACATTACAAACAGCCACATGTTGTAACGTATTTTGCTTTTTAGCTTCAGAAGTCTCACATAAAATAACAATAAAATTACTTCTACTGAATCTACTAACACTTGTGGACTTAATGTGCCAAAAGATTAAAGTTCAGTGGTTGAAATCAGAATTATGGTACATGTCACTAAAAGTTTAGTTTATCTGAAGTATAAACATCTTGGCTAGACGTGTCTGAGCTGAGCGGAGGAGCCGAGAGGAAGACTGATTCCTTCAGCTCAAATCTTGGTTCAGAACTAGAGTTGGCTGAGAACGAGGTGGGTCCCATATCTTCTGTAACTGTGACCCGCTGTATAAGAAAAAGGTGCTTTAGCGTGATAGTGTTTTGAGCAAATGCATTAAATTGATATTGTTTATTTTAGTCATATTCAAAACTACAGTATTTATGGGTACCTGGGTATATGGTGGTGGGTCTGGGCCACAGCCTGATGCATTATAAATCTATTGAGCAAAAGCAATGATGATTACAGTGGAAGAAACACAAAACACTAAAGCATGTAAAAATACTGTATTGGAACTTACTGTTGTATCTGCAGTAGTGACTCTTGTCTCTCTGGAGAGAAGAAGGGTCACTGGTGGAGCAGTTTGATTTGAATCCTTCAGAAAAAACGCACAATAAACAAACAATGTTAAGGCCATTGTCATACAGTTTTATTGTTAAATAAAAATACTTACATGGTAATACACTGGAGGTGCCTCGGTAGAACCAGGGTTGTCTCCTTTACTTACTTTTTTACAGCAGTGGCAACATGTTAACAAGCAAAGGGCAGCAATTACTGGTGCTATATATATCCAAATAAAAATGTTTGCTGTAGGACTCAGTACTGCAGGAAATTCTGTTGTAGGACTCAGTACTGCAGGAAATTCTGTTGTAGAACTCAGTACTGCTGGAAATTCTGTTGTAGAACTCAGTACTGCAGATATTACTGTTGTAGGACTCAGTACTGCAGGAAACACACACAAAAACATTTTCTTTTATTTTTATTATTATTTTTATTCTTATTAGTATCATAAACTTGTATCATTGTCTGCTGTTTGTTCAACTTCTGCGACTTCTAACGTGCTTTTTAATCTGTTT
Organism: Mugilogobius chulae; assembly: GCA_038363315.1. NCBI lineage: Eukaryota > Metazoa > Chordata > Actinopteri > Gobiiformes > Gobiidae > Mugilogobius > Mugilogobius chulae. The sequence goes on from CM076400.1 coordinate 33,446,484, forward strand.
GATCGATATCTGTTTCCTCAGGTAGAAATGTTTAACCTATTCCCCTATTTTTGTTTAAAATACACATGGAATAGTAAATTAAAAACTCGTAAGCCTTGTTTCAAAAGTAGCACACAGTCTCACCTTCAAGTCGTTTCCATGTGATCAGTTCATTTTGAAACCCCCTAAATCTGTAGTAGCCACTGTCTTTCTGCTCAAGATGATCTATCTTAAAATTATAGAAGTAGTCTACTTTTCCTCTGGTAGCAGCAAAGCGGTTATTGCGACTCCAAATAATTTCTGATCCAAGTGGACCTTCAGGCACAACCTGAGAAAACTCCAAGTACCAAGCATCTGATGGATCTTCCAGTAAAACCTACTTCCATAAGCGCGTTTGTCAGGATCCTGGCAGTCTGAAAGCATACATTCACACTATCTGTATGTCATTGAAGAATACAATATACTTTGTTAGCATTAATAGGCTCTGTGCACAGAATGTCAGTTGCGTTGTTTATAGCATTTAGACACAAACATACTGGGAATTTACACCAGGAGCTGCAGCAGCACGTCATACGTGCGTATTTTCAAAAGCATCAATCTACACTAAACGCGTCAGTGCTGCTCTAGCCTGAGCATCTACACACATGAATAAACCAAAAAACAGCTCACATATTATGAATTGGTCAGGTGAGGAAGAGCTTAAAATTGTGAATTAGAGGTGCAATGTTTTTTTCAAGAGCATTAACAAGCGGCGCCTGCTGCCTTTGCATAATTTACATCAGGGCTTTTTGCCTATTTCATGTTGTACTAAGAACCTTAATTTTTCTTCTATTTTTCACCCCGTCCCGCAATCAATAGTGTAGGATTCAGGCAATCTCCCGCTCGCTCTCATCCACGTGCACGCGCATTGGCACCCAAACAGGCACGCGCGTCTCACACTGCTAGTGTAAATTGTTAGAACCAAATCAGACTTGATTCCATTATGAGCGACTCCTGCGCACATGACGGCTGTATGACGTGCTGCTGCAGTTACGCGCTGCTACAGCTTTGGTGTAAATTGAGGGTTATAAACACACAGGTGTACTTTGGTGAATCTCCTGATTTGAAAAATATTTACCATATTTACCTCATAACTCACTGTTCACTGCCTGAGCGCTGTACTACGAAGCTAGATTTAGGGTTTAGCGAGGTAAGGTGTTGGTTAAAACTGGCCTGACGGTTCTACGAAACTGGATCACTTCCAACTGGGACAGATCTCTATTGCAACATGCGGCTCATAACCTGCTCCGGACCAGGTTAAGTTCTCGAATAAGTTAAAAAGACGAGGCGCTGGCCAATCTGAGAGGAGAATTTAGGCATTTGTAAAGAGAGGGGAGAGAGAGAGAGAAAGGGCAGCGGAGAAATGAGGAAATGCAAAAGTCATAGCGTATTTTATATCAATGCAATGCACACATGACCTATTTATAAAGCGGAGCCATGCGATCTTATATGTAATAGTAACTAGACTGAAGATCCTGTTTAATCTGTGTGATGATTAATGTCAATGTCAATGTCAATGTCAACTTTATTTGTATAGCACATTTACAACAACAGGGGATGCCCAAAGTGCTTCACATGCACAATAATAAAAACATACACAAAAACAAAATAAAGAATCAATAAAAAGTACACTAGTAAAAATAGAACAAAATATATACAGTAAGGTGCCTCAGCTCAGCTTGTGTTAAAAGCCAGTGCATAAAGGTGCGTTTTTAACAAAGATTTAAAGTGCTCTAGTGACTCAGCAGCTCTGATATACAAGGGCAGGCTATTCCAGAGCCTGGGCCCTGCCACAGAAAAAGCCCGGTCTCCTCTGCTTTAAGGTGAGACTTAGGCACCTCCAAGAGAAGCTGCGAGGACGACCGCATGGTGCGAACTGGCACATGAGGAGTAAGCAACTCACACAAATATGACGGAGCCAGACCGTTAAGACATTTGAAGACCATAAGTGACACTTTATAATTAATTCTCTGGGCAACTGGAAGCCAGTGCAGTGATGCAAGGACTGGTGTAATATGCTGCTGACGTTCAGTACCAGTGAGCAAGCGTGCAGCAGCATTTTGGACCAGCTGCAGACGTTTGACAGAGGCCAAGTCCATACCGCAATATAAGGAGTTACAATAGTCGAGGCGAGTTGTAATAAATGCGTGAATAACTCTTTCAAAGTCCTTGGAAGGCAGATAGGATTTCACTTTAGATAAAAGTCTTAATTGAAAAAAGCTATTTTTGACCACTGCACTGACTTGTTTGTCCAGTTTACAAGAAGAATCCAAATACACACCAAGATTTTTAACAAATGAAAGATTAAAAGAAGACAGAGGACCAAGCACACTGTCCAAGCCTTCTAGGACAGTGGGATCGCCAAAAACAACCATTTCAGTTTTTTTCTCATTTAAGTGCAGAAGATTTAAAGCCATCCAGTCTTTAATGTCTCTGAGACATTGCAACAGACTCGCAAATGAGGACTTATTGGTCTGAAGGGGCACATAGATCTGCACATCATCAGCAAAACAATGAAACGAAATATTGTACTTTCTAAAAATTGATCCCAATGGCAGCAAATAGATGCTAAAAGAACTGGACCTAAAATTGAACCTTGAGGTACACCACAGTTCAATGGGACAGTTTTGGACTGGTGAGGACCAAGATGAACAGAGAAAGTTCTTTCTGACAGGTAAGATTTAAACCAGTTCAGGGCTTTGCCTTTAAGGCCCACACACAGTTCTAAACGTGACAGTAAAATGCTGTGATCAACTGTGTCAAAAGCTGAGGACATGTCTAAAAGCAGAAGAGCAGCAGGATTTCCAGAATCAAGTGTTAAAAGGAGGTCATTAAAAACACGTAAAAGTGCAGTTTCTGTGCTATGTTGTTGCTTAAAACCTGACTGAAATTTTTCATAAATGTCATGACAAGCAAGATGTGACTGCAGCTGACGATAAACAACCTTTTCTAGAACTTTAGAAAGAAAAGGGAGTTTAGATATAGGCCTGTAATTTGTAAGAATATTTGAATCCAAGTTGTGTTTTTGATCAGGGGCTGGACAACAGCATGCTTAAACACAGATGGAACACATCCAGATGACAAAGATGAATTAATCAAAGACAAAACAGCTGGACCCACTGCATCAAAAACCTCTTTAAGTAGTTTAGAAGGCATACAATCAGTAGGACAGAAAGAGGGTCTCAGGGCCTTAACTATCTTTGACAAGTCACAAAGGGCTACAGGCTCAAAATGTTCCAAGGCTACATGACACACAGGTACAACAGCAGGATCACATCTAGAAGGCAAAGAGAAGAGGATCTAATCACCTCAATTTTTTCCACAAAAAACATCAAGAATTTATCACACAGTGCTGTAGAATAAATCATGCCTGTGTTTACACATGGGTTGATAATGTTATTCAACACATTAAATAATAAACGCTTTCATTGTCAAGAAATGAACAAATGCACTTTGTGCACATTTGGCAGTAGATTTTTGTAGATCTTTACGCATCACTTTGACTCAGACAATGACTTGTCTGAACTAAAGACACAGCTCATTCAGACTAAGCGGTCTATCTGTTCAATGTTTGGTGATGTCTGAACATTTGTGCTTTAGTTTGTTATATCCATGCATGACATTTAATGAGCTCAGTAGTGTAACTTCTGTGTCTGTCTGTGATTGGTCGCTTAAGCGCAAATTCTACTTGAAGCTGCAGCGCGTTTCCTTTGCTTAGATTTTAGATTTTATACTACTCTTATATTCCACTTCATGATTGACGTTTCCTCACGTTTGAAATCCAGAACTAGGTTGTTCTGATTGGTCAGTTTGCGCTAACTCTGCCCCCTGCTCTGTGAACGTGCAGGGCCTCGTTGAGAAAATCCAGGGTTAAAGGGATCCTATTATGTAAAATGTATTGTTCAAAGTTTTTAACCTTGTTATAATGGCCTCCCTTCACCATTAGTTTACTCAAAGTTATATTTGAATTCATTCATTCAGCCACTTTCCAACAATAAAAAATATTTATTTAAAATCTGTTGCCACAGTTAAAGTTTAAAATGAAGAGGCAGGGCTTATCAGTTCTGCAGTTTTGAACAGGAAGTAGACCTGTTTCTATTTTCAAGTTGTTTTAGATCAACTTTGTGTTTTACAAAGAACAAAAGATAAAATTACTGATCTGCACATGTTCTAGTTTCTTACTAAACAGTTGGAAAAAACACAATATGTCTCCTTTAACAGACCGAGTTGTGAACTCGTTTCGTACGACAGTTTATACAGAGCAGCTGATGTCTGGGTTAGTCAACCTGGGAAAGAGAAACTTATTCAGGATAAGTTCGGCAACATTTGTAGTACAGGCCTCTGATCTGACAAGTCTTTATTATTTAGTAGTCTTTATTTAGACTGACATTGTCAAAACAGCCAACTGACGCTCCGTGCACAGAGCCAATAGTAACCAAAACTGATGTGTCAATTATATTAACCAAATATTTAATTATAGTAAAAACAACAATAATAATAATATTAACAACAACAACAGCAATATTAATAACAACAGCAACAACAATAATAACATGTTTATGATCACAAATGTATTTTTCCATTTACCTGAAACTGTCAGTTGAACACTTTTGTACTTGTCAAAAAGGAGGATACCTCCGTCATCTTGTTCTGTCAGATCTTTCAATTTTATGCTCCAAGAAGTCACCTCAAATTGTTCATTTCTTGACTGAATAAAAAAAGAAAATGTTGTTTCTCCAGTGTAAAAAACACAACTAAACAACATGCACAGCTTACCCGTCCATTTTTGACAACAAGTAAGTAGAACAATTCTGATTTTGGCTTGTAATATATGGAAGAATACAACTGTTCAGGGTAAAAAGTATAAGTGCTTCCATAGCACTTACGTTGTCTAATATGTGATGCACCTAAACATAAAAAAATGTATTAGCTGAAGTTGACAAAGAGCATCACAGTACAGTATATTCTGGTTTAATACCTTATAGTCTAAAAACAAGCATAAGCAGTACATATTTTAGCAAAGAATAAATCGGATTTTCAGATGTTGGATTTAGCTTTGATGGGCCTCTGGAACTTTTAGGCAGGGCCTAATGATAGGCAAAGGTCAGTTTTTTTCATCGTTCGTAAATAAGTTGACATCAAATATTTAATTTTACACTTTTTCAATCTGATATTTTCTGTTAATGACTTGACCCATTCACTTTTTGTATTACAAGAAAAACTGCATTGAAATAATATTTGTTTTACGTGCCCTGTGCACATTATAGAGTTTTTTGATGTCACATGAACAGAATCTTTAAAATGTTTCTCAGATTAAATGTTATTATAATTAGTGCATAAAAATGTATTTTTTTACCCACTCTTTTCATTTTTTTTTACAATTTAGATAATCTGATAATCTGAGTTTGTCCCAGAGTTTTTTTTTTTTTGTGTAATTCTGGTCCGTCTATTGTGAGCGCCCCTGTTGGGACACCAGAATAAGTAACACTTTAAAATTTGGGGTACGTAAAGGAACATGACATAACTTTTTGGTAGGAGGAATGTGGTACTTGTTGATTTTATTGTGTTGCCTGAAATACAGTACCTCCCAAGAGAAATCAAAATCACAGTAAAAATGCATGATTTTAAAAAGAAAATGTATATAACAAAATCAACTTCAGAGATTTCTACAATGATAACTCTTCATCAAAACCATGCCTGTAGTAGTAGTAGTTTATGCATGTGTAATTGCTGTCTCCTCTTTCCAGGCTAAGATTTTAATTCTTTTCCACTTCTGTTAATCCCCAAAAAAGTTACATAATGCATAAAAGCTTACAGCGCCTTTAGTGTCATTTCCTAAACCTGGACTGGAAAAAATAATTCAGTTTGAAGGTAATTTGCGTTCTGTATTAAAAAATAAATAAAATAATCTGTTTACTTACCAAAATCTACAAGGGTAAAAACAATGACTTGGAGCAAAAACATGTCCCTGGAATGAAATTTTGGATTTGTAACCTTTGATGAGAACAGCAACAAAAAAACTCACATGAAAGTAATTGTAGAAGAATTGTAGCTTGTAACATTCAATGAATGCTTGAATGCTCTTGATTTGTTGCAAGACTGTAGGAGACAAACTGTGGTTGGTCTGAGGTTAGAATGCAAGGTGCAAAGTGTTTTTTTGCAGTCTAACCACAGTAGACTTCATGAATAAAGTTTTCATTCAGTTACTAACACTTACACAATCATTTATAAGAAAATATACATTTTTTTGTAAAGCTTGACACAACTCCTGTTAAGCCTTCACACATTATGTACAGTTAATTATGTATTTATTAACTCTACAAATTCCTACAAATGATGATATGATCTCATTTCTTCCACCGCCCACACAGCTCCCACCGTCCCCATGACCTAAATCACCTTTCACACCAACAACATGTTTTAAACTTGCGTTTATAAAGCATCTAAAGTTAGACAAATTTAACATTTTGAGAAGTATATTTATGTGAATTATTATATGGCGCAAGTTAAAGGTGGAGTAGCTGATTTTCACACTGCAACCACAATTTAGTCTTTTAATCTGACAACTTTCTCTCATAAATCCTTCAACACATGGTTAATATTTACATCTATTCATTTTGGTCACAGACAAAATGAATAAATTTTGATAAACAACAAAGTGAAACTGGAGAGGACCACCAAAACACAGTCAATCAGAGTGGTGTTAGAACTTTAAATTAGAACAATTTTTCGCAATCATTTTAAACAGTACACAGTGGTATCATTTTTATTATTTTTTTTTTTCTTTCACAAATGCTGCATTTATCATAGACTTTGTGTTTTCCTCTTTTTATCATATGGAAAACACAAAATGTACTAATTTACAACTAAAAAAGTTAGTTACCCTAACTTTAAGATCAAGGCTTTTTTTATTTAGAACAATGTACCTACACAGACACGGGGAGAACATGCAAAACCACATAGAAAAGCTCTGGGCCGTCTGGGATTCAAAACTACGAGGCCAGAGCGTCAAAGACTTCACAAACATAAATATATACCGTAAATAACAAAACTATGCATAGAGTGACCACCTGTCCCATTTTTTTATTGAACTGTCTTGCTAACTGCCTCCACCTGAGAAGAGAATCTGTGGTGCACATTTTAAAACCTAGATATCAGTTCAGTCCAAGAAGCCCAGCTATTGCATTAATAGATCCAATTTGTCATTCATAATTCAAAACAGTTTTGTTGTTTGTTAATTGATTCTGTAGTTCACAATGTTTTTTAGTCGTATTAACATTTAACTATTTCAAATGGTTGTTGTGTCTTTGGGCAAGATACTTATTCCACCTCGCCCGTGTCTGTGTACACTGGATGGGTAGTAAAATACTGGTTTAGTTTGTGATTTTTTACTTTTCAGATTTTAAAAACTTGCTCTAACTTTACATCTGACGTGCTTTTGCTTTACTCACCACTAGAGGGCACTGTATTCTAATATTGGATTCCCTCATTGTGAAGAAGGTATATTTCAGTCTGTACACACTGCATCTTTAGACAAATGGAACAGACACATTTCCAGTGTGTTTTCTGTTCATTGCAAAACAGATGCAGCTCATGTGAAACTGAATAATCAAACACTTTAAAAAAACACACCAATTAAGAAAATAGATGAGTTGTGAAAACATCTATTGCATTTAATATAAATCTTAAAGCAGACTTGGTCCTTATTTATCAATACTTCTGCATGCTTTGTCTTTTCTCCCATTTGTTTGTAGCACGCATGTCCTGGATGCCCCCTTTTCCCCGCCTCCTTCTTTTAGCCTGATTCAATATAAATGAGTGTCTCTGAAGGGGAGCGAGGGGAAAAGAGGAGTGGTCTGATGTTGTTGGATGAAGTCATGAGGCTATATCTGGAACACTCAGCAAGTCTGCGCTGTGTGTAGTTCATGTTGTCGGGTCTAAATATGTATCCACTGGTTTGTTGCTGTACCTCAACTAATCGAATTTAAATTGTGATTTTAATTATTAAACTGTAATTTAGCGTGCGTTTTCTAATGCACATTCACCCTATCAACATTTTAGCTAAAGCAGGACTAAACCTAAATTAATCAAGAGACTAAAAATACAGTGAATTTCTTTTTGGTCAGTATGTACACCTCTCGAAACCTAGAGTAAAAGCCCAAAAACTGTCTAAAAAGTACCATAAAAAGACATTAATGCAGTACTTTCTATAGAGGAGCATTTTGGCAGTACAGAAGTGATTGTTTCAAATAATTGTGATTTCAATTATGAGCCAAATATTGTAATTGTGATTATATGTTTTGTCCTAATTCCTCTATTCCTCTAGTCACATTGTGACTAGGCCAGAAAAAACAAAAATACAATCCGTCAAAATTTACTTGCGACTTTCCAAAAACCGTCTCTGTCTAGTTAGTTACCATTAGTGCTGTATCCTTTGGTTGTTTAGTTGATTCAACGGTCGATGAAGTCTAAGTCCACCAATATTTGTCTTAGTTGATCCTTATTTTAGTTCATTTATAAGAATTAATGTTAAAAAGTCATAAAAATAAGTGATTTAGCTAAGCTATAAGAGCAATCTAGTCTAATCCCTCTTTTTAGATAGAAACTCATTGTTTCCTCTTCATATTCAGAATAAATTGCTGTTGGGGTCAAATAAATGGTCAATATCTGTTTTAGCTTTAGGGCCTTTGTCACGCCCCCTTTTAGTCAATATCGATGGACATATCTTTAGTCAATCAAGAATTTCTTTGGTTGACTACAGCCCCAGTTACCATAATACTGTATTCATCTTGACTAGTTTCTGATCAAGGACTCTGGTGCTCTTCTTGTCAAAACTTTCTTGTATGGCTGGTGTCCTGCTTTATCTCTTTGTTTATTGTCAGACTTTCCTTGCATTTCACTCTTCATTTGATCAAATTTTATCGCGATTGAGATTCAAGGAGTCCTTATTGTCAATATTGGGGATTTCTAATTAGGAAGTGCACAGTTTCTGTCAGTTTGGAGATCAAGCATGAGAAGAGTTTTGCATTAAAAGTAGGGATGGGACGATTCACTGAAGTCACGATTCAGTTTTCGATTTTGCAGCCACGATTTTTGATTTTGTTCGATTTTGTTAGTTTATCCAAACAGTATTCACTTGTTTTAACCTTAAGACATAAAATAAACCAGAATAAATTATGTTGACATCAACTTAGCCGCTGTTTGTGAGTCAGAACTTGTATTTTTATCTATATTTAGTGTCTTTATGTAAAGTCGTGAACCCATCAGTTATTAATGCAACATAATAAAGCACATTCAGTCAGGTCTTGCACTGCACAAGTTCACTTTGTTTCTTCAAAGATTATGGCTTTTATTGTATTATTGTGTGTATTTAACACCCAGAATGTGTGTGTTTAATTGTGGCTGCAGGAGCAAAACTAATCTGGCCTTTCATTTGATCGCTGCAAACTTTGATCGATTTTCGAAGTTTTCGATCGATTTTCCATCCCTAATTAAAAGGCAGTGATTAAAAGTGTGTCTGTGCTAGGAGACCAACTACATAAAATCACTTATCCAATGTATTTCATCATTCATTTTTTTAGTTATATTTGTATAGATTGCATGTTTGAGTATTGTCCTGCCCTTACACTCGAAAATCCTGCCCATTTCTAAGCTGTAAATTACTGAATGTAATTGTAAATGACTGATCTGCATATGCCATGGTTTACTATGAGGGTAAAAAAGCTTCTTCTTTATGTGTGTGTGCTATAGCTAAATCTTAGATTTAACTTTGCCTTAGGACAATTCATGAAACTTAGCTATTGTGCTAACTTCTGCATGTGTGTAGAAGCTGAAACAATGCTGCGTTTTTGCCATATTGCCCAGCTCCACCAAAGAAAGCCAAAGAGACAAACAAACAGCGTGGCTACAGTTGAGAGAGAGTGATGCTTAGGGAGAGAGAGCGAGCGAGGAGAGACAGGGGAGGGTGCAGAGGCATGCTTTCTTTGCACTCAGACACAAGGCAAAGTGGCACACGCAGAGGATTTGGGTTCGCGAGTGGAAAGGTGCAGAGAGGAAGAGGGGAAGAAAAGGGGGAAGGGAGCGAGGAAGCGAACCCCAGAGGATTTAAAAAAGTGGATGCGGAGAGAGGAGATTTATCCGGCAGTGCAACGGGGTTTGAACTGAGGAATGTCACGCGGCAAAGGAAGCAGCTAACAAGGCAGGGATAAGCGTGAGGATGTCTTCTTGTGTGAGTACGCTACTGTTCATTCATTCATTCAGTCAATTATCTATCTTGTTTGGTCAAGTTTTACTATCTTTTTTTGTTCATGTGCGATGTGTTTGTGTGTAATAAGCTGATGTCAGTGAATTTTGAGTCACTGAAAAGATGTAAAGAAGCTTATAAGAGACAGAGGATAGATTGTAAGACAGGATTAAACTGTATGAGAGATTTACAAAGTCGCTGCAGAGATTTACAAAGTCCAAGTTTGGAGATTTCTTTTACGCTCATCTCTGTGACATCTTCTGCTTCACAGAATGTGTGAGAGCATACGGGAATGACCGTAGGTGCCGGTGTGTAGATGATGTATGCGCGTGGCTTTATGTATATGTGGAGTTTCCCCTCGCTGCCTCTGTAACGGCATGAGAGATGAAGGAGCGAGAGTGAGGAACAATTGAGCCCCGGGAAGATGATTTACGACATTAGGGGCAGTTCCCGTTTGTTTCCTTGTCCTTGACACTTATTAGCATTGAGACAGCAGAGTTCTAGAGACATGTGCGATCAAGCAAGACTTTAAAGGGCCCCTATATCAGGCAAATTATTATTAATTTGCTAATTGTGTTTCCTTATTAAAAGTAGGCTAAAGTTTTTGTTCATTCACACGTTTAATGCAAAAAGTCTGAATATGGAGGCTGTGTTCTCTGTCCAGACCTGAAAACATCCTGATCCACCTTGTGATGTAAATACTGTATGTGACATGCTCCTCTCTATTTATTTATGAGTCAACAAAATGCTTGTGGAAAAAATACAGCTATGCTGAAAATATCAGGAAGGAGAGGGGAGTTTGGATAACATCACACTAGAGAGAGACTCAGTTGATAAAATGTATCTTAATAATCACATTTTCATGAACAAAATATTCACAGTAGGCGGGGCTTTTGGTTTTTTGGCCTTTTTGTCATCCAGGAAGTAGAGTGTAAACATGTGTATCAGTGATTGTTGCTGTTTATGTGGTAAACTTGCAAATTAAAAAGTAAAATATCATATTCATTGTTAATGTTTGACACAAGGTCAAAGGAGGAGAATGTGTACAGTCTGCTATTTTAACTCAGTTTGGTTCTGGCCAATGCACCACTCCACTCTTGTTTGCTGATTGGATGACCGTAGTTCCTGCTTTTTGTGAACCATCTGCGGTCTTTGCATTACCTGACCTAAGCTGGAGTGAAATGAAATAGAAGGCACTACTTTGCACCAGCCTGGCTAGTTCAACCTGTCATAAGCATTTTAAACTATGTGTAGTATTATTTCTACAATCAGCTTCAGACCTGGAATAGCCTGACTTTGATGTTACTTTATAGTGCTCACTACATCTGAAGATATTAGAGACTTATTGTATCTGATCAAAGCTTTAACAAAATATTCTGAAAAGCTGAGGATTAAAGGTTATTCTTCTAGAGCAGTGTGTTTGCTCCTGCCGGAAGGATTTCTGATTTAAAATGCTCTTAGTACATGCTTTTAATAATGTTTTAATGTGTGGACAAGTTATTTTTAGAACATAAAACATAACATAACAAGAAAATATATAATCAAGAACACATCACAAGAAAATGTATTCCTTAAAATCCACTCTAATTAACATCTTCATAATTGTTTTTAGTGGAAAGTGATGAGGAGCAGTCATTCATTAAGACAGAAAAAACACTAAAAGTATCACCTAATGACATCACAAAGTGGAACGGCCTAAAAAAAGACCTTTAATAGTGTAAGAAACAAAAACTCAATCTGTTCATTCAGTTTCGCTTAAGTCCTAAGGAAACACAATTACAGAGACACACAGGGCTTAGATTTAATTCATATTCATTACCAGGCAGGATTGGGACTCTGTTTGCTTACTCCCTCCAGCCTCACCCCTCACTTGTGACCTTCTGTGGACAGCTGTAGCATGTTGAAAAGCAAAAAAAGGGGGGAAAAAGAAGAAGATGCTGGCTTCCTGTATCATCACTATTTTAATGCTGATCGCACGCCTCTGTTCACGTTCAGTTATGTCAAAGATAAAGCACGTGGCTGTCCTTACTGTACCATTTCTCACTTTTTGTTTCCTGTCATGGGCGGTGACTTATTTGCTGATGTCAAGGCCTTTGTCGCCTTAATTAACATGCACAGGACCCCTCGGATGGTCCTCGGGACTTGGCCCTAACACCTAGACCCACTCGATACGTGCCACTTTGATGGATGGGATCTCTCTCTTTCTCTCTCTCTCTCTCTCTCTCTCTCTTCTCTCTCTCTCTCTCTCTCTCCTCTTTCTCTCTCTGTCTCTCCCCCCCTCTCTCTTTCTCTCTCACACTCTCTCTCTCTCTCTCTGTCTTCCTTGTTCTTTCTCTCTCTCTCACACACAATTTGAGCTTGACCAGAGGTTTCTTCGAAAGTGTAAAACTGTAGATTTGGAGGCAACACTGCAATTTTGTGCTGTTTTTTTTTCTTGGCAGCAGTATCACTTACAAGCTTTATTAGTAAGATAACATCACTGAAATAATTGGGGAAAGCGCTTAGGAAGTTTAGGAATAGGCATTAGTAATGGTTAAGATTAGAAGAATCAGCAAGAAAACATATAGATACAATTACGCTGTATCTACGTTTTCTTTGGAGATTGTGTAGGGAAAATAACAGTAGCCATTTTTTTAATAAACACTTATTAAATTGGTATAAAAATTGATCTAAGATACATTACCTTTACGCTCTAGTCATGTCAAATGTTTACAAGTAAGCTTTTGCTTGGTTTGGTATTGTAATATTTTCGTTCACTTGCACAGTTTCATGCATTGTTTTCATTATTTTGTGTTGAGTGATTTGTGAACCTACAGCGTGAAACAGCAGCGTGTGACTAGGGTCTGCGGTTTTACAGTTTCATCCTACTTTTTTTTTCCACACTCCTCTCTTAAGTCATGGCAGTGTCTTCGTCAGCGTCTCCCATCCATACACATCCATCACCAGCGGTACTGCGCGCTCACGCCTCATGTCAGGGTGGGTCCCCTCCCAAGGGGGCCACCACAGTCTAAACAGTCATTATGAAGCGCCCGTGTCCCCTCTCTTGTCCACTCATATATCAAGCACAGTTATCATAGTTCAAAAACACATTTCTTCTTCCAGTTACTTCCTGCATTAGCATTGTTAGGCACACCTGCTGTAATCCCTGTCTTCCTGACGGATTACTCTTCCCATTCCGCCTATAGATCCCAGCTTTTGCCACGCCAGCCGATAAATCTAGTCCCAATAAAATCCTCCCCAGTCCCAGGCAGTGTCAGAGCTGACGCTGGTGTTCACTTATGGGACGAGGACAGACACAGTGGGACATGGGTGCGGCCAATGTCAACCTGTGGACTGGACATCTGTCCATACAAGTTTAATCTACAGAGACTTGAGTGACACTGAAAGCTCAAGGTTGGACCAATGACTTTATAGTGTGCAGAAAGATTTATCTCACCTAATGCAATTCTAGTCTTCCATTTTCACAGCTAGAAGCAATCTTAAATTGCCTTTACATTACTCTTTCCACTGCATTTTCATAGTAGTTTGAGCAAAGGTTATCTGTATGTCAGTAATATTATTACAGATGTTTGCTGGTTAAAAGGAATATTATTTAAATGTTTTTTTGTTTGTTTGTTTTTATACAAATGAATGGGCATAGTTACTTGTAAAAAGGTTTAGACTCTATGTCATCACATCCTAGAACTCTACCTTTTAGGAGGATTTATATTTGGAACTGAAGCAAAAAAAAAAAAATCTGCTCTGGGACAGACTGATGGAAGTGAGGCAGCCAATTTGCGACATTGGCCTCTCAGACCACCACCCATCATTCACACACATGCACCAGATCTACACTATTGGATTAAGTGTCTTGCCTAAGGACACACAGCGACATTTACTCCTCCAGTCAAAACACTGTGGCACCTGAAGTTCCACCAGTTTTCCATCCAAATACTGTCCACGCCCAACCTGTAGATTCTGAGATTTGACGAGATCAGGCAATGACAAACTGGTATGGCTCAAGGAGAAAATCACCTGGAGTTTTGAGGGCAATTCCTAATTTCCTTAATTAGTTTGGACCTTTTTAATTCAACTTATCGAGGAACAGAATCAAACACTTCAGTCGACCGAGAATCTGTTTAGCCCGCTATATATTGCAATAAATTTTACGTTTCGGCTTCATCATTTTTATTTCAATGACATATCAAGAATCAAAAACTTCAGTAACCTGTTGCATATAATTTATCATTAGCTATTTATAGGAAATGAATCAACCAAAATGTCACAAGATTGATTTTTTTTGTGTGTGTGAAGTCTGCTTGCTATGCCAAGCTTCCTACTTCTGGTCATCCAAAAGAATCAATTTTCATTTTATGCCTTCAGTGAATGTCTTTATGCATTTTTATATGATATTTGTTAAAGATGTGTAGCCTTGCATCATGTCCCAAATCTGTGTTTTCAGTTCCACCCTCTTCAATTGTGTAAATGTGACTGTGAACAAATCATTTTTATCACGTAACTAAGAAGGAAAACAACTGTGCACCGCGTAACCTAAATTATATGGGCCATTTGCTGTAGAGCCACTTGTGTTATACTATGGCGAATGTCTGTAGTGTGTACGCAGCTTATGATTAATAGCATGTGCTCCTAATTAGGTTACATGGAGACAGTGTGATTCCCATTGCTCTGTGCTCTGTGCTTTGGAAAAAAACTCTCGGGACGCCAAATCCTGCCCCACGAACACAGGTGTTATAAAATGCCTTGAATGATGCCTTTGCAAAAGTGAATTTTTACTAAAGGCATAACTAAAATCAGTAGGGTTGTTGGTTGTTAGTCAATAGGTCGATTAAGGGTTCAGATTTTAGCATAAATCACAAATATAGCATCCCTTTTTTTTGCAAGTACACACTGCAAAAATGCATTTCTCGATGAGCTAAACTATTTTCCTATCAGTATTGTTGTATCTTAATGTTTGCCAGTGTAGTAAGACATTTTTTTAAGTCATTGGCAAATTTGATCTAAGCTAAAACATCTTTTCATCAGTTTAGGCCAGTTTTTATCTCGTTACAAAAATGATGACGGATATTCCAAATTCTACTAACTTAACCAAGACTAGATGATAGCAATTTGCTGGGCACTGTCTTAGTACTTTTCTGTATTGCTTACCCATAATTGCTTGTGTCTTAGTACCGTTGTGGACTATTAAGGATAGTTTGCATCAGATACTGTACATAAAAGTGTTTGAGATATTTTGACAAACCTTTTTAGTCAAGCAGGAGGAATTCCTTTCGTCAAAAACAGCCCTATAAACCAGTGTGATGTATAAAAGATCAGGAGAACAGCAGGGTACCGTCTCTCCTCCCTTTATCTCATCCACATCGTCGCGTTACAGTCTGTGTCTATGCATTTTGCCCACCCACTGATTAACTTAACACTCTTAAATTTGTGATGATATATGGACTGTTGACACGTTTGGATGTAAGTGCTCTGTGCCTACTTAGCGCCTGGCCCCGCCCCTCTGTCTCATCTGCCTCTGCCACTCGCTCAGAACTGGGTCACAACGCCATAGGAGCATAAACCTCAGTCCTTGTGTGGATTTTCTCACAATTTACAGCGTAGGTTTTGTGAAATGGTGTGTTTTTCCCGCGACCTGCCGGAGAAGGCGATGCAAATTGAAGCGTAGCGGCAAATAACATCAGCTATCTGTTACAATTATTCCAGTTCAAACTAAATGCCAATTTTATATTTTATTTACGGGCAAGTGCTCTGAGCCTTGTCTGTAATTAGGTATTAAACTGTTATGCAACCCAAGTGTGATAATTAATATAATCCAGCACTGTTTTTCTGCTATTTTAGCTTTAAAGAAAATGTATTTTCAGTGACTTTGTCAGAAATCCTCATTTGTGCTTCAGTATTTTTAACTGTATTAAGATTTACAATATTTGTTTTAGTATTGAATTCTGGTCAATGTTTAGACTTACAAGCTTACAAACAAACTAGGGCTGGGCAATTAATCAAAAAATTGAGAAACCGAGATTGAATTGAATCGAATTGTTAATTAATTGATAACGGGTTTTGAATCAAAATATTGGAAACCAATCGTTTTGTTTGGAGCAAAAGTCAAACTTTGAGGTAGGATATTGATTTATAATTTAAAAAAAAATTAATAAATGGAACAAGTTTTTGTTTTCGTTTGTGTTCATAAAAGCCATTTTTATTTAGTTTTTAAAAAGGTTAAACAAAATCTAATCAAAACTCGAGATCGATCAATATGAGAAAAAAAATGGTGGTTGTATTTTTCCCAGAAGACAAAACGATAAAAGAATTTATGATCAGCTGTTCTCATGCAGAATAAGTCAATATATTTTCGGTTATCTATAGAGAAAATTATAGTTCAAAATTATAAAATAACATCTTTTATAATTTGCGAATTTTGCAAAATTGTGTTTTCAAATTGCAATTTTGATTTGATTGTGATTAATCTTGGGGCTCTAATCTTCATAGCCCACGTCTCGCTTTGTTTATGTGTTCATAAATGTAGTTTTTTTTTTTTTTTTTATAATTCTTGTTGTGTGTAAATAATAATCGGGCCACAAACATTTTACCTACTTAAATAAATTGATGAGTTTTTGTTGTCTGGGCTAAACACAGATTATAAAACATGCCATATGCCGAGAGAAGCTGCAAGAGTAAAATAAATGTTGAGGTTTATGAACAAGTCCTTTCTTCTATCGAAAACTATAGATCTGGGCGCTATGGCGATGAAGATCTAATTGTGAGCTCACACCTGCCACAATCTGCTAATTTGGTAAATCGTCATATTTAATTATAGACCATTTTCTCCATCTACTCTTCCTATTGTTACACTTTTGTCATCATCTGGTGAGTAACAGCTGATAAAACCAATTACATCAAGTGTGAACGTACAGTGACAGTTTATCCTATTATTTATTTAGACAGTATATGTGCATTGTGATCAAATTCATTCAAAATTATCATCTGGCTTCAAGAAAATTGTGATATTTATTGTTTGGCACATTATTTCTTTAATAATAAATTCACCTTCAGGTGGGTAAAATTTAGGCCTTTGCTCTGAGTATAAAAGCAATAATGAATTGATTTGTAAAAGTTGTCTGATTTTAACAGGCGCTATGATCTGTTTCCAGTGTCAGGGGTCGTATTGTAAAGGTTCATCAGTGTTTTGTGCGTAGGATGGAGCTGTTTGGTAGTCTACGACACCGCTGGGGGCGGGGCTGCACCTCTGGCCCGTGGAGCTGGTTTCTCTGCTCATCTTGGTGCTGTAAATGCGTTTACGGTGTGAGAGGTAATTACGCTCAGACGGCCCACATTAAAGCTAATGGCTGCAGGGCATGACTAATTCAGCAGGTCGCACAGGGCTCCAGCCTCTCTGTCACTGCGCCTTTAACCACCACGAGGAGACAACGCAGGGGCTGTGCTGTGTACTCCTCCAGATTTAACGGCACTCATATGAGAATAAACTGACACTATTAGTGTTTAGGAGCAGTTTACGAAGGTGTGTCACATGTTTTATTGGTGTATTCACAGAAAGGCTGTCAAAAGTATTGCAAATTAGAAGAACAAAATAAAAATGAAGGTTTGTTATTCTGAATAAACAAAACAGATTAAACTTGACTTCTGTTTCAAACCACTGAGACTGAAGATTTTCTATTAGCCTCTTGATTCAAAGCTCAGTTATGTCACTAACAAGTTAAGTTGTGACTGAATCTCAACCTTTTAATTTTCCCGTTAATTATCTAGCGATAATCAAAACTGTACTCATCTGAGCAAGTCTAGGTCTAAAATAAGTCACCTAAACAAGACAAATTATGACCTTTTCTGATTAATTTAGAATGATTTTTAGCTCTATCACTATTAGACTGTACTAAAGTTATCACTGTCAGACTTCTCACCCAGTATCAAGCCTATTCTTTCGCATTAAAGCTGAGTATAAAACTCACTCAGAATACTCTGTAAACGTTTTTTCTCAGCAGGTCAAAATTAATATAATTTTTCCTCGAAGGGCCAATACGAATAAATCTGTAGTGTGTCCAGGGCCAAATCAAATTTTATGTTGCCTTTAAAACGTTTATTTGCCGTTAGATAGTGATTAAATTGTATTTTATTAACATGCTTTTGCAGAATAGAATTTATGTACAGTACTTTGACTGTCTTTTCAGCTTAAAATGTAATCAGACAGGTGTTTTTATCAAATCTCAGCACCTTTTCAGAGGCTGAAGTTAACCAAAGCCAAAGTTAAAGAGTTTGACCCGAGAGCGCACTTTGGGCACCACTGCTCTAATCCTTCCTAAACAACACAATTTTTTGCTTTACCTTGAGTGATTTCTTAGTTATGCAGTAGTTACTGTGACAGTGGCATAGCCTACGTTAGATCTGCGATGGAGCTGAACAGTGGGAAATATATTAGTGGGAGCTATATTCTAACTAACCATAATTAAGAAACACATGTAAAGCTTAAAATGTTGCTCTTAATACATTTGCAATTTAAGTTTCAGAAACAGATTTAAAAATGTGGGTGTTATACTAATTACTCCTCAAACTGTAGCTGATTATCTGCTTTTCAAATGGAATTTTTTTCTTCCAAAACCAAGATGTTCATATCTCTGTTATAGATCTTGTCCTGATCTCACGGTTTTATTTGGAAGGTCAAATCTTTTCCTTGGTGGAACATGGTGTAAAAAGTTTGAGAAGCACTGACCTATTGCAACATGTGATTTTTCAGTTTCTTTCTTTTTTGATTGTCATATTATGAAGCTCTCTCCTAGAATAAAGTCATAATTGTCCGGTAGAATTGAGCATTTTTGTTCTGGTATGATGCACACTTTAAACTACACCATCCTTATGTTTATGCTTTTTATTAAAACAGAAGAAATAATGAACCGAGAGCATTGTTTGTTTTCACCACACAGTGCAATATCCAGAAGATTAGCACACAGAAGTACCCATTATTTTGCTATTAAGTCCTTTAAATAAGAGGTTTTTACATTACATTGCATCATTTAGTTTAGTCACTTAAGTGTACAATATTTGCTCTTACAAACACTTCCCAAACTGACATCAGCAGAAAGTCTCACATTAAAGCAGAACTAAGCAACTTCAGCGGTAGTGCTCCCCCTACTGCTCACTTGTGTAATTGAGCTAGCCAAACTGAAACGAAACTTATCATTATTTAATTATTTTTTCATTTTTGCGTAACTTTAGGGTTGGAATAGGGCAGCGGAAACACGTGTTAGCACATTTTACACTGCTAAATATAAAAACAAAGAGCCAGAGTTCTCAAGACAGAAATTCGGGTCGGCACGGTGGCAACACAGTCAAGTTGCATTTGCTGTACTTGATGTGGACGCAGCTGAAAGAGCCGACACATGCTTCAAATGCCCCAAAATACATATGTAACCATCATCACGAAGGCTTAGAGGAACATTTAACAAGGTAAAAATGTTACTTAGTTCTGCTTTAAAGATATGTAAATGCACAAACGCAATTTTCCTAATGGCCTCGTTTCCAAGTTTGTTTTATTCAAAGTAATAAACATAACATGATGAAACTTTTGTCTAACTCTCAAGCAGCAAAAAGAAACGATTAAACTATCACATTTGATCACTCAGGCTTTCTCTGCAGTTTTGCACACTGTAAATGAATGGCCTAGTAAAAGAAAATTGCTTTTACTGTGGCTTCCCGTGTTTTGTGCAACTGTCCGACATACTCAATTTCCCATTACAGTAAACTACATTTAAGTCCTTTTATGGTCACGTTTTATCAGCGCGCGGGGTGTTGTTTTTTAACCGCCTCTCACTAAAGTACTTATTGAGTTTGATCTATAATGGATCTAAAATGAAACATGTTTTGAGCAGTAAATGCAGTCAGGGACGATTGTGGCGTAAACGACCTGTGCAAATGTTTAGGGGAGACCATAAACACTAGTTAAAATGTACTGTCAGTATCTATCCTTGTACAACTTTTGTGATTGAGACTGCACCCACTCCCTGACTCTATGGCTATTTCTTTGCCATAAATGCTCATATAGTATATAGAATTTACAAAGTTCCCACACATCCTGGAAAATTAGGAAAACCTGGAAAATTATTTGCCCATTTTTCAGTCATGGAAAACGTATGGACCACGTGAAAACAGCCAAATATGAAAAATAAAACGTCCTGAAAAATTCTTGAGACCAATTTTCTTTCCTTTTTGTGCCTAATCGTTGTGTCATTAACAGAAAATGTCGTGAAATAAAAGTCTAAGGTAACAGTTTGCAATCCATAAAGATCTTATACACAGCTTAAGCTTTTAGCCATTTTTATTTTACTTTTTGACAATCCACCTCATATTTGCAAATTCATGAGCAAAACTCCACTGGGAACCACTGAAACATGATTAGAACATAGGCCTCAGCACCCCCAAACCACACTGTATCCCCATATAGTCATTTGAACAGGAATTCCTATTTATTTGTTTTTCAGTTGGCTGTTTAACCAAATGTTTTAATTAAAATATACAGTATATATACATATGTTTGCAAAATAGACTCAGTTTAACAACCTGAGCTAAAAGTGTCATTAAAAAACATGATTTTATTCTCAGTTTAGAATGCACCAAAATAACTTATTTTTGATCACTGGCACCAAAATAACTTATTTCATGATCACTGGGGTGCACATCCCCCACATCCCCAACTCATGTTTTTCTCACTGCACCACTGCCAAAAGACTGTAATTGCGCTGCCCATGAACCGCACTAAAATGAGACTGTCAAAAAGAAGCACTGTTTTGCATGTTGTTCCTGTCTCACTCCAAGTTAAGATACACTTTTTTGAGAACTGTGCTATACCTTGATTGTCATAATTGTGGACTATTGAGCTGCCACAAACCTGGCAAAATTGACTAAATATTGATAATGTAGATGCCCTGATTACATAAAATGCTCGTTGGAAATGTCCTGGATAAAACTTTTGGGATATGAGTGGGAAGCCTGATTTATTTCACTATGGGTGTTTTTATTGATCAAAAATACCTTGAAAACCATGCTTTATTATTCTTATTGTTCCTAGTTTGTGAAATTCAGACAATACAATACATGGCAATACAACTTTTTTTATTCAGATTTTTTTATTTAAAGAATATGAATACTGATAAATAAAGTCCACTCCATATTTCCTCTTTTTATTTTAATATTATGTTCATTTATTTCAACGTTGTTCGTCGCCACAAAAATGATCTTGTTTA
The DNA here is from genome assembly GCA_038363315.1 of Mugilogobius chulae. Taxonomy (NCBI): domain Eukaryota; kingdom Metazoa; phylum Chordata; class Actinopteri; order Gobiiformes; family Gobiidae; genus Mugilogobius; species Mugilogobius chulae. The sequence goes on from CM076400.1 coordinate 33,467,988, forward strand.
GTGCTTGCAAAAGCCTAGAGCCATCCCTGATTATGAAGTCTCTCGAGCAAAAGCAGAATTGTTAAAGATGCATTTATTCATAGACAGTCGAGACACTTTTTCATCACTTTGTGTCTTTTTAACAGCGCTCGAAGGCACTTTTTATTTCTATTTATGCCCATAATCACTTTAAATTTCATACTTTTGTCACTGTAATACCCGTATAGTATAACTCTGATTGTGTTTCAAAGTCAGGCTCCAGCAATTTTGGCTCAATTACTCTGGATGATATTGTGGCATTAAAGCAACACATCCCAGAAAGTAAAACTAACACATTTCTAAATATATCTAGTGCTGCAGGTGCTTTGCTATTCTCTTTACAAAGCAATGAAAGGGTTTTCCTCTGACTCGATGCAGCTGTCACACCTCCGCTGTATCACGCACTGCACTGGATCAGACTCATATCGCCTCTGGCCTCGAGCCAAAGTCACAACACGTCAAACCCGCGGCAGAGTAAACTCTTCAAACAGGATCAATAAGAGCTATGATACAGTCTGTGGACACACACCTGGAGCTTTCTGCTGACTGTCCACAACCAGACGCTGTGTTGTACTGGTGTTAGCAAACACAGGATTTCAGTCATGACAGACTTAATAGTATCTGCTGACCCGGGGACTAAACTCCTACGAACTACATTTAGATGACGGGCTCTTAGAGGGATCTTTGTATTTCTCCTTAGTGAGATTAGGATTGGGGTTAGGGTTGTGAGGTTTAAGATTAAGTTGGCTACATTCTTACTAATACCGAAAATATTGATTTATTCCACCAACTGGATATGTACTTTTTGTGTATGGCAAAAAAATAAAAAATAATACAAATAAATCAGCATTTTCTGTACATTAATCAACCACAATTTTCAATTTGATTTCATCTTCTCTACTTCCTACTCGGCTTTACTCTCCTCGGTCTGGTTGTGTTTACATTACTTCTACTGTTAAATTCAGAGCAAGTGCCCACAACAAACTAATATCTATGGAAACATCATGGTAACCATGGATTCCTCCAGCAGTCTGACTAATGAACAGTTTAGTTCTTGCTTGGCCTGCTTAAAACCAAGACCAGGTACCAAAAAAATACCTGTTTCCCAGTGAAACAGGTACCCAGCTACAGGAAACAGGGCCGAGCAGAGCCGAGTAGGTACTAACAGGGCTAGTAGAAACACCCCATAACTCTTAATAGCATAACGTGGTAAATAATGTTTATTAAAGCCTATTCTGACACTAAAGAGTGATAGATAAAATTACAAATACAGCCCTAGCAGTGTATTGAGTTGTCCACAGCAGTTTTGTTTGCTTTTTATATTATTTTGGCCAATTTATATAGAAGTTGTGCAATTTTGTCAACAAACATGGAGGGTTTGCCATTATTTCCATGGTAACCATTGTTTTTTGACATTGCTTCCCAAGCTCTATTGCGTTATAGACAACGTTCCCTATGCAGCATTAAACATGTTTTAGATTTTATTTAACTGTCTAACTGAGTTTACTGTCCTAAGAAAAAAAATAATCTTCATTTTATCACAGTGAGCGAGTTGCTGTGTACGCCTCTCCATAGATCTTGAGTGCTTGCACTGAGTTGATTAGATCTAAGTACTCTCTTCCAATTCTGAAGTGATATTAGCCACATAAAACAGTCTAATTTCTGTCTCTAGTGTCTGAACTCTGCCTCAAACTGCATATTTTAACTGACAGAAGATTGGTTATGGACTTTTAGATTAAAAAGCCTCGAGGAGATCATTGACGATTAAAAATGAATGAGATCTATCTCAATTAAAATTAAATTAATTGCTCACCCTTATGTCTCCTTCTGACAAAAATTTGCTACTTTTATTTAGTCCTAAAAGTTCCAGCTTAGTCCTGTTTTACTTTTTGTTTAATGACTAATGAGTTAACCCTGTTTCACCCTGTTGTAGTCCTTATGATATTAGGACTGCAAGATATACAACAGTTAGAGCTTTTGGTTATTTAATTGATTAGCCGGCAAATAATTATTTCAATTTATTGTTGTTTAGAAGCAAAAGTCACTTGACTACAAGGTTTTAGCAAAATTTGAGCTAGAGTAACACAGCTTGAGGATGTTCTGGAGGTGTGTAAACTAATGTTTACATCAAAACACAAAATTTACAATTCATTCTCAGTTTTAACTTGTTACAGCCCAGTTAAAATGAAGCAACAATTTGAACGGTTGCAATCAGCAAATCACAAAGAGCATTGCAAACAAAATATTCTGTCTCATTTTGTCTTAAAAAAAAACAGTTCTAATCTCTGTCACAAATGTTGCTTCTCCTGGATGTAACTGCAAAATATTCCCTTAGCAAAATATTCCCTCAGAAATATAATTGCAATCACAATGTCACATTATGTTAGAGCTAAGCAATTTCAGCAGTACTGCTCTCTTGTGTAAATACATTCCTAAAATTCAGACAAAAATATGTTCTTTTTAATTTCAAGTTTTAGTTTTTCTTTTTACTGAATCAGAGCAGGTAAAAAAAAAAATAGACACAAACATATTTTGCACTGACAAATGTAAAAATATAAGTAGTTTCCCAGGAGAGCTGACATCGGGTCGAAGCACAGACTGTAAGGCCAAGTTTACAAGATGGGTTTTCCACCGGGAGCCAGCAGAAGAAGCCAACGTCCTTAAAATACATCACATAAAGACACCAACCATCACGTACTGTAGATTTAAAAAAGTGTTTAGAATGTTAAGATAAAAATACTTATTTCTGCTTTAATTGCGAGATCCACAGGAAATTTGTCATTCTTGCCATTTGAAGCAGGGATTAAACTTTGGAAGATCAAATTTGACTTTTTTTTGTGGCAAATAGCACTGATTATAACTGTTGTTTGTGTTCCAAAATGAATATTACAAGAAAAACTAATTTGTTTTTAGATAAGCCTAAAAAATTAAAAAATAACCAGTACGAAAAGGAAAGTAATTTGTTGCCCCATCTTGCAGACACATGAGATTATTCCAGTAACATCACCGCACACAAGCACATCACATGTTCTTCTCGTGTTCTGCTCTGTGTTCTGCTGACTGCCACCAAACACTGCAGGCCTTTCCAATCAGCATTAGCCTAGCGCATTAGCATATGTAAGTGCAGCCGTACATACACCGAGACTGTTTGATAATGGAAGTCTGTGTGCGGTGACAGATGGCGTGCGACTGGTGAGACGGGGAAAATAAGGATGAGTTCACATCACTGCATCATAAAAAGGGTTTTTACTGCTCAGTATCTGCTCAGTTTACTTTTACGAGCCCAATTTAGCACCTGAAGACTCACAGTGAAGACATCAGCCATAAATATTAATGATGCTTTATGGTTATTGGAGAAATTAGGAAACATTTTTACAATACTTTTTATGGGGCCAAATTTGTGCTGTTTTTGATGAAGGCGATGCTGGAATCCAAAAGTTATGGTATAAACAACAAAATTCAACTAATGTAATATCAAATAAAGAATAATCTGTCAATATAAGACTGGGACAAATTGAAAAAGCTGCATTTCTAATCAGCATTACTTTGATTTAAATGTTGTTCTCTTTGATTAGTAAAATTTCTAGCTCCAGTGTTTGGAGGACAAATTATCTCAGTGATTTTCAAGAGGCAAAATTATTAGTTGTAATCAAAGTTAATTGCTCAATAATTACAGGCTAGAATTGATTTTATCATCATGCATTACACATGATAGTTTAGTGCGACTTTGCCTTCACATTGGATAGATTCTCTGTGATTTACTGAGACGAAATGAAGCTTCACGAGGGAAGGCGATTGGTAATCAACATGGTTTTTGTGTCACACATTGACCACTGGATGTTTTAAGTCTGTATACATTGTGATTGTATGTTGTGACCTTTAATAGTGGTGCAATAGGGATTACTTGAAATTAATTGTTGGCCTCAATACCTTACCTTTTACGTATAAACTTCCTTTCTGATTTATAAGTTGTTAATAAACACTAATTATTTATTTGTATCCTTTCCAACTCATCAATTACTAAAACAGTTCAGTGGAGCTCAGCAGTCTCATAGGGATGTAGAAAAATTCAAATATTAAGAGTTTAAAGACACAACAGAAGCTGAGCAGCTATATGATAACAGTCTAACCTATAATTCTGCAAAATTATTGAATAAAACTTCTTTTTGCTGTTCTATTCCACACTATGTCATGAAACTGATGCATTTTGATGAAGAATGCCCATACAAATGTTTTTTTATATATATATATATATATATATATATATATATATATATATATATATATATATATATATATATATATATATATATATATATATATATATATATATATATATATATATATATATATATATATATATATATTCCAATAGGATTAAGTGTGATTGTTAACTCTAGAAAGTTTCACAGTTTCACTTTAATTTTAATAAATATTTTTTTCTAATTTTAACGCAGTTTAGTCAATGGATAGGCATAAGATATTACTTCATGATTATTAATGATGATATGACACTATGAAGTTGCCTAGGGGTCAAAATTTAACTTATTTTGTTAAATTTATCCTTCTTATGCTGAACTTTTTTTTTTTGCTTTACTTCCTTAAGTTCTTCTTGATTTGTGTAAAACTATCTTTTTTCAATTATTTTTCCAACAGGTATTAATTTTCCAATGTTATAAACACGTCTTTCGCACTTTAAGGAACTATACCCGATTTTTTGCAATAAAATAACGTAAAATCAATTTCCCAGCTGCACAGATATCTTGTCAATATATCTATTCAGTCTATTCAGATGGAAATTAGTCTGCAATGTTCTGACTAAATCTATTGGTAAACCCATTGGTTCACGAAGCTCTATTAAGTTTGTCTGTTGTTGTTGTTGTTGTTGTTGTTGTTGTTGTTGTTGTTGTTGTTTGCTGTTAATGTGGCTAGCTGCGATTAGCATACTGACATGTCTTGCTCCTAACAGCTGTGAGAAAAGCTTAAAACACATGTTGGTAAAACATTCTGAGGCTCCGAATGTATTACCTAGGTGAGCGTAACATGTGAACTGATGTAGGAAGTTTAAAATGATTTATTTCAGTTTGTCTACATTTTTAAGGAAGCAAAAAATCAGGTCTAGAACCTTTAAAGCCTTACCAACCATATTTGAGTGTTGAAATAACTGCATTTTTTTTCTTACACTGAGGAGCATAGTTTTCTTTCACCTTTGTAAATTTCTGTGAGTGTTGGCACGAGATGTTAATAGCGGATTCCCCTCGACATAGTAAAATGCTAATGTTCCTCCTCCACTACAGAGCGAGGTGCAGGTGATGTCAGAGCCGCGGTTGCCGTTGGTTTCGTGTGACTTTCTTTCTTTCTCTATAAAACATCTCCAGTCGTGACCCGGTTTAATCTCTGGAGCTGAGCGTGCCTTGTAGCCATCAGGATCAAAGACACAGCGCCGCGGTGGGTTAGTCATCTCACACTTTCAATCCTCCAAATACAGAGAGCACACAATGATGAAAAAATACATCTTTCTGAGCTGCTTTTATCTATTACCTTCTTTCTCTTTTTGCAACCTTGGATTACCTTTTGATTTTTGGCCCTGTCCAGCTGCCCACATCTTTTGCCAACTCGGCCCATCTTATTCACTGCCAGAAAGTCCTCCTCCATTTTGAACAAATTTCTTACCAAACTTTGGAGGAGTAACACTTATGGTTGGCAAACTGCAAATTCTACAAATTTTGGCACTAAAGAAAGTCAAAAACTTAGCGCCGTCATGTCAAATTTATGAAAATCCACAGGCAGCTTCTCAGTGGTGGAGCTAGGAAAATTTCCTTTTTTTTTTTAGTTTAGACAGTATTGTCCGTATTATGCAGTTTTACATCAAGAAAACTTGAAACTTGAAACTAGGATTCAGGTTAGTCATTTTTAAATCCAGTCTGTTCTTGTACTTTGAAGCGCTGAGTTAGTCAGCTCAAATTAGGAATTAGGAAGGCACACCTGGCAGTCCCTCAACAGCTGGTGTTTCCCAGCTCACACATTGAAAATCAGTCTTTAAGAGTTACAGCAGCACATGGTAACTTTACATCATACAATAGATAATGGTATAATGATGGTACTGTATGGACTTAAAATATATACATTTGTATCTTTTTGCAAATTTAATGCAAGTTCAAATGTATGTCGTTGTTAAGTGCTAGTGCATGGTGAGCCTTTAGTACATTTTTATTTTTACAGCCAACCTCTTAAATGTATTTTATTTAAGTTATGTATCTCTATTTCTGGTACACATGTATGGACATGTTGGATACAAGATTTCTTATAACAAAAGACAAAAAAATATATACAGTATCTTGTTTTGGGGTGTTTACAAAAAAACTGCTAAATGCAATGGCTTATCAGTTTTATTTCAATGACATACGCAGCTGTTTAAGGTTAAGATACACTTTATTATCCCCACAGTGTCCCACAGAACAGCTTCCAGATCTTCTTGCTGAGCTTGGTCAGGTCTATTGTAGCTGGAGGTATTCCTAAAAAATTCATGTTTTGATTGGTGGGGTAAGCCCGAGTACTCAGAGGAAACTTACCCGGACACGAGGAGAAACATGCAAACTCCAAACAGAGAGGAGCATTAGACAAACTCACAACCTTTTTGCTGTGAGGCGAGAGTGCTTGCCACTCTGCCACCATAATTCTATAATTTTAAGAGAACACATGCAAAACAATTTACAAAGTTTTAGATATGTTCTATTAGATTGTTGTTTAGAATGTGTTATTAGATTGTTTAGAATGTGTTATTAGATTGTTTAGAATGTGTTATTAGATTGTTTAGAATGTGTTTTGTTTAGAATGTGTTTTAGATTTTTAGAATGTGTTTTTAGATTGTTTAGAATGTGTTTTAGATTGTTTAGAATGTGTTTTTAGATTGTTTAGAATGTGTTTTTAGATTGTTTAGAATGTGTTTTTAGATTGTTTAGAATGTGTTATTAGATGTTTAGAATTGTTTAGATTGTTTAGAATGTGTTTTTAGATTGTTTAGAATGTGTTTTTAGATTGTTTAGAACAGGAGTGTCGAACTCATTTTGACAATGGGCCACATTGGCATTATAGTTGTCCTCGAAGGGCCAGTTGTACTAACTACCTCATTCATCTTTGACATACAAATAATACTACAAATAATAGTTAATATTTGATTATTGTATATTTTTAATGAATATACATCTGCATTAGTTTGAAAAAAATTACTTACTAAGTTTCAGACAAATTATTTCATCATTAATGTAAGACTCCTGGCTCTAATATAAGAATAAAGTAAACCCTATAAGACATTGAGGGCTGCATGAAATGAGGTGGAGGGCCGCATCACTTGGTGATAGTCGGAGGTTGAAGCGCCAGGTGTTTAAGCGAATCGCCTCTGCTGAGCTGCCCCAGGGCAGTTTACTATCATTGAGTGGGGAGGGGGGGTTCATCACTCTGTGAAGTGCTTTGTGACTCTGTGTCTGTGAAATGCGCTATACAAATAAAGATTACTTACTTACTTACTTACTTACTTTAGATTGTGGTAAAATTGTACTGATGTTACAGTCCACTGGCAGATATTTCAAGCAAGTATATTTTTCTAGTTTTAGGAAGCTGTGTATTTTTACTTTATCGCTCAATATATCCACTTGCCAAAAGACTGTGGACATCTGAAAAGGTTATTCGACCACTGATGATGCTACGACTCTAAAAAACAAATGAATAGAGTGATACATAGTGATACTTGAAAACCAGCACTGAAAAGCAAATGTGGTTTTGACTTACAAATCTGAACGCTGAGGTGAAGCCTGTCTATCTTTAGCAGTTCATGACAGTAACATTCAAGACTCCAGGAATCTTATCCAAGTCAGAACAAGTGTGTGGGCGACCAGTGGCTGCCAGTGAAGTTTTGTGCTGTGAAGATTCATTGGAAAAACACAGCACATTTGTACAAACACATTTAAAACCACCTTGTGCTAAACAGATCACGAGTAAATCAAAGCCTGTCATTGTTTAAATTAGTCCTTTTGATACCCGCGCTGCCTTTGTAGTCTGAGTTAAATGAGAGAGATGTAGTTGATATGGATCAGACTTTGTTCTCGTCGGGGGCTTCTCCTGTCGCGCGTCAGACGAGGTGAGCGAGGCAGATTAAAGACGCAGCAGAGAGACAGAGATGGGACCAGGGAATTGTGTGCGTTCATATCAGTGTGTAGGAATGTTAAAAACCGAGATGTGCGGTGTCATTTTGAGGATTGTGGTGCGATTGTTGTGAAGTATACTTGTGATGCAGGGTTTCTGTGCTCAGTATGGGGTAACTTTTCGGGTAAATGGTCCTTGTCTCCATGGTGATGTTCTTGTTTTGTCTGGAATGGTCCACATTTTGGATTTGCATCTTGTTATTACTATGAATAATACCTTGAAAAACACCATATGCCTTACCAGGAAAGTTACATAGAGCACCTTTAAATTGAGTTTGTTCTGTCAGCTCTGGACTTTAGGATTGTACATTGACGGCAGTAAATTGGGTTTAAATCAGTTTTATGCAATCTTACATTTCAAAATCAGAAAATGTTTATTTATCCCAGAGGTGACCGTTCAAATTCAACCAGACTCAACCAAAACACAATCTTTATCAATACAAATAAATCAGAAAACCTTGAAGTAGTTTTCCATGCATTTTTTAAAACCTCAAATATTTTAAACTGTTGTTATGAATACTGCACATTTACAGAATTATTTTTTGTCTTTACATTGATTACTTTGTTTTCTACCAATCAACCTAATGATTGCTATTAAGTAATATGTTTGTGTCTAATCGTTCAGGCTTAAAGCTGGTTCATACAGCAAAAGAACGTAAACCAGATGGACAATTAAAAAAAAAAAACGTGGAATATGTTTGCTACTGTAAAAGTCTTTGTCATGTTGAATAATAAGTTGTGTTTATGTTTTAAAATGTGATCATGTCAAAAGGTAAAATGGTAGAGGTTTTTCCTTTCCTTTTCACAAATTTTCAGTGATAAGACCCATTTAGTGACTAGACTCATTCACAAAAATGCACAGATTCATTTTAGCTGCTCTTCATTTGTATTATTGCCACGTTTATGTGGTCCTCAGGAACATATTTTTCCATGTTAAAAAATCCACATGAACACTGCTGCCCGAGCTCAACACCTGACATCATCTGCTAATGCAGAGACGGACCAAATTCAGACAAAATATCAAATTATTTTAATTATTTGACTTTGCTGTTAGTCCTGTATAGACCCATTCAGAGCCTACATCATTAAAAGGGCAGGGACACACTGGTGCCCTCTGGATAGTTTCCCTTTAACTTTCTTTACAAAACTAGTATTTAGTACTAAAGACACTAAATGTTTAGAAAACGATGACTCAACAATGACTTCTAACGAGGCTCTGACTTTTCTTATGTGTCCAATAGGTTTGCACCAGTTGACACTCTTTATAACTCGAGATTTCTGTGGGCTAATTAGCTAACCTGCTAATGCTTGTAGGAACAATGAGAAATCACTAACAAAACAAATACATCACCTCATAGTCATGGAAGTACATCATATGCCCAGCCTTTCATGCAATACGCTTCTGCAGAAATCCGCAGTTCTCCACTTTGTTAATAATTAATTAACACAAATTGCACAAAAATCTTTATAAATGTCGTGGTAACTCACCTCTTGTGCTTTTCCGCAAATTACGTAATCAAACTCATCAAGGGATTTGCATGCTCGTAGCTTTTCTCTTGTGTACACGAGGTTTTTCCACCAAATACGAGGAAATATCAGACCACTGAATATCGAGACACTTGACTAACGTCATGCTTCCATTCAGTAGCTAACTGTACATGGATCTGGAGTTGCTTGCCATTCGTTATGTTGAGTGTCTTAAAGAGAGTTTTGTGATTTTTAGCTGAATGCACCTGCGTAGCTTAAAAAGCCTCGGACTCTTGCGCTACTCATTTCTCCAGTTTGTGCACGCAGCCATATTTGTTTACTAACAGTGAATGGGTCTATATCATAAAGCAACACATTTGTGCCAGAAAGATTAAATTCACCTTTAGTCTCTGGAAAAGTTAATGGCATGGTACCTCACTGTTAGCTGTAACTTTAATACCAACAGTAAACATGCAGTGTCAAAGATGTTTTTTTAAAGTGACATAAAAAACTTTGGGAGGTAAAAAGAACATGAACTCTCCTCTCTGAAACCTGAGCACCCTAGGACCACATGAATGCACTGTGTATTTATATGAACACAACCTCTCTTCCACATTCCTTACTGTTTGTTGAGACTTTAGCAAACACGTACACTGCAGTATGTTTTCTGTTATACTTAACCTGAACTGTTTTTCTTTTTCTCTTTTGCTTTTTGCCTCCATCACTTTCATTGGATCCAGAGAAAGGTAACTGCCTCTTTTACTTCAAAACACTGTCCATCTCATCTGTCTCACGTTTTGCCTTGAGTGATCCTTGCTCTTGACTGCACCACTGTAGCCGCTAATGCCCCGGGTGTTAAATCACACACTGACCCACTGGCTGTTTCCTGTTAAGAGTTGCTTGCTGTTTTATGCCATTTTGATCCCAGAGTGAGCGCCATAAAAGAGCCATTTGTGTAGCGTTTTGCCAAGGCCACTCACGCTGGTCTGGTGACACGAGGCTTAAATGTCCCTGAGCAAAAGCGCGAGATGCTGTGCACGCTCCACTAATATCCAACCGCACACATTTCTCCAGCCTGGCCACAGTCGGGAGCGTTATCGACCCCAAAAGTGAGCACACAATTAGGCAGAGGAGACAGGCGCACAATGGGATCATAAACACAAAGAGCCGCCTCTGATTAATGCAGTATTTCTATTTGTGCATGAAATTACTGGGCGGCGTTTCAAGCATTGAAACTCACACTTCTCATCTGTGTTTTTCCTGTTACAGACCGATTAAAACCTGCTGCACACGAGTAGATTTTAAGGGCAACAGGTATATGCAGTTCTGATTGGCTGTGCTAAAGTGGTCTCCTCCAGTTTCACTTTGCTTTAAGATATTCTTAAGCCATTATTGTCACCGGAAATGAATGCATGCGGATATTAACCACGAGCTAAAGAATTTTTGAATTTGGGGAAGTAGTTGGACGGGTTAAAAATTTTCGGAGAAACTTTTAGAGAATGAAAATATAGGTACCCCGGCTTATAAACTTTATGTTTTGTCCACTTTTTACGAAGTTTACAGAGTTGTCACTCAGCCTGAAACTGTGGCTGCTCTGATTGGCTGTTTTAAAGTTCCCAAAAACATGTGGGACTGTTCCGATCTTACAAATATTATAACAGTGTTGCACTATTTTACACCATGTCTAATTTAAAATTAGTATCTTGTTTGATTGAGTGATTGTCTGTTCTTGAACTGTGCATTGCAACACTGGAATTTCCCCATTGTGAGACAAATAAAGGATATCTTATCTCCACTTAACCCACATACATGACATGTTCCGAGGGTCATGTCCCTGAAGTCATGGAGAGACATAAAAAAAGGCAAAAAATCTGACCTAAAATCCTTTTGTGCTGTGGTTTTCAATCACAACAACATACAATACCACAAAGAAAATATTTGTCTTTCCACGTACCACCTTAGTCTTAATCGGATCTGTAAATTTACAGTCTATTCAAGGTCAAGAGTAGGGCTAAATCAGAGATTGAGTTGGAATACATCAGTGCCACAATAGTTTTAACTAAGAAATTACTCAGGATGTAAATGAAATGTACACTAATGACAATCAGAACTGAAGAGGTACCACCAGAGGTACACGTGCCATGATTTGAGAAACACTGCTCTAGTGTGCAAAAGGTTTAAACAAAATATATTTACAATACATTTACATTTTGACAAACCAGAGTAGAGGATATGTGGAGTTTGCATGTTCTCCCCATGTCTGTGTAGGTTTCCTCTGTGTGGTCCGCACTAAAACATGTTTTGTGCACTTGTCATCTCCGTCTCTCAGGACTGTACTGATGCAAATTAACTGTAATTCTTTAATCTGGTACAAGCATCTTTACCATTGTACTTGTTATTGTACAATTCCTTCACTTTAAAATATAACCAGTGTTCATACTTTTCTGATTTGGTTGTGTCTTGTATAAAACTAAATAAAATCAGGACTAAGCCAGGACTAAACCCACAGGACTAAACCCAAAACAAGGCTGGGGTTTAAACAAGATTTTAATGTCATTTTAATGAAAACTCTCAAATCTTATTATCATCTACTGACCTGTATTTCACTCTGATAAACTTTTCAGAAGTTTAAAACACTGTACGCACAATTTATTTTGTGGTGAGAAAATCAAATATATGAAGGGACCATTTACAAGCGATATTTCATCCCACAATCATGTTCACACTGCTGCATAAGAAGCCAGATGTGAAGTCAATTTGCTGTGAATGCACTTGGTGGCAGCTCGTGGTGCAATAAAATGAAATGAAGACGCTCATACATCGCCATAACAACTATAGATGAGATGAGGAAATGCTCCGAGGTGGAACAAATAACAATAACGCTATGCAAACACTCACTTACAAATACATTAGGCTTAGTAATGACCAGTGCCTATTATTCCCAGTTCGATTAATTTGCTCAATGCTTTTTCTAAATGACAAATCTTGTGCTTTCAGGGACTTTGCCTACGTGGCGCGGGACAAGAACACGCGGGTGCTGAAATGCCACGTGTTCAGATGTGATACGCCCGCCGCAGCCATCGCCACCAGTCTACACGAAATCTGCTCCAAGGTGAGACTCTGGACTCCTCATTTAACTGCAATGGATTTGAGGAATATGGTTTGTTTGTGTCATGTTGTCATCATATTTTAAAGAAAAAATAGTTTGAAATTGAGATTTGTGGACAGATCTGTTGAATTATCAAAGTATCAAGGTCTTTTCTGTTGCCATAGCTTCAAAAATAGATATTATTATTGACTATAATGCATGGCTGCAGCTAACGATCATTTTTATAATCGATTAGTTGGTCGAATATTCTTTCAATTAATCAATCAGTTTATTAGAATGCAAAAATCACATGGCTACCAGATTTTTTACAAATTTCAATCCAGACAAAGCTGACAAAGTCGTTGATGTTTTGGAGATGTTGTATATTTATTGACAAAATAGTTTTTTCATCAAACACTGGAAAAAAATGAGATAAAATTCTCTTTAATTAGATCATGAGTTTGTAACTAAATTAAACAGCATTAATTTGAGCCTTGTTTTACTGCCTTAAAATAGGATTTGCCAGTGGAGCAATCATACAAAATGTATTTGAAATTAGTGAATATATGACACTCCACTTGAAATAGTCATATAAATATTTAGAATCACTCGACTTTAGTCATATTTACTCAAATCAAGACCAAATGTTAGTTTACTAGTAACACTGACATATTTAAGATTGTGTTTTTCTAGTAAAAGCTATAAATTTACACATCTTCTATGTCATTGCTTGGAATTAAACATTTTTTATAGACCAGTTAAGGATTACTCGATTACTAAAGTAGTTGACAATTAATTCAATAATCGATTAGTTGCGATTAATCGAATAACTCGTTGCAGCTCTACACTAATGTGAATTCAGTTGATTTAAGGAGTCCTGTTGTATTATTTCTACACATTTTATAACAAACAATGGCATATATAGATTAGTATTTTACATATTGTTCATTGTAAAACACAAAACAGCCTAGATATGTAAACAGGTTGACTTCCTGTTCAAAACTGCCCAAATGATAAACCCCGCCTCTTTATTCTAAAATTTAACTGTAACAAGAATCAGTATTCAGTATTTTTGAAGTAATCTTAAGTAAACACAGACAAGTAGATGGAGATAGGTGGTAGGTAAAAACAAAGATTTTCTGAGCACTTAAGCATCAGCTGCAGGACAATACAAGACGACTCAAATATGCGAAATATTAGTTGATTTCACACATTATGTTTCTTTTAAAATTAAAATTTGAGGAGAAGTCTGTTCAACTGTCAAAAATGTCTTTCCACATCTGACAAAAGTACAGTTTTTTTGTCGATGCTGTTGCCATAGCGTCCAAAAGAGGTAATATTGGATGACTGTCACTTGATAGACCAAGAGCCTATAAAACGCTGCACATGTGTGAATATAAAAGAATATATACAGTATTATATTAACAGTGTGGGTTTTATTGCTTCTTTCAAAAATAGTGACACTTTCATCGAGTAGTAAAATTTCAGTTTGCTGTGATAGGGAACGTAAAGCTTGAGATTTCATTGTCACTGCAGAGAATTTTTGGATTCATTTTAAACCAAAATACTTTTTAGATTCTAATGTTACTTTTGTTCAAAAGTAAGTAAGTGTCATAAATGCATTTACCAGTATTAGACCCAGGACAGACTGTTGTTTTGGCTCATGTATGACTGTGTTGCTCTGCTGCCAAAAACAGTGTACATTTTCTAAACAATGTTAACAGTTTTTTGGCATTTGATCTCACAGCATATTGAGGCCTTCCTACCATTCAAAAAATAGAAAAATGTATTTATTCTTTGCTAAAGCAACAATCCTAATTCAACAACACTCCAAAAACAATTAAATTATAGCATCATCTGTCAGTCATTTTATCAAGGTTTTTTGTTATTGGTAGAAAGCATTTTTATTCTTTATTTCATTTACTGTATATAGTGTCTTATCACTTCAAAGTAGTTTACATCAAGGAACCACTTACCCAGTCTGCACAATCACATTGTACGTAGAGCTGGGCAATATATCCAATTTTAGATAATATCGTGAACGTTGTTTCAAAGGTGCATTGTGTAACTGGAGGTGTTCTAGAGGTGAAAAGTCATTTACATCATTCTTTAGACTTAGAAAGCTAAAGCTATTCTTTAGAACTTTCTGAATGGAGATAAGAGAATACATACAAGCCATAATAAGAAAAAAATCAGCTAAAGGAACCGCATTTCTATGGAAACAAATGTGTTCGAGCCCTCCTCCAAGCCAAATAATAATTTTGTGACCATGCAAGCCCGCTCAAAGTAAAAACAGATTTTTATTAATTATTTAGTGTGACAAAGACGTTTAAATGACAAAAACGTGCATTTATTAAAGTTTATTTTTGGCCAAAAAGTTGCACGGTGCACCTTTAAAGATACACAAAAAATTGAATTTTGTGTTATCGAGCTGTAAAAACATGCCACAAAAAAGCTAGTTTACAATAAAAATTAAATAGAATTTGTACATTAAGTATTTCAAAGTTCCTCACAAAACAAGAAAATTAGGATATTATGGGAGATTCCTGCATTTTTGTAATTCTTTGACAAGTACTTGTCTGATAGTTTAAAGGGGCACTGTGTAAGATTGAGAGGAATTTTAATTATCACATATAGTCCACAAACATTTAAATCATATTTATTCTTTACAACATGAATACTTAAGAGAGCAATATAGCCAATCCACATAAATTGTGATACATTTATACGTATTTGAAATGTTTTATTACGGGCCGGAATGTGGATCATTGACGCTAGATGGCCTCATGCTTAATAGGCAAAATGCATGTGAAAGGCTCCCTCTAGTGTTCAAAAGTGGAAATCACTTTGTTTGTTTGTTTTTCTTACATAGTGCCCCTTTAAACATGAAAAAAAAAACAAAAACATTATAAATAGAAAAAAATTGAAGATGTGCCTGGAATAGTTATTATTTTACATATTTTGAGTACATTTTTATTGGCTTGAAGATTGCAAATGAAACAAGTATAAAATATCTAATTTCACTTAAAATAAGAAAAATACACACTAATTGAAAAATAAATGCTTCTGTTCTTGAAATAAGAACTACACTTGTTCGGTTGGCAAATCTACTACTCATGAAGGTCAAAGTCATCTTTCTTTCTTTTAATCTATTTTAAACTTAATGGCACAGTTGTCATGTTTTCAGTGTACTTACTCATTTGAAGACAGAATTTAACACGTTTATGTTGGACTGACAAAAAAAAATTTGAGATATTTGTTTTTGTCAATATCTCCCAGCCCTAGTTGTAATTTGTATGATTTTTTTTTCTGTAGTAACTTTTATTTCTGTTATTTCCTTCAGTATTATAGTAATGAAGTCTCTGTATTTCTCTCACTGTAGTTATTTGCCTTTCTGTCTGTAATTTAATAACATTTTGTTCATTATAAACCACAAAATTATTCTAAAACAACTAGCAGCAGACTTCAAGCCTTAAAGGTGCACTGTGTAACTTTCTGGAGGTGAAAAATCAACTACACAATTTAGTGAAATTAGAAAGTAAAATCTATACATTGGGACTTTCTGAATATAGAAGACTAAATTTTATGTCATAATATGAAAAAAATCAGCTTAAGGAACAGCTTTTCTGAGGAAACACGTGTTCGGACCCTCTTCCAAGCCAAATAATAGCCTTTTTTGTGGCCATGCAAGCCCGCTCAAAGTAAAAACACAGATTTTATTAATCATTTAGTGTAACAAAAGCATCTAAATGACAAAAATTTGCATTTATTCAAGTTTATTTTTTGTCAAAAAGTTGCACAGTGCACCTTTAAAAGCAGAACAATATGCAATAATCAGTAAGTTAATGATGAAAGAATGCCATTATAAACATTGCTAAAATCTCATAAAAAGTAGGTTCAATGCAATATATCCCCTTTAACTCCCAAATCTCCACCTTGTCATTGTCTCAAAGTGCTATTGTCTCACTTTCCTTCTGTGGTCTGTTGTTTATGGCCATGTTTAAAACCTGGTAAGGTCTGTTTTCACTGATTTATGTGATTTTTCGATGATATCAGAGAGGAGAGTTTAGAGGGAGCCGATAAAGAGCCATTTGCAGTGAGGAGATAAGATTTGGGTTATAGAACAGCAGTTTATGAACCCTCAGAGGGACTAAGACACAGTGTTCCTAAAGTGCACCAGTGAATGCACTTAAGACAAACCGTCCATCCTTTAGACTCACTCTGACCTTGAGGCTCTACCTGCACAAGACTCTGCTCCCCTGAGACGCTACGACCTATTTACCGAAACAAACTGGACTTCTGCTACTCATCGTCACAGGAGAGCAAGTTTAAACTTTTATGTGAATGTGAAAAACAAATTATTAAGGATTTTTTGTCTGTTCTTTGTCATTTAATGTTATTTTATTATTACATTTACTTTTTAGTCTGGCCATAAACACTTCTAGAAGATTAGTTTAAGGGTGGGGTAGCTGATTTTTACACTGCACACACACAATTTAAGGTTCTCTTAAATTCTTCAACACATGGTTAATATTGACATGTATTCATTTTTGTTTGCAGTTTTGGCTTAAAAAGATCTTCTTAGAAACAACAAAGTGAAACTGGAGAGAACTACCCAGCCAATCAGAGCGCAGCAAATGGCTCCTGATTAGAACAAAAATTCCATAGTATTCAATTCAGAAAGAGCTCAGTAGTCTAATTTTTTATACTTTTTTCTATATAGTTTTTAGTGTAAATTGCAGTTTATTTAATTACAACTAAATAAGTTAGCTACCTCAACTTTAATTGACGTGATCAAGTAAATTGATTACAACAGTAACTTTCAGTTTCAGTTTAATTCCATAATGTGCCGTACATCATTACATTAAGGTACGACCAAAGACAACATTGTGTGAAATTTAAGACTGGCTGATTGTTATACTTTTTCTTTTCCTATTTTGCCATTTGAGTTCTTTTAGATCATTTACTTGTATCGTTTTAGTTAATACTAACCTATAGGTACTTAATATAAGTAGAGTAAGAAAAAAAATCAATGAATAATATAAAAATAAAACAACTACTGAATGAGAATGTGTTGATTTATATTAATAAAATCTACACATACTGTATAAGCATATCCTTACATACTTTCACTTACGTACTGAACTTTCTGAATGAATACAGTTATTGTGAAATTAGCTTTACATGTACAAGTTTACAACTTTGGTTTCTTTAGTAATAACAGTTGTTATTATTTGTCAGTTCTTACAAATATGTAGCGCTCAGTTCGGACCTTTCACTGCGGTTTTCACACATGCAGGTTAGGCAACATTTTGTGGTGGTCAGAGGTTGAGGCGCCAGGTTTTTCTGCTGCTTGCTGACACTGAGTGGGGAGTTTGGGTTTGCTGTAAACTATCTCACTATGAAGTGCTGTGTGACTGTGTCTGAGAATGGTGCTGTACGAATAAAGCTTATTTACTTAACCTTTTAAAAATGTTTTTTTCCCTGATGAAGTGATTTCTTCCTGTCAGGTGACACAGTTTGTTGGTTTATCCTGTGTGTGGTCATGATAACGCCAGAGGTGATTGTATCTCATAAAAACAATTGAACATTTAAAAATACAGCACCTGTCATGACTTAAAGAGCAGCTTATCAGTGTTGTGGCAGTTTACTAGCAGATTTAATCATATTAGTCAGTTTAACTCAAATCTAACTTATTAATTGACTTCTATGGTTTATTGAGTTTATGGTTAACATCTCTGTAATTAATGGGCCTGTCACAAAGTTCAACTTTTTTATGGGCCAAGGCAAGCAAAAGTGAGTTTCAGAAGGTGGTGCCATTAGTCATTCACACAGACATGATTGCTATCACCCGAAAGGACTTTAAACTATAAGATTAATGTGCTGATGCAGGACCAATCTCTGCAAATACTAATACGGTTCAACATTTGTGCATCATAACTTTTCACATTTCAAAAACTGAATCTCAAATAGATTTATACAGGCCTCTCTCTGCCCTCCATCTGAAGTTACAACATCTTCAAATCCTAAAACGTGACTCCTCTGTGTACTGAAGTTAATAGTAAAATATTGGCTGCACTTGTTTGACCCGGAGTCATAACTGTAAAAAGTGAGAGCAGTTTGAGTGTGATTTGTCTCCTCTGCAGCAGATAAACCCAGTGACCTCAGTTTTGCAGCTGTGCCTCTGTTAGAGCATGCTCCTTTTGCATGTTCCCCTGTGAGGCGAGCTGCGGACTCACCACCGCCTCAGATTAATGACACAGACAATTAATCAAGTGTCTGGAGCAGGAGCAGGGCCGCGCTCACTGCAGAGCCCGGGACAGACGGGCCAAACACATATATCTGCACTCAGCACAGACACTTACAAAAGAACGCAGAGAGGGGGAGAGATGGACTGTATTTTAGACTCTCACTATGGCCGTGGTTGGTTCTGGTTCCTCCTTAAACCCAAAACATGATGAAGATGTAAGATAATGGTTTAAGTGGTCCTGATAAAGTTTAGAGGGGGTTCTCTCCTCCTCACGCAGAACCTTTGTGGGTAAAATGCATAACTTAAAGTACTAGTATTATATTTTACATCTGTGGTTTCCAAAGTTCCCAAAATCTGGGGGTCGCAAGATGATTTCAAAATGTATTTTTACAATTATGATTTGACATTTATTTGTTTGTTAGGGAATTAGGGTCATATAAAGCAATACACTATCAAAAAACAAAATTTAAACCCAATTAAATAGTTTTATAACTTAAATTATTACAAATGTATAGATATTTTTGCTGTGGAGGTCGCAAGTTCAGATCAGTGGTTCTCACAACCATTTTAAGTCGCAGCTCCAAAAGTAACAACTTTTTTTCAGTTGTGAGCCCCCAAAAATCATTCATAGGCATTTGCAACCCCCAACCCGATAATGAAGGCTACCTATAAAGTGTTTAGTCTATGTATGATTCATAAAAGCAATTAAAACAATAAAACTCATGAAATAGTAACCTTTGTGTTTTCCACTAAAAAGTTGATGAAAAAACAGCACATAAGACTATGACACTATAAAATGAGACACTGCACAAAAATGAATTTCAAGACAAGTTAAAGCTTGATTTTAAACCTAATTTCAAGCATTCTGACACATTTAACTTTATTTATTGTAGAGACATAGATAATTGTCCTTGTTTCAAAGTGTTTCAAACTGATTTCAAGACATTGCTTCATATTTCAAGCCAATTTATTTGCCAGTGGGTTAAGAACACTGCTTTGCCCCATTGGCAAATTTTTGTTCTTATTTTAAGCCAATTTCTCTTATAACTGAAAATGTCTTGAAACCAGTGAATTATTCTACATTACATAAGCAATTCAATTTATCCAGTTAAAACAGCTCAAAACTGGATTAAAATTTTGATTCCAAGTCATTTTAAGAAAGTCTAGATATATAGTTTTTGCAGTGTACTGCCTGAAATGAATAATAAAGAATTTTAGTTTTAATCAGGAGCTGAATGCTGCGTTCTGATTGGCTGAGCTTGGGTTGTCTGCTCCAGTTTCACTTTGCTGTTTGTAAAAAGTGTTTTTTAAGCCATAACTGCAATCACATTGATATTTACCTTGTGTTGATGATTTAGAAAAGGAAGTTATCTCACCTAAATCATGTTTACAGTGTAAAGATCAGCTACCCCACCTTTAACTGAAATTAATTGCAAATAACTACGATTTCATCCAAATTCACCAGAAATTGTTTAGGTGACACCAATCTGTAAAAAAAAAAACTGAGGTAAACATTTTCATCTTTGAGTTTTTGTGCAACTGCGTCTCATTTTGAATCTTTTCACTATTGAATGCACGTGAACAAAAGCGCTAGATTTTCAAAGAAACATTATTGACAGACTGTACTATATAGGCTGAACATGTTCATGGTAAGCCTATTATTTAGCTGCATCGTTATATAAACCACAGAGCTTGTGAAAAAAGTAGCGTCTTTCTGTATAGTAAGGTATTTTCTGTTTTGACCAGTTACAATTTTCTCCTTTTTTACCTATTTCAATAATGTTAGTCAATTCTCTTTTTCAGCTCTTCTAAAATCCAAAAACATGTCTAATTCCTCACTGTTTCTCATCACTTTTGTATCTGGTTTATGTTTCTTCAGATTATGGCTGAGAGGAAAAGTGCCAAGGCTGCAGCTGGCAGCTCGTCTCAGACCGGCTCAGACGTACCACTACAAGGTAAAACTACAACTTTCTGTTTTTTTTGTGTTTTCCTGTTTCTCCCTTGCGTGGGAATTGGATTTGTCAGCTTCATGCTATCTGGGCCCGCTGTGTCCTGCTGTCTCACGTTACATTGTTTATCCCTGTTCAAAAGCACATAGGTTTTCCTTAAAGACATCATATTGTCTCCAAAGCCACTGGGTCCACGTTGATAATAGCAAAGATAGTGAGAGGTTTTTTTTTTGTATGCTGACGGGAGAGCAGATCTTGTAGTGCGATTTTGTTCCTCTTGTAATTATAGGTGGAAAGAGAAAAGGTACAGAGACCATTGCTCTTCGCCGTGAGTTCAGCCAGAGCATGTCGGATTTGCTGAGTACAAGAGAAAGAAAGCCCTGCATAAGAATATAAAAGACCCACAGTAAATCAACTATTCACTTACAACATGGGCCAGCTCATTAAAATCCAATTAGTGTTTCTTTGAGGTAAGCTCCGCGAGTGCTTAAAACGGCTGGCGTCCCAGTCTCAGCATCAAAGCGCGTATCGGAGAGTAACATGTCTGGTGCATCGCGGTTTTGGACGTGGCCTTCATTGATCCGACAGGAAGTTACTGTATGGAGCTCATTAGCGCATTAAAACATGCTTAAAACAGAGGTAAGAGTGGAGGTACTACCAGTAAATACATGTGGTTAGTGGCTCGAAAACAAGTCAAAGGCTGCAATTTTATTTTTCATGTTGTTAATGTTGTTTTCAAAGCATAAAGCCAAAAACATAGATTATAGGGTCCGATATCCTATGAATCCAATCCATCAAAATGGTAAATGTTCAAATTAAATCTGAATGTTTTTTTGTTTGTTTGTTTTTTTAATTTATCTTCTGTATTTTTAAAGAGAAAACTGTGGCGTATCCCCCTAATTTTATCAAGATATATATATTCTTTTAATTTTTATTCACCGTAACTAGAATTCAGAATCTCTTCATAGAGGAGTCTTGGGGAAGAAAGAGGGGCGGAGTCAATTATACATGTTTGAAGTGGTAAAGGAAACTGGGCCATATGGAAGAAACCATATGCAGACACAGGCAGAACATGCAAACTCCACATTTTTTTATGAGGCTAAAGTTTTTACTGCTGGGCTGTGCCTCTGAAGAGTCTGTTTATTATAAGTGTTATTATTATGATTTCTTGTTTTGGTTTGTAAATCAGGGCTATTCAAATGGCGGCCTGGGGGACAAATGCGGCCCACTAAGCAGTATGTTGTGTTGAACATGGATCAGACAACTTTGGTTGCAAGTCAAAGGGTGTTTTAGTGCAGTATGTCAGCTTTTATTCAATAGCTTACTGTACTACGCATCATTTGGACTACATTTGTCATGCATTTTAAATAGTTAAAACCTTGTAGTCCTGGTTTGGTCTTGGTCAAATCTGATGTAATCCAAATGTCGACTAAGTTTAGTCTTGTTTTGCAAACTTTGTCTAGTGTCACTGCTGGTTTAGTCTGGTTGTTGATGACATTGGATTTGTTTGATTTAGTTGTTTTAGTAAATGGCACCATTTCGAGTTGTTTGTGGTTAGTAGATGTAAAACACATCACCAGTTCACTTTTGTAGTCCGGCCCATGACCACAGCTCTCCAAAAAATATGGCCCACTGGTAAATATAATTGAATAGCCCTGTTCTAAATCTTCTGAAACACTTTCGTTCGATTTAAAAATACCTTCTTAGAGCCGGACACATACACTTCTGGTTTAGAAACTGGTTTATCAGATGATCATATTCTCTCAAATGTCTGAAAATTATTAACCTGTTATGGCAATTCGAATCAAATTGAATCTAATCACATTCCCTGTCAGAAAAGTCAGTATTTGACCCCCAAAATTGACTGTGACCCACTGTGATGCCTTTATCACAATTTCATTTATGCAGAGATATTATATTTTACTACTTGTCTGTGCTTTTTCTCTTTAGTACCTTTTAAAACTAACAATTTTGAGAACATTTTAGCCGATTATCACCAAACCCATTTCACATGAAGGCAGCTGTGTTTTTCCTTAACTTCACATTAAGATGCAAACTCATGGACGTGCAATAGATCCCATTCTCCTCTGTGTTTTTTTTCTGACAGTGAAATTATGAGTGTATGAATCAAGTAAAAAAGCAATTACCTTTGGCTGGTGTACATTGATTAGTCCAAAGAGATTACAAAAAGATTAATGGTGCTAGCGTTAAGTTGGGGACACAGGGTCGCTTTGTTAAAGATGCTACGTGTGAGATTACGACGATAACGATGATGATTGTTGATATTTTTCAAAGCAGTGTGTCTAAGTCTTCATTGTATGGAGTTGATTGTGCTGTCATTAAAGAATTAAATATATATATTCAATGTTTTTAGTGATGAGATATTCAAGCATTTTAATCAGAGACACTGTGGATGAATAGGAAAAAATATTAAATTTAAAGAATCAGCCAGAGCATTTACGTTGAAGTCAGGAAAACAGCATAACTAGCCTGGTCCGATTTAAACCAGTTCTTCGATTGAGAAGCTGTAAACATGTTTTTAGAAAACCAATTGTACCGACCAATTGTAGTCCAATTTCAGATGTCATGTAGGCAAACAATCAGCTGGACAAACGTAACTGAGCATGCTCGCAACAACGACCCACTCCACATTCAGCAATAAAGTTAATTTTTACAACAAAAAATTGTCGTGACACAATCTCACATTTAGCTCCATGTTTAACTCCACATTTAGTTCTAAATGTTTAAAAAGTCACACATGTCCCAGAAAGATCAGGGTGTAATTTTACAGACAAAATTACACTTACTATTAATAAACATAATTTAGGTAAATCAACATAATGCTGTCTGAATCATGGAGTAGTGAATCTGATACAGCAGGACATGTTTCTCCAGGGTAATTGGTTTACTCTCATGCATGTAAACTGGAGAAAAACTGGTCCAACCTAACCTGGCTCACGCCAGATGGATATGTGTTGAACTCCTATCTGAGTTCTCATATCCATCTGGGACTTTACTAGCTGAGGCGTTCGAGAAAAGGTGGAGCATTTGTTGAAATACTTTGAGCTGATTGGGTGTGGTGCCTACCTTATTTGTGCTTAGCCAATCACAGCAACAACTCGTAATGGTGTATCCAATGTCCACGTGGGGTAGAACAAGTGTCACACATGCTCTTCTTTAAAAAGAAATTACTCTGTATTTCTGCTAAAACTGCATCAAAAGCAGCAGACACACGTACATCCATGGAACAGCCATCTTTGTTTAGCATTAATTAGACTCGGCGGCAGCACCGGGGCGCTAACAGTCCATGCTAGCCGCCCTGCTACAATGTGATTGGACCTCAAAACCACGCTGCTGTGATGTGAGTGGCCGAACCACCGCTGTTTCGGACTCTCAAACCTATCCAGCGGCTGGAAGGCCAGATGGTTTATCTCGTGTTTGTGAATTCACAAATATTGCGAGATAAACCATCTGGCCGGCCAGGTTAGGTCCAACCGGTTTAAAGGAAAACAGTTAAAGTTCGTTTTTCTAGCCTATACTGATTTCCCTGATCAAGTAAACATGCTGAGTGTGAAAAGTTTCATGTGGAAGTAAAAGGAAGTCCAACTTCTTTGTCATTTAGTGCTTTATATAGAAATGTGTCAAATAAATTAATTATTCAAAATTAATATGATGTTTTATTTTGTGGAGTGCATATTAGCAGAGTAAGGTTAGAGCTCTAGCTTCCAAGTGGGAAGATTATGGGTTCAATTCTTGGGTCAGATGATCCTTCCCCAAAAAACAGCATATCACAATGATTTCACTGGACGGAATTTGCTTGTTCTACCTGTGTTACGTGGTTACTGTACATTTCTCTAGTGAACGAATGAGAGAATGATTATCTGTTGTCTGGGTTAAGAGTGGCCACTGTCCAGGCGTCCTCCGCCTAAGGCCCAAAGTCAAAGGGATAGACTCCAGTCACCCCTAAAAAAATGAGACTAAGTGGTGGCAAAAGAGTGAATGAAAATTAATGACTTTTGTTCAGATTAAAACAAAGGAGTTTATTGGGTATCTTAGTGTTTCAGTAGATTTGAACTAGATCTGACTGAAAATGATCCAGCAAAATGTTTGGTTAAATAAGTAAAATGTGGAATGAATCTTTCCGTAAATTCTGTCAGTATGGTTCAGTCCAAGATTGTAAAGTTTGATTAGTGTAGGAGCTATTTTACAGACTGTTCTTTGTGTCACTGTTGAAGGAAAAAACATTTTAACAAAAGCTCCATTAAAGTTCTAATTTGATCTATGAATGAAGTGATTTAAAATAACAATAAAGCATCATTAGGACAGCCTGGTCAATGTTGTTGTTTCCCTGTGAAAGCCTACATTTTGAGAGAACTATAAACTGAAAATATCAACATTCAAGTCAAGAAAAGTCGTTATTTGTTCTTCTGTCACTGAAATACTTTATATTGTATATAACAGTGAGCAGGCAATTATCTTTCTTCTTTCCTTTGAGCAATCACACTTAGTTTTTCCATTAACGGTCTATTATTTGATCTGAATAAGTTCTGCTCTTTCACGTCCCTGTTTTGTGTGTGAGTTTGGCGCAGTTTAATCATGTCAGCCGCGATATGGAGTTTTTAAATATTCATGACTGTTTCTTTGGCGTTCTCGTTTAGGCCAATTATCATATATGACTTGTGTGTTTATCTTTAGCCTTGTGATAAACATTGTATTTATTATCATGCGTTTCTTTCTCCGCAGAGTTCCCGATGCCAAAGACGGAGCTGGTTCAGAAGTTTCACGTGCTGTATCTGGGAGTGACGTCGGTAACTCGTCCCATAGGTGAAATTAAAAGCTTTAGCGTCACTTGGATGTGTTTGACCTACATGTGACTAATTGTCCCGTGTTGTGTCTGGCTGCAGGGATGGACATAATAAATGGGGCCATAGAAAGTCTGGTGACCTCCACGGGGAAAGAAGACTGGACTCCCGTTGTACTGAGCATCGCCGACACCACATTATCAGTCATAAAGGAAAAGGCAAGACTCGTTATGTTACATTTTATTAGAGACATTATGCTGCTTATCTTTGCCAAACTGCTTTTCTTTTAGTTTGTGCAATAGTTGTCAAAGACCACACAAATACTGCACAGAAAACCAAATGTATTATAGAGGAGGTAGTCATACAAAAGCACAAAAACTATTCAATAATCATTCTTTTAGCATACATCTATTGTGTAAACATGCTTTGTTACTATTCTGTGTCAAACTGCGGTGTTTCCCATTAACAGAGGAGACCCCTATAGTCTAAAATTCTCCCCCATAGTCTAAAAATATTCACCTTGGTTTAACTTTTAATGCAAGGGTGACCACCTGTCCCGCTTTTGGTTGTCACGCCATTTGGGCTCCTGTCCCGTGTCCGCATATGACATCTGTGTCCAACTTTGTCATTGGTGACTGGACATGACAATTACAACACTTATAGCTCTGTGTTACAATGTGAACTTCGGCATCTGTCTGGTCTCTGTTTGTGCGCGTTTGTGTGATAAGCAGTAGTTTCCACGCGCGCGCACAGGCTCATTGTTCCCAACTTCCCACCACCGTTTGTGAGAGAAACTTCCGAATGAGTGTGATCAGCTGAAAGAGCGCAGTGCCGTCTGTGTAAATGTGTATGGCATGGCGGGGTGTTACATAAATTGTTTTTAAATAAATTAATTTGAAAGATGAAATAAATGACTTGAATTAACTTTAGCTGTAAATAAAACAAAGCTAAACAAAAACCAACAACGCCAGCCCAGGAATTTCACCTGGACAATAAATAAAATAACTATAACTAAACATTTAAAGGCAACACAGGTCCGTTTACATTGAGAGGCATGTTCCAGTTGAGTTCACAGATGTTTTATTTTCTTGATCAGAGATTTAGATTTACTTCAGTTTAATGTTCACATTTCAGTTAGTTTCAGTTCCTTATCAGGTTCATTTACCAGTCCATAGTTTTTACCAGTCATTAAGACCTCTCCTGCCCACGGGAGGCAGCACCAGGACGGGAGGCAGACACAGACAGCCATAGACAGACATAGACAGCAGTGTAAAGTTACGTCAGTAGAAGAGCGGGAGTTGCAATCGGATTGAACACCAGCTGCCACGGACAGAGGGCCAGCGCCGCTGCAGATCCTATATGGGTGAAAATATTGTTAAGCTAAACATCACTAATAAAGAACAGCTCGACGCTAGGCAGAGACGTACCGCTGATGCTTATAGCCAGACCCCAGAGCGAGCCACTTCACTCCAACTAGACCCAGCACCAGCTGCACCGAGGATCCAGCTGGGGACATCTGACAACCTTACAGCTAGCTACACGGAGGACTCCAGCACCGAGAGTTGAACACGAGCTGGGGCGCTGTGAGAGCCGCAACAAGACATGCAGCGAGGGCCCTGCCTCACAACGGCGCTGTACGGATACACAGTAATTTGTTTAGCTACAGATACGAGCAAAGTATGCATTTAAAAGATATTGGGATTTGTTTACCTGGCCCCCACGAGACAACCGACGCGAACCAAAGGAACAGGAAGCGGAAGCAAGAGGACGCAAAGCTGCTGGACTCGCCTTTTATAGAGGTGTGCGCCCCCTGCCGGCCTAAGGCGCACATCACTACATTCACCCCTCCAACTGAATCGGCGTCCTCGACGATTAAAAATATAAACTACACCCACTGACTCATTCATCCAAGGAGGCTATACGTAATACACCTCCCCACCTTAAATCACAATTGAACGATACGTTTAAAAGAATGTGTAATCACAGCTAACTGCAGTTTTTGCTGAATTACGCACATTAAAGCCAACTCGAAGTACATCACCCACTCTTCACAGAGTGAGGGGCCCTGAAGGCTGCGAGCTGAGCACACACACTGGCCGGAGGAAGCTATTAGGCTCATTTCCTCCGTTCATAACCACAGGTGCAGGTCGCGACAACTGGTTTATGCCGGACTACGCACAATAAAACGCACTCTCTACCTCACCTACTCCACAGAGTGAGGGACCCTGAAGGTTGCGAGAGGGAAACATTACGCACTCCTTTCTGAGTGCTGCACTTTTCAAAACACTGGCAGACATACGCACTGCGCCGGGACTCTTACCCTCAGACCACATAGGTAACAGCCACGCCTTAAGCGCTTGAACGAGGCATCACACATCTCGACATTACACCGCTGTTTGGGCCTTAAACCACCACTTGAGGTCACCCGACGCAGTACATACGACCAGATAGCTGCTCGCTCCCGCTTAATGGCTCCTACACATCAGGAAACCGGTCTCAAACACTGCTGTCTTGTCTAAAAAGATAAACATACATTACTTCACAATTTATGTAACACCCCGCCATGCCACATGTGCTTCTCCATCAGCCACGGCTATGATCAAACATTAGTGTTTATTTAGATTTAAAACAGTATATTTAGTTCAAAGCAGGTTTATTATATAAATTATGCAATTTGTCAAGTCCGTCCCAACATGTCCCACCAAATCCCCAAACCTGTCCCACTTTTTGAGGTGGTCACCATAATTAATGCCTATATCATTACAAAACATTTTAATAGTAACTATACTGGACTAAAACTGCTTTCAAGGTGAATAACGGAAAATGTTAATACTCCAAAATTTCAAAGGGAAATACATATTAAAATTAAAATAATTGTGCAACCATTCCATAAAAATTCTGTAGGAAACACCGAGACTGTATTTCTTTAAGTTTTTCTGTGGCTGTCAATACTGCATAGAAAACACAATGTACAAAGATATGTTTCTAAAAACACAAAAACTATCAAGTAATCTTTCTGGTATTGTACATCTATTGTGCAAAAATGCTAGTGTTAACATTTTTAAATACACACTTGTTTTTGTTACAATGGCACATTGTCAGGAAAACTAAGAGGCACATCCAAAAATTAAACAATACTAAAACTACTATCAAAACTATTGAATCTATCAAAAGAATTGATATCAGAAAAATAACTTGTATAGCCTTATTTTTATTCAAATGTTTTGAATGTTTTTTTATTTTTTGTTATAATCGTGACATCAAAATCAACACATTTGCTGTGGCCTCTACCTACACAAAACAATAAAAAAACCTCACTCATTCCAGCTGCTACATAAAGAGACAAATCCTCACACACTCTCACTTTAAAACATCTTGACATTAATTTAAGAGTGTATGACTTCTTTTGCTCAGGTTAAGTAAGTAGTTTCTCAGTTCTAGGCCTAAGTTTCTGAAGCTTCTGTGACTGTTTTGCTTCAGGAGGAGGAGGAGGAGGCCCTAGTGGAGTGTCGGGTGAGGTTCCTGTCCTTTATGGGCGTGGGGCGGGACATCCACACGTTCGCCTTCATCATGGACACCGGGAACCAACACTTCCAGTGTCACGTGTTCTGGTGCGACCCAAACGCAGGCTGTGTGTCTGAGGCTGTGCAGGCCGCGTGTGTGGTGAGTCTATGTACATCCAAACACACATAACTCTTTGTACAGGGCAGGAGCAGTGAACAGCAAGATTATCTCCTTAAACTTGAAGTTGGCCAAACTTTATTAAAATAAATGGTAAAAGAAACAGAAAGGTTTATTCTTATCTGCTATGATCTATAAAAGCACAAAGCTGTAACTAAGCGATATTATGTGCTTATGGCAACTGAGAAAGGTGGTGTTTTTATTTTTGAATTGTCAAGCTTTAGCGCTAGCATTGATACACAAACACATGATTTTATAAACACTTTAGTCCTTTGGGGAAATATTCTCCTGATTTGTAAAATATTTAGCATGTTTTCAGAGAAGAACAGTCACAACTCACTGTTCACTGCCTGATCTTCCAGTGTTTTTTCACTTTAGACTGAGGCAGTGAAAACCGCATCTTTAGTTTCTCCAACGCAGTCATGCCGCTCCCCGGTTAGGATACCTTTCCCAACCAAATTACTTAACCTAGCCTAATCCTAAGCCTAACCTTACCCAAATACTTGAAGTAAATGTTTTAAAATATTTTATTTCATAGAATAATTATAAAAACTTTTGTGTGGCATAACTTGGTTGGAGAAAAAAATCAGGCGTGAAAAGTTCTTAGAAATGAACTAAGCAGGAAATGAACATAACGACACGATGATAGCATTTTTTTAATATAAACAAGTCAACTGACGTTCTGTGCACAGAGCTTGATTGTTGGTTACAGTGCAATATGTAACTTTTTTTTTTTTTTTTTTTAAACTAGGAACTAGGATAGGCAAAAAGACATATTGTAAAATCTTAAATATGTAACTAACTTTGTTTTATTGAAATGGGGAGTCAAACATGTCTCCGGTCTTTAAACATGAAAAGGCAAGTTTTGACCAAATTATCTTCTTTCTACTTAACTGTGTATATGGTGTTTAGAAAGCTTTATCTAAAGTTTTACTTTTTGTCATTTTTAGTGCAGCTTTCAGTTCAAAATCGAGTCCAAAATGAACTGTTCTCACAGCAGTGATATTTCCAGTTTAAATATGACTGGACTGCAAATGAATAAAGTCAAGTGTGTCTGATTACAAACACCAGCTGCAGATATCTGTTCTGACCAATGACACAACTCCAGATCTCTTGACCTCTCTCCCTTTTATTACTCCAACACTGTCCAGTTTGCCAGCTGTGTTTGAAATGTGATTGTGAGCAGATTTCTAGAAGTTTAGTCATGCGCCATGCATTGACTAAAAGAAGGCATGGGGTCTGACTGGTAAAAGCTCTAAATGATTCAAGTATCTCTAGGATATGACCCCAAAGTGCACTCTCAAGACCAAAAGCTCACACGAGTTCATGCAGCAGGAATAACAGCAGTTAGCCAAGGTATTATGAGACTAATGTTCACTTCAATAGATACAATGACAAGATATCTGTGCTAGGGAGGAATTCATTTTAAGTTGTTTTACTGTAACAAAAAGGAAAACAAGTATAATTTCTTTAAGTCCGAGTCAGGTCCCAAGTTAAAAAGAGTCCAGTCCCATGTAAGTGTAAATAATTAAACAGTTTATTTAGTTGAAGAACCGTCTCAAGTCACTGACCTTCAAGTCCAAATCAAGTCTCAAGTCATTAAAATAGTTACTTAAGTCTGACTCAAGTCCCAGTCACGACTTGCAAGTCCTTTTCAGCTTCTAATGCAAAGTAGTTGATGTTTTACGCCAAGCCTATTCAACTTAAGGCCTGGGTGCCAAATCGGCCGTCAAAAAATCTGATCCGGCCCTCTATTCACTACTCTGATACAACAAAAATATATTTTTCTTTCTGTGGATTTAATTCTCCGTATTATTCTGGAAATAGTGGCCAACTTAAATTTCTCAATGTGTCAATAAGTGTTTTACCTATAGGAAATAGTTATCTTGATTTTATTGTATTTTTACTGTCTGGAAATAAGATTTGCCAAAGAATGTAGTGTGTTCATGTTTCAGTTCCAGTTGCATTTTTTTAGCTTTATTTCCAGTGAGAAATTTTTTTTATTTTTTCAATTTTTTAGAAAACAATCCACCTTGCTTTTGATCTATTGCCAAATCTTATTTGAAAAAGCTAAAATAAGCTCTAATAAAAATAAATATGATTAAATTTAAGCATTGGTTCACTTATTATTTAGTTTAAAATGATCACTTCTTACAGTTCTTACTGTCCTGATTTTATTTTAACTCTGCTTTAGGCCTTGGTTAGTTCTGGTTTAGTTCTGGTTTAATGTTGAGATACTGCATGTTCAGAGTCGGTAATGTTGTTTAACACTGTTTTAAACATTTTGTAGAGAAATAAAAATACACTGCAGCAATAGTCATTATCACTATCTTCTCCAGTGAATATTTGGTGCTACTTATGTCAAAAGTGGTGACGTATTGCCAACTTCCCAGCCCAGAAGTCATGGTCTTCGGTAAAATACAGTTGTTTTACGCTATAGCAATGAAGTAATGACGTATCCATGGAGACAAAGAGGAGGCAGGCTGGAAGCTAGAAAAGTTCCATAGTGCACCTTATTATTATCCTATCACTATGCTAACCTCACTCCTACGCTTTCACTCCTTCCAGCTTCGGTATCAGAAGTGTCTGGTGGCGCGCCCCCCCTCTCAACGGGCCGGGTCCTCCTCGTCCCCCTCCTCAGACTCTGTGACCCGCCGGGTGACCACCAGTGTGAAGCGAGGGGTGCAGTCTCTCATAGACACTCTGAAACCCAAGAAACAGCCGCCCGAACTGCCTCAGCAATGACCCAGCCCTGGCCCACGTCACTCTCACCACTGTAACATGTGACCAGCGCCAAAAACGATCATGTACATACAGTATTTATGTTAGGTCACACCACTGCTCTTAAAGGAACGAAAGAATACTAAAAAAATGACTATTGACAGAGTCGCAGAGTGAACTTTGACCTATGAACTCAAGTGATCAAACAGCCCACTGTGGATTTTGGGGCTTTTGACGTCCTTTCTACAACCAGAGGAAGTGTTCATCAATCCACTGACTGCTTTTAAATGTTCTTTTGTTTGAGTTTTTCATTATCGATAACCCTCAGAGAAGAGAGAGCTGATGTCAAGCTGTCGTCACTAAAGACAAACAAAGGCAGAAAATCACTTTTGTGTTCTCGCCAAAAGGTTTTGTCCTTGTCAGCCCAAACAAGAGAAAGGTAAACGTGTTTGACAACATGTTTGTAAATGAGTGTAAAGTAAGAAGACTGTATTTAGGAGGAAACTGTAGATATGAAGAACAATAGGACGGGTGTACGTGGAGAAAGATTTCAGATTTGCATGTTGATAAGACGCTACTTGTTTTTCTTAGATAAAATGAGGGTCTGCATCAGAAGACACTATGTTCCAGGCACAGAATGAAGCCTTAAAGTAAAAAATAAGAGAAAATTATTCTATTCCTAGAAATTTCAAAGCAAAATTTATATTTTTGTTGTATTTGAAGAAATAATCAGTACAGAAATGTATTTATCATGTTTCATAATTGATTGTAATTTGATTGTATTTTGTCCTTGATCAAACAAGTTAAAACACTGAGAATGTTGTTTTTAAAATGCTAAATTGCTCAGGAAGCTCTAAGAACACATCGATAAATATGTTAACAGGTTATCTACTGAGCAACAGGGCTTTTTCGGTGACATAAGCAGCAGCGTTGTGGCCCCTCTATGGACATGTGAGTACTATAGTGGTAAACTCTGTCTCCCCTTTCCCTCAGAAGCTCAGCAGACTGTCAGCTCTCGGTCACAGACACATAAATATGAGCACATCGCGGTAAAGCATTTGCTGTCACTGCTCTTTGAAAACCTTAGCACTGCTCTCGTGGCTCGGGGCCACCACCTGCACTCCACATGAACTCAGTGATGCAGTCCAACAAAAAAATGGCACTCTCACAAATCCAGAAGTCATATCGGTTTTGTTCGCCACCATCTCCTCACCGTGTAAATGTACAAATATGTTGTGAAAATAAACGCATTATCAAAAACAAAAGCCTCTTGAAAGTATATTTTAATTCTGATGATTGTTTTTAGAAGGGCTCATTTTTACCATCCAGCGGGGCGAGTGTAAAGGACTTTGTGGGCAAAAACCTTCACTGGTAAGCTTTGAAAGTGCGGCCACATTCTCCGTGAGTGAGCGTGAGGTGGGAACAGAGCGGGGAAATCCACCTGTGGCAGAGAGATCACTGTCGGCTTGTGCAGGTCACGAGGAGCTGGGAAGGAATGGACCGCTTTGTTCCAAATACTGGATTTCCCGTAAGGCTCCAGTTTGGGGGATCTGTTGTAGCCACTAGAATGAGTCTTGGGTAGGATTTTTGCAGACTCTTTGACCTTTGGCACAGTCTGGCAATAGTTTGAAAAAGATGATCATTTACATATGAACAGCTTCTATGAAACGCTTGATTTTCACATAAAGGAAAATAAAGACATTTAACAAATCCACATTACACAACTGAACTGATCTGGTCTACTACCTCTTGCGGAAGATGATTCGGACGAACAACAGGATTGCTCCAGTTCTTGGATTTTTCCATTTTTGGTGATTTTTGTGAATCTCTGGAGGTTATTCTGGCCAGGAGCACCTCGGCTGACTCTTTGAGTTTAGGTGAAGACTGGAAAAAGAAACAATACTGGAATAAGTGTCAGATACATTCTACATGGGGAAATAATATGTATATTGTGCAAATTTATGTTTACTTTTGTTTTTAAAGGACATCTATGGTGTTTTTTTTACATGTATTTATTATAAAGCTAAATTATTGTATAAGTAGTTCTATAATTTACATTTTGGTCATTATAAAACACAACTATCTAAAAAGAATAGGTCAACTGACTTCCAGAACTAATAAACCCCAGCTCTTGTAAAATTTAACTATAACAAGCAACAAAAAATAAATGACTTGCTTTTATTATTGGAAAGTGGCTACTTGAATTATAAGTATTTTACTTAAAACCTGAATTTTTCTGCTATTACAAGTAAATACAGACAAGTGGCCGGGAATAAGTGGTAGGTGAAAAATAAATGTTCTGAGCAGTCACATAAGCTGCAGAACAGTACAAGATTGTCAACAGCATTGTCAACTAATGAAGACAGAACACTGAAAACATGTTTAAAAACTCAGAAAAGTGAATTTTACACAATGGGTCCTCTTTAAGGATTGGGTACAGAAAGTTTCCTTATTATTTAAAAAAAATAGATATAGCATTTATTTCAATGCTTTTTAAAAATGTAAAAAAAAATAAAACTTATTGACGTACCACTGAATTCTTCTTTGAGGAGGTTCCTAGAAGTAGAAACACGATCATTTATAACGTCAGATTGATTTTCCAAACCTTTGACAGCCATCTTACCGCTGCCACTGCTGCTGTTAGATTTAGTCTCTCGCCGTTTGAGTCGAGCTTGAGATCTTTTACGCTTTGTTTTTTCACTTTTCGTCTCTGCCACTTCTGCTGGTTCTTCTGTCACAATATCTACGACTTGTTGGGGAGGCTGGCAACATAAACAAAACAAAATGTAAAATGGGGTAAACATAACCAGTGCAGTCATGGTTTGTGCTTTGAGTTTAGTTCAGCCCTCATGTCCTTGGTCCTATCTGGGGTCACCTGCTGCCTCAGCACACAGCGGCCCACTGCACTCTTAGAAACCTGAATTATTCACAAGCGCAGTGAACACGACTGGGACATGCCGCCACCGACTTTGTGTTTTATTTTTAACCTTCAAGCGTACTTCCATGCAAATGTATTCACGGCAGTATTATAGTATGATTTATGTGTAAATGATATGCATATACTTGTGTACAGTTAGACGAAGGTGACGGCAGGTAAACACTGGTGGTGGTCTGTGTGATGCCCCAGAACACTATTGATGTTAACTCGTACAGACAGGGGGCGCTGAATAATTCAAGAGACACTTTCCTTTCCTTTGCTTCTGTTTCTCCCCCCACTTCCTCTCCATCTCCTCTAAACAAAGTACACTATCCTCTATGTTTATCTTTTGACTTTTTCAAACCACGGACAAAATAAGCAGCCAATATTTACTAACCTACTGAGTGCTTTAACCCCACATCAGTCTGTCCATATGCTCACTGTGATTGTGTCTAATATGTTGGTACGAGCCTAAAACTGCCTATAAAGATAAATGATAGACCCAGATCAAAGTCGAGCTCAAAATTGAATCATCTTATTTATAGCAATGAGATTTGTCCTTCAGTATGGCCGTCCTGCTCGGACTTGTGCCGTTTTGCTCTGCTTCACATCGAAATTAGGCCAAAAACACATTAGTCGAGCGTGTTTATCGTCCCCAGCTGTTCCAGTATGGACGCCTCATAAAGAAATTTATGGCCCACCGCTGTGACAGTCAATGTAGGCCAGACAGCATTCAAACACTTATATAATTGCTATTTTTATTATGCTTTTCCGGGTGCCACAATAACTTTTGATTAGACAAGTTTATTGGAGGCGAGGTGAGAAAAAAAAAAGATCCTGTTTGAAGTGCCATTACAGCAGTTTGATTATCTTTTCATTCTCATCGGCGGAGGAATAAAACGTGATGGATGACCGGAGATGGGTGGAGAGAGGTGTGCCGGAGCGCGTTGCACTGGTGGCTAATAACCTCACCCCAGCATCATAAGCATCAGCGCATGTTTCACAAAGACTTTTGTTACGTGTAGGCATGTTGTCGAGTGGATTATGAGGAGCCTGACGAAGGAGAGATTAGTCACTTTGGAAAGTCATGACGTCATACGTAAGAATTACTAGAAGATTTTAAGCAGCTCACAACAATTTGAAAGACTCTATTCACTAAGTACACAGTAAAATGTTTTAAATATTTTAAACAAATTGTGGGAACTCCCTTAGCTGATGTATTTTGTGAATGTAACATTATTAGATGTATAAACAATGTTAAATTTACTTAAATGTTCCACTGCATAACTTTACAGGCAGTTAATAAATTGTTTAAAAAAAGAATCATAGTTTTGATTTGCCTCTCTGCGGATCTAGCTTACAATAGTGCCTGCAACAGGAAATAGTCTTAAAAGTCTCAAACTCTCAAAGAGCCTAATAGTTAACTATTCATTTATCATTTGTTTCTACTGTAGACATAGTTGCCATAAGGCAGACCGATAAGGCTACAAAACTATGTCATCAGTCACAGTCTCACTTGCCTGTGATCCACACTTCTTCAATACTTTGCAAATTACAAAGAGTGGGTCTAGTCACCTCTTCCCCCACCATCTCTCAAATCAACCCCACAATGTATCGTACAATCAAATAAGTTTATTTGCATGACACACATGAAACAAAGAAGCTCTTTACTACAGAAATCCACAATGTTTTAATTTTCCCCTCATAGGTCACCATATTTTGATATGATAGATGATGTGCCCCCCTGACTGGCTAATTCATCTGTCACTTACGCCCACTGGAACCTAGAACATGCTGGCCAGACCATCTGGATTTTCCAGGCAAAACTTTCACCACCAATAACACTCCAAACCGATCGTAGGTTAAGTGTCTTGCCTAAGGACACCACTGTTTGCTCTTGCCATTTGGTCACCTGTGTTCAGAAGTCTCCCATCCAAGTACTAACCAGCCTCTGTCCTTCTTAGTTTCATAGAGCTGGCAGAATCAGGCATTAACAAGCAGGTATGACCACAGAGACCAACTCCATTCATAAACATTCTCTATTTAGAAATCTTCTGTCAATACAACCTCTGACTAATCAACTGCTAAAAACTTGCATCTTAGAACGATCAATATATGAGGTGATGTCTTTTATACTACTGTAAAATTGTTCACAAAATCCTAATTGTTTTCCAGTGCACCAATCTACTTTAACAATAGCTGGATTTAAATCCCTGCGGTCTCCAAACTGCATTACACGTCAGGATCATATTACAAAAAAGACATAAAGGACTGAGCGGGGAGAAGAAACGTGTAGAACAATGCAGTGGAGTCTATAAGGGAGACATCATTGCAATTCAATTAGTTAACAGTGAGGCCCACCACGCCCCGCTGTAGGTATCAGCTCTTCTCATCTCGGGCCTTAACAGATTTCTATTGCTGCAGCTGACACACACACTGTCTCTATCAGTCCACTCCCTCCCCTTTTCAGTATTCAATCTCCCTTATCCGTAACCCTCCGACGTCTCAACAATCGCTTTCAGGCCGCACCAGATTTCTGCCTGTGACTGAACAATCTTTTTTTCTACTTTGAACATTTCACTTTTTTCTTTCTCGAGTCTGGTGCAGAATCATTGGAACAAGATGTGATGGCAATTTACACCTGATGACAAGTCTGAATATCCTTGAGCAAAAGGAGTTTTATTAAGCTGTTTCTACACATTCTAGTACATGAATATGCATAATGATTCACAAAAAATTGGAATCGAGTTATCTAATTATTAACAAAAACTCAATAGGCAAGTATGTCTTTTTATTTTATTTTTTTTTTTTTGAGTGGAAATTTTGCTCACAAATTGTGCCTTGTTTCATGCATAATCCATTTTCAGCAGACTGTTTCAATGAGATATGTCACCTTCTGTAATTTTAACAGCTCCTTCTCATTTATGTAAGTTGCGCTGATGCTCTGTTTTATCTCTAAGGCAAATAATTGTCTGAATAATTGAGATTTCTATTATGTTTTAAGTAATTTTGAATATGTTTTCTTCTTTAATCAATCAGCCCTAGATATACGTTTTGTTTCCCCCCAGTTAGCTGACCAATTCTAGTTGAAGTGTGTTTTAGAATTCAAGTATACCAATGACATTTCTTCAATTAATATATCTTTGTGGTATTGAAGTCTATTACAAACATAGTCTCACTGAGACAAGGTGACCATGAACAGAATACTAGAACACTACAATGCTCGTCCCAAAACAGTTTGTCTTCTTAGTTATTAATAAGATGCCAACCCAGGACTAGAAATAGACTGAGATCATATAGCCTATTGGTTTTTCAGCTTTACTTCCCCAGGGAACCCCAATATAATGTTTATTTGACCTGCTGCCTGTAGAACACAAGTTAATCTCAACAATTACTGTTAGTGTAAAAACGATAATGTGCTAAGACATGTTTATGGGAAACCAGGACTGTGTTTTTTTTTTTGGAGTTTGTAGATAAAAATAAATAAAGAATATATATCATAGACAAGTGGTTCCCAACCTTGTTTGTCGAGAGTAAGCCCTAAGCTTTGTCTCACATTTCGAGTACCTCATCTTTCAGGGTTTTAGAAAAATAAATGAGTTTCTCAATAGTTTACTGTCAATTATTGCTATATAGAATAGTGTTGCTTTAATAAATTGTAGGGATGCACTGATTCAGCTTTTTCAGTTCCGATACCGATCTCCAAGCTTTGGATTTAATTATCTGTCGATGCCCAATATCAACCGATACTAGTGTAGGGACAAAATTTGATCATATTGTGTTATGTAGCTGTTAATTATAGTGCAAGTTACTAAAGTCAATTAAAAAAAAAAAACATTATGGGACGTTCTGGATCAACAGCAGACTGTAAATAAGTCTCATTATGTTCAATTAAAGGCACAACTATGATATCGGCTAAACCGATGTCATGGGGCCGATACTCGACCCAGGTAAATTTCCAGGATCAACACCAATATCCGTTCCTAGTACCGGATCGGTGCATCCCTAATAAATTGTATGGCCAAAATAATCAAAATGTTGCTAAATTGACCACAAACACTATTTTTAACTCAATAATTTTTACCCTCTTTTTATATCTGAAACCATTCCAAATACCCCCTGTTAAGTGCAAGGGTACCCCCAATGGTTTCTGTACCTCTTGTTGGAAAGACTGTACAGTAAAGAGACTTTTGTTACGCAAGACATCCTCAACATGATGCCTCTTAACAATTTTTACAGAATAATAAGTTTTCCTTAAAGTGGGCTGATGCGACGAGCGCCAGTAAAGCTTACCTCTCTGGTAAAAATAGCCATGAAGCACCCATTGTTGTGTTTCGTTGGTTCCAGCAAGAGGAAACTGTCTTCTGAGTCCAAGGGAGAGCTGAATGGAGCGAGGCTGAACGTAGAAACAGATATAAAGAGCATTAAAATCAATAATACTAAATGTACATATAGATTTGGTGTAGGTTTGTTCATTCCTCAAACTGGAACATCAGATTGTTATTTTCACGGCAGCATTTGAATGTTTTTATAAAAGCACGTCACACAATGAAAAAGTTGTGTTTACATTAGTTAAAATTCAAGGGCATCACTGAAAACACACAATGAAGTCTGAATAGAAAAATTTAAATGGAAAAAAACATCCACAGCTACAAACTGCAGAACTGAGCAAACTGCTGCACATTTTTCCTTCACAGAATTTACCGACATGAAATGACACCTTTGATTTGATTTCCACTACTGCATGAACACGAATACACTAAATCGAGTGGCTGCCTGAGGTGCACTGAGACTGTGACAGCGG
This sequence comes from Mugilogobius chulae, assembly GCA_038363315.1. Classification (NCBI taxonomy): domain Eukaryota; kingdom Metazoa; phylum Chordata; class Actinopteri; order Gobiiformes; family Gobiidae; genus Mugilogobius; species Mugilogobius chulae. Next base: position 33,507,886 of record CM076400.1, read on the forward strand.
CTTATCTGAGGAGAGACAAACAACTTGCAAGGCTGACACAAAAAGGATGCAGAAAGAAAAAAAAGATTTAGAGGGGCACGGTGTCGGGGAGGAGGCCCACCGAGGCTCACCTCACGTTTACCTGGTTTGAATGCTTTCTCCACAGGCGCGAGCTTGTTCAAACACGGCTCTGACCACCTCCTCGTTCTCCTCCGCGTGAGTGGAAAAGGTGGTGTAGATCACGGACTGTATCTTGGGAACTGTGGAGTCAAAATAAAACATTTTAAGGCATTTACTGCTGTGTTATTTAAAAGTCAAATGCATTAGCTGAAAGCGAAAAATAAACCTGAAGCCTCACTTATCAATCAAGGTGCTAAATTGTGAGTGTAAACAGAAAAAATTGGTTTTAATTTACTTTTTAAAAGATGCACATATATTACACAAAACATAAATGCACCACCTTAACTTTTACATCTTGGGTGTCGATGTGATACAGAAACGTCGGCTGTATCAAGTTTTTGCTCCCCTTAATATGTTAAACATGACAATTGCTTAATGAGGTCCTTAATGTTTTGACAGTATAAAATTAAAAGTGCACTATGTACATTTTCAGCTGCAATAATGCCTCTAGAAAAAAACATTTTATAATTTGGCCCTCTAAAGGTGATGGAGGTGTACAAATCCGACCCATTTTAATGCACTACACAAGTCTAGGTAGATGATGATGATGATGATGATGATGATGATGATATAATAATATAATAGTATATATATAAACCCTAATATAATATTGTGATTATCAATATATTAAGTTCTCTCAAAATTTGTTTGCTCAAAGTTTTATTAATAATGAGTCATGCATGTTTGAGTAATCTTGTATTGTCCTGCAGCTGATGATTGAGTTCTCAGAAAAGCCCTGTTCTCACCTACCACCTAAAAATATAAACATTTAGGGTTCAAAATCGTCATGTAGCCACTTTCCAACAACAAAAATCCTCAAGTCTGTGGCCTATTAAATGTACATTTTACAATGTTTTGTTTGTTTGTTTATTATTTACAGAAGGCATGCATGTTTGAGTAATTTATTTTCTCCAGGAGCTAATGCTTGACAGCTAAAAAAAAATCGTCTTCACCTATCACATATCTCAATTATTCTTTTCTTTTATTGCAAAGAAGAGACTAGACTAGATGAAGTAGCTACACTTATACACACTGTACTCCTACATATAGTAACCCTATAGTAATTAAATTAGGTTTTGACTATTGTTGATACATTTTTTATAAGCAGTACGGACTTCATACATTTAAGTTTCTTTTCCAGTAATAGTCACATTAACATTTTAAACATTTTTGTGTGTAAATTTCCAAGCTGAATTAAGCATTCAAGTCACAATTCTACATCATGGTCTAAAGATTCCTCTGACTACTGGTCGCTAAATTTCATCCATTTAAGCTTTGATTTTCTTCCCGCTCACTAATTACAGTGTGTCAAAAACAATTAGGCTGACTGAGCTGAAATAAAACCTGTGGGATGGGCTTCTAAATCAGCAGCAAAACAATGCCGAAATTTCTTTTGGATAAGTGGAAATGAGATACAGGGAGGACATTATAGATCGTGGAAGAGTTTGCGCACGACTTTGTGAATATTTGTCTGGCAGGATGCCTTGTGTCCCGAAACCATCGACTCACAGTCACTCGATAAACACCCACTAATAATTAACAGTCCCATTGGAGAGAATCTGTACTGGCAGAAATGTTGAGGTGGGCCAATCAATGTTAGTGCGATTACACGAGCTGGTTCTTCAATGCGGCTATCAGGAGGAGTGCACCTGGGCTTGATGAACATGAAAAGATGGAGAAAAAGTCTGAACAATGGAAAATGGACTAAAGCCAAACAGAGATGTAACAACGGGAACATTTACATTGCTCAATAAAAATCAGGTAACTGCAATAATCAAATAACTCAATAAGTAGAGCTGATTTTTGGTGTTTATCTTCTAACCAAAAATAACCGTTGTATTTGAAGCCCTGACATTTTAAAACAACTCTTTCAATATTCAACAATTCCTTTTTCATTTGTCTTTTCCCTATTAGTTTCTCTTTCTTGCATAAATACTTCTACAGTGGTAGAAAGTTGGTTTTAAATAACTGTTGATGCTCAATTTCAGTGTAGGGACAATTTAGTTCTTTAAACACAGTTAGTTTATAACAAGATGGATCAAGCCGTGTTGTGTAACTGTTGTTTAACCTGCAATTACCTACAAAATAATTGTGTGAATTAAAAATCATGTTCTGTGTCAACATCAGCCAATAATAACTTTAATATTACATCCAGTTAAACCCAGAATATCAGCTGAACTTTGTCATGGATACTGATTCCAGCAAACTATCCTATCCTGTCTTCAAACTAACTACAAATACTCAAGTTACTGTTATTTAGATTTAGAAATGAGTAGATATTTTGACTAAATACACTTTTTTTATCAGTATATTTAAAGGTGTACTTCAGTAAAAATGTAATAATGTACCGCAATTGTAATTACAATGGTTACACTATGAGCCCTGACTAAGTAACACAAGAAAATCTAAATTGTCCTAAAACTCATCTATATTTCTTCTGACTCTTCTCTGAATCTACAAACTCACAAAACAACACTAAATCGCCTGCGCTGATTGGCCAAAGCCTAATGAGTAAATGGATTCTCGCTTAAATCTATTTTTTCAACTTTAAACTTATTATTTATTCACTTTTTGAATAATAAAAAATATACAATTATGCTAATCATTTTAAAAAGTAACTTGTAACTAGTTCTAATTAAAAAACTTGATTGAAAGTGAGAAAAAAACAAGTCAATACATCAATGTTAATTTTAAACTAGTCAAAAATTACAATATGACTTCTTTTGAAAGTCTACTGAACATTTTTTGTAACATTTGAACACAGCTATATCCACTACCACCATAAATAGCATTTTCCCATATTAACAAGAGAATTACGCTGGACTGACCATCTAAAGAGCATCGTTAGAATGTCTAATTAAAACTGGGAGGATCTCTTTGGGACCGTCTGACTAATGACAAATGAGATAAGATAATTACAAAGTAGGGGAGCTTGATGGAGTCAGAGGGGAGAGGGTGCACACAGTGGAGGCTTGTATATCCTGTCTGAGTTATCACTGTGGAGTTGTGTTGGACGTAAGCAGCTGGTGGTAGACTCACACTGCATGGCATGATCAATATCCTTCTTCTGCTGCACAACCAAAGTCTCCAGTTTGCTTCTGGCGATGGATCCCTGAGCGAGGTCCTGCAGCAGCTCTGTATCTGGGAAGTAAGGTAAAAGTGGACAGATTTTTGCACTCAATTTAGTCTTTGTGCAAGAAAACGGACCGGGAGTCATTATTAATGCATATATTGATGAGAATTGAGCGAGTCTTGAAGGCTAATCATTATCTTTACAAAGCCATTATACAAGGCAATCAGAAGCGTAAATGCTGAGAATGGTGTGAAGCCTAAAGACGCTTGTTCGCCACTTCATAAATTTACACCAATAAGGCAAATATATGTGCTGTTAATGTGTGGATTTTATTTAAGATCTGACATGGAACAAAGTATAAGAAAGGTTTTTCCCACAGGCCTTTCCACTTCATTTTTGTCCACCATCTATTAAAAATCCACAATTAAGCATTTAAGATAAAAACAAATTGGAACCTTCTTATTTACAGTCCAAACAATCATTCTGGGACAGATTAGAATCCGTCTTTTTAAACTTACAAATAAAAAAATACCTCAAAAATTCCCCCAAATTTAATAAGACTTTTTATTGGGCTCCACCAAAACTTTTTTTAACTCATTTTAAACAAAATAGATTCAGCTTTCGAAGAGGAATTGTCAAAACCCAAAATATACCAAATCTTCTGTCATACAGGCCCTAGGCTGTGACACCAGATATACTGCTTCTTATATTTACTAAAGAATTTATTAGGCAGACTTTAAAACCTGGTGTCCTTTTGTGCATAGCTTCTTCGCACTTCTTCTTAAAATTAGAATCAGTCAGAATCAGAGGCTAAAACTACAAAGTAGTTCCCACTTCACATACAAGATCACATGTAGTCTCTGCTACTGTAGAGACTAATGGGGATCCTTAAATAAACAATAGAGGTTATGCAGGTGACCTCACAGCATTCTAAATGTTCATGCTGAGTGGCATGCATTAGAGTCAATGGAGAGAAAGGACATTTTCTCTTGTAAGAGTTCAATAAACAGCTAAAACTGAAAAAAACTAAACTACAGTTTGATAACAAATTCAACCCACAACAAGTCTATTGAGCAATTGGTTTTGTAACTGACATGTAAAAAGAGAAAATCAAGTCAACAGTTGTAGCAAAGCAGATAAACTTTAGCTTCTCACATTTATCAGACATTAAAATTACACACAATTAAACTTATTACCTTTTTCTTCTTAAAAAATAAGTTTTTGAGTCCATTTGTTGCAGTCAAAATGTCCTAAATCATCAACTGTTTTAGCAGACAAGCTTGTAGCAAACAAGCCGTTGCCACGACAACAAAGAAATACATTGAAGAAATGCCACTCATTCTAAAGTTGCTAAGCATTTTTGGAATAAAATTAAGTCACCTGCATAACCTCTATAAACAATCACATAAAAGAATTACGACAAAAAGTGAACTTGTGATGTTAATGCCACAAAAACTGGGTTATTTATGTTTTACAAACGCTACAGGTTAGCATTAGCCACATTGTTCACCTACGAGTTGATTCGTTTTGAACTGGTAATGTTAAACTGGAAAAAAATCCAACCTCACAGTTCCCTGGAACACAACCTTACTGCTCATGAATCCATGGGTTTCAGAAGGTTAATGCTAGAATGTTGGGTTCGGTGATTACATTTCAGACAACAGGTACGTTTAAGAAGGGTTAGGAAAATGAGTAGGTTAGGAAAAAGGTTTGGGTTGAGATAAAAAAGACTATCTAGTACTAACCGTTTCAGAAGGAGGAAAAGATGGGACTCTTGTCATAGAGATTAGTGATTTAAAACAAAACTATTTCTTTTGAATGGGAAAAAAGTCCTCAAAATGTTACAAATTTGGGTAGAAAACACCTGCATTAATATTAATATTTTGCATTAATTTGTAATTTGATGGTGATTAGTGTGAACTTTCAGTTTTTGCTAGGTCTTGTTTTATTTGGGAAAAAAACAACCTTTATCACAAATTAGAGAAGAGCCTGCATTTTGTTTTTGTTATATTTTTATCAGTGCAATTCGAAGCTTATATTTTATAGCCCAGTAACATAATGTACTCCTCTGGTTTCAGAAAAGTTAGTTTGATTTAATTAAATGCCCAGCACTGCATGTAAGATAATACACATTACTTCCTATACAAATTGTTCTTAAATGTATGGTATTGTTTAGTGATTCATACGTCAGTCCCGTGTGTATAAAATATGCCCTCAGAAGAACAACATAAAGACTTAAATTGCAACTCTAATCATGTTTGTGCTGATAGGCAATTGTAAAGCATAAAACATACTTTTAAATGTTTTGTTTTGCCACATACCTCTGTCCTCTTGCAGTATAAACTCAATCGGGTTGCTGATCGCCGACAGAGAAGATTTGGGAGCTAATAGAATGACTCGCACTTTCCGAAATTTCTTGTCGTTTTTGTCCAGAGACTGAAAGCTCGCTGGTATCAGTTTCACATCTAGACAGAGTATACATTAGCAAGAGCATTTGAGAAACAGTAAACCCCACCATTTCTCAAGGCCAATGTTTTATTCAATGCTGTAAAGATGCCAAGTTGTGTTTACAATTAGAAAATGTGTCACTGTTGCCAACTGAAAATGCTTTCCTCATTAGCGTTGACTGCCATTATAAAGTGCTAGCTATTATATACAACATTACCATTTTTACTTACTTTTGCAGCCCATTGCATTGACAACCTGCTGTAGCTTCTCCCTCTGAGCCTCTGTCCGCTCACCCACACATACTAAGATTTTGGATTTGTCGTTGCCAGTGGACTTTTGTTTCTTTGCGATCAGGGAAGCCGTGTGCGAGACAGTCAGGCCGGAGAAACAGCCGGCCATAAGAAGATCTCCATTTTCAGTTTCTTGTAACAACGGGCACACTGCGTTCGGACCGAGACAGCAGGCTTTATCCTGAGGAGGAGAAGACCAGCAGAAGTGTCAGGCTGCATGATCCAAATGTGAATACGCTGGAAATGAGTTAGGATTGAAAGAGACAGATGTCAAAGGTCAGCGAGTTTGGAAAATCAATGAGAGACATGTAACTGGAAATAAAAACTAAACAATCATATTTAGGAACATAAAAAATATATTATGTTAATACTTTTTTTCACAAATAGGCCATTAAGATTTTATTCCTATAATTAATGGTGAGTAAATGGTTTAATATACAGTATATCTAATCATAGGCTTGCTTTTGTTACTGCCCAGTTTAATATGTAATATATCCCAAGTCATGCACACTATAGTACTTAAAGAGACTATATATATATATTTTTTTTTTACAATAAAATAACTTAAAATCAATTCATCCAAGCACTGATATCTTGTTAATGTATCTATTCAGGTCGAAAATAGTCCTCAATGTCTAATAATGTCCCGTTTGTTCATCAAACTCCACAGGTGTCTGTTGTTACCATTGTGGCTAATTGCCTTTAGCATACTGGCACATCTCGCTTCTAACAGTTGTGAAAAAAGCTAAAAACACCGTGTGCTGAACAATTTTGAGGCTCAGGGTGCATTAGATAAGTGAGCGAAACATGTAGAGCGAGTATGACGTTAAAATTATTATTTATGTTTGTTCACATTCTAAGGATGCAAAAATCAGGTAGAGTACTTTTAACTTGTACGTTTTAATGAGCTAAACAGGCTAAGAGAGAGGAACACTGACACAACAGGCATTTGTGATTCATACAATCATAGACCTAAATTTGAGGTGGTGCATATTGGTTTTGTGTAATAAGTTACATGTGTCTTCCATTATTAAATTAAGTGCAAATGTCATGAATAGAACAAGCATTCATTTCAGTTTAACATCTGGCTTGATTAATGAGGCCCTTAGATCTTTATATTTGCAGCTAAAGCCATCAGTTGAAATGGCCATCACTTAACCACCATTGATTAAATCTTGCCTAAAAATCCAGAATGATTTGTCTCTGTATTTTTAATATAGATCAATATTAGTCTTGTCGTCACACTAACATCATCTATCTATCTTTCCTTGTTTGTTTAATTCTTTTATTTCATTCTTTCTTTCTTTTTGCTGAATCAATGATCAAAGCACTTTGTTTGTCTAAGGTGAGAGAAGTTTGATTTTGTTCTGACATGACAGATGGGCAATGAGACCATTTATCAGAGAAATAAACAAATGTAACACACAGTCAGATATTATTCTGAACTTGGAGGCAAGGTTAAATCCACTTTTCACTCACTCAAGGTCTAAAGTGACCACAGAAGCAGTGGAAGGTCGAATGCGTATCACCAATGTTACAGGAATAAAAAACTAAAATTGAGTAGGAAATCCCCCAGACCTACCCATAGCATAATACTAATTTTCTTTATACATGAAACTGTTAGAGAAGAAAACGTGATGCAATAAATCATGTAAATGTCACGAAGATCAGACAAAGACAAATAAGACTTTCCTCTTTTCAGATATCTCTTTTTTGGGTGCAGCCTGTACCTGAACAATGAGCTTATGCTTGCTAAGCAGGCTGGTGAGGTCCAGTTGAGTCTTCACTTCAGCCGGGAATACCAGTATATCCTCGCAGTGCGGATCTTGGCAGAAGGTCTTCCCCTCCAGCTGCCCGACTGATCTCACCCTGGAGAAGCCCGCTCGTTTCAGCTCACTCTGGACCTCAAGAAGACTAGACAAGGTAGAAAGCAGAACAAGACGAGTAAGGAGATTAGAGAGATTTAAAAAAAAAAAAAAAAACTCATGAGAAAGATAACTGGTATGTTTTAATGCTGCATAAAACATTCCCATGCACACACGGTCCGAGCAGGTGACCTTTATAGTGGAAGAGATGGTGAGGGTTGTTGCTGATTGAATCTGTCCACGGTAGCTAGATTTACAGCGAACAGAATCAGGCAGTGGGCCGCAGACTGGGGCACATAATCACACATAAACACTCTGTCGGGATGCTTAATAGAGTGTCAGCTAAGCATAAAACATCTAGTAGCGTTGGGCTGAATCTCATTTTAAGAGATGTGGGTCGAGGTGTACTTCACATCGATTTGTATTCATTTTGTTTTACTTCACAATAACCGTATTTTGAAAAACGTAAAATGGTGGCGACGCAAAGCACCTCTGTACATATTCGAGTGCGTGAGCCCATTTGTGCCGACCTGCTCTTCAGAGAGTTGACCCAGGCATAAAGCATGAGGCTGCTGGCTCTCTGCTGTCTTATCCTCACACTCTCTGGCAGCATGCACTCAATGGACACAACTTCATGTTTGATCCTCCAGCGGGCAAGGGAGGCAGCTAACTTGGCTGTAAACCTGGAAAAGAAAACACAGAAAATACGTTTTATTCTACAGGCAGTGATTATTGGGATCTCTCTTATGATTTTCAAGAAAGACTACTGTATGTCTCTCCAGCGCACGTGTTAAAACATGTACTTAAATTTAGTAGTTCAGGCCTAATTATCAGAGAAATGTGAAATATCTACATAAAATAATCACAAAAGTGTCAAATATTATTTTGTACCCTCATTTAAAATTTTGAAACATAACTTTAATTTTCATTTTTTCATTTAAGTAATTTCTTTTGTGGTAATTTTACTTACTGTAAACATTGTATTTTATATTCATGGTTTCATATCTTCAAAACTAAAGTCACAATACATTGTGTAATTTGATCAGGTAGTACTTTAGTACATTTATTTGAATACCGTTCTATTAACATTTTACTTTTCAGTGACAATAATTTTACTCCTATATAAGTAATATGTTTGACAATGTAACAGTTCTTACCCTAGTAGTGAGAAAAAACTGCTAATAATAAATTATTTGAAGACTGGTTCAACCTTTGAAAACATGTTCTTCATTTTCTTTTCTTTCCAGTGGCTCATTTACAGTAACTTCAATTTCAGTCGCTAATTCCCCAAATTAAGTCTTTTTCTATTCTTATCATTTCTTGGACTAGTACCATTACTTTTACTTGAGTAATAACATTTAGATTACTCCTACTAATTACTAATCCTTCTGTTTAAATTGATTGTGTCTCTGTTGGATTGCACAGTGGATAAAGTACCTGAGGAGGTGGAGCTCAACATCTCTCACTTCTTTTATAAATTCATCAGAACTCTCACATTTACGAGGGACAAACTTCCGGTCTTGAAAGTCGTAGAGCATGACAACAATAAGGCTCATTTGATCGTCTGGCTGGAGCAAAACGAAAAGAAAGGTTATTAGTAAAATCAGGATATAACCAGTCTCTCCTCTGCTCTCGAGGACAGCAGGGCACCAGGCACATTAGGACAGATGGGGGCGCTCAGCAGCAACAGCTCGGACTGGGCATATTATTGGGCAAATGGAGCAGAAAGATGGATATGACGTAAACTTGCACGCCACTTGACATTTTAGTTCATCCATACTTGGTGAATTAGTCGCCGGATCATTTGCATCCCTTTCTTATTTCTAAATAGGAAACATTTCTGAACGTTCAGTAGCGTGGCAACCGATTCCCATGGTGGGTTATTGGGCTACAGTAAACATACCAGCGGGTTACCTTAGATACTGGACACACTGTTAAATTATCTTCAGCTTAACAGCATAAAAGACCAAAAACTGTCTAATTTTCAAACCTGTATTCTGTTCTCTGCTCTCACAAACCCCTTGGGGCATTAGCAGTACAGGCATGCATTGTTTTGGTCACTATCGCCGCTTTTACAACAGCTTTTTCAGACAGAGAAGTGCAGATGGGCAGCTCTCAACATCAAGTGTCACGCTCAGGCTCTTTCTTACAAGTTTGCAAAAGATCAAATATTTTGTACGAATTTTAAGACAGGTCTGAGCCAAAGATTTGATTTTACAGTGTACTTTTGGAGAGGAAAAACAAAGCACAATGCAGGACTCTTTGCACAGTGATAGAGTATCAACAGCAAACAAAACTATATTTAGTGAGCAGCAGCATATTTTTGAAAGTGTTGCTTGTCATCTTGTTGCTTGTCTTTTAAATTAGTATATAAAGTGAAGTGACATGCAGATGTGTATATTTTTAATTGTTTTTGGTGAATTCAAAGCCAAAATGAATCAGTTAATCAAAAATTGATAGTAAGAAAGGACGTTTTCTCCTGTAAGAGCTAAAAATACAGCAAAAATAGGAAAAAGACGCCTCCGTCTGATAACACCTCCAACACTGTACTGAATGAGAGTTTGTATCTGATATGTAAACAGAGAAAATCTGGTAAACAACTGTAGAAAAGCAGAAAAATAGCTCCCATATTTATAACAGACTTTAGGATCACACACAGTTGAACTCATTAACATTTTCTCCTTAAAAAGATGTTTTTGAGTCTGTTTGATGAGGACATTATTTGTAGTGCTGCTGTTAAATGTCCTAAAACTCCAACTGCCTTTAGCAAACAAGTTAATGAAGCTCTGCACTGTTGCCACAACAACAACAAAAACTACTGTCACTTTCCCTTTTACCATATAAAGTTCATTTGTGTAAAAAAACAAAAACAAAAAACTCCAGCGATAATAATTAGGCAGTAAACAGCAACAAGTGCATTTTCTTTATCGTGTTACTCATAATTTTTCCACTCAGTCACAATGTTTAGGAGTCATTTTCCAAAGAATAACCTCTACAACACCTTTCAAATGTCTAGGAAGTTGATTACACTCAAAACTTACTTTAGCTTTAGTGTGGCCTAATGAAACCCGAGCATTCACATTCATTTTAAGCACCTACAGGTATCTCTCTAACCCACACCTTTCCTCTTCACTATCTCGCCTCACTGTCAAGGTTGAATTTTATAGATGCCAGTGGTGTAAAAGGAGGTGAGACGGGCTTCTAAAGACTCTCATTGTGCCCAGGCTTTATTGTCTGAAGGATGCAGAGTAACGACCTGCCACCAACACATTGTGCGACGATTCATTTTACCCCGGGCCGTAACTCACAAGGACAACAGTTGTGACGTGTGCGCGGCGCTGTACTAGACACACATCTGCGAGTTAATGTAAACATTTGCCAGAAGCGGTGACAGAGACAGACTCAGAGTTTCATGGCAAAATCTCACTTCAACCATTTGCCTCTGTCTCTGTCAGAATAGAACATGCTGCTGTAGGTGCACAACTCAATTCAAGATCGTATAAAATAGTTGTTTTTAACATTAGCAAAGTTATAAACAATCTAGAACTGTTTCTCAAACTATATGTGAGTAAAGTTGGGCAATTAATCGAAAGATAAGAGATTGCAATCCAGTAATGTTAAACTTTAAATTATTTAGGTGTGCAGTTTGAATTGGCACTTCCCCATCTCATTTTCTTTTAGTAAAAACATGAGGTCAGACTTTGGAAGAAAACATTTGATTGTTTTGTGTGTTAAATAGCAGAATGTAGAAGTTTGTTTAATTTATATTTATGTAATCATTCAATATAAAAAGCCAATCTTATATTGTTTTAAAACGCTGAATAAGATTGAATAAATCAATATGAAAAAAAGAAGTGTGATTAATTTGTTTCCCACTCAGTCCTAGTTTAAGTTCTACTAAAACAGATTTGGCTTTTAGAGTGCCAAGGAGAGCAGAAATATTATTAAAATGTACATAAAATTTAATAAATAGCAGACTGAAGAGGTGTTTGCGAACCACCAGAAGAAGCTTGCAGTTTCATTTAAATTTATTCAATTTTTTGTTATGAAAAGAAACGTCAAAAATAGAAACTTAAAGAGCTAAAATTCTTGCTTTTTATACTCTTAATTTGAAACCAAAATGAACAAAGGCATTACCTGTCGCATTTTGAATTGAAAAATGATATCTAACTGAATGCAGACAAATAATCGCTCATGGCTACTATTGCTACTTTATTGACAAATCATTTAACCTCACATTTTTACCGTTTAACATAAACACAGGTCTTTTTGAGAAATGTGTTTAGGCAAAAAAAAATATATAAACTACTGGCTCAAAGGCATTAAAACATTTGATTTTAGGACAATTAATAACCTGATTTAATTGAGAAGAGCTATAAAAGAGACCAAGTTCAGTCCCTTGAACAACCGGCGTGGATCCAACGGGAGAGCTTGGCATTGATTAGGAAAAGGACTTGAAAGGAGACAAAGAGCTCTGTGACTTGATAAAACGTGTGTATCAGAGCAGAGCATCGATATAACTGATGCTGATTAGAAGAGTAGAACAAAGACACAGCAGCAATATAAATGGAAATTACAGGCACCGTCACAGCACAAGGTAAAAGTCAAACGCGAATGTAAAGTGATTCAGCTTCTCCACTCAAATTACTGAATTAAAATAACTTTGGTTTAGAGCGCGGCATACACAGGAAACTATGCAGACACAGATGTACTTGTCAGAGTGATGAATGGATGTTTTCATGCTCATGTTGAAAATAAAAAATAAATACAACCTTGAGTAAACTTGATTCAAAACTTACTTACCAGTGGTTGTGTGAGGTAAAAACTGCTGTCAAGTATGATGTGTTCGAGGAGCTCTTGATCTGCATGGAAACGAAACAATAAGTAATAAACACAATGTTCTAGTATTTATTAGTACATTAATTAAAATTACAGTTTTTGCATTGGCTTCCTGTTCAAACTGGTGCCTTTGTATGCTTAATACATGCAGACATATTCTGTGTCACGGTTGAAAAAGTCGACGTGACATTTTCTAACTCAATGTGCATGATCTTGTGTGTATCTGAATTTTCTGAATAATCACAATGAAGCGCAAATGAATAGTAGAAAAGGGATGCAGTAGAAAACAGAAAATTCTGCACTCAAGCCTCAAATGCAAAACAATTAGAGATTACTCAAGCATGTGAAAATAATCAATATACACATTTGCGCAAGCTAATGAGAAGCTAATTCCATTATAACCTAAAAATCAATTTTACATAATCAAAATATTTTAATGGAGAATTTTGTGGAGATTTTGGTACTTCTTAATCTTAATTCGCCTTAGTAAAGCATAAAAAAGCATGAAAACAGCCTTAATTATTCATAAACAAATGGTGAATTAATGAATGATAAAGTTTATTAAGACTTCACAACTACCTAGGAGCCTAAATTTAGAATTTAGGGTTGGGGGACAGGGTGTGAAGTAATTAACAGGCTACTAAAACCTTAACACTTTTTATATACATTATTTAATCCTTAGTTCATGAAGAAATAAGTATATGTTAAAGATATATTAAGGCTTTCCTAAGGCTAATTAAGGTGTAGCTATAATAAAGTGCTACCGAGAATTTTTTTTAATCTTCAAGTGGTGTGCAGAGAGCCTTTGGTGGAACGTGAAACCTTCAGCATTTTGAGTACCGGTATTTATTCTATTTAGAGACAAATCTATGCTTGCTTTTGTCTTCCTTGTGGACCATCAACTGTCTTTTCAATGGTTCAATCTTACTTTAGACCTGATTTAGTTACATTTATTAAACTGTTATGTGTTCCAATTTAAGTCTTACATGTTGTAGTTTGAATTGAAATTTTTGTGCTTTTTGTTCAAAGTGATTCTTTGTGTGAAAAGTTTGAGAAATACATCACTCGTGGACTCAGAAAGGGAATGAGGCGAGTCCTTTGTGTCATTTTACACCTGAAGGAACAGAAGTAAAACCTATGAGCCAGTGGATGTTACAATACTCTGCTAATGTATCTACTGTCACCTTTAAAACACAATCAGGCACTTTTGGTCAACAGTATGCATAATAACTGACCGCTATATTAATAAGAAGGAATAAATAAAGTGCAGGGAAAGCGGCAGGTAAATTATGAAGTTGTCATGGAGAGAGGGCATTCATAGTCATGTAAGATAACTGAAACAAGATACTAATATTGCTTAGTTTATGTAGTATCTAGCTGTTTTATTTCATTTCAGCTCCTGGCAGTTTACTCTGAAGGTACTTTATCACACTCCTGGGATTTCTGCCAACTGGGTCCCATAAAAGCATTTAGGCAAGCGAAACATCCTGAATTATTTCCCACATTATCAATATGTGAAAATAAACATCACTGTAATCTGTTGTACAGTGAAAGGAGCGGTGTAAGGTGTGCTACTGTAGTTATTACTGCAGCAAACCTTAAAGATAATCCATTGGGAGATAACCATTCAGTGAACAAACGCAGTGCAGACCACATTGGAGGCCTATAGAGGTCACAGGCCTTTACATGCTATAAATCACCCTCAGCAGACTGGCTTGCACAATAAATATTACTGCATTATTGCTAACTGAAGACACAGCAAGACAGAGAGTTATATTGCAGAGATTTTTTTTTTTATCATTGTTGTAGATTCAAAAATAGGTCATTGGCAAAGTAAATTAGTGAGATATTGTTTGTGTTTGCTGATCATGTGCTTTTGCTAAGTATTTGGACGCTGCAGAGCAATGAGCGATAGTGACTGGTTAAACAAATGCTTTGTGAAACGGCCAAACCTAGCTCCAGGATTGTTCGCTCTCAGCCAAGTTTGGGTTTGCAAATACTCCACAAGACTGCACAAGGACACATTCGTCTTCATCTAATGTGAGTAATGACAGCAAGGGTTACATAATATTGTTAAATTACATGGTATACTCAAAAAAATCTGACATGTTTCTAAGAGTGCGTTTATCCAGTCAGTTTGTTGTGTTGTTGTGCCCAGACAGAAGCTTTAGAGTCTCAGAGGGAATTAAAAAAAACAACTGTTACCACGGAAATGTGCTAAACTTCCAACAAGATATATTAGCTAAGAAGACAATGTAAAAAGTAAACAAAAGATTAATGGATCAAGCCAATAAACTGCTGGGTCTCTAAATATGTATGTCTCACTTTCTAGTGTCAGAAAATGCTTAAATAAGTTTAGCATTAGGCAAACTGAAAATTCAGTGTGTCGTGTCACAGTTCTGAGCTCTACAACTAATTATATCGTACATAAAAAACTAGCAAAAAGTCTTTCCAGTTTGAAAAAATCAGTGTCATGGGTCCTTTTCCAAAAATTGTGTTGCGAAAACACAGTTAGAATAAACCTGACAGAAATGTTGAGTATTTCTGTTCAGACAGGGTGAGGAAAGCACATGACATGATTTGAAACATTGGCAGCATAAATTCTCTGGAGGTCGGTGATCCAAATGACAGTCAGTCAGTAGTAAAAATGATTTCCCGGAGAGGGCAAAGAAAATCCTTTCAAAAAATTTAAGAGTAAAATAATTGTAAAAGCAATGAAACTATTATGATTTATTTCCAGCAAAAAGGCTTTTTTTAGTGACCAGTTTGTCCTCAGTTGCCACTTCAGAGTTCAGTGAGTGTCTTTTTAGTTTGGCAGAGATAAGGGTGACAATCACGGGATCAATAGCACTGCTCGCCATGGCATTTACTTGGTGCATTTCTTGCTGCTGAAGCATTTCTGCTTCGGGTTAACAACTGACCTCAGCTCGATTTGGGATCAGTCCCCCAGAGCAGTGTCTGTGTGGCGGTGTGTGAAGTGAGGGCCAGCAAATGTTTAGAGTGAGTCACAAATAAATCAATTCATGCACCAAAAGTCAGCCAAAGACGACTAGAGAGAGGAAATATTAACATTGGCTTCCAGGCAGTGGCTTAGATAAACTACATTAAAGGCTGTGTACCAGATTTTTACCTTGTTTTTTTAATAACTTGATATCTGTTTTGTACCAGCAGAGATTTGTAGACAAAGTATTTTGCAGTGTCTTGTCT
Source organism: Mugilogobius chulae (assembly GCA_038363315.1). Taxonomy (NCBI): domain Eukaryota; kingdom Metazoa; phylum Chordata; class Actinopteri; order Gobiiformes; family Gobiidae; genus Mugilogobius; species Mugilogobius chulae. The sequence goes on from CM076400.1 coordinate 33,523,767, forward strand.
GCAACTTCCAGGAATCCAAGAAATGTGCTTGTTATTACTGTATTTGTAGCATGCACTAGGTATCTTTGATTTTGCTAGATTCTGTAAGTTAGAAATGCATTTCTAATTTACTTTTTATGAAGAATTAAGTTTGATGTTTGATCTAAGTTTGATTTACATAGTGAAAAAAAACAATACAGTGGCGTTAAAGTCTAGATGCAGTTTTTTCAATCTAGGACAAGCAGTAAAACTAACACCTGGGTTTCGCAGTAACTGAAGAATTAATATTGTAAATCTATTATGATGTACTCTTCAGCTACTGTACACATTGAGAGATGTTCAGAGAGATGTTCAACAAGAAAATTGTTAAAGCTTGTTTGATGCAAAGCAATTTCCTTCAAAGTTGATGTTTTCCTCCACAAAAAAAAAAAAATCTCTCCTGCATTGTGTAACCTACAGCCATATCACAAGCCACAGCGGTAGAGAAGTGGAAGTTGTGCTGATGGATATTTGGAGGTGTCCTGCATTAATTGAGGAACATGTATTGGCCAGAGGCTTATACCGGCTCAGAGGATTGATGGCCGGGAACAAAATCACTCATGCCAACGCGACTGTTCCTGCTACCTGACCTCTCCATCCCTGGAACACATTAAATCGATGCCAGACAGCTTTCTGCATCAAGAGCTGGCTAACCTCCTCCTTCGCTTATCACCACGGCGATTACACACCCCGGAGACTTGAGCCACCCATACCGTGCCCCGCTCACAGATAAGAGGAGATCATGGGCCAGATTGATTTGTAGCATCACACACAGTTCCTCTGATCACCTGCGCAGCTCTCTACTCTACTTGTCCTTCACCAATTTATCTTTTTTCAATTTGGCCTGTCAATTAAGTTTCACAAGGTGGGCCATTACTCTCATGCTCCTTAAATGGTTGTTTGATAGCAAGGAGTAAAACGACTATAACTAATTTAAAGAAGCACTATATGTTTTACGTTTAGGACTGGGACGAGACCTTGTGCTACAGGATGTTGCAAGATAAAATTTAGATTAAGATTGCTTTTATTTTTTATGTTTATTGGTTATACAGCACTAGTTAGTTACGCGTTGAAAATCTCAAAAGGTACTTCTAAAATGAAAGCAATTTGCACAACTTCATCTTGTCTCATTCTTGTGTCTCTCATATCTTCTTGTGCCACCTTGTGCCAACCTTAGTAAGTTTTCTAATATGGGTCTGCTACTTGTTTTGTCCCTGAAGAGATTGTATTGTTTTGAGGTTAAAGTTATTTAACCCTAGTCCATTTATAACATTATTTTAAAACAGCTTGTCTCATTTGTACCTTAGAAATAAATGTTTAATACCATATAATCAACTAATTTAATCCAGAATACATGTACGATAAATGATTCTACAAAGAAACAGAATCAGTGGAAAAAAAGAATATTACAATACTAGTACTTACACTTGAGGGCATTAAAAGCCAACTCATAGGCTGCACGCTGCATCTCACCATCTGCGGCCTCAGGCAAAGAGAGACCCCGTTCTTTCCCATAATTCACGAGTCTTTGAGCAGCTGGCTTCTCCAGGTAATTGTTCTGGAAGATGACTGATGCCAGCAGGTAGACCCTGTCAGAGAGGCCATCGCCAGTTTGGCCACTGGCGGTCCGCTCCAGCTGAACTGAGCCATCCTCCATCTCCACTGTAAGACAGAGTGGGAACATTTACATGGCCAGAACAAATCGTGTTAATTAGATAACACAATAATTTGATCTAATTGCTCATGTAGCCCAGTGAAAACTGATTATTAATAACACAAGGTGGTGAGTTATTGAGTGAAATTCACAAAATAGACTTTTCAATCTTTAACTTTGTCTGTTTCATTTTTGCCACTGTTTCAAAAAAGTTAAAATTAATTGATTTAAGCAAAAACAGTGTAACAAAATGTAATAGAAACAAAGTGAATCAAATAAAACTCAACAGTGAGCCCTACTAACTAGACATTATTAAAAACATAAAAAATAATAATAATAACATAGCAGTTAACGTTAATATTAGAAGCTAGCAGAAATAGGGCTAGCTAACGTTAAGATAAACAATAAGTCAGATACATAACATCAACAATTTATGTAATCATGACAGGTTAAAAGATAATGTTACAACTTGATACAAACCAAACCTACCTTTAATGAGATCTACTGTTATGTCTTGATTTTGCTCAGTTTTTTCTCTTTTTCTGCGCTAACCACTTTACGCAGCGTTATCTTTTAAACTTGACGCAACTGAGAGGTCCTCCATGGATGCCACACGTTCTGCTGCACGTCTCTCTTCAAATCAGTGTCCAACTTGTGTCCGTTTCCACAGAGTTGTTAGAGAAGTTTCTGAACACGCTGTCTTTTATGTTCGGGAGAAAAGGACAGAAAACCGCGCACTTGTAAATTTGTGTCCGACGTAAACTTTTCCCGGAACTTCTCCTGCTTTAGTGGTATCGCCATGGCAACAGTCTCAGTGTCCCGCCAGTTGTTCTTCTCCTTTTAACCATGTGATGCTCAACATTTATATTGGTCCATTTTTAATTAGTAGTTGTACAATCCATATCGTATAATGAATTCATTTATTATTTGTTTTTATGTATTTTTACTCGATTGATGATGATTTCCAGCCTGTTTTGTGAATTTAAACGAAAACAAATGATTTAAAGGTGCACTAAGTAACTTTTTGGCAAAAATAGACTTTAAGTATGTTTTTGCTATTAGGATTTCTTTCTTGCACTAAAAATGTGTGTCCTTACTTCTAGCATTTTACAACAGCAAAGTATCAAACAATGGAGTGAATATGATATGGGGCAACAATCTCATCCAATTTTGTCCCGCTACTAGAAGATGAGATATTCAGCAATCAAAACATCTTTGGTAAGAACTGGAGCACCCTCTGCTGTTGGATAAACATAGTAGCGATACAGGGCCATATAGCTACCTATGTCAGTGATTCTTCCCCATAGGGCCGGGGCCCAAAGTCGGGCCACGAGCACCTCCTTGAGGGCCACAAAATCATTAAAATACAATACATTTAATATGAGATTGGGCCCCAGGTTACTTTCTACATGAATATTCGGGCCCTAAGGTCAGAAAGGTTAAGAACCCCTGCTCTATGTTGAGTAGGACAATTAGCCTACTTAGCTGAAAAGAACAAATAAAGCAAAACTTTAAAAATTAAAGGTCTATTTATTCATTAAAAAAATATCCAAATCAAAATATTAATTTAATTTTCTTTTCTTTTCGCACTCAACATCCATACTAGCAGAAATGTATTAAAAAGTTCAATACATTGTACTTAATGCTTGAATAATTAGTCTTGCAGACCTGATTACCAGTTACCTCTGACAAAATGATCTTGATAATCATCCTCCCATGATGTCATGCACACACACAGGTACAGTGCACAGGGTCACACCAAAACACAAAAACTCATTCACTTACTTTCAGGGCATTGCCAGGGGCTGTCTGAACAAGCCCCAATGCATTATTAATGCTCCATATTAACTTACACTGTCTCCACTCACAAAAAGGCAGCTCATTAAGTATTCACGCCATCATTTTAAACAGAAAATGATTCGGCAGATCCGGCTGTGCAGTGCAGGGCATCTAATTTCAGAGTGGTGAATAAGACATGCTGAGGTGCCCGTGATCATAATTCAACTTGACAAGTCCTGCATTCAGAAAGACAGATCATGAAAAAAAACTTGAACTTTCACACAAATGTAGGTATTAAAGCATAACTGATGCCTGCATCATTGAATCATTTTACTTTTTTGTCTGTGGGCATATCTTTAAGTACAATAAAAGTTCTAAAAAGGTTGGTCCCACTGAAGCTCAAAAGTATGAGTCAAGTGATGAGGAAAAAATAGTCCCAACAAGCCACAAACTACATTAAAGGATAGGGTCATAAAGGACTGCAACTTAAGCACAAAAACAATAATCGTATTACAGTTAAACGCTTTGCTAAACTGCACAGTTAACGTTTGGTAATAGGATGGACATAGTATAGTTGTAGTAGCAATTAGGTAATTAGGGCAATTACATGGTAATTACCCACAGAAACAGGACACATCTGTCAGTCTATAGTTTCTAATGTTTGAAATCCTAATTCCAGCAGAGTTTGAAGAGAGTAAGACAGTGACCAGGAAACATGGTCAGCACGGAAAATGCATTAACAGTTAGCATGCTATAGCTCCTGTTACTCTACTGTTGTACTAATTTTGAATTGATTGATTGATCTGTTTGGGGACAGTGTACAAAAACATGACCTTAAGAAAATATGTAATGATGAATGAATTAAATAATTACAAGTAAAGTGAAATGAGATCCACTTCAGAAGGAGAGGTTCAGTAGATTGTACAAACAACATTAAAAACAGACAAGTCACAATAAATGAAATAGGATCATTGAGAGTTTTTGATAAAGATAAAGCGTGGTCTCTAATTAAAGTAGGCTACACGTTTAAGCACATTTACTGATAATGACTAAAGCTAAACTTATAATTAACAGTTTATTCAGACTTAATAACAGTCCTTTTGTTTGTGCTGTAATAAACCTTTAGCTATTATGTTATATATTAGGACGCTGTCACTTTGAATAACTGCACCACTTTAATAGGTTTCATTCATGGTGAGTGCACAGGAGCTACATTTTTCTGTTCATAACATTACACTAATTAACTTTTTATATCACAACAAAAGCGTAATAATAAACACTATTAACTTTAGTTGCCCTCCATCTGTATTAAATGACGGTCCTATAGAATGTTGTAATGTCTCATGAGTTATTAGCAGTAATAATGCTGTAATTAGAGACTTAATTAATAATTAACAAATCGTTTCTTAAGAACTATTCAGGCTTAGTAACTGCCTAATTAGAGGGCCTGAGTTAGGAGATTTAGGCCGTCATTACCAACTATATGTGTTCATTTTAATGAAGTGAATGCAATTAGTGCTTCTATAAAATATTTAATAATCATTCATGCTCACTAAATTGTATTAATAGAAAGTAAATATAGGACAGTTGTATCCATAGGTTTGGGTCTCCAACGTATCCACCAGTAAAAAAGGAGAAGCTCTTAAAAATGATTGTGAACTGCTTGTTTTCAGTATTAATTAGATATTTATTAGTCCTGAATATAGTAATGACTGTTTGTTCATTATGAATCAAGTCTGTGTTCATGCTTTTCTGGGGAAAGCAAAAGAGTAGGTCCTGTATTATAAAATGTCTCTATTCCGACACTACTGAATCAGGAGCCTTTGCCCATGATGAGAATGCTCATGAGAAAAACCATGACAAAAAATATCCACATGAAAAAGCGGTCCATGACTTTCGCAATCTTCTTCCACTCAGCCACTTTAGCGCATGTGGCCTTCTGCTCTCTGAAGCAGTTGGCAATATACTCCACATTCGCACAAGTTTGGTGTCGGAGCTGGCAAATACGCTGGCTTGAGTGCAAAAGACACATGGGACAAAAGTTACTGAAGGATGCCTTTTCTCGTCATTGTAGAACTGCAGTTTCTCATCCTCCGGGTAACAGGGGAACTTTTGATCTTCTTTAGAGCAATCATCAGTCAGGATTTTGCCATTGTGAGCGTCATGTTTACCTGGTGCAAAGTCTCCGCCGTCTCTGGTGATGTGGTGTTTTATTCTGGGATGGTGCTGCGGTTTGGGGGTCTGTGGGCGAGGATTTCTGCGGCCGCGCTGTTCCTCCTGCTTACAACTGTTCCCCGGTTTCCCATTGGTCTGACTGTGCGAGCTGTGGTGCAGGTGAGTTACATCGTCTTGGGAGAAATGAGATGTCTGGGAAGAGGGTGACGCACAGTTCTCGCCCACCTCGTAAACAAAGAAGATTTTGGACATGTAGTCGATGATCAGGACTTTGGCCCAGTGAGGCACAGGCTTTGCCTCCGCGCCGCAGAAATGGATGTTCATGATGAAGATGGTGAGGGCTGTGGAGGCTGTGATCATCGTCATAGTGGCAATGTAGTATTTTCCTGTTTGAGACGGAAATTGTTACAGAATTGTTAGACCAATGTAGGACTTTGCTTGACTGTAATAAAATACAATTAGAAGAACTGCTACAAAGACTTCATGTTGAGGGTTTTCTATTTTATTATTTGTAATACAGAAATCAAAAATATTTAGCTGGTTATTTTTTCATTTTACTATCCACATAATTTTTTTTTTTTATTAATCAAAATTGTTTACAGACAATAGCGACATATAATTTATACTCTTGCAGAGCCACTGATTCCTAAAAAAGCAGATCTCACAGGTTTATTCTGAGTGTAAAGTGCAGAAATGAGCCAGATCTTAATCACTGTAGTCATAGAAATTTAGCAGCATAAATGTACTTTTTGTTTCTTCAAGCATAAAAGCATTGACAATAGAATAAATACAGTTACTTTTTTGTCTTTGGCTATACCAACATGACGTACCATTGGCATCAGATTTTTTTAGCTTTTAGGTCACATGTGTCAAACACAAGGCCCGGGGGCCAGATGCAGCCCTCCTCATATCATGCGGCCCTCAAGGTCCTATGAGATCTTATATATTTATTTGAATCTTATAATACCACAAAATGTGTTTGTCTTAACCCTAATGAAGAGATTTGTCTGAAACTGAAAAAGTAATGTATTTTATAGACCTATGCAGATGTCTATGGAGTATTTGTAACTTGAATAAATATACAAACTCAAATACATAATTCATTATTGTAGTGAGGTTTACTGCAGTAACCACCGGCCCTTGGATGACAACTATGATGCCGATGTGGCCCTTGGTGAAAATGTGTTCAACACCCTTTTTTACTCAACTGGACCAAATATATTGTCATATGGGCGTCACTGCAACTTCATACTTACTCCAACATAATTGATCAATAGATGTAATGTAATGTAAATTAAACTCACCTATTAGTGGCACACTCTCTGAAGGAGGCATGCTCTCGGCCACCATGAGCTGGAACACAGTGAGAGCCAGGAGAACAGTGACTCCCAGGGAGACCTTCTCGCCAGAGTCTGCGGGCAAGTAAAACCCCAGAGGGGCCAGGAAAGAGATGAGGAAGCAGGGCAGAAGCAGGTTGAAGATGTAGAAGGAGGAGCGTCGCTGCAGCAGGACGGTGTACGTGATGTCCGGGTACGGGTCGGGACAGCAGCCGTACATTATAACGTTCTTAGAGGCAGGCATCCCCAAAAGCTCCCATTCAACATTCTCCACAAAGTCTGACAGGTCCCCGCTGTTATTCCCCATAGATATGTCAACCTGCAAAGATGGATAAAAACAAGGAAAAACTAAGACAGAACTCACAAGAAATTCTAATTCTCATTTTGGAACTTTTTTTTCTTTACATAAAACAGTTTTGTTTTTTGTTTTACATAAAAGACATCTATGAAAACAAATTTTTTGTAATTTGGATATCCAGAAGGGCTCTGCAACAAATAAGTTATTATCATAAAGGGCGCAGTTCAGCTTTGCGTAATATAATGAATGCTTCTATTTTATCTATGCAGTACACTCTCGAGCACGTTGTTAACAATGAGCCAGGACCATACCTGATTACCGTTGTATGTCCAGGAGCCAAAGGTGAGGTTACACTGCTGGCTGTCGAATGGAAAGTAGGAAACGTCCACCACACAGGAACTCTTTGTGATGGCCGGAGCGTCCCAAGTGATTTCACCATCGTATCGCAGTTTGACGTTGGTGTCCATTGGTCCGGAGAAGTCATCATCAGCTCTGATTTGAATAAATCATTAGTGTTTAAGTCTGTTCATGTTGTACGTATAATATGGTGATATCATAAAGCCAAAAGATGTGACAATTTTTCCTTTACACAACATTGCCCTTTGCCATGAATTATCTTATCTGGAGCTCTAGATGACTAGCGTAGTGGTGCCCAAAGTCTGGGGGCCAAACTCGGCCCGCCAGGGAGGCCAGTTTGGCCTGTGAAGGGGTGCTCAGGTTTCATAGGACTATCTGTTTGATTCAAGTATAATCTCCTAAAACATGTTGATAAAAGACAATTTAATCATCTTCTCTTAAATACACTTTTTAAATGCAAAACAAATTAATGTTTGGCCCTCGGCACACTTCAATGTAGTACCTTTTGCCTCGCCGAGAAAAAAATCAACTGATTTTGACCCACCAAGATTGGGCACCCGTGCACTAGAGCAAATTTTTGCTTTAGAACATTTGAACAATATTCATTTTAGCTGACCAGTGTATGCATTAAATATTATTGGCCTATAATTGTGCCATGTGAATACAGAGTATTGTATTCCTTGACATTATGACATATTTGCCTAAGAATCCTAAATCTTAAAATGCTTGGATTTATTAGGCATGAGTTTTGGAACGATATTGTTAGAATGCTTGGTAACACTTTATTTTAACTACATCTTGATTAGCCTTAATACTCTCTTAATAAAGCATGAATAATGGATTATTTCTTAATGAACAAATGAGAAGTGAATGAACAAAATAGGCTATTAAGGCTTATTAACGACTTAATTACTACAAGCCCCACCCCTCAACCCAAAATCCTAATCCTAGCTCCTTTATTGAGTAGTTAGTAAGCCTTAATAAACACTTCCATTCATTAATTGATGATTTGTTCATTAATTCTTAACTCTTTATTCATGTTTTAGTAAGGCTTTGGATTAAATAAAGTATAATTAATATAAAGTGATACCGAATGCTCTTATAAAGACTCTTAAAAAAGTGGGAGATTCAAACAAATGAGCTGTTGTTTAGCACTTTAAACTAAATTATACTGTCTACAGTCATTATGGAGAGTGCATGCAACATACGGGCGTACTTGTTATAGAGGACAAGGTCAGGCCTCCACACCAGGCTGCTGGGGATCTGGATTATGTCAAGTCCATCATAGTCATCTTTGTTCCACTTTAAATATGCATCATGCCACACCTGTCGAATCCACAGGTAAGCTATCAACACCTGGTTTCGTTCATCCTGAAATTACAAAATATATTTAATTAGCTAAAGGTAATCTTTTACTCTCTTTCCATTGAGTAGGTCTTAATGAGCTTTGCCAATATCCGATGGAGGAAGGGTGTGCATGGGTTTCAGTGCCAGCTTCACTCATGCATTGAAGAAAAGCACTTGGGCAATATGAAGTTACAGAGAAACAGCAAAATGCATACACAGTAACTTCTTTGAATTAGCTTTATCAAACTCGCCTGAGACACTGACATAAACTTGACGTGCTTTATCTAAATGTACTAGTTCAATTTCCTTCCGCTGTGTCCCCTCAGACTGTCAATAAGTCACTGGGGGGCTGACACAGCACTGAACCTAAACGGGAACCTGATCTTCAGACGTAACAGTAGGCCCAGTGGGAGGTCCAACTGTCACTCATACACACAGCATCATAAACCAGGCAGACAAGTGAAATGACTGAAAATGTGACAACTATGAATGTTATCGTGACTCTATGAACAGTTATTTTAACATGTATACATTCTAAACCTACCATGTCCTTTATCTGAGAAAGGGTGATGAGTAAGGTGACGTTGAGAGCGCTGTCTGTGTCTTCCACCGGACGCAAGGCACTGGAATAGTTCTCCATCAAGTCATTTAGGAGTTTTTGTGCGTACTGTCCTTGAGCCGAATGGACAGCTGCAAGAAACAAGAGTATACATAAAAGTTTAGAACAAGTCTACAACATCTTTACAAGACACCAGTAAAGAAAGGATATTTTTGTTACCATTAAGTCTACAGAGACATGCATAAATAAAAAGGATCTGCAGATTGTCTCACCTTTAGGAAGCAGCAGTACCAAATATACCAGCTGGATCATATTGAGCAGATCAGTAAAAACCTCCAGGAAAAATCAGACATTTCAACTGTGACAATTTGGCAGTCCAGTTTCATTGGGCAGAAGACCTACATGATGTCCGTTCAACCCCAATTGAACCTGTCTTGTAGATAGCGAGGCAACATTTCATTTGGTGCTCCTCGTGGCTCTTACAGCTTGGCAGGGGACTCGGCATGTCTGCAGACTGAGGGAGGAATAAAACTCGGGCTATCACGTAGCAGCAGCAGACAGAGGGAAACCAGACCCTCCTGAATGATCGCATCACACAGGCTATTCAGCTGTCAATCATACGCACAAGACGTGTGTGTGGAGATATCTTTGAATTGTGCAGAGTTTGTGCCTTTGATCGTGAACTCTACAGCATTCGCAAAGAAAAAAAAACAGTATTACTGGTAAAACTGGGAGCAATAAAGAAAAGTCTCATCTAATGTGAAGCAAGTGACAATGGCAGGCAAATAAGGAAATTTTGAATATTGTCAAGTTTCTTATTGTTCTTAATGGAATTAGATTTGCAACTTGTTTCAGTAATTAAATGTGGTAAAAGCTATAAACACAAAACCCTTTTTCAAAAATGTGCTGATATAAATTTTCATTGAATAAATTAATGACACTTTTTTTTTTAGTGACACTTTTTGCTTAGTAAGAATGATTAAAACTCAATTCTCTGTACAACACAAGTTTATAATTTGACTAGTACAACAAATTGAAACTAAATCGATTGTGGCATTCTGTTTCTCACTTTTCTATGTAATGTAACTGCATTCATTAGTTTTACCAGTTCCTTTTGCATTATCTTGATCTTTACAATTTGGCCAAATTCATATCTTGTTGAGTAAATATCTCGAGATGCAATATACTGTATATTGATATACAGTTTATCGCCCAGTCCAAAAACACATCCAGAAAAGTTAACAGAGATCTAGATTTCAACTTACAATATGATCACATGTATTCTACAGATCTAAACTACATTATGATCAGCTTATTTCCAAAAGGCAAGAAAGAAATTATGCTTCTTTTTTTGTGATTTGCAATTGCATTTTTTTTTTTTTTTTTTTTTTTTTTATGTCCAAAAAAGGAAAAAGAAAGAAAAATTATATGCTTCTCAAAAATTGCAGCTTTTGTGATTTTGATCAAATTGCCATTTTTATGTCAAATTGGTTGTTTTTTGATTTAATTTTAATATAATTTTGTGCCTCTACACTTTTTTGAACAGCTTAGTAATGGATGCTTGACATAAGAAGGAGAGCTAACGGTCACGTCAGATAAGAATGTTTGTCTTTATAAGAGGCATAGAGTGAGACTGAAAAATCTATAATAGTTGATATGGACTGAAATAAAAGCCAAATATATATAACATTTAAATCTAAACTTAAAATATATTACTAGTTACAGGAAGAAAATTAATACATTTGTATAATATTACTTCTAAAAATGTAAATGAGTTACACTTTTAGTTACTTTAATCAAATTGTTAGACATATAAACACTAATCTGTTAATTTACATTATTTTGGTTATTTGTGGATATGTTCAACACGTTTTCATATTTTGATTACCTTTAAGCACAACAGTATTTTTTTTTTCTGATTTGTTTTCAGTAGAATATAAAACAATAATTATATAAAAGTATTGATACTCAGATGTAACTGTAATATTATCAACATTTAAAGTAATGTTACACTACTAGTTATGAAATGGATATATTACAAAACTCAAAAGTATAGTACTCCCAACACTGTATAACTATATAACTGTGTGGCTCAACAACTGCAGCCTTGAAAAATGTGAGTCCCGTTGCCCCAACACAAACCCCACAATATATCAATAGGTCTGCACATTCTTCATCTAAATTGGTTTGTTCTGTTTTACTGCAGCTCAATTCCCCATAGACACAGGTTATGTACAACTAGTTTTTCATCACCCGGGTGTAATTTAAATATATGCAAGGTAAATGTTTTTCATTTTGTCAACATACTTTACATAGTACATTAATCACTTTGAGAGACCAAGAGAAAACTGGTGTAGTGTAAGTATTTGTTTGCCAAAATGACTTTAGGCAACACAAAAATGACAAAAAAAAATGTCTTAATTTACACAGACTTAATATCTTTATTTACAGATGAATCTTACGTTGTCTGTTTGACAATTTATGTTACTGCTGACACTTGTTCTATGTTTTATCAGAATAAAAACAATATTCCAAATTTTAAACAGGGCAAAAAGAAGTAAACGTACAATGGCAATGCGTTTTTCTGGAGTAGTGTGCAAAGACAGTGGCGAAACCATGGCAAAGGTTTACGGCTACTGTGTGAACACTTCAGTGACACTAATCAGCCTGATTTACAAATAGGACTAAAGTCACAATAACTTTTTTGTTTGTTGTTTGTTGTTTGTTTGTTTGTTTGTTTAGAGCAGTGTGATTAGTGCTACTAAATTAAATATTTCAACAATATCTGGGCAGAAATTGTAGCATAAAGAAAAACCCACATGACACCACATAATTTAAAGTAAAGTAAAAAACATCTCAATTTTTCCTTTATCCTTATTTGAAAACACAGGCCAGTTGTGCCAAAATCTTGATTTGGTGGAAAGAGCCTCCTAAAATGATTTGACTCTCCAACAAAAGTTGTCACATAAAATGCACTGCATAGGCAATAATCAGCCACTGACTGACAGTAGTGGCAGGGTTTTAGATCAGGCATTTGTTTACAAAGAGAGCAGATGTGTCTCGACTTGTGATTGTAGCGCTCAGTGGAATGTTTTATGAACCTCAAGAAACCGGTAATATCAGTTCATGGAGCAACTGACTGATACAGCAGAACAGCAGGGAGGGGCAATGTAGAGGAGCAGGGACAGAGGGAAACGCCACACACAGAAGGGTGAGAGGTGAACAGAAGGAAGGTCCTATATTTCGCTAAACTCAGTATTATGAGATTTAATGTTGCAGTGTTCATTTGTATATTTTTCCTTTAAAACGTACCTTATGCCTCTCTTTTTTTTTGCTTTCCACTGGTCAACAGTCTTTACTATTCTGTGTTCAAACATCTTCACATTTGGATCATTTCAGTTCAGTGGTCAAATTTCTGACACGGTATGCAGCTAAACAATGTTAGTACTAATTATAGTACTAACAATCGTTGAACTGTTTCAGTTGTTAATCTGTAGTGCAGCAAGAGAATGAGTCTTTGCACCCTCTACTGGTGTTTTGTACATAGACATTTCAGAAGGGAGGTGATTTGACTTGTTACCCATATACAGTACATTAAGTTATTCTACATGCAATGCCAAAACTAAGCTGTACAACAGATTGAAAGTCTATAGCGCATAATATAGGACCTTTGGACAGTGGGTTTGGAGCAGGCTCTGGACGAGTGTGATGAGGAGAAACGGGAGACTGATGCAAACTCAGTTGTTCAGCAATAGCTCTGTTGCCGTCTCCACATCCCAAGACTTTGATGACAATGCCACTATCACTGCATTCTGAAAAAAACAAACAAAGAAAAAATAAGTTTATTATGCAGAGTAGAACATGGTTCATAAGTAAATACATGTAGTGCATCTTACTTTTTCAAAGCCCATGGCACACAGTTTGTCTATTTTGCACGTATACTCTGGACTGGAGACGGGAGCGCCAGCATAGACATGAGACCAAAGCTTCGCTGTCTGTTTAAACATCTCTGGGTTCTGCTTATACTGTAAAGACAAGATAACACAGGATTTCAGTCTATATTTTTAACAACATGCCGAATACATAAGACCTTTAAATACTTAAAAATTGGTAGATGGGTGTACTACTGCATAGGCTACTACTACTACTGCTACTATACTGCTACTGCTACTACTTAACTGCGCTACTGCTACTACTGCTACTCTGCTACAACAACAACAACAACAACAACAACAACAAAACAACAAAAACAACAAAAAAAAAAACAACAAAAAAAAAACAAAACAAAAAACAAAAAAAAAAAACAACAACAAAACAACAAAACAACAATTTCTAAAATTATAATACATAATAATGCTAGTAAGCAACACACCTGGTTGGCTACCACTGCATCTTGAGGATCGTCTGGTTCTGCAGCTGCCATTAAGGCCTGTAGAGACAGGAGGACTGTCCTTAGCGTCATTGCTGCTGCCCTGATGAAGAGGGGAAACACTGTTAAAATTACATTCATTTCAAGCAAAAATGTCCTTTATTTCCCTGTATTTTGAGAACAACTGAGAGAAATACAATAGAGATGCACTCCTACTCACCACTGGTCTTTGAGGATGTCCAAACATATTGCACCTGTGACTGAACTGATGTTGGGATGCCAAATCTTTGTAATAAACCGCACCTGAAATAGCAGTAGTTTCCAGATAAAAAGTAAATTTATTTGGATATTTTTTAAGAAAAAATCTATGTAATAATTTCGTACCTTAGGTGGATTAAAAGGATATGTTTCTGGAATTTTAATTTCTAGTTGAAAGCGCCCTCCTAGAAAAACACAGAGAAATAGAGCACCGTTTAAACATGTGACAAACAAAATAAACTGGTGAGACGGGTTAGAAAATTAAATTACCTTTGCACTTTTGCAGCGCAAGTTTATTGAGGGAGAAAAACAGACAGAACAAGTGACTTACCTTCATATGGCGTGTCTGGGGGTCCTGCTATTTCTCCTTTAAGTTCTGTAAAGTTCTCATCCACCAGATCTACTTTGATCTGGTTTTTGCTTGTCTGTGGAGACAAAACAGAAACCACGGGGCAGAATGAGAGGAGCCGCCTTGCTGTCAAACTCAAACATGCCAATGCAGCAAAAGTTGACACCCCCATGCCCACAGCCCACCTTAGCCAAAGTTGATATTTTGTGAAGAGGTAATTAACCTAACAAAGACTAGTTTAATCATGCACATATTAAGGCTGAGATTCAATATACCTTGTAGAATTTTAATTTCTAAACATGTTCAAAAATGAAACTATGTGGTGATGCTAACAGTTAGCTTCAGCTGTGGAGGACACAGAATGTTTACATTGTAATATTAGCTCCAATTACATATTTTAATGCAACTGGTTGATTATAATTGATGAAAATGTGTGTCTGCCATTGTAACAAGAGTACATTTGTCTAAACAATGATAAGGAGAACATAGAGGACAGCAAAACAGCTAACAGTGTTGACTAGCATCGCGCAGCTAAACCTCTTGACACTTCTTCAGATAACGCGAAAACACATTGAAGCATATGTGTGTTTTACAGCACTACATACCTCTTCGCTTTTGAGGACCTCTTTGAATTCACGTTTTATCCTCTGCACTGCGATGTTGGCCATGTTTTGCCCGTGCTGAGTGGGTCTGGGCCTCCCTGGACCTGCTGGTGGATGCTAACCTAACCTAGCTACTGCTGCTGCTGACAGTTTTAGCTCTGCACTTTCTGATCCACCCCAAAACAACAACAGCTGTTCTGATGCTCTCCCCCAGATCTTGTTTTACACTTTATTATCCCGCTCCGTTTGTAAAAGCGACTCACTGTAAACGTGTCATCTCAAAACAAAACGAAACCAAGGTTGGTGGATCGGAAAACATTTTAATGCCAACCTGCAGCAGTCTGGATCTGAGAGGGTCACGTGATCTGCCATGTTCAAGACCTTCTGCCATTGGCTCTGCTTAATTACGCAAACATAATTGTTTATGCTCACTAAATCGTAAAAAACATTGATTAAATGCAGTTATATTTATGCAATAGCTCTATAGCCAACGAATCTTATTCAATATTTTTTTATTAAAAAAAAAAAAAATAATAATTTAAAATGGGGGGAATTGATTTTTTTTGATGAGTAAACTTTGTCTTTTCCCCAAAAAGTATATTTTAAATGCAGCACTTTGTGACCAAATCAGACCGCTTTTTTATAGTCTGAACCAAATTGTAAATTATTTCTCTTAGATCAACTGTAAGATTGGTTTTCTCTGGATGGTCTACTTCAGAGTCACTTTGATGTTATAAATGTATGCATATCAATATTAATCCATGTTAGTTGGACAGAAATAATGACTAATGAATTACATAAATGTGAGAGTAATTATTCAAATAATGAAATGTTTCAAAACATTTAGTGATATACCATATTAAAACATTGAATTAATAATTCTGTATTTGTGTATTTTAATAATGCATTTGAATGTATAAAAATATACAGTATCTCTTAGAACAATGGAATAATCATGTTATTGCACTCACAAAGATTTGACTTTTGAAAACATTTTACACTTTGTCTAAATGTAGCTTTTTTCCCCTTTAATTTTTTTTTTTTTTTTTTTTTTTTTAAATGTTGGCAAAATTTTCTTTTCTTTTATACATAAGGCATTTCACATGTAACATGTTCTTTTTGGAACAGCATTGGGAGTAACTCATTACAAAAGAGGCTAGTTACTGAAATATATTCCCCATTTCAAGTAGTTTAACTGATTACTTATGAAAATGTTGATATTCTTTACTAGTAACTTAATTTACTTTCATATAAATAGTTGCTTTTGTTTTTTATTGAAAATATCACTTCAGGTCAGGACCAAAACATCACTAAAATACATCACGTTTCCATACATTAAGCATTTATCAGGTGTAAATGTAACAGGATAAGTGTTGTACAATGTGTGATTAGCTCAAACTAACTCACAGTAATGTACATTTTTGAGACAGTAGTATTGTAATACAAATGTATTACATTTTTCTCCCTGTAACTAGTAATATATAACGTATTACAATTTTACAGTCACTTACCCACCACTACATATGTTATAAAGTATGACAAAATAACCCTGTAGATTAAATTTTTCTTTCAGCAAAAACACTAGAGGGCAATGTTGTTTCACAGAATTTCACCAGCTATTGTATCACACACAAAAATTGATCTTTATCTGATTTCTGGAGTCTAATTATTCAAATGTCATGTAGACAGTTACATCTGTTGTGGGTAATTAGATTTCTTTCATGATTGTTCACATGTGCAGGTTTTCACAAGTACAATGATGCATACATGTCTAAAGAAGCAAAAATAAAAGACAAAAGATTTATAGTATTACTTGACAATTTATTGCACTTCCAAATACAACTACAAGAACTAAAAACATATTACACATTTGTGCACGTAAACAACACAACAAAATCACAAAATCTAATTGTAGGGTTATTTTTATTGATCTTGAAAATGATCAACGCCCAGTCTACATCAACACAACAGATTTCACGGAATAAAAAGTAATTAAGTTGCAAAATATAAAAAAATATTGACACTACTTTTAAAAAATATTTAATCTAAAGCTGCTACGACAATCTAATAGAGTTTGAGCAATACAGTTTAGAAAGAGAAAATACATATACATGTCACAATGTCTGACTTACTACACTACAATTTTCCTACTACTTCTACTAGGAATCCTACTGATAATGATACGCGGCGGTACTGCGGTGTGCATTTTCTTCCTCCAACTCTTTGGTGTCCTGCATCTCACCAAATTATTTTTTCCCAATAAAATAAAGATAATGAGCAGTACCAACATAACTACTGTGATTAAGAAGCACACTCCAAAGACAAAAATACCTTATTCTGTAGCATCCACGCACAAACTGAACAGACTTCCTGCTGCTCATTCAGGTGACACGTCTGAACTGTTACACTCTCAGGGAACCCCCTTTTTTGTATAATGTCTTTGTAAACAGAAACGGAGGCTTTAGGTTTAGACTGGTGAGAGGCGGAGGAGAACAGACCAAAATGAGGAGACTGGCGATCCTCTAAGCGCCACACGTAAAAGCCCTGAAGGTTGATGCCATCGACATGGTGAGCTGAAAACAAAAAACAAAGGATGCAAGGTTTGAGAAGATGTTATGTACAAGTAAAATGTACAACTCATAAGATTTATGTGTTCAAACAAAATACTAAGTTATAGTTACATGAGAAAAAGAACTGGAAATAGGACTTAAAACTGCAGAGCTGTCTTTAATGAGAGTATTTGCCCGGCATATTCCAAAGCCATGCATTATTTATTCAAACAAGTGAAACTTTTTATTGCTCAAAAATCCACTGGAAAACATGCATTCTATATGAATAGGATACTCCAGATGTAACTTGGCCAGGTGATGTCATCTTTTTGAGATGGAGAAGTTAAATGCCATGGCAAAGCATTAACATCTCCATGACAACAAAGAGTTAAGAGACCAAAAAACAGTGCACTTTGAAGCATTGGATTTGGGGAGGGTGAGTTTGTCTTTATTTCATTGTAAAACACTTTGCATTACATTTATGTATGAAAAGGGCTTTATTTATTTATTTTAAAGTGCTTTATAAAGAAAGTTTGATTTGATTTAATTAGAAGAATTGTCATAAAATCTAAGTTAGTAAAACTAGCATGTTAATAATTGACTAAAATAATTGTTTGCTTCTGTTATTAACCCTTTAGGTGCCTGTTTTGACTGCAAACCTGGACAATCCAAACTGTTATCTCATTGTATATTTTATACAACGCTGGTACAAAGTTGAATCTTGAATTTTCTAAGCTACTCAAACTGATCAGAAACTTTGTCTGAAAAGTCTGGATCCTGAAAACCCTGAATGACTTAATACAGGATTGCTACTTTTGAAGCTAAAATGTTGAAAAATATTTTATGGTGAATTATAATTGGAAAAAAATCTAAACACTTTTTTTTCCAGATTAAAGTGTATAGCTTTTTCTGCCAAATCTAAACACATTTGTTATTGATAAAAAACAAAGGTACTGCTAATGATAATTTTAGCTAATACAGTAAGACGGTTTTAGGCCAAGTGTCACATTTGGCCCTCGTGCTGCAGTATAACCACAACTAGACTGCTTCCTCTGGTTAACTTGCTGTTTGTATTTTGTCATATGATTGTACGTTATGTTCCTTTGCTTCTGTATTTATGATTCCCAGACCTTCACTTAACCTGGATTTTACAGTAGGAAATCTACACTCATAAAACCGTGTCAGTGTGAGCCTTACCTTTAAGAGCCTCCTGTAAGTAGCTCTTTACATAGAACTGCCTTAGTTTATCATCCACAGCAGCCTGGTCATCTATCCCACTCGCAGTGACAACAATGGGCAGATCTCTTCCGTATCTTTTAGTCACCCAGTTCAAAACCCTCCTCAGCCCCCAGGGACCACAGCCTGCCCCAGCTTTGACGTGGTCCAAGTAGGATCAGTCAAAGTCCTGCAGTTATGATCCGGTGCTGGTTTGGGCTGCTTCGGGGAGTAAGGAGAGACTAGACGTGTTGTAAAATGATTCAGTGCAATAAACCCCAGTGCTCCTTCAAGTTCATTCTTCTCTACTTCAGTAAAATTGGGAAGGGGAGATTCTTGCAGACTCGTTTGAGCTAGAAATGTCTTTATGTCACTCGGATAGTTCCCGCTTTCGTGTTTCCTCTCATTTCTGTTCCCAAGTAAAGGATCCAGAAAGCGCGCCAATTCAAATACAAGAAATCTTTCAGCTGCTTCAATATTGGACTGTAGAAATGGATTGGCAGGTTCAGCCCAGTCGGCGTGCAGGGCCAGTGACACCAACCCTCTCTGTGTATTTGCATAATTCTTTTGTACAATCTCCAGGTTTTTGAGTGAGCAAGTAGCAGGTTATGTGCAGCTTGGTGTTTGTTCCTTCCTCCGTTGTACACATCTATAAGTCTGTTGGGTTCATTGATTGTGATCCAGTATTGAACCCACGTGCCCAGCTCTTTAAAACATAGAGAAGCATAGTCCCGAAAGGCCTCCACGGTGCTGTAGTTGAGCCAGCCCCCAGAGGCATGCAGAGGCGCCGGGAGACCCCAGTGAGGAGCACTGTGTGACGGGTAGTACAGGACAACAACAGCCTTCAACTTCATCTTTGTAAGCTCAGACAAAACACAGCGGTAGTACCTAAAGTGAGGTCAAACAAGGACCAAAAGGCAAAGTTTATTAAAACACAATATTTCATAACAAACATTGAATACAAATAACGGATGTGATGTTCAATATATCATGGATGAAGAAATATAGTGTGTATTTATTTTTGCCATAGGATTTGGAAAAACTCTAAATAATTCTTAGTAATGATAAGCATCAAGTACGACCAATGAAATTGTTTTCATATGCCATATTCATATTTTTATTAAACAACTTGCAGGGAGGGCTTTAAAGTATTGTGGTTTTGCGTACATGTGCAAATAATCAGTGTATTTCTTACCTCAGAGCCTCTGTGTTCACTTTCGACAGGTCGCCTTGGGGTAAAACCAGAGACCAGTTCAGGGCAAATCGATAGTGTGATGCCCCGGTCGACGCAAACAGACGTAGGTGACTCTGAATGGCCAAAAAATCTGTACACTGAGAGGGTCTTGTTTGTAGCTTCACTCCTGGGATGGGCACCAGCATCCCATCTCCAGATACGTTCCACATGTACAAACGTGGGTCAGTGAACTGAGGGGAAAATGGGCGGAACTGGACCTACAAAAAACAGGGTAGTAAACCATAAAGTCAGAGGTTTGTAGAGTCCGAAAAGTGTGCTTAAATAGGACAAATGTTGCTTAGAAATAGTATTTTCAAGTACAATTACAAAGTTGTGGGTCAGGAAATTACTCAAGTAAACTAAAAATGTATTTTTTTGGACATTGATGCCTAATGTAGCATCTTTTTTATAATTTGAAGTTGATGTTATTTTGAAAACATTAAACTTTCGCTGTGTGACTCTTGGAGGTTAAAAGTCACCTCAACAAAACTATGGAAAAAGTTTTTGCCTGAAAAAATGTGGCAAAAAAAAAAAGAATCCCCACTACATAAAGCAGGGGTTTCCAAACTTTTTTCACAGTGGGCCGCATTTTGAAACTTATATGAGCGGAGGGCCGTAAAATACATGACTAAAACAAGTGAATCATTCAAAATTTTGGATTTTACCAAATTTTAGTAAGTCACCACATCTTTGACATTAAATGATGATTTTAGGTTTATATGACATCCAGTGTCAAATTTGACATTAAAAATGATACTTTTTTGTAATTTGGGTCAATCTAGCATGAAGTCTGAGGGCCAAAATAAATTGGTCCAAGGGCCGCATTTGGCCCCAGGGCCGCAGTTTGGACATGCCTGACATAAAGGAACTGATTTTTAGGAAGATGCAAGCTCCTCAAAGTAAAGAGACATTTTTTTTTGTTTAACAAAACCGTTACATGAATAAACACGCTTTTATTCAAGTATATTTTCTGTCTGAAAAGTTACTTGATGGGGCTTTTGAATAAATCTTTTTAATAAATGTAATTTTGCCACTTGCAGATGTTTTCAGCTCAATCAAAACTAAGAACAACCTACCTCAACATAAAGTTAGCTTTTCATATGTAACGATCACATACATATATCTTACTTGTAAAGTTGGGTCAGCGATTCCCCAATGAAAGTCACACGGGAAAAGCCCCTTGATCTCTTGAGAGGTTTTGTCTTGGGGAAGCCGTTTTGAGCAATGATGTCTTTGTAGTAGAGGGCAGATGTTTTGGGCCTTCTGTTGCGCTCGGGTTGAGTGAAGTCAATGTAGAAAAGTCCCCGTCTGATGGCGTAACCATAGTTCCACTCAAATCCATCCAGGAGCGACCACGCGGTGTAGCCCATCACTCGAACACCATCAAACCTAATGGCTGCAAAACAAATAAAAACAAATGAGGAGAACTAGTGATAACATTCTTTCTTCCTCCCAAACGTTAAATTTATTTATTTTTTGCCGATTTTAAATGGGGCACTGATATGATTTATTCATTCAAAATAGTTTGCGCAGTCCAGTCACTTCATATTTGTTACTAGAAAAGTAAAAAAATCAAAAACCAAATAACTGTTGACTAGAAATGTTAGTTGTAGCTCCAGTTAACACAACAACCTATAACACAACCTATAGTATCGCCTAATATTTTCAAAATCTACATTTTAAAAGTGCACTGTGTGACTTTCTAGTAGTTTTCTGGTGGAGGTGATGCCTTTGACACACACCGACCCAGTTATTAAAATACATTTGGCTAGGTATAGCTGGATCTGTTGAGAAAGCACCATCAGAGAAGCAATCTGCACCAGGAGAAAAAAAAAAAAAAAAAAAAATACTTTGTTACAGTGAGCAGGCGCACCACTCCAAAAAATCTGAATTTTAGCTTGGCCTGGCTAAATCATCTTCATAGTTGTTGTATTTAGGTATAAAAAAAAAAAAACGAGGCATAACACTTCCCTCACCTTGAAGGACCTGGTTTGTGAATCTCTTCATCAGATATAGGGCCACAGTGTTCTCCGTTGTTTCACTGGCGTCAGAAAACCAGCCCGCCTCAGCCACCAGCACAAGAGGGTCGTCATACTGCAGTTTGATCCAAGCCAACAGTCTTCTCAGGTCTGGAGTCACGATCTGTCCAAACTGGGCCAAAGTCTTCCCCAAACGCAGATTATTGGGGCCAAATGACAAAGTAAAAAAGTCTGCTGTTTTTCTCACACGAAGAATCTCTTCGTCAGTGAAGCTGGGAAGAGCAACGCCGTATTTTAACTTGAGAGATAACGGATAGTCACCATCTCCGAATATAGGATTTGCAAACCAGCCTAGAACAGCCTCCATTGACTCTTGGCAAAGTTCAACATTTGCGTGGGTGGCACTTTGTGGTTCAACCCAGTGGGAACCCAAAACGATTGACACTTTTCCCTTCTGATGTGGACGGAAATAAGTGTTGTACTTGTGCCAAGTTCGGGCGTGTGCCTGGAAAACAAAAATTACATTAACGAAACTTATTCCTGCTTTGATTTTAAAATGAACTAATTGCTTATAAAAAGAAAATATAAATGTCTATGAGTTCTTTGATAAAAAGTATTTATAACGAAAATGTTCAGTAAAACTTATAACCAGGTTCAATATATTTTAGTAAGATGTGTAGCTTGTCGTGTGCACTGTGAATGCAAAAACAAGCATGATTTATTATCTCAGTCATCAGGCTCCATGACTGTTTGCTCATGCTATCAGCTTGTTGTCATTCACACATTCACCATCTTCTGTGGTGGTTCAGTGCTGTTATTACTAATAACCCATATCTCTATAACTTCCTGTCATATAACATTGTGTCCAACACAGTTCTGTTGATGTGGTGGACTTTGACCTCTTTGACTTGAAGCGCTGTGCTTAGTGACACAGATTCCTTCAAAATAAGCTTAAACCAAAGTGTAATTGAAATGGGAAAGCATTTTTTCACATACATGTTTGTTTGAAGATAGTGTGGTTACACTTTAGAACACAAGGCCCGGGGTCCAGATGCGGCCCTTTACATCATTTTATGCAGCCCTCAAGGTTTACTTAAATCTTATATTAGTGGTCGGAGTAATCTGGTGTCTTACTCTTTAAGTTTCAGATAAATTATTTAATTAGATTAAGTCATTTTACATTCTCATCTTATTCTAAATGTCAATTAGTTACTCCAATAAGTCTTCATAACGTTTTATTCATTAATCATCATTTTCAGATAATTAAGCCTTTGTTAATTAAAGTGAAGTCAAAATAAAGTAGTACTGATAAAACTATAACAGTAAACCACACAATGACTGGAAACACAGCATTTCGTTATCTCAGTTGCATGTCAAAGACACGATTGGCTGCAAAATGTATTGAATGGCAATATTTGAGGTTTAAAGTCCTATTTTCTGGTGTTGTTTTGCTCACCTTGATCATGTTATGTGCAACTTTCAGAGAGCTTATGTCTCCTCCGGTCTCTCCAGGTGCATGAAGACCTGTGCCATATCCTTGTACAGCCACTAAATACGGATTATGCATCGTCAGCCAATATTTAACTCTATCTCCAAACATTTCAAAGCAGAACGAAGCATAGTTCTCAAAAAGTTCAATCAGAGTTTCATTTCTCCATCCGCCATGTTGTTCTTGCAATACTTGTGGCAAATCCCAGTGATACAGAGTCACAATGGGGTCAATCTTATTTTCCAAAAGTTTGTCAATAAGGCGGTTGTAGTATCTTACTCCTGCCAAATTTGGTTTGCTTTGGGCGTTCCCATTTGGAAAAATTCGAGGCCAGGAAAAAGAAAATGAATATGCCTTTGCTCCTAGAAATGTCAGGGCCTTGATATCTTCTTCCCACTGCAGATAGCTGTCACTTGCAATGTCTGCAGTGTCACCAAATCTGGAATGAGTGAAGTTGTCCCAGATGGAGACGCCTTTCCCATCTTGCTGCCAGGCTCCTTCTGTTTGAAAAGCAGATGTCCCGGATGCCCATAGGAAATCTGTGGGAAAAGTGTCGTGCAGAAAAAGTTGCTCTCGTGAGATGGGATCTGGTTTTTGCTGCTGCCAAATTTTCCTGCCCTCCCCAAGTGCGCAAGTTGTCCGACTCCATCCACAGACCAGTAAGAGCAGGAGAAATAGTCGATGTGTGGGGTGATGGCTCAGCATAATGGCTCACTTTGTCAAATGTCTTCTGGAGAGGGACTGATGATGGTGTCAGAAGGTGAATATGTAAATCCGACAGTAATACGTGAGAGATCCATGGTGGAAAAGCAGATCACAACACAAGGACTGTGACATGTTAAGCCGGAGGTGTGATTGTGTCCATCTGACGACCTCATGAAATGTCACTATCTCTCCTTGCTGTACTCTGGCCCCTCCTTACCAGATAGGCTCCTTGTCAGTTCACTGGTAAACAGTAACCTCATATAATATAATGATACAAGCAGCTGACAGTATTTTTTACATTAATGAACTCTATTGTTAGGCTAACACAACAGTTTTCAGCACAGATTAAATTTAAGACAACATATTCACAGGTTAGGAAACATGCTGATAGCCTCAAAAGGAGATTCATGTGTCAATTATTACCTTGAACTCTGATCTTGGCTGATGATGTTGCCTTTACAGCTGCAACAAAACAAAATCCAAATTAGTATTTCTGTGTAGTAATATAAAACATTCTTCATTCTAAAACATTCAAAAACAGTGCACAGTACACTAGGAAAATTAATATTACTCTCAAACACAAGGGCTGATGAATTGGCAAAATGATAATTATCATTATTTATCTTAACCTTCACACTTTTTATCTATTTAGTAATGTTTTCAAACTTAAGTTTTAAAAGTTTAAATAACAAAAGTTACAGCTAAGACATTGTCACAGCTGTGGACCTTTTTATCCACTGTTATAACACAAACACCTTTAGTTCTATTGTTTAAGCATTTCTATGTTTAACTATGAACAGGATTTTTCACTGTTACAGAATTTGTCCTTCTCCAACATTATCAGTTTCCTTGGCAAACTCGTCTCACAGAAATGTATGCAATGTACTTCACATTTTTATTTTTTTTAATCTTCTTGTGTAGAAGATTAGTATTATTAATGTTTTGAATAGCCTACATTAGTACAATGTGGACTCAGCACCTGCCCTTCAGAATCACCTTAACAATATGCTTTTGTATTTGTTTTTCTCTAATGATCACCATCATTCTGAACAGAACACATGGCACCTAAAATGTACAGGGTACAACTGACCAATGCTTTAATATGTCAGTGTGGTTTGAATTTACATTTAGGGATTAAAGCAACTATTGTTTTTGGTGTAATATCAGTTGGTGATTTGACATTAATTTCCATCGCTCATTTATGTGTGTAATATTTTGTGCAACATTTATTGAATGAAAAGATTCAAGTTTATTTTATTATATTCGGCTGATGCTCTTATGATATAATAACATCACTCCCACGGGGAACAGTGACACCAGCTCCTTGGTCTTTATTTGATTAGACGCCACTCGCCTGGCAACTGAAAATATTGCCGGGAAGGAGCCCACACTGGTCGTGTTTGGTACGTCTTGTCTCACACCTATCAACTTGTTTTTCACCAAAGCAAGATGTGTTATAGAACAAAAAAAAACATTCCCTTCGTCCATCTCTGTAGGTTAAGAAGAGGAAGCAGCGTTGTAGTGGCTCAGGACAAAGTCTGCTCCGAGGCAAAAGGTAAACTGCATTAGGATCCTCATTTATCAGTGAGAGAGAATAAATGTCAGGAAATTACACTTGGAAGAGTAAGCAGGCAGGCCTCTTTTAAAAAACAGTGAACAATGTAAATATGGAACAAAGAACCAAGTGTTTGTAAGTAATTTCACCATGACTGCATAATATATACTGTATTAGGTGGTTTTAACAGCACATTTTCAGTTATAAAAAGGAAGTGAAAAGAGGATATGAGCACTGAGGGAAACGTTTCTACTTAAAGTGTCTTGATTTGTTACAATAAGAACAGACTGTGTTTAGCCGCAGATCAGATAAAATATAAATTCTTTAATTTCAACATGTAATATACAATTCTGACTACAGAACTACATTCACAAATTGCTCACTTGGTAAGTCTTTGCTTCAGATTTTGTGATTTTGCATTTGTGGATCTTCATCTCGTTAATACATGTCTTATGGAATTGTTTAAAGTTACTTACAATCTGAATAGGGAAGTTTATGATTCATGAATTCATTATTGTTCAAAGCTTTTTACAGGTCTATAATTTTTACACTTCCACACATTCTTACAACCTACTTTTGCCCAATATTTAATTTTAACAAACTTTTACTTTCACTTACTTTTAGAGGAAGAAACATGTGGTTCCTCACTGCAGTCTTTGGAGCGGTTGCCATTTTGGTAAAGCTTCAACAATGTGCTTCAAGTTCAGATCGATATGTGGATCTCTCAAACAAAAACCTCTCCTCCGTCCCGAGAAACCTGCCATGGACAGTCGAGCACTTGGACCTTTCCTGCAACCACATCACACAACTGCACAAATGGGATTTCGAAAATACTACCCAGCTTAGGTTCCTGAACATGTCATGGAATAATTTGGAAACTATTGATCCAAATGTATTCATGAAAACACAGCTGCTTCAGAAATTGGATTTTTCACACAATGAACTGACAAATCTAGAAAATCAAAAGTATTTAGAGTATACTAAAAACCTCCTGGCTCTGCATTTAGAACAAAACCAGTTTACCAACATGACTCTTGGAAAGGAGTTTCGTATGCTGAAGAAATTGGAGAAATTGTCAATTGAAGCAAAGACAATTTGCAGAGGTAACTTTGAGCAAATCTCTGAAGTGAACTTAGTGACAATGTTTCTGTATGTTGGTTATGAATTTCACTATGAAAGAGAAAGCTTACAAGATGTTAAAACTGAAAAGCTTAAGATATCCTTCCTAAAAATTCAACCTATTCATCATGATTTGGTGTCTGATGCCGTTTTACTTTTTGACAAAGTGGAATTAACCAATGTGACAAAAGGCTATGACATATTAACACAAATATTGAAGTCAGAAAGGAAGCTACGCACAACTTCTCTGTATCTTTCAAATATTGCCATTAAGTGGTTACATTTTACCAATTTTGTGAATGCTGCCTTGCAAACATCAACTTTACATTTTACTTCAGTGATGCTGCATTATCAGAATTGCCAAACTTTCCCACTCCAGTGGTAAAATCATCTACAGTCAGATCCTTCACGGGCAGGAGAGCGGAGGTGATGTCTGTATTTTTTTCACAAGATGCAGTTTACAACTTTATAATCAACATTCCCGTCCCCAAACTGGAAATTGTGGAGACTTCTATTGTACACATGACATGCCCAAGATCACCCAGTCCAATCCAGCATCTCAACTTTTCCTACTGTGCTCTCTCAGACTCAATATTTTATCGAGTGGACCACCAAAAATCATCGAATGCAAACATTTGGGAAAAGTAAGAACGTTGAGCTTAGTTGACAACAATTTTAAAGATTTCCAGATAATTAGTAAACGCATGCAATATATGTATTCTCTGAACAAACTAGATGTAAGCCAGAACTCTTTGGCCTATGATGGACTTGAGGAGTGTCTCTGGCCTCCAATATCACTACTATGATCCTGTCTTCTAACAGTCTGACAGAGAATGTCTTCAAATGCCTCCCAAAAGACATAGAGATTCTGGATCTCCAAAATAACCAGGTTTCAATGGTGCCCTCAACAGTAATGAAATTTCAACATCTTTCATCCCTAAACCTCAATAATAACAGGCTGCGTGACTTACCAGTTTGCAGTGATTTCCCTCTGCTGAATGTGCTCCTTCTCAAGTCAAATTCCCTCCATGCTCCTTCTGTGCACAACCTGGAAAGCTGTCCTCTATTAAAAATCCTAGATATTAGTTACAACCCCTTCACTTGCATTTGCTCTCTGCGTGATTTCAGAAACCTTGGCATCAGATCTGCAAAACATGCAACAAAAATTAACATCTTAAACTGGCCATCAGGTTATTACTGTCTGTATCCAGAGGAGCTGAGGAACACAACACTGATAAATGTGTCAATACCTGAACTCTCTTGCAACTCCGGCCTCCTAGCTGCCACCATATTATGCCCTGCTATCTTCACAGTAATTTCCATAATGGTTGCATGCCGCCATTTTGACGTTCCCTGGTATTTGGGGATGATATGGCAGTGGACAAGAGCAAAGCACAGGGCAAGAAGGCAAAATATACCAGCAGAAGAACTAGTGGGAATTGAATTTCATGCATTTGTCTCTTTCAGTCAACATAACGCAGACTGGGTTCACAACTTGATGCTTCCTAATCTGTCAGAATTAAGGATTTGCCACCATGAGAAACACTTTATGCCGGGGAGGACAATCATTGATAATATCATGAACTGTGTGCAAAAATGCAGAAGGTCTGTTTTTGTCCTTTCGGCCCATTTTGTCAAAAGTGAGTGGTGTCATTACGAGCTGTACTTTGCCACACACCAGCGACTTGCACAAGGTCCTGATGGCGTCGTACTGGTTTTGTTGGAGCCTTTGCCAGAATATCTGATTCCAGCTAAGTATCACCAACTGAAGTCCATGATGAGAAGACACACCTATTTAGAGTGGCCACAGGAGAAGGCCAAGCAGAGGCTGTTTTGGGCAAATCTTCGCGCAGCATTGCAGTCAGACATACCCAGTGCACCTGCTACAGATCTTGAGGAGTGACTTCAGTATATAAAAATACATTAATAATCATCTTTGAATTGTATATAAAATATTCTAAATTGTGCTTATGATTGTGAGAACATATGTTTTTGTAAAGTAAAATGACTGAATTGTGTTTATGTTTGCTAAGTGTGTTTATAATGAATAATAGAAGCAATTTTTATACAAAAACAATAAAGTTTACTCTCAAAATACAATAATGCAGTTTTTATGACAAATGCAGCATTCAGTATTAAAAATGAATCACAAAAGTTACAGATGAAGTGATGGCAAAATAGAATAATCAGAGAGTTTGAAGTTTAGAGAAACAGAAGTGCATCTAGAAACCTGTCATTGATGATGAATGTAAAACTTGTGATGTTTTTTGCGCTTTTGTCAAGGAAGAGACTGGATGATGATGATTTTCTCGTTGATGCAGAATCTGTGCAGGACGTTGAGCAGGTTTTCTCCACAGCGAGACACTTGGCGCTCCATGGCCAAACGAAAATCTTCTTTGACACCTTTTGTGATTCCCCGAGTTACTGTGTGATGCCTGCAAAATTCCACACAAGCACATACAATAGTGAGATGTGGTGTTTTTGCTATCAGAACATTTCTTCAAAAATATGTCGAGGATCTCTTTTACAATGCCGTAACTGTGAAACACTAAACTGAATGAAAACAGCCAGGTACTAGAGTTGCACAGAAACTGGATGAAACAAATATATAAATTAGGTGGCAAAAAATGATTCACAAAACCTTGAAAGAACAAATGTAATGATCACAAAAAGACATTCAGATGCTAAAACAAAAACAAATGAAAATCATAGAATGGCTAATTCTTGATGTTTCAAATCAAACTGGGGGGAATGATAAGCCTTGGCGTTGGGGATGGAGGAGAGGTGACTGGTGCAGGAGGGGACTGTGGGAGGAGGGGCCTGGGGTACCTGTCCATCGCCTGTACCCCCTGGAGCAGAAGGGTATTTAGCTCCACCCCCAGGGCGGGACTAGGGTTCCTGAGGGACAGCAACATTCAACAACTCAGTGAGGGAGCAGTCAACTGTCTCTACTTTCACAAGACTGGATTTTGTTTTACATCAAACCCCAACTAATTTTATTGCCCCCTCCAAAAACATTTCAGTTCGTAATATGTTTTCCCCACAGGCCTTGATTGTTAACCTACATCACGGCATATATAAAATCACACCAACTGAACGGGAGTGTGCAGAGTCAACTGAACAATGCCAAATAATAATGTTACCTGTGGATAAACTTACTTGATCAACATGCCCTGATTGGGCAGGAGCTCCAGTTGGATCCTCCCTCCTTCAGGAGTACGCAAGTAAGCAAACTCCTCCAACATGTCGATGTCTGACAGTATTGGTTAAGGGAATTATTATTAGAAAATATTGATGAAAAGTTATGCAGTGAGTCATAGGATACTGGTGACATAATTGAAGAAATTCTCATATTGGAAACTGCCTTGCTGGCAGATCTTATCCACCGCTTTGAGAAAAAGGCTTTCGCCTTGTGGCCAGTCATACTGGAGGAGAACGATCACATGACCTAGGGACAGATCATCATGGTTCTCTGCAAAAGCTCTGAGCTACAATACAATAGTTAAGAACAAAGGTGAAGTTAAAATCAGATAATAGCACATTCATTCATTACACATTTGACTAACTTTAAGTACCTTGAAACAAGCCAACATCAGCTGTAGGCAAAAAGGTAGAATGGCTTTGCTGGTGCAAGGAAGTAACCTTAGATCATTAGCTAAATGTGAAATTAAAGTGAAAAAACATATTTGGTAAATGCTTAAATTAAAACATTGATGTTTAAAATATTTATTAGGTTGCAATTTGTACCTTTTTTTGATTTGGTCTTTAGACGACAGGGGTCCTCTGAACTTTTTGTTGGTTCATAATTTGGAGGTATCAGCCCACTAACCACATCTAGTAATTTGTCACAAGCTAACTGAAAACAGTAAACAGAAAATGTAAGATCGATACAGCCAGTAAACTGTGCTGTCTTCAGTATGTACATACCCTGTACTCTCCCAGAGCATAGTGACAGGAGGCCTGCTGAATTAGAGCCCTATGGTGCTCCAGACTGGCCTGACCGGAGGGGCTCTGCTGCCCCGGCTGAGGGTGCTGCACTGCTGCCATCTGGTGCAGGCTGGAGAGAGCCTTACGATACTGACCCTGCAGGGCAAAAAAAAGAAAATAGCTTTACATTTCTCCTCTGTTTTTATTGATCTCTCTACAGGGATCTGATATTAATGTTTTTCACCTGGTATATTATCATGTCGGTGAGGAATATTCTGAACCACATCCAGCTCTCGGTTTTCCATGCAGCACAAATCTTTTTAAATTCTGGGTAAATAAAAGAGTATCACACAGATTACAGATGAATATGAACAATGAGTGTATAAGTGTAAACACTAATAATAAAGACTGTATAGAGAAGTACCAGAATCTAATCCTTCATGTGAGTGGAGAAGGTCCCAGCTCTCTCTTGCTGTCCTAAAGTTCTCGAGCGTCTCTGACCAACCAGGCATCTCAGTTTTATTAACTACAATATGTCGCCCACGACCCTTTCCCAGGATTTCTTCGTCATCTGAGCTCTACAGTTAAATGTTATGTCAGACAGGTGTAAACACAATGACTCATAAACATGTGCATATTGCTCACCATTGTTTTCTCTCTTCCATCTCCAAGTTTACGTTTCTTGTGAACATGTTTCAATGCTCCTCTCTCCAGCTCTATATCAGTATACACAGAGCTCAAATCCTCCACGAGAATCCATGGCCCAGTACTCATTCCATTAACACCTGTCACAATAAAATAAAAGTTCAGTTCCACAAGCAATACAAAAAAGTAATTACATGAAATGAGACTGGAGACACACCTTGGAACAATGCTGGTTGTACAGCAGAAACATAGAGGAAAGCACTGCGAAAAAGGACCAGTGCTGCACAAATGACCACCTGACTGCAACACCGCGATCGTGTCTCTCCTTCCAAACCAGGCAAATATCGACACAGCTCTTTGACTCTGTGCAGCATGTCCACGTAGCTTCTGGTACAAACATGGAAAAAAACAAAAGATTAAAATAGTGGTGAGTGAAATGAAGGCAATATTAACTTAATTTTTTTTTTCATTATTGTCAACCCATTATCTAAAAACAGGAAATCATTTTGGAAAGTACCTCTGTCCTTTGTCTCCCTGCCACTCACAACGTGCTCCCACAACAGACAGGATATCCAACAGCCTCTCCCAAGGTTCAGACACCACAGAGGACTTTTCTGAGAGGCCGTCTATCACATAACGCTGTGATCCACGAGACATAGATGGGGATTTTAGAGATCCATCCTGAGAACCTGAGGAAAAATGTCTGTTTTATTTCAAGATCTATTTTGCATGACAACAGAGCTATAGTCGACCAAAAAAAAAAAACATCTTGGTAACCAGTGACCAATTAGACTAAAAAGAAAGCACTATAACACTTGAAACTAAAAGGTGTCCAATTAATCTGATCATGTATTTGACTCAAATTAGTGAAAAAGGGGGTGCACGGTAGCTGGTTAGAGTCTGGCTTCCCAATAAGGAGGTCGTGGGTTCGACTCCCGGGTCGGACCATATCAACATCTCACGATCTCTCTGGGTGGAGTTTGCATGTTCTCCCCGTGTCACCGTGGGTTTTCTCCGGGTACTCCGGTTTCCTCCCACCTCCAAAGACATGCATGTTTAGGTTAATTGGGCATCACTGTAAATTTCCCTTAGTGAGTGAATGAGAGAGTGAATGGTTGTCTGTCTGACCCTGCGGCAAGTTGGCCACTGTCCAGGGTGTTTCCCTGCCTAAGGCCCACAGTTACTGGGATAGGCTCCAGTCACCCGCGACCCCTAACGGGATTAAGCGGTAGAAATGAATGAATGAATGAATAGTGAAAAAGCCTAAAAATGCAGAAAATAAGAAAGTGTAGTTAAAAAGGCAGATTTGACCAATCAACCAGTACTAAATATTCAGCCAATTTACTTATTTTTGTTATATATGTACCTTGAATCTGAGCATCAGGCGAAGGTCCCCGTGTAATATAACCAATGTAAAACTCTGCAGCTTTCAACATATATTTTTGCATTAGGCTTGTTGGCAAGCGCATGTCCATGTTGTTGATTACCAAGGGAAGGACATCACAAACTGAAAATATCAAATAACAAACAATATAGTATGTCATTAACTAATATAACAATCACTATAAGAGATAAATATAATATTGTCAATTACCAAACAGTTTCCTAAAACAATTAACAGGAGTCTCCATGTTCTCAGAAACCTCTGCATCCAACAATGTTTCCCCAAGATTTACCTAGTAAAACATGATGCCAATGAATGTCTTTATCTAATGCACAGTTCACTGTACTGTTGTATGTTGTCATTACAAACCCCATGTTGGACGACTGACTCCGGAAATCGTTTTAAAAGAAGCAAAAGCATTTCTGCTTTTTCCAATGTGTTGAAGCACTGCTCTGTGGCTTTTAAAAGCATTTCACACTGAACACGAGCTGGAAGGGTCTCAAAAAGCCCTGAGAATTAACATTAGTTTTAATAAAATGGAAAAAACACATAATACAAAGCACAAACCGAGTCATGTCACCTCGCAGAAAGAGTGTGTGCTTGTCCTGAAGGTCACTTCGTAGAGCTGCTGTGATGACACTGATCTCCCTCCAAACTATAGGCTGTTCAGGAAAGTTTATAAACCTAGAAATAGTAGGTCAAAGGTTACAACATACTGTGATATACGCTTAAAGTGATTAAACGTAGGAAACAAAACTTACATATCATACAATAACCTTCCAGCAGAAGAGGTCTTCTCTGCATTCCGCTCAATTGTATACATTTCATACTGAAAAGAAGACGTAAATAAATTAGTTTTTATAAAGATTATTGAGTTAATAGTGGATTGTGTTTCGTTGCAGAAGCTGAGGGTCACCTGGATGTTGAAGTCAGCAGGATACAGGGTTCTGGCTGTGATGAGCCAGGCTTTGGCCGCACAAGGATCATCTGAGACCAACTCACGAGCTCGTTTGACCAGAAACTCACAGTCCTTTTGAGCTGACATGATCGAATAAATTCAAATAGTTTGAAAGAGTAAAACCTCACAGATCTTCTGTTCTTTTGGTACAAATGCTTTGAGTTTGACTCAAAGCATTCACGGCACAATACATTTAGCACCGTTTTATGTGCCGCTTGCTCTAGCTTTAGCGCCTGGTAAAAGAAAAATGTACATTCAAAACCTATGGTGTTCGGCTTAAACGTAAATCGACAAACTATACACTAACAACATACATATATTTTAACATGTAAACTGCAGCAACCAACTGATGCATTAGCCTCACGATTAGCCTGCTTTATAGCGAACGCACTTTGATGACGTCAGTCCAGTCGCTCGTTGACGTTTACGTCGTTTACTTTTTCACTAAAATGCCCTTATATTCCAGATAAACTGGTATTTTTCACAACATATAGGTTGATTTTACCTCTCGTCAGCGAAGTCTTTGGTAAAGGAATTTATAAATGCATAAACATGGCATACTTGTGTATTTTCGAGACCTAAGCAATACGCATGCGCAGAGAGGGTCACCTGCTACAGCAGGCTGTGCTGTGGACAGACACGACCTACTACTATACTGGCCCAAAATCTGCACACAGGCAGAGGACAGCGACAGTCCAGGATAGGCAAGTATTGATCTTATAGCACATAGCCCATGTTAACTGTACCGTGCACGGGTCTTTCTTCTTTTGCAGTTTTTTGTGCAACAGTCTCCAAACATCATCCGTGTAGTTGTTAGCCAGCCTGTTAGCCACTTAGCATGCTAACTGTTTCCCTGTCAGTTTCTAGCCTTGCCCCTGATTCTGCCTCGAAGTGTATTTTTAATGAACTCCGACTTCAATTTTTACTGTTTCTGGGCAAATTGTTTGGTCTGCATTGAAACGTAGCTTAGTGGTATCAATCTAAAAATTCCAGGGACACTGTTTATTGTACAGCATTTATTGAGTGTTAACATTTAGTAAACGACCACATGAGCCTCTTGTTTACTATGACATCGCATATTCCCTTCACTAACCACAACTACTCCTAAAGACTTATTTTAGCCAGGGTAAACTAACTACAATTACAATTATATTGTAACTGTTCTGTAAGCTCAAACTGACAAAAATATCTTTGCTTAATATGCATATAAAAATCTGAAATCAAATTTTAAGAAAAAGCACAAGTTTGTAGTTAGTAATTTCTTAATTGTTTCCAATACTTTCTTTTAATAATAGCTTTTTTACATGGTGTGTTACATGTGTAGTATATTTTGGTGGCTGTTCTGTGACCCCCAATGACCTTAGGGTTCAATCACCACTGGGAATGAATCCTTCTGTCCAAATTTAGATGATTTACTAAATATAGCACCACTTTCTTTTTTTTATGCTTGTGTAAATTATCCCCCCATTTCTTACTTTAAAGTAAAATAAATGCACACAGTTATTTATTATATTGCACACTATACCTAATGCCCCTCAGAAGCGTTGTAGCTGGTGCTTATCAGTTTAATTGCGTAAGAACTTTTATCAGTGGAGCACTGGTTAAAGCAGGTGGCCCAAGATTGAGTTAAGTGGTGAAGCCCTTTTCTGAAAGCATTAGTTTATTGTTAATCCTTTTTCCCTATAACTGAAAATCTTTTTTCTTTTTTTAAAGGTGCACAATGGTGTTGGTGAAGTACACTGAGCTGCACTGAGCCATTCATGGCTGTTAGCACTATGGACTCTGAGTCAGCCCGGACTTCCCAGTCTCAGGCCCCTCTGGCAAAAGGTGGCAGTGGGCTCCTGCCCCAAGGGATGCTTACTGCCAGACTGGGGCCTCAAGGAAAGCACTATGTGTGTGGATCACTGGCTGCATTTACCAACATATTGGTAACATTTCCAATCCAGAAGGTGCTGTTTCGGCAGCAGTTACATGGTGTTATTGCTACAGAAGCTGTGCAGCAGCTGCAGAGGGATGGTCTGAGAAATTTGTACCGTGGTCTACTGCCCCCGCTGCTCCAGAAGAGCACCACAGTGGCCATCATGTTTGGCCTGTACCAGGACTTCTCCAGAGTTCTGCTGGACTTGGCTGGTGGGAGTGGAGTGCCTGAGATTGTCACAAGAAGCTTTGCTGCTGCTTTAGCTGGAACTACTGAAGCCATTCTGACACCGTTTGAGCGTGTACAGACACTCTTACAAGACCATCGACACCACGGGCGCTTCAACAACACAGCCCACACTTTTAGGACACTTCTGTCGGAGTACGGCATCAGAGAGTGCTACCGTGGACTGGTGCCAATTCTCCTCCGCAATGGTCCAAGCAATGTGCTTTTCTTTGGCTTTCGAGGC
Source organism: Mugilogobius chulae (assembly GCA_038363315.1). Taxonomy (NCBI): domain Eukaryota; kingdom Metazoa; phylum Chordata; class Actinopteri; order Gobiiformes; family Gobiidae; genus Mugilogobius; species Mugilogobius chulae. Next base: position 33,560,015 of record CM076400.1, read on the forward strand.
CCCATTAAGGACCATCTCCCTGAAGCTACCAGTCGTGTAGGACACCTCGTCAATGATTTTGTTTGTGGAGGATTATTGGGGGCTGGCCTGGGCATTATGTTTTACCCTTTGAATGTTGTCAAGTCTCGGGCTCAGTCTCAGGTTGGAGGAGAATTTCAGTCTTGCAGCAAGGTGTTCCTAACAGTGTGGAGAGAGAGAGGTGGCAGCTTAACAATGCTCTTCAGGGGTGCCCACTTAAACTACCACCGTTCACTGATCTCATGGGGGATCATAAATGCTACCTATGAGTTTCTATTAAAACTTCTGTGAGAGATGTACAGCTACACCTAAGGAAAACTTGTTGAAAGAAAGTCATTATGTAAAGGGATAAGTCTAAGATAGTCTATTGAGCAAAAAAGTCATGTTAATGCACTAACTGAGTGAATATATTGCAAAGACAGTGGTGGAGTTGCACTTGAGATGGGGCCAACAGCTGGTGTGCTGTAATCTGCCATTTTGTGACTTTTTATTGTTGTCATAATATATAAAAATTAGCCTATATACAGTATGTGCCAGGGTCCAAGTGACACGCCCTTTTCCTCCCATGTCCAGTATTTGGGGCAGCACCTTTTTTCAAAATCTAAGTTGAGGCCTATTGAATAGTTGGAAGTGTTTTTTCAAAGAACATTGTCTCAAGTATGTGCCCAAATTCATGTTCAAAATGTGTTTTGTTTTTGTCTTTTGTTTTTGTCTTACGTTGGTGGATTTGACCATTGATGTGTAAAAAGGCAAAGAGCTAAATTTCCTGCTTTAAGCTGCCACCTTATAACATTTGCAAACAATTTGTTATATCAAAGCAAACTGTTTTTCACTTTTACATTATAAATATTGTTTTCTGGCATTACCATACTCAGACAAATGCACAGTGTTGTGAATTATAGTAAAAACAATACTTAAACTGTGTCTGCTTTCATGAAATGTATAAAAATAAGCAGCATGCCCTTTGTATCATCAGATCACACATGAATCATATTGAGCTGACAATTTTATAACTTTCCTCACGCTTGCTCTCCTTCCTGCCTGTAACATCTGTTGACATAATGGGCTCAGATTTCAAGCTTGAGTAGGTGCAGGGCTGTTGTAGCCGTTCACGGAGGGAAGTGCTGCTCAGACCAATCTCCACTTACAGACACAAGGAGAGGATGTCCAGTGGCATTAACTCTCAAACTGTCAATCACATGGTTCATTTGGCCTTTCTTTTTTACAGTTTTGTCTCTCTAAGCTTTCCAGAGTATTACATTTTATATAATTGTGTGAGACTGTGGCATTAAATGATCTTTGTAATTTCCTTGAAGCACAAGTCAGTAAACATGGCAATGTTGGCACTCTGGACTGTGGCTGTTTGTTGGCAAATTACACAACATGCAGGAAATCTAGTTAAACTGATGCTTTTATTATCTCGTTCCAATTTTTCCTTTTTGCAAGTCATTGTTGGTTGCATAAAAATGATGTTTAACCCACTTTCTGAATATCCCTAATTCATTCTTTCACAAGCTGCAACATGAGTGCACCCAGAGCAAACAATGACACTATTTGATTTCATCCCAACCTTGTAACATCTGCCATGTATTTACAGCGGCAGCAGTGGTAACATTCAGAGTCAACATGTTTTGATCTGTCGATGTGACTTTGCAGATTACAGTGAAGAAGTCGCAGATAATGATCAGATTAAGGGCAGCCCCACACGAGGACGAGATCAGAGCTGTTACCGCTGACAACGTCTTAATGCTTTGTCTATAAATATTTGATCAACATCCTATATCATACTGTATATCATATAAGTAGATCAACATATTTTCCATTTTTTGTAGCTAAGTCCACTAGCTATGCCCTCCTGGTGTGAGACAAATAAAGACTCTCTTATCTGAAAGCTGGAAAACCCAACTATTTCCCTCCAGAAAGATTATTATAAAACTAGAACTTTGTGAGTGTGAGAGAGAAAAAGACCCATTTCATTTTAATTGTATAACGTTGGGATGAGAACTGATTGACTGTACAGAGGATTGGTTAGGACTGGGCGATATGTCAGAAAATCAACTTCACGATTTTCTTTTTTTAGATTTAGCCAGATGACGATTTCTATTTATCACGATTCTTGAAGACCGTTTATTTTCCCATTGTCTTTGAGTTAAATACAGTTCACAATATCTAAATCCAGCTGTCAAAATATAACCAGTGTTGCCAGATTTTTAGAGAGAAACAAGCATCCTCAGCCCTTCAGTAAAAAGTGAATAAAATAATCAGTTAATTAGTACATTGTGTGTTGCTGCAAAACAAGTGTGTGTTTTTCTTAAGTGACTTTTAGACATGAAAACGTGCTAAAATGTATGTTTCAGTCACATAAATTGATATGTTTTCATAAGTCAAACCTGAAAAATGGCTAAAATTCATTCCTTTTACAACTAAAAGCACAGTTCAAAAGAGACTTCAAAAAAGAAGCCCAAAGTCGCTATAAAACTTGGATTTGGCAACTCTGAGAGTAAGAGTAATAGGGAGGAAAAAATAATCTATGTATTTGAACAGACTGATGCATCAAATAGAGAAAAGGGATATCCCGATACACCAGCAGTATTAGGGAATATATTTGTAATGATTTCAGACTTTAAAACGTCAAATTGATTAGTGTGCGACTATAAAAATCTCTCTGAAGTTAAATTAAACATATTTTGGAAATCACAGTTTTTATTTAGACAAGGAAGTATATTAACAATTGTCAATGATCACTGTCAGCATTTCTCAGTTCCCTACTTTCTGAAGGTTTTTGGAGTTTGAGAAAAATTTACTCAAGACCAGAGAGGTTGTGAACCGCTGGTGTAGCACACACACTTAGTTCTCATATATTATTAATAACTAAGTGGTAATTACGATGTCATTTAGTGGCTAGTCAAGTATTAGGGGTGGTTTGTAAAGCACTTAAATAAAAAAATGACCAAGAAGAAAAGTAGTAATAGTTTCAAAAGTTTGGGGTCACTTGAATTTGGAAGAAAAGCAGTTTTCTTAAATAAAGATAATTTTAAACTAATCACAGATATATTTTTAGAATGGTAAAGTACAATTATCATTGCAAATGTCTGTTTCTTGGTTCAATATACATGAGTGTATACAGGCCAGCATCCATCACTTCAGTCTTCAAATGGTACTTGGTAATAGTAATGTGTTTACTCATTGTGTCAGAAGCTAATGGATGAAAAGGAAACCCTTGTGCAATCATGTTAGCACAGCTGAAAACAGTTTAGCTGATTAGAAAAGCTATAAAACAATCTTTCTTGGTTGAGCAGGTTGAGAATCTGGAGCATCACATTTGTTGGGTTGAGTAAGAGAACGCGAAACTCAACACCACAGTATATTCTTGTTCTTGTAAATGAAGGCTATCCCATTCATGGAAAACACAAAATTGTCTGGGTGACCCCAAACTTTTGAACTGTAATGTATAAAAACTATCTAAAATTAACTTCATAAACATTAGCTTAAAATTACTATTGTTATCTGATTTCTGGACCTTGTAAGATTACTTAAAATACACAAAAACACACATTTTGACACAAATAATCACATGGAACTCAGGAAAAATTAGTTACATATTTTACTAAGAAAGTTCTAATTATCTACAGTCTGCTTATTCCTACTAGTACAAGCCATTAATATGTACTAAACAAGTGTTACTTAGGCGTCCTTACAATGCAGTTAATACAATCTGATGCTGATCTTTTCAGTGCACTAGTTTAGAAAATATGAGCCGTTATATTCAGGTCATGAATGTGTGACTTGTATAATTTTTCTGGAGGGCTGTTTATCCAAAATACACGACGACGACAACACATTTCTTGGTATATTTATTTTATTGTAAGTGGGTAAGGAAAAGTGACCACATGTAACACACAATGTCCCTTTCATCATGAAATGCAGTTGTTATGATCTGACCAATTCTCACACATTAACACAGATTAAAACATGACCCAGGCCATTGTTCAGCAGCCTGACACGAACAGAAGACACTCCTGAGAGTTCAAAAGTGTTACAATGGAGTCAGTTTCCTATTATGGCAATGACAAGGCATCTTTTTCCCCAAACATCTTTACTTCAATAAAATCTTTCCTTGTGTCATCTCGTTAGAACATTTATACGTTTTTGCTGGCTGCTTATCTTCCTCCTACTGTATTTTTTACAAACTACTCCTTCTAAAATCCTTATATAAGCACTTGTTTTTTAATTAGGTTCTTAGGTCCTCGATAAATCCTTCTGTTTGTCTGACGAGCAAGCATTATGTGATACAGTCAGCTGCTAAGTAGTGAATTATATACATTAGCAAACAATGTAATAATCCCAGACATCAGTACAGAGAGGGTTTTCACATTGACAATATATTTTATGCTAATGCCATGCAACAATGCAGAATGTTGCATTTATTTCTTCTATGCATTTTTTTTCAAAGTTAAACATTCCAAACAAAGAAAGCACCCATTATATTCATAGAAACATAATGCAGCTACTGTTGTTTTAAATGTTTGCACAGGAAAACAAGAGTACAATACGTGGAGGGGTGGATTTGATTTGCATAGCCATAAACTAAAGACAGAAAAACAAATAGATATTCATGGTAATATCTACAGCAGTCAGTCAACGTTTTTGTTATGGTGGTGGAGTCCAGAGAAGAGACCATTGTGGGGACGTAAGTGGCTCAGAGTTAGACCAGTTTAAGACTTTTAGATCCTTGCTACATCTGAAATATAACAGTCACATTGGTGTCAAGACAAAACCTTAAACTATGCTAAATGAATCCCCTTTTTTTCTTCTTGGACGCAACTCACACACGAGGAAATAAATATTGTATGGGAAAAAAACTAGAGTAACATTGTAATACTGCATACATTTGGATAATGGAACTATGAGGACGAGGGAATTATGGGTAAAAATACTTCACAAAAGGACAGTGCCAAAAAGGTGCAATCTGTAACAGTCAAAAGTGCTCTCCCTGCTCTGTAATGTAGCCCGTTAAAATGATAAACTCTACACAACAAAATCTGTAAAAAGGTGCAGTCACACATATAAAAAAACACAAACTGCTTTTTCTTTTTTTGCAATTAGGACCAATATTAATAGTAAATCTAAAATTATACTTCAAAAACGACAATTTACAGATTACACCTTGTGGAGTGGAAATTTGTTAAGCAGCAAAAGTAACATATAATACTGTTGTTAAGAAAAAAAACAAACTAAAAAGATTCTCCAGTGACATCCATAGTGTTATTTTTTCACCAGAAACACCACAGATCATGGTGCAAACATTGTAAAAAATAAATACATAAATACGTACATACACAGGTAATTCATTCTTACATACACATACTATATCATAAAATAAGATTATAAAATCCATATGTACAGATGCATAGTCCGTCCAGGAAGAGGCCAGGTTCGTAGGATTTCCTCATTTTGCGGTAGTTTTGTGGCTGTTGAATTCAAAGTTTATTTATTTATGCTAATTGTGTTTGGCAACTTGGGACTATGCAAGAATACAGAGGCATGTATCTGTGTTTGGAACTTGTTCATGCCCCAGAACATAGAGTTAAAGTCAGAATTTAAGAGGTACAGGGCCAGGCGTGTGACTAGCTGCGTGATTAGATGTTTGACTGGGAGGCTCTGAAGTCTCTAGAGTTTGTGTGCGGAATAGTTGTGTCAAAGCAAACACAGAGGAGATAAGTACAGTACATCTTTTGGCCAGTAAGCGGACACCATCAGTCTCCCCCTGGTTTTTCAGTCCTGCTCCTGTCCCCGCGCTCTCAACTGCCCCCACAAACTCCCTGTACAGTCCTAGTATCTCTTTTAGCTTATCCATAGGCTCCAGGCTGTCCTCTGCAGCGTCTTGATGTGCGCTCAGGCACACATCACAGCGACTACATGGTTTCGTTCGCAAACAGGCTGCAGATAACTGAACCAGCGCGCTAAAACTATTGGACAGGGAACGTAACGCTTCATCGGGGGCCCAGCCAACACGTGTGGCCCGCTGACATCCAGAAGCCAGCCGCCTTGCCTCAGTTTGAAGAAGAGTCCTCTCAACTTCACTCATTGAAATTTGGCTTTTCCTGCTGCAATAAACACCACGAGTTGTGCCATTGTGGTTTAGGTCTGGCTCGTCTTTTAGGCCCTTTTCATCTGATTCATGGTTTAAAATTTCTTGTTCAAGTACGCCTTGTTCCAACACAAGCAAGAGTTGATCAATGTCTTGTCGTAAAGTAGCAAAGCCGCCCTTAAGCCCACCATAGTTTTTGTTAGTGAAAGGCCGAAGTGGATTTCCTAGTGATGTTGTTGGAGAAACTGGACAGGACACGAGTGGACTGAAGTCAGAGGAAGCAGTGGAGAAGGTAGAAAGTGGTCTAGGATTGTCCCTCAGCAGTGAAATGAGATTGGAGTTTGAAGACGATGACGTGGGGGGAGCAGGTGGAGGTGCAGGGCTGCTGGGTTTAGGCTTCGTCCGTCGGGAGAATTCAAACACAGTCATTTCGTCATCAAAGCTGACCCCATCCTCGCTGTCTCCGCTGAAGCAGTTGGCGTAAACAGTTCGACATCCACAGGCGTCTTTGTGCTGCTGCGGAGGGGTGCTGTCCGCCAGGGAGGACGTGGGTGAGTCTCCCCCCTCGTGCATGTTCATAACCCCTCTAAGCCCCACCGCCGAGTTGGGACGAGACTGCGGCTGCTCCGAGGACACACTGCCGCTGTAGATGCTGTTGAGGTTTGGGTACGACCCGTTTGTCCCATTGGCTCTGTTCATGTGCGACGTCACTTCCTGCGCTTCTTTGAAAGTGGCTATGACAACCTGCGCTCCATCTTCTAAAAACTCGCCTTTCTTTTCCGTTTTTGAGGCAAAGGACACGTCTTTTTCTTTTACAGGTCTTGTTCAGATCTGACAGTCCGCTAGCTACAGACAGCCCCGACCCAAACCCAGATGTGTCCCCGTTGATGGAGCTGGTTGAGGGGTAATCCAGTGTCCCCAAGATTTCCTGTGAGCGTGTCATGTACCACGGCAGAGCTTGGATCTTTCCTCTGAGGGCAGAAGCTGGAAGTCTGCCCCCCAGGCTGGTGGAACTTGTGCGCAGGTCTGACCCTGACCCGGACCTCCCAGAATCCCTGTTCTCGAGTCCCCCGCTGCCCGTGGAGCTGGTGGAGGTGAGGCTGAGTGGTGCTTCTGAGTTTTTGGGTGAAAGGCTCTCGTGGCTTAGAGACACCCTTCTAGGTCCGGACTGGATGGTGCCATTACGACTGCTCCAAGGATAGATCCCATTTGGAGGGTTTATAACGTCTTTAAATATGCTTTTGTTTGGGTCGGTTGGAGATACAGGAGAACTGGCAGGTAATGATAAGGGAATAAGGTTTATAGGACCAGTAGGTTTTGGGGGAACTGGAGGAGGTGCTAGTTTTGTACCTGAATTTGAGCGTGGCATTGAAGGCTGGTTTTTAACAGATGTGGCTATTCCGTTGCTCTTAACTTCAACATCCCCATTTCTATCTATAATATATTTGTCTTTCGAAACTCCATTCTCCTGCGGGACGTCTTTAGCTGGTTTCAAGCCATTTAGCGGCCTCTTTTCTTCGGTTTGTTGGAGTGTGCTGGGGGCGGTTGCTGGCTGTAGCGCACAGCCGTGATCAGAGGTGAAGAGAGAGGCAAACCTCCAGCTCCAGAAGTGACTGACTTAAACTCCATTGTTTCCGGCTCCATTTCCAGCAGATCAGAGGAGATGCGTCCCGAGGCGTCTCCGTTACAGTGAGCATACGACTGTCCCTTTTGGGGTGACTTTTGAGGAGTGATTTTAGGCTTGGGGGGCAGCTGAGGCTTAGGGGCCACTGGCGGTTTGACCTTAATTTCACGTTTTGGAGATGGCTTTGGAGGACTTGGCTGCTGTTTGTGAAGTTGATTGGCTTGAGTTTTAAGAGTGTCCACTTCCTTTTTGACGCTGGAGGATTTAGTAGCGAGGGGAGAAGGTGGCGCTTTTCCAGAAGATGAAGGGAAACCGTTCCAACTGCCACTCAGACGATTAGCGTTACATCGGTCAGCAAACTCTTTGTCTGGAAAGAAGCACAAAGAAATACAGTTATTGTAACAACACAAAATAGTAAGCATTTTAGATTTTTTTCACATTTTAAGAAAGAAAAGAGCTAAACAGGGATTTTCATCATAGGAATTCCAAAAAAATGCATGCTTCCTCTCGTATAAGTAGCTCTGTAAATAGAAATTAGTATAATTTAATTTAAACTATTTATGAAATTGTATAAACCACAAGATGATCAAAATGTTTGCAGAATAGAAGTTTATATGTACAGAGCAGGTTAGCCTCTAACAGCAATTTAACGTCTTAATTTTGATATATATATTTTTTAATCTCTATGGCAATTGACAGAATTAATTTAGAAATCATGGCAAATTGAATTAGCGGACTATTGACCTCTAAAGAAATTAAAAAAAACAACTGTATATTTCCTGTAAAAAGGTGGTATATATTGATAAAAATGATAACTACAGTATTTTTGGGGCACAACATATTGCCACAGCAGTTAGTGCTTTAGCCTAAAAGCAAGGGTCCTGGGATCGCCAAATGGGCGACTTGAGGCTTATGTGGAATTTGCATATGGTCTGTTCATGTCTGTGTAGAGTTCCTCTGGATTTTTCAGCTTCCCCTACCACTCAAAACATAGTAGCACCCTACCTCTCCTCTACTCTTGGACCCTTCTGAAAAAGAAATTCTGAGTCTCAGTGGGACTCCTGGTTAAATAAATGTTACTTTTAAAAAATGACAATCCAAAGAGAAATGGACAATATATCTTTGAATCTATTAGTGAGGTAAATTGTCAAATATGAGCAATGTTTTGTAAAATTTATCACAAAGGTGCAGAAATTCCCTTAGATCTGATCCTTATTTGGAAATGTAACATTTTTTTTTTTTTCTTTTTTTTTTTTTTGTTACAGACGATGTGTTTTTAACCTCATTTTGTGTCTCCACTGTAACAACACAATATCTAAAATATCCTTAACACAACATTTTAAATATTTTATAATAATTTAAAAACGGTACATTATCCAAATCACACAAACCTGAAAGATCTGGCACTGGAGGCGTGAACCTCTCCTTTGCGTCGAAAAACTCCTCCTCAGACTCTGATGCACTTTCCTTCACCAAAGAGCCGGCACCACATTTGGAGAAGGCGTCAACTGCATCGCATCTTCATCCTTCGAGAGTCGCCGCTCCGCCTGCGTCGCTTTGTTTCCAGGTATCGAACTTGTTCTTACAGGGACCTTCGGGGGGGTCTTTTTCTTTTTAATTGGAGATCTGTTGAAAGGCGTGCTGTCGATCATTCTCAAATCCCTCGAACTGGGAATCTTAGATATGCGTCTCATAGATTTAAGCGGGTGCTCTTCTTCCTCCTCATCGTCATCATCATCGTCATCGCTTGTGGCTCCGGCCGGACTGGGCATGAAGTCGGAGTTGGAGAGGTCCGTAAAGCACAGGTACGAGTTGTCAGCTCCGCAGTAGTTGAGGTTGGTGGGCCGCAGGGGGGCTTGTTGGGCTTTGGGCTCGAGGAGGTAAGGGTGGTGCACATCTATGGCTGCGGTTTTGGCAGAGGCGCTGCTGCTGCTGTCGTCCAGAGCAGCGCTTAGAGAGCCGCTGGACAAACTGGAGAAACTGCAGGTGACGCGTGGATCTGTGTGATACCAGTTGTTCTCTCTGTTAATGTCCTCATCCATCACTGTAAACTTCTTCAAACCACTTCCTGAAGCACCTTCTTCACCTTCTTTTTCTCTACTTTCCGTGGTCACGATGATCTTGACTTCCTGTTTGCCCTGATGCTCCTCTCTCTCCTGGCGGTCCTCCTCTCTCCTCTTCACCTCCGCCTCCCTCCTGCGCTCCTCCCAGTCCTGACTTGCGGGGTCATGGCGGTGCGAGTCCATGGGGTCGTCGTCATCGGAGGATTCTTCTTCTGAGTCACTGCAGCAGCGGGAAACATAACCTAATGACACAGTAAAGGTGAACAGATGATAAACAGAAAAGACATGTTAGTAAGCAAATAAAGGTGGTCTTGTTCGGTAAACTGTAATAGGTTGCATTCACGTTCAAAATTTAAATTATCAGTTGAAGAAGAAGGGCAATGTCATTGAAAGAAATATTGAATCAGATCTTAGGATATGACCATTATCTTTCTGGGCAAGGATGAAACTAACCTTATAATATTTTATTAAATATTATATTATAATTGAATCATTTCATATTAAAGGTGGACTATGCAAATGTTTGGATTGAGAGTCCTAAACCTCCTTTAATCTAGTAATTTTGCTTGACATGTTTCACAGAAGAGCATAAAATTTAGCAATCTCCATAAAACAAACAGGTTACTCCATCAAACCAAGTTGTCAATTAAAATATCTAGATTTGAATAAATGAAACAGATTGTTATAGATGTTTACTTCATTGTTTCTCTCTAAACTACTGTGGTACAATGGCTGCCTCTGGTGGCGTGTGAGGCCCTGTGCAGTTTGAATATTTAGTTTAATATAGAGATAAATCTATTTTGGTCAATGGTTATTTAACTCTCTTTTCTATGGTTAACTCTTATATTAGACCTGAGTCTAATTTTAAGTCATAACAACAAGCTCTAAATAAGGTATGATCAAGCACGAGTTTAGATTTGGTGTTACTTGGATCCCAAAATATTAGGTTCTCAAACTTTTCACATCAACTACCAACAAAGTTAGTATTTTGCTTTCCGAGTGCCACCAGATCTAAATCCAAACTTTATCAAGTCTAAATTTCAGCTAAATATTCTTTAAAATGAGACTAAACTAGCAATTCTAAAATAAACTCTATTGTGGGTAGGTGATTTTTCTTTTACTCCAAAATGACAATAGCTTTGCTTCTAAATCAAACAAATATTCAAACTGGAGAAGATTTTAGGTACCACCAGATGTAGCCCACAGTTTGAGAATTAGTGTTCTTACTAGTGATGTATATCTGTCCTATGATATCGATCCTATGATATCGATCCAGCCTGGCTGTGCCTTTAACTGAACATAAAAGAACATTTACATGCTGATCTTGAGCTACATTTTACAACATCTGATAATATTTGAAACGTTATTTATATAAAAATGTAAAGTTGTTACTTGAAGCACAGTAACATAACAGTATAGGACACATTTTCTTCTCTACTCCCTACACAAGTATTGGTTGATATTGGTAGATATCTAAAGCCAAAGGTATTTGAACTGAGAAAGATGGCTTGCTGCATCCTTAGTTCTTTCATAATATTTTCTGCTTTAGTTTGTATGTAGATCATGTAAATTATACTTTGAATCATTGGGACACATGAGATAAGCAGGTGTCGGACTGTCCACCCAAAATCTTACAGAGTGCACCTTTAATCATAGACCAGCTAAAAAAAACAAAACATTATATTCTCAATCTTCACCTAATGTGATTAACGTGAACACAATCTATTAAAATACACGTTTCATTGCCTGTATTTACTAGCATTACTGGTACTGGCTTGTGACATTCATCAACATAAGGTGTGAAAAATGTCTATAGAAATCTAAAGCCAGAAACTGTATTTGCTCACTTGTCAGGGATTCATAGCACACGCCCTCTACAACGGCGAACTTCCCACACACACCTTCTTCAGCAGGTATCCGGTGCACCCTCACTTTCGGGCGCCCCAGACGGAAGACATTGACATTGGGATCCACCAGGAGTCTGCAGTAGCCTCCCAGCAGACATGCTAAGTCTTTGGCTGCCAGAGAGTCCATCAGTAAGGCAAATGGCTGGGAAGGGATTGCAAGGTTGGAGGAGATTAGGTAAAGCGGTAGTGACAAACAAGCCACAGCAGGGTACAAAGAAGGAAAGGCCGTAGAGTGAGAGAAAGAGAGAGATCGTCACTTCACTGAAATAACGCTGAACAATTTAGATAAAACATCAAATACATGTTTCTGACTTGCTTTAAATGTATGTATAGTTTAAAATATAAGAGCTGCTAAGTGAATTCTAAAATCAGGGTCAATGTTATGCTTCCTCAGCTCAATGTTTCCATACTTGGAAGGTTACAAATTGTAAAAACTACCTTCATTAGCTTTAGACATGTTTATAATTTTCTCAATTTTAGCTAAAGCTCAACTCAGTGATATTTTGATTCATATTAATTCTATATTGTCTTAGATTGGAGGACTGAGGATCAACTGTTGAGATAATTTACATACAGTATATAGGGTTCAGTTTAAGTAAAACTTGTAGTAGTCATTTTTTAACTAACAAAACAAGTACAGTAAATAAAAATACAACAAAATCATCAGTTCTGCATGTTAGAATAGAAAAATAGATAGGGCCTTTTGTATTACTAAGTCTTTTTAAATAGATTTAAAGAGATTATAGTTTACAATACCAAATTTTATAATAACTAAATAATAATACTAATACATAGTATTAAAAAAAATCATAATCCTTGTTTGCAAATGTCTAAACAAAAGGGTTAACATACTGTCAACATAACAAGACCAAAAAAGAGGCTGGTTATTGATTATGTAATAAACAAGCCTTTACTAAATAATTGATTGCTAATGCTGCAGTGCTAATGTGCTAAACGTGACCGTTGGAACTGTTACATTGATTTACGTACAATTAACTAGCTGACCTACACTGATGGCTGCATTTCTTTGATAGTCACCTCCCCTTAGGCTGCTGTATGATGAGCAAAGACTGTGTGACCTATATTTGCATGAGTGGGAACATGGTGCAAGGAGGATTCATTTTTCTTATCTGTGTCAGTGTGTAAGTGCCTCCGTATTGAATGTGAATTGTGAATTATACAACACTCTGGGTCTATTTTAGTGTGCTCTGTACCTTCATGTCGTGCAGTGAGATCCGCAGCAGGCTGACTTTCTCCGACTCCGACAGCAGCTCCACTCGACTGATGCTGCTGAACTCCACCAGCGTCGATATCACGTTCAGTTTGTGGTTGATGATTTGGCTCATGCCGTACTTTGCTCCAACCAGGAGGCTCACTGGGACTTCTCTGTCCTGGAGCTGAGGGGAAAACAGGATTTGTAAATTTTACCATGACAAATCATCTGCCCTAGGGTTACAGTTATAATGCACAATGTTATTTGATACTGCATTTCAAATTATTGATCAGATGATGGAAGACAGTCAAAATTAGACATTTTGTGGTCACTACACTGGAAATACAAAAAACTGGGTGCATTTAAAGGTTAAAACTATCTTCTATCAGAGGTCAGTAGACTGTCAAGTAAAATATCTTTCCAAATAGTAATGCTGCCTCACTAAATATACCAACATGAACAACTTGACCGTATGCACTAAATTACAGCAGAATAAAACCTACCATCATAGTGGCATTGTACGATCGACCTCCATATGAAATGAGCTCTCCCAGCTGAGTGAGGTAGGCCAGACGAGCCTGAGTAGCAGCTATGACCTGCAGCAACATATTGACAATGTGATTATGGCTCATTATAGCATAAAGCAATGCTTCTTGTCAGTATCTACCTTCTGCCGTGGCTCCAGCAGAGCCTGTATTTTTTGAGGTGGTAGCTGATGGCTTTTCGCAGGTCCTTCTCTCTCATGTTACCAAGGAGAGTCGGAGAGATGAAGCTGTCCAGGCCAAATTCTTTCCTGTCATTTACAAAGACATTATTAGGTTATAAAAACATAATTGAATGCACATCAATATGAGGCAAACAAAGTTAAGTAATTGTATTTATGTAACAGGTCACCTGATGGTTGCATCGAAACAAATAAGAATGTTAAAGGTGATGCAGAGGTCAACTTAACCTGACATGTGCGTCACCTGAGTCACCTCAGATAACTGAATACTTTCATAGAGCTAAATGACAGTAGCAAGATAAGTTACATTCTTGAATAACCACTCAGAGACTGAAAGTCATACAGTATGACTCACGTAATGCTCTTGATAGATGTCCTGGTTTGTCCACAACTATCAAGTCTCTCGTGCATGTGCAGAGCTGCCAGTCGCAGAGCTGTGTTACACTTCATCTCGACAGCAAACCGCTCCTGCAGCACATCGCCAACACTCTGGAAACACAGGGGAAAACACACAGGTATAACTCTATAACTGTTACACTGAGCATCAACATGACTGCAAAACAAAAGAGACACATGCAGCAGTACAAACACAGCTGCAGAGAGAAGATGACAAAGGAATCTCCCAGAGACAAGTCTGAAACAAAGGAATCTCCCGCTGTAAGATTTGTCACATCAGGATGAAACACAACTTCAAACTGATTAAATGTCACAGGTACAACCACTGCTGAACTCAGTCTAGCTTTGAGGAAACACTTCCAATTCAACATGAGAGGTCTGACAAATACAAAGAAACAACACTGATGTATGTTTCTGATATAAATGGATGATGACTGCGAACCTGTAAAAAGAAATACTCAAAAGCAGAGGAGTCTTCCTGTAGCAGGTCCATTGGGTCTCTGGGAATGAAGCACACTCTGAACAGGCATCTGTAGTCGTGGGTGTCTTTTTTCTGCACCACCTGACAAACACACAGACACAGTGTTGTTAGTGTAATGTAAGACTGTGTACAGTAATTTCTATTTCCAGAGTTTCACCTTCTGAATGAGCTCATCCTCGTGCAACAGCAGCAGTTTGGTGATGCTGTACTGCTGCTCTAGCACCAGGGAAAAGTACTCGATGGCCCGGATGGACAGTTTATCCTTCAGAGTCAGAACAATGTCCTGGCACAATGAAAGAAAAACAACCTTTTAGCTCCCTTTAAAAAACAAGTTTCATCACTGTCGACAGGGGGGAGATTTGTTATTGCTGAGAATAAAACAAGCAGAAACAAAACACTGACAGATATACAAAAATACCTGTTTGAGCATTTAGGTTTATATCAGCAGCTTAATTAGCTCAGATAAATAAATATGTTTATCTTAAACACCCCATTTTGGTTATTATGTCTGTAAAGTCATGATTAGCTTTTTTATTCAATTATTTATTCATTATTAATTAAAACACATTACAAAAAACATTAGTAATCAAATAATATTATCCAAACCTGTGACTGATTTATGCGTTTTTGCTTTTTATAAAAAGAACACATAACTGACATAATTTCTTTTGGACTGCTCAGTCTGCAATAACCTGAAGTCTCAAACCTCCTGCTCACATTATTAAAAATACAAACCTTGACTGTGGTGGTGTTATCAAACTTGAAGGCCTTGGTCTGTCCATTTTCCAGATAGACTTTGAGGACATTGGGCAGGAAAAGAAGTGAGTTTCCCTGTCAAACACAAAAGACATGATTCAAAAATATGAATTTATTTCAATAACAAAAACTTTTACATAAACAACTACAAGAAATAAGCAGATAATATTATAACTACAGACTGAACTGAAAACAGGCTAGCTTGAAACAAAAAGGATTGTTTGATTGATTGATTTGCTTATTGATCAGGTAATAAGCAAATAATAATATAAATATAGAGTTGAAAACAGGCAAGCTCGAAATAAATTGATTGACTGATGAAAACAAATTTTTCATTAGAGGTGAATATGTATTTTTCTTTAAAGAGAAAAATAAAATTGTTGCCATAATTGACATGACATGAATTAGACAACAGTGTACCTCCCTGCATGTCTCTTTTAAAATGTATCAATCATCCATGTTATTGCAAACTTAGAATAAAAAAAAACATACTGAATGAGAAGCTAAACTAAAAACTCTAGTCCAGCACCTTAATATGTTAAACATGTTTTTCATGAAATTTAAATTTGTCCTACTCAATTTTTTAACAGTAAACAAACACATGCATTATTATAACCACCAACAACGTTTTTTTCTTTAGTGAGGAAGAGAAAAAGTTGAGTTATCTGTGTTGTAAGAAAAAAAATACATAAATAATAATTGTAGTGATAAATTGTAGTGATGTCTAAAGGGCTTTATGTTGGGGACTCCGTTTTTAACAATTCAGAATAAACTATTTTGATAACAAGATAGAAAAAAAGTTGTTAAGAAATAAAAAGAGAATCTAGTCTTTATGATTTTGTTTTTTTTTGTCTATAAAACTTCAAAAAATGTTTGTTATAAAGTTTTCTGTGTGTATCACTTTTTTCCAAACATACTGTAAGTGCATTATAAAAAATTATAACTTGTCTAACCTGAGTGTGCCCATTGACCACCACCTCCTCTGCAAAGCGCACTTTAACTGGATTACTTCTCAGGCGGGCCCTCTTCTCCGCCGACATGATGGACGACTTTGGATTCTGCAAACAAACAGTTCCCCGGCGTCATTACAGCGACACACAGAGCTTGATCTTGTCCGCCTCAAAGCAGATTGAAAGACATTACACCCAAACAACACGACAGCAGCCCACATTGTGATTACACTGGCTGTATTTATGTTGGCAATCTTTGAGTTAATCCCTTTCAGAAAATGTGCTATCACATGCTTAGAGAAACAGTCTACAGCAGCCTTTGGTGACACTTTCATAATTCATAGAAAGTGGGGTGTTTTCTCATGTAGAGTTGTTGCATTTTGTCAATATCTCCTTTGTACTCACCGTCATGTGCCGTAGGATGGTTACAGTGATACAATCCTCCATGTCTCTGCAGAAACAAGAATCACACACCAGAAAGAGTTCATTATCTTTGTGTCCAGCTGTCAAATAAGCACTTTTTCTTTTGACCTTTTGCCCTTGCCTTACTAATCTTCTCATACACACACCCTGACCCTGTGATTCATGTAAGAAATGCAGTCCAGCAAACAATATGGAGCATTTATTAGCGTGGATCTTTGAGACACACTGGCCACTATTGTTCTGAGGAGTGCATAAGTCAGCTGAGAAATGGACTAGAACGACAACAGAGATTTGCTTTTGCCATTTGTCTTACCTCAAGACGTTTTCCACCTGCTCAGAGCTTAAATCTTCCAGCACTTTGTCATTGATCTGTAATACCTGGTCCCCCGGGTAGAGGATCCCATCTGCAGGACTCCCTACAGACAAAAGACAGCATAAGAAATCTGTGATGAATAAACCATAAGATCTGAAAATACAAATCCTCAAATCATTGGGTTAAGTTATGTGCATAATTTACTGTATGTTAACACTAGAAGAAGAATATTTGATTATAACGGTAAATCATGAAATCATAATAAGCTTTGGTAAATTTGAAAAAGACTACAGTAGAGTATTAGTTTATAGAAAAAAGTTGTTCTCTATTCCCAAACATTAACTGTATGTATGCATTAACTGTTTGTATGCAGTGTTGCAAATCAATCACTGTAGAGCTGCAACAAGTTAATAGATCAATCAAAACTAATTGATTATTGAAATATTCATCAACAAATTCTAAGGAATTTGTTTAATTTCACATCCCAAAGCCTCAAGTTATGTGCTGAGAGAAAAGGTTTCATGACTCAAGCAAAACTCGAAGAAAAAAATGCATAGTTTTATCTCAAATGTATGTAACCTAAACTTAGACCACAATGTTTTGCATTGCTTGGATCATCATTTGACATTTTAATGCATGATATATTAAAATCTATTATGTTACGCAGGCACATATAATGAGATTGCAGCAGAAAGTTGTACAGTGTAGTGCTTTCACAAATATAAATCTTGTAAATAAATTTTGTGCATTAACCTAAATAGAGTCTGCTTTCACACACACCCACAGAACGACACATGGTTTTTCAACATGGCTGACTCAGCGGAGAGCTCCAGGACTTGAGGGGTTACGATTATTCTGGGCTCCATCCAGCTCTGCTCTGCTTTCTCTGGTTATTTATACTCATTTGTCTTGGGGCGAGAGAGTGCGACTGAGGCACAGCCGTTACAGCTTAACACAGGCGGACCGATGCAGACATGAAGAAAACAGCAAGAAATGTCATCTTTCACATATGTTTTCCACATACCCTGTCCGTCTAAAGCCGATGTCTGTCCCAAATTTTTGACCCACTGACAGAAGGGCAGCGCTGCTCTGAAAACCTTTAGACACACAGCCCAGACGTCCAGCCCCCTCTTACACAACAGCTACGCCAATATCCTGAGCTAGGGCTGTTTTTTAAGTCTTTCTCCCATTTTTCATCAGCGTCTCAGTGAACCCTGCAGTTATTCCTAAAATATTTTTACTATACTATTATTGTTGCACTGCAGGCTAATCACTATGGTAACAGTACAGTTAAACTTACAATATATTCAACACAGAATTTATGTTTTTGGGTGTGTGTCTTTAAACAGTATCACACATGAATATAAATAATCTGACAAGAATATCAGTGCAGCTAATTTAAAAAGCAATCAAAAAACAATCTTTTTCAGATTTCAATACTTTGGATTAGGACTGATTGCAGGTATTGTGACTGCAATTAATCAGAAATGTCATATGCTTTTAAAATGGGCTTCTCTTCAGATTTTAACCATTTAAGACATGTTTTTGCACAGATTTAAACTTCAAAGCAGGCATGTCCAAACTGCAGCCTGGGGGCCAAATGCAGCCCTTGGACAATATTTTGGTGGCCCTCAGATTTTCTGCTGAAGTGGCCCAGATTACAAAAATGTATTCATTTTCACTGCCATTGTGAACAATTTTGTCATCATAATAATAAAAAAAAAACAGTTTGATGTTATACAAACCTAAAAAAGTGTTGTGGCTCATCAAAACTAAGTCAAATGCATTTATTTTTAAAAAAGTTCACTTAATTTCCATCTATTATGTGGCCCTCCGCTACACATAGTTTTTAAAAAGTTTGGACACCCCTGCTTCAAAGAAAGCGCTTTTTTACACAGAATAAGACAGGATATTTTGTTGTTTATGGATAAAATTATGGGATTTTACCAGTTGCATCTTTTCTGATTTACTTTCAAATTGCAATTTCGACTTGCTTGGGACTAAACTTTTCATGCTACATTTGATGACTATAACTATACCACTAAACATTGATGGTTTGGGTATTTTTAGAAGAAAAGTAGTAATACATACTGAGCTTTTTAGATACCGTTATCAGTGTCTACTATATGAATCCCCTCAGTAGATAAGGGTCAGATGTAGTTTGTCAAGAGTAAACTCCACTATTGGCAACACAACTCATTTGTCAAAGTGGACCATTACAGATGAGACCTGTACAAGTAATTTATCAGATTAATGAAAGTACAGTAATGTTGTTCCTGGTCTTTTGCTGCCCCTTTGTCAAAGTTCCCCAAATAAAGACTGATTGGATTAAGAAACCATGAGCAGGTGGTGCTGTTGTTTTTGTGGCTTTCCTGGCACACTGCCCTTCAGTCAAAATGCCAGGCTTTAGCCAATGTTCACTTAATAACACAAAAACATCCTTGTATGCGTTTCTGCTCAAGCTATATTAACCTCAAAGTTCATACGTACATGTTTAAAGGCTTATGCATGCTGTGGCTAATGAAAGGCTACAGGAAATGAAAGTAAGTCTATGGCCCCCTAATAATGTGAAATTCCAACATGGGGCGGCAAACATATGAGACTCAGTGTAGTTTAAATGAGTGACATTTTAGTGAATAAACACTAATAGCTCATCCAAACAACACACAGATTCACACCTTATAACTAGATGAACAACTACAACCAGCCAGTAAAAATGCATTATATTTATTCAGATTACATACATTGATCCGACCCATGACCACATGGACCGTGATTCTGAAACTTCCTAAGTCAGATGTTCTTCCTTTTGATAACAGACAAAGAATCACTGAAGAAGAACTGAATAAACTTCAGGTCTAAAGAATAATGCTGAAGAAGATAGTTAATTCTGTTTTTGAAAAGGCTTTTAAAGTAAAATCTCTGACATTTAAAGTAATGCTCTCTTCAAAGTAGTATGAGTGGGATAAGCTCATGTTACAACTAAAAAAAGTGTTAGTGCTCAAAACTAATGGACATGAGACAGCGTAGGGGTAAAAGCAACTTTTATGGGTGAAAGCTTTGTTTGGTGCAGACAATATAGATGTCAAAATACTACAAAAATGTACTTATAGCATGTAAACAAATACTTTTTTTAAATCTTTGATCCATGTGTAAAATATGACTGTTTACAAATATTCTACAAAATCCACATTTTGAGCCTCATAAAACACTGTTCTAAATTTCCCAGATCTGTGATGTCACGGTTAGATCGCTGAGATCTTCTGCTCTGTTTCTAAGTTCAGAAAACGTCTAGACTCGTTTTGAGCATTTTTGTACCACTAGTGTATCAGGCAAGATTGGTTTGAGTATTTCCAATTTGGAGTTTTCTTTGCAGCTAGTAAATAGAGCAATAACACATGACTTTAATGTGTTTTTTATTACACAGTTTTTAAGTTCTAATACATGAGATCCCAAAGTTAAGCATTTTAAAAGCCAAGAGCAATGCAAATAATTTGTTTCTTACCTGGAGAGATGTCCCTGACCAGCAGGGGCGGCTCTGTGGTGAGGGTGAAGCCATGGCCTGTGCTGCTGTCCAGGACTGGGTCTCTGGTGATCTGCAGCTGGAGTTTGGCCTGGAAGTTCTGATTGGTCAGACTGTTGGATCGCTGTGACCTCCCATCGCCTAGCAACCGCTCCCTGCACAGGTCAGAGGGTAAAGGTTACGGGGTGGAGGCATGATGGGTTTGGTATTAATGAATGAATAATTGTGTATGGACCAAAAGACATGTGTTTCATATTTGTTTTCATATGTTTTATCATGGCTTGAGACTGTCCCAAAACGCCTACAACAAAAATAATTAATGTGACTTGCTTGTGACTGCGTACATTATAATTACAGTAAAAAAAATTATCCTGGATAGCATATATATTAAATTGTATATCACATATATATTTTTTTCTGTTACAGATTTCCCACTTTATCTTGACATGAAAAGTTAAAAGTTGATTGATTTGATATTGATCCATGTATTCTGCCCGCAGCATTATGTATATAAAGAAACTACACTTCAGTTCTTGTTATCTTGGCTTACATCAAGTATTATACGAGGTTATAATAGCCTACTCCCTACTACAGAAGCACAGACAGGCTTGAAAGGACAAAACTACAGTTGTTGTCTACACAAGTCTCCTAGGTGCTATACTGATGATAAATCAAGACTTTTTGCCTCATTTGGTCTGCTTTATATCATTCTACTTATGTACTTATGTCCAACATCCCACAGGGCTGTGGCCTGTAGCAAAGAAATATAAAGTTATTTCTAAAGGACAAACTTTATGAACTCTGGTCTCACAAAAAATGAAAGGCCACAGAGCCATTATGTTGTTTTTCTCAGTTGCATTTTCTCGTTCACCAGGGGACAACACTGTAAACTGTGTATACATTTTGTTTGAATATAAAGATGACACACAGTCCCTGAGGGTGCGTGTCTGGGTCAGCTGTTTGTGAGACCTCTTCCTCTGAGCGAGTGAAAGAGGCATTTCTTCACATCTTCACACGCTTCTTTTACTAAGAGAGAAAAACCACTCTGCGGACAACAAGAGAGCAAGGGGCACTTAAAAGCATAATTGTGGCCTCCTCTGGGTGTGTTTCTGTGTTGGAAAGAGACGGTCCGGTTTTGAATCTGTACCAAACCCAGTGCCGTGTGCTTTTTGGATCGGATATGTGGTGTGTGGTCTGCTTGCACCAAAATAATGAACTTTATTCTCTTCAATTTATGGTCTTATAAAGTTGTGTTGAATATATTTGTTTTCTATTTTAGTCAAACACACTAAATGGTAGGGAAAGATTGTTTAAGCAAAGACATGCTACAAGGAGTGCAGTCGAACAGAGACAATTTTGATTGAATAAAGACTTGTCTTGTCGACTAAAAAGGAGTGTAGCAAAAACAATCTATTTATATGTAAAAAAGCAAATCAATCCAATTATTTGCTCTTAGTTTGTCAGCAAGCATTTTTGTTGTTGTTCTATATAAACATTTTTCTCAGTGTCTGAGTCAACTAAAACACTGACTAAATGATTGACTACTAAAAACAACTAAAACAACAACTAAAAACCTGTAGTTCTAAATTAGTTTTACACTCTATGCATAAAAGCTGAATGCTGCCTAGAAACACACATTACACCTCTCAATAAAACACTATTTTTGTACTGATCTGGTGTGTTGATGTCACAGCTAAAATGATTTGTGTTCCTGTCAGTGTTAGCTGCGTTTTATCACCAATATTACACTCAAGCAGTGATGACAAGTTATGAAAAAAGGGTTTATATGAAGCAAAAGTCAATTATAGCCTGTCTTATACTGACATTTTCCATAAACAGCTTAGTGTGGAGATAAGCAACTAAGGTGGGGTCTGTCATCCTCTCATAATGCTGCTAAAGGTAGTGTAAGAATCCTCTAAAACGATTTCCCAACTCTCATTAAAGCAGTGATATGCTGTTTGCATTTGTTTTAGTTGTTCACTGTTTTTGTTGGTGGTGGTTTTTTAGGTCTCAGTCTAAAAGAGTTTGATTCTGTTGTGTAAAATTAACAGTTTAGTTAAAAATTACCGCTAGGAAGAATTTACATCTGTTCGGAAAATACTGGAGTCGGCAACATTATGTTCATCACTATGATCAAGTTTATACAAGCCTGTAAGTAATAATGCTGCCTGCAAAATATGTATGTAGTGGCGCAAAATTAAATAAAATATATTTAACCTTGTTTAACAAATCCCTACCCAAAGTTTTATTTAACTATAATTAATACAAATATTCATATTCACAGTAAGGCATGTATGGTTCAAAAAGGTCACATAGCCACTTTACAACGATAAAATTACACATGCACGTTAGGGAACACTTGATAGTCGGAGGTTGAGGCGCCACGTGTTCAGGCAAATCGCCTCTGCTGAGCTGCCCCAGGGCTGCTACTGTCACTGAGTAGGGAGGTGTTCATCTCACTGTGAAGCGCTTTGTGACTCTGTGTCTGTGAAATGCGCTATACAAATAAAGATTACTTACTTACATTTAAATTCAGCTGCTTGTTACCATAAAATCTTATAATGAAGGGACGGGGCTTATTAGTTTGGTACAGGAAGTGAACTAACTTCTCTTTCTAAGATGAATAAAACGCAATAGGTCCTCTTTAAAAGGTTTAGGTGAAACCATTAAAAAGTTCTATATTTAATTTTTTTATTTGTACGTTTAACTGACTCTGGCTGGTTTGATTGTAAAAAAAAGGGAGTTTAAACTTTCACTTAATCTTTGAGCTTTTCCATGGGTTGGTATTTTTTCATGAACAAGAATTACGGTTTTAAGAAAAAATGGAAAGCCACACACGGCCCTCTACCTCTCAAGGGGTTAAGTCTCTAAATAAGTGGTGTTTTTTTAACTTCACAATAAGGTAAAATACAGATGACCTTCCCAGTGCATACCTGCTGAGTGACTCTCGGGTGCGTCGTATTATGGTCCCCACCACCTGCTGCACACGGCTGGTGCTCCGAGCTGGAGACCTGCTCCTACATCGCTCCTTCTCCTCCATTTATCTAGAGAAAATACACAAAAGAAATGAGTTACAGCTATGAGTCTGGACAGAAATAAAATGAGAGTGGAGATGAAAAGACCTCTGCGGGGCTTTTATATGTCAGTGCCAAGAAATAGCAACGTAATTTACATCTTGGCTTCAATGTTTTGTTTGTTGAACATAGTTTTGGCCTTGAATGCAATAATAATGATATAAGTGTGAAAACTAGAAGGAAACTTACAGAGGAAAAATTAATGCATAAGAAATGTAGGTCACAACAAGCTAAAAGTAAAATTATACGGAATGCGTGATATTGTTTGCAATGCTGTTGAAGTACAAAATGTTCACTCCGGTTATTTTCTGCTTAGCCTGCTTTTTAATACACTGTCTGGGTGGGGAAACATGAAGGGTGGATAGTTTTGTTCAAGCCTCAGGGAATAAGAGCTGATGAGTTCTGAATCCAGACCAAATCTCAAGACTTACAGCTCACTTCGGGATTTTATGTCTCTGCAAATCAATACATCTGCACTAAAGCTACACAAGGCCACTTCCTTTCTTGCTCTATGACAGAAAGATACTGTACTCAGGTAGGAACCATTAGATTTATTTTGTCCATCGAGAGGTGAGCAACATAAAACTGACCAGGCTGCGCCACAGAAAGCTGAAGAGTGATTGTCATAAAGTCCAGTGTTGCCAATCAATACAGTTAACAATGATAAATGTGCCTTTAAAATCTGGCAATCAATTCCTTGCCAGCGCTGGGAGGTTAAAGTTTGATCCAAGCACTAAAAGATGAGGAAACTTCTGCAAGCCAACAGCTCTGTTCTGATGATGACAAATGTCTGGCTGTGTGCCCTAAACTTCCCACCTTTACTCATAATAATTACTGTAAAGAGGAAGTAACTAATAAACTTACTCAACTAAACAATGTAACTTAAGCTGATCAAGTTAGGAAAAATGCATTGTTATAAATGTGAGTATTATATGTAATCTATAAACACATTTCTGATTAGTGGAAGCAATTAATGACTTTCATACTCTAAAAAATGCAATAGATAGATATATTATACATACATCACAGTTTCTACCTTAGAATAGTCGGATATATTATGTCAGATGCTAGAGCCTTTTTTCTCTATAACAACATAGTACTATGCCAAGAAATATCTAAAAGCTCATTTTACACATTTTCAATCATTGAAGAAATATTCATATTAGCTGCTCTCATCTATATAAATATATTGGTCTGTAGAATGATGTGATGTCATGTGACTGGAGGTTTTTGATTTACATGTTATGTTTAAAAATTGGCTCAGTATTAAAATCTGAAAATATGTCTATGGTTAGACAAGAAGGCAAAAATATTAGCCTAATTAAGATAATTATTTGTATTTAAAAACATGTTGTATAGTACAATTCAGAAATAACAGTTTTTGCAGTATTAGTCTGGACATTTTGTTATTTGTGAAGGAATGATTGTATTTCTAAAACTGCAACCTTTTGTGATTTTGCTAATTATGTTAATTAAAATTGCAATTTCATTTGATTGTGAGAATCTTGCTGCCTTACTTATATACTCAGTGAAATATTCTTAACATTACCTTTCCCTGTTTGGGATATTAAGTGTCTTCTTACAACTAGGAAAGTCTGTGTAATGCCTCATTCGTCCAGAAGTGATCCATAGTAAAAAAGCTTCAAGAAAAGTAGTAATAGTCATAAGAGCAATAAACATGTTGGTACACAATTAGCAAATCACAAAAGTTGCAATTTTTTAAATACTTGGGATAGGACATTTCACTTCAGTCACGATTCGATTCATTTTTGATTTTGCAGCCACAATTTTTTATTTTGTTTGACTTCATTAGTTTATCTTAATTAACTTTTTTTTTTTTACCTTAAGAGATAAAATAAACCATAATAAATTACACTTAAAACAAAGCCACTGTTGTTAGTGCTCAGAACTTGTATTTTTTATCAACTTTTGAACATAAACAGTAAAATTAATGTCCATAATTAAAGATAGCAACATAATGATGCATATTCAGTCAGGTCTTGCACAAGTTCACGCTTTGTTTCTTCATAAATGTGGCTAATATGTTTGTATTGTTATTTGTTTATACAACTGCAGAGTGTGTAAGTCAGTGGCTGCACTACAAAATGTTCAGTGATTTTCTACAAAACAACAGTTGGTCTGATATGGACAAAATGGCAAAAATTTTCCAAAACACATGATTCTTTTACTAGTGTGCAAGTTCACACACCTTCATTATTTTGTCATTACTTTTAGACACATTTAAAATATAAACAAAGTTCATAATTATTAAACCATATGTCTCAATCATAATGCTTGTCAGAAAAATAAAAGTTCTCCCAAATTGTGCTGCTCAATCAGCTGAGTTCAGTTTGTATAGCCTATATTCCATTAACTTTCAAACCCACTAATGCAGAGGTTAGTTCATGACAAGACAATTACATTTCAGATCCAATTTATATGAGCTGCAAGCATTCAAAGGCAACGCTACTAACAAGGTAAAAGCCAACTTCGTCTTGTTAGCAGCTTGAGTGTAGATGTGATAGCTGGGACAGGGCCAATGATGACTAGCCACACTGAGTAATGTACTAAAGACACGCCGAGTGGGTTTGTCCCATAAGAGGATTATACACAGGCCCTTGTGCAGCATAGCATAGGCCCGCGATGGTCAGGGTGTCACTTTAGCACTTCCCGCTGATCCAGATTGAGCCAGATTGACCAAAAGGATGAGGCGGGATGAAGGGGGACAACAAGGTATCTGACAGCTGTGGACCAGGAAGTGATTATTTACAAACATTAAGAAAGACAAAGCAGGTGCAATAGAGGATTCTTAGTTTGGTTTATTTTTGTTCTTGTCTTTCAACATGCTCTTGAGTTATTTTGCGTCGCCATCTTAAGTATTAGAACTTAAACTATAAGATCTTAAATCTTACATAGGCTAAGTAATCAAACAATCTTGCCTGATATCCTAATGCTGCACAAACGCTCAAGATGAGTCTGGATGTGTTCCTTAAACAAAGTGCAGAAAAGCTCAGAGATTTACCTATAACATCACAAATCTAAGATAAGATGAACAGTGTTTTAGAGGAATAGTATCTCACAGATAAAACTCACACGATTAAAAACTAAAAAAAAAGTTAAATCTGTTAAATATGTCCTTTAAGAATTGACATTACTGGTTACGCAGAAAAATAACTGTATAAATGGCTTTAAGGTTAAATACAAAGTGTAGATGGAGTTTGATTGGTTAAGCTGTAAATTACAGACATAATAAATACAAGTAGATAGGTTACAAGTGCAAATGTTATCTATATAGCTTTGAAATAATGTAACAGAGAAGAAATATTCACTCTCCAAACTTCTGTCCATTTGACAAAATTACATTTTGAAATCTACCTGGAAGACTGAGGAATTACGCAAGAAACGCAAGAGGTATTTTCATCAACAAGCTTGTGCAAAATCATATTTCTACAGTAACTTCTATATATCTTTGCACTCTCTATCAGCAGATTGTTAACAATTGTTTACAAATGCCAACAGCACAATTAAAGAGAAATCAAAAAATAAATCTCCTGAGTTTCTCAGGAGGATATTATTTTCGATTTTACAACTTGCTTATTATCACACCTTTTGAATCTGTCATTGATTTATCCATCTCTGTCCCAGAGTCTCGTGGTCACGTTGAATTACCGGCTCTGTTACAGTAACTTCCTTGTGTTTGACATCACTAAAGCATGCTGTTGTTTGGCAGCAGTATATTTAGTGCACCTGCCGGTTTAACCATGTGTCATATGATTGTACTGGAATCACTGCTAAATCCAGTGACTTTGTTCCTGCTTTGCCTCTCGTTTTGGCCTCTCCTCATCCCTCCTTCACCCTGACTGTCCTTGCAGAGTCAGGTAGTCTTCTCCAATGACAGTCTCTGTGGGCAGCAGCCATTCCTTTTTTGAAATGCAGACTTGTGCCAAGGACACAGGCTTTACTGTCATATGATCTCCAAACTCATTTTTATTAGTTTTATGATGAAGAATAGTCTTTGGACAAGGGCAAAATGAAAAAGAGATACTAAAAAGAGATTGTCTTAAAGAAACCTGTTTAAACTAAACCTAAGCCAGATTCCAAACTTATCAAAGCTTGGCATCAGTCTAAGGCTAAACCAGGATACATTTTAATATTTTAAAGAGAAACACAATAAGACAATATTATATTTTACTTTGACAATATTGACTGTAAAAGTAACTCAGATGAAGCAACATAAATCATAATTTGTTCATTTTAAGATTTCCCTTCTGACTTATTTTGTGTTTACTAAAAGAGCAAAAACAATGCATTTTCATTGCATTATATACACTCACAAAACAACACGTAACAATAAATACATAATCTACTCACTTAAATATCAACAAGCCAAACCAAAAACAAAATGTGTTTATTGTGATGACGTAAGATGTACTCACCGTGATGTAGCTAGTCTCCTCAGGTCTCCAGAACATATATACCCTGTTGCACCGTGGGACATCAGCCCCGGCGTCCTCCAGGATTGGCCCAAACACTGCCGGGCTTCAGTGTGACCATCAGTGCCAATACAAGTCCGGTTCAGCCACCTGCACCGAGCAAAACAAATCCATGAGACACATCGTTGGCACACTGAAGAGTGCTCAAGTCCAATTAGCTCCCGTCAAGTGGTGAGATTTTCATTTTCAGATAGTCAGATGGCTGTTGTTATTTTTGTAGTGAACACACAGCTATGTCAAGCAGAGCAGATGTGAGACCAAACCAGTTATGTGGTTGTGGTATTTCCAATAGGCTCCTCCTCTGGTCCCCAAGGCTCTCTCTCTTACTCTCTCTTTCTCTCTCTCTCGCACACTCACTCTCCTCTCTTTACTCCTCCGCAGATTTCAAACCACATGGCGTTGAAGGGACACTCCATCTCTGTCTTGTTGTCTAAGTTAAAAATTCATATCACCCAGTTCAAGTCCTTGCTGGGCTAAAGGCAAGTAGGTCTGATGTGGTGGTAGAAAAAAAAACTGCTGCCCGGCTCAAACATTCTTGGCTCTTAATAAAAGACTTGTATATAACTTGTGATGCCAGATTTAACAGAAACCTGATACTAGTTGTGGATGGAGAGAAAAACACTGGTTTGTTGTGAGAAGCTGAGCTGTTGAATGAGCAGTGACACAAAATAAACATACTTGTCTAAAGAAACCATCTCATTTTACTCCAGCGGTGATCTATGATGTAAACTTGTGCTCCCATGGGCTACAACAGAAGGTTTTGATAGGCTCGTATGGGCAGTTCCACCATCAGGCCATGTGTCCCTCATGCAGCACTTGTTCACAAGACCCAAAGTAGAAGACTTGGACAGACCGACAGCAAGACACATGAATTATACATAGGGCTAATGCAGCTAGCTCAACCTCCGAACACCTCCCTCATCAGCCACTCTGCCAACACAAGCAACAAGGAGAAGAAGCAGACAGAGGCGTATGGGGGTTGGGA
This sequence comes from Mugilogobius chulae, assembly GCA_038363315.1. Classification (NCBI taxonomy): domain Eukaryota; kingdom Metazoa; phylum Chordata; class Actinopteri; order Gobiiformes; family Gobiidae; genus Mugilogobius; species Mugilogobius chulae. Next base: position 33,589,049 of record CM076400.1, read on the forward strand.
GAAGGTGGGAGGGGACAGTGGGAGAAAAGAAGTGGTCAAAGCAGAGAAAAGAGAGAAAGAACAGGATATTGAAGGGGGCGCACAAAAGGGGACCAGAAGGGGAGAGTTTTAAAGAGGGTGAAAAAGGCAGCGGCCAAAAATTGGTGAGGGAAAAGTTGCAACAAGAACAACAGAAGTGTCACCGCTGAAGAGTGAAGGAGTTTGTTTACTGGGGAAAGGCTGATCAATGCAACATGTTCTTCCACTGATTATATACACAGAGATGCAAAACAGAGTGAAACCAGTGACCATGAGTTATACTTTGGATATAAAGTTAAACAACAGTTGCTCAATAAATATCAAATAAAACCAACCGATATATCAAAAAATGTGGTATCACTTCATAATAACTACACCTTAATTCACATTAGTAAAGCCTAAATAAAGCATGAATACAGTCTTAATTATTCATGAACAAATGGTGAAATAATGGATGATAAAAATATTACAACTATAGCTACTTAATTAAGGAGCCTATTTAGAGTTTAGGGTTGGGTGATAGGGTGTGAAGTAATTAAACAGTTACTAAGCCTTAATAAAACTTTTAACCTATTAAGTAACAATTAGTTCATGATGAAGGTTATATTAAGGCTTTCTTAAGGTAGTTTAAAGGGGTAATTATTGTTAAATGTTAACAAAAATGTAATTGACGCAATGACACAAAACTTTATACAAGAATAAATAAAAATCTAACATCATGCAATTGTTAGCTACATTCCAAATCTTATGATGGTATAGCAAAGCTGTTCACTCTACTTCACATCTTCGCTTATTTCATTTTAACCTCACTTTCAAGTTTTTAATCTTATATACAATATTCAACTGACTTTAGATGTAATCTCTATTCTGTCTTTTTCAAGAGAATTTTAAAATCGAGCAGTTTGATTCAATAATCTGGCTTTTTTCTTACAGGGGTGACTTGAGCTCGTCTGGACTAAAAACGATCAGATACTAAGACACAAGATTCATAAAGTCACATAGAGACAACTACTTGAAGCCCTGGGGAACAAATTGATACTTCAAAGTCTGTGTTAAAGAAAGAAAGTTAATGAGAGACAGCCAAGACATAACGTTACAGGTACTATACTGCTCACATTCTAAAAAGATTTGACATTCATATTTGTCACTGCTGTCTGCACGAATAAACGAGGTACAAATGGCTCAAATATGGCATTAAAAACATGTATATATACAGATATAAGAACATATATTGCATGAATACTAGTATAATCTTGTTCTACAGCGCCTATAAGCATGTCGGCTACAGCAGGGAATGCTAACCCCACTTCTCTTTTGGACTCACAGTTCTCACTAACAAACTTGGACAGAGACCTCAGCAAACATTTGCTCCAAGTGCACATTTGGCAGAAAATACTGTTTGTATGAATGTCTGGATGATCTGCCGTTTGTAGTTAAGCGTGAGCAAGAAGAGGACAGCTGGAGTGAGTTAGATTGCATGGTAGCAAAAGAAAAATGTAGATTGATTTGTAATAAGAGACATCTCAGTGCTTATATTTTACATAAAAAACTATGAATCAACTTTCACCTCTAAATTTTCTTCAGCACTAGAATGAATTCATATTTGAGAAGTTCTGAGTACTTCCTATAACAATGCCTATATAATCAAATGTAGGCTATATAAAGCTTTTTCATTTGTATGGAAAGAGAAGAAGACCGGGGAACTATGGGAATGTCAAAAAAAAAAAAAAGAAAAAAACTCAAGAAAAAAATGCATGATGTTTTAATTAGTAATTAGAACTAGTTGTTGTTCTGTTCTTGGGCAAGACACTCAACACACTTTAGCAAGTGGTGAGAAATTGTTGGTGGTCAGAAGTCGGCAAGCCTCCATATTTGGTAGTTTTGGCTACAGAATGTAATGCAGCTCTGAATGTCCAAAAAATGTTATAATAGTCAAACGCATCTAGGTGTGTTTAAGTTTCGCATACAACCTCGTATTTGAGAGCAAGCATAGTCTCTGCTCTGGACATAATTACATCTCTTGTAATTTGCACAGGTCGGCAACCTGCCCCATTAGTATTATGATGATACTGCTCAGTATGTGCTTCTCATTTAATTTCTCTTTTCATCAGTAGAGTTCCCCAGTGCTCTATTAATAAACGTAAATAGTAGGTTACATTGTGATCTTGATCATTGGTTTGGACTGCTTTGAACTGACACAGGTGTAAAAGAACTAAACTGTTGATGTCTGAGTCAAATTCTGTAGCTTATCCATACTTTTAAGTTTATTTCTGCGTAAATGTAATTGTGAAAAGGGGTAAGTACAGAAATCTAGAGCAGCACTAAAACAGAGCTACAGAAGGAGTTTAATTATTTATTACTTTAAAAATAGAAGAGGGAAATCTGGTTTATACAGAGAATGCACTGCCTGTTTTGTATGAGTCATTGAAAATGAGCAACAATAATAAACACATCAGTTAATGAAGACATACTCCAGGAGCATTTTTCTGTCATGTAACTGAATATAGACTTAGTATTACAGTATTTGGTATTGTCATTATTGTGACCATAGCTGTAATAACTGTTGAATATTTCACTTTAGAGTTCTTCTTTGGTTCTACTTGATAATCCATGCAGTATACCAGTAACTGGAGATGCCTCAAAGGCAAAAAACTATTAAAGCAAGACTCCGAGTAAGTGGGGCACAGTCAGTAGGGCAGATCCAGGATGATGCGTAGAGGCATCAACTCTGTCTTGATGTGTAAATTCTGCTCGCACTGCTTTGCCTTCAGACGAATGACCTCCACGCTGCTATTCCTCCCATCACATGTTGTAGCATACATCCCTGAGTCACAGCACACTGCCTGCAGCAATGGCAAATGTAGGCTACAAAGTGCACAAGACCACAAGGTGGTCAAATTAAAAAAAAATAATAAAGTAAACTAAGATTTATGGCACAACTTGCTCACTGAGAATGCTATTTGCAGTAACTTATGTGAATAATATAAAAAAGAGAATAGAATGATGGGGAAACTAGGTTTGAAATGAAGTCTTCAATCCCACCATGATGAGGGACCACAGGCCTTTATAGCAGCGCTATCACCGCTCTTATTGAATCATGTCATGCATTAAATGAAGGCCCCAGAACAGCAAAACGCATTGTTCCGGTCTAGTTGTGTTGCGTTTGCCATGCTTGGCACGGCGCAGACGAGGCTGCTGCATGCTGCTGGCCAAAAGATACGGAGGACGAGGTGCAAAAAGGACGAGAAAAAAATAGAGCAGGATGCAGACCCGTGTCTGCGCATCACACATCCATCCATTCATAAAGCCTAGTGTTTCAACAGGAAGACCCTGTCTGACTTGGGTTAATTGGTGGTCGTTTTTCAGTGATACAGTAAAATGACTGCGTGTGGATCACGTCGTCTCCAGCCATGTGTCATAACGTAGTACTAGTCCACATTAAATGCATTGACCTGAATTCATCGTATTATTTAAATAAATACGGAATAGACAGAAAAGAGCACAGCTTGACAGTGTTGAGAAGATATTGAAAGAGATATGCCCAAGTGATCATTTTTTCTATCCGCCCATCCCAGCAAGTTTAATCATGGCTAGTAGAAACCACGACTCTAAACAAAGAAAAAAAAGGTCATCCATGTGCTGCTTCCTTTGTAAAATTAATCGGATTTAAATATCCATCGCTTCCCTCAAAAGAGGGGGTTGTAGCCTACAAACGTGTGCCCCACGAGCATAAGCAAAACGGGGGTTTTCTGTGACTAAACATGAGCTCAGCGACAGAAATGATGCAAGGTGCGGACTGTCCACGACCGGGCGCTCCTTATCAAACAATAACGAGAGAAAACTCACTTCGTGGTGTGATGAGGACGCGGTGGGCTGGTGTCTGGAGTCAGCTCAAACAAAAATCACCGATGCGGTAAATATAACAGGAAACGATCTTGACTGAGATTTGATCCCGTGCGTCCTGCCCGGCCCGGATGGTGATGAGCTGAGTGGGGGGGTTGGATGCTGTCGTCGCGCTGGAGCTGCTCTAATCCTCGGGCCTGAGCACTGGACTAAGCCACCCCTCCCTGCCTCTCTGTCCGCCCCTCTCCTCCAGTTATCTGCCCCCCAAACCCAGGAGGACCACCGCCCCTCTTTTATCTTTTAGAAAGCCAGTAGACATATACACATGTAGACCTAATATAAATATGATCAAGCATCCTCCAGTAATTCATAGTAATGAAAGGGACCGTTATGAATAATAAAATTAAGAAAACTAATTTGGACAATGTAGCATATTTTAATTTATTAAAAACAACTAAATAATTCACTATAATATATAACAAAAAATGACAGCAGAAAACACAACAATATTCTAATCAATTAGTAAATAATTTTGCGTTTTGTTTGACCAGTCTCGCTTTCCGTAATCCCAACTTCCGTTTATTGGACACATTTCCGGTTCAGCTACCCATGCTCCAGCAGCATCGATCAACACTTTTCATTAAACGTACGCAAAGATCAACACCAAGCCGTTGTTAAAATGTTCAAATTAGAGGGACTGGGACCAAAGATGGATCCGGAGGAAATGAAGAAGAAAATGCGACAAGACGTCATCGCATCTTTACGAAACTTTATCATTTACGTCGCCCTTCTCCGAGCCAGTAAGTAGCATGAGATGACATTGAACAAGATAGCTATTTGAGTCATTTTTATACTACTGAAATAGGAAACAGGTTAATTACGATGACATTTAGGGTCTTCAAATGGCATTGACATAACACTATTTATTATATTAGGTATTTAGATTATCCCCCTAAACCCTCCAACAAACCCATTGCAAACGAAACTTTCGGCTGGAAAAGCATGAGGAAAAGGTGAAAGAAGGGACTGAAGGTAGAGAACAGCAATGTGATTGGTCAGGCAGTGTGTTTGTGATTAGCACACAGTTTTGAGTAGAAAAATCAATGTTGGTGTCACATAGAGTCTAGAAATGACACTGGTCTTTGCAGTGAGACTTTCTTTTTTCATTTATATAGGGCAGTACGTGAGACACCGAAGTTTAGTGACTGTTTGGCTTGAAACTTGCTCATTTGATCATTTTGAACTAAAACTGCCAAAAATGACTCAAGATAGACAAAACACCATATATGGTTTAGAAGCCAGTTGCTTGTGCTTAGTTTAACTTTATCTTGTATCTTAAACCTAATGGATAATAGCTTTATTAACCCTTTTTTTTTCTAGAATTTACTAAATTGGTATGGCTGTTCTGTTTGTACTTACAGCTCCGTTTGTGCTGAAGAAGCTGGACAGTATATGACCTCGAGGACGATTCCCCTTCCCACTTCAGAGCGCGTTATCTTCTTCACAAGAAGTTTGAACCAGGACCACCTCAAGGAGTCAGAAGACCACTCATCTCTGGAACGTCTGAAAGTTGCTCTTACACAGCACCCTAAGGAATTGCATAATGTAAACAGTGTTGTCAATATTTTTTGTACAATTTTTGTTAAATCTTTTTGTTCGTAAAGTAAAGACTGTCTTCTATTAAATTAATACCATGCTTAGTTTGCAAATCTTTTTGTTTGTAAAGTAAAGACTGTCATCTATTAAATGAATACCATGCTGAATTTGCATTGTTGTTTACTGTAAAGAAATTAGATTAAAGCACAGGGATTTTTCTTTTATGCAATATCTTTATATATAAAATGGCCCCAAGTTAGCTAAAACACACGTGTACGTGCTCTGTACATTGTAAACAGTATTGTTAATGTGCTTTACAGGCTTGTCAAAGCACTCCACTGTAGACCTCATTCTTCCATTTCATGCACAGTGATGGTAAGCCACTTGTGTAGCCACAGCTGCTCTGGGGCAGACTACCAGAGGCATGGCTGCCAGTGTGTGCCATCCGCCTCTCCAAACATCACCTCTCTCTCATGCACACATTCGTTTCATACTAGGCAATGTTGGTGGACACAGCAGGTTTCTCTTGCCGCCCCACTGTGGCATGTGATGTTCAAGCAGTTCCGAGTATAGTGAGGCACAATTAGCAAGGGATTTCTCTTCTTATATTGACCTATAAGTTCTTATAAGAACTTATATTATTTTTTTCACAGCGTCTTGGATATTACACCTTAAGTCATTCAACTCAATTCTTTTATTTCATCAGATTTTTTTAAATTGCACTCATCACACACAATACACTTTTTAAAATTAAAATACAAAAGACAAACGAATTATTTCAAGTGATTTATTGTGATAAAAAACAAGTGAGCCTAGTTGCGTGTTATATACTATCATCACCAGGAGAGGGCGTTGTTGGTAAGAGTTGAGCCTACAATGACAGCAGCTGTCAGCGCGCCCGCTACACAATGGACGCTGCCGCTAGACGCTAAAAGGGACTGCGCTTTGAAAAGAGGCGGCTCACCCAGCACGTCTTGTATGTTAGCGGGATGTGATGAGGGTGCAGGACGCAACAATAGGACGACAAAAAGGCTGGAAATTATGCTGCATCTTTTTATGCTTGTTGGACTGGGCCCGCCCATACTCCAGCTCACCAGACTCCGCTGAGCGCGAGACCGGTTATATCTAAGAGCAGATGAACGAGCTGCATCATAAAACTGGGAAAATACATGTGAGGACCTTAACTAACGCCGATCAACACAACCGACTCAAAATGAATTTTCCAAGTCATTTCCAGCATATTTTCCGCCAGCTCAACTACCAGCGTCTCCATGCCCAACTGTGGTGCGACTGTGTGGTACTGGTTGGAGGTCAGACTTTCCAGGCCCACCGCGCCATCCTGGCCGCAAGCAGTTCTCACTTCAGGGCACTACTCAGTTCAAATGACAGTGGAGATGAAGAAGGGGGACCCAGCACTAGTAAAAACGAGCGTGGTGGTCCAAGTATGATGGAGCTTGACCCTGAAGTCGTGACACCCGAGGCTTTCTCTACACTATTAGATATGATATACACTTCTACATTGTCACTGGGGAACTCAAATGTTATGGATGTACTGTTAGCAGCTTCACATCTTCATCTTAATGCTGTAGTCAAAGCCTGTAAGTTGCACCTGTCAAAGAAAAACTTCCCTTCTGCGCCACCTAAAGGCTGGAGATCAGTGCATACGGTAGATAGTTCCCAGCAAAAAAGATCAGCCATGTATCAACAAGTCACATCTGGATTGGAGGAAGACTCAGAGGAGGATGCAGTGGTGGAGGTGAGTCAGTCTGGAGGGGCTGAAGACAAAACAGCACTTACATTCAGACACAAAAGAAAGTTAGAAGACGATTTATTGGGAGTTAGAAAAAAAACATCAACTGGACCTGCAGAACTATATAAAGAGTGCTCACCCACTGTGAGCATGAGTCTACTTAGTGCAGAGGAGAATGGAGAAGACCTGCTGTCTCCTGATAGCCTGAGGTTGCCAGAAAAACTCTGGGAAAGCCCAGGCGAAGAAGATGAAGAAGAAAAATATGAAGCAACTAAAGGAGAGTCTGACGAGATGCAGCAGCCAAGTCAGTCAGACAGCAATCTTGGTGACATCTGTAACTGGGATAAGATTAATGGAAATGATGGAGACAAAGTGGTAAAAGTTAAAGTAGGAGAAGAAAGTGTGGAGCACGAGGCACCAATGATTACGATGGTTGAGGTGAAAAGAGAACACATAAACTCTCCAGAAATAAAACCTGTTACAGATGACACATTAGAGTGTCTGGAACAAGCCTCTGCAAACCAAGCCAGTGTAGGCGAAATCTCAACAGCTGATGTTGATGAAAGTATTTTAGGATCTCATCTGTGCACAAATCTTAACAGTGATGTTGACAAAAACAGTGGAGACACAGAAGATGATCCAGTTGGTCTTGATAGTTTGTCTGATCTTGCATTTTCATGTTTTCTTAATCCTACCACTGACAGTGTTATGGGAGCTCTAGAGGAAGACAGTCTGGCTAGTCTGACAGCTGCTGCCACTGCAGCTGCAGCAGCCAGTGATGCTACTATATCTATGAATGTTGATTTAGGTCAAGATGAAGATCAAGCCAAGTCCTCATCAACAGAGTCATCAGACTCCCCTTTGACTTTTCCAGTAACTTCTGTTCCTCTGCAACAGCTACTACCAACTCAGTCAAGTGGATTTACTGATGCACTTATTCTGCAGCCAGCCTCAAACTCTCTGACAGGGTACCTGAGCAGTCTGGGTCCTGGACTAACTTTAGAGGCGTCTATGATTCAGCCTCCTCTAGTGTTAGTAAAAACCGAGCAAGTGGAAGCTCAGGGGTGACAGCTTTTCGCCGCATTGCTCCAAAAGTGCCTCCTGAATCTGAAATCAATTCTGATTCTTCAGGAGAGGCTGCAGAACGGCCCTCTCTCACCAGAGCATCAGAGGACGTTATGTCCAAGTGCAAGAAAGCAGCTGCTGAAGATCATGTTCTTCTGGTTGAAGGGGATAAAAAGTATGCTTGCAAATCTGCTGTAAAACTTTTATGAACCTTACGGACTGTAAAAAACACATCCGCATTCACACAGGCGAGAAGCCCTATCCCTGTCCTAAATGTGGCAAACGCTTTAGTCAGTCCTCACATCTTTATAAGCACACCAAGAACTCATGCCAAAACTGGAAAGATGACCAAGCTTTCTCTGACTCACTTCAAACATAAAATAAAGCTAATTAAAGCCAGGGTTAAAACAAAACAAAACATGTATTATATTTTGAAAAACATTTAATAAATTGTGCCAATGTGCCAGTGCCAGTGCCAGTGCAGACTTTTTGAACACCAAAAAGTCTGCCTGGTCAAATTGCCAACCATGCTTCAGTTAGTCTACCCAGGGTGGAGTAAGCTTACCACACCCAGGAGAGAGGAGTATGTTAATGCAAAAATAACACTACTTTGATACCTTTTATAAAATCACAATCATAATACAGTATATGAATTAGTAAGACTTTTATATTTTATTATTTTAATTTAATTTTTTTAGTATAATTTCTGTAAATGTTTTAAGTGCCATTAATGCTTAGCCTACTTTAACTTATGTATTGTTTTCTAGATACTGTAATTGCTAATAAATAAAACATTCACAAGGCTTTGTTATAGACTACTGTATCTTTACACTACATAGTGTTTGCTGCAAATTTTGCCAATTGTTCATCTGTGGTGAGTTGAAATTACCACAGGTGACAAGTGGCACATCGAGTAGATTGACCTAAACCTTAAGTTCACTTGGCATATCAGTGCCTTGTAAACCGGCCAATAGGTTGCGAGCTGCAAGGGATGACATGATGCCTCTTGTGGAGTAGGTGGCACTGCCTATGTGTGGCAACACCACTGTAAACAGAGAAAGGGTGGGGAGGGGGATGGGGTGTTAAAAGACCGTAATGTGTAAAATGTTCTTTTTCAACAATACAAAGAGAGTAAATTTAACCATACCACAGTTCTTGAGTGTCAGGAGTGGATGATTGTAGGAAGAGGTTCTGGAGTTGTAACATCCAAACCAGCAGCAGCTATTTGTCCATTCTTCAAAGCTTCATATAGGTCCTCTTGATTGACCACGGCTCCTCTGGAAGATATATATACTTCACTCAATGGTGTACTTTAAATGTTAGTAGAAGATTAATGTGAACCTACCTGCTTGTATTGACAAAGACAGCAGTATTTTTCATCTTACTGAAGAAGGCCTTGTTACACAGGCCTTGGGTTTCAGGAGTTAAAGAACAGGATAAGACTACGAAGTCGCTCTCAGACAGGAGTGTGTCCATTGGTACTAAGAACATATATATACGCATTATTGTTGGTTCAATTAGTTGAATCAAAAATCTAAACCTTAGCCTCATTTTAGTCTTCATACCAAATTCTCCATTGACCTCCGCAGCATGGGGCTTTGCAGTTCTACCAGTATACAAGAGTCGTTTTACTCCAAAAGGCATGAGTCTCTGCGCTATTGCCATTCCTAGAGTAAAAAAATGTACATGGGCTTATCACTAAACGATAAAAACACACAATCACACCAGGCAGAAAAAAATAAATATGCATTAGTAGGGTACTTCATATTACATTGCAGTATTTCTTTTTAATTGGGACAAAAAGTATTACAGAGTCAGTCATATTTATGATTTGTATGCGCACCATCTGCTACCTTATCAGTTTTATTACCCGTGATATAGTTTGATTTTGTGTGGATAATTAATTGTACACTGTATGCTTCAGAGGTAATCATAAATCAACAGAAAAAAATTAATAAGTATAATAAATAAATAAAAGAAAAAAACACCAACCAATGCGTCCAAGTCCAATGATTCCGACTGTGCTGCCAGACAAACCATAACCACAAAGCCAAAGGGGTTTCCATGTGCTCCAGCCTCCACTGAAAAAGGAGGGAAATTGCACTTGTTTGCACCAACAGCTACACCGACCATTGAAGCTGATTAAGGTAAATATGTAACAGTCTGGGACCTACTTTTTGACCTCCTCCACTCCCTCCGGTAATCGACGTGCAGTTGCCAGCAGCAGCGCCACAGTCAATTCTGCTGTAGCATCTGTTAGCACATCAGGAGTGTATCCAACCCGTATACCACTTTATAAAGAAGAAAAGACAAAACACAGCGCAATTAACCTTAGCATGTTATCATATATGACATGCTTGATTTAACATTTACCGCTTTTTAACTTCATCAAGAGCCAGGTGGTCAAAACCAACAGAAAGTGTACTTATCACCTTAAGATTTGGACCTAAAACAAAAAGAAAAAAAATCTAGAACTTTAATTTAACACTAGCTACAACAAAAAGGGAGATCCTGGTAGGTTTATTTTGGGATTTTTTTATATTAGTAGAAGATTAAAGGACATCAGTTCATATCATGCCATCAAGTTGGTGTGTTTTATCGCTAATCCACATGGGGAAATTGTTGTAAAATGGCTGAAAATGTATTATTAATTATAATTTAATAATGTTTGACACAATAATTTCTGTTTTAAGATTCACTGTTGATAAACCCAAGCCTCGATAAAGGCTAATAAAAAAAAATATATCACAAGCTTTGTTTGCTAAACCATCAGTTTCATAGCCTTGTGAGGGAGCAGCTTGAATGATTTTGGCCGCCACAAAATTAAAGTTCTTTCTCTAAAGTCTTTCTCAAAGTCTTAAAAAGTTTGTCTGACAGAGAACCTTTATGATTTGTTGCCAAACAGATGCTCATTTTAGCCAATATTGCAACATCAATGTGCAAGATGATTATGCAAGAAAGTTACAACTAATTTTGACTGAGCTGAGTTAGTAAAAGTCACATAGGCTTAAAAGCAGAGAAATAAAAAATGAAGCTTTTTTACTGACTTTAAAGAAAAAGAAAAAGTTGAATCCTGGTAAACTCCAATACCTGCTGCATTTAGTACTTCAGCGTCTATCTTATCTGACAGCAGACACAGGATCCCCGCGGCCCCTTGCACCCCTTTGAGCAGCTCTGTCCTGGGCACGGGCTCATCACTGTCCCACACACACATCTCACATCTGTTACCAAGGAAACACAAAAAGGACCAACTCCAAAAGTTGAACAAACCACATTAAAGTAGCTTTAGCACAAATATTTCCATGACAAAACTAATGGTCTGAGAGTATAGATTACTGATGTGATCGATTCCAAATTTAGCATCGCAGCACTTGAGCATAAATTAGCATAACTAGTTAATGAATAAACAAAAAGTACTCACACTCCTGCCGACGAGAGGATTTGCATCCCCTCTGGAGGAATACGTCGAGTCACAAAAACTTTCATCATTTTGCCAACAGTTTGCATCCCGTTTACAAAACGTAAAAGACTCACCGCACAGCGATACAGAAATGAGCTTTACAAGTCTGTAAAAGTGAGAAGGGCAAGGTAAACCCTCATGCTGCTCAGGAAGTGGTTCAGAGCAGAACTGCGCATGCGTGATGTTTATTCAGCTGCTTGATCGCGCTTGATGAAGGCTATTATTTATTTCTAGATCTAATGTTATAAAAAAAACATTAGATAATTCTTGCATTTACTTTAATTTTATATGGTGCACACATCTGTCTAAAAGCATATTCAATTAAATAATATTTAGAGAGAAATCTTGGTGCTTACTATTATTAACGAATGAGAAAGGTTGCCTTTCCAAGTCTGGAGAAAAGGTAAATTTACATCAGTCCACCTACTTTATGAAACACATTTGTTGTAGCCTACAGTAATATTGCACTTATGTGCAACCATGGGTGCAACTAAGTGACAAATTCTAAACAAATGAGAGACTTTGGCTAATTAAAAAGCATAAAGAGGAGAAAAAAAGAAAGAAAAATTGCTCTAAATGGTCAGCTGCTTTTCATGATGTTAACTGTCTGCCTAGATTTTTGCAGAACATTAATCTTGTTTTATCTTCAACATTTCACGTGTGTGTCGCCTCTCCACGGATCAGACCGGTATCTAACATCGCCTGCAGACACAGATATAACACACAGATATTCTTAGATCATGTAATATTTCAGGATGACAAGCAGAAAAGTGCACCTTTAAGCAGCAGAGGCAGCTGGGCAGTGCGCACATGACGTCAGTGTCGTAGTCGTCTGTATTTTCCTTGTTGCTGCTGCAGCTCAGCCCAGCCCGCAGCTCGTCCTCGCTTTGCGCAGAAAATGTGAGATCTTGAGCGTCGAAAGCGACGGCGCGTGAAATTTGAGCTGCTCCCCGCGGTGCACAAATTAATAAAGCGGACTATTAAAGGTAGGATTTGCGCCACTCTCTGCGCCACTCTCTACTTTTATATCCTCATGTCTCCAGTGGCTATTCGCTTTACTCAACAGCCGAGTTCACACTCTGTCAGTGGTATCAGCAGTTTTGTTTTCAGCTCGTTAAAAAGACACTGCTGGATACGGTTAGGTTTAACCGCATGTGAGAAAGAAATGTTAAATTGCAGTGAGCGACACCGTCATTCATTATTGCGTTACTTACACTGTAATAGCACATTTAATGCGCTTTAGACTGTCATGTCCAAAGCTGTCAAAAAACCACAAGCCTTATTAGGAAGACAGTTATTATAAGGCGCCTAAATTTCAACCAGGCACGCCTGTTTTTTACATTATGTAATGTTTTCTTGTCTAACTTCATTTCACAAGATTATGACTTGACTTGTTAAATGTAGACCTGTTGACTTTGGGGCCCAAATTGAACAGCGAAAATCAAGGTCCTTATCAGTAACAGTTTATCATATAGACCTAGTCTATTAATCACCAAAATTCTACATAAATGAATATGTACAACCTTAATGTGGTGTTCACAGTAGCTGCAGCTCCAGCTCTAGAACTAAGAGTCACTGATCTGGACCTAAAGGTAGAATTCTCTATTGGCTTGGTACACCATCTAACCAACTGTACTCAGAAAATTTGAGCCCATTTTCAGGATGATTGATTTGATATAAAGTATTAGTTTAGTTGTACTCCTTGATCTATAATAAGATCCATGCACCTCTTCAGCTTACCTTTTTTGGATATCCGAGAGTGATTCACTGTTTGTTTCCACATGATAATCTCTTGTTACTAGTCAAATATACAACACAAATTTGTCCTGGCTCTGTCTATATTAACGCATTTCCTTTGAAAGTTTATGTAACCCAAAATCAGCCCATTTGTGTGATTTGGTTTCAGAGGGAACGACTCGCCTCATCGCTCTGAGGAGCTGAGAAACCTCCAGGTCTTGTCTAGGCCTGTCCACAGCTTCAGGGTTTGTGGGCAGTGACTGGGACTGTGCTATGGCTCTGTTGACGCTGCATCGGACCCCATCCATTTCTACGTCTCCAGTGAGTTCATGCTTCGTCTTATCTGTCCTCTTTAGTCTGTGTGGTGGTTGTGTGTTGGTTAGACCTAGATTAAGACTGCTTAGTATGGGAAATTATTTGCAAGACAGAACATACAGTCACCTGATGTAGAACAGTATATCACATATCGCACAACATCATGTGTTTGGGACAGCTGGCTGCCTAAAGAATACACCAAAGCTTTATTCAAACACGAAGCCAAGCAACAAATCATTTTAGGTTTGTAGTAAATTCAAGGTGTACATCATTTCTTCACAGGTAACAGACATTGTGTTATTATGATTCTGAAATGTGCCATAAAAAAACATTCCTGTCTTTCTCTTTCAATCATTTTATCAAATTGTTTTGACCAAATCTCTAGTGGAAGATTATACTGATACATTTTGCAATACAGGCTATTTTACATAATTGTGTTTGCTGATTCAGATATAAGAATAGGTTGTGCAACTGCAAACAACTTTTAAATTCACACAATATAAATGTTCCCTAATAGGACTTTGTTTATTTAAACCCTCAGCAAGAGCCTGTGTTTGTACTGAGCCGGTTGTGAACATGTAACTCAAGGAATGTGGGGCTGTCCCTAGTCACATTCATCTCAGTGTTGTCGGGGAATGCTTATATCTCATAACTGTTTAACCTACTATGAATGACCTTTTACCTGGTAAATTTAACCTCTGCTCTTCAGTTCATTTATTCATAACATTCATTTCATTCTAAGCTACAGCAATACCACTTTGAGGTGCATACTTGTCCACATTTTTCATTTTCACAGTGAATCTACTCATTTGCGTAACATGTTTTATCTGCTTTCTTTTCTATATCATTTTGTTGCCTCTCCTGGCCCTATCTTCTCCTCTTCATTTTGTTCCTTCACTCTGTCTGGACTTGTCAGTTGCGTAACAGGTAATATTACTGTCTCGAGTGTCTCTTTCTTTAAGCTCTTGTTACTACATCTATTTAAAATGCCCGTCGCTCTCACTCCGATGTTTTGTGTTCTCTTCTGTCCGTCTTTGTTTCATAAAGTTCTCAGTTAAATCCTATTTATTGTCATTTTCTTCCTGTGGTATTAATATCCTTTCCTTTGTCCCAACAGGGAAGGGCAAAATAAATTCTTTGCTCTATTTATAATCGTATTTTATTTTGTCTCATTAAAAATAATGATGGCATTCAATATTACTTTTCTCTACAAAAACAACACAGATTTTAATCAGTGCCATTTACCACAATAAAGTATTTTCCTTTCAGAGTCTGTGCTCTGCTCAAAGCCACATGCTTTTACTATCGGAAAATGAATTGTCTTCTAGATTAGGAGCTGATCACACTTCTCATAGACATCACATCCTCTCCATAACATCCTTCACCATCACATACAGTGTGTGGTATTAGGTACAGTAGCTTCTGTTCTTAGAAAGATCATCTGTAGCAAATCACAAAATCCATTAGAGCAGTTGTGACAAACTGGTGACTTACTTACATGAAAGACACAAATACACAAGCACAATGTCTGTTATTTAATTGTTTTGTAAAACTTTTGTTTATAGGATGACACTTTTTCAAGAAGAGGAAGGCTTCAAAAAAGGTAAATCTTTTATAAATTTTTTTTTTTTCCATTTGTATTTGCAGTTGGTCTAAAATATTGTCTTACTGGTTTTAGGGAGAGCTTTGCTTTGGTTAAAGGTGCTGTCCTTCTGATTGAAGATGAGCCGACTGAGGGGGATTCCTCTCCCCCTCTCAGTTCTCCAACAAAACAAAATGACAGACAACACAGACAACTCCATGCGATGGTTGAGCTGCTCCGACCAGAGGACACTATTAAACTGGTAATATTATAACAGCATCAATTATGTGCAGTTATGTATTGATCAAATTAGCACTAACTAAAGATGATGCAAAATGTACTTTTTGGAGCCTTTATTGTTTAATCTTGTTGTCTCATTCAAAATTATACTTGGTGTTCATTTACGTATTTTTTTAAAATCCAGTTTAGTTTGTTTTTGATAAGTCATCATCAGACTTGTTCTGAGCATTCATCATGATTATTACCCTAACTGCATTTATACATAATAATGATGGGCGTAAGTGAGGTTTCGTTGTAAATCCCTCTGCAGACATTTACGTAACTGCCCTCCTTTGCTCGCAGGCGGTGCAGCTTGAATCTGTCAACTCAGTTCGAGTCAGGTACTTGATCATCGTGTCTACGCTGGAAAACAAAGATGAAAGTATTCTTCTGGGCATGGACTTCCCCAACCCAGACAGGTAACATTAAGAAATATTTAAGAATCACATTTTAACATTTGGATTTAACAAACTAAATGACTTTTTCAGTGATCAGTGTACCATTGGCCTAGTGCTTCCCATATGGAGTGACACGCAGGTGTATTTGGACGGAGATGGGTGAGAATAAGGAATTTCTAATTATTTGTTTTCAGACTGCAGCCCAGATGGTGGAGCTCACTGTCTGGGAATGTGGCCAGTGAGAAATGAATGTATAATGTGCTTTTTTGAAGCTGATTCATTACTTATAAATTACATCTGTCCTGTCACTCATGTAACACTTCATAACACCTAAATTCTGTGCCTCTGGTGCCACAGTCTTTGACAGTAATTTATCTAGTCCTCTTAATAAACATTTTTACTGGTTAGTTTTGGTTTGGTTTTGACAGTTATGTTAATAAGCTGAAAACAAGGATTTTTATTGCTCTATTATGAAGTTTATAAAAAATAAGAGACAATAGAAAGAGAATATTTGAATTGAATTGGCCGCACAAACAATTTGACTGAGTTTGGGTTTAGTACAACAACTCTGTCATCACGAACAACAAAAAACAATAACAAATACAGAACAAGATCGTCGCTATAGAGTGCTTTTTAACTTTTCAAGACACACAATGCACTTACTTCTATTAATCACTCACTAACATGACGACAAATAGGTATTTTTAGTCCAAAGTTCCTCAGGCAGAGCATTTAATAAATGGCTACATGTTGTTAATGCTTTAATTCAACTCCAGCTTATATCACATGTTTTTTTCACAAATTGTACATACTCAGTAGATTGTGGTTGGAGACAATGTGTGTCTGTTGAAAGAGGAGGCACTCGGTTCACTGCTTTGGGCGATAGAGAAGCTGCTGCTGTCACATGTGTCACACGGGACGTTTTTATCACGCTCTGCTCTTGCCTCTTGTACACCTTCACCTAAAATCACACTTAACACTGAGACAGTTATTTGCATATTCAGTACTCAATTATCTTAAAAAATACGTCAAGCTAATATTGACTGGTTCTTATGTTTATTAATTATATTAGCTGCTGAAATTTTAAGTCAGGTGGCAGTTATGGTAAAGAAAAAAAAAATTATAAGTAGACAGTCTGAAAAGAATGTCTATGTAATGGTGTCAAATCATCGGCAATCGCCTCAGAAATATCAGTACAGATCAGATATATTGAAGTGCTTATATGTGAGATTATTATAGTAATAGACTGATGCAGCAAAGCACATGTCCAATTTGTTTAAGAATATGTGCATAATGTAATGCAGCATAATGTAATGTACACAATATAAGTCTGCATATACAGTTATGTGTTATTAGCTTTATTACCTATTGCCATCTCTGATTAACACAGAGGATCTATATTTAAAATGCCGTCGACCACTCTGACTCTGATCGATTTGCACATTGAGTTGACACCGGTTATTCACAAAGCGAAATACGATGGAAAACTTTATATATGTTATTTTAACATTTATAAAATGTTTGCTAAACATGATAGAAAAAACTACTCATACATATTGTCGATTGTATTTGAAAAAATATAAGTAGGTGTAAAATACTTATTTTTCTCACCCCATGTTACATATGTATAATATGACATAGTGAGTCTTTTTCTATGATTCCTTGGTAACAGTTGTAGAATACCATTCAGCCCAAAGTACAATTATTGAAAAATTCCCAAACTGGTGAAATATAGACAAAATGTAACCTTAAAT
Source organism: Mugilogobius chulae (assembly GCA_038363315.1). Taxonomy (NCBI): domain Eukaryota; kingdom Metazoa; phylum Chordata; class Actinopteri; order Gobiiformes; family Gobiidae; genus Mugilogobius; species Mugilogobius chulae. Next base: position 33,606,846 of record CM076400.1, read on the forward strand.
GTAATCATGTTGCGTTTTGCTGAAACTACAAATAGCCCGGTATATTTTGGGGCGATATTTGGATTTTTTTTTTTTTTTTTTTTGCATATCGGCCACATCGGTCATCGGCCTTGTTGTGGCAATAATTGCTCAGCCAGTTGTTTGAGCAGTCATCTGTAGAGGTAGAGCTGACCTCACAGTGATCAGCTGAGCTCCAAGTTATAGTTTTGGAGAAAATTATTCATTTTTTTCTATATTTCTTATTTTGCTGTGTTTTGAAAAGGAGCACTTTCTTGAATTCCTCTTTAGAATGTTCTGTAATCTGCATAAACATGTTGTATTCATTAAACAATGAGACAAAATATCTATCTAATCTCAGCTATATATTTTTAAAAACTAAAACACGAAAATCGGCCTCAGAAATCGACTTTGAAAATCGGCCATGATGGCTGACAACATTTATTAAAAAATCGGCATTGGTATTGGTTGATCTCTAGCTGAAACTGCATTTTGCTTAAAAATGTACAATGTCAAGTGAACACCAGTCACATTTGTGTTTTTAATAATTTATTTTTATTATTAAACAATAAAGGAAATATATTATTTGAATCTAAATTACTTTTCTCTTTTCAGCGGCTTTAGTGTAGCTTCAGCTGTGGAGACCAGAATATTTAAACCTGTGTCAATGCAAACTATGTGGTGAGCTTATTCAAAGTTCCTTAAATCATGCTTGTGTCATTTTTTATCTGCTTGAATTCACGTAGTAACTTTTTCAACCCCTCTGTCGTTCTGTTGTCTGTCAGGTCGGTGTTGCAGGCGTTACACGGATGCTGTGAGCGCGCCATGAAAACAGCGCTGATCCCGGGCAATGGGCTGGAGTGGGCCCAACACTACCACCAGCACGTAGAGTCCGACCGCCTCTGCCTAAATGAATGGGAGGCGATGGACGACCTGGAGTCAGTCAGGAAGGATAGCTGTGGATCAAGGTGATGCTAAAATGTGTTTTTATTTTATAGTAACTTTGTTGAGCTGCAACTGTATCTGCAATGTGGTTATATATTAAGAGTTCATTATCAAAAACAGGCAAACTCCAATGAAAACGTTTGTATCTTGCAGGTTACCTTTTTTAAGCTAAATGTCTTTTACTGCAATCAAAATACAATTTAATTGATAAATTCTACCATTTAACTTTCTCATTTAAAAAAACTGACTTTGATAATAGCATGTCTTTGTAATGTACATGTGCTTACTTCACTATAGAAATTATTAAAAGCTTTGTCTATCCAAAAAATTATAATTATTTGGCCAAGAAGATGTTTCTTTAGAAAAGCTGTTCCTTTTGCTTACATTGTTTTCCTCATTTCCTCAGACAGACATATTTCTTTCCATTACAAATGTTCCAAATTATGGCTTAACTTTCTATTTGTATTGAATTGTTAATGTCCAGAAAGTTACACGTTGTCAGTTTAACTTTATTTTAATTAGTAAGACTGTGGAATAGTAATACTATAAAGAAAATATATCTGTTTTTGCAAATAACTTTTTTTTCTCTATTTGCCCATAATTTTATGTCATTACTGTCGTTTTCTACATCTATGCTCTTTATCACTCAATGCTTCATATTTACATGAGTGCCCTAATGCAAGACATTTTTTTCCTTTGTTTTTTTTAAAGTTCTGAAGACAGAATCTCCAAAGAGAAGCTCATCAAGGATAACCTCAGAGATGTTATGATGACAGAAGACCTGGACAACTTAACAAGCAGAATGGTGACCACAAACTCTTGTTTTCTATGCATTTACTGTTCAAAAATAAGAAATTACAGTCTGTAGAGTATATCATGTGCTATCACTCCCAGCTACTGTAAGCTGTATAGTAAGAGTTAGAGGTCTGTAAGCGCCTCTAATTTGTCCTTAAATGTAGTGAATGTGAATGGATGATCTTTATAGCTCCCTTCCCCCAGCAGTGGACTGTAACTAGTTAAAATAAGGTTTATTTTTGCTACCAGATTAGCCAGACACCTGTGTGGTAAAATATAAAAATAACGTTTGTGTGATTAACATGGAGGTCTATGCAATGAATAAGTAGAACAGTAGACAAAGCTATTTTAACACCATCTACACAGATTAGCAGCAAAAATATTGACTTAGTGTTTTGTTTAACTTTAAATAAGAGGAAGTTTAATCAGTGAGAAGATTTAAGTGTTTTTATAAATTAGTTCCTAAGTTGTAAGCCGTTTCCTTTTTTGTCAGAGTACTTTATTTCATTATAATAAAAATAATCCATTAATATAAGTGAGTTAAATCAGTGTGTATTTATATAAGACCTCTATTTATTTCTACAGATACATACTGCTCTTAACAACAGACTTGGTTTCGACATTAGGCCCTTCAAAGAGTACATTGACAATGAGATCCTGGTCACCATGGCTCAGATGGACAAACCTTCTCAAATATTTGATTACCTTTATCTTGTAAGTATTATTCTCGGTCTGGTTACATGTTAGAATCTATTAGTTTTGGTCTGAAAGTGGCGGAAATGATCTTTCGCCAGGATGCAGTCATGTGGTGTGACTTCCCTTTTTGTGGGGCATATGTTTTGAGAGTGATAGGGAAGGCTGTATAATTATCCTGACACTGTCTTTTTGATGTTTAACTCAGGGCTCAGAGTGGAATGCAGCAAATTTTGAAGAGCTGCAGAAAAACAAGTCAGTCATATTTCCCTGTGGTTTCTTGCTTGACACTATAAAATGTCAAATATGTGTTTTCTTTGTCAACACTGCGTTACTTATGTGCTTTCAGTATTGGGTATATTCTGAATGTGACCAGAGAAATCGACAACTTCTTCCCTGCATCATTTACGTACATGAACATCAGAGTGTATGACGTGGAGGAGACTGACCTGTTGTCACACTGGCCGGATACATACAGCTTCATCAACACGGCAAGGTAAAAAAAATAATAATAATAAACTATAAGCCACTGAAAACCACACCCAGTCCCATCAGCATGACACAAAGTCTACACAGGCAACAAGAATATTTTTCTATAATGAAAGAATTTACTACAATTTTGTTTAACAGCGGGTTGTGGGTTCAGTCCTCTGGGGGTTTAAAATAACGTTGTTGTGTAAATGATTATATTTTATATTGTGCACCAAAGAGTATACTGCAAAAGTAGCATTTTGATACAAAAATCAGACTGCTGTGTACTGTCTGAATCTAAATATAAACTTTTTAGTTCTCATAGATAGCTGAAAGCAGTGGTCTGTGCTTCGCAAGTCCATCTCAGTTTCACTTTGTTTTTTGTAAAAAGCTGTTCTAAAGCCATGAATGAAGCCAAGACCTCAATGAAAATTTAATAACCATGTGCCAAGGGTTAGTGAAAGCGGGGAACTAGTGGGACAAACTTAAATACCTGTTTCGGATCAGGTAACCCAACTGTAAGTACTCACCAATTTACATCTCATGTACATAGTTACACTATTTTTAAATTATGATATTTATTATTAAATTACCCACAGTTAATTAAAACAATAGAGGAATTAAAAAAGAAAAAACTGTAAAAACGATTTAAAAGTTTCCTCAGGACAATTTTTACATGTAGTATGTATTGAGCACAAGACCTACCATTTTATTTAAAATATGCTTCGGAAACGTTATGAACCACAAAGTTTTTCAAAATGTGTTTGTATGTGCTTAGAATGTAAATACCACATTCTGAATTTCAGTTACCATCATGTTGGATAGCCTCTGGTTTTATTAAATCTCTGTGGACAAAAAATAACAGAGAATCTTACTATTGGAACCATAGCAAGCTTCTAAGTGGGCGGGACTGTCAAGTTACATAAAGTTGCTCATTTTGAATTAGATAAGATATAATTGTTTCACAATGGGGAAAAGAAATTCCATTCTTGCAACTTACAGTTCAAGAACAGCTGGGGAAAAAGAATCATGCAATCAAATTTAAAATAGACCTAGCAAAAAGATATACATAGTCTGAAACTGTTATGGCCAATAAGTTGCTCTTATGGCTGAGCACAATGCAGAATATGAAAGGATAAATAAAGTGGCATCAGTATACAGTATTATAGTATTATGTCTATGATATATTGTACATCTCAGTAAACTTACTGCAGTTTGTTTTTGTTTTAATTTTGACAGAAAAAGCGGGCAGGGAGTGTTTGTACACTGTAAAATGGGAATATCCCGCTCAGCTTCTACTGTGATTGCCTATGCCATGAAGCAGTATCGATGGCCTCTAGATGTCGCATTGGCCTACGTCAAAGAACGACGGTCCATTATCAAACCCAATGAAGGTTTTATGAAGCAGCTGCAGACCTACAGCGGCATCCTCAGTGCCAGGTAAAACTTAGATAATAGTTTTTATTCTGTATTCAGATGTTTTAATCAATGTGTAACTTTGTATTTATATGTTAAAATGTGTATTGCAGCCAACAACGTCACAGCGCTCTCTGGAGACGTAAATCAAGAGACCAAAGGCAAAAATCAATTGCCAAAGACAAGAAAGAGAAGCAAAACCAAGAAGAGGGAGACAAAGAAGATGAAGAAGACGAGGGTGTTGATGAAGATGATGGTGACACTGGTGACGAAGAGGATTCAAGCTGCTCAGATGAGGACAATGAAGAGGTGTGTGTATTTACTGCTGTATTACTGCCATTAGTTACTTTTACATATAGACTTAGACAAATTAATAAGAAATAAGTGGTAACACTAGTAAAACAAAAAGGTATACTACATGCATATGCACAATTTATTAACATTATCTATGTCTCATTTTGTCTTTAGGTCTTTCAAGATAATGGCGAGAGCTCAAACACTCTACAGGCATCTACAGAAAATGAAACATTGGCCACTAGCCCTGCCATCACTGTCAGCGAGCCTGACAAGGTATATCTGCAAAATTATGAATTAAGCATCTTAAAATGACATTAGTGTTTTTATGTAGTGGTGTCTGTAATATGTTTTCCTTTTAGGTCATCCCAAGTGTTAATCGCAGTGGCAGAATGAACCTCTTCTCTCTTATGCAGTCAATTAGTGAGCTGGATGATGAACAACCAGGAAGTGAAAAGGTGAAGATAAAAAAAAACATGTTTTCTGTCAGACTAGAAACAATATAAAGCCATTTCTTTCTGTAGCTTCCAGGCAGTCCTCACCGATCTCCTGGACAGAGGAGGCGGAGTCACATTCGACGAGGCCTCACTCATCAGAGAGAGTGTGTGGATGTCTCACCTGAGCCACGAAGCCTTCCAGATGCTGTTCAAAATCATTAGCAGGATTTGAGAGCCCTCAAAAGCAAATGAAAGCAATAACCAAAAATAAACAGGCATTTGAGAGCATGCCACGATTATGAACACTGAAACTTAGATGTATAGTTCTGTTTACGGTAAGCTGAATTTCCAATTTATCAGGTTGTTTTATCTGCAGTATTTTGAAGGGTCTGTGTAAGATTAGTGTTAAAGACAAAAAATTACTTTTAATTTACAATCTACGAATGAATATCTGTTTGATCCTCCATGAAGGTATCTCGTGAGCTGTTTATGGTTCAAAATATCTATGCAATGTTCAACTGCAGTCTTGTGACAATATGCTGTCAGTTCAGGCTACTAAATCATTAAGAGAATTAATTTTCAGTTGTGACCATTTCTCTAAGTGCATTAAAGGTAAAGTGAAGGCCAGTTTTATGGCTAATGCCTTTTGCCAAATCTTGTTCATATATGCCAAGAAATCAGTTTAAATGTCCGGGCCACAAGTGCCTTCTAGTAAGAATATTGAAACTTTATTGTGTGGCTGTATTACGCTTGTTGCTAGTGTAGTAAAAGTATCTTGTTCTGTTTATTGCATGACTGTAACTGGGCCGAGTGTAATTTTTGTGATGCATGGAACTATGAGAACAAATGGGATCTTATTCTACATTTATGTAGACTTGCAGATTATGATAAATTATTAATTGACTGTTGAGTATTTTGTATTCATGCTGGTTTGTTTATTTGCACCAAGTCATATCTGATTCTTTCAGTCCGCATGCTCACCAGAGTTGGCTCACAATGCACTTTGTCATGTTAGATCACACTGTTCCCACTGCCTGAGCCAACATCATGCTGTACATAATGAATGTTTTACAGCATCTCACTCTGGGGGATGTTAATTATTTTACTCTATATAAAAGGCCCTTTTACTTTACCAAGTGTGTGAAATAAACAATTTTTAGTAAAGTGAAAACTGTTTTCTGTCAATGAGTTGCATTGGATCATGCTCACAGATCAGAGCCTGGAGCATGTTCTTCTGGGTTACTCACAATACATTTTAATACAATAAAAATGCAAATTGATACAAAAACTATAAAATATTTAACTAGCCTTTATTTAACAAGATAGTCTCACTGAGAATAAGAATTGTAGACCATTGAGGCAATTGTACAGATTCATGTTTTGTGTAAAGGGAGAAGCAAACCAAGAGAAACCGACACAAATGCAAACTCTTTCCAGATGTGTGGCCAAAGTCTTACCTTAGTAAGATACATTTATTTACAAAAACTGTCACAAACATTATGTACCAATAAATTTCCGTCGAGGTTCACTGAGAATAATTCCACCATCCTTCATTGATTTTCTGAAGGACTGCACCTGTAACAAAATCTGTGATCAGAAATGTGATGAAACATACTGAATCAAAAATAATGGTAGAACAGCGATATTTACAGCCTCAGAGCGGTATGTCCAGGGAATGGCTCTGTATACCATCCTTGTGATGCCGGCCTGTCTGCACCTGTGGGCCAGAACTTCACCCACAGCCTGACATGCAGCCACACAGTTCGTGGAGGGCAGTTCTCTCTTCAGGGCCCATTCTTTGGTGGAACAGGTAAGCACTGGGTCAGGAGAGGAGCTGGAGAAAACCTGGGCTGTGACATGGTGTTGTGTGCGAGAAAATACTAATCTGAAAAAGACAAATTAAAACTAATAAATTTAATACAATGCCACTATAAAATGTACGTTTTAATTGAATGATATGGTCTTTGTTGCATGTAAATTAGTTGCCTGGGAACACACGCTTTTGCAGTACTTTACAAAGGCATACAGTTATAGTAGTACCTGTGATAAAACTCTTTGTGAGGCCAAATTGTTTTCCATCCGCGGTCTTTCACTGCTAAAGCCATTTGCTCCAAGTTTCTGGGGTTTCTGTTTACAAATGTGGGGTTCACGGCTTCATTTTGCTCCTCCACGGGCTCTGCCTTTGAAACGGCCTGACTGACACATCGAACTAACAAAAGACACACACATATTAAAACTAATTACAACTTACCGTAACATTACATTAACTTACAAATGTTACCTGTTTGCTCAGTCGCACGTCGCTGAATGTGACCGAACAGCGCTCGCACATTCCGAGTAACTTCTCTCACAAACATGTTGTTTTAACTATGTCTACATAAACACGTCAAGTCAATAGCCACAACTCATGAAATTGGTCTTTAAAACAGCATTAAATCACAACAAATAACAACTGGGAAAAACATTTCATCTAAACCTGAGACACGCCATTTTGACATTCTAACAACATCCGGTCACTTTGTGTTACACTGTGAGTGGCCCGGAAAGAAACAAACAGTAAGTAAGTAAGTTCCGCTAGAAAATATCTCGTGTGTAGGAAAAGAGTTCTGTGTGCGCTTTCCTCAAAGTTGGAGTAGCTAAATTTTCTTGTTGTAAATGAGTAAATGTAAATGCAGGACTTTGTGGAAAAAAAAAAAAAAAAAGTCCACTGTGTACAGCAGGGGTCTCAAACTCAAATGGAGATGGGGCCGAATAAATTAAAGTCAAAGTTGATCGTGGGGAACATTTTAAGATACATGACTTACTAAGTTACATTCTATAAACATCACACACACAAGTGGTAAAGTAAAAAAAAAAGTGGGTAACTAGGGTCAAACCCAGGAAATGTTTACTTTGGACAAATTGTAAATAATATGTTGTATTGTAGTGCATTAAGTTTTATCTCAACGATATATTTGATTTGTGGGCCACTATCAATAATAATTAGAAATCATCTTGAGGGCCAAGATGATTTTTGTTTCTCTTCGAGACAAAAATGCATTGCTCTGATTGGCTGTGTTTCAGTGGTCACCTCAGTCTCACTTTGCTGTCCAAAAAAATGTTTTTTAAAGCTTAACTACTGACCGAAAAAAAATGTTTTTGTCAGTATTAAACATTTATGAGAGCTAGAAAAATGTTGGACCTATTTCAGGTTTTTGCTTTATCAGCTACCATTATGTTTTATAAATTATTCCTAATTGACTGTGTGCTAGTAAAAGTTATAATAATTATAAATTATAACGGGAAGTATATAAAGAGCATAAAAGTTTTCTGCTCCCTGTTTGAGGAACTTAAGAAGTGATATTTTGTTTTTAATTGTCAGATGACAATGCAAATATTTTATATTTTAAAGCCTATTTATACCCATGTCAGAGGACTAATTGTGCAGACCTTTTATCATATGAGTGTTTTATATTTTCTTTTTATACATCACAAAAAAGTAAACTGGAAATTTTGAAATTTAATTATTATTATCACTTTACAGTGCAAAATCAGTGGTAAAAGATAGACAATAGTTTACAAGGCAAAGCAATACATTTTATAACCCAAAGACTTATGCCTAAAACAAGCACTTAGTCCCAGTAAGGCACCTAAAATCATTACCAATAAATATTTCTTGGAAGACATGGAAATGAGGAAACACATTATTGGCTCATGAGATCCTCTCACAGTGGTCATAACACAGAAAATCCATACATTCCCTTAACCATAGATTAAATAATTTTCCACTTCCCTTTTAAGAACAACCGTTTTAATAGCTAGAAAAATTAATTTTAGCAAAAGGTTGAGTAGCTTCATTGTAATGAGAATACTGACAAAGATTCAGGTAGAAGAAATGATTTGTTGTTCATCCCATAACAAAAGTTTTCACTTGATCAAGATAACAGTGAAACTTATACAGGAAAAGAACATTGTTACAATATTTTTACTTGGATTCTGCAGTCCAAACACATTTATAAAGCTGCTGAATTTATGATTGAAGAAAAGGAGAAAGGTGTGAGTTTGTAGCCAGTACCACTGTAGAACTTGTTTTGAAATTCAACCCTGCAAAACAAAAACAATATTTGAAGTACATTAGCAAGTAAAACAAAGACTGATTGCTTTTTTATGGATTATGTCTCATCAAATGTGGGAGGAGAAAAAAAACGTTACCAGTGAAGACGAAGTGCATGCAGAAAGGCCGAAAGTCCCTCCATAACCAACAAGATCGACACTGTTAGCACAGCAAAGAAGGCAAAAACAAAAACTAGTATAGCAGCTCCTACGTAGCCTTGCCACTTCAGGCCAACTCGCATCACCATTTCCCATAAAACCTCCGACAACTCTGCAAAGGGAGAAGAGCGTCATCAGTCATGTGCATGTGACTTGCCGGTTAATACAATGTTCCATGCATCTATATTGGCCTTGGAGAATAAGTTTCTTGTGGAAATGATGCATCACAAGAAGATGTCTAGATCTTAAAGTGTTACTAACGTGCATGAGCCAAACTGAGAGCCCACAGTCGAAGGTAGGACGCAGTGTTGGAGATGCAGCCCAAGCAGTACTCAATGGTGTGAATGGCCTGGTGCATGTACACATCTGCAGCATCAAACTCCTAAAAGAGAGAACAGATGACATCACAACATTCTAAACAGCAATGAGTGAAAAAAAACCTAGGGTGATCAGATTTTCAAAATTAAAAACTGGGACAAACAAGTATTTGTGGAAAAAAAACTAGTACATGTTCATTCTTATGCATTTAGTCCATTCTGGGCCCATTCACACTCATTTATATTCTCTAAAACCTTTGTCAGTGTAAATTAAAGCATTTTTTGTTGTGTTTTCGTTATTAACATGTTTTTTGTCGAGTTTGTCTAACAAAATAGCAATATATTTCTCCTTTCACTATTGGGAAGTGTCAAAGTGGTCACAAATCAGGACAACTGGAACATGTCTTGTGTAAAACTGGGACAAATCAATGGTTTTGGATACATTTGCTGGGACATGGGACACAGGGCTTAAAACAGGGACTGTCCCAGGTAGGGATGTCTGGTCACCCTAAACAAACCACAATTTAGCTAAAAACTGAGTTTGATCTGACATGCAATATAGAAAACTAAAGTAAGCAGTAGTAAAAAACCAACACTGCAGTGTAGTTCGTTTGCTCACCTCAACTTTACCACATAAAGTTATTTTGAGCAAAGCAAATTTTTCATTGGCAAAAAGACAAATGATGCATGTACAAACTTAACTTTCACAAAATAATATGAATAGAAATGGTTTACCTCAGGTTCTGTGGCTACTCCCTCGACATCCCCTGTCCGAGTGTTGATTGAATTATCTTCACTGATAAGAGGTCGCCTGTCCTCTTCCTAAAATGTAGCACAAAGTATTAGTTAAAAGTATTAAAGTGGTAGAATGTGTTTATAAAATTGTTTAGACACACTAACCACATTATGATGTCGTCTTTTTTTGAACGTGAGATATTCGTAAGTGGGTTTTCCGAGCAAAAGAACTGGAACAGAAAATAGCGCCAACACCACCAAAGTCTTTTGCACAATTGACTGCAGTAAAAAGTTTTAAAAAGATAAGTTAGATGACGAGTCAAACCGTTTTTATGTGATGGCAAAGGCACACATACCTGTCCTTTATAGAGGGGAGGGTTATCTTCATTTTCTGTGAAGAGGAACATGTCAATAAAGTGGATGAGAATACTGGGGGCATATCTGGACTGGTCAGGGGTGTAAGCGATCCACTTGAAGACGACCATAAAAACCAGGTAACCAAAAAGACACAGCATAAAGAAGAGCTCGGGGATCAGCACAAGAAAGACGTTGCTTATCTGGCCAAAGTGTCTGTAGGAAACCATAGGGACAAATATATAATGAGTAGGTAAAAATAAAGCAAGAGAACTAATACAGAGGAAGAAATCTTATTTACACGTAGTTGAAAAATGACAAGCAGACTCCAAAAGTCATGTGAATGATGCCGATGATGACGGACATCTTCATCTTGTAAGAGTTGAGAAAAGTTAGCTTGTTGTTTGCTAAACCCCAGACCTAAAACGAAGACAAAATAATTATCATTCAAGCCGTAAAGAATTTGTGCAAAGAAATACCAGACACTTACTGGGTCTATGCCAAATGGATAAGGGCTTGTGAAAACCCCTGTCACATTGGGATCCATAGACAAATACTGATTTTCTGCCAAAACTGATGAGCTGAAAGAAAAAAATACATAAAATGAATAAATATGTGTGTATGTATTTAAAAATGCAATTATGTTATACACTTACTTCCATATATTCTTCTCAAACATTGGAGTGACATGCCATGCTGAAGTGAACGTGCTGAGACCTTTGCTGAAGCACTCGTTGTAAATAGCACCAGTGTAAATGGAAAACAGTCCCATGAGCAGAATCAGGTACCTTCCTCCGAACATCATTCGCCAAATCTAACAAGAAAAAAAAACAGGGGTCACTTGCTTTGTTTTTGAGCTTGTTAAAAAGGTCCATTAAGCGAGTCATTTGCCTACTTCATTGTTGTTGTTCTTAAGTTTGGGGTCATTTTGTTCAAGTACCATCCACAGTGCTGCTAAAGCCATGAGTAAACCATGGCCAACGTCGCCAAACATGACCGCAAACAGGAAGGGAAAAGTGATAATGGTGTACACAGCTGGAAAGACAAAGAGGAAAACATAAGTAATTCTGGAGAGTTTTTTTTTTTTTAATTTACAATGAATCAGGACATGCCTGGATTAACTTCGCGGTAACTTGCCACTCCATAGGCATCCACTATGTTCTGAAAGCCTGAAGTGAATGAGTTCAGGGGAAATAGCGTAGGTGGAGAAGTGGTGGAGGGCAGGCGATTGTAGAACGAGTCAACGCCACTGCCACTTTTCCTCTGGAGGCAAAAATACATAATTCCAGATGTAGACATTAGTATACAAAGAGAATATGTATATGAGTAAAAACTATAACTGTTGAGTATGAGAATATGTATGAGTAAAAACTGTAACTGTAACTGTAACTGTTACTATATCAATTCAGCATATAAAAAACCCGGCACATAGTTTCTAATTAGAATTAATCAAAACATTCATCTCCATTTCTATTATATTAATAGAAATGGAGAAATGTAGAGCTGCCACTTGTCTTACAAAGAAAATATACAAATATTGAAATCTATTGATAAACAAATTAGTAAAAACACATCTTATTTAGCATTATTTGAATGTAGTCTTACCCCTCCTTCTCTAAGGGCACACTGCAGTTCAGGTAGTTTGGCGACAGGGCACCAGGCCTCTGCGATCAGGCACTTGTCGGTGACTGAGGGGCTGCACAGGTTTAGCACCGCCTGGACTGCTTTGCACTTCTGCACCTTCACCTTCCACTGGGGCAGGACCGCTACAGCCCGCATTATCAGCTGCTGCATGTACGTTTCTGTCTGTCCCAACACCTGCAAGAGAGGAAGGGATGAGGGGGATTAACAAGCTTAGCTCAAAAAAAAATCTAGAAATGTAGTGACAATAGAATGAGATGCTACTTACAGAATGTATGTCTTCAATCCTGCCTCGAAGTCCCTGGAGGATTTCTTCCCTTTCAACTGAACTCTCAGGATACGCAAAAGTCTGTGTGCGAAAGCTGTAACACAGAAGTTTAATGTTGAACAACTAGAGATTTGATAAGCAAGTTAGTTTTATATTTTGATACGTACCAATCGCATATTTTCTTTACTTTTTGTCCTATCTGATCGCCCCAGTATGAAATCAGAAAAACAGTCCATTTAACGTTTTCCCTCTGTTAAATTAAACAAAAAAGGGTAAGAATGGATTATTTATTGACTCAAGTTCAACATTGTTTTTCAGTATCTTACAGTGTCTGGTTGCTCCAGTGGATCGTCCATTTCCTTAAAGTCCACAATGAGGAAGCCTCTGCAGGCGCGCCACAGCAGCCGCTCAAACGAGGGAACCTTCCAGGGGTGAACCACTCCAGCTACAAAACTGACACAGGGACGTACTTTTATTTAATAATATTTTTTAATTCCGACATTAGATTGGTGATAGTTCCTGTGGTAAATATTTGTCATAGTTTTTTATAAGTCAAGGCGCAGTTTGAGAGGAAAAGGTGACAGATAAAAGTTGAAACAGAAAAAAGAACTGAATCTTTGCATCTACAGCTGGGGTGTAAAACTGGTGGCCCAGGGACCAAATGAGGCCCCTGTGATGACTTCATATGACTCCCGGGATGATTTCTGATTATTATTGATAGTGGAACCCTGATAAAAACTACAGGTCTGAACTATGAGCTACACTGCAGCCCAGCGCTGACGAGAGGAGCCACATAGGCCAGAATGGATATTAATCCTAAGTAAACACCAATATTTTAAAATGTGGACCTCTGACTCTGATCGATTAGGCCCCAGCTCCATTTGAGTTTGAGACCCCTGATCTACAGTGTGTCATTAAAAAACGGTTTCATCACAAATGTAGGAATAATTTACAGGCAAATGACACCTTCTTCTGACAGTTTGAGCAATTGTTTAGCAAAATATTTGTGTATATGTTATTTATTTGTTAAATCATAACTTGTGTCTAATTTGTAGAGATTTTGGTCCTTGTTCAGAGGATGATTGAATTACCTTCACCTATGTCATATCTGCTGGGTAAAAGACAATCATAACTTGATGTTGACAAGCAAAATCTATTGTAAAATCTGAAATATAATTATGTTCTTTTTTGTTATGAAAAGCACAGTCAAACATTGAAAACGTTTTAAATAAATCAAAGTATTAAGAGAGAATAGGAAAATGAATTGTACCTTAAGCGAACATCTTGACGGTTATCAAACAAGCCTTGGTTTTCAATTATTTGTGGAGGCGGTGGTGGTGGTGCCTGCAAAATCCAAATGATGAGGACAAGTAAATAAACACAAATATTTGTTAAACAAGTTTTTTTTTTTTTTTTTTTATGTTATTTCTATACCCTTGTTTACTTTCTACAACAAGCTACAACATCTAATGTGAGTAATCATAGATACAATGATCAGAAAGCAATGATGAGGGCTTTACTTTTTACATATCGCACAGGGTAACTCTAGGTTTGTCAAATCTATCCACCACCGACAGTATAACCCAAATAATTGCTGTAAGACGTTAATAGTTTGTTTATAGTCATACATTCTTTTACCTGAGATGCTGTGATTAAATGAGTTTTGGTCAGGACTCCTCTGTACTGACTAAGTTGAGTGAGCTGAGCCTGCAAACTGTCCCTGTTCCTGGATACCTGAGAGAAACAAACATTTAGGTAATAATTAATTTATTTAAAACAAACTATTTTAGCATACTCATGTGTCTACCTCTCTGAGCTCTCGGGCCAGTCTCTCGCTCTCCTCCTCAATAGTAATGAGTTCTCGAGGCTGTGGCGCTGGAGGCATTGGACACGGTGGAGGAAGAGGGCTTTTGAAGGGAGGCGATCGCGAACGGCTGATTTCTTGTTCGAGAAAAGCTACAAAGTGATAAACATTGTAAAGTTCAGAACAATTTCACTGCAATTGAAGATTTTAAACAGTTTGGGGACAGATTCATACTAAAAGTCTTCTCCAGCTCCTCGCATCTTCGGATCTCGCCAATGAATTTTCTCTGAAAGGCGTTTACGTTGGGATTTAACTGGAACATGAGAGCACAAAGGAAAAATGGAAAGAGTCAGTCAAAGTAAATTAATTCTGTCTTGTGACTCTTTAATAATTATCCCCAGTATGTCTCAAGTCATTCAAAACTCATAAAACTACAAACAGTCACAGTATATTTGCAAGGAATGTGAACAATGCATGTGTACATTTCATTTCCAGTTATGACAAGCTTATATTTAATAAACATCGACAGAAAAGGGTTAGACAAAATGCATTTAGTAGCCTGATAGTCAAGCAAATTTAGAACAACCGCTAGTTTAGACACGATTCAAGACGTGAAGAAAACTGAGCAACAAATGTCTCCAGCTCTCCACACTCAATGCCCTTTGACTTGAGCTGACGTGTAAACCATTTAAACACAGGGCCTTGTGCAATTACTAGTTAGCTGTGCAAACCATAGCAAATATAGAATGAAACAAATAATTGACTAGAACTGATAGATGGGGGAAAAAATCAGGTCAGAACTATTATGAAAAGGTCCTACTTAAAACAGATTTCAATACTCACATCTCTGAACTCGACAAGGCCCAGCTCACCAAGTTCACTGACACAGTTATAGGCTGATCCAGACTGAAGAAAGAGCTGCACCAGGCAGACCTCCTCACTGCGAAACATGGAGCCCATAGCTGTCTACAAAAACAAAACAATTTAAGAGAGAAACTTTTATTATTAACCCTGATTTGCAGAAGACTTGCAGCATAGACAAATGGAAACAAAATATGAAGCTAAAAAGGTGTGGAAAAAGGAAGTGAGAACTAAAGTGTCCAGGTGGGATTTCCCATTTGACAACACACTCAGCATCATGAGATCTTTTGCATCATCGCTTAAATAAGTAGTGCGACTAATAAAATCAATTTCCCGGATTATTTCTTGGACGTTTTGTATCTTTTTAGTGTATTTATTACCTTTTTGTTGTTTTGTTTTCTCTCTTTTTCTTTTACGTTATGATGTTCTTGAACTGTGCATTGTAACACTGCCAACGCTAATATTGTCTTTTCTCTTTCTGTTTTAAACTAGGCACTTATTCTTTTTAATAATGCACAGAAATTGAGAAAGTCGTAGTTTCGCTTTTGTTTACAGTGAAGCACAAGTCCACACTAGTTAATCTTCCAGACAAATCACTGCACATTTAGCTAGAAAGCAAAGTTGAAAAGTGTGTCAACAAAGAACAAAAACATATCATACATAGCTATGACACAACACTTTTGAACTGTTCTAACTTTCCTGTTGGCTGTTTCACCTCGTTTTGATAACAAAAGCATCAACACAAGCCATACGGTCTATGCCCAACACTAAAATTAACATTTAACCTAACGTTACATTTCTAAAATAAGACAAATTACCTTTTTGTTTTGTTATCGTCTACAGTTATGACCTCCTGTGTTTTTCGTCCAATCCAGGGCCGGAGGACGGCTGAGAAACTGCTGAACGGGACAAGAAAAACAGTAAAAAAATGAAGTTGTGTGTGACTTCCCGTTTGAGACAGTCACGTTACTGCAGACTCACGTGACGCTGACGGCGCAGTTCACACTTTGGTCCGTAGATGTCGCAGTTTAATTGTAAACAGCCATATTACCATGGATACACTAGAGCATATTTTTTATTTTTGCATATTTATATATTTTTTTATATATTTTTGATTCCCCATACTTTTTTTCATGCCATATATTTTAGCCGTTATTTGCAAAATTTTGATGACCCCCTCCCCACTGAAAATGTGGATTTAGAACTTTGTGAAACGTGTTATTGCTACGTTAACTGTCGTTCATTAGCCGTGTCGTTACTATGGAAATGCGCCACGTTTACCGCAAACGTGCAAAGCGATGTAAAATAAATTTTAAAAACTTAATCAGAAGAATGAGACAGAACAACCTCGACTACAGGTAAATACATAACTCACCACAGACTCGGAATGAATGAAAGCAGAGTTTAGATTAACGTTAGCTTTCCATTAGTTAACATGTGAAGTTGGGCTGTAAATACAGTCTATGGATGTAATATTGACTAACATTACACCGTTTTGACATAACACACCCTTTGACACACATTTTGCAATGTTTGTATGAAACATTTGCATTACAAAAGATATTTTTTATTGTAAAAGGGCAGGTGACACAGGTAAAATATCAATTACTGAAAAATATACACATGGAATAAACTGAAACATGTTTTAAAAAAGGAAGAGAATTTTAAAGACAGAAAATATGAATGGCAAGAGTGAGAGGACTTACTTTATACCTGTCAGTACATCAATACAGATGTATTATGCTGAATAGATATTATGAAGTAGAGTTATTGAAATGTCTACACAGGTGTCCCAGTCATTAACAACTTCAGTTTGACCATCTATGTATTTTAGCAGAAGCTCACAATAAAATCAAAACAGACAAATCACAAAAAGTACAATGGATTCTGCAGCTTACTTTAGTACAGACATAATTTGGTTTGTGAGTCAACAATCATGCCATTTTAATCTCAGAAAGCATGGGCCTTGAATTGTAATTACTGAGCATTTGTTCTATTACACTAAAGCAAAAAAAAAAAAAGTCTGTATTTGAAAAAATAAAAAAGATCACTACATCCACTGTTCCAACACAAGTATGAGCTATGATCTCTCCTCCACCCTCGTGTTGTTATTTACATGCTGTAAAACTTAAGACTTCTATCCATTCCAGTAGAAGTGAGAAAACGAGCATTCTCTCCAAATGCAACGCCAGTCACCAGCCCAGAGTGCTCTGCAACATATTTAGACAAAAGATTAGATCGCCATAGATTGTAAAAATAAAACAAGCTAACTTGTTCCTCACCGGTGAAATTGAGAACCTCAGACCACTGTTTGCAAATGTACACGCGAATGTCTGATCCTCCAACAGCCAGATAGGTTCCACTCTGGTCAAATACCAAAGACTTCACCTAAGGAGATCATATGATAGAATTATTTCGATGAAAATATTATATCCAGTTTGACAATAGAGGTTATGCAGGTGACATCACTGCGTGGTCAAGGTGAGGTCTGAGTAGCAAGAAATGCATGAGTCAGTGGAGAGAAAGACATTTTCTCAAAATAAAGATAAAATATGAAAAAGAGGCTATATGTGAGAAAAAAATTCAACCCACGACAACTCTGCAGAACAATGGGTTTGTAACTGACATATAAAAGCACAAAAGCCGGTAAACAGAGGCAGAAACGCAGATAAACAGAAAGACTCACATTTATCAAACATTGGAATCATACACAGTTGAAGTACCGTACTTTCTGGCCTATAAGCCGCTACTTTTTTTCAGAAACTTTGAACTATGCGGCTTATAAGGCAATGCAGCAAAATTAGAGATTCTCATAGACTTACTATTAAAAAGTGCGGCCTATATATGTACTTGATCATTTTTCTTACTTAAATCTAGTGGGTGCGGCTTATATTCAGGTGCGCTCAATAGGGCAGAAATTACGGTAATCAACTTTTTTGTCCTAAAAAGTTGTTCCTGACTCTTTTTGATGAGAATAAAAATTATTGTACTGCAGTTAAAAAGTCATTTATCTCCAACTGCCTTTAGTAAACAAGTTAGTGAAGCACTACACTGTTGCCACGACAACAGATAATAATTGTTACTTTGCATTTTGCAATATAAAAATCTATTTGTGTAAAACTAAAACTCGAGACATAAAAATTAGTCTGTAAAAAGAAAAAACGTACATTTTCTCCATTGTGTTGACCACGTTTGCCACTCAAGAATGTTTAGGAGCATTTTTCAAATAAAATGATGTCAGTGCATAACCTCTATTGACCCTATTTTGTCCCGCCTACTTTTCTAGGACATGCACTTCCTGTTTAGCTGAATTTAGCCTGTAGATTTCAGTCGATAGGTTTATTTTAACTGTTATTATATTTAATTAAAATTGCCCCACAAGACAGACAAACAAACCTGTTAGCTGCCTTAACAGAGCTAAACAGGAAGTGCATTTCCAAGCCAAGTGGGCGGGACAAAATAGGGTCAATAGGTAGTTTAGTTTAATGGAACATTTGAACACCTTACCTCATAATTATTGTCCAAAGTAATGGTCTTGAAATTCTTCAGTTTTCTTAGATCCCAAAGTTTCAAAGAGCTATCCTGAGCACCTAAAACAGACAATACTCAAATTAGCTTAACGTTTTTTTTACAGTAAATTGTAACTGTTAAAACTCTGGCTACCTGTGGCAAGGTAGTATCCATTTTCAGAGAAAGCAATAGATGTAACAGGTCCAGAGTGACCAGGGAAGTTGGCTACATTTGTGCGTTCTTTTAGATCCCAGATCTTGATTTGAGAGTCAGCTGTGCCAGTGCCAAAAATGAGGCCATCAGGATGGAACTGGGCACAGGTGAGTGCTGTAAAGACACAACGATAAGTTAAACATCTTGGAAAAAACACCAGTAATTTTTAAAAATATATACGAAGCAATAATACATACCACATCCAGCACTTTCATCTGTGACTTTGGTGAGCACTCTACCAGTCTGGACATCAGAGAACGCCCAAAACTGGCGAAAAACAAACAAACAAAAAAAAAAAACAATGTAAAACAAAAAATAACACTTTTACTCTTCACTGTAAAAACTAAAATGTTGTATTCCAAACCTGATCCTCAGAGGAACTGAGCAGGTAGTCTCCAGTAGCATGCAGCGAGAGCCCTGTGACTCCGGCCTCATGAGCCCGCACCACCTGGACGCAGTTACCACCAGTGACAGACCACACACGGATAGTGGTGTCTGGAGATGCAGAGAACACCACAGACTGTTGGGAAGAGGAAAATATATGAATAAACACTAAAAGAGCTGAGAGGGGATTTAAACAATTCCAGCTCAAGTGTTACCTGGGATGGATGGTAAATGACAGAAGTGACTTTCTTGGTATGACCTTTCAGAGTTGCTACTATCTGCTCGTCATTTTTATCAAACACTACCACATTCTTATCAGCTCCACCTAAAACATGAAGACTTGCATCATAAAATCACATCTTACCAAGTGGCCAGTATAAATGTAGAAACTCAACATACCTGTGAGCACTTTGCTGGTATCAGAGGGACACAGATCCAGGGCCAAAATACCAGGTACACTAGCACTATGAAGACCCTGCAGGGAATATTGTACCATGGTTATAATTGCATTTGAACATCTTTTGCAAATATAAATATTGAGTATATAAGTATATATAGATAAAAGTATGTTTACAGCATGAGAGGCCACTTGACGATATTTGCCAAGATCTTCAGCCCTAACCAGCTCTTCTGGGACAGTTTTTCCTCTCTGTTAAACAAATAATAATGTATAAACATTGTAAATATTACATTTCAGACTTTTGGTTGCAACCAAACAAAGTATAGACCTTCTTTCTCTCTGTTGTGAGGATTGTTGCCTTGTCTTGGAGCTGTTAAAAAAAATATTAAAAATGTGTTAAAAAAAAAAAAAAATTATGTACCGTTTAGTCCAAGGATAATCAAACAGACCTTCTGAATGATCTCCGGAGTCATTCCCACTTGTTCACTAACATCCATAGGTTCTCCACCAGCTCCCTGTTAAAGCCACAGTTATTAATATACATTGAAAACATAAATGTTTTATCACTGACAAATGACTCACTGCAGCAGCCGGTTGTGAAGGAATAGCTTGAGGGGCGACCAGTCCAGCCTGGGGCTTGAGAGTGGCAAGAGCTACAAAGAACAATCATTAGTAAACCATATATTGATCAGATCAATATCCATCAATTACAACTGCTAGTCTGAAAAACCTTCTCTTGCAGCAGTGACCTCTTTGGTAAGACGGGCAATGACTCTGCAGGCTGCATCATGCTGGTACAGAGCATGAGAAAGCTCCTGACGAGTTGTCTGCAACTGTTGTCTTAGGGTAAAACTATGAAGCATAACAGCATCCTGTAACAAAAAAGGTTTGAAGTTAACAGGGAAACTGCATTGCAGCAATAATAATAATAATAATAATAATAATAATATAATGCAGACAAAACGCACTCACCCACTCATCTTGCAGAGACTTGAGAATAGCAGGAATACTTGTTGCTGATGGTGCTTTGGGTCTTATTGGATGTGACACTAAAACAATAGATTTCAATAAGCTACGTGCGATCTTAAGAATAACACTAGTTAATACAAAATCTGCGTTTATGAAAGCATAAAAACTGACCAATGTCAGAAAGCATTCATAAAAGCTCTCTGGTGAGAGACCACACTGCGTAACAAACCTTTAATATCAACTAGCTGTTCTTCAGAAAGAGGTTGGCCATTCATTGGGTCCGTCCCATTTTCTGCAATGTACTTCTCAATGAGCCGCCGCTCAAATACTTGATTTGACACCGGAGAAACACAAGGATGCTCCGGGACCTCGTTAGAAACTGAAACAGATTCGATTACAGCCTATTTAATACACAAAGTAACGCAATTAACACTGCATGCCACGATCAAACAAACTTTAACGCGGCAATGCGTGGCCTTACGTTAGCATTAGCAACAAAAATTGCCGCTAAGCTGCGTATCAAGTGTTGAAAATGAAAGAAAACATACTTACTTGCGCAAACTAGAGACATTTTTTCACTTGGTCCTAAAATCCCCCTTTAAATGTAATAATCGTGTTTCGTACGTTGTTGCAAAATGCGTTAACTGTGAAGTTGTATTTTGCTGAAATTTGTAGCACGCCGTCCTTTCATTCCGCCGCCGCTACATCCGGGGTACGACTTCTGCTACTGTTTTTGAAACTTGGTCTGCACGCGGGCGCTCTGCTGCCCCCTACAGACATACAGACAGCATGTCTAAGCATGTATTTTGTTTTTATATTAAAAACATGGCTGCGTTCACTTTCTAAAACGTTGTAATTACATTATGTCAAAGATATATATATATATATATATATATATATAATATATATATATATATATAATATATATAAAAAATATATATTATATATATATATAATATATATAATATATATTTTTTTTTTTATATATATATATATATATATTATATATATATATATAACAGAGAGTGAGAGAGATAACGATATATATATTTTATTTTTCTTTGTAATGATGTTACATTTTCTTTTTCTATACATATAATTAAATTAGATTAATTGTTATTCACATGAACATTAATACATTTACAAACATGTCATTTGCAATAACATATTAGTCTTTTGTTGTTGTGTAACCTTATTACAGTTTTCTGTTGCATTACTAAGCAGTCATGTTTTCCATGTATAACAACAACAGGGTTAAACTGACTAAAAATGCCAGATGTGTTCTAATAGTTAAGATATTTACAGGCCAGACAAACATCAACACAAATGTACAGTTCCAACATTGGTCCTGAGGGCGTGGAGGTAGGTTTAAGATGGAAGTTGGGGAATTTCTGCAGCACCAGTGACCAGTGTAAGATAGGACAGTGATTTCTCTACACGTGCAAAAAGATTGTTATAATGTTTTTAAAAACTTTAACATGCAGTTTTTGACAGCAGGTCATAGAAATATATGTAAATATACAAAAGGCACAGTTAAGACTTTTGTTAATTATTCTTTCCACAATTTTTCAATCACTTTTCAGCTGAAGTTCAGTTTATCTGACGTGTAAACACTACAGGACTCAGACGTGTCACTGTCCAGGGGTAAAGTGGAAAAGTAATCTTGCGTGTTAGTTCTCTTCTCTTTATTTTTCTTTATTTGGAATTGAACACACTCTTCAGAGATGTGGAGGCAGTCTGAAGCGCCTGGCACCGAAAAGGAAATCCTCCGCTCTTCTTCAGAGGGCTTCAAAAGAGGCAAACAAAATTTCTCAGGTTAAAATACAAGAGACAATTATCAAAAACAAACCAAAAAACTCCAGAAAAAATAACCTACAACTTCAAAATGTTATTTTGATCATAACAAAATAACACACAAGAAGTTTCAGAAAACATCAAGCCATGATACAGTAATTACAAGATTTTTTAGTTCATTATGTTCGACTTGTATAACAATCCCAAATGCTATTCATTGATTTTCATTGAGAGCCACATTAATATTTTATGTAATGATTTAATTTGCGGACAATACTAGTACCACAGCTACCAATTATGACTGAGACGGCTCTGATATTTGAGAAGTTTAAGCATATTTTCAATGGAGTTTACATATGTTTACATTAGTGAATAGGTCATGTGTTTGGCTTGAATAGATAAGCCATAATCTAAACAGATAAGGCATTTCTGCTGCCCTCATGCCCAATTGTCAGACCGGGGGTAAAAGAGGTCAGAATCTTTGCAAACATTTTTCTGTAATCATGTGAAAAATGTTTTAGTGAAATCCAACAGAGAATAACAGAGACCTGTGTTGCAGAATTACACGCAGGAGACCTCGCTGGTGTCAGTCTTTGGTTTTCCTCATTTCTAGTCCTCATTGGAGATGGAGAAGCTTGAGGTGAGATTCCCACTTGACTGTAGCCCTAAAACACAGATTAAGAAAAAGATGTTTAGCCACAGTACAAAACATTCAATACTGCGAGACATTGTTGGTTACCGAATGGACAGGAGTGGCATGTGGAGTCCATTTTCGAGGTGTTGATGGTTCTTGAGTGTAACTGTAATATCCAGTGGGCCCGGGGCTTGCATGATTGTAGTCCTGACAATGAGGAGATCAAAATGTTTGCTAGTAAATCAAACAGAAGCCTGATCACTTTTATTTGAGTTTTCTTCTTTTTTTACCTGTATGTTGACTCTAGGTGGGTTCACTGGTGGATTGTGGTTTGCCCTAAGCCCAGTGATGATCTGTGAAAGACTGCAGTAAGGGTAGCGTTTCATAAAAAGGATGAAACCAGCCAGAGACACAAACATCCCTGAAGGTACACTGATTGATTTGAAAATTGCGCGCCATCTTCCTCCTTTTTCTGCAAAGAAATCATATTGCAAAGTTAGAATTTATCAACATACTCATTTATTTAATTAGGTTAGAGTTTAAAGTCAATTTGAGACAGCTAATTTCAATATAAATCATGCAGCTGAAAGAAAAGTGTGTGGAGTAGAGATATTGAGAATTTGGGTCATTCTCTGAAAGTGGGACCATTTTGACCATTGGTTATTTGACAGGTTTTCATTAAGTAAATAATAATAATTTTGTTTTAATTGTTTTAATAACTAATGTGCCTCTAAAAAATTGCAGCCCAAGATAAGATTTTACATTTTTTTTACAACCGTTTTTTCAAAAAAATAGCTTAAATCATGACCAAAAGTGTGACATTTTTATCCAGCAATAAACATGATGTAATTTCCTAATGTAAACTCATAAAATACTGCATTGAAACACAATAAAATGAAGAATAATGTTGGAAAATATGTTTGCATTTCGTTTTTCTACTTTTTGTATTGAGTTTTGCGAAATGACAGCCGAATTCCTGGGTATCCGTATGTAACTGTTGGCGTCCATAAAGTTAACGCGGAACTGAAGTTTTCAGCAGTGAAGACTTTTCAACCCTCAGGAACCTTGCAGCGGATAAACGCCACTAATGAGTGTATTCAGAGATAATATCTCAAAAATCAACATTTTATTTAGTATATAGCAACTCTCTCAGCTAAAAAATGTGGTCCAAGTGGTGTCCATGCTACATGCAGAATTATGCTGGATTGAGAGC
Source organism: Mugilogobius chulae (assembly GCA_038363315.1). Taxonomy (NCBI): domain Eukaryota; kingdom Metazoa; phylum Chordata; class Actinopteri; order Gobiiformes; family Gobiidae; genus Mugilogobius; species Mugilogobius chulae. The sequence continues at coordinate 33,631,242 of CM076400.1, forward strand.
AATTGAAATTGCTATATTGGAAAAATAGTTCTGCATATTACTTGACCATTATAGATCCTGTCAGTACACTTCTCAAAGATGGAAATTAACCTAAAAATAAAACAATTGCTGCATTTGAATTTTCAGCCTGGATGTCACACTTTATAGTCCCACTTTCACAGAATGACCCATTTGGAAGAATCAACGTCAGAGCAAAGACTCATAAAACATGACAAAGATGGTTTATTGGTATTACGTAATTGCTATTTTAACTGAAGAACAGCTGTGTGTAAAACGCTCAAACATTTGGGGTTAATGGCAGCCAATAGTCTAATTACTGGTGCATACATTTATAAGTCTAACCAGGATATTGCCTAAATTGATATAATAAAAAAATAAAATAAAATAGTCCAATAGTCTGTACAAGTACTGTGTTGCAATTTCTATTTGCAGTTTCTCTTATATTTTCTATTAATTAATCATTTATCATTAGGCTTAAAAACAAATATAAGGTTAATATACATGTTATTAATTGCACTAATGTTGTTTAGCAGTCAAATGATGTATTCAAATTTATATATTTGAAGAATAAATCCCTTCAAATGAACCATTTTGAGTTGTCCTCAAAAAGACAATAGAAATGCATGCATGTTATATGTTTATAAAAGAAAAAATAATCTATTTCAATGTGGGGTTTTTTGTGTTTTAAAATCATAATAATCGGTACGGGTCAGAAGTGTGACTTACCGGTGACCTGTAACAATGTGGTTGAGACCAAGTTGCCATTTTTATCTTTGATTTCATATGTGCCGTCATGCCTGGAGGTCAGTCGTACAATGACCACCTCGTCTTTGCTCCCATTTCGTCCCAATGAGATGAGGCCTCTGTATCTCATGTCATGGTCTGTGATCTGACCCTCGCGAACCAGCTGGATCGGGCCACGAGGAGGCTTTGGGTCAAACGGTCCAAGTGAAGATTCATCGGGTATCGGGCAGGGGTAAAGATGAGATGAGCGTGAGGGACAGGGAGAAAGAGGGGTAGATTTAACGATTCTTTGGTGAAGCGGGTGATATTGAAGAAATGGCCTGCAAAATTTTAAAAGTTTGCAAAAGGGGCAAGAGAGAAGAGGATGCAATGATGTGGATGAAAAGTAAAAGCATGAATTGGAAAGAAAAGAAAATCATTTCAGTTCATCTTTTTTTAAATAAAACATGTAAGTGGCTATTTTTCTAGTTCAATTTTATACTGTGTATTTTCACTTATAACCTGGTACTACAAATTAGGGCCTAAAACACATTACAAAGGTATGCCCAAACACACACTTATTACAGGTGTGTAACCACAATCTGACTCACCGTGAACAGCAAGAGTGCTCCGCATCAAGACCTTCCCCTCAGCATCTCTCACTGTGTAGTTTCCTTGGTCCGCTTGCGTCACTTTATCAGCTATCCACACTTTCCCGCCTTTTGCAATGCGACCTCGGCCAGCACTACTAGAATTGTAGCTTGTTCGGTTCCAGAGCACAACTGGCATGGCCTCGAGAGGAGCACCCTTGGGAGCAAACTCCAATAAAAAGCTATTTTCAGGAATGCTGTGCTCAAAGTTTTCGCCATAGTTTTTCCGGTAAGACTTGATGCACTCTGTAAAGATGACAAAGATAGGAAAATTAAACAAAAGTTTTTACTATGTGTTTATTGGTTGATTGAATAAACGTCTGTACCTGAGACAATTAAATTCACCGTCTCGTAAGTAAATTCAGAAAACAGTTTGATTGAATAAAGTCCTTGGTCTTGATGAGTCACCTCTTTTAGGACAAGCATTTTATCCTTAGTCCACTCAAATCGTGGATCTTTTACCTATAAAAACAAGGATGAAATGATAAGATCAATTTGAGATGCAAACAAAGTTAATCAAATTCTCTTTTATCTGTCACTTACTGTAGTTTTCTCTAAAATGACACGTCTAGGCCCTGGTTGAGCTGGAGTAAATGTTACAATTCTTGACGTGGAATATACAGGTAATCTGAATTCCTTGCCAGCACATATAGTTTGTACCTCTTCTCGGTCACCTGTCAAAATCCAAAATTACAATCAGAAATTACTAAAATAAAGAAAAATGTTGTTCCACTTACCTAAAAAATGCAAGCCTAGGAGACAAAATAATGTGTCAAAGGTTAATTTACGGTTGCCACAATCATCTCATTTAAGGAGGTTACAACAAGGGAACTTACAAGTGGCAAAGGGAATACCAAGGACAGTTAGCAGGATGCAGGGAGACATCTTGCTTTGGGGATACATTTTACCTATAAACACAGAAAGCATTATGCACACGTAATTGTCTTTCATGCTGTGAGCTACACAAGAGAAGTTCAGAGCAGCTGCAGATAAACATTATAACGCCATTATAATGCAGTAACTATCAGAGCTATGTTATATGATGCCCTGCGCGGCTGGAGCCGTGTGCACTTGTATCCATCTATGTGTCCAGCGCGCAGCTGTTGGCGAAGCACGTCCTACATTCTCAACATGTTTCCGACATGAACTCACCATCTATTTTTGGTGAAAAAAGAAGCTCTCTTTTTAAATATGTTTGTTTATCTCTGTAAGGTCGGAATAAAAGGATAAACGTCCTTTGCGCCGCGCATGTGCACTTGCCCCATTTCTGCTCCTGAACGAATTGGTACTGTTGGATTCACGTAAGAATATACGCAAATAACGTAGTGTTGTTGATAGAACCATACACATGTGTCCAGGACGGGTTTAGATGCTTTACTAACGCACGCACTGAAACATATTTGGACTTTTCAGCATTTTTGTCTAGGTGACTTAGGAATGAGTCGCGTCAGGAAGGTCTATACACTTGAGGAAAGCTGTAGATTTAAATAAGACCTTTCAGAGAAGGGGTGGTGGGTGTAGTCGATGGGTGTGGGCAGAAGGGGTATTGTTATTGGTCAGTTAAAGCTAAAGTGGCAATTACTGAACGTAAACCTCATTCATGAAGGCAGTTTGGAGTTGTTTTGTCTATGTCTTCTCTTCGCTGACTGCTCACAGTTTTCCTGTAGACCAGTGAGTGTGGGAGGAGCATTGACGCATGAACACTCCCTGAACCATGTTTTTTCTTTCTTCACAAGAAACGACGCGTTGCTGTTCAACATGCAATTCTTCGTCTAGATTTTTTTAAAATTTATTTTTGTTTTACGTGAGACACGAATGTAAAATTGTCCAACAATATCAAACTGCAAAACCCAAATCTCATTGCACGGACATGTTGCTCCAACTTATCGTTTTTACCCTTGTGGATTTTGGTAAGTAACCTTAACCAAGTAGCCTAATCTTGTCGTATGCATGCAGAACGCAACTCAATGCGTTATTATAAACAACAGAGTAGCTTATAAACACATTTCACCCATTAATAAACGCACCCATTTATAAACACATTTCACCCATTCCAGTTTTAGAAGGAGCAAAGGCACTCCAAACTAGCCTGTTCTATTATGGTGGGAAGCACTTGCATGTTTCAGTGGGTCTATTGCAGGGGTGTCAAACTCAGGCCCGGGTTCCAAATTCAGCCCTCAAGATAATATCATGTGACCCTAAGCATGATTTCAGATCATTATTGATAGTGGCCCCTTATATTGCTGAGATGTGACTATTATAGTAATAATCTGTCCAAAGTTTTGTTGCAATAAAATTATGTGCAATATAATGTAATGCAACATAATGTAATATGACACAATATAAGTCTGGATATACAGTTAATGTGTTGTATTAGCTTTATACAGCCCTATTTCCATATTTGAATTTAACACAGAGGGACCTATATTTTAAAATGCGGCCCTCGACCAACTCTGACTCGGATCGATTTGGCAGTACCACCATTTGAGTTTGATACCTGTGGTATCAAACTCAAATGTATGGCATTAGAGAATAAGAAAAAAATGATAATAATAATACATACAGATGTTTACAATTAAAATGTAAAAATGTAATATTATTATTAATATTTTTATAGGAACAAGTATGTTCATTAAACATGTAACACAATAGAATATTTATAGCCAAGGCTAATTTTGCAATGTCCTAAATTGCATCTTGTGTTTTAATTCAGGGAGGTTGTCTAGTCAATTATGGAAATTGTCAGAGTCAACATTATTTACCTTTTAGATACATATTTCAAGGCAATGTGTAAAAACTTAGTTTTAATAAACAGGCTACGGCTATAAGGATAAATGCAATTTTTGAACCATAATCTAATCCATAAACAAAACATTACATTTTTGCAATAAAAGAATTAACATTGAGATTAAGCTCTACACAAACATGTTTTAAAATACACACAAGATTTTTTTATTATCAATCAAACTTTATTTAAAAACAAAGTGCTTTACAGATAGATGATCACTAAACAATAAAAAAAATATAACAAGAACAAAATAAAAACAACCAAAGTCAACATTTCAAACTGTGTTAAAAACCAAAGCAATGGTGTGTTTAAAAAAAAAAAAAAAAAAAGACTTAAAATCAGAAAGTGACTGTTTGCCTGAGGCTCAAAGGGAGCTCATTCCAGAGCGTTGGGTCCGCAACAGGAACAGATCAGTCCCCTCTGGTTGTTCTTTATGTTTTGGGCACAACAAGGACAAACTGATCAGCCGACCTGAGAGAACGAGCAGGAACATGTGGCTGCACCAGGTCAGACAGATACTGTGGGGCAACGCCATTAAGACATTTAAAAACAAAATGATTTTACAATCTATGAGTGAACAGAACCTGGAGTGAAATTATTAGCTTGTCAGGGCACATTTCAGTCTTTTTGTCAATTCTCTTGAACATGTTTAATATATGAACTCTGAACAGAATGACTAAGGATGCACCGATCCGATACGGGGATCAGATATCGGTGCCGATCCAGGACATTTTGCTGGATCGGGTATCGGCTCCATGATATCGGTTCAGCCGATATCATGCTTGTGCCTTTAATTGGACATAATGAGACGAATTTGTTGGCTGATGTTGATCCAGAACGTCTCTTATTATTGGACATTTTATTCAGATTAAGTTGTTAAATAGTGATTTGTACCTTAAACAGCAGTTACATAAACAATATGACCTAATTTATTATGTTATTATAAGAAAAAATGCTATTTCAGTTATTACACTTGTATCGGTTGATATCGAGTATCGGCAGATAGTTAAAGCAAAATATCGGGATCGGTATCGGAACTGAAAAAGCTGGATCGGTGCATCCCTAAGAATGACTTTAGAATATGTTGCAATAGGGCTGTGCAATTTATCGATTTTCAATTTCAATTACAATTATTGCTGTAATCGTTTACAAAAATTGTGTAATCGTAACTTATAAGTCTATTCATAAGCGCTCATTTATTCTCTCTTTTGGGATTTTTTTTTTTTTTTTTTTACAATAGTAACATAGCCAGATCTGTCACATATTTCATTTTATCTTTTCACTCTCTACATGTAAAGGACACTAATGCTCTGCAGTCTCTCTAAGCGAATTATTGTGATTTCAAGTATGATTTAAAAATCGTGATTATTATTTTCATCGTAATTGAGCAGCCCTAATTTGCAATCCAATACGAGAAACCGTAATAGATGTGTTTACAAGTCATGCCCTCTTTTTGACACTTTTACTTGAATAACAAAATTGCATAATGATACAAACTAAACAATGGTAAATGTTTCAGTTTCAAAGTTAAATACAGAATTTTAACGCACAATTTTATTTATTAGGCTTTTTGTGGCCCTCTTTGAAAAGTTAGTTCACTCCTGATTGAGAATAGGTTGATTTCAAATAGACAGTGACATATGAAGCTTATAAAACTTATAACTCATCTTCATATTGATACGACTCACATGCTTTGTAGCGCTTGTACCAATTCCCTATTTTAAACTTCCCGAGGATATTTTGTATATACAGTATATCTGTTCTGCCAAGCTCCTAATGTCACTGTGTTTCCACATTTCAGGAGCATCGTGGAGTACAACCAATGAGTGCTATGGCAGCTCTTACACATTAACCCCTTCACAAACTACTTCTCCCATATATTTCATGCCAAAATCAATAGACAAGCGGATACTTGTTGTTGAAAATGGGCAGGTAGGCACTGCATATTGTTTAGCTATATGTACATTTATAACTCTGTAAAAAACATTTTCCTTTTTTTTTTCAGTCAAAACATGAACGATTTGAGGCAACACTTTCAGGCATAAAAATTAAAGATCTGACTGAACAAGATAATGGAGCCATCCTCTACTTTGACAACGAGAATACTGTTTACCTGACAGTTTCAGGTATGTGGAAATGATTTATTTATTACTGAACAACACATTTAATTCATCTATTAAAAAGTTGATTACATTGATGTGTTTCTTGGTTAGAGTTTGATGGCTTTCATATTGTAGAATTACTTAAACATCGACGTGTTCACTATCTGCTAATTAAACCATACAAACATCTAAAAAGAACAGAATTGTTATATATAAACTGATAAACATGGTGTATATATTACTGTATGTGAAGATGAGTTTCTGATGATATTGAAAGAGCTGGACTAAGGTCTTGTCAATCTAGTCAACTAGTTTATACTGAGAAGTTGCATTGAGATTCCACTACACCTTGTCTTCTAAACTCATCAGACAATCAATTATACATGTATGATTGTACATTGCCATCAAAACTCAACTGATTCTGTAAAATAATTCAATTCGGTCAAATTTTGTTCCAAAAGCCTATATATTTTCAAATACAAATCCTAATTGGAGTTGATTATACAGGTCATTCCACAGATAAGGCACTATTGACAGAATCTATTTCAGTCCTGTATGTCTCCTGTATATTCCTGTATATCGTCCTACCGAGATATTTTTGTCAAAGTTATCATACCGTGAAAATTTCTTACCGTCGCACATCCCATAATTTGTTGTTACTTTCAGATTGTGCTTCAGCTGACACAAAGTATTATGGGGAAGTGTTTTCCTGGATAATCCCATATGATGCTCAGTACTTGGAGTTTTCTCAGGTTTTGCCTGAAGGTCCACTCAAACCAGTAACTTATTGGAATCGCTCGCTCGCCTCCGTTAAAAGAGGACAAGTAAATCACGACTATTTTGAGATTCATAATCTCAAGCAGAAAGACAGTGGTTACTACAGATTTAGGAGATATGGAAATAGACTGATCAAATGGAAACGAATAAGAGTTGAAGGTGAGACTGTGCTACTTTTAAAATAAGGCCAATGTATTTTTAATATACTCTTTTTACCTTTTTCTTGTTTCTACAGCGAACCATAAACATTTTGAACTCAATGAGGGGGATGACCTTGACATGGATTTTCCCAATGGTTTTAAATTTGCATATATTACATTTGTAGCTGAGGGATCAACTTATGAGGAAGAGATTGATAGGAGTGTCTTGAGTCGCAGAATGGAAGTCGCAAGGTCATACTTTATTTTTCGTGGCCTAAGACATGGGGACGCAGGTATATACAAGTTTAGAGATATAGAAGGAAATGTGGCCGTGACAATGCAGTTAGAAGTGATCATTGGTAAGAAAACTTTTTCTTTTGTTTATTTAAGTTGCAACATTTTTACTCTAATTATATGCTGTTTGTGTTTCATTCCTGCAGCTGAAATCCCTACTTGGGTTTATATTGTAATTTTTGCGGTGATTATTCTTGGCTTATTAATATGTTGCTGCTGTATAAAAAAATGCTGCTGTAAAAAAGTTCAAGTACAAGAGACAAACCTGGTTCTCCCGAGGCACCTCCTGTGTATTACCATGTAAGTATTTTATTTAACAATGAACCCGTATGACAATTGTCTTGACATTGTTATTTTTTTGTTTGTTTTGTTTTGTTTTTTTCTGAAGGATTCAAATCAACCTGCTCCACCTGCGATCCCTCTTCTCTCTGAAGAGCCAAGAGTCATTACTGCAGATACAACAGTGAGTTCTACATTTATAACACTGTCGTTTTTTTTCATTCTTTTGTGTTTGTTTTTCTCAACTTTAATAAACTATGCTTTTGCTCTATAGATTTCTAATGCATCTGGCAGCGGCCCAGACCTACCACCATATAACCAGGTACACATAAATACTGTAGTTTTAAATAAGGTTAACAAAATATATACATAAAAACAATAAATAAATCAGTTAATATATGCTCAGAATATCACTCAAAAACACATTGTCCTTATACAACTTTACAGCAAGCCACAGTTACAGAAGCTATGGGACCCACCTCGTTCTCGACCAACTCTAGTTCTGAACCAAGATTTGAGCTGAAGGAATCAATCTTCCCTTCGGCTCCTCCGCTCAGCTCAGACACATCTACCCAAGATGTTTATACTTCAGATAAACTGAACTTTTTGTAACTTCTATTGGAGTTATATGAATTCAACCACTAAACCTCAGTCCAGTCTTCTGGCACTTGCAAACAAGCTACTCTTGAGGAGCACTTTTGAGCTTTTAAAGACCTTAAGTGTTATTAAGAATGTAAAATGTTTATTATTATTATTAATAATAATAATAATAATAATAATAATAATAATAATAATATAATAATAATAATAATAATATAATAATAATGCATTGGATTTATATAGCGCTTTTCAAGACACCCAAAGACGCTTCACATTATGCATTATTCATTCATTCCATACTGGGTGATGGTAAGCTACTATTGTAGCCACAGTGCTGGGCGCATCAGCCCCTCCGACCACCACCAACCATTCATACACACACCAGAACCATACTAGGCAATGTGGGTGAAGTGTCTTGCCTAAGGACACAACGAGTTTCTCCTCTGTTGCCACACTGTGGCACCTGAAGTTCTCCGCGGTCTCCCATCTGAGTACTGCCCAGGCCAACCCTGCTTAGCTTCTGGGATCTGACGGGATCAGGCTTAGGCATGCTGGTATGGCCACACTACTAATTAGTAGTAATTATATTGTACAAGAATTTAAGCAAATAAACCCTGTATTGGTTTGTATGTGAGACTTTGTTATGTAAATGGTCACTGTAACATTCTTTGTTTTTTTGTGTTAATGCTATTTTATGTAGCGTACGTGTACTTTTTAATGTTAGATCTATAAAATTATTTTAAATTTGTGTACAGTACACGGCATCTATTATTTTCTTCTCTCCCAGACTTAATGTTTAATGTATTAGCAGGCATAATTCAGATTGCATGCTTAGTTCACCTACTCTAATAAGGCTTAGCGTTTAGTCTAATAAAATACAAATTAACTATCACAAGGGCAATTGATGCTTTAATAATTGTTAAACTCATATGGCGCTTTGCCTCACTTTGTTTGTGGCAAGTACCCGCCCACTCTAGGTGATCCATGCGAAGTGTGGCAAATTTGCAGCACTTCTCTTTTTAATGGCCAAATAAATTGAAACCCAGACACTGGGGCCATAGAAAAACAGCCGCACATTTCTGAGGATGTGTGAGACTAACTGCCAACAGTCGAAGAAGATTGTGTTTTATTAAAATACCGCCGATTATAGCTTCTCTCTAGTGGGCGAACAGCTCCACACACTGGCCGTCTTTATAATAGCCTGCTAACTGATCCTTACTCACAGTGGCGTGCAGATATCGGGGGGTTAGTGCTAGATAGTCAGGTCCAGAGGGACGAAGATTAGTTTAGGAGAACGGGTAAGTTTAGGAGAAGGGTTAGGGTGATGGCTAAGGTTAGGAAAAAGGCTTGTGGTAAAGGTTAAGATAAAAAATATAACAGTTTAGGCCCGTTTAGCAGCAGTAATAAACTAATTACCATGGCAACCAGCTCACTTCTGTCCCTCCGGACCTGACTGTTTAGCACTAACTATACCGGGGCAGGGGCTCGTCTCAAAGTAAAAAAAGGGCACATGAGATGAGACGTTGTTTATATTTGATCTGTTTATTTATTTGATACATTTTTGCATTCTTGAAGAGCCGCAGTATACATTGATTGACTACTGCTACCACCACAAAAGTGGCAATTACTGAACGAAAACCTCATTCATGAAGGCAGTTTGGAGTTGTTCTGTCAAGTCTCCACTGACTGCTCACAGTCTTCCTGTAGACCAGAGTGTGGGAGGAGCATTGAGGCGCGGACACTCCCTGGACCATGTTTTTTCTTTTCCATTATCAGTCGTCGAAAATATAATCACAAGAAACGACGCTTTGCTGTTTTTTTTACCTGAGACACGAATGTAAAATTGTCCAACAATCTCAAACTGCAAAACCCAAATCTCATTGCACGGACATGTTGTTGCTCCAACTTATCGTTTTTACCCTTATGGATTTTGGTAAGTAACCTTAACCAAGTAGCCTGATCTTGTCGTATGCATGCAGAACGCAACTCAATGCGTTATTATAAACAACAGAGTAGCTTATTTATAAACACATTTCACCCATTAATAAACGCACCCATTTATAAACACATTTCACCCATTCCAGTTTTAGAGGGGGGGGCTAAGGCACTCCAAACTTGTAGCCTGTTCTATGGTGGGAAGCACTTGCATGTTTCAGTGGATAAGGTCTATGGCTTTAATTTGAATGTTCCACAGTATGGCATTAGATGATAAGTATAAGAATGATAATAATAGCAAATACAGATGTTTACTACTAAAATGTAAAAATTTATTACTATTAATATTTTTTATAGGAACAAGTATGTTCATTAAACATGTAACACAATACAATATTTAGGCTAATTTTCCAATGTCCTAAATTGCATGTTAGCTCCCTGAATTAAAAGTTTTAATTTAGGGAGCTCTGAGGTCTAGTCAATCATGGAAATGGTCAGAGTCAACAAATATTTACATTTTATAGACATATTTCAAGGCAATGTGTAAAAACTTAGTTATAAGAAACAGACTATGGCTACAAGGATAAATGCAATTTTTGAATCATAATCTAATCTATAAACAAAACATTGCATTTCTGCAATAAAATCATTAACATTGAAATTAAGCTCTGCACAAACATGTTATAAAATACACAGGATTCTTTTATTATCAACTGAACTTTATTTATATCAGTTTAAAACAGCAAGGTTGAACAAAGTGCTTTACAGATAGATGATCACTAAACAATAAAATATATAGTATATATAATAACAAGAACAAAATAAAAACAACCAATGTCAACATTTCAAACTGTCTTAAAAACCAAAGCAAATGGTCCGTTTTCAAAAAAGACTTAAAATCAGAAAGTGACTGTTTGCCTGAAGCTCAAAGGGAGCTCATTCCAGAGCTTTGGGTCTGCAACAGGAACAGATCAGTCCCCACTGGTTGTTCTTTATGTTTTGGGCACAACAAGGAAAAACTGATCAGCCGACCTGAGAGAACGAGCAGGAACAGGAACACCAGGTCAGACAGATACTGTGGGACAACGCCATTAAGATGTTTAAAAACAAAATGATTTTACAATCTATGAGTGAACAGAACCTGGAGTGAAATTATTAGCTTTTCAGGGCACATTTCAGTCTTTTTGTCAATTCTCTTGAATATGTTTAATTTGTGAACTCTGAACAGAATTAATTTAGAATATGTTGCAATCCCAATACGAGAAATGGAGCTAAGGAGCGAAAATTCAGCCTGGAAGACTATACCAGCTTCTGCCTCAGTAATCAGCACACCTGCGCTTCATCTCAGATCCAATCATGTCTCGCTCTGCGCAGCTTGTTCAATCAGCTTCAGCTCTCCTCCTCCTTCTCAGCCTATCAGGGCGTCAGAGCCACATTCAAAAGAGCAGCTCAACCTCTGCTCTTGGCTTCAGCTGTCGCAAGCGTCATTTCGTCTCATCGCAACCCTCCTCCTCCCCATCTCCACCTCAACTTCCACCTTCTTCCTCTCAACCACCACCAGTGTCTAGGCTCCGGGGGGAAATCTCCTACTCCAGCCCTTCCAAACTTTTCAGAGCCACGGCCCCCCTATTGGCCCGAAGTTTGCCCGAGGCCCCCCCAGTAATATTTCACACAAAATAATGTAGAATGTATTTCCTCTCAGATTAAGACGGAAAAACAGTAAGATGATAATGAGTGTAGACTTGGATTGTATGGATTTAAAATAGTAAATTAATCAATCTAAGAATACAAAGTTAGTTTCATTTTCAGTTTTCTGTCATACTCTATTGTGTGGACAACCTTTGGAGGCCCCCCTGCAAGCCCCTGAGGCCCCCCAGGGGGCCCCGGACCCCACTTTGGGAATCACTGTCCTACTCCAACAGCTCATCATTTATCGCATGCACATTGTTTTCTGCCGGGGCCTAAGCGCCAAACCTGTAACAATAAATGTCATCATTAATCGCATCATTTTGTCTGTTTGAGTCTGTCCAGGTTGAAATTGCCATAGATGTGTTTACAAGTCATGCCCTCTTTCTGACACTTTTACTTGAATAACAAACATTGCATAATGATACAAACTAAACAATGGTAAATGTTTCAGTTTCAAAGTTAAATGCACAATTTTAAATGCACTATTTTATTTTATTAGGCTTTTTGTGGCCCTCTTTGAAAAGTTAGTTCATTCCTGATTGAGAATAGGTTGATTTCAAATAGACAGTGACATATGAAGCTTATAAAACTTATAACTTATCCTAGTATTGATATGACTCACATGCTTTGTAGCGCTAGTACCAATTCCCTATTTTAAACTTCTGGAGGATATTTTGTATATACATAATCTTTTCTGCAAAGCTTCTAATAGCACTGTGTTTCCACATTTCAGGAGCATCATGGACTAATCCCCATGAGTGCTATGGCAGCACTTACAGATTCACCCCTCCACAAACTACTTCTTCCATATATTACATGCCAAAAACAAGAGACAAGCAGATACTTGTTGTTGAAAATGGACAGGTAGGCACTGCATATTGTTTAGCTATATGTACATTTATAACTCTGTAAAAAACTAAATTTTCCTTTTCTTTTCAGTCAAAACATGAACGATTTGAGGCAACTTTTTTTATCATAAGAATGAAAGATCTGACTGAACAAGATGATGGAGCTATCCTCTTCTTTGACCAGGAAAATAGTGTTCAACTGACAGTTTCAGGTATGTGGAAACAATGTGTTTATTACTAAACAATACATTTAATTAATCTATTAAAAAGTTGATTACATTCTTGGTTAGAGTTTACCAGCATTCATATTGTAGCATTACTTAAACATCGACGTGTTCACTATAATTAAACCATAAAAACATCTAAAAAGAACAAAATTGTTATATATAAACTGATATGTTTGCCATTAGAGATGGAACGATTAATATGGTGTATATATTATATACTGTATGTGAAGATGAATTTGTGATGATATTGAAAGAGCAGGATCAGTCCAGTCATATAACTTTATACTGACAAGTTTTTTTTACAGTCCATATCTGCAGGTGGAAAGTCTTAAATAAAAAACACTATGTCTTCTAAACTCATCAGACAATCAATTATACATGTATGATTGTACATTGCCATCAAAACTCAATTGATTCTGTAAAATAATTCAATTTGGTCAAATTTTGTTCCAAAAGCCTATATATTTTCAAACAAACATCCTAATTGGAGTTGATTAAACACGTCATTCCACAGATAAGGCACTATTGACCAAATCTATTTCAGTCCTGTATGTCTCCTGTATATGTCCTACTGAGATATTTTTGGCAAAGTTATTATACCATGAAACTTTCTTACCGTCGCACATCCCATAATTTGTTATTACTTTCAGATTGTGCTTCAGTTGACACAAAGTATTATGGGGAAGTGTTTTCCTGGAGGATCCCAAATGATGGTCAGTATTTGGAGTTTTCTCAGGTTTTGCCTGAAGGTCCACTCAAACCAGTAACTATTTGGAATCGCACGGACTCCTCCGTTACTAGAGGACAAGTAAATCGCCAGTATTTTGAAATTTATAATCTCAAGCAGAAAGACAGTGGTTACTACAGATTTAGGGGACAAAGAAATCAGCTGCTAAAATGGAAACACATAAGTGTTGAAGGTAAGACTGTGCTACTTTTAAAATAAGGCCAATGTATTTTCAATTTACTCTTTTGACCTTTTTTGTTTCTACAGCAAAATTTAAACATTTTGAACTCAGTGAAGGGGCTTACCTTGACATGGATTTCCCCAATGATTTTAAATTTGCATATATTACATTTATGGCTGAGGGATCAACTTATGAGGAAGAGATTGATAGGAGTGCTTTGAGTCGCAGAATGGAAGTCGCAACGTCATACTTTACCTTTCGTGACGTAAGACTTGGGGACGCAGGTATATACAAGTTTATAGATAAAGAAGGAAATGTGGCCGTGACAATGCAGTTAGAAGTGATGATTGGTAAGAAAACGTTTTCTTTATTTATTTAGGTTGCAACATTTTAACACTAATTGTATTCTTTTGTGTTTGATTTCTACAGCTGAAATCCCTACTTGGGGCTATATTGTAATTTTTGCGGTGATTATTCTTGGCTTATTAATATGTTGCTGCTGTATAAGAAAATGCTGCTGTAAAAAAAGTTCAAGTACAAGAGACAAACCTGGTTCTACCGAGGCACCTCCTGTGTATTACCATGTAAGTATTTTTATTTAACAATGAACCAGTATGACAATAGTCTTGACATTGTTTTTTTCTGAAGGATTCAAATCAACCTGCTCCACCTGCGATCCCTCTTCTCTCTGAAGAGCCAAGAGTCATTACTGCAGATACAACAGTGAGTTCTACATTTATAACACTGTAGTTTTTTTCATTCTTTTGTGTTTGTTTTTCTCAACTTTAATAAACTATGCTTTTGCTCTATAGATTTCTAATGCATTTGGCAGCGGCCCAGACCTACCACCATATAACCAGGTACACATAAATACTGAAGCTTTAGAAAAAAAAAAAAATATATATATATATATATATCTATATATATATATATATATATATCTATATATATATATAATATATATATATATATATATATATATATATATATATATATATATATATATATATATAATCAGTTTAATACATATGCTCAGTAAATCACTAAAAAACTCATCTTCCTTATACAACTTTACAGCAAGCCACAGTTACAGAAGCTATGGGACCCACCTCGTTCCCGGACCAACTCTAGTTCTGAACCAAGATTTGAGCTGAAGGAATCGATCTTCCCTTCGGCTCCTCCGCTCAGCTCAGACACATCTACCCAAGATGTTTATACTTCAGATAAACTAAACTTTTTGTAACTTCTATTGGAGTTATATGAATTCAACCACTAAACCTCAGTCTTCTTGGCACTTGCAAACAAGCTACTCTTGCGAAGAACTTCTAAGCTTTTAAAGGACCTTAAGTGTTATTAAGAATGTAAAATGTTTAAGTAGTAGTAATTGACTCTGTGCACTGCCCTATTTTTTTTTTTTTTTTTTTTTTTTCAAAAATGCTAACATCTTGCCGGCAGGTTCATTTCCTGTTTAGTTCATTTCAATAAGGTTTTCACTCCTTCAGTCTAAAATGAAAAATTACTAAAGATCAGGCACTGAGCAGTGAGTTTTTGGTGGTTTTCTTTGAAAACATGTTAAATACTTTACAAATGAGGAGAATATTTCACCAAAGAACCAAAATGTGTTTATAAAAAGGTGTTTGTCCGTCAATGCTAATGCTAAAGTCTGAGGATTTGAAAATAAACAGCTCTTATGCACACAGTCAATTATATTGTACAAGAATTTTAAGCAAATAAACCCTGTATTGATTTGTATGTGAGACTTTGTTATGTATATGGTTACTGTTACATTCTGTTTTTTATGTTAATGCTATTTTATGTTGTGTACATGTACTTTTTAATGTTAGATCTATTAAAACATTTTAAATTTGTGTACAGTACACGGTATCTATGATTTTCTTCTCTCCCCAATGTTCAATGTATTAGCAGGCCTAATTCAGATCACATGCTTAAGTTCACCTACTCTAATTAGGCTTAGCGTTTAGTTTAATAAAATACAAATTAACTATCACAAGGGCAAGTGATGCTTTAATAAATGTTAAAATTCTGCGGCGCTTTGCACTCACAAAAAAATATTTATCTCGTAATTACGAGATAATATCTCGTGGCAAGTACCCGCCACTCTAGGTGATCCATGCGGAAGTGTGGCAAATGTGCAGCACTTCTCTATTTTATGATGCTGGAGCCATAGAAAAACAGACGCACATTTCTGAGACGTGTGAGAGTAACTGCCAGCAGTTGAAGAAGATTGTGTTTTAATAAAATACCGCCGATTACCGCTAGCTTCTCTCTAGTGGGTGAATAGCTCTACAAACTGGCCGTCTTTATATTAGCCTGCTAACTGTAGCTTGAGTCCACAACAACAACGTTATAACAGCTAGTTTCATACTTTTTGTATACCATAAACATTGCAGTGAAGACCGCAGTCATTTAATTTAACATAACTAAATCCACAAGCTATCTTAGTTATTTAGAAACATCAAGCTAGCACAGAAAAGACTACCAGTACTCATAGTGGATAAAGTCATTAGCGTAGCCTATGATACGAAGCGTGTGGGTACGGAAAATACAAAAGAAAACATTCAGATAATGGGCTCTGTGCACGGAATTTCAGTTGGCTGTGTACGTTCAAAATAGCTAACTTCGGTATGGACGACCACTTCCTGTTAGCGTTAGCATTTAGACACAATTATGTCTCTTTTTAAACACACAAGTGTCCTCTAGTGAAATATTCCTCTGATATGTAAAGTCTTTGACATGTTTTCTGTAACATTCACCACAACTGCCTGATCTAAAGAATATTTATTTGTTTTTTCTATGAGGTTTTCACTACATCAGTTTAAAACGAATAAATATTCTTTAGATCAGACAGTTGTGCTGAATGTTACAGAAAACATGTTAAAGAC
Organism: Mugilogobius chulae; assembly: GCA_038363315.1. Classification (NCBI taxonomy): domain Eukaryota; kingdom Metazoa; phylum Chordata; class Actinopteri; order Gobiiformes; family Gobiidae; genus Mugilogobius; species Mugilogobius chulae. Next base: position 33,648,105 of record CM076400.1, read on the forward strand.
TTTACATATTAGAGGAATATTTCATCAGAGGACACTTGTGTGTTTAAAAAGAGACATAATTGTGTCTAAATGCTAACGCTAACAGGAAGTGGTCGTCCATACCGAAGTTAGCTATTTTGAACGTACACAGCCAACTGAAATTATGTGCACAGAGCATGCTGTCTTTTCCAAGTAAGTGTTGTTGATTCGCTTTCAGGCACACTATGCTGAGATAATTAATATTTTGTGATGTGATTCTGTTGCAGGCATTAAAAGACAACACAGCCAGTGATGAAACTACTGTTTCAAAATCCTAGAGCCAGTGAGTTTTAAAGCTAAATTTTGTCCATAAGTCCATATTTGTTTTATGATTAAACTCACTATTTGGGATCAGATATTGTTGTTGATCCATGAAATTTTAAGGGATTGGAATGGGCCGTATGCACAGAATTTCAGTTGGCTTGCGATTGTTCAAAATGCTAACTTCTGTACATACAACCATTTCCTTTAGCGTTAGCATTTAGACACAATTATGTCTCTTTTTAAACACACAAGTGTCTCTGATGAAATATTCCTCTAATATGTAAAGTCTTTAACATGTTTCTGTAACATTCACCACAACTGTCTGATCTAAAGAGGATTTATTAGTTTTAAACTGATGAAGTGAAAACCTCATTGAAGAGTATTGAACAGGAAGTCGTTGTATGTACAGGATGTAGTATTTTAAACCAAAACAAGACAACTGCACTCAGCCAATTGGGCGATTCAGCCAATATCCTGGTTGAACTTTTGACTGGATGTAATAAGTTTACTGACTAATTTTGACCCATGCTTGAAAGTTTTATTTACACAAAGAAGTTAACGTCATTTTGAGAAAAATATAATTTTCTCAAAATATAACTTTATTCATTGACAGTAAATCATTTTCGGTCCTACGCAGTGGCGTGCAGATGCGGGGCAGTGGCTCTAAGTTAAAAAGAGGCACATGAGATGAGACGTTGTTTATATTTGATCTATTTAATTATTTTATACATTTTTGCATTCTTGAAGAGCCGTAGTATACATTGATTGACTACTGCTACACCACTAAAGTGGCAATTACTGAACGAAAACCTCATTCATGAAGGCAGTTTGTTCTGTCAAGTCTCCACTGACTGCTCACAGTCTTCCTGTAGACCAGAGTGTGGGAGGAGCATTGAGGCATGGACACTCCCTGAACCATGTTTTTTTCTTTTCCATTATCAGTCGTCGAAAAAATAACCACAAGAAACGACGCTTTGCTGTTCAACATGCAATTCTTCATCTAGATTTTTTATTATTTTTTTTTATTTTTGTTTTTACCTGAGACACGAATGTAAAATTGTCCAACAATCTCAAACTGCAAAACCCAAATCTCATTGCACGGACATGTTGTTGCTCCAACTTATCGTTTTTACCCTTATGGATTTTGGTAAGTAACCTTAACCAAGTAGCCTGATCTTGTCGTATGCATGCAGAACGCAACTCAATGCGTTATTATAAACAACAGAGTAGCTTCCCAGATAGCAAAAGGACATTGAATCAACGTTGAGATTGTGTCAGTGTTGCCATTGAATCAACGTTGATGTCCTAACGTTGAATCACAATTGAAAGCGCTCGTTATGATCAACATTGAAAAGACGTAAATTTTCAACCTATTTTTAACAGTGACTCAATGTAATAATGAACCTTAAATCAATGTTGAAGTTTTAACGCTTTGTAGACATAGATTCAACTATGCTTTATATTGAAATAACATTGATTCAACATAGATTCAACCAAGTTTTATATTGAAATTACATTGATTCAACATTGATTTAACTATGCTTTATATTGAAATGACATTGATTCAACACTAAAATATTTAGCATTTCTAGAGCCGTTTCAACCCCTTTTCAACCATTGTTTTAAATGGCAAATAATAATAACAATAATAAATACATAACAAAATGTGTTTCCATTTATACAGTTTATTGAAATAAATAACAATACAATAAACCAAAAATATTCAACAAAGCATAAAAGTTTAACAATTTAATTTCATATTCTTCACATACACATGCAGAACATACATCTTACTCCTGTTACATTAAACATTTTAAATAATTCATGCCTTTATTGTTTGAAATTTTGATTGTTCTGGCTTAGAAGGGTAAAAATTAAAATTAGAATATGTTTCTGAAAAATCTGTTTATTTCTATGCTCCAGTTGTGTCTTCTTTTGCATGAGTTACTGCATCAATGTGGTGAGTCTGGAGGAGATCAGTCTGTGGCTCTGCTCAGGTCGACCTGAAGCCCAGGCTGCTGTAGACAGAGATCTTCAGATCATCTGGAGAGTTGGGTTTGGAGATGCTCATCATCTTCTGATCAAGACTTCATAGATTTTCCATAAAGTCCAGCTCAGGTGAGTTTACAGAGCGAGCAAACACAGTTACACTGTGATCAGAGAAGCAGCTTTTGGTCCCTTTGCCTGTGTGGACATGACTTAAGTCCTGCTCAAACATGAAACCAGCTTCGTCACAAGTTTAATCAGTTGAAAACTGTAAAGTTCTGGTGTCACTGAAGATGCAGTGAAGTCCAAACATCTGTAAATGTTGCCTAAACCTTTATACGCTTAAGGAACCATATCATCTGAAGCTGTTGGTCCACTGAGTATATTCCCACAGTCACAGTACGTTCTACAGGACATTTTAAGAGCACATCATGTTTGTGTCTGCAGACAGGTTTGTGAAGATTCTGATTTCATGTTTGAGCAGACAAAAAGACCAAAACCTGCTTCACTGACCACAGTGTTACTGTGTTTGCTCCCTCTACAAACTCACCTGAGCTGAATTTCATGGAGAATCTATAAAGTTTTGTCCAGAGGAAGATGAGAGACACCAAACCTAATGCTACAGATGATCTGAAGGCCTCTGTCTACAGCAGCCTGGGTTTCAGGTCGACATAAGCAGAGCCACAGACTGATCTCCTCCAGACCACACTGATGTAGTAACTCATGCAAAAGTCATGCAAAGGACACATAGATAAATATGAATGCATAGAAAAGTGCAAACTCTTCAGAAATCTAAATTTCTTGTTTGTAAGAATTTTGTGCAATATTCTAATTTTATTGAAATACTAGAACAATCAAAATTTCCAAAAATAAAGCATGAATTATTTCACTTAATGTGTCACAATCTAAATTATACACTGGTTTGAATTTCAGAATCTATTTACAAAAAGTATTGAACTTTTCTTGATATTATTTTTTTTTTAAATACAACTACAGTACTGCTCAATTTTGAGTTTATATTGAGTTTATATGTTACATGTATAAAGAGAAACTCATTCTCTTTCTATGCTTAAATAGGATGTCTTAAGTCAATTTGATGAGTGAATTACTTGTTGTTCAACAGCAAAAATGTCCTATATCTCCAACTGCTGTTAGCAAACGAGCAAGCTAAAGTCTGCCAGTTGCTGACAACAAAATACCACTTAAAGGACTGTACCTGATTTTTGCATCCTAAAAATGTAAACAAACAGAAATAATTAATTTTAACCTTTTCCTTCAGGCTACAATGATTTCCTCACGTAGCAATGCATTCTGAGCTTCAAGAATTGTTCATCATGATGAGTTTTAATGTTTTTTCACAGCTTTTAGCAGCGAGGTGAGTCACTATGCTAACAACAGTTAGCCACAATGCTAAAAACAAAAACAGAAAAAGCTGCACACAAACGGATATTATTAGACATAGACAGGACTTTGTGGACTAATTTCCACCTAAATAAAATAATTTAACAAGGCATCAGTGCTAGGGGGAAATTGCTTTTAAGTTATCTTGTTGCAAAAAAATCGGAGTACAGTCCCCTTTAAATTGATTTCTGTAAAACAAATGTTCCTCAGACAAAAATTAGGCCAAAAGTAGTGGAAAAAATCAAGTTTTTTGAATAAAAAATAATAAATAAAACCTTTATTGTACATGCCAGTAATATTTCAATCCGATGGAGGGCAGCTACAATAATTTTTTTGAGATTTTCAATGACAAAGCACAATGTTAGTAATAGTAAAATGGGCTTTTGCCCTCCATCTGACCTTAAAGACACCTCTACAGTGGTCGTCTCCAACTGTGTTCGGGAGTACAGTTGCTCTCCACTATCTTCCAAGTAGCTTCCCCAACGAATTTTGGAGTCATACATCTTGCACTTCAGAATCTGGTTGAAATTGGAAAAACAAAAATAGCATCATCAAAATTTTAAAGTGGATGACAGCCAGGTTAAGTTTTGTTGTTATCATGTTTGTTGATCTCACTCAAGCTTTTGACGTTAATCATTATTTTACGACTTTGCACAAAATACAGTATTATCAGTTGCTGTTTTAGGCCCAGATTTCAAAATAAGTATAATATGATTGTAATATCATCATTAATAGCCCTGTAGAGCTCAGGAAATGGCCATCACACATCTGTTGGCCAAATGTTAAACCAGTGAAGATCTTAAAATGCTGATGACTGAAACTAGCAATACATTTAAATCTGTCTAATGCATCCAATTGATGCTGGTTGTTGAAAAACTGAGTGAACTCTCAAGTGTAGGTATTTGGTGTGCTTTAATGCATTTTAGACTCGTAATGCACTCCCTATAGTAAAGTTGAGCAAATTTCCTGTTTTGAACACCATTGGTTAAATACTTAACCCACTCCAAACACAAGGTTGCATATTAGATCAAAAAATGTTAAAAAATTCGAGATAAATGGTTGAAAATCAAAATAAATGTTGATTCATATCCCTTTAAAATCTACTTATTAAATCCATTTGCTTGTTAATTATTATATTTATTAAAATTTTGTTCTTCAATTCAATAAAAAAAAAAAACCACTTTATTTATTAGTTTGAGTAGCTCAGCCAATTTGTGGTGTTAGTGATTTCATGCAATTGTTTCTTGAAACATCTTTAACTCTGTTAGTATTTGTTTATCCATTATTCTGCTATTTGTTGTTGCAGTCATATGCAGTAAGTTCACCTAGCAATGTAACGTTTTTTTTTTTATTATTTTGAACATTCACGTAATAAGATGAAGACAGACTTGAATCCTTTTTAAATCGAAGCAAATAATCACACAAGTCTGCTAAAATGATTGAAAGGCAACAAATATATTGTAGACATTTAAAATTAACGGAGCAGATAATGGTTTGAACTATTTTACCTAGAATGATTTACTTCCAGTTGTACAAGTATGAATGCTAACATGACTTATACAAACATAAAACCTGCCTCATTAATATTAATGTTGTTTAATTTACGTTAACAAAACTCTTAGAAACAAGCTTTTACATTTTAATAATCGATACACTTACCCGTTTCTCCCTGAAGATTGCTCTCTCAGATGATGATAGCTGCTGGATGATAGATGTGTCTGACTCCGGTGACTGTTGGTAACTGGCGCGTCTGCGGTGCTACTTCTCGCGGGATTTAGCAGCTCTCGTTGAAAATACATTTATTTTTTGGCTGACATTTCAATGTTGAAAACAATCACTATCTAAAACATTGATTCAACGTTGATTAAGTATCGTCATATGTAACGATTGAATTTATTCAGTAAAAAAACGTTGATTAAACCACATTTTATCAATGGGATGAATTTACATCTGTAAGTCAATATCAATTCAATGCCGTGTTTTCAACAGTCACATTTATAACTGTAAAACAACATTGATTCAATGTCATTGGTCTCAATGGTTGAATTTGTATTGATAAATACAACATTTAATCAATGTCATGTTTTTAGAATTGAATTTGTATCTTTTTAACTTCATTGATTCAATGTCATGTTTTCAATTGTTTAAATTGTGTCACTGAAACAATGTTGATTAAACATCTTGCTTTTCAATCATTGAAATAAAACTGTAAATAGATATTGAATCAACATTGCTTTATCAATCTCAACCATAAATCAACCTGTTAAACCAGATTTCAAATTGAATCAACGTCCTTTTGCTATCTGGTTAATTTATAAACACATTTCACCCATTAATAAACGCACCCATTTATAAACACATTTCACCATTCCAGTTTTTAGAGGGGGGGGGGGCTAAGGCACTCCAAACTTGTAGCCTGTTCTATGGTGGGAAGCACTTGCATGTTTCAGTGGAAAAGGTCTATGGCTTTAATTTGAATGTTCCACAGTATGGCATTAGCTGATAAGTATAAGAATGATAATAATAACAAATACAGATGTCTACTATTAAAAAATATATATTTTTTATTATTAATATTTTTTATAGGAACAAGTATATTCATTAAACATGTAACACAATACAATATTTAAAGCCAAGGCTAATTTTCCAATGCCCTAAATTGCATCTTGTGTTAGCTCCCTGAATTCAAAGTTTTTATTTAGGGAGCTCTGAGGTCTAGTCAATCATGGAAATGTCAGAGTCAGCAAATATTTACATTTTATAGACATATTTCAAGGCAATGTGTAAAAACTTATAGTTATAATAAACAGACTATGGCTACAAGGATAAATGCAATTTTTGAATCATAATCTAATCTATAAACAAACATTTGCATTTCTGCAATAAAATCATTAACATTGAAATTAAGCTCTGCACAAACATGTTTTAAAATACACAGGATTCTTTTATTATCATCAACTGAACTTTATTTATATCAGTTTAAAGTGCTTTACAGATAGATGATCACTAAACAATAAAATATATAGTATATATATATAACAAGAACAAAAATAAAAAACAACCAATGTCAACAATTTCACAACTTCTTAAAAACCAAAGCAAATGGTCCGTTTTCAAAAAGACTTAAATCAGAAAGTGACTGTTTGCTGAGTGACTCAAAGGGACGCTCATTTCCAGAGCTTTGGGTCTGCAACAGGAACAGATCAGTCCCACTGTTGTTCTTTATGTTTTGGCAACAAGGAAAAACTGATCAGACCGGGACGATCACTGAGAGAACGAGCAGGAACATGGCTGCACCAGGTCAGACAGATACTGTGGGGCAACATCCGTGATCAAGAGTTGGTTTAATAGTGCTAAGATTAGAAATTTTATAGCGATCTAACATAAATAGTGAGTGCTCAACCAGAACCTCGGATTGTGTAGACAATTATTACGTTTTTCAAGGGACACATTCGGTCTTTTGTAATCAATTTACGCTTTTTTGAGAAACCTATTTCCTATAAGCATTAATGTGGGTAACGATGCTGAACAGAATTAATTTAGCAAATATGTTGGCAACAAGCTCCATACAAAATACGTGATGAACCTCAGTGAATGTATAGTCATGTGTCCTAAGTCTAGTGCGCTTGACTCTCTTTTAACTGGACACTTTTAGCGCTGGTAGTAGTACACACAATGTATTCTAATAGATACAAAGATGTCTCAGAAACATTAGTGGTTATAGTGTTTCTCAGTGTTATCAACGGTGTAAATTGCTCATCTATACTCTCTTCAGTTTCTAATCTAGCTGTGTCTCAGTTATGGTGGAACTTCTATTGATGTTTAGTTCTTTGCCTTTGAGTGTGTACATTTACTTTAATGCAGACTTTCTTGGACTATAAGTCACCGCCTTCTTCAGCGAGTATATTCACCTCTGATGCTATAATACTGAAAGTTTGTGGCTTGTACAGGTGCAATGCAGCAAAGGTTTTAGTATATTCTTCATTTAGATTTTTTGACCTTCTAATTCTTAAGTTGCGGCCTACTCATTACATGACTTTTCAATGTCTTACTATATTCTTGCTAAATTATACTGGTGGCTCAGAGACATTGATATATTGACTGACTGGGCTAGGAGGGCTTCGAGAAACATGTGGGCATATAGATTACAGATAGGATTGGTAAATTCTCAAATAGACAGCTCTGCAAGGTGTAGAGAAGCTTATAGAGAAATACTCTGTTGTAAAAGTTACACGTCCCTTATGTTTACTTTTTGAGATCTAAAGTAGAGGGCTGCAGGCTGCTTGTTGCGCGTATTTCACCAATCTCCCTATCTATGTGTAAACTTCTCGCAGTGGCATTATTAAATAAGAATATAAAAAAAAAAGTATACATAATCTTTTTTTATTGCTCTATTGATGCTGTGTTTAACTGCATTTGTGTTTCTCTCATTTCAACAGGGGCATAGTGTAGAATTGACTCCGAATCATATCCCCATAAATCGCATTTTGCTAATAGGCAAGCATGTACAGGATTCAAATCCTATACACAAATACTTCCATCTAGCCATATATTACATTAGCTCATAACAAATATAGCAGGACATGTTGAGGGTGATGAAACTTAGCTGTTTGTTGAAAATAGACAGTAGGCACTGCATTGTTTAGCTATATTGTAAACTACTCATGCTTTGAATATTAGGAAGTATCACTATCGGTCACAAAAACAATACAATTATTACCTTGTCACTTATCGCCTTTGAAACTACTATTGAAATCGATTTTATTGNAGAATTGGATTGTATTTAACTTTTTTCTAATTGCAGTTAAATCTAAATACTGGAGGGGAACATCTACCCCATTCAAATAGTATGAATGTTTTTCCCCTCATGTAGTATCAAACATTTCCAAACATTTATTTGATTAAAAACATAGGAAACTTGTTACTACTGCTGCACCTTTTCTTTTACTATTACTATTACTATTACTATTACTATTACAGATTGCAAGTACAGTTTAAACTGAAAGAAAAAAAATAAAAATGCATGTTTTATTTCTGTTTTTCACTCATTTTACTATTGAAATTAGGCCCATATAACATCCTCCACAAAACCAATATGCACTACCTCAAATTTTGCATTTTCAGTGTCTGTGTTACACATAAATATCAGCAGCTGGATCAACTTTTTCCTCTCCTTAACCTATTTAGCAGATGCTTGATGATAACGTGTACAAAATATGTAAGGTTGTACAGTTTCTTCTTGTAAATACATCCCCAAAATACTTCATCTTGTGTTGGTGCTTCATAACCATTACTAGACCCATTGGTGTCTATTTAAAGGCCCATCGTTGAGGGAAAAAAAAAAGAATCCTGCTCCTTCATCTTGTAATTAGTTGGTTTGTGTGTGATGGTACAGTAAGCAGCTGGATTAGTTATTTATTTGGTGAAATACAGACTACTATTGTTCAGCTCCACACAGGCTGCTGTCCTCTTTGATTCCAGCTAATGGAGTCCCACCAAGATCCATAATATGGTGTGTATGAAAGCCCCCTAATTCCAAGTCATCTCAAAGGAACGATGTGTGCTCTGCAAAAGAGAGTGGATAGAGTGCAACAATATGAACATACACAGACAAGAAAATTAGAGAGTGAATGTTTTTGGTAGTGACTGGTTAAAAGATAACCAATGGTGATTTTAGATAAACTAGAACAGTTTTTCATATTTTTGCAGACATTTGATTCAGTATTTAAACTCTTTTACTGCATGACAACCATTTTACATTATGCATACTCATATTACATTTTACACATACCAGTGCATTCATTCAACAATCATTCATACAACACACATCAACAATATTCTTGTGAATGTCCCAGTTTTGTGAGGTCATAGGTAAATCACTGAAATCTGCTCTGTAAATCATCCAGACTTGTTTTGAGTCTTTCTGCAGCATTGGCACATCAGGCAAGATCAGTTTGATTATTTCCCCTGTGTCATTTTGTTTCCAGCTTGAAGCTGGAGCTTTAACTCAATTCCTGACATGGGAAAAACATGACTGTCATGTGTGCTTTATTACACTTTTTCACTATAGTTCTGGTGAATGGGTTCTATAGTGGGGGTGCTCTGGAGCATGTTTGAAGGACATTATATTTGTTCTTTATTTTCTTCTACTTTTGCTTGTATACTTTAATTGGCTCTCTTTGAGGAACAGATTTTCTTTACTTTTTTGACTGAATAGGTTTAATGTCTGAACTTTCCACAATAGGCTAATGTCCTGACATGTGCCTCTCAGCGGCTTATTATTTAAAAAGTCATATTTAGCAGTATTAGCACCTCTGTCTATGCTGTGAGAGCCTTTTGCTTTCAGGGCTGTGTCAGTCGCACTCTGCACAAGTGTCAGGGTTACCATTGAGATGAATCTCAAACTGCCCATGGGGTTATTTTTAGACTTGGCTGCAGGATAAAAAGTTTCTGAGTCCCCATAAGTAGGTCACGGCGAGTGCTGTTCAGATTGCTGTTATGTACAATTACTACAAGTGGAAAAGTAGCATCTCTGGTCCAGAGCAACTTTTAATCCGAAGTAGTCACTCAATGAGCACTACTTTATGGCTAACTTTTTAAAAATCTTTCCTAATCTGCAGACAGTTTGTTCTAAGTGTCAGGAAACAGATGCTAGAATTTTACTGCCGCTTCACCAGATTTTCTATAAGAGCACTAATAGCAACCTGCTTCCTTGTTAAAGTTAATGCCTTGAGCAGAGCTGTGTCTAAAGGTGTATGTTCAAGCATTTTTCTCCCCGCAACATATGTTTACATTACATAGAGGCACACTTCACTTGGTTCATTTGAACTGTAGGTCATATCTTTGGTAAACCATGCCAGCTTTTGCTTTTAAGCACTCTGCCGCAAATGGTTGTAGTCCATAACAAATCATATCACACACTCCTTCTTTGATTCAGCTCAAGAGCAACTTCCCATATGTTGAATGAAAATGATGCTGGCATGGTGTGGTCAAAAAACTGCCTCAACTGCCTTTTTCCAGTTGAGTTAATTGAAAACCAGGAGTGGAGCAGGTGAGAGGTGGTTTTATGAGTTCTTTCAATAGAATGGCCTCTGTATTAACTTTGACAAGTAAATAAGCTAATTGATTTTTTGCTGGACTGTTGTGGCACCGTATTTCCCGTCTAAATACCTAGACATTCTCAGTGTTTGCAGAACAGACAAGCCCGTCATGTGTAAGCTCTGAAAACATGTCAAGTTAGGACGAGTAATTTGTGGTGATGAATGACAAGTGCAGGCTCCTGTTCACTAGTCTGAGCGCTCATTAGAAAACACATTTTGAGATGTCACTACGCGAGCTTCCTCTGAGTTTTGGGTACTTTTTGGGGGGGAGGAAGCGGGAGAATAAACAAATATCGCTTGAATACTGCAATGTCACAGGATGCGAGCAGAAAGAACTTAAACCTCAATTGACATGTCTCTCGCTGCTGACTTTTTTTTTGAACACTGACAGCCATCTGCGTAGATTCCTTTCACTCTGCGCTAATGAGCCGAGGGGTTGAGGAGAGCCATTCTACAGAGGCCTATCCCTGGGGCCCCATGCAGCTGCCACACACACTCACACATACACACACACACACTCACAAGGAGACAACAACAGCATCTGAAACACTCTTTGGCTAACTAAGATCTGTAGTCTCGCACACAACTTCACGCACACTTGCTGTTATTTCCCTTACACTGCTCATACCACAGTGTTGAAAAGCCAGCAGGGAAAAAAGAGTCTTCTAGACAAACTGTTGTTTTTGTCTCTGCGAGTTTGTATAATTGTATAGAATTGGTAAACTACTTTACATAGTCAGTAAACTGCATGCTGTTAAGTGTATAAAAGAAATGTATATCCTGGCATATTTTCTGCCCTGGAGCAGACATGGCTGAAATTTTGCATGTGATCTTCCCAATCATAAAATCATTCCAAACGTAATATGGACAAATCTGGTACCATTTTATGCTAACTACATCTATATAAGCCTAACAGTGACATGCTCGTAACTTTCTGGAGGTTCACCTGCATAGTTCTGTGGAAATAGTTAACTTTGGAGCATTCTTAATGGTTATACAATAAATATATTTTTACTGTGAAGAAATATAACCTAACCTAGGGAATTTCCATAAAACAAGCACATATAAAAAAAAAATCGGCTTAGCAATTACTTATTTATAGAGTTACAGTTTAAAGTTAGAGAGTAGTAACTGTATAGGTTAAGGCTTAAACCTGAATACTTTTTAAAACCTAACTTAACAACAACAACAACAAAAAAAAAACCTGCATATCAAATGGGCATATCAAAGTACTGTTTTCATAATATTTAGATTGCGGTCACATTTACTTACATTATATTTAAAGTTAATAGTACAATGTGTAACTTTTTAGTAAAAACTGATTCTTTGGTGTCTTATAGAAGGGCTTACTCTTGCTTATTTTACACAGAAATCTTGTTCTTTTAGCCATAATATTCTACAGTAGAACAGGACTCTTATATATATACTGATAAAGAATGCTCCAAACTTATGTTTTACCTTTCTTACTCAAAACAAAAAACACGGATTAAACCTTTTCATCTTTGTTTCAGCTTTAGTTATGTAGCTGTAGTTTTATAAATTAGAAAAGGAAAAAAAAATCACACATGCTGTATATTTTACTATGGGTGTTTTCTACTATTATGTAAAATGAATAACTCCATTTTTTAGCTTTAATTTTGTGATGTATGCTTCTGATTAGAAAAAAAAATGTATTCCACAAAGGGAAAGAACTGTACCTGAATATACGTAGTTAATATTCTGATTCTCTGATTCTGAATTTCAACAAACATTTCTTAAACGCTGTTTTATGTGTGGTTTCAGTAATGATGTTCAGGTGAGAACAGGAGAGACATTCTAGCTGCTTCTAGAAGTGTTTGAGGAAAAAATGTCATTAAGTCAAACTTTGCTCTCCTATTGACACTCCCCCATCCACATATTCCCACACCTGTAAATGTAGCAACAATGTGCAGAAATCTATTTGATTCCTATCGGCACACAAAGGCAGATGAGCCAGAATAGCCGTGATAGAGCGTGAATGGGGAAATGACAGGAAGAGGCTAATCAACTCTGGCACCCGCCTCGCCTTTGTTTCTCTGTGTAAATACAAGCCTCTTTAACATCACAATATAAGCCATTATCTTCTCCTGGCAAGGTAAATTTTTGGGGGCGAGCCGCACAAAAACATACATTTTTCCTTTCGAGCTCAGTGTGGATCAGTCGGGCAAGATCTAAAGTCATGCAAATGTTAGAGAAGAAAAAAATGCGAGCAAAACTCATTCTAATTATTCCATATCAGCACATTTGCATGGAACAGATTTTAAGGCGAGTTTATGATCAGTGAAGCTTGGGTCTGTTTAGGAATTCACTGCATTTTGATCTAATCACCAAATCAAAATATTCATGAAACACAATGATATCTCCCTGAAGCAGGCGGCTGGCCATTAATTTTCAAATTCAGGTAATTTATTAACACTTATCACCGTCTGAAAAAGGCTCTGCTCCGTGTTTGTAAAGTGGGCGAGCGGGAGAGAGGAGTTGGGGAAAACTGATTCGCACATGATTTATAACGGTGTGCATTTTCAACAGGTATTCAATTAGAATGTATGTACCATTTTACATATTGTAGATTACAGATATTTTGTGATGTGATTCTGTTGCAGGCATTAAAAGACAACACAGCCAGTGATGAAACTACTGTTTCAAAATCCTAGAGCCAGTGAGTTTTAAAGCTAAATTTTGTCCATAAGTCCATATTTGTTTTTATGATTAAACTCACTATTGGGATCAGATATTGTTGTTGATCCATGAAATTTTAAGGGATTGGAATGGGCCGTATGCACAGAATTTCAGTTGGCTTGCGATTGTTCAAAAATGCTAACTTCTGTACATACAACCATTTCCTGTTAGCGTTAGCATTTAGACACAATTATGTCTCTTTTTAAACACACAAGTGTCTCTGATGAAATATTCCTCTAATATGTAAAGTCTTTAACATGTTTTCTGTAACATTCACCACAACTGTCTGATCTAAAGAGGATTTATTAGTTTTAACTGATGAAGTGAAAACCTCATTGAAGAGTATTGAACAGGAAGTCGTTGTATGTACAGGATGTAGTATTTTAAACCAAAACAAGACAACTGCACTCAGCCAATTGGGCGATTCAGCCAATATCCTGGTTGAACTTTTGACTGGATGTAATAAGTTTACTGACTAATTTTGACCCATGCTTGAAAGTTTTATTTACACAAAGAAGTTAACGTCATTTTGAGAAAAATATAATTTTCTCAAAATATAACTTTATTCATTGACAGTAAATCATTTTCGGTCCTACGCAGTGGCGTGCAGATGCGGGGCAGTGGCTCTAAGTTAAAAAGAGGCACATGAGATGAGACGTTGTTTATATTTGATCTATTTAATTATTTTATACATTTTTGCATTCTTGAAGAGCCGTAGTATACATTGATTGACTACTGCTACACCACTAAAGTGGCAATTACTGAACGAAAACCTCATTCATGAAGGCAGTTTGTTCTGTCAAGTCTCCACTGACTGCTCACAGTCTTCCTGTAGACCAGAGTGTGGGAGGAGCATTGAGGCATGGACACTCCCTGAACCATGTTTTTTCTTTCCATTATCAGTCGTCGAAAAAATAACCACAAGAAACGACGCTTGCTGTTCAACATGCAATTCTTCATCTAGATTTTTTATTATTTTTTTTATTTTTGTTTTTACCTGAGACACGAATGTAAAATTGTCCAACAATCTCAAACTGCAAAACCCAAATCTCATTGCACGGACATGTTGTTGCTCCAACTTATCGTTTTTACCCTTATGGATTTTGGTAAGTAACCTTAACCAAGTAGCCTGATCTTGTCGTATGCATGCAGAACGCAACTCAATGCGTTATTATAAACAACAGAGTAGCTTCCAGATAGCAAAAGGAATTGAATCAACGTTGAGATTGTGTCAGTGTTGCCATTGAATCAACGTTGATGTCCTAACGTTGAATCACAATTGAAAGCGCTCGTTATGATCAACATTGAAAAGACGTAAATTTTCAACCTATTTTTAACAGTGACTCAATGTAATAATGAACCTTAAATCAATGTTGAAGTTTTAACGCTTGTAGACATAGATTCAACTATGCTTTATATTGAAATACATTGATTCAACATAGATCAACCAAGTTTTATATTGAAATTACATTGATTCAACATTGATTTAACTATGCTTTATATTGAAATGACATTGATTCAACACTAAAATATTTAGCATTTCTAGAGCCGTTTCAACCCCTTTTCAACCATTGTTTTAAATGGCAAATAATAATAACAATAATAAATACATAACAAAATGTGTTTCCATTATACAGTTTATTGAAATAAATAACAATACAATAAACCAAAAATATTCAACAAAGCATAAAAGTTTAACAATTTAATTTCATATTCTTCACATACACATGCAGAACATACATCTTACTCCTGTTACATTAAACATTTTAAATAATTCATGCCTTTATTGTTTGAAATTTTGATTGTTCTGGCTTAGAAGGGTAAAAAATTAAAATTAGAATATGTTTCTGAAAAATCTGTTTATTTCTATGCTCCAGTTGTGTCTTCTTTGCATGAGTTACTGCATCAATGTGGTGAGTCTGGAGGAATCAGTCTGTGGCTCTGCTCAGGTCGACCTGAAGCCCAGGCTGCTGTAGACAGAGATCTTCAGATCATCTGGAGAGTTGGGTTTGGAGATGCTCATCATCTTCTGATCAAGACTTCATAGATTTTCCATAAAGTCCAGCTCAGGTGAGTTTACAGAGCGAGCAAACACAGTTACACTGTGATCAGAGAAGCAGCTTTTGGTCCCTTTGCCTGTGTGGACATGACTTAAGTCCTGCTCAAACATGAAACCAGCTTCGTCACAAGTTTAATCAGTTGAAAACTGTAAAGTTCTGGTGTCACTGAAGATCAGTGAAGTCCAAACATCTGTAAATGTTGCCTAAACCTTTATACGCTTAAGGAACCATATCATCTGAAGCTGTTGGTCCACTGAGTATATTCCCACAGTCACAGTACGTTCTACAGGACATTTTAAGACACATCATGTTTGTGTCTGCAGACAGGTTTTGTGAAGATTCTGATTTCATGTTTGAGCAGACAAAAAGACCAAAACCTGCTTCACTGACCACAGTGTTACTGTGTTTGCTCCCTCTACAAACTCACCTGAGCTGAATTTCATGGAGAATCTATAAAGTTTTGTCCAGAGGAAGATGAGAGACACCAAACCTAATGCTACAGATGATCTGAAGGCCTCTGTCTACAGCAGCCTGGGTTTCAGGTCGACATAAGCAGAGCCACAGACTGATCTCCTCCAGACCACACTGATGTAGTAACTCATGCAAAAGTCATGCAAAAGGACACATAGATAAATATGAATGCATAGAAAAGTGCAAACTCTTCAGAAATCTAACATTTCTTGTTTGTAAGAATTTGTGCAATATTCTAATTTTATTGAAATACTAGAACAATCAAAATTTCCAAAAATAAAAGCATGAATTATTTCACTTAATGTGTCACAAATCTAAATTATACACTGGTTTGAATTTCAGAATCTATTTACAAAAAGTATTGAACTTTTTCTTGATATTATTTTTTTTTTAATACAACTACAGTACTGCTCAATTTTGAGTTTATATTGAGTTTATATGTTACATGTATAAAGAGAAACTCATTCTCTTTCTATGCTTAAATAGGATGTCTTAAGTCAATTTGATGAGTGAATTACTTGTTGTTCAACAGCAAAAATGTCCTATATCTCCAACTGCGTTAGCAAACGAGCAAGCTAAAGTCTGCCCAGTTGCTGACAAAAAATACCACTTAAAGGGACTGTACCTGATTTTGCATCCTAAAAATGTAAACAAACAGAAATAATTAATTTTAACCTTTTTCCTTCAGGCTACATGATTTCCTCACGTAGCAAATGCATTCTGAGCTTCAGAATTGTTCATCATGATGAGTTTTAATGTTTTTCACAGCTTTTAGCAGCGAGGTGAGTCACTATGCTAACAACAGTTAGCCACAATGCTAAAACAAAAACAGAAAAAGCTGCACACAAACGGGATATTATTAGACATAGACAGGACTTTGTGGACTAATTTCCACCTAAATAAAATAATTTAACAAGGCATCAGTGCTAGGGGGAAATTGCTTTAAGTTATCTTGTTGCAAAAAAATCGAGTACAGTCCTTTAAATTTGATTTCTGTAAAACAAATGTTCCTCAGACAAAATTAGGCCAAAAGTAGTGGAAAAAATCAAGTTTTTTGAATAAAAAATAATAAATAAAACCTTTATTGTACATGCCAGTAATATTTCAATCCGATGGAGGGCAGCTACAATAATTTTTTTGAGATTTTCAATGACAAAGCACAATGTTAGTAATAGTAAAATGGGCTTTTGCCCTCCATCTGACCTTAAAGACACCTCTACAGTGGTCGTCTCCAACTTGTTGTCGGGAGTACAGTTGCTCTCCACTATCTTCCAAGTAGCTTCCCAACGAATTTGGAGTCATACATCTTGCACTTCAGAATCTGGTTGAAATTGGAAAAACAAAATAGCATCATCAAATTTTAAAGTGGATGACAGCCAGGTTAAGTTTTGTTGTTATCATGTTTGTTGATCTCACTCAAGCTTTTGACGTTAATCATTATTTTACGACTTTGCACAAAATACAGTATTATCAGTTGCTGTTTTAGGCCCAGATTTCAAAATAAGTATAATATGATTGTAATATCATCATTAATAGCCCTGTAGAGCTCAGGAAATGGCCATCACACATCTGTTGGCCAAATGTTAAACCAGTGAAGATCTTAAAATGCTGATGACTGAAACTAGCATACATTAAAACCTGTCCAGCAGCAATTGATCTGGTTGTTGAAAGACTTTCTATTGCTATATGTATATTTTTTTGTTAATGTTTTGGCTAATGGATCTATAGAAGTTGAGCACATTTTCCTGCTTTGATCACCATGGTAACTTAACTTTTCCCTCCTAAACTCAGCAATGGTTGAATTTAGATCACAAATCCAATGTTGATTCAATGTACAATTTACAACGGTTGAATTTATATCATAAATGCGTTGTCGATTCAATATACCTTTTTCAGTATTAAATCCACATGTTAAATTACTATATTTGATTCAATTAATTTGTTCTTGGTTGACTGAACAGTTTGAGTTCTGTGTGTTGTGCAGCCTTATCTCTCTTTTTAAACTTATTGCAGTAAGCTTGCACCTAGCAATGTAACGTTTTTTTTTTATTATTTTGAACACTTAACGTAATAAGATGAAGACAGACTTGAATCCTTTTAAATCGAAGCAAATAATCAACAAGTCTGCTAAAATGATTGAAAGGCAACAAATATATTGTAACATTTAAAATTAACGGAGCAGATAATGGTTTGAACTATTTTTACCCTAGAATGATTAACTTACAGTTGTACAAGTATGAATGCTAACATGACTTATACAAACATAAAACCTGCCTCATTAATATTAATGTTGTTTAATTTACGTTAACAAACCTCTTAGAAACAAGCTTTTACATTTTAATAATCGTACACTTACCCGTTTCTCCCTGAAGATTGCTCTCTCAGATAGATAGATGCATGGATCTATTATTATCGATAGATGTCTGTGACTCCGGTGACTGTTGGTAACTGGCGCGTCTGCGGTGCTACTTCCGCGGGATTTAGCAGCTCTCGTTGAAAATACATTTATTTTTGGCTGACATTTCAATGTTGAAAACAATCACTATCTAAAACATTGATTCAACGTTGATTAAGTATCGTCATATGTAACGATTGAATTTATCAGTAAAAAAACGTTGATTAAACCACATTTTATCAATGGATGAATTTACATCTGTAAGTCAATATCAATTCAATGCCGTGTTTTCAACAGTCACATTTATAACTGTAAAACAACATTGATTCAATGTCATTGGTCTCAATGGTTGAATTTGTATTGATAAATACAACATTTAATCAATGTCATGTTTTAGAATTGAATTTGTATCTTTTTAACTTCATTGATTCAATGTCATGTTTTCAATTGTTTAAATTGTGTCACTGAAACAATGTTGATTAAACATCTTGCTTTCAATCATTGAAATAAAAACTGTAAATAGATATTGAATCAACATTGCTTTATCAATCTCAACCATAAATCAACCTGTTAAACCAGATTTCAACATTGAATCAACGTCCTTTTGCTATCTGGGTTATTTATAACACATTTCACCATTAATAAACGCACCCATTTATAAACACATTTCACCCATTCCAGTTTAGAGGGGGGGGGGGGGGCTAAGGCACTCCAAACTTGTAGCCTTTCTATGGTGGGAAGCACTTGCATGTTTCAGTGGAAAAGGTCTATGGCTTTAATTTGAATGTTCCACAGTATGGCATTAGCTGATAAGTATAAGAATGATAATAATAACAAATACAGATGTCTACTATTAAAAAATATATATTTTTTATTATTAATATTTTTTATAGGAACAAGTATATTCATTAACATGTAACACAATACAATATTTAAAGCCAAGGCTAATTTTCCAATGCCCTAAATTGCATCTTGTGTTAGCTCCTGAATTCAAAGTTTTATTTAGGAGCTCTGAGGTCTAGTCAATCATGGAAATGGTCAGAGTCAGCAAATATTTACATTTTATAGACATATTTCAAGGCAAGTGTAAAAACTTATTAGTTATAATAAACAGACTATGGCTACAAGGATAAATGCAATTTTTGAATCATAATCTAATCTATAAACAAAACATTGCATTTCTGCAATAAAATCATTAACATTGAAATTAAGCTCTGCACAAACATGTTTAAAATACACAGGATTCTTTTATTATCAATCAACTGAACTTTATTTATATCAGTTTAAAGTGCTTTACAGATAGATGATCACTAAACAATAAAATATATAGTATATATATATAACAAGAACAAAAATAAAAACAACCAATGTCAACATTTCAAACTGTCTTAAAACCAAAGCAAATGGTCCGTTTTCAAAAAGACTTAAATCAGAAAGTGACTGTTTGCCTGAGGCTCAAAGGGAGCTCATTCCAGAGCTTTGGGTCTGCAACAGGAACAGATCAGTCCCCACTGGTTGTTCTTTATGTTTTGGGCACAACAAGGAAAACTGATCAGCCGACTGAGAGAACGAGCAGGAACATGTGGCTGCACCAGGTCAGACAGATACTGTGGGGCAACACCATGAAGATGTTTAAAAACAAAATGATTTTACAATCTATGAGTGAACAGAACCTGGAGTGAAATATTAGCTTTTCAGGGCACATTTCGGTCTTTTTGTCAATTCTCTTGATATGTTTAATTTGTGAACTCTGAACAGATTAATTTAGAATATGTTGCAATCCCAATACGAGAAACCGTAATAGATGTGTTTCCAAGTCATGACCTCTTTATGACACTTTTACCTGAATAACAAACATTACATAATGATACAAACTAAACAATGGTAAATGTTTCAGTTTCAAAGTTAAATGCACTATTTTATTTTATTAGGCTTTTTGTGGCCCTCTTTGAAAGTTAGTTCATTCCTGATTGAGAATACCGTAATTTCTGGACTATAAGCCGCTACTTTTTTCACGAGCTTTGAACTATGTGGCTTGTAAGGCAATGCAGCAAATTTATAGATTCTCATAGACTTACTATTAACAAGTGCGGCCTATATATGTACTTTGTCATTTTTCTTACTTAAATATACTGGGTGCGGCTTATATTCAGGTGCGCTCAATAGGGCAGAAATTACAGTAGGTTGATTTCAAATAGACACTGACATATGAAGCTTATAAAACTTATAACTCCTCCTAGTATTGATAAGACTCACTTGCTCTGTTGCGCTAGTACCAATTCCCTATTTTTAACTTCTCCAGGATATTTTGTATATACATAATCTTTTCTGCAAAGCTTCTAATGGCATTGTGTTTCTCCATTTCAGGAGCATCATCGACTTATCCCAATGAGTGCTATGGCAGCACTTACAGATTCAAACCTCCACAATCTACTTCTTCCATATATTACATGCCAAAACAACAGACGAGCGGATACTTGTTGTTGAAAATAGACAGGTAGGCACTGCATGTTGTTTAGCTATATGTACAATTACTGTATAACTGTAAAAAACAAAATTTTCCTTGTCTTTTCAGTCAAAACATGAACGATTTGAGGCAACACTTTTAAGCATAAGAATGAAAGATCTGACTGAACAAGATGATGGAGCTGTCCTCTTTTTTGACCAGGAGTATAGTGTTCATCTGACAGTTTCAGGTATGTGGAAACAGTGTGTTTATTACTGAACAATACATTTAATTATTCTATTAAAAAGTTGATTACATTGATGTGTTTCTTGGTTAGAATTTAACAGCATTCATATTGTATCATTACTTAAACATCGACGTGTTCACTATAATTAAACCATAAAAACATCTAAAAAGAACAAAATTGTTATATATAAACTGATATGTTTGCCATTAGAGATGGGACGATTAATATGGTGTATATATTATATACTGTATGTGAAGATGAATTTGTGATGATATTGAAAGAGCAGGATCAGTCCAGTCATATAACTTTATACTGACAAGTTTTTTTTACAGTCCATATCTGCAGGTGGAAAGTCTTAAATAAAAAACACTATCCGCGCGATCTTGCCCCTTTAAGACTTCCCGTTAAGACCGGTTAAGACAGTTATTCCTCTGTTGGCCTCTAGTGCGCTCTCTCCAAGAGCTACGCCGTGAGTGCAGCAGGTGTGGTGCCCGCCAGATGTGTGGGGTACAATTTCATTCAGTGAACGGCCTAGACGTGTCATGTCTGTGACACGTAAGCAGTGCATTAATATCACAGCAAAAGTTACTAAAACAGCTTCAGTTTGGGAAAAAGTGTAATAAAAGAAATGTATTTGGTAAAAGTCTATTCAAATGACAAACATTAACAACTTTGTCTAAAAAAATTATTTTCTTTTACATAAAGCCTGTTGACTTAATATAAAAAAGAATTAGATTATAGAGTGAACATGAGACAGTGTTAAGTGTGAATGCAGCTCTGCCCACGACAGAGCAGAGAGATAAAGCCAGGAGAGCGCGGTGCTGCATGAGGTCCGGCCCCTTCAACGCTTTTTGGGTCAGCTCGGGTCGCGGCCACGCGCACCAGGCCGCTGGACGTTTCTGACCAGAGGCTGTCAATTTTACGGCGGTGACCACTGTGAGTGAGCACGAGGAAGAGCGCGGAACCGTTTGGCACAGTCTGGACCAGAGCCCCGCGCTGTGCTTTACCTGGACCACGGCGCGCATCCAGAGAACCGACCCGAGGTGGACACAACCCTGCGCTCGTCTGTACAGGGGCTGCAGACGCGGTCACACACGAAAGACCCTCCGCTCGCATCACACCGGGACCGGGAGCCTGCTTACCGGCAGTTGTCTCATTCAAAAGGATTATAACGAGGACACGCCGCTGCTTTTTCATAAACTTTTCACGCACGGATCAAGATTCTCAGGTAAGTCTTACCACGAGCATCGGATCATTTTTATTATAAGTTTAGGTCGACACAACATTGTATTGTTAAGGGAAAAACATATAGAACAAACTTATTGAAGCCAAGTCTGACTAAAAAGTGAATCCATTTTATTTTACAAATATATAGCCTAATTCAATAACTGCATTTAACGTGGCTTTTTCTAACTACATAACTGACAAAATTAGAATTGATGGCAAAATATGATTATTATTATTATTTCTTATTTCCAGTGAACTTCTTGCACTGCTCCACGGTTATGTTGTGCAGGTTCACTGATTGAACTGGCATCAGACTAGGCAGAGCAGCCGTGCCACGTGCTGGAGCTGCTCTCTGGAGCTCATAGCGGCCAACACAGAGAACTCTTTGCGCTTTCAGCTAAAGTATTAGACCGGCGGGGGCAAGATCGCGCGGCAAGTCTTCTAAACTCATCAGACAATCAATTATACATGTATGATTGTACATTGCCATCAAAACTCAATTGATTCTGTATGTCTCCTGTATATCGTCCTACTGAGATATTTTTGTCAAAGTTATTATACCATGAAACTTTCTTACCGTCGCACATCCCATAATTTGTTATTACTTTCAGATTGTGCTTCAGTTGACACAAAGTATTATGGGGAAGTGTTTTCCTGGAGGATCCCAAATGATGCTCAGTATTGGAGTTTTCTCAGGTTTTGCCTGAAGGTCCACTCAAACCAGTAACTATTTGGAATCGCACGGACTCCTCCGTTACTAGAGGACAAGTAAATCGCCAGTATTTTGAAATTTATAATCTCAAGCAGAAAGACAGTGGTTACTACAGATTTAGGGGACAAAGAAATCAGCTGCTAAAATGGAAACACATAAGTGTTGAAGGTAAGACTGTGCTACTTTTAAAATAAAGCCAATGTATTTTCAATTACTCATTTACCTTTTTTGTTTTCACAGCAAACGTAAACATTTTGAACTCAGTGAAGGGGCTTACCTTGACATGGATTTCCCCAATGATTTTAAATTTGCATATATTACATTCCTGGCTGAGGAATCAAATTATGAGGAAGAGATTGATAGGAGTGCTTGAGTCGCAGAATGGAAGTTGCAACGTCATACTTTACCTTTCGTGACGTAAGACATGAGGACGCAGGTATATACAAGTTTATAGATAAAGAAGGAAATGTGGCCATGACAATGCAGTTAGAAGTGATGATTGGTAAGAAAACCTTTTCTTTATTTATTTAGGTTGCAACATTTTAACACTAATTGTATTTTTTTTGTGTTTGACTTCTGCAGCTGAAATCCCTACTTGGGTTTATATTGTAATTTTTGCGGTGATTATTCTTGGCTTATTAATATGTTGCTGCTGTATAAGAAAATGCTGCTGTAAAAAAAGTTCAAGTACAAGAGACAAACCTGGTTCTCCGAGGCACCTCCTGTGTATTACCATGTAAGTATTTTTATTTAACAATGAACCCGTATGACAATAGTCTTGACATTGTTTTTTTTCTGAAGGATTCAAATCAACCTGCTCCACCTGCGATCCCTCTTCTCTCCGAAGAGCCAAGAGTCATTACTGCAGATACAACAGTGAGTTGTTATTTTAAAATTCTTTTGTGTTTGTTTTTCTCAACTTTAATAAACTATGCTTTTGCTCTACAGATTTCTAATGCATTTGGCAGCGGCCCAGACCCACCACCATATAACCAGGTACACATAAATACTGAAGCTTTAGAAAAAAATATATATAATCAGTTTATACATATGCTCAGTATATCACTAAAAAACACATTGTCCTTATACATCTTTACAGCAAGCCACAGTTACAGAAGCTATGGGACCCACCTCGTTCTCGACCAACTCTAGTTCTGAACCAAGATTTGAGCTGAAGGAATCGATCTTCCCTTCGGCTCCTCCGCTCAGCTCAGACACGTCTATCAAAGATGTTTATACTTCAGATAAACTAAACTTTTTGTAACTTCTATTGGAGTTATATGAATTCAACCACTAAACCTCAGTCTTCTGGCACTTGCAAACAAGCTACTCTTGGAAGCACTTTAAGCTTTGAAGACCTTAAGTGTTATTAAGAATGTAAAATGTTTAAGTAGTAGTAAATATATTGTACAAGATATTTAAGCAAATAAATCTTGTATCGATTTGTATGTGAGACTTTGTTATGTATATGGTTACTGTTACATTCTATGTTTTTGTGTTAATGCTTTTTATGTAGTGTATATGTACTTTTTTAATGTTAGATCTATTAAAATATTTTAAATTTGTGTACAGTACACGGTATCTATTATTTTCTTCTCTCACAGACATGTTTAATGTATTAGCAAGCATAAATCAGATCACATGCTTAAGTTCACCTACTCTAATTAGGCTTAGCATTTAGTCTAATAAAATACCGAATTACCACAAGGCCAATATAATGCTTTAATAAATGTTAAACCTGTGTGATGGCAAATTTCAGAAGGGATTAGTGGTGTGAATATCAGCTTTCTTTAGATTTTTTTTTTTTATTTCAAAAATCTGCATTTGAACAATTTTAATTTTTGCGGCTGCTTATCATTATTAAGATTTATTTTGAATTGGTTTGGAATTAACATTTCTATTGAAGAAAAATGTTATATTTATGACTAAGAAATTGATATAAAAATTGTCATATTGCATATGAAAAATTTTTCATTGGCCGTACCTGAAATTTATCATTACTAAGAATTGTTTTGAATTGATTTAATGGATAAAAGACACCAGTGATACTGCTAATTGTAATAATAAAAATGGCATTTTGCATGCTCGCTGCAAAAATGGCGGATCACGTGGTGGTTTTATATCTTCCATCGCCAATGATTGACCAGGTTTCCATTCCTCTTATTAACCTCTCTCTATTCTCAAGGCGGGGTTAGTCTTCATTGACAGACGCTTTGCCTTTTCTGTTCTTTACACCCTGTAAAAACCAGAAAAGGCCAAGCGTATGTTACACCTGTTGAGACTTGCTAAACTTGATCCGTAGGTTAATTTCATATCTCGTTTCCATGGTTATTGTACGTAGTTGCTAAGCGTTTGAAAATACAGTATATAAAGTGGGTGTGGCATGTTACGTTAGGTTAGTTTACGCCATGTGGCTGATCTTTCTTCTTTTAACCCTGGTAACATTTGGTAAGTAAACCTTGTGGACTAAATGTGTTGTTTCACTTGTTTATAAATAATTGCCTCAACAATAGAATTAAAGTAATAGAGACCTTTTCTAACGTTAGTAATATCAACTGCATTACCGTTTATTCGATGGCATGTGCTTTTGTGTAGTTCAAATTTAAGTTATTTTTGCGATGGATTTTGTTTTTCAAATAAGGTTCATCTATTCTACATACTGAGGACGTGTGCTATGGGACAAAGTATCTTTTGCCAGCCAGTTTTACACCACCTGTCTACAATAAGACTATTACCTACACCACAAAAGGGGGAGACTCAAAGAATGTTGTCAACAATGGACAGGTAAATAATTGTGAATAGAAAGGGTTGGGCACGTTTTAACAGCTTAAACATGTAATTTTAATCAATTTTAATTTTCACTTGGCCACAAAAGGACCTTCTGTATGTTTCCATAAAAAGTTTCTATTTTAGCTATATAACATTATGGCATAAAACATGTTTATTCCCAGACTGTTTATCTTCTTGTTTTTATTGAATTATGCACCAGTTTACTTTTCACTTCAGAAAAGTTACACATGCCACTTTAATTCTTTGCAGTAAAACTCAAATCTAATGTTGCCTCTCTAAATACATTTCTCACACCGTTTTGTCTCCATAGAGTCATTTTTTGATTTGCCAGGGCAGATCTACTAGACATTAAGCGTTTTGTGGATGTTATCGCTACAGATCTGTGACTTCTTTTTTAGGTTTAGGGGAAAGCAATAAAGACAAGCAGGTGGCAGACCCTCCACAAGAAAAGTTACAGCGTGGCTTTAGGTCCTTTGACAAATTTTGCTATATTTAGCTAATTCTAATGTTTACCATCACTGGACAGTTCTGTTTTTATTGACCAAAAATAATTATGAATTGTGGCCTGGTCCTTTATAGCCAGTAGTACTTGCAGTAAAAAACATGTATTATTTGCAACTACACAACTACACACGTTTGCTCTCACTATATTTTCAGTCACTGGATTCACGTTTCCAAGTTATAAAAAATGGAATTGAGATGTTAGATTTAACAGAGCAAGACAATGAAGCTGTTTTATCCACTGAGGAACAAAACTCAATAAATTCAGCGTCAGAAGTAAGATAACTGTTCACATATACAATGCAAAAGTCTAGCTGTACTGTTTTGCTGTTCTTTTTACAATGTGTATATTTTTTCAGATTGTGGTAGTCCGTTGAAGAAGCTTTATGGATCTTCAGTCATTTGGAACATATCGGAAGAAGCTGAATATTTAGAGTTTTCTAAATATACGAGTTCAGGCGTCCCGTCCCGACCTGCAGTCCTTTGGAATCGCACTGACTCCACTTACAGCAGGGGAAATGTAAGCGGCAATGACTATGAGATCAAAAACTTAACACAACAAGACAGTGGATACTACAGGTTCAGAAACTCCAAACATCAGCTGCTTACATGGGAGCAAATAATAGTCGGAGGTAAGACTATTTTACACATAACAAACATCATGTTGTCTATTTTTTCAACTAACAATACTTTTGGCCCTTACAGAACATGTAAAAAACTATACTTGTGCTAAGGGAAAAATGTCTACATAGAGTTGCCTGTTGTCATCCTCCCAAGTCAAGTTAGATTTACTCGTGCAGGGACTGAAACCACACAGTGTTAGAAAATAGTGATAGAGTTACAATAACAAAGCATTACCTTTATATCGACGATGCGACCTACGACGATGCTGGCACTTACGACTTTTTTGACAAAGAAGGCAACTTGATCCTGCATGCAATGGTAGAAGTAAAGGGTAAGTGTTGGATAGTTGATTGCTTTGATTGATTGCTTTGGCTGGTGGCACAAATGTTTTTTGTTCTTGCAGAGGAAGAGGAGCCACTACACTGGTATTTCATTCTGGCTCTGACTGCCTTCGGAGTTGTTTTCATCGGGTTAGGTGGAGCTTTCTGCTGGAGAAAATATAAAAGAAAACATTCAGATAATTCAGAGATAGTGACCCCTGCTGCCGTTTTCCAAGTAAGTGTTGCTGATTCGCTTTCTGACACACTTTAACGCTGAGATACTTTATATTTTGTGATGTGAATCTTCTGTTGCAGGCATTAAAAGACAACACAGCCAGTGATGAAACAACTGTTTCAAAATCTTCGAGCCAGTGAGTTTAAAGCTAAATTTTGTCCATAAGTCCATATTTGTTTTTATGATTAAACTCACTATTTGGGATCAGATATTGTTGTTGATCCATGAAATTTTAAGTGATTGGAATTGTGCGATTCAGCCAATATCCTGGTTGAGGATAAGACTGTTTACTAGCTGATTTTGACCCATGTTTGAAAGTTTTATTTACACAATGAAGTTGTTTGGTCTTTTCTTGCAAGATAAATAACAACTGCATAATATAACTTGATCCATTACTTATTGCCAATAAACCATTTACACTTCTGCGGTTGATATAGGGTTTAAAGAACAAATATGATGCCTTTTTGTGTGTTGTTTCTTTCCTTTAAACCTGCTCCTGAGACCTCCACTTTGAAATCTAATACACTAGAACCATTAAAAAGTGTAGCAAAGAACATAATGTAGCAAAGAACAGAATGAAAAATTGAGTTTGAGCTCTATGTACTGACTACAAAGAAAATTACACAAGGTAAACAAGCAGACTAAACTTGTCTGATACGTTAATGCTGCAAAAACAATCAAAGCGAGTCTGGATGATTTATGGACCTAAAATCTATCTATGACAACACAGGTCAGGAACATTCAGAATAGTGTTTTTGGGGAAGGAACAAAACTTCAGCTGTATATTTGATAAGGAAGCAATTTTAAAATCAAATTAAAAACTCAAAAAGCCCATTTTGCATAATATGTTCCCTTTAAGACAATAATTAAAGAGCCTGATATGTGCTTCTCTACTCACTAAATAAAACACAGAATAGATTTATTTTTGCTATGTTTTAATTTTAGTTTACCTTTTTACATTTAACTTGTAAATACATATATAAAAAAAGAATCAGTTGACAATTTAAAACAATGTATATACAGTATTTTAACTTGTAAAAAGTCTAAAGATATCACTTATGGAGGGAAAATTTTTTGAAAATGATTCCATAATGAATAATAAATATTCACCTGTAGTCAGTCACACATTTTTTCCAAGGTGCACGTTGAGAAATATGTTTTGTGTGCGCAGCAAAGATAAAACTTTTACAGTCTATTATACAACCAATTTTTATGTGTCTTTGCATGTCACAATACCATAAATGATTGGCGCCTTTGTCTCTTAGGTCAGCCAGTTCTGCTTTAACTACAGGAAACTCCTCAATCAAAGACTGAATGTATAATATTTTTCTATTGTGTGAAAAGTCTGAAACGGATTCACTCTGCTGTGGATTTTATTGAACTAAATGTGAGATTTCATATTCAGTAATGTTTACAAGACTTGTCGCTGTTATATGTGAGTAGAGCACACATTTGTCTTTTATGCATTGTTTCTGATAATATAAGATTTTGACATTACCATTTATTAATAAAACACTTTTTGAATATTTTTTCTTTCTGGTTTTTATGGCTGATTAATGGGAAAGGTGGACTGTGTAGTTTTTGGTTGAAGGATCATCACAACTCCACTGGTCCACGTCACGATCATGGAGATGTTTGCTGTTTGCGCACAATTAAGAACATTTATAATTTAGTAGAACATTCCACGCAACCTGATGCTGTCAGACCATTGACTGTATGTCAGAGTGTACAGTGCACTCCTGCATGTGTGATACTGCAGCATATGTGACTCATCACTGGTCACTGCTGTCTGTCCTTGAGCAGCTGCTGTACTGCACTGTAATGGAAAGTAGGCTACTAACTCTATTATAGCCCTTCTAGTTTCTTCTCGCACAGTGTTGTCTTTTTTTTTTTTTTTACTAAATATTTTTGAATATATAAATTATAAATATTTTACAGGCCATTATTAAAAGAGTTATCAAGTACTGTTGACAGTGTATTTGGAATTCTGTTCTTGTACTTTGGGTGAAGAAAGCTTTTTTCCACAGTGTTGCTTCTACTAGTGTAGGTCAGGCCTATTCAACTTAAGGCCCAGGTGCCAAAGCAGACCTCCAAAAATCTGATCTGGCCCATTTCACTTTCTAAATGTTACAAAATTAAATTATAGATTTTTTTGTTTGTAGATTTAATTCTGGGTTATTACTCAGGAAAAAGTAGCCAACTTAAAATGTTCTTTGCCAAATGGATGTCGTGTATTTTTCTCTGCTTCAATTCCAGTTGCATTTTTTGACTCTATTGAAACTATTTTTCTATTGGCAGATCTTGTCTTAAGACAGTAAATGCTCAATTAAAGATAAATATGGATTAATTAAAGCATTTATTCACTCATTATACAGCTTAACCTCATATTAGGTGGTGGGCCCCCCTTGGGTCCTCACACTTTTTATTGATTAATTAATTTTTGTCCACCATCAAATAAAAATCAACTGTCAAGCTCCCTGACATGGTAGATACAAATAAATTGAGAACGCTCTTATTTACCGTCAAATCAACCATTCTGGGATGGATCAGAATCAGTTACTCTAAACTTACGAATAAAAAAATCACCCAAAAATACCAAATCTAGTATCATTAAGGCCCAGACAAATGACACCAACTATACTGCTTCTTACAAAAAAAAAAGCAAAAAAAAAACGTCCTTTAGTGCAGAGCATCTTCTCACTTTAAACTAGAGTCAGTCAGACATCAGAGGCTAAAACAACTACAGACTCTCAGCTTCAAAAAGAGTCCAGCCAATTGTTTGTGCTCCTGAATTTTCAATTTTCTCAATTTGAATTTTAGATGATTTTAGTCAGACGTTTGAACAAAAAATGTGCCCCTCTCTTAATTTAGATTGTTAAAGTGTATAAACCTTAGACTTATATGGTCCTGTTTCAGTCCTGCTGTAATTTCACTTTAGACTTTATGTGGTTCTGGTTTTGATCTGGTTTAAGGCTGAGGTACTCCAGGTTCAGATTACTATAAAAAAATATATATAGACTTTAGTATTAGTTATTATCAAAGATGGCAAAGTACTGAAGTTCACTACTCAAGTAAAAGTACAGTTACTTTACTGATAAAAGTGAAAGTCCTGCTGAAACTGCTTTACTTGAGTAAAAGTATAAAAGTAAGCGTGTGTAAATTTACTTGAGTAAAAAAAGAAAAAAGTATTATCACTGCCAAAAGTTAGTCTCTAGTAAAAGGACTAGAATACTATGTTTGTCAGCTTATTTCACTTGTTTCAAGACATTTATGATATTTTCAAGAGATTTGACTTCATTAGCAAATAAATTGGCTTGAAATAAGAAGAAATTTATTGAAACAAGCAGAAAACACATCGAAGCAAGTCAATAACTATAGGTACAACAAATAAAACCATCTGAACCTGAAAAAATACCAAAAATCCAGATTTTAAAGTTTTTTTGTAATGTTATAGAGTGTGAGATAGGCTTTATAGTAAAATTAATTACAATTTAACTTTTATCATGTGATATCATTTTTGTTAGAAATTATAAAGTTTATGCAATTTTCATCATATTTAAAAGGAAAAACAAATGTTTGTGAGCTTATAAAGTAACTAACCTGATTATAAAATGTAGGAGTAGAAAGTACAGAAACGTCTTGAAAAATGTAAGAACTAAAAGTAAAAAGTCACCAGATTTTGTAATTCAAGTAAAGTACAGATACTTAAAAAAATGCTTTAGTAGAGTACTTGAGTAAAAAGCCTTAATTACTTGCCAATTCTGGTTATTATCACACAAATCTAGTCCTCTGAATATTTGGCACAACCTGGTGTCAAAGTGCAAACCAGAAGCCATGGTCCTGGATTGTTGAACACTTGTGCGCAGCGCAAGTCGCCCATCTGTCCTATGGCTGTCTGGTATTTGGAGGTGTGGTTTAGGACAAGCTCCTCTGTGGCGCCCCAATTGCCAGGGAACCAGGGGGCAAGCCACACTATAAACAGCCTTTGTGCGCCGCCTCTGTCTTTTGGAGGTGTGGTTTAGACAAGCTCGCCAATGCGGAACGGGGGAACAACCCTTTGAGTTGCCCAGCCATGTTTGTTGTGTCATTTTCCATATGATCTAAAGCCCTAAAGCCGATATTAAGAAATACTCTGTAAATATATCATTTAATGGTGAACTGAGCATTGTTCGTGTTTACTTTCCGCTCTTTCGTCGGAGGAGGCGTAGCTTTCAGGATACTCAGGTCATGCTGCTGCTTTACGTTTTAACCCTTGTCACATTGGGTAGGTGAAGCAAGTTTTTTATTATAAATATGTCTTTCTGGTGTTTTCTTAGCATGTTTTATATGTTTTAGTTTAGTAGTTGTAGTTTATTAAATAAGACGACGGCGAACGAGAATGAATGCCATGTTTCCAGTACATATCATCAATATGCTGTATGTCTATCATATCTTATCACTTAAAGGTTATCATACTTATTTAACCAAGAATTACATAATAACATTAAGCAAAAACTGATGTTTTTTTTTTTTGACGGATTTGTCTTGAGCTCATTATTTCCAGTGAGAAGGCTGTGCAGTCGTTTTGCTGCCATCTACTGCTCCAATGTGTTATTTGAGTAACAAAAATGAGATACAAAAATGTCTAATGATAGCTTTCAAATATGCATGGCTTTTAAATCTGGGTCTGTGCACAGAACGTCAGTTGGTTTGTTTATATTCAAAACAGCGAACTTCTGTACTTATGCTTCTGTACTAGCATTTAGACACAAACACATAAACAGTCCGTTGGTAAAATATTCTCTTGATTGTAAAGCCTTGCTCATTAGTACAGAAGTTCACTGTTTTGAATATAAACATGTCAACTGACGTCCCGTGCACAAAGGCAATTGACAGTGCAGATTTATTTAAACATAGTCAAGTCAGTCAAGTTGTGGATTGTGAAGAAATTTTGCACAAGGAAGAGTAAAATTAGAGGAAGCAGAGCTAAACAAAACCCTTTCATCTTGTCATAAAAAGATAAAAAAGGAAGAATTTTAAAATGTGTACATACTTGACAGGTTTCTAAATAATTTAACAGAATACAGTGTTGTCAGTTAGATTATTAAGTTGTGTTCTGCTCTTGAATCGAAAAAACCTTGTCATGTCATGAAGTATTAATACACATACAATGAAGACTTTATGTGAAAATCTCAACAGAACAAAGCTGAGTGAAACAGTACATTAGTGACTAAATTAGTTTTAAAAGATTTACTTCATGGCACCACAGAATGGAACAGAGCATTATAGCTTTAGAGATTCAGACTGTCTAATAATGCAGGCTTACTCAAATAATTACAAATGAAAGAAATACAACTCCAGGTATGTTTTTCATAATATAACAATAATGCAACATGACTAAAACTAGCTCACAAGTGAAATTTACTTTATTTAATATGTCCTTTAATTAATATTTACATTTGTGTCTAGCTAATGGTTGTTGTATGTAACTGTTTTGTTTCTCTATACAAAGGTTCATCTTTTTCTTTGCGTGAGGACGTGTGCTATGGCTCCAAATATCGTTTGCCAACTGGTTTTACACCACCTCTTTACAATAGGACGATAACATACACTCCGGAAGGGGGAGTGCCAAAGATTGTTATCAACCATGGAAAGGTATTTCAACTTGGCATGGATTGAAATAAACAGATACATAAATTACCTATAGCTTGAACAAATACTATTTGCCATATTTTTTCAGTCCCTGGATACACGTTTCCGGACTTCTCGGGGAAGAGCTGAAATGGTAGATATAGATGAGAGAGACGAAAATGCACTTATATCTCTTGAATCAAAGATCACTTTGTTTGGATCTGTACAACTGAGAGTGCGAAGTAAGACAGTGAAGAAAAAATGTAGAAAGAATTTATTCTTGAAGTAATATTACTTTATTTTCCTCAGATTGTCGCAGTTCTATACGGAGGCGCTATGGATCTTCTATGCAATGGTCTATCTCAAATGAAGCTGAGTATTTGGAGTTTGTGAAACATACTGGCTCAGGCCTCCCACAACCAGGTGTGGCTAAAATAATTTGGAATCGCACTGACCCATCTTCAGCAGGGGACACCTCAGTGGCAAAGACTTTGAGATCAAGCATGTTACACAGCAAGACAATGGATTTTACAAGTTTAGAGGCTCTAAAAATGAACTGCTAAAATGGGATCAAATAGTCGTAGAAAGTAAGTTATACAGTATTAAGCACATTGTAAAAAGAAATAACAGCTTAACTAAACATTTCCTTTGTGTCTCTTCCTTTCTTTCTGAACAGATTATGTAGAAAGGTATGATTTTGATGAAGGCGACATCGAATTAGAATTTCCTACAACATTAAGCCAAGCAAAGTGAAATTTAAAAGTCAAGGGGCCGACAATTCATTTCTTATCTCTAATAGTGACAGCAGGTTCAAAACCACAAACAGTTACTTTGCGATTGAAGGATCAACACCTGAAGACGCAGGCATGTATGAGTTTTTCGACAAGGAGGGCAACCTAATGCTAATTGCGACAGTACACATAAGGGAAGGTAGGCAAAGGCTTATATGATTCTCGGTATTTTTTTTTTTTTTTTTGGATAAATAATTAAAGATTTGTTTTGCATTTACAGTGGAGTCAGTCTGGCCGAGCTATGCCAGCATTATTGGTGGTATTTCATTTGGAGGAATGTTGTGCAGCTGCTGTATGAAATATTGCTGTTGTAATGAAAGCTCAGATAAAACCGAAGATGCAGAAGAAGAGGCCGCAGCACCGAATGTTAACAATCAGGTAAGAGTTAAAACCTTTGATCCAGCGCAGAGGTCTCAACATTAACCACATGTGACTAAATTTCCACAGAATCCAGCTCAGTCCACTCAGACATCGACTCCTCTTCTGCCCAGAGAGCCAACAATCATTATTCCAGGACCTCCTGTAGGTTGAAAACAAGTAACTGTATTTCTTTTCGACTATTACTATATTTAATCATTCTTTTTGTCCTGTAGACATACAATGCAGAAGATGGCCCCATGTATCCTCCTCCATCCTATGCAGAGGTATATTCAATTCAGTTTATTTTTGCAAAGCTCCAAATTACTACAGTTATATCAGAGGACCTCACAATATCGATTTAAATCCACT
The DNA here is from genome assembly GCA_038363315.1 of Mugilogobius chulae. Lineage (NCBI taxonomy): Eukaryota > Metazoa > Chordata > Actinopteri > Gobiiformes > Gobiidae > Mugilogobius > Mugilogobius chulae. Next base: position 33,682,729 of record CM076400.1, read on the forward strand.
AATTAAGACAAAATTGTTGCTATTTTACACATGATAACTGTAAAATATGTGTATAATGTTTAATTTGAGAAGATTGCATTTGTGTAAGTCGAATAGGTAAATTAGGGGGGTGAATAGAAATGCACTGTTGAGGTTTTTTTTTTGTTAGCTGTTTCGGTATGTGGTATTTTATGATCTTGTGTTGCGATTTTGATACAGAAACATGGACAAATCATAAAAACCCCTGCCATATGCCACTTTTAGACAACTATTTGATCGAACAATTAGTTTCTTCTTGCTTACTTGGGTCAATTTAACAGAAGATGCAATAATTATTTAACATGTTTTCTTGTAGTGTGTTGCTGAGCCTTCAGCCCCACTGATGCCAGCTTACTCCAGTGAGCCAAAGAACCCCCCTGTTTCTGCTGAGCCCTCAGAAAACCCTCCAGAGCCACCTGTAAGTGGAACACAACACTCTCAGTTACCAAAGTGCAGTGGTCCCTCTGAGTATAAGGGCAGCCTAAAATAATATTTGGCTTTCTGAGTACCACCAGATCTAAGCTTGGACATTATTAGCTCTACAATTCTGCTAAAATTAGGCTAGATCAGTTTTTAATGTGAAACTAAATTGTGGATAAGTTAGTTTTTTAGGGACATATAGTGTATTGTGCATTTACAATAAACTGTGACAATTGTAGATCAGTAATTTACATTTTGTTCATTGTAAAACACTAAAAAGATTTAGATTGAGAAATAGAAACAATTTCATCGACTTACTCTTCAAAACTGCAAAGTGGATCGTTTTTATTATTAAAATTAAAGGGATAGTGTGTAACTGTTTGGAGGTAGAAAGTCAATTGCAAAATTCTATGGAGATAGAAAGCTTAAGCCATACTTGGGAATGTTTTTCATCAGAATATGAAAGATATTGGTTAAGGGACCAACATTTCTATAGAGGGATTATTTGTTTATCAACACATGAGATACGCGTGCATTCAGAATGCAGAAAGAGCTGTGGCTGATTGACACAAACTGTAGCCGCAACACTGACCAGTGCTGTGGTCAGCTAACTACAAGAGTTTGTTACTGTGCAAAACAAAAGTTATGCTGCCATTTCAACATTTGTGAATGAAATTCGACTCTTAAGACACATACACGTCTGTCATACCTGATTCAAAACAGCTAGCTCCCTTTTTGTTGTTTTAATCAAAGAAGTTTCCCCACCCAAATAGACAAACAACGTCTCTTTCTGCAGGCGAAATGAGCAACAAAGCGGAAAGTGACGTCAACTGTTAATCCCTCTATAGTAACAACAGGAAGAGGTCCTACTCTAGGTCACATATTTATTTTATTTTACGTCTGTGCTGCTCATTCAAAGTAAGAACACAGGTTTTTATTTTTCATTTAGTGCAACAAAAACATCTAAAACTATGTTTTGTTTATGTCAGTGGACTTTTAACTTGCGACCAATTTTACAATTTCTTTTTTTAATTATTTACAAAACAATTGACTGTGCACACAGTTAACTTTTTACTGACATGATTACTTCCTGTTCAGTTCATTTTTGTTTGTTTTTTACTCAGTCAGTCTAAATTTAAATAGCCTATTATAAAATCAGGCAGAGAACAGTGAGTTATGTGTGTGTTTTGACATGTCAAAAACTTTACAAATATGAAGAGTTGGCTACTTCACCTACGACAAGTGTGTGTTTATAAAGTGATATGTTTGTCTGTGAATGCTTTGCAATTTAAAAAATTAATAGATCAAGTAACACTCCAAGAGTCATGAAAAGTATTCATGTTTTATGTGGATATTTATGTGGACATTTAATTTTGTAAGTAATTGAGTAATAGGTCCTCCCCTTTAATAATAGTATTCAAAAGGACAAGACATTTAAAGGTTGTTGAGAAGATTTTCAAAAAATTTTGTTGTCAATCTTGTATAGCTTTATACTTATGGTAGACAAAAAAATTATCAGAAAATTATATAAACTGTGGACATAGTGAGGCTTGTTAAACAGCCAATTAAAAACGAGCTGCTTCATTATATACAGGCCTGTTTACCTGTCAATTAAACTGCTCTTAAGCAAGTCACTGGCCCAGTAACAGTGGAGGGCGTGGCTCTGGGCAGGGGAACAGATGTGGATAAAAATGACAAAACTGTTGCTGAATTTATCTTTCTTCCATACAAAGCTAATAGATTTTCCTCAAAGCTAAACACTTCAGAGTACTTCACATACCCGTAGTATTTCACATACACATTTTTTTAAAGGAATTAACCACAGGCTCTTTTTTTACCACTGACAAACAATTTTGTTTTCTCAGCAGCAACATTATACGATGACTGATGTGAACCCATCATCACTCGATCAGGTAAACACAGGCATCTCCATCGATAACATTATTGCTCTATGACATTACTATAACTGTATAAAAAGTGTCAAGAATCGATCAGTTAAACATTTCCTGGTTTATCAATGCTTTAAACTCTAAACATCTATCGCAGGTCTCCATACCCGGAGCTACAGGAACGTTTTCCTCCTCAAATAACTTTAATTTCACTGCCTCTGACTCTGAACCAACGTTTGAATTCAGTGGGACAACCTTTCCTTCTGCTCCTCCGCTGAGCTCTGAAGTGTCTTCTTCCATAGAATATAACTCCGACAAGCTCAACTTCTTGTAACAGAAACAATTATACATTTCTTCTGGACAATTCATGGGTCTCAAAGCCATAACCAAACAAGCATGACTGTATCGTATGTAATACAGAAAACGCCTTTTTTCTTCAAATACCTGAGAAATATTTAAATGTTTTGAACTTTGTTGTGTGTGATAAACTACTTGCTGTGCCTAGATGCTAGGGGTGGGTGTCAATAACAAATAATCACAGGAGAAGAACAATATTACTTCATCTTTGTCAAACTTTTTGGACAACCTTTTTATATCAACTTATAGACAATATGTTGCCCACCTCTACTACTAGATGTATTAGTGGCATTATAATACAAGTCTGTTACATTTTATTTATCAAAAGTGACCTACAATACTGATGTACGATAGGAAATTACTATAGTTTTTATTAAGTTACTGTATATATGCTATGTTATATATGATACTGTATATTTAAACACTAACATGCAGAATGTGGAGAAGTATTACCACTACTAACTCTTTGCACTTAGGAGTATTTTCTCAATTTCCTGAAGTTGGTAGTCAAGCCTTTAAAAGTGAAATGTGGTACAAAAATAAATGTAGCTGTAAGTTTGACTTTGATGCATATTATTATTGTAACTATACACGTCACACATTTGTGGATTGTTTAACTTTCGATGTAAAGGGAGAATATTTGCTATTTTCAGTGTGTAAACAATTACCAGTTAAATACGTGAATGTAGAAAGAGTCAGGGTAATGAAAGAAGCAGAGGAGTAAGGGATCTAAAAAGGGACCATTGTTGCCAAATACGCTTGTTTGTAATTATTTTGACCTTCTTTCTTTTGCTACTGAGGGGCTTTTTTTTCAATATTACTCGTAAATGCAGCAGTAACTGTTATAATTGGTAAAGGAGACCTGTATATTTATTTTTACAAGATTTTAACTTTGTTCTAACTGCCTTCTCTCATTATTAGTTTACTCAAAATTTTATTAAGAATGATTTCTGCATGTTTAAGTAATCTTGTATTGTCCTGCAGCTGATGATTGAGTGCTCAGAAAAGCCCTGTCCTCACCTGCCACCTATCCCCGCCACTTGTCTGTATTTATTTCTGTTTATTAAAAATATTTATATATAAACTTATAATAAAGTATGTATGGTTCAAATGGTCACAAAGCCACTTTACAACAATAAAAATACAAACTTATCTATTTTGCAAGGAAGTAAACGGACCTCTGTCTATTTCTAAACTTTTGTGTTTTAAACATACTGATCTACATAGGCCTATGTCTAGTGAAAAAACTCAACATGTCCCCTTTAATATTTTGCGTTTACTGATTGGGTGAGCAGCTTATATTTATCTCATCACTTGTTCAACTGCGACAAACATTTGTTGTTGCTTTTTGATTTGAGTCTTTAAAGTGAGCTCATTATTTTTTCAAACGCTTGATTGCGTGTTGCGCGCTGGAAAACTGGCAACCCTGAACAATGTGGTCTGGTTTGTTTCGCCTGATGTTTTTTCAAAAAACAAACTTGAAGCTGGAAGAATGTCAGAGGTAAGTTCAACGTCTTTATGGAAAAAAAATGTAAGTGATGCAACCATATCTCACATGCGTTATACTTACGGTTGTTCTGTTTTGTGCAGTAATTGTTACGACTCTACCTTGTATTTTCTCGAGTTTTGGTAAGAGCGAGTGCATTCAAAACAGCTGCATTGAGAGATAAAACCTTACACTCCGCAGTTAAAAACAATACAGACATAATAGCGTTAATTGCTGTCTAAAAATCAAACTAACTCAGTTGGTACGTGGTTGTAAGCAACTGTTTTTCTTAGGCGCCCCCTGCCGTCATAGATCCACAATTACCTTTAAAGGAGACCTTTTGTGTGAAATCACTTTTTCTAAGTTTTTAATCTTGTTATAACTTCTCTGAACATTAGTTTTATTTGTGTTTATTTATGCATGTTTTAGTAATCTTGTATTGTCCTGCAGCTGATGATGAGTGCTCAGAAAAGCTCTGTCCTCACTTACCACCTATCCCCGCCCCCTTGTCTGAATTTAATTGTGTCTATACAAAAATTCAGATTGAGAGTAAAGCATGTATTGCTCAAAATAGTTATTAGCAACTTTACAACAACAAAAGTACTAAATGTAAAATCTGTTGTTTAAACATTAAAAAAAAGAATTGGCGAGGCTTACCAAAGTTTTTCAAGGAAGTAAGTAGATCTCTGTCTGTTTTACAAAAAAACAAAAGGTAGATTACCAATCTACGAATATTATACTTTATTCACACAGATACACAGAAAAAACGCAATAGGTCTTCTTTAAGATAGGACTATTAATTCTAATAAATGCATGATTACCAAAAGATTTTTATGTTTTATTGTGATGAAAATTTAACAAAGTGTCTAAAAAGCACAGCATGAGAGCAGTGAAAGACACTATTTAAGATTTGGAAGTTTGCTTTTATTTGAAGTATTGTTCTTGGTTCATGGACTTCATTATTTTAATTGTTAAAGTGATGTTAATCTCCTAAATCCACCCACATAAAAACATGCTTTTTGAGCAGAGAAGGGCATTGAGTGGGTGAGGCGAGTGGCGAGGAGCCATGTGATTGGTTTGACAGCAGGTGTTTGTGATCAGCACACAGTTTTATGTTGGCAATCTTGCTGAAGTCACAATTATACAAGAAATGACACTGGGCTTTGCAGTAAGACACAGTTTGCACTAAAAATGCTTGCAAAAGACTCAGAATAGTAGGCAATGCTATTTAAGTAAAATATAATCTTATGCACTTAAGTAGCAAATAATGAGTTGATTTTTAAAATCTGGAACAATCTTCCCTTTGCTCTAAAAGAACTAATGCAAACTCAATTTGAAATAGCTCTAAAGTGTTTCCCCCTCCCATTTCTTTTCTTGACATTATGCTTTGTTTTATTTTCTGAAAAAGTGAAAAATAGGTATGCTTCTTTCTTCTTTATTTATTTTTTCAGCCTCGGGAGTTTTTTAACCTTTAAGTCTTTTAACCCTCCCCATTTCACACGAGAGATTTACTACACTCCAACCGGGGGAGCCAGACGACTGGTTGTCTACGATCATAATTTTATTTTGAAAGAGCACTATGCAACTTTTCAGTTTCATCTATGGCTGGGACTCCAATGGGTATTATAAAGGAAAAAAAATCAAAACCACACTTCTTGAATTTGAACAAAACATTGTCATATTAATGTTTTATTTATTTGTGTATGTATATATCATATTTTTCCCATGATAACTTCAGCTAATTTGTCATTTAGGAGGAAGATTTTCTTTGTATATAAAAAGGAGAAAGGGTTGAGTACCACTGCAGTACCTGCACCTCCACTAGGTGTTGCTTTTCCTGGAGTGTTTCTGTAGTTGGTGTTAAACCTGTCATAGTGACAAACAGCCAGCTGACTCCACCAGGCCATTTTACTAATCAGATCTGTGGAGACAATATCTGTAACTGAATAAATACTGTACGAGCGAGGTGCATTTAGTTTAATAATATCTCCATGGAGACAAGCAGTGGTAAACCTCTGAAAAGTTATTGGCGTGCCAACCAAAACCACACAGTTTCTTCTAGTTTACAAAAGACACATGTGAAACTATGTCTCATTTCCACAAATGCAGATGGTCAACAGGTGGTTCAAACAATCAGAAACACATTTTGCGTGTAAAAACATAAACGTAGTAGTTAAGAAAAAGAAATAAACAGCATTATAAAAAAAAAAATGTTTTTGCAGAAACAACAAGCCATTTGTCATAAAAATAGATGAAGTATTTCTGAATGGTACAAGAACATTTAATTAAGCTGCTGTAGTTGAATTGATAACATGCAATTTACTATAATTTTGGACTATTCTCATAGACTTCCTATTAACAAGTGCGGCCTATATAGAGTATGTTCTTTATCTTATTTAAATGTAGTTGGTGCGGCTTATATTCAGGTGAGCGCCATAGGGCAAAAAATTACTTTCTCATTCATGTTCACAACAGTCCTGAGATCCACTCTTCAAAGTTTCATTTCATAAAAAGTATAACATTGGGCTACTTGACATTTTAAGATCAAGGAACAATTTAATCAAATTCAGGGACTGACAGCATTGTAATCTCTGTAGCTGGAAAGAGCCATCTTTATGTGTTTTTTTAACATAGCTTTTGTGTTAAGCAGTATTGAATTCACTTTTTATCTGTTTGTATACTGTGACAAGCCTGGTATGAGAAAGTACAGTGACTGGTTCACATGTAAGTTGTCGTACGGCGTCGAGTTTGTGCATTTTGCCCCCTCAGAGGCTCATGAGGAAGTAGTGCTGTGGAATGGGCATTAATCTTGTAAAAATGAGTGGATCATTCTTATTTTATGATTATAAGGAAAACGTCGTAATGCGCATTAAATTTACAGTTAGAGGTCAGATGATTATTTTGCTGTGAAATATACTGGGTTGTGCAAGTAAATTTTGCCCTATTTCAGAGAGAATTGGCTGGATAATTGGCCTTATAGCAGCTATTGTTGTGTTGGTGTTGATTTGCTGCTGTTGTGTCAGAAACTATCGAGCAAAGAAGAACAACGCCAACCTGAACCTAGTCCCAGATGCACAAACCACTACCCCTGTTCCTACACCTGCCCTTGTCCCTGCCCCTACCTCCCAGCAAGCACCAGTGCCCCCTGCTGCACCTGCTGTGTGTTATTATGTAAGATTTCAGATACATTTTTGACAACCTGCCTAGGATTATAAGATACATTTTACATCTTTGCAGGATATGACTGTCATTCAGCCTTCAGACCCAGTTAATCCACCTTTTATTTATAGTCCTGTGACCGCACCAACCGCAAGCCTGAATGAGCCACTGGTAAGTTGATAAATTGTACTTTTAAAATCAACAGTTAGCTCTAACCCTTTGTTTGTCCTGCAGTCATATGAATCTGCGATCTCTGATGGGAAACCTACATCTCAGGTATAGTTGCACTACATAAATAAATGAAAAAGTGATTCATTTGGGTAAAGCTTTGGTTTGAACCGTGCATGTTTTTGTGGTCAGAGGCACCTGGCAGCCCGAAAAGTGAACATATGTAGTCCTAGTGTCTTGCACAGTCTTGTATCAGAAGAGGTCCATTGTTCAACAAGTTTAAGAGAGTATTCACAGTTAAATTGTCCCAGTACTTAAGGTCAAATTTTAGGATGTAAACCCTTATATCTAAGGCAGGAGTCTCAAACTCAAATGGAGCTGGGGCTGAAATAATCAAAGTCAAATGCAGGACTTATGATGTTATAGTCTATTTGAATAAGCATATTAGGCTATGTAAAGCCTAATGTAGCACATATTCTAATATGTCCATGTCTATTGTTTTACATTTTACATCACACACACAAGTAAATACAAGTGTTCTGTCCAGGAAAATTTATACAATTTGTAAGTAATTTGCTGTATTCTAGTGCATTTAGAACTCCATAGTAACTTCTCATGAATATATTTGATTGGTGGCCACTATCAAAATCATTGGGGCCACATGAAATCATCTGGAGGGCCACCAGTTTGAGACCCCTGATCTAAGGCGACAGAACATGGACGACAGGGTGGTTTAGTTAGTGCTCTGGCCTCACAACAAGTAGGTGGCAGGTTCAACTCCCTCACTGCCCGAGACTTTTTACGGTTTGCATGTTTTTTCCCGTGTTTTTTTTCCTCCGGATTCCCCAACAACCAATAACGTTTGGTAGTGGTTGGAGGTTGAGGTGCCAGGTGTTTAGGCGAATCGTTTCTCTGGTTTCTTCTAACACGTACAATAAGTGCCACCTCTCTCCTTTATCTTGGGCTCCCGTATAGATATAAATAAACTTGGCAGTTTATCTTTATTTAATATGTTTGTCTTTCTTCAGTTTCCAGTTTTTCAGGGGTCTAGTGCTGCTGCTCCAGATCTACAGTTCAACATTAGCGGTATGAGCCGCCCCTCTACTCCTCTCCTTGTCTCAGACACGTCTATCTCACCTACATACTTCTCAGAAAATAACAACTTTTTGTAAACTCATTAGTTGAATGTTTTTTGGCTGTTACATAAAGGGTGTTTTGAGGTGTTCTGGAGGACTTTCTCTGCTGTGCATTTTCTAGGTTTTCATTTTGGTTAAATATTGTTTTGTCACTTGAAATAATGTTGTTCATGAAATACATTACTAGCCTTAAAGTCTGTAACAAGTTTGTAACTACAGTATAAACTGCACTTTTGCAATTTCCCCCCATTCGCATTGCCATCATATTTAATTTGATGTTTTTGTCATTTTGTAGAATTGTTTTGCCAAGTACTACCCTTATGTTAACGATATTTGAATGCCTGTGCAAAACAGCCCCCTGGTCTGGACCCCTGTGACAAACCTATTCATGCATAAACATTCCTATCACTTTAGTGACAATTCATTTAAAAACATGCTGCGTTTTAGAAAAACAATTATATCACTGAGTTTCTGAACTAGTCATGGAGATTTTAATGGAATGGCATTTGCCTCAAGACAAAATACCAGACAGACTGATGTAGCGGAAGGAGAGAGCTGCAGTACTTTAACAAATTTTGACATAACAGATTGAAATATTCAGACTGTTCTGCATGTGTGTTGCTTTTGCAGAGATGTTCTGGACAGGTTATTTTTCATCTATGTCCATCTTTTGAACATCAGTAATACTACTGATGCTGATACGCTCAACAAGTGAAACTTGAAGAGTTTGTCTGGTCATAAATGAGTGGGAATACATTCATCATGAAAAATAACTATGCTAATTATGTTTTCTGTGTATCTGTTTTACAGTTCATTCCACTCTTGTAGTCACGTGCTTCCTCACACACATCATACAAGGTACATAAAGTGTCTTGCTAAATGTTGCTACAAACAGCAGCAGTAATGATATACCAATAATCTATAAACCCTCTGCATTTTGACTTTTAAGATTGGGCCCTCTCAAGGTCGTTTGGTTGCCAATTGTTGTGCAGCAGCATTAATAAATCAGTTTTAAATAGTTTGAAGCAAAACTAGTGACCCTTAGTTATAATGTAAAGTATAGTGTGCAGTTACTCACAAAGACACAATCTATATAAATTAAAAAGGTTTAAAAAGATCACTTTATTCCTGGGTAATTTGACAAAATAAAAATCAATGCTGTAATGTTTGCCTTTAGTCCCCTTTGCTCTTCTCCACAGCTCTCAGTCGTCCCTCCAGGGTCCTGATGCGCTGCTCCACGGCACTGGTCTTTTCAGAGCTGGAGGTGAGGAGCGTCAGGAGCACGAGCACCAGCACCAGCCCGGTTAACCGCACCGCCGTGGTGTCTGCTGTGGCTGTCTTGTCCAAAACGATCAGTCCAAAAAACCAGAGCGCCAAGACCATCTTTATGATCCAGAACACTTGGCTCACTACACCAATGAGCAGGCGCAAAACCAGACCCAGGACCCAATAGCCGATGAGCGTGAGAAGACCCCACTGAGCCACAGCGGTGACGGCCTCAGGAGTGACGAGGGGCAAGTGGGCTGTGGGAAGAAGACAAGCTAAGTTAATATATACTGTATGTAAACACAGACCTGAAAACATGCAGTTATAATCATACTACACAATTAGTAATTTGAGAATTGATACTGATATTGTATCATCATAAATAATCACTATTAGAATCTCAATATTGTGACACAGGTTTAAAACAGAAGAAAAACATTTTCACCTATGTCATAGAAACATATTTTACAAACAAACATTTTGCACAAAAAGATGTTTTAGTTGAAATAAAAACAGGATTGCCTGGTACACCAGCTGACTTGATTCTTCTTGTGTTTAAAGATTTTCTTTGTCTTAAGTACAAAAAAATCATTCTGGCTGACCAGGCAACTTCTGGTAACTTCATATGAACTTGTATACCTTCTTAATACCTTTTAATAACTTTGAAAATTAAAACGTCACTGCAACCATAAGCAATAAGCAAATTGAACATGTAACATTTGTGTTTTGTGGAAAAACTAGAGCATTTCCTCCTTTAACAGGTGGACATCCTGTAGCATCATGGCTTTTGTTACCAAAGTCAACATTATTTATCCCATGTGCACATAAGTTAAGCAGAGGTTAGGCACACACAAAATAATGCTCAAAAGCTTAATGGACTGAAAAACAGGACACACATGCATCAGTGACATCACAAAACTGAAATCTAGAGAACTTGATAAAAACTAAAGTAGATTTTGCACTCTATGTGGTCTGATTACTGTATATTGTGTCCAAATGTGGACAAAATGCGGTAAATGATACAAAAATTTAAAAATCCAGAGAAAAAAGACAAAGGAGGTTTTATTTAAAAAGAAAAAAAACAAATATTGTGTCTTTTAAAATGGCTAACTTATTTATTAGGTGTTTTTTTTTTAACTTTTTTCTCTAGATCAGCGTTGTTCAGAAGTTAACTTGGACAGAAAGTTTACCTTTTACAAGTGTAAACTGTGCAGGTCTTAAAATTTAAATGTCAGCCACTGTAACAAACAAAGGAGTGGTGGTAGACAAACTGCTTTAGGGAGAGGCATGTCAGCAAGCTTTCACCTGCACTTTCTATTTATTGGCAACAGAGAGCTCTATGCAAAACTTATTCTGTATCTAAGGTAGAAAAAGTAAGGTTAAATGAATACTAATCCGCAGTGATGTCAGAAATTATAAAAATATCAGTCACCAGAAGGAACACTTAGACTCAGTTTTTTACATTTATCACCAGAATAATTCAAATGTGTCACATTTTCATGAACTACAATGAATAAAAATGATCCAGACAGTAGTCTATTTAAACATTATAAACAGTTAAGCAACCCAAGTTAAGTGTTAAGTTTCACTTTGTATTGGGTTATAATATTTATTTTCTTTGATGACCGTGCACGTGTCCATTATGCAATCAAATCTTTGCTCTTGTGCTGTGCAATGTGCAATTAAGTGTTCATGCAAGAGCCAAACGCTACAAAACACAACCTAAAACAGCCTTTCTACCGAAGCGTACCCACCGTCAAATCCTGTGACCCTGAGGATTTCTGTGACGTAAACAGCGATGACGTTCAGGCCACTGGCGGCGCCCTCAGCCAGGAATCGGATCACGGTCTCCAGAAACTGTGCAGAGGAAGGGCGGCGACATGTTCAACTTTGTCATGATCAGAAGGTAACAATGAAGAGCAGCAGCATTCTTAGCTCATTCAAAGCAGGGATTCATTTATGCAGCACTGTGCCACAGATTAGGTCAGATGTGAAGTAACGCTTTGTTATGAATACCTCAGGATGTTTGTGGTAGTCAAGGTTAACATTTTAAGATAATCACAAAACAGCATAACCATTATCTTATACCTTCATTTGAAAGTGTACAACGTACATTTTTTCTTTTATCAACACTTTGATGGAGCGTCTGCATTCAGCCACGTTTTGTCTATGGAGATGTTTTTGCTTTGTCAATAAAATGCTACACAGTATGACTTTAAACTTGAATATCTTCATGGAGACAAGCATGTGGCGCTACCAGGCTAAGATAAAAGTCAGATCTGTGGAGAGGTGTGCCCCCTCGCTGTACATTTAATAGCGTTCTAGAGAACATTGTAGGCCAGGGGTGTCCAAACTTTTTTCCATTGAGGGACACTTTTTGAAAAATACATAGAGCAAAAGGCCACATAATAGATGGAAATTAAGGGAATTCTTGTAAAAAATTGCATTTGACCTAGTTTTGATGAGGTACAACACCTTAAATAGGGTTTTTATATGAGTTTTAGATTTGTATAATATCAAACTGGTTGCTATTTAGATTATGATGACAGAATTGTTCAAAATGACAGTAATCTGGGCTAATTTAGCAGAGTCTGAGGGCCAACAAAATATAGTCCCAAGTGCTGAATTTGGTCCCCGAGCCGCAGTAGCACCACCATAGAGGCATGCAGGAGGTGGACTCTCAAGCAGAAAGATTACATAGTACAGTTTTAAATGTCATATTTTTGATGCATTTTACTACAAATGATATGTCCTCAATCAAATCTTGCATTCCTTCAAATAACTTTCACAATATTATCTAAATGTTTATACTGTCTGCTCCTATTGTGCAAGACATTTCATTAGCTCTGACGAGTACATGTTTTAATTTTCTTGTTTTTTATATAGTATTGTTACATAGCATGGCGTATGTGTATAAGAACATATGTTAAATCTCAGAGCAGCAGATTATAGCAGGTGTAAGTCCAACGTGTTTTTGCCCCACACACTGAGTTGAACAAACAGCTGTACATTCACTTGACAGCTGGCTGGACACTGCCACAAAAAGCACAGTGGCCTAACTGTGTCCAACCTGCATAAGGCAGGGTCAAGGAGAGCCCACGCAGAGGCACGGGGTCTTATCTGCACCTGTCACAGTGCACACAGACACTGACAGAGGCCTGAGAAGAGACATATGCCAGCTAAAGGCGGGAAGCACAATTAACTCTTCATGAAGGAGTTAGGTTGTTAGAATAAATTAGTTTTGTAAAATACATGAATGCATGCAGTTACAAATAGGGCTGGGACATAAATCGAAAAATTGAGTGATTGAGACCGAATCGAACCGAATCATCAATTATTTGGTGGTGGGTTTTGAAGCGAAAGATCAAAAACCAATCCTTTGTCAGTACAAATGTGTAGTTTGGAAGAAACATAAAAACTTTGAGGCAGTATATTGATTTATGGTTTAAAAAAATCTAGTTTTTGTTTTGTTTATGAATAATATTTTTCATTTGTTTTTGAAAAATCTAATTGAAAATCGAGATGGATCATTATGAGAAAAGAAAATCTTGATATTTTTTCCCAGATTGCCCAGCCCTAGTTACAAAGCATAAGGATTAATTAACATTTGTTGAAGACAAGAGCTAGGGCTGCAAATAATGATTATTTTATTAAATGCTATATTTTAATTAAAATACTGATTAAGCAATTTGTTGTTTTGATTGGTCTGTTATTTTTACTTAGGGGCATCTTGATAAAGGATCAATCCATTCAAAACTGTTTTTTGCATAACAGACCATAATTCAAGTGTCATTTTAATGTAATCTTTTTCTTTTCTGAGGTGTAAAACCTGGCAAGTTTATTCAATCACTAAATTAGTTGACAAATAAAGCAACAACTGACTATTACAACTAACTTGTTTCAGTCCTGAGAGGATTTTCAGAAAAAAATATGTTAGTCAGTGGTGCATTTTAATACTACTTCTATTGACATCTATTTAAATGTTTATCTGCAACACTTTGATAAAATGCATATAAGGAAACATCCTGCTGTTACATGCAAAGAGCTAAACATTGAACACTTCTGTATATGGTCATTTTTGTAGCTACAGTTTGCATCAGCACTACTTCTAAATAGACCCATTGTTGAGTCCATCTAAAGCTAGAGGATGCAGGGCAGACTTTTGAAGGGGTTTCTTACCATAGTCACTGTATAGACGTTCTCCTGCCCAAGCACTGACTCAAGAAACAACACAGCACTCTGGAGAAGAGCCAGCAGAGAGGAGCGGGGAGGCGTTTGGGAAAGCAGAGGGGCATGAGTGAATTAGGCAGAGAAAATGAGGGGATCAAAATGGAGATTGTCAAGATGAAACGGGAGAAGGGTGAGTTAGAAAGTGGAAGACAGGCAGAGTTTAAAAGACATTAGTCATTAAGCACAGTTTAGAAAAGGTGGTTAAAAATAGCTGAAGCTTAAGGGGGTATACTGTTGTTTTCCTCATCAAAAACACACCTGGATATTATTTTATTCACACGTTTTAACAAATAGTGTGATCTGCCCTTGAACTGAAAACACCTTATTCTGTCTTGTGATGTCCTTAAAATCCACTGTGTTTATAAATTTGATGCATATATTTGAAGCTATTGCCTTTATTGCTTTGCTTGATTCACACATTAAAATAAAGGCTTTTAGTGGCAATCTTGATTAAACTAGCTGTCATACAGATTAAAGCAGCTGATGTAGGACTAAAATGAAAAGCTAAATTTAAAAACTGGCACATAATGACATCACTAGATAGAACAAAGCATTTACGTAAAACAGGACCTTTAATTGTGGAAAGGAACCCGCACTTAAACGGGAGATGATGCTTTGCCTTTACCTCAATGACAGAGCGCACGACGCTGGTGCCCACCAAAGACTCGGCGTAGTGCTGGATCTCATGGCACGTCCCGGTGATCACGGTGCGCAGTGTAACCGGGGGGCTCTTCGTCTCCGCCTGGGCCTGCTCCTCGGCCGCAGCAGCAGCCCATCCCACCGACACCAGCAGCACCGCGAGAGCAGCGGCGCGGAGCAGGCGAGGCACCGTGCATCCGCCGGGCGCGCAAAAAGCCATCCTTACCGGGGGCAAGAGCTACTGTAGGATGAGGAGAGTGTGAACTGGTTATGCAATGCAGGTTGAAGCAGGTTGGACTGGCAGTGTCAATGACTCACACAAGCTTGGGATAAAAAATGGCTTCTGTTCACGGCAGTCAAAATGCAACAAAGCAGTTCACGTCTAAAGCATGCTCTACACTACGCACAGGAAATGCTAAAAAACACGCAATATTTACAGAAAGACAGCTAAAAAGGCCTGAAATCCAGCATGCGAAAATAAAAAATACAATTTCCTTAAAGCGCTTTCTTGCTGCGTAAAAATATCCAGAGCAGGAATGCGCCGCCTCTCCAAGGGCACTACAGCTTTAACCGCGTCTATATTTGGCAAGAAAGAGATAAGAACTTACATCCAGCAAACGCCAAATATTTGCTTTTAAGGCGTCTGCAAATGCTAACTGCGCAAATTTACTGTTTAGGAAAGAGCGACGTCTTCAGATGATTTTGGTGAGGGTTTGCGCGTAAAAATATCACGGCGGAGACGCGGTGACGCTGAACTAAGCACGAGTCAGCTAAAGCTTCTTATTTCGGCTTTGAACCCCTTCGCCACATTTAAGTGTAGGGTTCCTTTGTCTCAGGCGCGCTCCTGCTACGGATTATATTGCACAAGCCTATAAAATCTCTCGCTTCTATGAGAGCATTGGCACTCCCTTCCTCCCAGCCTTTCTAACGACTGTTTCCAGTTTGCAAACCCGCCAGGATTTTGTGGGAGGCAGAGGAGGAGGGGGAGGAGAAGAGCGCCACAGTGAGGGATAAACAGATCTGTGCGCTGAAACGTGTGGACCGTGCAACAAAAAATAATACAAATCAATGAATTTCCCGTTGTCACAGAAAAGTGGCTTTACTGTATCAAGTAAGGTTTGCACAGCTTATCCAAACAAGATGATCTGGTGGGACAAGGATGTGTTTAAGTGAAGTAAAAACAACAGCAGCACATCAATATACTTTATGCAAGTATGTTAAAGGAATGTCTGAGTTCACGGTAGTTTTTGTATCTTGCCCTTGTCTCTCACATTTCATCACACTTATGCAAGTGATGTAAAACAAACTACTATCACTATGATCAATCAATGGTTCAAACCATGTCCAAATTAATGCACAGGTTTAGGTAATCATTAAAAAGTTTTTGTGGACTGCAGAAAAGTGCTGCCCGTGCAGTCATCAGTGTAAAACTTTGGGTTCCTCTACCCAATGTAAATCCGATGGAAGTCATTGGCTCCGAAGGCTGCATTGCATTTGGGGCATTTCCTCTGCCGGGTGTCATAGCGAGTCTTAACACACTCAAAGCAAAAGACGTGGAAGCACTTGGTCAACACAGCGTCCTTCACTCGCGAGTTGCAGCACGGACACGTTAGACGAGCCTGGGGCAGAGAGAGAGAGAGATGTAGGGTTATATCGAGGTCCGGAGTGGCTCTTAGTGAATACAAATATCTGGAGCAGCACAAATGTCATGTGACGTAAGAGACTGGCTCTTAAGCCCCACTGTCACTTCAGATGTACTACGTAATGGAGTGTGCATATCTCAATTTAAAAAAAGGGATTCAAATACTAATTTCACCACTTGGAAAAACATGTTCAATGCATAAAACAGTCTTCATGGTTTACAAACCCACCTTGTACTCATTGATTTCTTCATTGAGAATGTCGTCTCCATTACTGATTTTCTCCGCTGGTTTCTTGGCCTTCTCAATCTTTCGTCTTAGTTTTGAAATGTCCTCCTGAAATTGTATGTAACAGATATTAATTTAATGTGCCAAGTGTGTAATTGTGTTAAATCACAGCACAGACCTGTGCTCTCCGGGCATTAAAGGACTCTTTCTCTCTTGAGATGCTGTTTTCGACCACCTCCTCTCGAACCAGAGTCAGCTTCTGCTGAACCTGCTCCAGTTGAGCTCGCATCTCCTCTGACTGTAACGCAGACTCCTGGGCCTGAACGAAAACTAAGTTATTATTCTGATTATATTTTTATATAAAAATCTTTTTTTTTTATTGTTTGAACCTTGCGTTTGTTCATTTCCAAAGCTTGTGTCCTCAATCCCAGCTCTCTCTCTGCAGTACTGATGGTGCCCTGTAGAAGGCGTTCCTTTTCTTCAAGCTTCCTCACAACTTGTAGTTGTGCATCAACCTGTGGCAGATTATTATATTCAGAGGCAGTTGGTAAATATTTACAGGTGTGTGTCTTTCTCTTTGTGGGTGTGCAGTTGGTACCTGAGTTTTCAAAGTGAGCAGCTGATCTGCCAGCTCCTCTTTCTCTCTTTCAGAAGTTTGTGGATCTGGTTAGATTTAATTCGCTCGCTCATCAGTTTAAAGTTGGCGTCATCTTTCTCCTGAGCTGCTGCATCAGACGAATATTCTGCTCCTGCATGTCTTCAAACGCCTGGCCTGTCACATCCATCTCGCTCAACAGGGCGTCCTCCTCCTAAAGAGACCGGGCGGTGAGAGACAACACAAGAACACACATACTGTATTAAAGAGAGTAACTTCACCTGTTTTGCAATGGAAAGCTTTTTATTGAGAATGTCAATTTGCTCTTCTACAGAGCGGATCTTTCGTAGAGCCTCCTCGTCGGCCATTTTCTTCCCCTCTCTTCTTTCTCTCTCCTCTAATTCCCGGAGTCTTTGCCGCAACTCCTCTGCCTAAAACAACAACAAAAACTGTAAACGATGACCAGTTGAACATCCTGTGAAAGGGGTGTAATTGGGTAGTTGACTACCTCTGATTTTGTTTTCTTCTCAGCAGCCATGAGCTGGACCTTGTCTCTTTGTTCTTTTGGGGCAGAGCGGTACATGTCCAACAGGAGCTTCATTTCCCTCTGTGACTCCTGGGCTTTTCTATGTAATAAAGGAGGGTTGATTTGTTTTCCATTCATTCATTGAATGTTATTCATATTAAAAACACAACATACTTCAGCTCTGCTCTGACAATTTTGAGCTGTTCCATCTCTTTCTTCTTGGATCCTCCGACTGCGGTCATGCGTTCAGACTCTTCAGGTTGACTGCTGCTGCTACTACCGGGTTTCTCCCGCTCTTCTTTGATCACGCTACTGCTGCTGCGAGTCGAACGCTCCTCTCCTTCTCTCGCTCCTTCTCCTCTTTCTTTACAATGTCCTTCTTTTCCTCCCTCTCCTTCTTCTCCTCTTTCTCCTCCTCTTTAACAGCCACCTCAGGCTCAGCTACAGGCTCAGTTTTCACTGAGGCACCTGCAAAAATACATTGTACAGGGTTTGTACAGATTTTAACTTCACATCACTTCCCCAAAACAATTCCCTACTTTTACAAACCTTGTTTAACGTACTTTTCAATCAACAACCGTCTTTCATTAACTGATTTAGACCAAAACAAAGATTTCTTGAAGCGCTAACCCTAATCCTAATCCTATTTCTAAATAAAAAAAATGAAAATGTTGAATGATAAAATATTTCACTTATAAAATACTTTTAAATTCTGTGAATTGTATTACAGTTTCAGACAAAAGAGCAAAATCTTTCAGTAACTGCAAACGTGTTTCAGTATTCTACCTCAAAATTTTGCCTTTTGCTTCAAAAGCCAAAATCTGACAAAGGATTGGTTATTGATCTCCCAGTTCATTACGCTAAACCATATAATTGACTATTCAAATAAGTCAGAACAAATTATCCTCAATTTATTTTTTAATCCAAAGTATTTTCAAAACCCATGAAATTCCATTAATTTTGCCAAGTTTTCCACATTTTTTTTTCTTTTAAACTAAGAAGCTTTACATAAATCAGGCTCACCATTGTACCCTCCTTAATTATTATTCATGCTGAGTTCTTTTAAGTAGGTCTGGCAGTGTACTACTTGAACCAGGAATGAGTTACACAACATTAGTTTGAATATTTATGTTGGATATTCTACTGACAGAAAGCTCCCCTTATACCTGGCTGTTACCTGCTGTGAAGGTAACAGCCAGGTATATTCAATGATGCAGCTACCAGACAAAATAGACTGCTACATGCTTCTGTGGCCCTTAAAAAAGTAATAGACTCTTGAGTAATAACCTGCTCTGGGTTTGCAGTGCTAAAATCTGCTACTCACATTTTTTTGAGGTGTGGCCCAGGCAAAAACTCGCTTTTTTGTAGACTTTGCAACTACTATATACAGTATGCAGAGAAGTAATAGTGAAAGACCGTATTATGAAATTAAGTTGACTAATTGGACTGGCTAAGACACCCTGGATCGATTAGTCAACTAAACATCTAAAGACCTACAACCTTCAAAGCAATTCAACCATGTAGGTGAAGTATTAGTTTTTACCGGTGCTGCTAGGTGTGGAGGAGCCGTTGTCAGGTTCAGTCTTGACTGCAGGTTCCCCAGAAGCAGCAGGTGTTGTGGGTGAAGTTGTCTCCTCTTTCACCTCCATCTCTGTGCTCGACTGGGACTGAAGAATGCTGCTCCCTTTAGATGTTCGAACCTACATGTTGTGCAACATTGATGTCATTTATACCAATTAAAATACACTTTAAAAGGACACATTGTATGCAGTTGTTTTGCTACAGGTCATTAAACATGTTCTTGTACCTTTACTTGGTATCTTGCGTGTAGAATAAAAAACATTTAGAAAAAAGGCACATAGTGAATTCAGACTTTGACACAAGAATTAACTTTTTGCTTTGTGTACGGGCAGGATATACACAAATGCTGGCACAAAATTGTTATCAATACAATTTGATGGTAGAAAGGTTAAGATTCAGAGCAGAAGATCTCAGAGTTCTACCATTGATTTAACAAAGCTTAAAATCTAGTGAATAAAACTAATTCAAGTATATTTTTATAAAAAGGAACAATGGCTAAAAGCTCAAAAGATAAATTTGGTATAACATGTAAAAACGTTGATACAAAATGTTTGGTTGCTGGTGTTTCGGACCCACCTGGCTGAGCTCAGCTTGTGATTCTCGTAGTCTAAGTTTATATTTCACCACCTCGCCTTTCATTTGCTGATTGTGCGTTTGAAGCGTGCTGATCAGATGACGCATTTCTCTGTTAATTGGCCCTGATGAAGACAATCGAAATGATAAATAAATAATACAACAAATTCGCAAATGTCAGTAGTCAAATGATAAAATACCTGCTTGTTCATTTGCAGCAAGTGTCTGTTCAAATTCAATCCTCAACATTTCATACTCCTTTCTGACTTGAGCTAACGTATCTTCGAGCTGGAAAACCTCTGTGCGGACTTTTCTTTGCAGAGTGACCTCGTCATTCTGTAAATATATAATTACACTGTTAACTATAGGCAACAAAGGCAAGTTAACATCATTAATATCATCATGACAGTATTACATGTATATAATCTTACCTCCATGTGTTCCAGTTGGCGAAGGCGCGCTGTCCTTGTTGTGTTCAATCTGGTTCGGGTCTCGTCTAATTGAGCTTTGAGGGTTAGAGATTCGTTGTAAAGAACGGAGAATTGGGATTGCAGGCAGCGATATTCAGAGGACTCCTTAACCACGCCCTCTGCTCTGGTTAACAGCTCCGTCTAAAGAGGATCGAACACATTGATGTCATGATCAATTATTGTGCTGTAAATGGCTTAATGTTTATCACTACAGACTGCTCTATTTCACTAGTAAAAGCATCAGCAGAGGTACACATATTATATACTTTCGTATGCTTAGTACTGGAGGTTAGGTGGGTGATGTGTCTTGCCCAAGAACACAACAGTTTGAACTACTAGCAGCCAATACAGCTAGACACAATCCTGCTTAACTTCCAAGATATGACAAGTTCAGTGCTAGCTAATGTCAACCAACTAACCTCTTGCTATAAAGTAGTTCTGCCCTCTAAGCCAATGATAAACAATGTTTTTCAACACAAAATAAGTCACAGAATGAAACATTTGGCTGCACTTTTCTTCACAACAAGACACAACTAAAGTGCAAGTAATCTATCAGTCTTTTATGAGTGCTTCCTTTAAATTTAGATCGTTTCAACTTGTAGTATCTGGACTGCAGATTGGACCAGCAGTAGTACAATAAAAATGCCAGTACCTTCATGTTTGTGTTTTCTTGGAGAACGTTTTGCAGATCTTGTTGAAGTTTCTGAAGTTCAGTGAGGCGGTTATCAGCCAGCTCACGGTTCTCCTCTAACTCACTGTTCATTTCTTCAAACTGAAAAGATAGGACATAGAAGGCCAGGGTTAATTTGTTAAAATCTTAGTCTGAATTGATCCGATCAATAACTCACCTTTCTCTTGTTGATGGTGATGGTCCCACAGACACTACTGGCCTCCCCACACACCTTATAACCTTTACTGTTCACCTATGAAATAATTAAGATTGAAAAAAGAATAATAATTACAGAATTCAGAACTTTCAATTTTATTTTCTCTTGTCTTGTCTCATACCCTCTCTTGTATTTCACTAAGATGAGCATTCAGTCGGTTTTCTCTGCGCCGTATTTTTTCCATATCCCACTGAAGCTCTTCAATTAAAGTTTGCAACTCTCCAACGCGCTGATCGGCTTTGTTAGCAGCTCGACCCAAAGATCGGGACTGATAAAAGACAAATAAAAACATTGCAAATTGTGAAACAGTGCCACAATTCATTCATGACTTTAAATGTGTTATGTTGCTCACCTCACTGGTCATTTGACTGTGTTTCTGCTTCAGCTCTTCAGTCAACTGCTGAAGACGCTCATTTTCACTGGTTAAGAGGGAGTTTAATTTTGAAGCAACCTGCCACAAACTGCCCTCTGAGGTAAAAAAAAAATCCACACATTTTAAGTATTTCAATGCGAAATCTGACAGAATGTTACATAAATGAGTTAGGACAAAACACATTACCTGCAACAGAATCCATTTCAGTTTTCATTTGATCCAGAGTGTTTTTCAGTGATTCATAAATCTCCACAACACGGTTTGCCAACTTCTGAGTTGATTCCAGTCTTTCCTGCAGTTCAGCCTCCATTTCTTCACTGCTGCTGCTGGCCAGTGTTGCCAGGAAGGAGTTTGTCGTCTCTCCCTGTTGACCTTGAAGAACCACCAACACAGAAGTCAAAGCGTGTTTAGGATGAGACACATTTTGATCAGTTTCCTCTCTCAGTATGTACGGAAATCAGCTCCTAAAAGTGTTTTACTGTAGTCATCAATATCACCCTCTAAAGTAGCTCTCTCAATTCAGAGTGATACACATATCAATCCAGCAGATGCAAACTCAGTTCAAAATCCCTTTGTAAATAACATTTGTATGTGTCTTTTCTTCAGATTTTGCTGACCCATGTTATGTGCAATTTTGTCCCTTTTTTCTCACATAAAATGCCTTACTTCTACCTGAAAACCCGAAACTTGTAAATCATTTTTTCTACATTTACATGAGTAAAGTACAACACAATATTAACATTGATAACTTGAAATGTAATAGTTTTACGTATTCACCTGCAATGTCTTGCCTTAAAAAGTGCATATTTTATCCCTTACCTCTGTCTTTGGCCCTTTCTTGGTTTGAGTCTCCATCAGGTTCAGGAGTGTCTGGTTTCAAAGTCCGACCTTCAGATCCTGGAGATTTCTCTGGTTCAGTGCTCGACTGGTCGTATCGCCTGGTGATTAGCCGAATATTTTCATCCAGCTATAGGCAAACAAAGAAAAAAAACAACAACACACTGTCAGAGGAATGCATGTGTATGTGTATGTTGCGACCACATATTTTATAAAAGAACTTTTACCTGATTCCAGTATCGATTCAGTATCAATAGACTGGCATCATCAGTAGCCTGGCGGGTCTCCAATCTCTCAATTCGCTCTCGTAATTCATCCTCAATAACCTTTGGAACAGAAAGTAAAGTATTTTGAGTAAGCTGTAAACAGCTCTAAAGATGTAGTACTCAAGTACTCAATGAAGTACTTTCTCACCATTATTAAAATCTGTTTTACCCAGAGGGTTTATTGTAATAACAGAATAAGGTCAAACCTTTACTAGTAAAAGTAGTTGTTATAATAATGTTAACACTATTGAGAACTGGGATAGGCTCCAGTCACCTGCGACCCCTAACGGGATTAAGCGGTAGAAAATGAATGAACTATTGAGAATTTTCCAACAAAGCTGCAGTAATGTGAAATAAATCTGGAAATTGGACAGAAACTGCTACATTAAAAAGATTAAGACCCACAACAAATTTAAGACTTTTTAAAGGCTTTAAATTCAAACTTTTTTATTCAAACAGAAATCATGTGATTTCTTTTATTAGACACTCCAGCAAAAAATGCAAAACACACACCTGTCTCTGGTCCAAAGACTCCCCTAGTTTACGGTTCTTTGCCTGGAGAGCTTTGATGTCCTGCTCCTCCTGTAATAACACAATTAAAGAATCAGACAACATGATAAAGACTTTAGATGAAGGTATGGTAGGTAATGCGGCTATAATAAACGTAGATTACCGAGTTGGACACTCCTCCCAGTTTGATGACCGTCTCCACCGCAGTAGCAGCGCTGACTCCCGGGCTTCCGTCCTCTGCTTCTCGAGGACGCTTCAGTCCCGACATCCTTGTGCTTCTGCAACACAAAAACACAATTTATATGTTTTAAGCTTGAGCCACCGCGTTTCAGCCTAAATCCACTCTTTCATTTGAGTCCTTCTGACAATATTTGCCCTTTTATGCTACTAGTGCTTCAGTTTATATTCTATAACACATGATAAGAGAAAGGTAACGTTAGTATTTCGAGTTTGTGGTTTGAAATCAGTCAGACCTGAAAACTGACCCTAGTCGCATTTTTATGCTAGATTCTTGTCCTGGAAACAAAGACAAATTCCTTCACATTCCTGCGATGTGTAAGTCTTTCTTACCTCTTTAAAAATGTTGATTTTATTGTTTTCTTTACACTGAAAGTGCAAAGATGTGTTGATGCTGCGGCGACCAGCCTCCCGGAAGCGGAAACTGACAATCATGCACACAACCTCCACAGCGCCCCCAGGTGGCCTGGACACAAGTGTTTTGAAATAATAATAATAATAATAATAATAATAATAATAATAATAATAATAATAATAATAATAATAATAATAATAATAATAATAATAAATAATATAATAATAATAATAATAATAATAATATATAATAATAATAATAATAATATTAATAATAATAATAATAATTATTATTATCATTATCATTATTACAACATCATATTATTAACATTAGGGAGAAGAAGAAATAAATCAATACATTTCTAGGGTTCAGTAAGATATAGATTACTTTTTAAAGTTGAATCAAAACTTAGTTGTTGTTTTTTTTTTTCCCTTTGCCTATCAAATGAAGAATGAGGAATAAAAGCAGCTATACGTAGCTGTTGTTGATTAGCCTACATATTCTTTTGATCTATGAATTACATTTGCTCTCATTGAGTTATAGACCCAGGTAGAGGCACCCCAAAACTTTTGCACAACTACCTAATCACAAAGCGCATAGATCTAGTATCAAACGCGTGTGTTCCCTTGATTTACATATAAAGAGAGTCTATGTGGACACGGTGAACTCTGGTCAGCAATACTTATGCACTTCGAACAAAGGGCAAGGCTCATGTTGTGTAAAAGTTTGCTGTCATTCTGAGACTGCTTGCAGTTTTTATCTATTGACGTCATGATGAAGTAATAGCTGTACAAAACTCCCACAAAGCAATCAATAAGGCAACTTCAGTATATTGGTTTAAAGAACTATCCATTTTAGATAATTAAACATGCACACAGCACACTTTAGTATATTCAGTCAATTTAAGGACAAAGACAGAATATCATGTGTAGCCTATGTGTACGCTTTAGGCCTATGATAAAACAAACCTGATCAGCAACTGTGTTTCATTGCTGCAGTGAAACTTGAGGAACTTACAGGTTGGCTATATTAGAGGCGTGACTATGTGCATGCAGACTTCTTTTGCACATTTTAGAGACATGTTGTTCTTGCTTAGTTTAACCCTTGATAGTAAACCAAACCTCCTCAAAAGATTGGGGATGCAGTCCGCCCCTGCCTATTTAGAGCCAATTGGATGAGTGAGAAGACTCACGCCCCGCCACATCACCAGCCCCTCCTCCTCTGCTCCTCTGCTCAATAAATTCACCTCTGTGTCCCAGGATCGGCCTTCTCAACCAGTCCATAAGCTTTTGAGAGGCTGCGGAGGCCGACTACAACCCTCTTCTCACTGTTTGACCACTGACCAACCCCCCAAGTAAGTATTTTCTATTGTTTGCATTCCTTTGTTAGCTCCACATGCTTGCAGAAGTTATACCATTTAAACGAGTAGCTGCTTGTGCAAACTTTGCAAAGGTTTAGTTTGAAAAAACAGGGACACAGTGTAGTGTTAAGTACGTTTTGCATTTCAAAATCAAAAAGCCTTGCATTGAGGAACTGGATAAACTAGTTATGGCACATCACTTAATTCTTTGTTTTGAAAGCTCCCTCATTTATAAATGTATGTGCACACATTTGTGCTGTTTATTTAGTCTCTTTATTATAATGCATTTTCAGATTTTTATTTTTTTATTTGTTATTTTCTGCAAAACAAATGTGTAAGGCATTTGTTGCATGCACAACTGAGAAAGATGTTTATCTCTAGATCAAAGTTCATGCCAGTTGACAAATAATAGGCCTGTGCACAGAAGAGGTGTGTCAGGGAAGACTTTCTTTCTATTGCTTATTAGAACAACAACTAAGATGGTGTTGTTATTAATTGTTGTTTAAATGTGTTGTTTTTATGTTTTCCAGAATGACTCACCAGTTTCCATCTCTGTCTCCGGACCAGAAGAAAGAGCTCTCTACCATTGCTCAGAAGATTGTGGCCACAGGAAAGGGCATCCTGGCTGCAGATGAATCTACAGGTGTGCTTTTTACCTGTCATACAAGAGATTACATTTGAGTGCACTGCTTATAACAGTTTTATTCATGTTTCAGGCACTATGGGCAAGCGCCTCCAGAAAATCAATGTAGAGAACAATGAAGAGAACCGACGCTGCTTCAGGGACATCCTCTTCTCCTGCGACTCGACCATGTCCAACAGTGTGGGCGGAGTCATCTTCTTCCACGAGACACTCTATCAGAAAGCAGACTGCGGCAAACTATTCCCTCAGGTCATCAAAGATAAGGGCATTGTAGTCGGTATCAAGGTAAGAAAAGATAGATAATAATGCATTTGGACTTTGGCCTGGACTTTAAGTGTATTTGTCTGATGTAGGTGGACAAGGGCACAGCTGGGCTCAATGGAACAGACGGGGAAACCACAACACAAGGTAAATAAAAATAAGTATGACTTTATAGAAATGCATTATTCTAGCTTTGTACTGAAGTGCCCTATTTTAGGTTTGGATGGCCTGTCTGAGCGCTGTGCCCAGTACAAGAAGGATGGCTGTGACTTCGCCAAGTGGAGGTGTGTGCTGAAGATCTCAGACGGCTGCCCGTCCGCTCTGGCCATTGCAGAGAACGCTAATGTTCTTGCCAGATACGCCAGCATCTGTCAACAGGTTAGTGCTTGTGCTCCATGTGTAAATTTAAGTCTTTTGTAATATTTTAACCATTGTGCTTCTTCTTAGAATGGTCTGGTGCCAATTGTAGAGCCAGAGATTCTCCCTGATGGAGAACATGACCTTCAGCGCTGCCAGTATGTCACAGAAAAGGTTGGTTGTCTTTTTAATTTTTTTGTCTAAATTTTACTTTCAATTGTAATTTATGTTACTTTTATTCCTTCCTAGGTTCTGGCTGCTGTGTACAAAGCTCTGTCTGATCATCATGTTTACCTGGAAGGTACTCTGCTCAAGCCTAACATGGTGACACCAGGACATTCCTGTCCCAAGAAATTCACCCCTGAGGAGGTAGCCATGGCAACAGTGTCCGCTTTGAGGCGTACTGTCCCAGCTGCTGTTCCAGGTAAGCTTTTCCTCACTGACACTGCAGCCGTTACGTAGGCAACAGAAAGTACCATGTTTTTTGTTGTTGTAGGAATCTGTTTCCTTTCTGGAGGACAAAGCGAAGAAGAAGCCTCTGTCCATCTCAACGCCATAAACCAGGTGCCCCTCCATCGCCCCTGGAAACTGACCTTCTCATACGGCCGTGCTCTGCAGGCCTCGGCCCTCGCCGCATGGCAGGGCAAGAAAGAGAACAGAGGTGCTGCTCAGGAAGCTTTCTGCACTAGAGCCAAAGTAAGTGTCTGCTACCACTGGAGTGCAATAAAGACCTTATTCACAATTATTTAGTGTTTTTATCAGATATTTTGCAACACTTCTGGTAAATGATTTATACTGGAGTTGTTTTGTCTTTTGGGCCCTGCACTAACACACAGGACGCTTTAACTAATCATTAACAGAAAGATGTGACTTTGCACTGACGTTTTTTCTGCTCATTCAGATCAATGGCCTTGCTTCCAAAGGAGAGTACAAACCCAGTGGCTCCACTGACCAGGCCTCCACACAGTCTCTGTTCACAAAGAGCTACGTCTACTAAGCTAGCACTGGATCATCTAAACTGCACAACGGACCAAAATGTGACCAAAAAATGTATTTTATCTTCCCTCCACCCTCAAGGAAGATTGTTTTGAACTACTTTTGTCTACGCATTAAATTGAAAATAAATTATGTAAAAAAGTGTGGCTGTGTTGTGTATTTTAAACAGTTTTTTGTTTTCTAGTGCCGACGAAAACACGTACAATTAATAAAATAGTTTAAGAAAGCATTGGTGAAGGTGAATTGATGCATTAAAACTGAAAAATATATTGTTTTTTATTCAGTGAACATTATTGCACATCACAAACTGAACAGACAGACAAATAACAAAATACACAACATTCACATTAAATCAGAAGATTTTTTCTTTTAAAAATTAAAAAAAAGCCACATTGTGAAACACTGTTAAACAACACCCGTAACTGAATAAAAGTGCAAATTATAAAAACAATATAGATTAGTTTTAATTATCGACAAACTTAACAAAATGTCATAAAGTCCATTTTGATAAAAGGACAAGTGGTTAGTGAGAGCACGCTTGAGTAATAAGTTGTGTAATTGATTGTGATTATATGTAAGTGATCAGTTCATTAATTCTGTATTTACAGCATTACATCTGAGATTGACCTTGAAATTAAAATTAGACTGTACCATATTTTCAAACAAGAATAAGAGGCTAATGAAAGTTTTAAAATTGGACTAAGTTGCCTCTGTCGGTGTCTCTGTTACTGGTGCAGGGATCTGGTGAAGAATTATCTGGAAAAAAATGAAAAAAATTGTCAAATGAAGCCATTTGAGGGAGTTACTTTAGTTGCTTCAGACATTTTCCTCTTACTTGAGTGCGTGTCGACTTCAAAGCCAACCGAGCAACCACACACAAGAAAATGAGCATCCCAGAAACACACAAGGAGCAGAGCAAAAGTAACACCTCAAATGTACTCAGAAACGACTAACAAAAAAGACAGAATCAGCTTTACAATAGTATCACAATGAATAAATAAACATCACAAAATTGTTACTCACTGGTCTTATTGTAGAGTCTGAATATCTGTAGCGACTATACCGCATCATGGTCATGCCCCAGATCCTGAAGCCGATGGAAACGATGATTCCCAACAGAGAAACCACATACATAGAAAGAGATATTGTAACCTGGAACAGCAGCATTTCATAATTAATTCACTCGACAAGAAGTGCTGGAGTACAGTGGCAGAATAGAACTCAACTTACCATCTTCTTAGTCGGATTTATCCCAGTGCAAATGGACAGAATTCCAGACACAGAAAACTAGGATAGAAAAGTGAAAGAACTTGTTGTCGTCGTTCTCTAACGTAGAACAAAAACATTTTTATTGTTAACATAATTTTTTAAAGGTGCATTGTGTAACTTTCTGGAGGTGAAAAATCTTCTACACCATTCATTAAAATTAGAAAGTTAAAATTATTCTTCAGAATTTTCAGAATGGAGATAAATACATTTTAAGCGATAATAAGAAAAAAATCAGCTAAAGGAACCGTATTTCTATGGAAACAAATGTGTTCAGGCCATATAATAGTCCACTTTGTGACCTAAGCCTACTCAAAGTAAAAGCATAGATTTTTATTAATTATTTAGTATGACATCTAAATGACAAGAATGTGCCTCTCATGTTAGTATTATCTCTTGCACTGACATCTTGCACTACTGTTCTGATTATTGTGTATATTTTTATTGCCTAATTTTATTGGCCTATTTTTGCATGCCCTTTTTTCATTTTATTTATCTTGAATATTTTTATTATAATTGATATTTTTTACTCTTTATACTTTTTATTCTTTATTTGTGTTTTCTGTGTTATATGTTGCACATTAACATCGTAGCAAGTTTCTATTTTGTGAATTTTATTTGTTCACCGACAATGGCAATAAAATCCTTTCTGATTCTGATTTATTAAAGCTTGTTTTGGGGCCCAAAAATTGCACCGTGCACCTTTAAAGATTGTGTAACGGTTGGTAATTTGTATCAGCTTGTTTATAAAGAAAAAAAAATATGATTCTCCACTTTAGAATTGTATGCACCAGAACCAACACAATAGTAAAATAAAGCAAAGGAAATCAAAGGAAACAATGAAATCTATCTTGCCTGATATGCTAATGCCACAGAAATGCTCAAAATGAGTTTGGATGATTTATGGACTTAAAAACAGTGCAGAATATCTCAGAAGTGTATCTATGACATCACAGGTCAGGGGCTTTTAGAAGATGGGTTGAGGGTTGGGGGATATGCAGACAAAACTTCAGCAGTGTTTTTGATGAGGAAGCAATTTTACAATAGGATTAAAAGCTTTAAAAAGTCCATTTAAAATTTTCTCATATACTTTTCATTTGTTTTATCTTTATTTGCCCAGTGCAAGACACACTGCAGTAATAAGATATTTTTAGTGCCAAATCCCAATTGCATTTCAGCTTTCAGTGAACAAGCCTGTCATGGGCACTTTCACAACCTCACCGTGTCACGTGGTCTGTAAGCAGATAATTTTTAAAGTACCAGAATTCCTTGCCAGAAGGGAGTGTAGAAGTAAGCAGAGGTCTTCAACTCATCAGCAGCCATTATAAACCCAATGAGCAGCTCTGCGCATCCAAAAGTTAAAACAACCACCTGAAAAACAGAAGAGTGAGACTGTCACGTGACCCCCACCCAGCAGTGATTTACTACCCCACGTCCGTGGCCTCGTGCCTACCCCGAGAGTCTTCGGATCTCTTTGTGCGAAGCGGTGTAAAGGCTTCGTGGTCAAAAGGTCTCTCTTGTTCGGGTCCTGGTCCAAGTGCGCGGTGTTTCGGGCTCGGACCGACCCACTGTCCTCCATAATGGCCACGGAACTACAAACACGACTTTATCAAAACCTCCAGACAAAACTATTATCACACAATAATATAATATAAATAATCACTAACCTGAGCTTGTTTGTGACAGCGGGAGAAGATTTGGACTCAAAAGGAAGTGAAGAAATTTGAGCGGACTTCAGAGGAGGGGCAGCAGCATCATCATGATTCAAGATGGAGACTACTGACCTCACTTAACTTCCCCATAACTGGGAATTATGGCAACATACACAAATACAAGAAGAGGCCTTGCACACCACATGGCACAATGATTATTGAGAATAGCCTATAAATTCCCTTTTTCCACATATATTCAGTGCAGGGATGTACAAACTTCAGCATGTTCTCCTGGAACCAGGAATTAGTTTTCATTAGGCAGTACTTAGACCTTAATGCGCTAGTCAACAAAACATTAAGTTTAAGTAAGAGTTTGAGTACCAGATTTCTTTTGGTCCACTTAAAGCACTGTATATGTCAGCGTACACAACATCATAATAGTTTAGTATAGTCTTTATTTAGACAGACAATGTACAGAGACATTGTGTATGCTTATAAAACAGATGAGCTTCCAGACTATAGTTCAAAATAGCTATAGTTTCCATCTGCAGTTGCCTACATAATAGTAATCTGTTTGCTATGTCAAAGATGACTGTTGTAATTTTGGACTACACAAAAATACATTGAATTGAGTCACACACGTACACATCCATTTTTATGTGTGTGTGTTCATTTACTTCATTACTTCTATGTTAATTAATAAAACATTTAGCCTCTGTTGTATTCCTGTGTTAATGAAGGTGACAGAGTTTATGTTCGAGCAGGTACAGTGCTCTCCGACGCAGCTCTCCTTCACTGTTGAACTGAAGAGCTTCTATTATCAAAAGTCCACCTTGCTTCACGAAATCCTCAGCAGCCTGGAACCAAAAATATTAAATAAACAACCACACAAAATAAAACAAAGTGAATGTGTTGTATTTAGCTACCTGTGAGTTTCCATCAATCAGGATAAACAGAACCTCCAGACTTAAGACCACCATTTCTGTGTCGGCCATTTTGAGTGTGCCACAGAGAGCAGAAAGTAGTCCTAGTTGTACAAGCTGATCACAAGACTCTTTTTTCTTATGAGCGACGTTTGCAAGAACCCGAAGGATCTTAGACAGAAAAAACACAGTTAAATGGTTGTTAATAGGACATGAAACTTAAAAACTGTAAAATACTAGTTAAAACACACCACAAACCATTGTATTGATGCCATGAGAGAAAGGGAGCAGCTGGATTAGACCAGGGACCAAGTTAAGTGTTAGCAGTGCTGAGCAGGAGTCAGTGGAGTGAGCTGTGGATAGATGGACAAATATTTAAATGTAAAGTTCTTTAACACATTTCATAGCTAGTTAATTGAGCTACTGCATTTTCACATTTCAGAACATCTTTATTAGGCTTGTTGAAAGACATTTGAAGACCAGGAGCAAGATGAAAAAAATATTTTATATTCTTTAACCTAATATTTAAGTGATACCATACCCTTAAAAGTGAGAGATGTGCGTAAAAGCAGAGGTCATCATAAACCACACGATTAGTCAATAACGGCTTTGTAATAAAAATGGGAACATAGACTTCCTGTTGAAAAATGCCTTTATACTGTTGTATAGCCGGAAGCAAACTTTAATTTATTTGGCTAAACAACATACCTGAATATTTATTAAAGGTCCACTGTGTATTTTTTTTAGGATCAGAAAAAACAGACTTAAAGCACGTTTTTTTACGTATTCACAGATGTCTTTGTTGCCCTAAATAAGTAATCTGTTTTTACAGTGAGCAAACTAGCATAGCCACAAAATGGCCTCCCTTATGTCCCTTTAGCTAAACCTTTTCACAGTATGATAACAAAGATCCCCAATACAATCAAGTCCTTAAATGTTGTAAATGTTTTTGTTGTAATATAGTTACTGGGTCTCATCATCTGCAAAAATCAACAGACTTTAAAAGTACACTGTGTAACTTTTTGTTATTTAGATTTCTTTATCACACTAAATAAATATTACAAATCTGCCATTTTACTTTAAACAGGCTTGTATGACCACAAAATGGACTATTATTTGGCCTGGAGGTGGGCCAGTTCATGTTTGTTTCTATTAAAAAGCGATTACTGTAGCTGTATTTTTTCACACTATGGCATGAATGTATTTAGATCAATTAAAATGTCCAAAATGTATGGCTTTACTTTTCAAATTCTAGCAAATTGTGTAGTTGACTTTTCACCTCCAGAAAGTTACACAGTGAAAAAACTGCCACTTGCCCTTCATCTGCCCTTATGTCATCATCACTTTCCCCAATGTGGAAGGAGCCGCACCTGTGAGATTGTTGAGTGCCCAGGCTGCCTCTCGGGCCAGTGCAGGTTGTGTCTTCAAGTAAATATTGAGAAGAG
Source organism: Mugilogobius chulae (assembly GCA_038363315.1). Classification (NCBI taxonomy): domain Eukaryota; kingdom Metazoa; phylum Chordata; class Actinopteri; order Gobiiformes; family Gobiidae; genus Mugilogobius; species Mugilogobius chulae. The sequence continues at coordinate 33,715,478 of CM076400.1, forward strand.
CACACAGAGCAGCTGGGAGGCGAACATCCACCTCAGCAATGAGACGCTCCATGGGACAAGAGGACAACAGGTTCCCCACACAACGCAGGAGGGGCCAGACAAGCTGCAGGGACAAACCAAAATAGTGCTTTACATACTTGATTCAAACCTTATTCTATTCTGTATAGATTCTCATAATTTTGCTTAATCGTCTTCACTTCAAACATCACAAAGCTGCGTTGAGTTATCTGACATTTATTAGAATTATTTGAGCATAAAATTACACATTCGATTAATCACGGTAGAAAACTATATAATAAGATAAGAATAAGAAGATAACTTAACAGTTCAATGTTTTAAGTTGTTTGGGAAAACCAGTACCCAGTGCCATCACTTCCATAAATCTTCCTGATTACCAGTACTTACTTTTCACACTTGTAAACTGTGGATTAGGGTCCTGAATTCATAACTAAAGCACACACTGTTTAAATACAGCAGATGGCAGTTTTTTCAGGTTTATTTAGATAATTTGCATAAACCTGTTCAATTTGCAAGACAGAAAAAGAGCACTGGCACTTCTTTCTGTCCACTTAAAGTACTGTTGTAGATTCAATGAAAAGAATGTTTACTAGTTAACAGGCAAGGGATAAAAAGAAATCAATTACTAATCAATGCTAAAACTACTGTTGAAACTAGATACTCAGTAGAGCAAATGGAAAAAAAAACAAGTTGAATCTACACAGAATAATCTTGAGCTTTAGCCGAATTACTGTAAAACTACATCGTAACATAAAGATACTATGTTTTTTATGCTTTTGTGTTGAAATTGTTTGATTGTTTAAGCCTAAGTTCTTCCTTTTTTCCCTCTGGTGGCAGTCACATGGTTCTCATGAGGAACAACCCTTGAGGCCAACAGAATTTTGAATAAATCCATGAGGACAACCTACCAATTCCAAACCTTCATCTTTCTTTTCTTCAGCAGCAGTGCCACCTATTGACACTAACAAGGAACTGCATTTGGAAAGAGCCTCGTGAGGCAAGAGGGCGCTGCATTCTAGAGGAACACTGAGTGAAAAGCAAAAAAAGAAATACAAGTAAGTAACAACAAAGCTGCAGCTAATTGAGAACAAAATGTGCACTGAAGTTGTGGATTCTCACCTGCCGATAAGATAATGCAGAGACCAGGCACATTCGATCGCTGGAGCCAAACCGAACTGTGGATCCGGAGAGAGGACAGCACACAAGAGCAAAGGAAGACGCGAGGCCAGAACTATGCTAAACAAAAACAAGGAAAAAACTGATATTATTAAGGGGCAAAACTCAATGTTGTAGAAAAAACTTGTGATTAATTCAATTTCTTACGGTGCAATTTTTTCTGCTGCATTTGTACCTTGCAATAGCTGAGAAAGCGTGAATCCAACAGCTTCTACCAGTGCCAGGTTATGCATGTGTGTCTGGGAACAGAAAGCAAACGTTGTAACCTCAGGTTCGGCCATTATTCACAAAATAGCTGCTTCCTACACTTCTGTACATAAATTAGGAGAGTAACACAGAATGAATTGAAAATGTAGTGCACAATAGCAGAGTGGTTAGAGTTCTCACTTCCCAACAGGGGTTTTGTAGGTTCAAATCTGAGGTTGGACCAAAAGAAAATGATCTTTTGGTCCAAGATGGAGCTTGAGTGTTAACCTTCTGTTCTATGCTACGGGTTCTCTCTGGATAAACTGGCAATACTGTAAAGTTCGACCCGTGTGTCCCTGTGTCTGTCTCCGTGTTAACTCTGTGATGAGTCGGCCACTGTCCAGGCCCAAAGTTATTGGGATAGGCTCTACTCACCTATGACCCCAAATGGGAACAAGAGATAGAAAATGAATAAATGAACGAATAACTGGGATCCCTTATCTGTCTATTTAAAAAAATAAGACATTTAAAATTTTCTTGGAATGAAAATTGCTAAAATTTACAAGTGTATTACAGAGGCAGCATAAAAAGGACAATGTTACCTCTAAACAATTTGCAAGAGCTGGTATAATTCCCTGAGAAACCAGCTTCTCCTTCACAGCATCATTCTCTGGACACAAATTACCCAACGTGTAAAGGCAGAGCTCCTGTTCAAAAACATAATAAATCACAAACACACTGAATTAAAATGACCATTGTAGACATTCATTTTAGTGCATTAGATTGTTTACTCTGTGATTCAAGTTATTGTTAACTGCAAAAGTGCACTATGTAGCTTCTAGAGTTGGGTCTGACAACTTTTTGTTTTATAGAAATTACATTGCTTTACCTTAAAAGTTTGACTATAAGTTATTACTTTGCTATTTCAGGTCACATTTAGTCAAAAGTCATATTTGTGGTCAGGGGAGTCTTTTTAAGAAACAGCACATTCCAGACAAAATGACAAACCAGACAATCTACCAGAAATGTTACACAATGCACCTTTAAATCAATGGTTTTTGGGCACTTACAGTAAACATAGTGCTCTGTCCAGATAAGTACGTGAGCAGGTACGAAGAGGCGGGGAGACAGGCGGACGAGACAGAGGAGTGTGGAGAGTGGGACAACTCATGAAGACAGCGCACGGCAAGAAGACGGCACTCGGCGTTAGAGCCGGTCAGAAGCCCCACCAGCAGATGCATACTGTTTTCCAATCTGGAGAAGAAAATATAAAGGTATTAAGTTGTATAATGGTAAATAATTTTATGCCTGCAACTCATAACATGGGTTTAGCTGAATTTTAAAAGTTGTATTAAATGTCACTTTATACGTTACAATCTGTTACTGTCGGCTAAGTGCAAATTTATGAATTATAGTTTATATAATTATGACTTTCATGCATTTTATACAGGAAAAGAAAGTGCTTCATACTGATATTTATAGTTTGCCATTTGCTTGTACATCTTTTTTGTTGGTCATCGTAGCTCTGATAATAAAACACATTTTGTTTCTGTATTAAACATTGTGGAGCCCTTTCATGAAAGACTGTATACAGAGCACCAGGATGATGGAAATGTGTTTTTACTTGATGAATGTAGTTTGTGCTGGTGGATGACGCAGGGCTTTTCTCAGGTCTTTCAGGGGGGCTTCTTTCTCTGGGCCACACTTCTGAAGATGGTGAAACAAACTGACCACATCCTGCAAAGAAGTTAACTTATTAAAATATTCAACTAATAATGCTAATGTATGTAAATATCATTCTTTTAAGGTGAGGTACCCCACTTTTTAGTTGCATAAGTGAAATTTCCCTTTTCCACCAAAAACTATATTGTAAATACAGTGAAAAAATCAGATTGCAATCAAAGCATTTAGTTCTATGTAAGCCTAAAATAGCACTCCAACTATGCCTCGGTAGTCTCTTCTAGTTTCACTTTGCTGTCTGTAAATAAAATGTTAAGTTACGCTGTATTTGCGTGTGTCAAAGGATATGTGAGAGGAAGAAAGTAGTTTAACAAATTTAGATATCTACTATGATAGGATGACAAGATTTTCAAAATTAAAAACTGGGACACACACACGAGTGTTTGTGAAAATAATAAGAAAATGAGTTCATTCTTTCGCATTTAGTCCATTAGGGGGTCATTCACACTCAAACCTTTGTCAGAACAAATTAATTTTTTGTGTTTTGGTCATTTCCGAGCATGGCTTTGTCTAGTTTGCAATATATTCCTCTCTTCACTGTTGGGAAGTGTCAAAGTGGTCACAAATCAGAACAACTGGGACATGTCTTGTGTAAAACTGGGACTAATCAATGGTTTTGAATACACTTGCTGGCACATGGGAAACAGGGCTTAAAATAGGGACTGTCCCAAGTAAAAAGGGACGTCTGGTCACCCTATACTATGAAAATCAGCTGCACTACCTTTAAGCTTCACCAAAAGACAACAGTAGGGTATATTTTCTAATAAAGCATACATTTTATTGTATTTGTTCATGAAATGTCTCCAAGTATGTCTAGTAACGCATAAAACTGCTAAATCATAATTTTCAAATAAGACAAATCATCATGCAAAATATTAGACTTCAAAACTACTATACTTAATCCAAGTTTCTCTATAGAAATCTTATGTTTTGAGTTCATTCAAAATTTTAGAACAAATAGCCGCTGTACACCTGTTAGCTTTCCTGTTAGCTCTAGCATTGAGATACCAACATGTAACTGTTACTTTACACTTTATAAACACACTTTGGTTTTTTGTTGAAATATTCTTCCGTTTTGTAAAGTCTTTAACATGTTTTCTGAGACATTCACCGTAACTTACTGTTTACTGCCTGATTTTCAATATTTATTTATTTTATTCTTGTGTAGAGAAAACCCAATGGAAACGCTCAAAGTACAGATGTAAGTAAAAGAAGGAAGTTCATTAGAGATGCACCGATCCGATACTGGGATCGAATATCGGTGCCGATCCAGGAAATGTTGCTGGATCGAGTATCGGCTCCATGATATCGGTTCAGCCGATATCCTAGTTGTGTTTAATTGGACATAATGAGTCTGATTTATGTCTGATGTTGATCCAGAATGTCTCATAATGTTTGACATTTTATTCTTTCTCTCTCTTTCTTTCTCTCTCTTCTCACTCTCCTCTCTCTTCTCTTTTCTTTCTCTCTTTCTTCTCTCTACTACTCTGTCTTCTCTTCTTTCTTTTTTCTTTCTTTCTCTCTCTCTCTTTCTCTCCTCTTGCTCTCTCTTTCTAGTTTAGTTTAGTTTAGTCTTTATTTGAAGGGACAGTGTACAGAGACTTTCTCTCTCTCTTTTTTCTCTCTCTTCTCTTTCTTCTCTCTATTTCTCTGTCTTCTTTCTCTCTCTCTTTCTCTCCTTGTGCTCTCTTCTCTCTCTTTCTCTCTTCTCTTTCTCTCTCTTCTTCTTAAGTTGTTTAGTTTTGTCTTGGAGTATAAATAACACTTATGATCAAAAGTCTTATGTTTTGAAAAGGAAAAATACGTTTTTTTCAGTCCTTACACAAGTATCGGTTGATATCGGGGATCGGCAGATGCTTAATTCTAAAGTATCGGGATCGGTATCGGAACTGAAAAAGCTGGATCGGTGCATCCCTAAAGTTCATTTTAAAACAATTTATGACATATATTCATGCAAAGATTTATTGAAAAGAAGGTACAATTTTGAAGATGGCTTGTGTAAATTTTGTCAAATTGAAATTCAAGAACATGTGTTTTATGACTGTAGCTTTGTTAAATTGTTTTGGGATGATTTGTATAGTTGGATTGTACTACTAACTTACCCCCTCTAAACTATGATTGTGTCAAATTTGCAATATTTCTGAAAACAAAATGTCGAATATATGTGCAATAATTTGTTGATTATTGCAAAATTGTATGTTCACAAATGTAGATTCCTAACGATAAAACCAAATTTTGTAGCATTTAAAAATGAACTGGGGTGCACGGTAGCAGAGTGGTTAGAGCTCTGGCTTCCCAATAAGGAGGTCGTGGGTTTGACTCCCGGGTCGGACCATATCAACATCTCACGATCTCTCTGGGTGGAGTTTACATGTTCTTTCGTGTCACCGTGGGTTTTCTCCGGGTACTCCGGTTTCCTCCCACCGCCAAAAACATGCATGTTTAGGTTAATTGGGCATCACTGTAAATTTCCCTTAGTGAGTGAATGAGAGAGTGAATGGTCGTCTGTCTAACCCTGCGGCAAGTTGGCCACTGTCCAGGGTTTTCCCCGCCTAAGGCCCAAAGTCACTGGGATAGGCTCCAGTCACCCGCGACCCCTAACGGGATTAAGCGGTAGAAAATGAATGAATGATTAAAAATGAACTGATGTCCTTGTATAAATCTATTGCTTTAATGAAAAAATGCAAAGGTGCCTTAAGACTAACAGAAGAGTTGGCTGTATATATAATTTAATGTCCTTGCCCTCTTGTATGAATGTAATCTATGATGTTTTTTATTATTTTACTTTCATTTATTTTTTGTTATGCTGCTTGGATTTGTATTTCTGTTTATTTTTATGAAGAAAGTTGCATTGCCACTTTGATTATTGAAAAAAAAAGTAAAAAAAAAGTAAAAAAAAAGTACAGATGTAACGTTAAGCCATTTTTAATATAAACGAGCCAACTATTCTGTGTACAAAGGCTGTTAATAAAGGATCGATTGTAAATTGTAAAGTTACCTCTTCTTCTGTGTTGTGCTCATCATCTTCACTTTGCAGAAGTCTCTTGCTGAACAACTGTTTATCTCTGCGAGCCTGTCTCAGAACTACACACACAGTATTCATTTGCATTAATAAAACTGCTAATTAACATAGTGAACAATTAAATATAAGATGCATTTTGCTCGTCACCTTTCTCTTGCTCTCTTCTCTTCAGTCTGAGCTGCACCGGGTCAGGACGACTGGATTTGTGGCAAACTTTGTTCAAACGCCACATCGGATTAATGTACAGGCTTAACTAATGAGCAATAACGCGGTGAAATTAAATCGGACGCATCTTTATGGCAATAAATGACGCGATCTTTTAGAAAACCGCACAAAACTCAAACATCATGCATCTTGTCATTCTTCTTCTACGATATGTGGTGTTATGTGTAATTACAGCGCCCCCAAACGATCGAAACATGACATGACAACTCATTTTATTTTATTTTTTTTTATTATTAGAAAATTGTCTCACGTGCATTTTCAACTTGATTTCACAAATGTTAATTATTATGGGCATAAAACATGATTGATTACATAAATAATGTGACGATGATACATGTCCAGCCCAGTAAATGAGAAATGAATGGTGCAATAATCTGCAGTAAAAACTACACACCATGGCACATTATTTTTTCTTCTCTTCAGTTTCTTAAAAAAAAAGTGTCTTTACCAATAACATGTAAGACAGCTCATGGCATTATAATCCAAATATTCCTTGATTTTCTTTTGTAGGCTCTGATTTTAAACAAATATTTTGATTTATAAGAATCTATATAAAAAAGACTGTACATGCTATGACACAGTAAAAAGGATAAAAGACAACAGCTAAAAACATTGTAAAAAGGTACCACAGTAATACCAGTCTTGACATTCAATAAAAAGAAGCACAACTCATCTTAAAGCTGTTTTGTGTTAACTTTCGGGTTCCTTCTTCTTCTTTTTTTTCTATAAAAAATAATTACAATTACAATATTGGCAAAATGACAAAAACAATCTTGACCATCTCAATACTCAAATGAACATGTTACCTTTTTAGGAGTCTCACTTTCTTGTGTTGGTGACGCAGCCTCTGCTTGATCGAGCTCCTCTGTTTGCAACTTGTGCTTCTCTGAAAACAATGCAAATTACCACAGAAACTCAGCATTAAGTAACAAGAAATATGTTTTTGGTGGATATGTCCTAGCACAATTGAACTGTTACTTGCGAGGAATGGGTCCAACAATTTCAATAAGCGACCCTCTGTCTGTATTAGTGTGTCACGTGAACCAAACTTTTCTGACTGATGCGGTTCTATGAAGCGGTGATATTAAAATACAATAAACTGTTCACTCACTTTTCTTTGATCCCGGTGTCTGTGGAGTGGACAGAGGATCTGGAGTTTCCTCTGGTACATTTCCCTGAGTCTCTAATGTATTGACTTGTTCTTCCTCTGCTTGCAAATGTTCTTGACCCCCCTTTTTCTTTTTTTCGGATTTCTTTTTCGAAATTACTTGCTGTGTATTTTCCTCTTCACCAGCAGTCTCGACAATACCACTCTCCTGCTGCAAAGTTTCTGATTCCTCTTTGCGCTTGTCCTTTTCTTCTTCTTCTTTTTGGGGGCCATATCTTCTGTGTTCTGACTGGATTCTTCAAAGTTTTTCTCTAGAGTTTCTTCAGTGTTTACAGAGTTGTTATCTGCCTGTGTAACAGTTTGTTCCTCGTTGTCTTTAGCCTTTTTCTTCTTCTTTTTCACTTTCACTGTAGACTCAGCATCAGTTGTGTTTACTGAACTTGTCAAGTCTTCTGTTCCCAAGTTAACATTCAAATCCTGTACAGTATCTGTTGTTTTAATGTCTTCGTCAGTAACCTTTTTCTTCTTTTTCTTTTTAGGTTCTGTTTGAAGATTGGTCGTGTTCTCTTCACTTCTTTAGTTAGTTTATTTGTTTCATCATCTTTACCAGTGTCTACACTTTCGCCGTCAGCACCCTCTCCCCCTAAACCATTTTCAGCGGCATTATTTGGACTGGCATGTTTCTTCTTCTTCTTCTTTTTAGGCTCTGTTTGATGACTTTCCATGGTTTCTTCACTTCCCTTTGCTTGTATAATTTCAGTTTTATTATATCTTTCTCTTTGTCAACATTTTTGTCCATAAGATCTCCATTTTTAGTATTTACTACAAGGTTTTCTGACGATTCAGCTGTCTTCTTTTTCCGTTTAGGCTCGGGAGTGGTCTGATCTGTTGTATCTTTTCTTTTCTCCTTTTTAGGGCTCTGTTTTGGTGTTGAAATTATGTTTTCGATTGGACTTTCCGTGTTTTGCTCCTGGCTTGAGCTGTCCAATGCAGCAACAGGTGCTACGTTTTTGGATTGACTCTCTTTAGTTGGATTTGTTTTAGCCACAATGTCCTCAGTCAATTCCTCAGAATTTTTATTCTGTTGAACCAGTCCATCAGTGGGAGTTTCTGCTGAAGCAGTGGATACTACTTTCTTGGAGCGACTCTTTTTAGTTGGATTACTTTTAGCCAAACCTTCTTCTGTTGATGTAACAGGGGTTTTACTCTGTTCACCAGTAGGTATTTCTGTTTTCGGTTTTGGTTTGGCTCGTGGTTTTCTCACTCTAGTTTTTTTAGGTTCAGGAGCGACAAGGGCATTGAAGGCTTCTGCTTTAGCCAGGTCTGCATCTGTAAAAAGAAAAGAAAAATGTATAAGATTCTTGCCATGGTGTTTTAGGTAATGTATTCTTAGGTTCTCGCTGAGGGTTTGCATTTAGGGCTGGGCGATATATCAACAAAAATGGATATCTTAATAATTTTTTTTGCAAATCTTGATTACGATATTCAGATGATATTATTTCAAACCAACTAGAGAAAGGAGAAAAACACACATTTAAATGCACTATTTCAACCTTAATGATCAGAACAATAGGGTTATGCACTAACGTCTTTCCGTCTCAGATAGACATAGGCCGCAACATCCGTGGCGTCGTTGCCATAGTGACAAAGCTGTTTACTCCAAAGGCGATGTACATCAGACGAGTCCTGAAGCAATCCTCTCAGAAAAAAGTTCTCTTTTGTCATCTGTGTAGATGTAGTGACAGCTGTAATGCAGGAAAAGTGCCGCTTGGTTTCATAATGAAAGTGAGTGACTACGCGAGCTCCGCCACATACGAGAAGCTCCGCGCACCTGCCGACTGTGACAATAAGCCCAGGCAGAGGCGCCGTGGGCCGGGAGCTGTCTGGCAACAACCAGCGTGTGTGCTCACTTCTTCACAGCCCAAAGCACCTCTGCCCGGGCTCATGAGCAGCGAGTCTCGCTCTGTGCGCGGAGTTCTCACTTGTTTTATTTTTTCATGTGAAAACCTCCGTATGCGTGGAGCTCGCGTTGTTCGCTCACTTTTACAACGTTTCCTCATGAAACCTAGTTCTGTAACAGCCATCGCTGCGTCTAAAACAGATGACAAAGAAAACATTTTTTTTCTAAGAGGATTGCTTCAGGACTAGCACAAAATCCTGGTGTGATGTCCATCGCCTTTAGAGTAAACAGCTTTGTCACTATGGCAACTACGCCACCGGATGTAGCGGCCTATGTCAATCTGAGTGCGGAAACGTTACTGCATAACCCTATTAGGCTGTAGATTTTTGGTCAACTTAATACATTTGCTATCAATCAATTAGTCGACTGAAAGTTCCTTGAGTGTCTCAATGCTCTGGCCAAATATTTGACCCAAACTGCTCTCACAAGACAACAAACTCAGAAGTTTGCATGCTAAATTACTAAAGAAAAATTGCAGCTAAACCAAATTTTCATGTAAAAAAATTCTAAACAACTTTGCAATGTGTTTTCTAACTAATAAAAACATTGACAACAAAGACATCAATGAGTGATTAATTAACTAAAATGTCACCTTCTACACTTGTTTGAACATTTACATTGTAACTTTATTCATTTGTATCTTTAAACAACTACTTCTGAAACACTTAAATTACACTCGATATTCCATGTTTGCATATCTACAACATCATGATATTATCTAAAATTGATATATTGACCAGCTCTATTTGCATCCTATTAATTTGAGTGTACGTCTCACTTAGACCAATAATACAAGACAGGCTTATCAGCTATTTTAAATAATTTTTTCAATTTCTTTTGGCTAGCAAATACAACCTTGTTAGAAGTATATTCAGTGCAGTACATTCTACAACTGCTACTGTACTGTATATTGTAAACAAAGGCTAAAATCTACATAAATATTTACAGTGATAATACCTACTAAACATTTATTTTGTTAAATGATTGTCCACTGTGTCAGTTGTGTGCAAATTGTCTTAATGTCGTTTTTAATGACAGAGGTGGAGGAATTCTGTTTAGAACTCATATTACTCCATATTTTCAAAATTTAAGCATCAAATTCTTCATAAATTGCAACTTTATTCTTGTAAAATTATTAAACAACCAAAACAAAAGACAAATTAAAAAATAAAAGTGAAAATGGCCAATTTTTTTAAAACTTTCAGTGGCCTATAATTCATTCTTATGGGATTTCACTAAGTCAGTCTAAAAATAAATAAAAGATATGCAGTGAACAGTGAGACATCATCATTATCAGTATTAATTAATTTATTATACAACTGTACCTGTCATCTGTTCAACACGCTTCTTCCACTTCTCGATGTCCAAACTGCTGTCAGAGTCAGAATCCTCTCCATCACCACTCGATTTGACACCCTTTTTTGTGGATTTTCCATCACTCTTTTTCCGTCTCGTTGGAGTCTAAAACAGAGCCACTTTTCAGCAATACAGAAAACACATCTTTCCAAAAGTTAACATCCTCCTCACCTTTTTATTTGGTGATGCTAGTTGTTTAGTAGATTTGACTGTGTTTTTCTTCTGTGTGGCTGTATAAAAAGCAAAAAAACAGATTCAGAATACGAATTAAAGTCATGGGCTACCAGATGAGATTACTACAGATTATCAGGTTAAAATAAAGAGTCTAAACTATTTAGTCTGTTGTTTTGTTTGTGGGCTAAATAAGGAAATGTCAGCAGAACAGGAACAAAACTAAACCAAAGTATATGATCTCCAGTGTTAAATTCAGGGAGCAGTGATTACAAAAATAAGACTTTAAACTTAAATTCATCTTTAGTGGCATAAAAGAAAATACTGTTTTATAAGATAGAATTACTGTAAACTTGTGTTTTCAGGAACTGTATCATAAAAACAATAGTGAAAGGAAAAGGAGCCACACCTTTCTTGGGTTTTGTTTGCTTCTTGCCTGAAACAGAGCGTTTTGTTGTGGCGGGCTTTGTTTTTCTTTTTGACGACCTGCGATTGAAACAGGAAAAGGTAATGCATTTGAGTCAGACAGAAAAATATGAACTGTTTCAAATACATTACTCACTTTAACCATGAGCTGTAGATTTCTTGCAATGAAGTGGATGCTGGTGCCTCACTCTACAAAATTGAATGAGAAAACAAGAATTAAAAAATAATCAACAGTCTGGACACACATTACCTTTAATTTATGCTCTTTTCATTTCTGAGAGACACGTTATATACCATTTACAAACTACATTCTTTGCATGCATGGCCAAGACACCCATAAGTGAAACAATCTGTATAAGACCTCTTTAACCTTCATCATCTTAGTGCAGGGTTGTGATCTTTATTGTTTAGTCGATCAGTTGATGCATTGAGCTGACCAAGTTTTGCATTGGTCAGAATTCCTTCATTTAGATTAAGGATTTATATAAAAATGTGTGAATAAACTGAAGATTTGGGAGAACATCACTGGGTTTACTTTAGCTGTACATTTAAATAGAGCGGATCCACAAATCACTTGTTTGCACTTGTTTTACATGAACTGAGAGAGTTTTTGCCACACCCATTTTTGTCAACAAATCGATTAGTAAGACATGCCTTTATTCGACCAAGGATTTCTTTGGTCGACCACAGCCCAAGAGTCAAGTATGTATTACTTTTAAACATGGTGCACCAAAACTGTATTATGTTTATAACTATCAGATCCTTGTCATTGTACTTAGGTTTCGTTTCTGTAACAATTTAAGTGCAAGTATAATACGTGCTCAAAATTTATAGAGAAAAGTTGTAGTTAAGAATGAAGATATCATAACTTGGCTGCTATGCATACACAGCAAATGGACGAATTGCACTTTTAGGCATAACTTTGCATTAGTTTGAGGTAGTATTATTGACCTGGGTGCTGTGCTTGTGCAGCTCCTCTGCAGCCGTGTGGAAACCATGCTCCTTCAGGTGGCGGTAGATCAGCGGGATCAGCTCCGGCTTTGGGTGGTCATATCGGACAAATATACAAATGCTTTAAAACAACGATTAAATTAGGTTTCATAATCAAATCTGGTGTTTACAAAGCAAAGACATGCCTTTCCCACAAATACACATGGCCACACTTTGAACTGCGAACACCGGATGTAATTTGGTTCACCAGCCGTTCACCGCAAGGCATCATGGGAGTTGGAGTTTAACAAACTGGCGGGCCAAGTAAACCCATCTGAAAATCATTATTTAACGCTAACAGTCGTAAATTTCTCAGAAGAAGCAATCACATAAAGCAGTGGAAGAAACTATGCTACGGATGAGACAGAACAGAAGGTATGATACGTCAAAACAACATTATAAAACTAAATAGATAAGTATTTCCTTTTTTTCCAAACCCAGTGTTTGGTCTGCTGTCATCAAAGTTAGCAAAGCAACAGAAACTGAACCTAAATTACACTTTAACACTGAAACAAGTGGACTTTTTTTTTTTTTTTTTTTTTTACAGTGCCTACATACAGAGAGGAGAAGTCTAGAAAACTAAACAAAATGTTTGACAGTCAAGAACAAACCATTCCACCCAAACCCCAAAGTTCTCTTTTTCGGTTAAAATCAAATCAATTTATTTTTGTATAGCCCAAAATCACAATAACAGTCGTCTCTGAGGACTTCCCAAGATTGTTAATTTGGCAAATATAAATGGAGAAAATAAAAATAAAACAATAAACTTTCAATAAAACAACAAACATTCAGAAACAGTGATTGATCATGCATGTTAATTCGTAAACAATTATTATTAGTAAACAAGCAAATTAATAATTTTCCAGGGCATCCCATGTCCTTGGACCCTCCTTTTCGACAAGGAAAAACAAAACAAAAAAAACTCAACGAGAACCACAGTGATCCAGAGATCCACTCCTATGGACGGACAGGTTGTAGATGTATGACTAACGCATATTTAATTGCAGATATAGACTATAAATCTGTAGAGCCAGAGTCCATTAGCAGAACCAGGACAAGCTAATCCAGGAGAGGGAGGTGGGGCAGGTGTCCAGGAGGAGGGAGGGGTCCGGCATCAGTGGTCCGGCCCTCGTCACTGGAACAGCAGCATCTGAAACCGTTACACTGCCCAAGAGGGGAGTGGGCCAGAGGACATCATGAATAGCAAAGAACAGACTAGAGATGAACTGTAGTTCAATATTATTTACAAGGAAAGCAGGAGAAGTGAGAGGATAGTGCTCAAGTTGCCATACTTTCTCAAGTTTATAGGGCAACCTGACTAGAACTGTGGCTTCAAAGTCTGTTCCTAACTGGCCTTATAGTTTATGGTCAATAAGCTATTTCAAAGAGGAACTTTTGAGCCTAATTTTAAATGTATAGACCTGTGAGCAGGGAACTTATTCCATAACCAGGGAGCTTGATAACTAAATGCTCTGCCTTTTATTGTGCTTTTAGACATATAATAACCACCAACATCTTGAAAGCAAAGTGTATGGTTTGATGATACAGAACTATTTCATCTTTGATATAAGGAGGGGCTATGTCATTTAAAGTTTATAGGTTAGAAGAATACTGTAATTTCTGGACTATAAACCGCTACTTTTTTCCCAAGCTTTGAACTTATACAACAATGCAGCAAAATTATAGATTATCATAGACTTACTATTAACAAGTGCGGCTTATATACTGTATGTACTACTTTATCATTTTTCTTATTTAAATCTAGGTGATGCGGCTTATATTCGGGTGGCTCAAGAGTGCGGAAATTACGGTAATTTTAAATTTGACTCTAAGCCAGTGAAGATCTTTTAGTACTGGGGTAATGTGTTCTCCTTTTTTGGTGCCTGTTAGTACTCAGACTGCTGCTATTTGGTTGATTGTGTGGTTGTTCCCTATTGACAAAGAACAGATAAACATTGATCTAGTAGAATAAACAAAAGAGACAAAAACATCTGTTCAAGAAGAAACCACGACCCCAAAGCCCAATTGGTGACATGCTTTTGCGGTGCATTTTGAGCAATAGAACTATCTATAATTAAATCAGTGCAATATATTTCATTTCCACATATAAACTGTTGTACCTTTGAGAGGCCTGTATTTTGTAATCCTTCAGTGAACTTTACTTTAAAAAATCTATCAAAACAGCTGTTCTGAACAGTGTATCCTACTAACACCAACTAGTCTAAACTATTTATAAATACCTCTTATATAAAAAGTGAAGTTTAAAGTAAATGTGTTACATAGATTATTGCATAATTAGTCATTTTGAGTAGGGAAAGAAACTAGCATAATGTTTTGCTCTTCTACGTTAGATCGCATTTCAGGAAATACATCTACTTTACATTCCTTATGTTAAGTTTCTTAGATCTGAGCCATTTTCCAGAAATTAGTCTCTGATGTATATTATTTGGGAACCTTAATTTACCTTAATCTCTTAGCACTACTTTTCGGTAATAAATCCAAGTTAATAAACCACTTTAGGACCCGTTCAAATCCCAGCAATTTAAACATGATGACTACATTCATCATCAAAACATTCCTTTGAGACTTGATGTAAAATGCTTCCATAAACTAAGTACCTCTTTGTAGATCAGTGTTTAGTGCTTCATAGTAAATCATGTCTGGTTTGCTCAGGTCTGCTGCTGCTGCTGCTGCACAATTCAACAAGGCCAAGTCAAATATCCTGATGTCAGCCTGTGAGGTCCCACTTAAAGGTAAGGCTGGAGACAAACTAGAAGACTCCAAATATTGTGCGATTTATATTGATACTGTTGTTGTTAAACTGGTTAACAGTGGCTGATATCGTTACTAGAACTGATATAGCGCCCATCAATAAATGTGTATAAACAGTGAAAAACAATGGCATAGATATAGGGCTGGGCAATATTGTGATAAAAATCTAATCGTGAGCTTATCTCTGTGATATTCTATTTTTTGATGAATTGTCATTTTTTCCATTTTTATGCATCTGAAATTGTTTTTTTCTCACTTTTTAGTAGGTTGTTGCCTGTGTTTTTTTTTAGCAATTTAGCTTCTTTTTTTCAAAGTCTTTTTTCATTTTAAAGTTGTGTTTTTGGGCACTGGTATTTTGTTTTTATTTATTGTTCTTTATCATTTTTTCAACCATGTCTTGAAAGATAGATTTTAACCACTCCCATTGTTATAATTTTTAGTATTTGAAATGTTATAGGAGAAGTTGTTTTGGCTGAGACACACCAAGGATTCATTTGATATTTCCATTTTATTAAGTGGAAATCACTTGTTTGTTTTTTCAAAGGCTTTTGTTCAGTCCTGAAAGCAAACTTCAAATGATTGAATATTGATCATTATAGTGACAGACTGGCAATCTAGCTAGAGAAGTAGTTGGAAAATAGTCTGCTTGAAAAACAGATATCATGATTAATCAAAGGAAGAAAAAATAGACATGAATCATATATGAAATGTAATCAGTCCAAGAAAATCAAATACATTTTTGACATTGCCCAGCCCTACTTAGATATATATAGTATTCATTATCCACCCCCAAAAAAGTCTTGAGGACATCGTTGTTATTGCTCATCAATCATGACTAAGTTTTAAATGAAAACGTATACAGAAAGTTAAATAGAAAAAACACAGACTTGGTAAATCAGTCACAGTGGAAGGAGAAAAATGTTGCTCAAACTTGACAAACAAAGGTCCATTTGTTGAAAGCTGCAGCCTGACAAGATGAACTCGGATATATTAAAGCAAGAGTTTTGGCAGTGACACGCAGAAGAAAAAATACACGGGCCAGTCTTTCTCAGATTAGAAAATTGGGGTAAGAGGGGGGCTTTACTGGCAGGGCTGTGCTGATTAGAAAGGCTGCAGTGTTCATAGTAAAAGTGAGCAGCCATATTCAGTAACAGCAGCCCTTCCTATGGCCAAAGCACACATCTGGGCCCAACCCACAGCAGCAGTAGTAACTAATTATCTGGTTTCCTTTCAACTATTTTCATTCATGCTGTACCATAAAACATTTGAACATCACACACACCTTTCCTAAGCACTGCAAACTGTAATGCAGAGATATGTTTTGTCTAATGGGTCTATGGTTTTTATCGGACTTGTCTTAATGGTCTAACTTTTTAGATTGTATTAAATTGATTCATGCCAATTTGAGTCATTTTGTATTTGAGGCTCAGATTTAAAACAGACACCAGTTCAAAGTAGGTTTGTGCAATTGATTTTGAGTTATTATGATTGCTGTAATCAGTTCGTTGCAAAATAGTAAAATCGTGCGCTTCAATCAATCTACAAATGTCTTAAAAGAATATAATTCAGTGTTACATTTTTATGTTTCACACCCATATATTAAAGAAAATATTTAATTGTCTGCACATTTAAAAAAATATGTCTATAATATGACTACACTGGCTGGGCTGGGTGATCTTGTAAAAAACATAATCACGATTTTCCTTTTTTAATATTGATTGATCTCGATTTTCGATTTTGCTTTTCAAAAACAAATGAAAAATGACATTCATGAAGATAAACGAAACAAAACCTTTTAATATGTTGATTTTATTAGAGCTTTTTAAAACTATATATCAATATTCTGCCTATGAAAAGTTTTTGATCTTTCGATTCAAAACCCACAACTAAATAGAGGACAATTCGTTTCGATCTTGATCTCTCGATTTTCGATTAATGGCCCAGTCCTACCAAATGTTATTTAAAACCCTGGAGGAAATTAAAATCACCAAATTATTTTTTTTGTGTCTGGATCCTGCAGAGTGATGACGTCATCATATGAAAATATCACTAGCTGTTGGGCGAGGGAAGTGGGCTTTAAATTGTTATTATGTCCATTTAGATCAGGGGTCTCAAACTGCCGGCCCGGGGCACATAACAATTTGAACCAAATTTGTGTTTTAGCATATTGTTTTTATCTATAAAACCTAAAATTCACTGGGGATACAGTAAATTACATACAATCTTTCAACATTTTTTCTGAGAAGAACAATCTGAACCCTAGTTATCCACTTTTATTTACGTTAACCACATGGATACCTAAGTAATAGGAAACAATCCAAAATAATGAATGTTAACATATTTTATACGGTATATAACGTAGTCAGAGCTATATTTTAAAATGTGGCACTACTTGACCATCTCTACTTAAATCATTTTGGCCCGAACTCCATTTGAGTTTAAGACCCCTGATTTAGATGGTTTACAGTGAGTTAATATTTGATACTCTTTCTGAAATAAGAAAAATACTGAATGCTTTTAAGCAAGCTGACCGTAGAGATTTTTGGATTTTAGCATTTCCTTTGCAGTTTTATAATATGTTGTGCTGTGAATTTTTGATGAAAATTGTGAAATGGATGATGATAAATGGTCTCGACAGCGCTTTCCACATTTTCAAGCTCATTACATTATTCAAGTTAGATTGTTTAACTAAATAAATCTAAGCTAGCCCAAACAAGTTTTTTTTTATTCTCGTTTGGGTTAAGTTCAGATTAGATTATGACTATAAAATATAATGTTTTATAAAGAGAAAACTAAATATCGTGTTATTTGTAGTAAGTCTAGACCTAAAATCAGTGATTTAAGTCTTTACATAAAGCTCAGTCAGGACCACCATGCCACAGGTATAAATATTTCCCAAGAATGTGTTTCATTTTATTTTTAGTTTTGTTTTTTAATAAAGCCTTTGGACTTGTGACAGTATCTCTGAATAAATAAAACGCTAGCAAACTCAAAATAACCTAAGTATAACTAAGTATGTTTGTGCAGTGAGGGGCCATTTTGGTTCTTCTTGTGGCTCATTGAAAAGTACATGTTTCTTTTAATACACTATCAAACAGTTCCTTGGTTAGCAGCTTTGGAGTTATTCTGACAACATTGTTTACGCAGAGATACACTGAATGATGTAATACATATCTAGTCATTTGTGGTAGGTAATAATATTGTCTGTATTTCTGTTGAAGTGTTGATTTTGGAAGCTCTATCAAAACAACTTCAAATATCAAACAACTATCAAAATAGGCAAGTCAAACACTTTTCAAAAATGGTAAGTATTTTCTTTTTCTTGGCTCTGCCCATACAAACAAGGCCAGGATCCTTTTTGTCTAGCTTGGAATTAAAGAAAATTTTGATGACATGATTCAAATAATGTAATACTCCAGTTAATTTATTAAGCTTCTAAGAAATCTGTGTATAGGATAAATTGCTCCATCCAAATGACCTGCCTTAAACCTGTTGGGCAAGACTCCAAATATGATGCTTTAGCAAACATCCTAGGCCACAGTTTTGCGTTCTTACCGAGAGGGCTGTACCTTCTTTGGACTGGCCAATCTGCATACCCACAAGTTTGTGTGCAACCAGTGTCAACATGCAAGGTGTGAAGTCCTACATCTAAATATGTTCATTACATTTCTCACATTTATTATTTCATGATTATGCTTTTCTTATAAGTGCAGTTGCAATTTATCTGTTCTCATCTCACACATTTGCATCTTTCAATGAAATAACAACAGTTTGAAAAAGTTAATAGTAAATTTAGCCTATATTGTATATGTTTTGCCATGCCCAAATACATTTCAAAGCATTATGAAGTAAGCCATACTGGGCTCTCTGTTAAACCACTGGAGCACTGCTAAAGTGGCTCTTTGACGCACAGTGGAGATCTTATCAGCCTGTCGAACCCCAGGACGACTGCATGGTGTCTCTCTTCAAGTGTGCAGGATTCATAAACTGCAGCGATAATAAGAGCATGCTGTGTGTAAGAAGGAGAACAGTGTCTGTGATTGTGTCTATCGGCCCAGCGCACCCCGAGACTCCATCACCCCCTCGCTTCATGTTTTTCTATGTAACTGAAGGTCTTTCTGTAGGGCCTCTGTCATCTCCTGTTAAATCAGCTCAACAAGGAATTTGCGCAGCTTTCCAGCAGTTCTTAATGTTGGCAGTTGTATGATTGAACTTTAATTATTTTAGAAAAGCATGAATGAAGAATACTCTGGCCTTGTCCTGCTGAAACTACACCTAAGGCTACTTGCATAGTAATAAAGTGGGGAGCTAAATGCAGTCATTACCTGCATGTGTAACATTACAGTATGTTTGTGTTGTAAGTGAGCCAGAAAGGCAAATAGGCGGGGTCTGTGAGACCACTGGGAAGGGGGAAATGTTTTCAAAGACATTTTGGAGAGTTAGGCCGTAAGTACAGAAGTGCACAGAGGCAGCCTATAGCTTTTCTCAGTGAATTCTGTTGGACTCACATTATACAACACAAAATGATTTTGTGACATTTAGATCTTTTAATTGATTAAAATATGGGCACCACTGCGCTGACTGGTTTCTCCATGATGAGCTTGCTCAGCTTGGGTTACCTGGCCTGGGATCCGAGCAGCCTAATCAGGTGGAGACAGACCCTGGAGTTGAAACATTTGGAGACAGCTCTCCTTCAGCGCCGCAGCCTCCTCACATCATCTTCATCATGACTGATGATCAGGGATTTAATGACATTGGATATCATAGCGCAGACATCAAAACACCAACGCTGGACAAACTGGCAGCATATGGAGTTAAGCTGGAAAATTACTACATTCAACCCATCTGTACCCCATCCAGGAGCCAGTTCATGACTGGCAGGTAAGGAAGTTCAACTTCATTGTAGTACTGTTTAGTTGCTAGTCATTTAGTAATCATTACAGTTTTGTTTTATGTAGTATACAGGGGTTTTAAAAAATTAAAGACAATTCATCAATACATTTTATAGCCCAAATGTACATAACAAGGTCATTAATACTTTTTAGTTTCTGATGCAACTAATAATAATAATAATACGTCGGTTTTTATATAGTGCTTTTCAGGGTAACGCAAAGACGCTCTACATGAGAACACATAAAAAGACATACTGACAAACAAGTGCATGTTTTAGTAAAATTATTGGAATCAGAATCAGAAAAGTTTTATTGCCATTGTTGATAGTTGTGTAACCCCAAAGGCATTAATGTATGATTTTTATGTGCAGGTACCAGATTCACACTGGGTTGCAGCACTCCATCATTCGCCCTCGACAGCCGAACTGCCTGCCCTGGATCAGGTCACTTTGCCCCAGAGGCTGCAGGAGCTGGGATATGCCACACACATGGTTGGAAAGTGGCATTTAGGCTTTTACAAGAAGGAGTGTTTACCAACGCGTCGCGGGTTTGACACTTACTTGGGTTCTTTAACAGGAAGTGTCAATTACTACACTTACACCTCCTGTGATGGCCCTGATCTGTGTGGATATGACCTGCATGAAGGAGAGACAGTGGCGTGGGGTCACAAAGGCAAATATTCGACTCACCTTTACACCAGGAGAGTACGGAAGATCCTGGCTTCTCATGACCCCAAAGCACAGCCTTTGTTTATCTTTCTTTCATTTCAGGCGGTGCACACGCCCCTGCAGTCACCGCAGGAGTACATTGATCCATACAAGGACCTTGGCAATGTTGCACGAAGGAAGTACGCTGGTATGGTCTCAGCTGTGGACGAAGCAGTAAGAAATATCACTTATGCCCTTCGCAAATATGGATACTACAAAAACAGTGTGCTTATCTTCTCTACTGATAACGGGGGTCAACCTCTATCAGGGGGCAACAACTGGCCTCTTCGGGGGCGTAAAGGTACCTATTGGGAAGGTGGTATCAGAGGTTTGGGGTTTGTACATAGCCCTTTGCTCAGAAGAAGAAGAAGAGTCAGCAATGCACTAGTGCACATCACAGACTGGTATCCAACACTTGTGTCGTTAGCTGGTGGTAATAGCTCTATGACTGAAGGTCTAGATGGATTTGATGTTTGGGAAGCAATCAGCGAGGACAAGGAGTCTCCAAGATATGAAATTTTACATAACATTGACCCACTTTATAACCATGCTCGGAGTGGATCGCTACAAGAAGGCTATGGCATCTGGAATACAGCTATCCAGGCATCTATACGAGTCGGAGATTGGAAACTTTTGACTGGAGACCCTGGTTATGGTGACTGGATCCCACCTCAAGTTCTTCCTGGTTTTCCAAATACTTGGTGGAACCTAGAGCGGCACCTTGAACCAAAGAAATCTAAATGGTTGTTCAACATCGCCACAGACCCATATGAGCGCCGTGACTATTCTGACGAAAGACCGGACATTGTGTACGAGCTGATGGCCAGACTGGCATTCTATAATCGCACTGCAGTGCCGGTGAGGTATCCATCGGAGGACCCACGGGCTGACCCCAACCTGAGCGGAGGGTGTGGCTGCCGTGGGTAGAGGATGAGGAAGATGAGGAAGATTGGGAAGACAACCAGCATACAGAGCAAAGTGACTGGAGAAAGAAACTTAAAATGTCCCAAAGCATGTCCTTACTCAAGAGTCTTCAGTCCAAAATTATGTCCAATTGGATATAAAAAGGACACGATGAACAAACACCACAAGACAATGATGAAATGTGAACCTAAACTTCTTTAAACACATTTTTTTTTTTTTTTTTTTAAGTGGGTAGTCTTGGCTGAGAAAGCAATGTTTCTCTGCACTTTGACCTGGTGGTGTTACTTGCTGGTTGTCATGGAGATAAATACTGTGCTGCGCAACTTTGTGGGAAAAGGAATACAAGATCTATGTACACAAACATGTGCCAGTCCATATGCTAAACGGGTTTCAAAGTGCACCTTTAAAGAGAATGTTTTTTGCTTCTTATAGTGGACTTGTTCCACAAAAGAAGTGTTTTAGCTGAGAAAATCCTGATGAATACAATGAATCCACTCGTGGTTTCTCATTTTACACTTTATTTTTACCTGCTCTTCACTCAACATCAACTAATAATTTCCTCTCTGTATTAGCTAAATATGGCTGCGTTATAGTGGCGCACATGACCAAAGTTGGCAATGCTCAGAAGGCTAATCTGTCTGTGGTACAAAACTACCTCTGCTGATCTAATGTGAAAGACTTACTGACAGTTTTGCATTGTGGTAATTTCACCACCATGAAAACACATGCATATGTTCGGCTTTTAATACATTTGAAACCCACATTTATGTCTCATTGTTTTTTTTTTTTTATAGTGTGGGTGAAACTTGCAGCAAATGGCATTGTAAGTTTGTTTTTGCACCTACAAATACATGCACATTGACTCATGACACTCATCCGGGATCCTGGAGGGTAGAAAACAATGGCTTTTTAAAATATTTTTTGTTTTATTTTTGAGCATGATGATTCAATGCATCAATTCAAAAATGTTATTTGCCTGTTCTAATCTAAAGAAATGTATTTTGTCAAAGTTAAAATGTAGATTATGATTAAACAGGAACTAGAACATCCCCGCCTCTCCCACAACCTGTGGTTTGTGGTAATTTTGAAAGCCACCGTTTTACACACATTTGCAGGTGCTTAGAAAAAAATAAATCAACTGGCCACATAACTTCTTGTTTTTAAGCACATTCTTAATTTTTGTCTCTTTGTGACTGAAGCTCAGAATCCCATAGCCACGCATATTGCTTAACACTGGCTTGCAAAAGCTGGGCTTGGTACAAGAAGTGGCAGAACTGAAACATTTTGCTTCATTTCCTTACTTTAAAGTTGAATGTCAACACCCATTCACGCTCTGTTTCCTGTATCAAAAGGTACCACACAGTTCTTTCTTTCAGTATTTTTCCTAATGACTGTGGTATAATGTTGGTTCTTGCCATTTTGGTTCTATCGCCTGGACTAAGCTATGGTAAGTGCTTTTATAATGCCAGAAAATATCAAAATTTCCACTAATCCTATTCCATTTGTTGCAGGTTTTTGGAAGCCCGGTAACACCATGTGCAAGGCGATAGAAAGCACACATCACACTTGTTCTGTGACTCAGGGGGGAAATGCTTTCTTACAAGTTATAACCAATGCTTCCGGCCTTCAAGTACATTTTAAGAAACAGTTTTTGACTGGAGGGTCTGAGGAGGTGCTGACGATTAAAAAAGGAGAATTGAAGATACGATATGATTCATTCAGAAACCGGACTGAGGCATTCATGGACAATGGGACAATTAAAATTCAAAATGTGAAGTGGGAAGACGCAGGAAAATACAACGTTGAGATTTTTCACTCAAATGGAACTCATATAAACAAATTCGATATGACACTTGAAGTGAAGGGTAAGTGTCTCCAAGTAGTAGTGTCTCATAGTAGTTTATTCCAACACAGAAAGTCTCCAAATGAATGAATGATAAATCAGCAAGCTCAACTTAAACATGTTACAGATTTCAGTTATGAAGTTGTGAAGCAGTGACACATTGTGGTTTTGTCTAGGAAATGCAAAGGGAAAATGTTTCAGGTAAATTTAACTATATAAAACTGTGAATAAATCCTATTTAGAAATAAAAATAAATACTTAGATGGATGACCAAAGAACCGAGATGTGACTCACTATCATGCAAAAAAAAAAAAAAGCTTTTCAAAATAAAATAAGGAGATGGTACACAATTCTTTGCTTTTATACATGGCTTTTTCAACTCTAATACCGATTTTGATATTTCATCAACCAATATCAATATCAGTTGAACCAATATCATAGAACCGAGACCCGATCAACACCGATATCTGATAACTACTGGATCAGGCATGAAAACACAGTTAAATTAATTACAGAAAAAACTGACCTCATGCCAAGTGGTCAAGAAGCAGATTTTGAGGACCAGAAAATCCAATCAAAATGGATAAAACGTTCCAACTGGGGCATAACCCTACAAGGAGTAATTGGGTTTATGCAAATGGTTCAGTTTATCAATTACATGCACTATATTAATCACTACTTTACTAACAATTAATTTTTCATTGTTCCTGCAGCAAACCCATGGCCTTATGTTGTGTTTGCCTGTTCTTCTGTGGGAGCTTTTCTGGTGATCGTCCTCATATCAGTTTGTATCTGCAGAAAAGTCAAGGCACGCAAACAGCCAGGTGAGAGTGTGAATTTAAAGACTTGTTTTTTTATGTATTTAGTATAAAAAAAGGACAACAGCAATAGATCAATAATTTAAAAACCCAAATTGATCTGAAATGCCTTGGAAATTAACAGATCTATTGACTTCCTGTTCAGAACTGCAGCCTTGCCACTTCATTGTGAAAGTGATCTGTAAGCAGACTTTAGATTACTAATTTAATCTTTTGGAAAGAGGTGTCATGGCAAGTTTAAGCTTTACATGTTTTATTCAGAACCACATTTTTTGGGGTACTTGTATGTAGAAACAGATGAATGGGCAGGGGTAGGTTGTAGGTGAAAAATTATATATTTTTGGGCTCTCGAGCATTAGTTGCAGGACAAGACATGATTACTCAAACATACTTGAATTAATCCAATTACAACCTTGTGTAAAGTAATGATGAGAGAACACTTACAACCTGGCTAAAACTCAGAGAAGTAGATTTTTCATAAAAAGTCCTTTAAAGTGCATATGACAGGTTTGTCTACATTTTTAGTAAAACATAGAAAACAGGATTATGAATAACATGTAAGCTGTTTTGGTTGTTTTGGTGAAGTTTATTATCGTCTTTTGCCCAGTAAATATGACACATGTTACCTAGCAACCACAGTGTAACTAGGCCAAAATCAATATAAATAACACAAGAATGAAAATGTAACAATTTATTATAACTTATAACACTTTAATTTTGTTAAATTATTGTTTAAACTCGAGGAATCTGTGTAAATTTTGTTTAAATTGTCTTTCCAGGGGATGGATTATATTTTAGAGCTCAGATTACTTCCTGTCATTATCTACTTTACAAAAATGTTACAATCTGTCAAATGGGCTTTAAATCATTTTGAAGTCAGAAATATTGACATGCTCTTTTTGCACAGGTGCAGTGATATGAATGACGTTGTTCCATCATCCAAACAAGAATTTAAAATCTGTAACATTTCATAAACTCAGAAGAATTATTGTCATACAGACACTTGGGATGAAGGAAAGTGTGCTTTTGGGAGTGAATTGATTAGTTACGGTTTTGTGTCTTTCAATTACACAGTCATCCACACGAGGCAACGCAAAGCCACAGAATGATTTTTTTTTTTTTTTTGCAATTGATGTGTTGTGCATTTTTTTATTACACGATAATTTATTTTCTTTTTCATTTGCACCAGAAGTGTTTTACCAACAAATGTTATTTTAATTTTCTGAAGAAACCACAACAGCGGGATTCTAATTTAAGCGTAATTGGAATGTAAATCTGATTTCGAGTCAAGTGCAAAAAATCTCTAAAAAATTTGGATTTATACGTTGTCTCTGACAAATAAAGACTGAGCAAGAATAAATATGATTTTATTTTTTTGTACAAAGATTTTATGCATCTCTTATGAGAGAAATGTATTCTTTGTATTTGACTTTTCCAGCAATGAGTTTGAATAAAACATGTATTCTCGAATAGGCTTGCCTTTGATTGGGTCACATGGTGATTTCACATGCATCTCCATGAAGACAGCAGGTGTCACAGTTAAACTTTAACCTTAACATTCAAAAGTCACATTACTTTTTCATGATATCGGCTTAATTATGCACAATATTTATTTTATAGAGTTGAGGTTCTTAAGGTTTCAGTGAATACAGCAGGCCGTTACAATAGTCTAACCTACTGGAGACAAATGCATGAATACATTTCTCCAAGTCAAACTTTGACACTATACCTTTGACTTTAGCAATGTATTTAGATGTTAAAAAGCCGCGGAAGTTTTTGACTTCATGTGACCGTTAAAGTTCAATATGTTAGAGATTCACCACACTGTTCATAACACTTTGACAAAGTTGTTGCTGAGGCACCTGATAGGGCTGTGTATGGCCTGATATATTTATACATATTTTATATATTATCGTAAAATAGTATGCATTGATTCCCCCCTGCCTTTACCAAGAACAACTGATGTATGGATAGTTTACATTTTCAACTTTGTAACATCAGCCTTGTATTACACAACCTTTGACTTATTGACCAAGTCGAGAAAATGTACAAAAAAAAAGAAAAATAAATAGAAAAATACCAAAATATTGTTTTCAACATGTTTTTGAGTACAGCCTTCCTTAAAATCAATGTGAAAATGTAACTTTGTTGATGTAGAATAGCAAAATTCAGAAGAATTTTATTTGCATAATGTTTTTGATGTACATTGGACACATGCAAGTGTTCAGTGAATAAGTATTTATTTTAGTTCAATAGTTTCACCCTTAAAGCAGCAGTCCTGTATAGATTTGTGTATTGTCACGATATATCCTGATACCGAAGCATCAAGTACAGCCCTAGCACCTGAAATGTTTTGTTGCAAAACATTTGGGTCTTTTTTAAAAATGCCAAAATTTAGTGACTAAATCAGACAGCTGTGCACTGTCTGAATCTAATAAAGAGACATATTTTATTTCTCATTGATAGTCAAATGCAGTGCTTGACTGTGCTTAGCTGGTCCACTCCACTTTCACTTTGTTCTTAAGCTTTAATTGCGGCAAAAAATTAATGCATGTGGGTTTTAACCATGTGCTGAAGGATTTATGAGAGCTTACTTTATTTTTTGCAAAATGAAGATCAAGTACTTTTACTTATGCTGTTTTATTTCACTTCATTTCATTCTTTCATTCTGTCACTCATGTCTTGACTTTGTACTTGTACTTGTACTCATGTAAATCGCTGATATGGGTCAGAATTTTTTTTTCTTATATAAAGTGACTTTTTTGGAGCTCATGTGTTTTATGGTAATAATTAATGGCCAGTAGAGGGCGACAGAGGAAAAAGTCTTGTAGAATCACCAAACCTTTAAACTTATGACACTAGAAACACACATGAGAATTAAGTAAATCTTATTCCAATAGAGAGAAAATATAACTATTACCTAACTAACTAATATAATAGTGTAAATAGAACACAATACATTGATTATTACATCAACCTGATATTATAAAGGAAATGGTAAAATGTAGGTGCCAAGACATTTTATAAATGGTTCTAAATTCTTATTAAAACAGAGCCTAATGAGATTTGTAAAAATTTCTGTTTGTAATCTCTGAAAAAGAGACTTGTCTTTCGTTTGTGTGAAAGATGAAGTGAAAAACAGAAACACTTCCTTTTTTCTTGGGTCTAAAATAAGCGTCCTCTCAGTCTTCATCATTGATTCAGCCTCAGAACGCTCACAGGACAGCACTGAAGGACCGTCTCACTGTGATGGGGACAGAGAGACATGGGACCAGTGTGGGCTCTGCTGCTGCTGCTCCACATCACTCAAAGTGAGACTAATTATTATTATTATTATTATTATTATTATTATGTATTTATTTTTTTACATTTCTTTGACTTACTAAATAGATGTATTTTGTTAAGTCAGTTACTGTATATGAAGTGTATTTACTGTGGTTCAACTTTCACAGACACTGAGGGTTTTTGTGATGCCAGAGTGAACAATGCTCAGTGCTATGGAGCTCTGGGAGGAACCATTGAAATCCAACTAATGGACATTGGCTCAGCAACATACAAATGTCAATGGAAAAAGAATAAACAAAACATTTTTGTTTGGCGAAAAAATGTTGTTCAAACAAATAAACTTGAAAACAGATCTGTTTTTAATGCCAGCACTGGAATAATTCAAATACAAAACTTAACATATAATGACAATGATTCATACAGTCTGGAGTTTAACAATAAGGACGGAAAACAAACAAAAAAGACATTACACAAACTCATAATTGAAGGTAAATAAGAAATAACTCTATCTACATTGAACAATTATATTTACTATTGTCTTGAATATATATTTGTTGTTGTCCCTCCAGCTCCAGTGTCCTTTGTGCTCCTACAACATAAGTATCTGTCCAACGGAGAAGTGAGGGCAACATGCACCCCTCAGAGAGGCGACAGTCTTGAGTACAGCTGGACTCTAAACGGACACAATCTCACAGACTCAGAGCTTCTTTACAAAAACAGCGAAAACAACATCACTCTGAGACAAAACACAGCGGGACGACTGAGGTGCTCCGTCAAAAACCACATCAGTCAAGAATTTAAGGAGATTAACTTTTCTGCGTGCGGTGTGTTTAAATTAAAATTTATTTTAAGCTTCCTGTTTTATCCAACTTTTTAGGAACATTTCCCTGTTCAGAATATAATATATTATAAATTACTTAAGAAAGTAATGGCTGTGATAGATGTGGGTACTATTTAGTGTATCCTTGAAGATCGTATAGATAGATAGATACACAGAAACGAAAATACTGTAACCCAGGTCAAGGTTGTCAGCAGCTTAAAAACATACATACAAAAGTATACTTATGCTTTACTTGTTTTATGTATTTTATGTAGTTAAATCTTACATTTAAGATCCACATTGTAAGATATAATAAAAAATATAGGCAGAAAATTTTAATCCCTAAAAAACATTTGTATTTTGTGAGTTGTGTTTTAAATGTCTATTTCCAGTGAGAATTACAAGTGATTATTATTGTGGCTAAACCTTCACAGATTGCGATGCCGGGGTGACCGATGCTCAGTGCTATGGAGCTCTAGGAGGAACCATTGAGATCCAACTGATGGACAGTGGCTCAGTGACCCACAGATGTCGATGGAAAAAGAATAACAAAATAATTTTTGAATGGAAAAACAATGCTGTCAGAACAAATAAACTTGAAAACAGATCTGTCTTTAATGCCAGCACTGGAATAATTCAAATACAAAACTTAACATTAAGTGACAGTGATTCATACAGTCTGGAGTTTTATAATAAGGAAGGAAAACAAACAAAAGCAACTTTACACAAACTCATAATTGAAGGTAAATAAGAATTATCTCTATCTGTATTGAACTTCTTTATTAATTATATGTACAATTATCTTGAATTTGTTGTTGTCCCTCCAGCTCCAGTGTCCTCTGTGCTCCTACAACATGAGTGTCTGTCCAAAGGGGAAGTGAGGGCGACATGCGCCCCTCAGAGAGGCGACAGTCCTGAGTACAGCTGGACTCTAAACGGACACAATCTCACAGACTCAGAGCTTTTTTACAAAACAGTGAAAACTACGTCACTCTGAGACAAAACACAGCGGGACGACTGAGGTGCTCCATCAAAAACCACATCAGTCAAGAATTTCAGGAGATTAACATTTCTTCATGTGGTGAGATATATATACTGTATATATATATATATAAGTTAAAGAAGTTTATATTTCTACTTGTGGTGAGTTTAAACCTATCAAACAATTGTTTCATATATTTTTGCTATCTTCCTCTAGCACACACACAAACACACACATACACTATTTATATATATATATATATATATATATATATATATATATATATATATATATATATATATATATATATAAACCTGTTTTTTTTGTTTTAACACAGCAGATCATTGGCCTGTCATAGTTCGTTCATTGGTGTTTGTTTTGATTACAATTGCATTCATTTGGGTTCTGAAGAGAACAATAGCAAAGGTATTCAAAAGATCCCCTTTTTTATAATGTCAATTAATTAATGAATGTATTCATTCTTGATTTAATTTGTATTTGTATTTGTAGATGAAAGTTTTTACAGAAGTCAATTCGCGAGTGCAATGGACACCAACAGTTTCAGTGGTCAACTCACAGCCAGAGTGTCAGACTGATGTTCTTCTTTGAGGTGTCAGTGATGTCATGGAAAATGTAGAAATCTTTATTGCTTTATATGACCAATACTTTGTAGTCTGTAAACTTAGACTGCTTTGTAGTGCACAGTAACATAATATAATATATATATTTTTAAATGTTTGACATTTTTTACTGATAATTATTTTCTGTAATTTTGAAGATTTCTGTGAACACCCTGAATCTAGATTTTGTGACGTAACTTTTCCACAGAAAGTGTATTTTTTTATAAAAACAATCAAATATTAGCAAGCGCTACATGAAAAGTAGTGTTTAGTCAGTGTATATTAGCTTTGTTCAAATGTTTGCCTACATTTTGTATTAATAAAACACTTGATCAGATATTTGTGTGGTAATGCTCACTCCTCATTGTCGATTAAGCTATAAAAACTTTCAATAGTGTCATAAAAACATTGAAATAGAGCTTTTTTCCTATGGATGTGTTGATTCTTTGTCTAAAAATGATTCACATTATGAAACATGTCTACACAGTAATGCAGGAATGTTTTTTTTAAACATATAAAAACAAAAAAACCCAACAACTTCAATTTCTTTTTAAAGAATTTTCTAGGCATTAGTCTTTTTAAGGAGACATGTTTGGTTCACCTCACTGTGAAGCGCTTTGTGACAATACACCAACTAAAGATTATAGTATTATAAGTAAGAGTTTGCAGATTTCAGTAAAATTGGTGAGGTTATTAAACAAACAGCAAAACTTGAAAAAAATAATTTATCTGGTATGTAGAAACTAAATAACTATTTTTGAGCAAGAAATGAAACCTGAATCAATAAATAAACAAACAAAAAAAAAGTAATAAAATTCAATGTTACGTATTCGGGGCCCATCAACAGTGTTTTTACCTGGGGCCCAGAATTTAGCGCTATGCCCCTGTTCTTTAGCAATCACAGGTGAAAACGGGCTTTTTTATGCATCAGCTGCAGAACAGTGCAAGATTACTCAAATATGTGTGAATCAATCTGAATACAACATCGAGTAAACTAATGTTGAGAGAATACTGTTTGTTAAAAACTCGGTCAATGTCCCATTTAGAGCAAGTTTGTATTTATTTTCATAGTGTTGTGCAGAAGTTGGACAGACTTCTTTGCACCCTACAGAAGCCAGGTATTTACTCCTCACATGTGAAGATTTTTAAGTTAAGCAAAGGAGGTTTTATCGTTATCAGTATCTGCATCTGTTGATACGGAATGATTTTAATATCAGTAAAACACCTGCTGGTTTTTGACACTGATGTTTTTAAGAGAGGTTCCTCAGTCTGTGTCTACACGTGTCAGTTTCAGTTTGTCCTCAGAGCAAAGACGATCTTGAACTGACTGAAGAGTATAAATAAACAAACAGTTAAGCTAAAAATGTATCACAATTATGCTAAATATTATTTTTTAATCTCAAATGCCTTTTTTTATTAGGTGGAAAGGTGAATTCATGAATTTGTGAGCCTTGCTTTGGATTTTTAAATTATACTATGAGATAACTTTAGATATTGGTCACAACAAGAGGCTAAATATGATTATAAAAAATATATCTGCACAGACTCTTTCTGAGAACTGCTTTTGACCAATTTATGCCTTTGTTTGCCACTAGATTATTCCTATTCATGTTGGCGTGCAGTTAGTTTCTACTACTTTCAAGTAAATGTGCTAATATAAGGGATTTTAACCACACGCCATGTAAAGATGATTACTCAGACAACACTGTGAAATGTTATCTTGCCTGAATATAAATGTTGTTTCATCTTCTCACAATAGAGGTTATGCAGGTGACCTCACAGCATTCTAAATGTTCATGCTGAGTGGCAAGGATGCATTAGAGTCAATGGAGAGAAAGGACATTTTCTCTTGTAAGAGTTCAATAAACGGCTAAAACAGGACAAATAAACTACAGTTTGATAACAAATTCAACCACAACAAGTCTACTGAGCATAGGTTTGTAACTGACATGTAAAAAGAGAAAATCAAGTCAACAGTTGTAGCAAAGCAGATAAACTTTAGCTTCTCACATTTCAGACATTAAAATTACACACAATTAAACTTATTACCTTTTTCTTCTTAAAAATAAGTTTTGAGTCCATTTGTTGCCATTAAAATGTCCTAAATCATCAACTGTTTTTAGCAGACAAGCTTGTAGCAAACAAGCCGTTGCCACGACAACAAAGAAATACATTGAAGAAATGCCACTCATTCAAAGTTGCTAAGCATTTTTGGAATAAAATTAAGTCACCTGCATAACCTCTATAAACAATCACATAAAAGAATTACGACAAAAATGGGCTGTGTGGACGGAATTTCAGTTGGCTTGCGATTGTTCAAAAATGCTAACTTCTGTACATACAACCATTTCCTGTTAGCGTTAGCATTTAGACACAATTATGTCTCTTTTAAACACAGAAGTGTCTCTGATGAAATATTCCTCTAATATGTAAGTCTTTAACATGTTTTCTGTAACATTCACCACAACTGTCTGATCTAAAGTATTATTAGTTTAACTGATGGATGAAATCTCATTGAAGAGTATTGAACAGGAATTGTTGTATGTACAGGATGTAGTATTTTAAACAAAACAAACAACTGCACTCAGCCAATTTGACAAAGCTTCATGTGAACAGTATGAATGCAGCCTTACTGTTTTTATTGTTTTGTTTTTTGTATTTTTTTGTCACAACAATTGACTCTGTGCATGGAGTTGTTCATTTTCAATTGGTCCTTTGATAAAGTTTTCTCCTGATTTGTAAAACAGCACAACTCATTGTTCACTGTCGGATCTTATAGTATTATTTTATTTTAAGCTGAAGTCGTGAAAACCTCATAGAAATAAACTAAACAGGAAATGAACATGCCAGCAATATGCTAGCATTTTTGAAAATAAGCAAGCCAACTGAATTTTTGTGCACAGAGCCAATTTAATGCCACATTTTGACCATTATTCAAATTTTTCCTCTAACAGTTTCAAAGCTGTTATATCTAGATCGTTACTCTGACAACCAGGCCTACTTTTACATATTAGTAACTGTTTCCCCAAATACTGGTTTACTGTTTTGTATAGTAATTTTGTATAATTTTTTTTTTTA
The DNA here is from genome assembly GCA_038363315.1 of Mugilogobius chulae. Lineage (NCBI taxonomy): Eukaryota > Metazoa > Chordata > Actinopteri > Gobiiformes > Gobiidae > Mugilogobius > Mugilogobius chulae. The sequence goes on from CM076400.1 coordinate 33,748,597, forward strand.
ACTCATAAGTTGTGTGGTAATAGTTAACGTCCAGTAGAGGGCGACAGAGGAAAGAGTCTTGTAGAACCACCGAACCTTTAAACTTCTGACATTTAAAACACACATGAAAATAAAGTTAGTTTTTACTTATGTCAGTAAAGAGAAAACAGAACTAATGCCAATAACTCTAATATAATATTGTAAATAAAACACATTACATTGATTATTACATCAACCTGATACTATAAAGAAAATGGTAAAATATAGCAGTCCCTAAATAGTTCATAAATGGTTCTGAATTCTTATTAAAACAGAGCCTAATGAGATTAGTAAAAGTTTCCGTTTTTAGTCTCTGACAGAGGGAAAGATGAAGTGAAAAACAGAAACACTTCCTTTTTCCTTGGGTCTAAAATAAGCGCCCTCTCAGTCTTCATCATTGATTCAACCTCAGAACGCTCACAGGACAGCACTGAAGGACCGTCTCACTGTGATGGGGACAGAGAGACATGGGACCAGTGTGGGCTCTGCTGCTGCTGCTCCACATCACTCAAGGTGAGACGAATATTTTTTTTTACATGTAAACTCTGGATTTAGATTTGTTAAGACAGCCATGTTATTATAAACTGAGCTAGAATTTTACACATATAAGGTAAAAGAAATATTTCGTTAGCGTTTTAATTTATTCGACTTACTAAATAGATGTACTGTATTTTGTCAAGTCTGTTATATGAAGTGTATTTACTGTGGTTCAACTTTCACAGACGCTGAAGGTTTTTGTGATGCCAGAAAGAACGATGCTCAATGCTATGGAGCTCTGGGAGGAACCATTGAGATCAAACTGATGGACAGTGGCTCAATGACATCCAGATGTCGATGGGCAAAGAATAACAAAATCATTTTTGATTGGAAAAACAATGGTGTTCTAACAAATGAACTGAAAAACAGATCTGTTTTTAATGTCATCACTGGAATAATCCAAATACAAAACTTAACATATAGTGACAGTGATTCATACAGTCTGGAGTTTCCTAATAAGGAAGGAAGACAAACAAAAAAGACTTTACACAAACTCATAATTGAAGGTAAATAAGAATGAACTCTAGCTACATTGAACTTCTTTATAAATTAGATGTACAAATGTCTTGAATATATATTTGTTATTGTCCCTCCAGCTCCAGTGTCCCATGTGCTCCTGCTCCCTGAGTGTCTGTCCAAAGGAGAAGTGAGGGCAACATGCGCCCCTCAGGGAGGCGACAGTCTTGAGTATAGCTGGACTCTAAACGGACAAAATCTCACAGACTCTGACCTTCTTTACACAAACAGTGAAAACAACATCACTCTGAGACAAACACAGCGGGACGACTGAGGTGCTCCGTCAAAAACCACATCAGTCAAGAATTTCAGGAGCATAACATTTCTTCATGTGGTGAGATATATTTATTTCTGTTTAAGAGTATTTACTACAAACATTTTAAAATAGATAATCACATTTTCAAGGCTTATCATAAAATTTAAGAAGACCCAACTGATAGATTAGCTTTGCAAAAGTAATCACCAAGTACTTTCCCAGTCTCAATCTGATTTACTAATATACAGCAGTATTTGTATTTTTACATTCTAACATGTATCTAACATTATTTCCTGTCTGTAGGATACACATTCATAAACTGCACATTAAATGGGACACAAAAATCAGATTGGGTTTATGAAGCCAATAACAGTTTATGCCTTGAACAAACTACAACTGTACCCATCACTTCAGTGGGTAAGATCTCATTCACCAGTCAAAGTGTTTCCACCAGTGACCAAAGCCCTGCTGTTGGCGCTTGGTACCTTCGTAAGTCAATACTAACCCACTAACAAGACTAAGCAATTCAGTTTTTGTTTTGTATTCACATTTGCCCAGAGTTTTCTCACACTGCTTTTGTTTGCAGAACATTGGCCCATTTTGGTTGGTATTCTAGTGGCTTTGCTGATTACTTGCATCGCACTAATTTGTGTCCTGAAGAAGTGCAAGAAAAAGACAAGTATGCAAGCAATTATGTTTTTATCATATTACACAAAATGTACTCGTAATTGACCATATTGCATATTTACCATATTACAAGTCCTACCTCTTATGGTGTTCTTTACTTTTAAGAAACAAATCACTTTGTACAGCATAGAGTATTCACCTTATTATGCACCGCCCATTTTTCTTGGTAGCACACTTCCTGTCTAGCTCTGCTAAAGTAGCTAACATGTTTACTAGTCGGTTTTGCTGGGTGATCTCAAATAGATATGAAAACAGTTAAAATAAACACATGTTTGATTGTGACTATGGTAACTTAGGCTGAACATGACTAAATAGGAAGTGTGGTGCCAAGAAAAGTGAGCAGGGCAGAATCAGATGAATAGAATGAAGCTAGATTTTGGGTCAGATTTTTAGATGGATTTGCATCTTCACAACTTCATGGAAATGTCACTTAAGTGTGACCTTTATAACAATTTTTTAGATGGTAAAGTCCAACATCTAATGAAGAACTTTAACACACCTAATCAGAGTGGACAGCCAGCACCAGCCTAGGCTGCTTTGACACAGCTTTTAAAAATTTAAAAAGATGACAAACATACTTTATCGACACATTTAATTAATTCATTTTTATTTTGTGTCTGTGGCCTGAACTTTTTTGACATGTTTTAATATTGCATAAGATTGTAAATTCCTTTAGTGTGCAGTGGGCTTAAGCATAAACATTTGAGCACCTATTTTAGCACTACATAAATTCTACCCAAATTGGTTGCATTATTACCATGACAACATTCTATTTGCAGATGAGGAAGATGATCAGGAACTGACCTACGCTGATGTCAGGATTTTGAGACAGCCGGAGCGAATGCCACAGACGTCTGAGGGGGAAGTTGAATATGGTCAAGTGAAGTTTTCAAACCAAAGTCCGCACATTTCTGTGGCAGAAGATAATGCTTGTATTTATGCCAAGGTTCGTAGGTAATCCTCACGGTTTAACAATAACAATGAGCTGCAGCAATTTCAGTCTTCTTTTTAAAGTAGGGATTTGTGGTTCAATGTTAAAATGTATTTTAATCTTGGATATAGTTATTTCTGAGCTCCTTGTAAGAACCTCAATATCGGTTACTTCTTAATTTCACATACATTTTACCAACCCAAAGTGCTTCACAGAATATAACCTACATCTTAACCGAGGCCTTCCATTTCTAATGTTATTTTCGTTCATTTGTGTAATGTTTTTTCTTTAATATCGTGAACATCCTTTTTATAATGCAATATTGTTTGGTTTATTTAGCTAATAATAATAAATTATTCTTGCTATTAGAGTAAGGTATTTACTTGAATCACTTTTTGAAGAAACTGTAGTTTTCAGATTATAGTATTTTTACCTGAGAAAATCTCTGAGTAAAACTTTTTTGTAGACATTAAGAAATTATTTGAATTTGTTTCTTTAGATATACCTTTGTTTTTCAAAGTTTTATATTTATCTTTCAATCCATTCCATTTAGTATCAATTTTTGTGCATTTTTATAATGTTTTTATTGCCTTCACTTCAAATTACAATAAGGAGTTCATTTACATTGTGCAGAACTGAAAAGATGTAAAGCTTTTGATCCTTTTGCACTCATATTACTATTTAAAGATGCACATACTGTATCACATTTGTACTTTACCTGAATAATATTATTTTGGGAGCTTTAAAGGGGCACTGTGTAAGATTGAGAGGAATTTTAATTATCACATATAGTCCACAAACATTTAAATCATATTTATTCTTTACAACATGAATACTTAAGAGAGCACTGTTAAGCACTCCACATCAATTGTGATACATTTATACGTATTTGAAATGTTTTATTACGGGCCGGAATATGGATCATTGACGCTAGAGAGCAGCATGCTTAATAGGCAAAATGCATGTGAAAGGCTCCCTCTAGTGTTCAAAAGTGGAAATCACTTTGTTTGTTTGTTTTTCTTACATAGTGCCCCTTTAAAGAAAGACATTTTAACTTAAGTTGCATTTTGACTACTGGCCTGTGCTTGCAATACAAACTCATACCCACACAACGCACATTTTTTTGTTGTTTTTTTGTTTATGTATGTGGGTATGAGTGCTAAAATACTGTATGTGTTTATTGAGATTTTTTGACACATTGGTCCCCTGAGAAAGTTATGTTTAATTTGGAAATGGGAAGTTATGTGTTAAATGTGCGTGTTTGTTGAAAACCAACCGCATTGCTTCAGTGAATGTGACAATGATGAGATAATTTCTTCTGCTAGCACAGGCTTTTTAACATGTAGTTGCCGTCTTACGGCTTATACTACTAAAATAAAAACTTCTTTCACAAAAACATGTACCAAAATCTAAACTTTCATTTTTTGCAATGGCTTAAGTTTCATGATTGATTTAAAGGTCAAAGGTGGATTGCTCTTCGCCATCATTCAGGTAATTCAGAGTCATAAAGTGTTTATGGCCGTGATAGTTGCAGTGTCCTCAAACAAACCACCTGCGGCTGAACTCTGACTGACATGAGCAAATAATTGACAGCAGACGCCAAGTGCAACAGCCGAGGCTCGCACGACGCCCTTTGGGATCCCATCAATTACTTTGTTTCCAAACACTGATAGCAATAATCTCTTTGACAGCTCCGAGAAATGGTTGAAGAAATAAAATAAGACACGATCGATTTGACCACCAGCTTTGTGTCAATGCAAGAACAGGTGATTTTGCTTCTTTCATGTGACCTGACACATCACGCAGCTATAAAAAATATCATGTGATCGTATCTCTTAAAGCAGTCTGACAGTGCTGGAATAAACTATGATCTGGAATTAATTAACCATTATCTCATGTTGCTTCCATCGTAAAAAATAAAAATGAAACAGTATCAAACAGACAAAGAAAAAGCAAAGAATTACACACTGAAACTGTAACATTTTAATTGTTGAAAAAATAATAGAAAATACAATTTACACTATCTAACCATGTTTTTGCAGTTTTTCAGTTATTGGATATATGTTTACTTCAGTCATTACTGTTCACACTCCAAACAGACACAAAAGCACATATAACAGGCACATATTAAACTTCTATTTTTGTCGACCTTGACTCATGTGATTGAGTAATATACAGCTGCAGTCAGGATGTGGCCGCTTATCACAATATCTGTGATTAGGAGGATGGAAACTTTTGGTTGCAATTTCCTTGTTTGTAACGACACTAAGCTAAAACTAAAATGTGCACACATATTTTTAAAGAAACTGACGAGGGTGTTATGACGCACCTTTTAAATGTTGTGTCATTACCACGTTCAAAGCTTTAGGATGAAGGCAAAATGTAATGATTTTTAAATGTTTATTGCAAAATATATATATACACATATATACCACTGTAGAAATGTTAGTTTGCCTTTCTACTACGAAATAAACAAAACAAAAACCAATCACTTTAGAATAACTAAATTGGACTTAATAAAACATGAAGACATAACTGCTCAAGAATAAATGATGAATTAATATTTGAGAGCGTTTATTAAGGCATAGTTATTACTTAAAGAGAGATCAAATTTGTTCATGGTTGGGACGTTAGTTAAGTTGTAATTAAGTTGTAATGAATCCCAAAATCTTGATAAACATTTTTTGCACGTCTTTATTTGTGCTTTATTAAAAAAAAATGTTAGTGTAGTTATTGTAAAGTGTTTCCATAACATTTTTCTATTTTCAAAATTGTGTTTGAGCGTCACAAAAAGTAAATTTTGTAGCAAAGCCTGTCAGACATGAGCAGAATTGTGCCTCCATTTCAGTGGGTGTTTACAGATTTTAAAGGGTGATTACAAAATACAGTAAGTGAAACTCTACTATATCTACACTGAAATCTACACACATATTTTCATCTTATGTGGTCTGAAAAATGATCAGTGCAAAAGGAACATTGAGTTTGTATCAGAAAAAAAAAATGAAGTGCCTGTTAAGTAATAGAAATTCCTCATTTTTGTGTTTTAACAGAAACAAAAAAACATTTACAATAGAGACATCCAGTGCTTTGCCAGTCTATGCGATGTCATTGTTACCTAGTATTCCTCTGATACTGTATCAGATAAAATGTCTTGGCGAGGGCTGGAGGAGATACGAGAGTCCGCGGGCCCCCCCAGCGCCGGTGGGGTGGGCGTGGTCGTGGACGCCTGCTGGGAATGCTGCTGCCTTTTCCGAGTTATCTTTCGCTCTTTGGCGCGTCTGTTCTGAAACCAAATCTTTATCTGTAAAAAATAATAGATAAGTCAGTCAGGGAATCCAAGCATACAAAACAGATCAAACTGGTGAGTGTCTTTATGGGGCAAAACATTAATCTGTCAGGTGCTGTTCAAGTATCCAAAGGTAAAAAAAAACTTATATTGACAACAAATGGAGGTACAAAGCATGCTGGCTTCACTAAAAGTTCTTTATTTGGCTAATGGGACAAGTATGTAGGTACTCTTCAAACTACCTTCATGGTATATTGTTTTCCAGCACCTTTGTATTTAACCTACCTATTTTTGCATTTAAGAGTAACAACTTTTCAAAGAGCCCCCATTATTGTGTCCAATTACTTTTGTTAAAATGTAAGAAGTGAAAGAACAGTTGAAAGTGGGGCTGGGCCATTAATCAAGAAATCGAATCAAATCAAATCATAAATTATTTGGTGATGGGTTTTGAATCAAAAGATCAGAAAACATTTTTTTTTTGTCAGTAAAAATGTGTGGTTTGGAGCAAAAGACAAACTTGAGAATGGAAAATTGATATACAGTTTCAAAAAAATCTAATAAATGGGACTTTTTGTTTTTGTTTTGTTTAAGTTCATTTTCATTTGGTTTTAAAAAGGTTAAACAAAATCAAATTGAAAATCGAGATCATTCAAATATGAGAAAAAAATTGTGATTATATTTTTCCAAGATCGCCCAGCCCTCGTTGAAAGTAAAAACGGTCCGATTGTTTTGCTTAAGTAATATTTCAATTTGTTATTTCAATGGGTTTCATTTGTCATTTTTATGTGTCAACAATCAGAGCAGCGTCTGCACTGATTGAGACACAAACACGTTCCTTTATAAACACACAAGAGTCCTTTGGTAAATTCACACACTGAGCAAGCAATCCAACTGTAGTTTTTGATATTAATGTAATATTACTGCGGCTGCTGCTACTACTACTGCTACTACTACTACTATTGCTACCACTACTACTGCTACTACTACTACTACTACTATTGCTACCACCACTACTATTGCTACCACCACTACTACTACTGCTGCTGCTGCTGCTGCTGCTACTACTACTACTACTACTACTACTACTACTACTACTACTACTGCTACCACTACTGCTACTACTGCTGCTGCTGCTACTACTACTACTACTACTGCTGCTACTACTACTACTTCTACTACTGCTGCTACTACTACTACTATTGCTACCACTACTGCTACTACTGCTGCTGCTGCTACCACTACTACTACTACTAGTACTACTACTAGTACTACTACTACTACTACTACTACTACTACTACTACTACTACTACTACTATTGCTACCACTACTACTACTACTGCTGCTGCTGCTGCTACTACTACTACTGCTGCTGCTACTACTACTGCTGCCACTACTACTACTGCTGCTACTACTACTGCTGCTACTACTACTACTACTACTACTACTACTACTACTACTACTACTACTACTACTACTACTATTGCTACCACTACTGCTACTACTGCTGCTGCTACTACTACTACTACTGCTGATACTACTACTACTCCTGCTACTACTACTACTTCTACTACTGCTGCTGCTACTACTACTATTGCTACCACTACTGCTACTACTGCTGCTGCTGCTACCACTACTACTACTACTACTACTAGTACTACTACTACTACTACTACTACTACTACTACTACTACTACTACTACTACTACTATTGCTACCACTACTACTACTACTACTGCTGCTGCTACTACTACTGCTGCTACTACTACTACTTCTACTACTGCTGCTACTACTACTACTATTGCTACCACTACTGCTACTACTGCTGCTGCTGCTACCACTACTACTACTACTACTATACTACTACTACTACTACTACTAACTCACTACTACTACTATTGCTACCACTACTACTACTACTGCTGCTGCTACTACTACTGCTGCTGCTACTACTACTGCTGCTACTACTACTACTGCTGCTACTACTACTACTACTACTACTAGTACTACTGCTGCTGCTGCTTCTGCTACTACCACGCATCTTTATTTTCCCCAAGGCATTTATGACGTGACACATTAGCATATCTCTCCCAAATTTAGTTACCCAAAATCTTAACCTCAGCCTAAGCCTAATCCTAATCCTACTACTACAATCAATAACAACATGACTAACAATAATTTAAAAAAAAAAAAATCATTTTCATGATAGTGTTTTTCATGACACTCAAAAATGCTTTACTTTTTGCATAATTCAAACAATACAGTTTTATGCAATTTCACTTCCATCTTGAGAATTTGTTCACACAGTCATGTAAAAGTTATTACTTAATTTAACTACTTTAACTACTCATTGTCAAAATACAGAGGATAGAAATATTAACTAGTTCAAGCTTGGCCTGATGCTCTCACATGTCTCTATGGCGATAGATACATTAGCATACCAAGGAAATCAATATGGACAATAGAAGGTGCAAGCAATAGAAATCATAAAGCAGGACATGTATGTTTTCATTCAATTATGTGCTGTCTTTTTAATTTTTAAGTTTAAATCCAAGCAATGATCAATTATAAATTTATTTTATGTGGAAAATAAAACTGTAAATTGGGATTTTTACAAAGTTTTCTGCAAAGGAGGAAGGCTTGCCACTTCCTCTTTTGTCTTCCATTTTTATACTTTCCTTCCAGACTACCCACAGACTTGAAGCAGTGGATTTGAATAGAGAAGTAATATTTGTAAGTAACATTTGTTTTAATGGATTAGTATTTGTTCTTTTAGTATCTGTTCTTCTTTTTAATTAGACACATACTTTATTGAAGTGCTTGATAACAAAGGCAAACATCTAGATCTCGAACACAAACAAAAATAGGCTACAAAATCACCTTTTGTTGAATCAAATCCTCCAGTAAAACATGTGGTACCTTATGTTTTTAAAATCTTGAATCTATAAATTTATTTTTGACAGCTGCCATATCATACTGTCATACAAATACATCTATTTTTACTCAGTATCTGTGAAAAAACAACAACAACCAATCTAGCATAGTGCACCTATAATATTAAAAAGGTGAAAAATTTAATATAAATTAAATAAATTACTTAATGACTTTATATGGCATTATCAGTTCATTCAATGTGAAATTTCCGGAATAGAGTTTGTAAATTGTGAACTTTTCTACAAAAAACAGATGTGATTTCTAAAAATTTGGGAATTTTATCTTTATATATAAAATGAGAAGTAAATCGTGAAGTAGTTGGTAATGGGTTATGATTGTTTAGACATTTCCCCCCCAAATTCTTGTAGGCTAAGGCCTCAATTTACTGCCTCGCTTGTAAACTTTCAAGTGAACGTCGAAGTGAACTTCCGCCTCACATTAGAAAGTGACAAAAGCACTAATGTCTGACACTTTTGTGAAAACTTCTGACTTTATGTTTTATTTTGGATTTCCTTTGAGCTGGAACAAATATGAGTTGCCAACCTCATAGATTTCAATGATGAGTGCAGCCATGATTGTAATAAGAGAAGGCTCACCTGTCTCTCTGAAAGGCTGAGTGCCAGTGACAGCTCGCTCTTCCTCCTCATTGTGATGTATTTGTTGTACTGAAACTCCTTCTCCAGCTCTAGGCGCTGGTGGTCTGTGTACACCACCCTGTACTTGTCCTTGGTGCGTGTTTTCCCCCCTGAATCACAAAGATCTGGAGTTAAGACACATTACTTATGACACAAACATTAACCTATTGTCACTCCAGTGAGTCATGAGTGGTGTTTTGTGAGAACTTAAGACAACCAAAGACGCCTGGAGCCATGTTCAAATTCAGGCGCCACTTAAAATCTCATCAACCAAATTAATCACGTTAACTATAACTAATGTAAAGACTCACCGCTGCATTGCATCAGTGGCTGCGCTTATCTCTGCCTGTGGGGTTTACATAGCTATTTACACAGGCAGCTATTCATTGACACATGTCCACACACACTTAGGAGAAAGAGCTGGGACTGACTCAGAGCTATTGATCGCAAATCTTAACTGGGTGACAACATCGATCCGGTTGTAGGAGTAAACGAGATGACAAACTATTAATATTTTTCTCCATGGTTGGCTTAAGCGGTCTTTAAGTGTTATCTAGGTGGACCCAACACCCTCAGTGGACAGAGAGGGTGGGGAACAAGCTGCAGACTCTGTGGCCTCCACTGTTAGCTTGCATTGACATCTCACTCGCTGGCGGAAGGGAGAGGCCGCAGATTTGATGAATGTGTGTGTGTGAGTGTGTGTGTTTTAGACCTCTGTCTTAATAGTGCAGTGTGTCTGTAAAAAAAAAAAAAAGGGAAATAAGCTGAACAGGAAAATGTGTGTTTGAGCATCTGTCATATTTGTATACACAAAACCACAGAGACTGACAAAGCTCTGACACAAAAGGGCCTGTTCTTTTTGTATAAATAGATCACAGTACATGTGATACTTTTTACAAAGAAAGTTAACTTTCAGTTTGAAGCACTGTTGAAGCACTGATAGGCGGGATAGTAAAATTTGTTCTCAATAAATTACCAGTTACCAGAAAAAAAAAGAAAAAAAAATTGAAGAAAGAAAATGAAGTACACATAAAAATATGATCCAAAGTATTTGTCATCCTCATTTAAACTGGTAAAGTATAAAAAACACTAATAATACATTTGCTTGATTTAGTTGTTTTAGACAAGCATCTTACATCTTCTCTGAGCTCTGATCAATAATGCAGTTGTGTGTCTGTAGAGAACAATACAATAAGCAACAACCACAAATACTTTGGGACAGTTCGGACTTGTTCTGTAGTCAGTAATTCTTATCAATGAATGTGTTTTTTTTTAAACAAAAAACATTTGCTCACAGTAAACTTTTTCTTTTTTTTTTATTTAAATAAATACACATACTGTTTTCATAGTTAGACTACACCGAACCCAAACCCTAAAGCACTCTATAACCAAACATAACGTCCACTCTCTCACCTACAGCAGCTGGGGTCCTGGGAGATTCGGGGGGTCTCCTTCTGGATATAAAAGGGTCCTGTCCAGTCATAAAGCTGTAGTTGTTGAAAACCCCTCCTCCTGCTGTCACTGGAGTGGTGCTCAGCTCGTGCGGGGTGAAGCTGGCCTGGCTCGTGCCCGGGCTTGACCCCTGGTGGAGGGTATACAGATAATCGTCCCGTGGAGCGTAGGGTTCCATGCGCTCGCGGAGGGGTCCACATGAGGGTGATATGAGGAGAACTCGTATGTTGGGGCGATGTACTGACCGTTGAGGGACAGGGCCTGCGGCGGGACTCTGGTGGGGGAGTTGGGGTACATCCTGGTGCGTGGCGAGTGTAGCTCAGACCTCGTGGCTCATGTCAAGTCTGTTGTTCCCACTGGACTGTTCCTCTTCAGTGTTTACCTGCAGTAAGACCGGGCTGCACCTGACTACACACCTTTATGGATTTACCTGAGGAGTCCGAAGGTATCACCATGACGTCACGCCTCACCTGGGGCCCGTGGAGGCACGAGGCCAGCGACCGTTATTTACCCAGGCCTTTAGATAAGGTGAGCAAAGACATGTCTTGTGAGGTAGTTGCACATCCTGAACAATTAGGCCAACAGGATTTTACACGTTTTGCAGCTTTTTCATACTACACACAGGCAACAGCTAGGACTGGACGATATTGACAAAAACTGAGATAGTTTTTTGGCATATCTCGATTATGATATGAAAATAACGTTATGTCCAACAGAAAAATGTTCAAATATGTCTTTAAACATAGCCTACTAGTTAGTTATTAATTATCAAATATGACTGTATTGGACTAAGACACTTCTACTGATGGATTAGTCGATAAAAAAGGACATGGCCCCTTTTCAAAGCTAGTATAACCTTAATGATTTGACCAAATATTTATGCTAAATAACTATTCAGGCAGAAAAAAAATGAAACTAAAATATATCTTAATATCATTTTAGTTAAAGATGTAATAAATTTGCTGCGTGCTTTCAAATCCTTCTTATGTAAAAATAACAACAACAACATAGTTTGTAACCACTGAGTTATTGACTAAGCGGCTTCAGACAAAATCTATATGAAAATATTGTCTTTCTATAGTTACTTGTAAAACGCATTGTAAGTGCTTGCTTTTTAATATTATTATTAACGATAGCCTATACTTGATATCACTTCTTGCATATCTTCAAATTCACGATATTATCTAAAATTCGATATACTCAACTCTAGCTACAACTGCAGTTCATCTATTAAAATCTTCGCCCTCGTGTCCAAGTTGTATAATAAACAATTATGAATTTCCTCTTATACATGTTAGTTGGTTACTTTTTTATTGCTTATTTATTATTAATATTTATTATATATATATATATATATTTCACCACAAGGTTTATTTCGTTTTTATAGGCTTTTTAAATTTTGGTTATAAACTTCAGGTGTAGAGGGAAAAAAGCAGCAAAAAGCCAAAAACAGTGCAAAAAGTTTACTCATGAACCACTAGAGGGCACCAAAGTTAAACAGAGCATCACTTCCATCACTGACCATGGACATAGCTCTTCACTCTGACCAATAAATTACACAAAGGCAAATGTGAATGAGGTGAGAATATGCTTAAAAACGAATCTAGACACTTTAAATGTACTCCATAATAACAAATGATTTAAAGCTAAACACATTAAAGGTTGTATGGAGGATTTTCAAAAATTGTCTTGGTCAAAAACCGTTGCATGGATTTGTAACAGCCTTGTACTTATGCTAAACAAAAAAAGAATTATAAAAATATATAAAATGTGGACATGATGAGGCCAGTAAAACATTGACCTATAGATAACAAGGTACCTCGTTATAACAAGGTACCTCGTTATCTATTTGCCTGTGAACCTGTCAAGCAAACCTTCAGTGTTCCTCAGTAACTCATTGGCCCAGTTAGTAGTGAAGGGTGTGGCCCTGGGAGGGGAAACACATGTGCATCATTTGAAAAACAGCAAGCAGCAGTTGGATTTGAAAAATCCTCCATACAACCTTTAAATTACATTAAAAACGACATGCACAAAATGAGTGAGCTGTTGTATGAACTGTTGTGAACTGTGTCCATAAAACACTGACTGAACATGTCAACAACACTGAAGGCTCACAGTTGTTTGGAAAATGGAGAATCTGAGCCTTTTAGCGGTTACATAAATCTCAAGTATTTATCCAAATGAGTGTTTATTTTAGTGGATGGCTTATGTTCCAAGATTTGTTTTGAACTAGTGCTGGATAAACTGTGTTCCCCCTGCCCTCCTTTTCAGATGTTCAAACATGGAGGACACTAATAAGAGGTTTGAGCCGCGGCAGCAGCTAAAAGCTCACATGTGTCACAAACTCACACCCACCCAGAGCTTTCATCTCTCAACCTGACTGCGCCATAATAATGTCCACACACTTTAGAAATGTACAGTTTGGACAAATACCAGGTAACAGGTCTGAGTTGTTTTTATTTGTATAAAGTTATGTGTATACAGTATTTGTTAGTTTTTATAGCAACACAAAAATGTCTTCTGTGTTTTATCCTGAAAACAATGACAGACCTATTTAGTAGCTATTTATTATTGAGACATTCAGAAGTGAGATTAAGCTTTTGGCCTCATGTATACCCATTTTTTTTTGCAATCCATATAATTTTTGTTAATGGTTCTTAAAAGTCTAGGTCAAAAATGGAAAAGCAAAAGAGAACATGTCCCTTTTTTTTGTAGGTAAGCACAGAAAGAAAGACCTGGATGTATTTTATTGTGGAAAAGCATCAAGTTGTCTCAAGTCAAACGACTCCAACTGCAAGTGAAGTCTCAAATCACTGACATTCACGTCGAGGCCCAAATCTTATTTTTTCAAGGCAAGTTATCAAAACAGTGACTACAGTCAAAGACACGAGACACTTTTCTTTGAGGATCCATACTGCAGTGGTCTTCAACCTTTCTCACTAAGTATTTAAGTCAGACAAGCTGTTTCCAAACTTTATTTTATTTATATTTAAGGGTGCCTATTGAAAATGATGGGCCAGTGATCAACACTGTACATTTTTTAAGAACTTGTATCATCTTTTGGTTCAGCTTTAGTATCAGATCATTCCCACACCAAATACACACTTTCCTGGTTAAATAAAGGTCAATTTAAAAAAACAACAACAAAAAAACTATGTAGTGTTATAAAGGCTGATTTACAACTTCAGTAAATTTCTGGGGACATGTAAGTAGTACGAAGTAATAAGTAATCTTTATTTGTATAGCGCATTTCACAGACACAGCGAGATGAACCCCTCCCCTCCTCACTCAGTGATGTAAGGCAGTTTAACAAGAATGAATCAGGGCTGGGCTGTTAATTGAAAAATCGAGAGATAGAGATTGAATCGAAGTGAATCGTCAATTTTTTGGATTTTGAATTGAAAAATTGAAAACAATTCTTTTGTGAGTAATAATATGAAGTTTGGAGCAAAAGTCAAACTTTGAGGAAGAATATTGATGTATAGTTTCCAAACATCTAATGGACATATTCAAAGTTTTTGTTTTGTTTATGTTCATGAATGGCATTTTTCCCATTTGTTTTTGAAAAGGTTGAACTACATCAAATCGAAAATCGAGATCAATCAATATGAGAAAAAAAAAATCCTATATATTTTTTTCCCCAGATCCCTAGACTGAAGGCTAACAAAAGTTGATCCGATGACTGCATTTGCCCTTGGACCATAGTTTGGACACCCCTGAGATAATGTTTGGATTTATAAGTACCAGCAGGATTGGACTTTATCAGGCCTAAAATATGGCAGACTATGACGTCTAAATCAAGACTAAATTATGAATAGGGTAGTTATACTATACTCCGTTTGTTCTTAGTTTCTGAGCTCATTATATGTGCAGTCATTTTGCTTGGTTATTTGGTATTTAGATGTAATATGTTGTCTTAGTAAATGTTTATCACAGTGAGGTGTTGATTACATGGACAAAATTAGACAAATTGTAATGTAGGGCGTTATCCTCCTAGTCTGGTACAGTATCTGGGGCACTGCTGGCTCTCTAATTACTGCTACTGAGGCCTTTAGATTTTCTCTCTCAATTAGAGGCGAATATGCACCAATGCTATTTAGCACAGCTCCCTCCTCCCTCTAGTTTCTCCTGCTGCACGGTTTTTGTGTTGTTAAAATGAAAAGACCTTTGTTAGCTGAATACTAACTTAAAATTGGTTTGTTAATTTTGGGGGAAAGTGGCACCAGACTAAACAGGGACATGTAAGATAATAATAATAACATTGAGAGGGACAACTAAATAAAGGTGCACTGCGTAACTTTTTGACCAAAAATAGCCATGAAGAAAAGCATGTTTTTGTCATTTAGATTTCTCTGGTGCACTAAATAAATAAAACAAATCTAAGTTTTATTTTGAGCGAGCTTGCATGGTATTTGGCCAGAGGTGAGCCTCTTCCTGTTTATTTTCATGGAAAATCTGTTAATTTAGCTGTTTTTATGTTACATTATAGCCTACCTCCATTCAGATTGTCCCAAAATATTCTATTAACTTTCTACTTCTTCTGAATTGTGTAGTTGACTTTTCACCTACAAAAAGTCTCATAGTGCACCTTTAACTGTCACTGCCAAACCAACTTATTCTCTCAAAAATCATATTAGTGTTACTAGGAACATTTGTTAACAGTTATGTTTACTGTCTACTGACTGAAATTCGTTTCTGCAAGGCCTATGACTTTTCTTTTCTGACAATTCACATGTTTTTAGTGCAAAAAAAAAAAAAACTAAAATAAAAATACAAAAATCTATAATTAAAATCTAGAGAATAGAACTAGTTGAAATATTAATCTGTTATTAATCCTTTGCTGACAAATTAAATGATTTATTTTCTTTTTTTAATCAAGATCGCCATATTTGATGCAGTTAGTTAGTACTTTTTCAGATTTTCTTGCGAAGGACATATATTTACATTTTGCTTAACAAGTACTTTTAAACTACTGGTAGCAAGGAATCATTCATTCATTTAATCGGTCAGTTATGTTTTAATCAACAAAATATATTATGCAATGAACAGCAAGAAAAAAAAACGAAAATTCTTAGCTGAAGATTTGGGAGTGAATCATAATTATTGGTTAATCTGCCTTTTTAACAATAAATACTTGTAAAGTTAAAGGTGCATTGTGTAACTTTCTGGGGATGAAAATCATCTTTTCAATTCAATAAAATTAGACAGTTAAAACCATACTTGGAACTTTCTGAATAGAGATAAATGCATTTTTTGCCATAATAAGAAAAAAAAATCACCTCTTTACTATTGAAACAAACACAAACCGGCCCTCCTCCAATCCAAAAAAAAATCTGTGTTGTGGTAATACAATCCTGTTCAAAGTAAAAACACAGACTTTTATTATTTATTTAGTGTAGCAAAGACTTATAAGTGACAAAAATGCATTTATTCAAGTTTATTTTTGTCCAACAAGTTGCGCAGTGCACCTTTAAGCACTTTTCCCTTAACTTACTGCACACCTTTGTTTTAGTTCCAAACCTGGCTGAACAGAGAGGCAGGGCATCTGAGGTAAAGTTGAGAATGGGATTGTGTTGTCTCACTTCAGTGTACATATTGTTTATTTACTATCTAAGGTGTTTTTGCCAGTGTGACTCTTTGGCACATCTGGTCAGTGACGTAAAGCTTTTTGAGGGTGAACATTTTTGGCGGTGAAATTGTTCAAATGTGGTGACCTCGGAAAAGAAGAACATTGTATCTTCTTTAAGCTGAAAGATAAAACATGTGTGTTTTCATAATTGGATGTGTTTAACCTCTTTCACACCTGATTTTAGCTGAAGTTTATTTTCCTGAGAAACTGAGACTTCCATGTTTGTTTCCAAAGCGGTACACTTTGACCTGAATCCAAACGTTTTCCTTTTTTCTTCTTTGGCCCTGTCTCACATACTCTTTCTCTCTTTCTCCTCTTCCTTTTAACGGTTTGTTGTTTTTCATTGGGCTAGATGGGGTCCAGATTGCTGTTGCCAATAGCGACGGTGGCAGTTCAAACCTCCAGCCCATTCATAAACAAATGAGTCGAGATCAGGACTTCAGAGCCACAACAAAGCCTCAATAAGCTGAACTCAGTGGGGTTGTATTTGAAGTAAGACTGCCTTTTAGTCCAATAAGTCCAATAAATGTCATTCGGTCTGATAATTTACCTTTGATTTTGATTTTTCTGTAAAAACATTTCGTAAAATAAGCTATAGCTTGCTTTTAAAACCTGAATGAAGAAATTTTTTTCAGACACTCTGTAAAATGTTATTAAAGGACACATATTATGCAGAAGTGTCTTATTTGCGTTTTTAATGCTGCCTTAACATTGCTTTCTTTTGAAAAACACTGCAGGAATTTTGTCTCTGAGATACTATTCTGAATTTCTCTGATTTGTGATACAGAATGAACATAAATCATCCAGACTCGTTTGGAGCATTTCTGCAGCATTAGCATATCAGGCAAGATTGGTTTGATTATTTGTGTAGCTTCCTTTGCAGCAAATAAAAAGTACACTGGTTTTGATCCCTGACTAAAACATGAAAATTCTAATAATGTTTTATTGACAATCATAGTTAAAATGCCTTTTTCTGATACTTGTTAAACTCAAATGTAAAACAACATTTTTAAATTTAGTTCAAGATATTACTAGAACAGCTTTTTTAAACACTGTAACATGGTTAAAAGTTTTTTTTAAATCTTGTAGAAGTTAATTATTATAATACCTATTTTTTTCTCTGCACTGGTTTGTACAGATAATTATAGTTCTTTTTCAAACAATGACTTCACATCTCATTGTACTACACTAGAGATTGAATGTTTTGAATCCCCCCTCGCCTGTGTTTGCCCCCCTCTCTCTCCAAAAGTCCTCCCTCTCCCTAACTCCTACTCTAGCCTCTGCCGGGCTGGACCACTCACACTCTCTTCTCTGTCAGAGCAGGAGAGTGGATGCGGCTGCCTTCAACTCCATCGGGAACTTTAAAAACCTTCAGCTTTCCTTCAAGAGTGTGAGAGAGGGCATGAGACACCCGTTGTGCTGTGATTCGACTAAACAAACAGCCGTTCCTCCTCCAGCGAAGCTCCCGGGACAGTGGAGATTAACCCCTAAGCCCCTCAGAGCCAGAACATCAGAGGGTCCCCACATCTGAAGGAGCGCTCCCCGTTGAGAGCACCAGACGAGAAGCCGCCTCCTGTTACCGAGGGCGACTGACAACCTGCAACATCCACTGACACAGAGTTAGTCAGCGAACATCTGGGAGAAGTGAAGGTAAGTCGCACACGGCATCCTGTTTTATTTTACTATGAATGAAAAGTGTCGCACTGAATTTCATAGATGCAGTTTGTTACAGAATCATTTTACTGTAAGTTGTTTTGCAAAAATATTGAAACTCTATAACTAGTATTAAAATCTTGACTGTGCCTATTATACATCTTTAGCAATGTGACAACACAGTACTGAAGTAAACAAAATGTTACTAACCACTGAAATTTGACCTTGTTTTGGATAAATATAGAGTTTAATTGACTTTTTAGTGTCTTTTTGTTGATAAAAAGTAAAAATACAAATGATTTGTGTCAGAAGACATTACAGACATACCATTTGCAGAAATCTAAACAACAGGTTTTATGCTGAATAAAACTGGATGTGAAGGAAATTATTGTATTTAGAGCCACAGCTATTTTTATTGTGACAGTTAAAATAGCGACTTGATTGCAGCACATCTCACGACTCTGGCCTCAAAAATATTTGGCAAAGCTAAATATTGAGAGGCGTTCATTTCACATGAAGCTGTATGCTATTTATACATCATGTGTATTACTGTTAGTTGAATTTCTGCTTTTGTTGTTGTGAATTTTGCTATTTGTTGCTCCTTCCTCAATGTGTGTGGCTACAAGCAACCTGTTCAAACACAAGCTCAGAGCAGCATCTTTGTACATAGACACCTTTTCATTCTTTACATGCTGCAACTTTAACAGTGTTTACCTTCTCGCTAAGTCAATGCGTTTGACAAGAATCCCAGGGTTTCTCTTACACAGAGCAGTTTGTATGCTCTCCACTTTGTGCCCCGATGCTAAAGAGATTGTTTATACAGCTCTCTTCACTCACCCAATGTGAACTGGAGGTCTTTTCCCCAAAAACATTCTTTTTTGTACTCCCCTGTGAGCAGGATCAATCTTCTCTGCCGAGCAACACATGCAAGGCAGAGTTTTACATCAATATCAGAGCTGATATTCGTCACTGTCAATGGCATCTTCATTATCTGCCTGAACTTACTACTTATGTAAACTAAACTGTTAAAACATTTGACATAATATCCAGCATTAACATGAAGTATCTCAGTGTTTTAATCTTTTCTAAGTCTGCCTGACACACTTTCTTGCTTGAAAAGATTTGCATAAAAAATAAAAGTAAGATGTTTTAATTAGGGCCTGTTTGGATCTCTAATTGTTGTGACACAATTTGTAGTTGATGTTGTTGGAATACCGCATACAGTTGCTGTGCCTACATTCTACCTTCACAAAGCAGAAACAATCAAACCTATTGAAGTGAAAACTTCTTTCTACAATCTACAAGGTTGGTCACTTACCTAAAGTGTGCTAGCACATGCTAAAAACAATAACAAACACCTGGGTTTTAGGGAGCACAATGCTGTATTATTAGATGTAGATGAGACATAGCAAACTCATTACCACACAAATAGATATTTGTACTATACTAGATACATATTCATACATATTCTTTAAGACTTATTTAAAAATTGGGTCAGGGCCTTTAAAGCCAAATATAAATACGGATATCAGAACTAAAACTGACTGATTTAGTGCATGTTTGTTTTAACATAGACTTACTGTCACTGTCTTGCTTAAATTTGGCACTAGGCATTATTCTGATTCTTTTTTGGTGCATATGTTTTGCGGGACACCCCAAAATGGTCATTTATGCAATTAAGCCCATGTGTGAATGTGGTTACTCAGATTGTATTGGTGGATACAGCTCAAGGCACAATAGTGTTTTCCCTGGCACAGTGACTGTCTTTTGGACAAGGCATCTTAGCAACTAGTTGAATTGCATTGCATTATTTATTACACTGGAGGTTTTAGTGACTGAAATGAGCTGCATTGCTGGAGTTAGTCCAGCTCTGGGACACATGTGGCATGCGTGTCTTTCCCCTCTAATTCTCCACATGTTTTGCACCTGAACGCGACCGAACTTCCTCACATTTATGGCAACTGCGGTGCGCCTGGCTAGCCACTCATGCTTCTGCTGTTAGGCATTTTAATTTATCTAATCACTGATGGATGCCTCAAATGATGTGATCCATATGTAACTTGAAGACAGACAATGAGATTTCTCTTTTTGAAGATTAAAATGCATGTCATGTTTGGCTTTGCGGAGTCCCAAAATTGCTCAGTGTTGTTGTTACAGTGAGATGAGCTGTTGGAAAATTACGTGCATGTCATACCTTCTCCATCAACAGCATTAGATGTTATTGCATTCAGATCATGCTTTCATATCATCTTGAACATTTCTCAGCATCAATAATAAAACAAAAGCCTGGACTCGGACAGCTTATGAAACTTAGTGATGTTTCATTTGTCTTTGGAGCAGAGGGGATTTTCTCTATGTGCGTCAGGCTGCTGGTATGCATTGAACCTCATTGCTCTTCTCTGCCCCAGTCCGCTCCACACCCCTCTACTTCAGACCTAATCCAACCCTCATCAGCTGTTTCCTGGCTCCTGGACTTGACATGCCAGCCGCTCTGACAAAAATGTGCTTTACATTATAACCGTGCACAAAACATGACCAGGAATCTGTTTTAACTAACTCATGTCGATGTGTAGCACTTTAAGGGGAAGCTTTAGGGGCCAATTGATGTGACCATGATTTATGTTCCTCACACAGCTGTTTAGCAGTCTGACAAGGTTTTGATATTGTTTCATATGATCCTACTTATGGCTGTGATGGAAAATGATCCCTTTTTGTTTGAAGAACATGGGTGACTGATTCTCCGGTGGTCTTTTCTTGCTTAAACACAATTTATCACTTTGAGTTATTTTGGGCAGTCACTTGTTCATCACTGAGCAAAGAGCTTAGATAGAGTATTAAGAAAAAATATGCTTACAAAAAATGTAACCCTTACTTTAAGTTTGTGTCATTTTCAACATGACAAGATTTAACTCTGTTCAATCTATAAAAGATAATAATAAGCAGTAGCTTTTTTGAACACCGAAAGTCGTAATATTTGTGGTTCTCATACTTTTTACCCCATGTACGACTTAAGATATTGCATGACTCTCTAAGTACCACCACAACTAAACTTGGACTTTATCAAGCTTATTATCGAGCCAAATATGGCTTAAACTAAGCAGATCTACAACAAGATTAAGCCATGCTTGATTAAGTTCTAATAATTACGCCCAAAATGAACAAAAACATGAATAGATTTGTCGCAAAGTAAAATGTTATAAATACTCAAACACACTCAACCTGTAATTAAAAAAAAAGAAACAACACAGTCGCATTGCCAAATTTAGTTAATATTCAGTTCAGTTTATTTAGTTTCAGTTATATAATATTTGATATATGAGTTTTGTGAAACAGTAGACGCAAATGCATGCAAATATTTACAATATCTTTTATTAAAGAAATACACAACGTAAGTTCATCTAATCTTCTTTCATAACTGAGCCCCAAGAAAAGACAAATAATATTTTAGTAGGTTTATACAACCAAACCAATGTGCCATGGTTTAATAAAAAGATCTAAATACAATGTTATGTGTCACCATTGGGTGAAAATAAACTGGAATTTGTTTCAAATCAGTTTTTCAAAATTATGTAGCATCAGAACAAATAGCCTAATATGTAACCTAATAATACATTTTACTATGTTTTATGGACATTAAAAGAAAAATGTATTTCCTTTAGTATGTTTCACACCTCATTACAACCCCTATGAGCTTTCCACAGGTCACTTTTGCCGGTCATGAAACGGTGATGAATGAACGAGCCCTGAGTGGTTTGGTGATGCAGCGTCCTGTTGGTCCATCTGGTTTGTTCCTCCCACTCACTCAGAGCGAATGACAGGCAGCTGCATGGCTTCCTCCGGCCAAGAGCTCGACCACTCCTACGAAACAACTCCTCAGAGACATGTTTCTTTTATGAGTAACTTGTGAGAGCTCTTACACAAAAAACGCAATTCAAAACGTGGTGTGCATTAAAGTTTGCATTAGGAGTGTAACTTAACTTTTCTGATGGAGATTTGCTACCTGCTCATCTCTGCCTGAGCAAAAAGGGAGGCAACAGGAATTTAACAAAATCAGATAGGTCTATGATGAGATCAACGTTCAACAGCGTATGTGCCAAGAGAATAAGGCTGGCTGCAAACAACAAATAGTGACATATATTTTGATAATGATGATTGTTAACTGGATTACATATACTCTTAACATATGTTAAAAAAAGGGAAGATGGCTGCATTCATAAAACAAAACATCATAATAACAGTAAAGATTTTTTTCATAATAATTTCCTAACTACAACTCATCTGTCAACATGCTTCAACCTTTCTGTGATAATTTAAAAAGACTCAATAGAAACATTCATATGACTACTCAAAATAAAAGTTGCCCATAGCTCAACTGCTAAAATAATTGTTAGCCCTGCCAGAGAATGAGCTGTCCACCTGAACTTCTTGAAATACAATGTTACTTCATCAATAGATTTCTACTTCCCAGTCGGCATGGACAGTTTACAAGATGACAAGATGGTTAACTCTAGAAGGAAGATTACAAGATGGCCGGATTTGGTAGGGGGTCTTATCTTTGGGCCAGAGATATATAAGTTGGACACAAAGTGGTGTTAAGCAAAACATCTCCAACATTCAATTTGTTTTAGCATTGTTAGCTGTTAGCTGTTAAAATGTGTTTTTTGGGAGAGTATTATTCCAAAAAACGACCACTACAATACTGAACCAGAACTAATCAAGGATGTGACTAGGTTCATATAACCAGCTCTGAACAAAAACTAAACCAGAATCTAATGTCCAAAGCAGGAACAAACCAGGTCTAAACTAGTACCACTTCAGTGAATATAATTAAAGAAGAACAATTAGTTTTTCTAATGTTTGAAAGATGGGTAGGGGGCCGGATTTAATGTTTGAAGGGCCTGATTCGTCCCCGGGCCTTAAAGTGAAGCTCACCCTCTAGACTCCACCCACAAACACATTTCAAACACAGCAAACTCATTGCTCAGTTTTGAGTGGACAGTACACGCTGACGCACATGAGTCCAGAAATTACATTGGCCTTTGCAGTGAGAAAGAGTCTGCTTGTGACTGTTTTGGCCTAAACCTTTCTAATTTTGTCAGTTTTGCACTAAAATTGACCAAAAATGATGCCTTATATACAGTTTGACAGCCAAAAAAGGTTGCTTTAGGGTTTATAAGTTGAGAAGCTCTGGCTTACATCATCAGGCTTACCATGTCAAAGAGTAGTTCAGAAGTATGAGGCCTCATGGATTTACCACTGCAGAGTACAGATTTTAAATTACATTGAGAGTCTGTGCTGGAGAACCACACTCTCCCATCATCTATATAAGATCTCGGTGAAATAAATCTTTTGACATCGCATCAAAACAATGCCACAGCAAATGCATATAAAAATCAAAACCAAAAGTCCAATAAAATATTAAAACTAGTCTTTGTGGCTACATTTTTTGTTGGGATGTGTATCTTTGAAAAAATGTAATCTACTCTCCACAAATCTGACGCATAACTTGACCTGGTGGCTGAATTTACTGACACTCCACTCCACTCCATGGAAACAGACACAAATAGAGAGAATTTAAAGCCTTGCAGTGTAATATTTTAGACGAGACAAAACGATAACAAAAACATAAGGCTACAAAGTTACATAGTAGTCTTATCTTAATTCTGGACTTTGTAGCAAGAAACAACAAAAAGAGCTTTAAAATAACTTAATGTTGTTATAAGTTTTCTTTTAGTGGGACCAGCGGCTATGAAAATGTGTGTAATATTTTGGGGTCCTTCAGAGTTCCTTGTTTGTGATCTTAGTTCTGCCTCAAGTCCAACTAAAACAAGCTGAATATGTTATTATGACACAGTGCAGACAGAGGACAAGACATAATAGGAGGCACCATAGAAAAATAGTAATTTAGACTGGATTCGGTTCAAACAAACAGATAAGCAGTTGCACGGATGATGAAAAATAATCAGATTTTTGATAATGTTGTAATTAAATAGGTCTTCTTTTGTGTATTTTACCCATTTCTCAGTTGAGTGCTTTGTTACCATAGCTACGGTTTGTGCTTTCAGTTTTGACAGGAAGAAATATTGTAAGTTGAGGCTGCTTCGTCTAATTGTGTTCAGCTGGTCCAGTTTTTGGAGGTGTTTGGGAGTCGGGCGAACTCGTGTAGGCGTCTGTTACTCCTGAGGCTGGTTTTGGGGCGTTAGGTTTTTAGGACAACACAGGAAGAAGGAGTGCTGGATCAGAGTGAAAAAAGGGTGGGCATGAAGGAGAGCTGAGGGGAAAAAAATGGCAGGATGTGATGTTTGAGTTTCTGAAATTTATTATATACATTGTCGAAACTTTTTTCTATCACTTAGTTAAGCTCACAAAGATGACTGACTCTGACAAGATTTACATTTTAAGTGACTCATAGTTTTTCCGTTCCAGAAATTCTCCTGTTATTTCCTTCAAAGAACATTTTGGCACAATATTATAACAGGTTGACAAATGTAACTTGAATTAGCTCTGTGGCTAGCTCAATATTAGCTCAGTATTAGGAGCAGCACTTCCTGTTTAATTGCATCTCTATGGGGTTTATTGTAAGTCAGTTTAAATATTGGAAGATCAAGCCGTGAGCAGCAAGTTGTCTCAGATTCATACTTGACACTTGTTTATAACTGGATGTGTTTGTGTCTCAATGCTAATGCTAAGTCTAATGTTGAGGCATAAAACAACATGATGAGCTAGCTAGTCTTGTGCTTAGCCATGATTTCTTGCACTTCACCAGCTTTAAGACAATTCTTTCGCTTTGGCTAAGTGCAAAGTTAAAATCTTAATGGAAAAAGTTGAAGAGATTTATTTGACCGTAACAAGAGCTATTACAGTATTTTTCCATATCACAATGTTTCCAACTCATTTTGACTCCATGTGTATAAAATCTGATAATTAAGCTCATATCAAACACAAGCCACATCTTAAGTCGCTCCCTCCGCTCCCTCCGCCTCACCACCACCATCATCGCAAAGAAACCTCATTTACTGCTCTGTTTGAAAGAGCGCTCACCAAAATCACAGTTTCCCAAACATGTGTAGCCACCGTGTCGTTAAAGTGCCTCTTTGGCTGCTGCAGTAGGACCACTCACGGCGACAGAACAAGACTGAGATGGTGATTGATGGTGTTTTTTTTTCTTCTTCTCCAAAATGTAATTGAAATGGATAGTGTTTGGCCTCCGAGCAGCGTTCAGTGATAATGTTACAACTGAGAATTAGTCTTATCTGCATGTTTTGATACACTCTCTTGTGTTCAGCTGTGGGTGGGTGATATATTGTCTATTAGAGTGTAATCAGTGCATAGGGTGTGTGATATTCTAAGCTTGTGGTTCTCAACTTTTTTCTGTCGCAACCCCCAAAATAGCATCTTTAGGTATGTGTGAGACCAAAAATACAAAATATTGCTACCTGCAACGTGATAATGTACTCCTTCGTTTTACATTTAATTCTATTTTGAAGACATAAGCCCAGATAAAATAATTTGTTATGCCAGCAAATAGGAAACTACACCTATCACTACATTTGAAAGGTGTCAACCCTTGTTTAAAATATTAATGCTCAGTTTTTCACATATCTAAGCAATAGCAAAAGGTCATGATACTACATTAAATGTAGTGTTGAGGTTGTTGTGGAAAGAACATAAAAAATGATTTATCAGCTATTCACAATTATTGACACCAAAACCATCCGACTACCCTAACTTTAACCCTGACCAAATTAGAACTGTGGTCCTTTATCTGTTAAGCCCGTTTCAACGTTGCCTTAGTCCAGTGGTTCAGAAAGTGGGGGTAACAAAGCAAAATCTGGGGGTCGTGAGATGATTTGAAGATGTAATTTTCTAATTATGACTTGGTATTTAGTCTCTTTTTTACCTGGAAGTTGGAACCATCATGTTTCACTGAAGTTTGGTCATATGAAACATTAAACTACTAAAAAGAATGCATTTTAACCCAACATTAAAGTTGGAAGAGCTAACTTTTTTAGTTGTAAATAAGTAAACTTTGTGTTTTCCATCAAAAAGTCTATGATAAATGCAGCACTTTGTGAAAAAAGGTAGATGACTGAGTACTCTCTGAATCGAATAATAAAGGAGTTTAGTTCTGATCAGGAGCAGAATGCAGCGTTCTGATTGACTGAGGTTGGGTGGTCCTCTACGGTTTCACTTTAAAAGAGAAAAAACATGGTTTTAACTCAAAATAGCAACTGAAACTTAATACATATTGATATCAACAATGTGTTGAAAGATTTATGAGAGAAAGTTTTCAGATTTAAAACCTAAATTGTGTTTGTAGTGTAAATATCACCTACCCCACCTTTAATGCTTTTCCAACTTGACATTGATACAGACATTTATTTAATTTTACTGTGGGGTTTGCAAGTTCATTACATGGTTATTTGTCAACGAAGATATGCATTGGTCAATTTAAATAGAGTGTCAAGAAAGGGAGCAAGTTATATGAACATTTACACGGTGGCGCAGCGGTTAGCGCTCTGGCCTCATAGCAAGAAGGTTCTGGGTTCGACTCCCGGCCGCCCGGGCCTTTCTATGTGGAGTTTGCATGTTCTCCCCGTGTCTGCGTAGGTTTCCTCCGGGTACTCCGGTTCCTCCTACAACTAAAAACATGTCCATTAATGCTCCCCTGACCCTTCCCCAGGGCTCCCTGCAAAAGAGATTCTGAATCTCAGTGGGACTTCCCTGGTTAAATAAAGGTCAATTAAAAAACATTTGAGAGTTAATCATTGTACTTATCAAACTTTTCACATGATAACGTAGCTGTTTAGAATAAGTTGTTTTAAAATGAACTATTGGGTATTTATTCTTTTTGAGCAGAGTTTAGCCCCAATGCAGAGCTTAGTTTGCGAGTTTTTGACACGCCATCTTTAATTCTCTGGTCTAAGCAGTCAGACATGTTTTGAAACATTTTGTTACTAAATTTATCATTTTTATCTATATCTAGTAATAACGCTTAAAATAAGATGAATATTCCGAATTCTAGTAGTTTATCCAAGACCTGCTCATAACTTTTTGCAGTGCAGTAGGCAATGTGACACTGATAAAACAGGTACAGTAAACAAGTTTTATAAAATGTGTGTGAACATAAACAACCAGATGTAACTTGTATGTTTAGTTTGTACAATAAGGTTGGATTTTTTTCCTGTTCTATTCACTTTGTATGTGATACTTGAAACTCAACTAAGACATTTATATACTCATTTAGAACATTTTTGATGGTTTACCCAAAATATACTGATATCTAGAGAATTCAAAAATACAGCTGAAATTGCTATAATGTTCATTTTTGTCAATATCACTCACTCCTTTGTCCAACTATAATCCAACATTCTCTAATCTCAAAATAACACTGTTTTTCCTCAAAATAATCTTTTTCAAGTCTTGGACTAAATATATTACCCAACATTAGCCAAACATGTGGTCATAACACTCTATTTTGGATGCACTAACTCACTGACAGGTAATAACTGAAAGCAAATACAGTTCCATTGAAAGATAAGTCTGAAGACCATATGTCGCTTATCACAACGTCCATTAAACGCAATGCGCTTTTTAAGCATTTCCTGCTTACTCTAGCCCACATCTTCAGGCCGTATGCTGGTGACATGTGTGCAGTTTATTAGTCATTATTGCAGCTCTGGCAGAGTACAGTGTATGCACAGGGATTTGGGGTCTGGCATTTTGGGACCAGAAGGTTTGTTTCAGGGGGGTGCAGAGTGTCCAAGTCAAGTGATAAAAATGGACGTTTGTTTAAACCAGGACACTCTGGGTCATTTTTTCCCACAAAGCCTGCCAAAAGTCCTGCTGTTTGGAGATTGGGCATCCGTCTTAGTTAAGAAAATACTGAAAGGATGATAAGACTTTGCAGATCTGTTCTGATTGCGGCTAGATCTTGTGCATGACCCAACAACGAGCTTTGTCATTTTTATCAGAGCTCAAGTTGTTAGAATGACTATATTGACTGTTTATTTTGGAAATCAAGACTTCCTGTTTGGTTAGGAAATTGCCAGCATATGTAGTGAGAGTCGGCTTTTCACTTTAATTGAGATATTATGCTTTTCCAAAATACTTACTTTATAAGTAAGTATATTGCTCAAAAAATTGGAATGAAGATTAGAAAGAAAGTGGCTCGCTGACTTTCTGTTTCTCACGTTTTAATAGATTTTCACCGAAAAAGTTGAAACTTGTTTTTCTGTTTTTGACAGTGCTATAACTCTACGTGTGTCACTCAAGAGTTTTCATCAAATAATCACACTAACTATGAGGATGTGGGCAAAGATCATGACAAAGATATGGGGTAGGTGAAAACAGGAACTTTCTGACCACTCAAGCCAGAGTTGTAGGGCAAAACAAGATTACTCAAACATGCATAAATAAATCAGTCAGATTAACAATAAAAGAGGAGAAAATATTGCTAAAAAGCAAGTTTTCTGGACTAAAAAAGATTCTAAAACCCATTTGAAAATGCATGTAATAACAAAGTCAATCGCAATATTAAATCAAAAAGTTGAAGAAGTCCTATACATAAGACAGCCTTTAAGCTTTCTCTTACCAGTTTAACAAATATTTTAAAAGTCTAAATGTCTATTAGAAAAAAAAAACTTTTGACTAGCTGACTCATTTCTATTACTTCCTGTATTGTATTATAAAACAAACCACATAAACTCTTACTGCTTGTTTACATCACAGTTTTGTATTGCACAATATTTCTGTGGCACATTCTTTAATTTCTTTCTGTAATTTGCTTAACCAGCCTCTGCGCTGTTCATCTTTTGTTGTTGTTTCTGTGTCTGTCAGTGCTCCTTGTTATTTAAGACTGTTTTTGTGCACACTGTGGTGGCGTCTCTTGTTGTCCTGTTGGGAGTCTGGTGGTGGTGGTGGTCTGCTCTGTCATTGATGCATCACTTGCTTACTCCCACACAAACCCTGAAAAACTCCTGACAGGAAATGGGACCTCTCCAGCTGCATCACAGAACCACATCTCGCTCACTTTTGTTATTGATTTTATTCTTTTGGGATGCACTCACAGTCACACATAAAGACTTGGCTACAGATGGGACTTTTTCATTGTTCCCAGATGTTTGAATCAAAGTATATAAACTGTACATAATCCCTGTTGTGTTATTACAGGCTGCAGTGGGACCTACATTTACACTTGTAATGCGTCCTCAGGCGGTGCGTGGGTTGTGCGTGGAGTTCGTGGGCTTCCTCGTTAGACGGGGACAGGGCGATTGAAGCAGGCCTGTTTGTAAAATCTCAGAGGGGTCAATCAGTCGCCCCATTCCCAGCCTCTGTGGGAAAACTTGCAGCCGGGTTGTAGTTTATGGTGATTACTGTGCGATCGCTAACACAAACAGACCTAAGGCTCCGATAGTAAGAGTCAGCAGCACTTGAGTCATGTTTCAGAGATTCAAAAAATGACAATAAAATATGTATTTAACTCTATAACTTTTAGTTGTTTAAACGAAGGGAGAAATTATCACTAAAACTAGTGTCAAAACAAGAAAGGAATTTGATAAACCGGAAGAAGTCACGTGAATATGGCAAAACTGGATACTTAGGAAAAGTTTTAGATTGGTTTTGCTCTGTTAGAATAGTATAAAAAAATTACTATCTCTGATCTACAAGAAGACATTAACATAAATCACTGCGAGCTATCAAACTGTTTCCTTCATTGGAATGTACTGTAGTTTGCTAGATTCCTACAATGTCCTTAGACAAATGCTTTTGGTTAAGAGGAAATAGAGCAGAACTTGACTGTAAGGAGGTCAATTACCTTGAAAGTGTTGAAGTGTTGCAAGCAAAATGACATTTTTCGTAATCTGACCCCTTCATAAGGTCTTCTGTTTTATAGGGGTGCAAAGGGGTGAAAAGTAAACCAATTTAAAAATGCTTGCAACCATATTTGAGCTTCTTTGACAGTTAAAAGAAGATTGTTGTGTTTGGTCAGATGGATGTACCTTGAGTCAGTTTGATCTGGATCTACTTCTGTTTGTCGGCTGATTCAGTGTGCCTGATTTCTTGTCTCAGAATGGGTTTACACTTAGTTACATTTACGTGAGCACTTTCATTTGATTCATTTTTTATTATACTGATAATTTTGAGGAGTTATCAGATATGATACATTTGTTTCTACTTGAGAAATACAGCTATTAGCAAACAGACTAACATTACTCCACCTCAAGTCAAAATGTGGCTACTCTGCCCACAGCTAAGCCAATTATTGAAAAGTTTCACAAAAGATTTGAAAATTCTGTTTCTTGCAGTGCTGTTTTTCACTTAAAGGTGCATTCCACAACTTTTGGCCAAAAATAAACTTGAATAAATGCACATTTTTGTCATTTAGTTGCCTTTATTACACTAAATAAATAATAAAAATCTGCGTTTTTACTTTGAGTGGGCTTGCGTGGCAACAAAATAGTCTGGAGAAGGGCCCAAACATGTCTGTTTCCACAAAAAAGTTGTTCCTTCAGCAGATTTTTTTTTATGTTATGGCAAAAAATCTAAATTCAGAAAGTCCCAAAGTGTAGTTTTAACTTTCTACTCCTACTGAATTGTGTAGATGACTTTTCACCTCCCGAAAGATACACAATGCACGTTTAAAGATGAGGTTGCTGATTTTCACACAGCAAACAGTGTTGAGGTTTTAAATCTGACAACTTCACCTCATAAATTCTTAGACAGATGGTTAAAATATATGTATTAATTTATGGTTGCAATTTTGACATAAAACCATCTTTATACAAACAACAAAGCTAAACTTGAGTAGACTACTATCAGAATGCTGCTTTTTCTTTAATATTCAATTCAGACAGTACTCAGCGGTCTTTATTATTATATAAGTGCAGCATTTATCACATATTTTTAGTGGTGGGCACAAGATTTACTGATTTACAACTAAAAAAGTTAGCTACTCCAACTTTAAGAATCAACAAATGTTATATTGACAGTAACACTTTGGCTACTCTTTGTGCCCCTGTTGAAGTTGTCAAACATACATACATTTTAGAGTTTTGTTTAAGTACATGATATCAGCTCTGCTTCATAATCTTATCTCATCCAAAGCATAAAAATGTTTCCATATTAGTACAGCTTTGTCCTCCCATGTCAATACGATCAACTGTAAGTGACACATGCCATTGGCGTCAGTGCCGACGGCTGCTGTCCCTCACTCCTCTGACCCGCATAAGTGGTGATGTGCCTCTTCCTATCTTGGCCTGTCCTGTGCTGTTGGTTCTTGGTCCTTGGGACAAAATGACCCTCGTCCTCCCGCCATCATCACATGGACATCCCAAGAGTATCGACCGTCCTGGGAAAGTTTGTGTGCAACACTGTGGGAATGTGAACTGTACACATTCGAGCCGTCACGAAAAAAGAAAAAGGAGCTACGTGTTTGAGTTTGGTGTGTTTTTGTAGTGCAGTGTATGTTTTATTTCCTGTCTCGTGGCGAATGATTCTGCTTGAGTTTGTGTCCTGCTTTTAATGAAGGACAAATATTTCTCACCCTCTATGTTTTCTGCTGTCACTCTGCATTTCATTCCTTCTCATTGATGCATGTTATTAGAAACAGAAGGCAGGGAAGAAACATGTTTTTGGAGAAACTAGAGAATTCATTTTGGGAACGGAAATGCTGAAGGCAGTTAATATAGAAGGACAGCTTAACTCAGTATCTGGTTTAGGTTATTTCTCAAACTCCAGTCATAACCAATTAGAGCAGTAGTGGTTCCCAAATTTCTTTGTCTCAAGTGTCTCCAAAGCTTTGTACCTCTTAATGTGGGTTTTAGAGAATTTTTTTTTTACCAACTGTATTGTAATATACGGCTCTTATATTTCGTTATCCAAATGCCACCAAGTATTCCATAAGAAGTTACTAATACATTTTTCCATCTTCATGTGTAGTTTGTTTGTTTTCCCAGTGTTTGCATAGATTTCTCCAGTAGTGCCTTCTCTCTTTTCTCCATATGACAACAAATGAAAGCTGTAGAAACTGGTCAAAACATCTCTGCTACTGTGCTTAATATAATTGTACATTGTCATAATAAACTTCACCTTACCTTACATGGTTTAAGTTCAGCAATAGTTTATTTAGTCTTCTTTTAATATTTGATGCAATTTCAAGTATTGTCTGCTAACTGCGTGTTTACTCACAAGGACCTGCATAAACTTTTTTGGGAAACACCGCATAAAAACGAGACCAATGACGTTTCATGGCCAAATATAACGCATAAATGAACACACTTGGCACTGGAAAATTGACTTGAAAAGCTCACGTTTGAAGCCTGA
This sequence comes from Mugilogobius chulae, assembly GCA_038363315.1. NCBI lineage: Eukaryota > Metazoa > Chordata > Actinopteri > Gobiiformes > Gobiidae > Mugilogobius > Mugilogobius chulae. The sequence goes on from CM076400.1 coordinate 33,781,454, forward strand.
ATTACATAATGTTCCACCTTAGTCCAAGGTCTTAAAATAGAGCATATAAATTTGGTTCTCATTATTGTATAAACTTTAGGGGGTACCATTCTCAAGATACATTTGGACATTTTCCACTGACTCCTCCTCGACTTCCTCCTCCACCCTCGCGCTTCCCAAGACCAGCTCTTCCGCCTCTCTGTTTCTCCCACCCTTAAAACAGGCCTGCGATCCATCCCTAACTGTTTCCAGACATCTGGGTGCTGCAAGCCCTCACCCCCGTCCCAAACATAACAACTCCCCTCTTTCACTTTGTTTGCTGTTACATTACACTGTGCTAACATTGGTTATATTTGAATCATTTTATACCTTGAAGCTTGCTGCATCTGGCGTTGGCGTATAATATGATATTTTTAGCATCACTAAAACTCCTAGCTCTACATTTCTTTTCTTTTTTTCACTCGCATTTTCCCAAAAGTGATTAATTCATTGTAATTGGAGGCTGGGATGTGTCATTGTTGCCAGTAAGCTCGCAGGACAGTGATCAGTTGAATGGACAGAGCTGCAGCCAATAGAAACAAAGAAGCACAGACATTGTCGCTCTGTTCGAGAGCAGTGAGCCATCAAATACTTTTAATATGATGACACAACAGGGGCTATTTTATTTGCTCAAAGTGACTAGTTAGACTTAATTTACAGGAAAACATAGTGAATTTTTATATACGTATTTTAGGAGTCTGAATTTTTTTTCTGTTCCTCCCATGTTCGGTTATTTTTCTGACTTTCAGCTTTTAGAAACAATACAAAGAATAAGTTTTTGTTGTTGTTGTTGTTGTTGTTGTAATGGAAAATGTGAACGTATCTAGTAATTACTAGATTGAAAATTTGTCAAAAAACTTGTGGTAAGCAGCAGATATTTTATGACAATGTACAATGTCATTGAAAGGAAAAACTGGCTCTTGCCCAAAATCTGCTTTCATGACATCAACTTCTTCAACATAATCTATTCCACTGCAACCATACTATAAACAAAGGCCAAAATAATAGCTATGCTAATGAAAAACTTTCAAAAGAAAGTGTCACTTCTGAAAACTGCCTATTGTAAGAACTGTCCAAAAGGTCATAAAGCCATAATTAAAAAAAACACGAGCACTGGAGATGCACCTGTCATATAGACATAGATACACAACACTTCATACAAATTGTAAAAGAAAATTAGATTAGCTTCAGCACTTCAGATTATTTACTACAGCTTTAGATCTTTATCTTTATAGATTAAGACAGGGCTAAGTCTGTCCAAGTGCTTCAAGTTTTATTTATAACCTGTGATTAAAAGCAGATTGTGCCATGCTTGAGTTATTTTCTTAACTCTTGCTTAACCTTTGTATCTCAAAAGAATGGGAGCAGATTTGTTATGATGTAAGGCAATGTAGTCTATAACGCTTTGCAGAAATATCACAGATCGAAAAGCAGAAAGATGTTAGTTACTGTACTTGTGATTAAAACAAAGTTATGTATTTATTTTGCTTCTTCTATTCATGTGTTTATTTTACAGAATAAAGTGCCTTGGGGACATCCACCATGAGGAGTGCGACAGTGTCTCCTCTACAAGTCGCAGCCACTGTTTTTGGTAAGAGCTCATTGGAAACACTGCACTGATAAGATAAACCACTTTTGTAACACTCAGGATTTACTAACCATTATAAGTACTAGTACAATCACAGAACAATCCATCTTGGCTTCACAAATTAAAATTAGCAATGGCATCAGAATATAAGTAGTTTATGCTTTGCAGAAATTGGGATGGTCACAGGTACAGAAAATGTGATATAACGGATTCTAAAACTAGTACTAAAGCTAGACAGATGGCCGTACACAGAGGTCCGTGAGGTCTGGACCTAGGTAGATTTGTAGATTAACTTCTGCTAGCAACGACTGCATTATTCTATTATTTTACTACTTTTAAATATGACAGAAACAAGTTATTAAGAACATTATCAAAGTTTGGCTGTTAAATATTGTCTTTATATTCTTTATATTTATAGAGCTGGTAAAAGCTAATATTGTTAATCTAATAAAAATGACCTATTATGATTATTTGAAATTATATGATTTTCTTTCCAAATTTTTAGATCTTCCTGTTTTAAGTTAAGGGAGTTTCTTAGCTTATGAACTGAGTGTCCCCATAATATGTTTTTACCTAAAACAAGAAAATGTAAGAATCAATTGTTTGCAATGGAAACAGTGTTATTGTCATTACTAAAACGGTGCTATATACCTTTTTAGTCAAATAAAATTGGACCTTGGTATTTTCAAAATCTTGCGTACGATCCTGGCTAGACACTATTTCAGAAACTATGATTAAGTCATGCAAATAATAACGTTAACATGACCTAACTGGACAATTACATTTTAAACAGTTTTGCAAAGATTTGGAGCTTTATCAAAACTACTCTAAGAAAACACAATTTAATAAAGAAAGATAATTCACTTGGTTTAAAACCTTGACTCTACAACTAGCTTTTGAAGAAATTTTGACTTATCAAAATCAAGCTTGAAATTTTGTTTTGTAGCAAGTCCAGTAGAAATATAATTTGTTTACAACTTTATGAAATCTTTTTTTACACTGATTTGTAAATGCGCTTTAAACTCCAAAGTGCTAATCAATGGTATGCTGCTAGTTTTTAACCATCACTTTGAATGCTGTGTGCGTGTTGTTAATTATAAAGAGTTACCAGCAGCACATTGAGCGAGTTATCTTTCAAGATAGCCCAGTGCTTTGAAGTGTGAGGCAGCAGGAGTCCGTTTGCCCCTCTGTCATTTCTACTTCGTCTGTCACTGCCACTGCATCATTACGGCTCCAAACAGCTCATATCCTTCATCGTTTGTGCTTCCACCAAATCTGCTTTGTCTTGTTGACTTAACCTATGGCCCTTCCTGGTGCCTCTGTGCCCTTAAATGTGACCTCTTTTCTTGTTTTGTAAACCGCAGCTCTTCTGTATCTGTGTCCCCGGCTGCCCTGCCTGGAGATCACCCCAGCGGACAGACAGTTCATCCTGGACCCGGGCTCCTCTCTGACTCTGACGTGTTCGGGATCAGAGGAGACCGCCTGGGAGTTTCAGAGAGATGACGTCCCTTATTTCCAAGTGGACCAGGTTCAACATGGCAAAAGGAGCTTTCAGATTGTCCAAAACAATGACATGACCAGTGTGATGACCCTGTTTGATGTAAGCTGGAAGCACAGTGGCACTTACCTCTGCATCGATCATAAGACGGGAGAAAGTCAAGAAGCTATTGTATTTGTGCCAGGTACAGTAACTATATTATGTTGACAGTGGCAAAAGGCACTTAATAGGGAAATCTAACTATCTAACGAAAAAGGCTTCTCTGTTCAACATGTCTTTGGGCAAAACACTCCTTATATGTGTGATTAATTGGTGGTAACACAGGTTGTTTGCACAGATGCTTCAGTTACGGTCAATTTCCATCCAAGTCCTACCTCATTTGGATTTATTTTATTAATAAAATGTAATAGGTTGTGTTCATGTGACATCACAACATTCTACAAGTAAGTAAGTCAATAAAATTTACCTTTTTAGATAATTATTGTTAAAAATAGTGTTGTTAATAGAAAAAGGCCTTTTGCCCACTATCTGGAGTTTTGACATTGTCACATTCTAGAAAAATGAACACAACCTTTTGCAAACCAAGGTATTTTAAAGCAGTCTACTTGAACAAAGGCAGTTTTTGAGCTTGGTTGTGTGTGCAATTTACAAACAGAAAACCTATTTTTCAATTGATATTTTAAGTTTGTCTTACTTCCAGGTTAAGACTTCATTTAGACAAATAAGGTTAATTTGCCGTAACTACATTATAGCAGACAAAAAAATATTCCCCATTTTGAGACCACCATGACAGGTTCAAAGAGAAATCCAAATCAAGTAATGGTTCTCAGTTTGTCCTAGACACAATTGTTCTATGCAGTTGTATTATTACAGTAGTGTAATGTAATGTGTTGTTATATATTATGTTATCCAAATGTCAGCTTGTATTTATTGAAATACATTTTCTTACAGACTCTGATGTGTGGTTCATTGAGAGCTCACATGGCATGGTGATTAGAACCGGCGAAGAAAGCACCATCCCTTGCCTGGTGACCAACCCAAACATCAGTGTGTCTCTGTTTGAGAAGGACACTGATGTTCCTGTGAGAGGAGTGTATGACCCGAGCGGAGGGTTCAGGGCCCCGGTGGAGGAACGGACATATGTGTGCCACGGAGAGCTGAATGGGGAAGTGAAGGAGTCCCAGGCGTTCTATGTCTACAGCGTTGCGGGTGAGTGATGGAATCAGACGATGTAACATGCACGTACTAAACTAGTGAACTTAACGTATTTAGATGTGTTTCGCCTTGTAATACCTCTTATTATACATGTTACAAAAAAGGTTCTAAGGTGTACTGACCCCTTTTATGTAAAGTAATATATTTATATAACACTTTTTACCATCAATCATACTATAACTTAGTTGTAATTCAGCTTCAGTCATGCTTGTTTAGTAAAAGTCTCTTCTCTCTCTAAAGTATGTGGTTTTATCACAGAGTAGGTCAAGCTATAAGATTTTTTGTGCTGTTTTAAGTCCACTAATCATTGCCAAACTTGTTCTGTGCATTGCTGCCTGCCATCAAATCACTTGTATTATAACTATTTGCATCTATTAGCATGTTAAAGGGAAGTTAGTTAACAGCCAAGTGTTGTATTTGCACTTTTTGTAAATATTTTTTTGCTAAAACATGAGATTCCCAAGTAAAGGTTCTCAATAGCATACTTAAAGGCAAATAATAATGTATAATATTTGTTCTTTTTAATTTGTTTTTTTAACATCACAAAGCAATACATTTTAGTTATGTTAATTTGTCCAGTCAGTTCAGGTGTTTTTCTTGTAATAAAACTCTGTCCAACCCCTTCTCCTCTGTATTTTGTCACAGTCCCAGAGACTCTCGATCCCTACATCAATGCATCCAAAACTGTCCTAAAGGAAGGAGATCCCTTGACGGTGAACTGCACGGTGCATGGTGTGGAGCTGGTGTTCTTTTCCTGGGATATCCCCAACAGAGAGGTGAGTGGGAGCGCAGAGAACAAGAGCTTTTGTTACGCTTTCCCTTCAGGATCACTCTTGGGCTTCACGGCCGACCCCTAATCACAACAAGATGTAGAGACACACCTTAAATTTGATCTGCTTTGTGCAAGTGATGTGCAATGTGGGCTCTGCCGAACTTTAGATTCACAATACATTTATTTAAAGGTGCATTGCGCAACTTTTTGGCCAACAATAAACTTGAATAAATGCACATTTCTGTAATTTGAGACGCCTTTGTTACACTAAATAATGAATACGAAATCTGCGTTTTTACTTTGAGTGGGCTTGCATTGCCACAAAATAGGATATTTTTTACCAGAAAGTTACACAATGCACCATGTGAACAGTTTCTTCAATGGGCATTTATATATTCAGCTAGCGACATATAAAACAAATCTAATACATGTTATGATAGTAAAAACACAAATTCTTTAATGATTCTGTACCATCTTATACCAATGTTTTTCATAGCATAATAAAAAAACAGAACTGTTTGTGTTGAAGACTTAAAGACAGTTTTATCAAAATTACATAATCATATGGCGAAATGCAATTATTATTATTTTTTATTTGTCAAAATGTACCACATATTATGGCCCTCAGGTTTTTTTTGTTTTGCTAAAAAGTATGGTGACAAAGCAAAGCTTATTAACTCACTAATTGCAGATACAAAAGAGACTAGTTATGAGCTTTATAAAGCATTTTTTTGTGTCCTGTTTGCAGTCGACTGAGGTGGAGCCCTTGTCTGACATACCGTCCACTTTGAGCATGCGTTCGTCCCTCATTTTTCCTCAAGCCTCAGTCGTCACAGTGGAAACTACAAGTGTCATGTCCACGAAGGGGTGCAGGACCAAAGCGCCTCAACCAGCATCAACATCACCGTCCTGGGTAAGGTGCTCAAGAACTCAAACAAACTCATCCTGTGCAGATTATTGTTTTGTTACTCTGACAGAGAAAGGCTCAACTTTGTATAAACCTTCACTGACCAATGTGCAAAAGGTGAATTTTGAAAGGAAATGAAGTCCCTGGCTATTTATTTCTGTTCATAGCATAGCATAAACTTTTGACACTACATTGATCCTGAATATTACAGTACTATGGAGAGATTTATTTTGGTATAGCACAAAAGCACGCAAAGAAAACATACATCTAATGGTATGATTTTGGCCCATGAATCCAGCTGTCAGGTAAGTCTATAAAGAAAGCCTTATGCTCTGTCTGTCTGCATTTAGGAGCTACTGGTTACTCTGTCTGCAGTGAGCTGTGTTATGTTTACAAAAGCCTTAAATATCTTTGCTCTCATGCCCGGTGCAGACACTAAAGGACGGTTTAGTGAACTTTACTGGAGCTTAGTGGAAAATAGAGATAATGTCTGTGCCCAGATGTTGAACTGTTGATGTGGAAATAGTAGGTCTAGTATGTCTGACCCTGCTGTTTGGTAAAATAACCCATTTACAAGACATTTACATTTTAATTGACATTGTTTTGTTTTTATCTAGTCAAACAGTCAGTTCTATTGAAAAGTGACATTTTTTCATTATCTACACATATCACCAAACGTTTGAAATAAGGGGAATTAAGGCTTCTTAAGGGTGAGCAAATTATTGATTTTTAAGTATAATTGATAATATTGTAGTTGAAGTTACTAAAACATTGTAAATCAAATAAATTGTTTATAATAGGAATGTTATATAAAAGCTGATTAGGCTTAAACATTTTAAAACGTTGCATTGTAAACGGTAAAATGCAATATTATTTTTACAATATCACCCATCCCTAAGACCTCTGGATAAAAAACTGAATTTATTTTTTAACCATTTTGTTTTAAGCTAATAAACATGATAAACTATATGTTATAGCACCTGGAAACATCAACATAAAACACACTAACAGTTTGGTTTTTTTAACTTTGGACCTTGAGTCTGTAATAAAAGTGTGATGATGAAAATTAATAGCATAAAACAATGTAATTTTCAACACAAAAACACGGCTGAAGTACATTTATAATAACACTGTCTACATGTTTCTGCAGAACATGGTTTTGTGAAGGTGAGACCTGCTCACCAGCTAAACATTTCTGCAAAGTTGCAAGAAAATGTGGAGCTGCGAGTGGAGATCGAGGCCTATCCCCCTCCTCAGGTTTACTGGAGGAAAGGTGGTTCGCCATAAGAGGAGACAAAACCATCGTCACTCGACAAGAACAAGAAATCAGGTGAGGATTTCATACGCTTCAGATCAGTGATAAAAGCTACATCACAACATATTAAATGTAAGAGAAACTGTGTGAAGGTGATAGGCCGGAGGTGTCGGAGTTTGTCAGTCATCACTAGAAAACGCCTGTTTAAGCAGAAACACAATCCTCTCCAGAGGGAAGCGCTCTTTCAACACTTCAAAGCCGGGCAATGTCAAAATGTTTATGAAGACAAAGAAAATACTTGTTATAGTTTTAGTTACTAAGACTCACAGCATTAGCTTCATAACATAAACATAGTTATAGGTGTAACTACCGGTCCAGTGCTAACATTGGCATTTCACTCAGGTTTCGGCACATTCCATGTTAAAAGTTAAAATCATAGCTAAATGTACATTTTTTGTGTAATACAAGCATTAGAAAAAAAATAAGAAAAATTGTGAAAAATAGTTAATAAGTTTCGCCCCTTTACGAAACTTTTAGCGATGTTTCACACAGGTAGTTCTGACCATGGTTCAAGCAGTATTTGATCATATCCTTTATTCACCCTCTTTTGTCCCGCCCACTTTTGCAGGAAGTGCACTTCCTGTTTAGCTTTGTTAAGGTAGCTAACATGTTTGTTTGTCTGTCTTGTGGCGCAATTTCAAATAGATGTAAGGACAGTTCAAATAAACCCATCGACTGAATTACAGTAACCACATAAGCGGAATATTACCTCCTTACAAGTTCTTACATAAATATTTCTGACATCTCCTCCTAAAAAAGCCAAAATATTTATTCAAAAGCTTGCTATGCTTTTAGATATGTCAGTGTTCTCACCCTGGTCAGAGTGCGGACGGAGCAGAAAGGCCTCTACACAGCTCTGGTTACTAATGGAGACGACACTAAGGAATTACTTTTGACTTGGAGCTGCAAGGTGAGCTGTGAGGGGAAAAAATCATACTGATCCTTTTTTTTTACCATTCTGTTAATTGTATGTTGTTTTGATTGTTTGTGTTTAGTTCCTGCTCAGATTAAAGACCTCAGTGATCACCCTCTCCCAGGGAAACGACACCTGGTCACCTGTTTGGCCGAGGGCGTTCCCACTCCATTCATCAAGTGGTACAGCTGCGACAGTATCCTCAAGTTAGTACCTCTCATTGATACTAAATGCACCACTGGGAGTTCTCTTGACACATTTGTTGATTTTACGTACATACTTACCTGTCTGTCTGTCTGTTTAAAAATGTAGAAGAGAAACTTTTTTACCACTGTAGTTAACTACTAAAATAATGTTTAGCTGGAACCCTAGTATTGAGTGTAATAGAAGATAATTATTAGAAAAAAAATATAAAAGGTCTGGTAGTTGACCTTTTTGGTTGTAAATTAATCAACTTGGTCTTTTCTACCAAAAAGTATATTGCATAAACAGCAGATTGTGACTATTATCAAAATAAAAGGCATTTGATTTCTCCTCAAGAGCCAAATGCAGCGCTCTGATTGGCTGTGCTTGAGTGGTCACTTCCAGTCTAATTTTGTTGTCTGTAAAAATAAGGTTTTTAAGGTTTAATTGCAGACAAAGAATATTGTATGTTAATATTAGCTTGGGCTGAAGGCTTTGTGAGTTAGGAACCAGTTTTACTTTGCCTCAGGTTTTGTGGTGTGAAAATCAAATACACCACCTTGAGAAACAGAAACAATACCATACCTTTTTCAGCAACCAACAAGATAAATATTATTGTGGATAGACTTTGCTTTAGAGCAGGTTACATTTAGAAATCGATGGTTGTATATTGTAATATGACGGGTGGGCATCGTTGTAACAAATTATCATTATTGTGGAACATTTTTGTAAAACATAGAATTTTTAATCTACTATTTTGACCATTTGTTGTAATAAATATTAGGACAACAAGCAAAACACATGCTCACAGCCAAGTCAATCAATAAAGAAATGTAAAAGTAACAATTATTCTCAAAAATGTGCCGTTGGCCACGTTGAAGCAGTTTGCCCAGGTCTGTTGTAGTATGTTCTGTTAAGAGGATTCTGATGGATTCATTTTTGTAATTACACTGATACTATCACAGGTGCAGTAACCAGAGTGCAATGTGGCAGCCGCTGGTCCCTGAGCCGGAGGTGCTGAGTGTCCAGACCAACACGAGCTACAGCGAGACCCGAAAAGTGACCCAGGTGTGGAGCCAGGTGACCTTCCACAAGCCTCAGCACGTGACATTGCGCTGCGAGACCGCCAACCGAGCGGGACGTGCCGATAAAAGAGACGTCAAACTAGTGTCCAGCAGTAAGTAACTTTCACAATGAACAACAGGAAATCATACTGTTCAGAATAGAGCAGGAAATAGGTATTTAAATCTGTCCAACAAATTCTTAGCTCTCACAAACCTATAACACACAATTAACAGCCTCATGCATACAAGTCAGATTCTTAAATTCTTCATTTTAAAAGTTGCTAGGTATGTTAGGTGGAGTAGCATGTCCCCCTGTGTCCTCCTGGGTCTTCTCTGGGCACTCTTGCTTCCTCCCACTTCCAAAACATGCATGTATGTAGGTTAATTGGCAACACTGTAAAATTCCCCTGGTGAATGAATGAAGGATTTTCTCTGTGTGTTAACCCCAAACAGGAACAAGCTGTAGAAAAAGGAATAGAAGTTACTGTGTTTTGTTTCTTCCCAATAATTTTAACAGTTGCAATATTTTTTCTGAGCATTTTTCTTGGTAAGTTTAAATCTGCTGCATGTGGTTAGTTTCAGGAGAAAGCCTACATCTTCAGTTCAGGGTGTAATCTCAGTTGTGTGGATGTATGTTTTATGTACTACTGCCTTCAAAGGACATGCCCCTCTCGAATCTAATGAAATCATAGTTCAAAGTTTATCATTCTCGATTTTTATCCCAACTTTTTACAATTATTTAGTTTTATTATGACTTTCAATATTGCGACACCACTCACTGTGAATTTTTAAGAGGAAGTTCATGCCATCAAATGTGTTTTTCTATACTATTGTATCTTGCAGCTTTCTTCTGCCACAGCCTAATTCTTGCTTCTGGTTGCATTACAGCGTTGTTCCCCAAGTGGCAGTGTTGGCTGCAGTTTTAGCTCTAATCATCATCATTATCATGTCCTTCATTATTCTCATTGCTGTGTGGAGAAAGGTAAATATAGAATATGAATATTTTTAATCTCTAGAAATACAATCCTTAATAAATGAAACCTGTTTTGTTTTGCTTAATCTAGAAACCGCGCTATGAGATCAGATGGAAAGTGATTGAGTCTGTAAGCCAGGACGGTCATGAGTATATCTATGTTGACCCTATTCATTTGCCCTATGACCTGATTTGGGAAATGCCCCGCGATCACCTGGTGCTGGGTGAGTTCTTACTCCAATAAAGAAAATGTGTTCAAAATTGGGTGTAAAGTTGCTATAAAGTACATATTTATGATTTAAAATGTGTGTAGTCTGTATTGTAGGGTGTAGAACATGTATTATCAGTTTCTCAGTTTGCGTAGTTTATTCACACCTTCACACAATGATCTTTGGTTGGTTTTGCAGGTCGCACTCTTGGATCCGGAGCTTTTGGCAGGGTGGTCGAAGCAACTGCGTACGGTCTCACACATTCCCAGTCCAGCACAAAAGTAGCCGTCAAAATGCTGAAATGTAAGACAAAATAAGGACTCATCAATTGTTCATGTCGTATTGACGCGAGTAACCCCCTGAAAAGCCTTTAAATTAGTTTGACACCTTTGCTATATTCCTGTGTGAAGATGAATATTTCACCGACGTCACTGCGAAGGCCTGATCCAGCTGAGTTTTAGTTTTTCTGCCAGACTGGATTAAGCTTTGTGCCAGTGGGGCACTGAGCCATTTTGGCAGGAGCGCTCCATGAGTCCTGTCCTGGATCTGAATTGATCTCACGCCTCTTTGTTTCTCTGCAGCTACAGCCCGGAGGTCCGAAACGCAAGCGCTGATGTCTGAACTGAAGATCATGAGCCACCTGGGACCCCACCTCAACATAGTGAACCTGCTCGGAGCCTGCACGAAACACGGTTAGCCTCATACTCATAAAGAATACTAGTTTAACTAACGTAATCCAAGCTACTTCATTTGTAATGCACAGTTAACACAGCATAGTTTACCAACGTGCCTAAAGTGCTCTGACAAGTTGCTTTACTTAACCACAGTTAAAATCAATATTCTCTCATTATTTTATGAATTTCATCCAGTTTAAGCATTATTCAAGATTAAAAATATTCTATGAGTATGAATTATAATACACATTGCCTTTGAACGCAATACAAGACAAGGCAAGGTTTCTCTGTATTGCACAGTTTGGTAGACAAAAACTTCAAAGATATTAAAATATATCAAAATCAAAAATATAATTAATCATCGTTAGATTTACTTTAAAAGAAATAAAAAGAGCAGATAAACTTTTTCAGCCTTATGCACAGACAGAGTCTAGATCTGAACATTGTTACAGTAGAGGTCTGTCTTATCTTGAAGATTGTTCCAGGTCTTGGCTTAGGACACTTACATAGAGGCACTCATCAATGTAATTTATGTATTTATTGATATTTAACACAATGTAAATGCCTGTTTCTCTGTATATGTGTTTGTTTGTTGTCAAGGATGCCAAAGTTGAATTTGCTGCACAACAAATCTACCTACGGGTACAAATAAAGTCAACTGAACTGAATGCATAAAACTGAAACACTGAATCTTCAGTGTTTAGTCCTGACTTTGGGCTCCATAAACCACATCAGCTAGGCCAACCAAAATGTTTGCAAAAACTGTGCAAAAATGCAAGTCACCATGCTTTATTCATTAGGGTATTCATTTTGTGTTGTATGAATCGTGTTTAACAAAAATGCCTTAACTGGAATGACATTTGGCACTTAAATTTAGCTTCTAAAAATGTCACAAGAGGCCGCTGAGCGTGTAATTATATAAAGACCATTCTGTCATGAAATGCCATTAGACACATTGAACAGTCTGCAATATAGTTATTTGTATTCTGAAATAACTTATTCTCCATGTCTAAATAAAGAAAGGCATACAATCATAATTTTATCTGATTTGGCAGGCCCATGCAGTAACAGATGCTCAGAATGTTCTTAGTGGACACATATTCTTTTTTCCGAATACAGTATTTAACTAAGGAGATCATAAGCATCTTCATCATAAGCATCAGCATAAGAAGATCATCATTTTATGTTTTGTTTATTTCAAACTGCAATAAAAAAGCTTAGTCAGTTGACAGATTAGCCCCAGTCCTCATTATGACATTTTGCTATAAGAAACAGTGGACTGTCATTTAAAGTTTTTTTTTTTTTTTTTTAAGTGTATCTGTCATTTCAAGTTTAAAATTTTTAAATAACTAGATACAGGAAAATGCCAGAATAGGAATTTTCTGAGCCGGGCGGTACATGAACCTATATGAATCAATCAATCAAAATACAACTTTATGTAAACTAATGACAAGAAACATACTTTATTTTGTTTATTTTACTAAATCTGTTTTTGTTTTTTTTGAGGGACAATATTAAGCATTTGTTTTGTCCGTGTCTTTTAAAGGTTTTAGCTTTTGAGAATTGTTAAATAGTTTTTTTGTGTCAGAACTTTAAATAAATAAAGCATGCATGACAGTCATTTATGTGTTTCTGTCTCCAAGAACTGAGTTGGAGCTCATGTATAAACTGACTACATAGAGAAAAACTCAGATATATATTTTATGCTACAGCTGCAGAAACAGCTGGATCATTTATTAACTTAAAGGACACATATTATGCATTTTTTGTGTGTTTTTTTTTCCTTCAAACCTGCTCCGAAGCACCTCCACTTTGGAATCTTATGCACCAGAATGAAAAAAATGTCTATTACAGTCGCACAAGGGTTGTGGTGTTTTCTACATCAAAAATTGAGTTAGAGCTCTATTTACTCACTCCAAAAAAATTGCAGAGGTTATGCAATCAAACCAATCTGGCCTGATTTGCTAATCCTGCAGAAATGCTTAAAGCAATGCTGGACGATTTATAGACTTAAAAACAGAGCAGAATATCTCAGAGACCTATCTATGACATCACAGATCTGGACATTCTGAACAGTGTTTTTGGGAGAACAAAAGATATCTCACATACAAAACTTAAACTTTACAATGGGGATAAAAAAGTTGATTTTGCATAATATGTGTCCTTTAAAAACGATGCAGAGGATTTCAGAGATCTACTAATGACATCACATCCCTGTTGCAAAAAAAAAAAAAGAGTCCTTTGAGGTCATTTTATTGTTGCCTCAACTGTGGCTTAACAACAACAGCAATAAAATGCATTACTGACACACTAGGGCTTTCTAACAATGATAGATGTCATGCAAGCTTCAGAGAATTAAAATTTTCTACAGATATTCTTCACACCAGTCATGATTAGCATAAAATAACCTTTGTTAAGTCTTGTAATATAAATCAGTTTATACTTTTTGAGTAGATTTCTAAAATGCTGTCTTCTTCAACTTTTCAGGCCCTCTGTATCTGGTGACCGAGTACTGTCGCTATGGAGACCTGGTCGACTACCTTCACAGAAACAAGCACACCTTCCTTCAATATTACGCTGAGAAAAACCAGGACAGTGACTCGTTCATTTCCAGAGGAAGCACCCCACTGAGCCAGCGCAAAGCGTACGTGCCACATAAGGCCTGATTTTGTGTAATAATCGGGGTTTTTGTCATTGTCGGGGGAGTTTAAAATGTGTTTCCACTCGATAATGTGTGATGTGTTCAGAATCCGTTGAGAAATCTGCATTTAGGTCACTGCATTTCACACATTATTTCTGCCCCTCAGCTATGTGTCCTTTGGAAGTGAGAGCGATGGAGGATATATGGACATGACCAAAGATGAACCGTCGATGTATGTTCCCATGCACGAGCAGAACGACACTATTAAGTATGCAGACATCCAACCTTCTCCGTACGAGGCCACGTATCAACAGGACATTTACCAGGAGCAAGGTGTGACACAGGACTGAAAGTGTTGTGAAAATATGCTGTTATGAACACAGAATAATATTACAAGCAGAGTACATATATATTTAGCTGATGTGTATAAATACTGTAGATAGACTGGCAAGCATGTGAAAAGGACTTTCTATTGAGCCACAATACTTTAAATCCAGCAAAAAGGACTAAGTATATATACTGAACGCACTACTTGCATTAAAGAAATTGTATAAGATTGTAAAGAAACTATGCTCTTGTCTTTATATATGATTTATCATTGAATGATGCACTTTACTGTAATTACTACTTGAGTCCAATGCAACGCAAATGTGGCCCCCAAGATAATCTGATGTGGCTCCCGGGATGATTTCTGATTATTATTGTGGCCCCTGATAAAAGGATGCAATAACTTGATCTACAGATCTCAGAATACATGTAGCCTAGTGCTGACAGGAGGAGCCACATAGGTCAGAATGGATAATAAGCCCATAGAATTATAAACGCTTTTATTGCTGAGATGTGACTATGAAACCTAAAATACACTGGAGTGCAGCAAATGGCATACCATTTGTTCAAAATTTTCTTGGAATGATTGGAATGACATAATATAATGAGACATAATGTGTAACACTTTATACATCTGGACAATAATATCTGATATTAGCTTTTTTTTGCCCAATTGTCATATTTGAATATTACAGAAGAACCTATATTATACATAACTCCACCCACTCTGACTCTGGTCGATCTGGTTCCAGCTTCATTTGAGTTGGACACCCCTAGTTTAACGTGTAAATATGTCAGACTTAGTTTTGTGAGGTAATTTTCATCTGTAGTCCTTTTGATATATGGAAATAATACAGAACACCTGGCATGTTAAAGGCACATGGCATTTTTATTCTATATGTATCATTTTTTCATCTGCACCAGGTCTTTTTTGTATTAAGCCGAAAAATCTTATGACATTTGGCCTATGCATTTGTATGTGACAAACACACAAACATCACTATTCTGAACGTGACACAAACAAAAAGAAATAATGCAGATTCTAAAGGATTACATAGTGCTCAAAACACAGTTACAAGACCGAAATATTTGCAAAACAATATCAATCAACAGATATTTGTTAAAGTCTTAAAGCTGCGCATACAAACCATAAATATAATTTGAATTGACATTTTTCTTCTACTCAATAGTGGACATATTGTTTAATTGTCTTAAAAAGTAAAGAGAAAATGTATAAATAAAATGGGAAAATACAAATAGAACAGTCCCAGCCGTCCATCCATTAGACATACAACCACATGGTTATGATTGAGGAATGCTGGGAAATTTTCTTTCCAGGACACATTTGCAAGTATTTTGAGTGGATGTGCACATGGTTCTGTATATATAGATACTAGTATTTTTACGTAGTCACAGGACAGACAGTTTTTCCCCGTAGCATCCAATGACCTCATTCACACACACTAAAATATATTATTTACCTTCCTCTGTCTTATGATCGTTTTTAGGTGGCGGCCGACTGGACCTGGTCATCAGTGACTCTGCTGCTCTCACTTGCAACGACTTACTGGGCTTCAGCTACCAAGTGGCCAAGGGCATGGAGTTTCTCGCATCCAAAAATGTACAAAAATTATCAACCTCACGGTTTCCTATCATAATCAAGTTGACGGTTTCAATGAATAGAGTGTATTTATTAGATGTTTTGATTTTCTGTTTATGCCACTGCAGTGTGTCCATCGCGATCTCGCTGCCAGAAATGTATAATCTGCGAAGGCAAGCTGGTGAAGATTTGTGACTTTGGTCTTGCCAGGGACATTATGCATGACTCCAACTACATCTCCAAAGGCAGTGTAAGTTGTGCTGCTTTTCACTGTACAAATAGACTGTAGACATGGCCCAGTCTCAGATGTAGATATACAACAAAATGCCAAAAAGCATGTTTTCACACCTTTTTAATGTAAATGTGTTACAAAAGGCCAAAACGTAAAACAACTATGAATTTTGGTTGAAGCCACGTGGCAACATTTTCTTTAGGTTTAACGGGTAAATCTCAACCTACCCTAAAGCCTCAAATTACCCATTTTAGTAACTTGAAGCCTAAACGTACTGTCAAACCCAAAGAAAATGTCACCACGTGGTTTCAACCAAAATTCACTCAAAGTTTTTTTTTTTTTTTTTTTTTACATTTTAGCTTTTCGGAACATATTTACGCAAAAAAGTTTAAAGCGTCCTCATCATAAGTTTCCGTTGTATATTTACGTTTCCTTCAGCTTCAGTTTAAGATAATACAAGTGAGATTGAAAAATTATAAATTAAGCACAAGTTTTTAAAGCATGAAATATAGTTTATAAAGAAAAAAGGCACTGTAATAATGGGCAACATAACACATATTTGAGATTTTCGTTGTTGATTTAGTTGACATTACAAAAACTGCACAGTGATGATTTTTGCTGAAAATTTACCTAAAAATTCAAATTTTGTAGACTTAAAACTTGAATAAATCACGTTGTTCTGTCCAAAAGTATGAAGTTTGGTGTGTGTCCGATCTACTTTACAGATTGATCTTTATGTCTCAATTGGAGAAACCAATCTATGAAGTTACAATGAGCATTTATATAAATCTATACAAACAAGCTGATTTACTGAAAGATTAAAGAATTAGCTACAGATTGGACAATGCTGATGTGTTGATACTAGAGCAAACTGACAAAAATAATGAGTTTTGCCTGTGGTGTCTCTTTCTTAAAGGCACTTAGTCCATCTCTGAACTGCACTTGTGTTCTGTCTCTTTTCAGACTTTCCTGCCCTTGAAATGGATGGCACCAGAAAGCATTTTTCATAATTTGTACACCACCTTAAGCGACGTGTGGTCATATGGCATCCTTCTCTGGGAGATTTTACCCTGGGTTAGTCACACTCCCATCACATATTGCTTTAAAATACTCCTGTAAGTGTTGTGCCCTTAAACCTATTGGTCTGATACGGATTTCTTGTGCGATGACCACAACTTCAACTTATGGAAGAATTTATTACTCTAGTTTAGTGCTTAATTAAGTATGACGTCTTTTCTGGTTTTGAGCTTCATTATTCCTAACTTAATAGCTTTGCATCTCTGGGCTGATGCGGCTCAAATCATTTACCATAAACCACTAACCCAGGAGAACTTGTTTTTAATAACTGGAATATTGTAAAACTATAATCATATTAGTTACACTGACAAAAAGTTTAAAAGCATATGACATGTGACCATTGTTTCCCAAAAAACTGTTATGGGGACATAAGCACTTATATTTATGATATTTAGATAAAAAAAAAAAAAAAAGATTTTGGATAGTGTACTGTAAGAATTTGGAGCATTTTTGAACTTTAATGTAATGTAAACAAGAGAATATAAACGTAATAATTAAAAATGTGCTGCAAAAGTAAATAGATAGAAGATTCATGGTGTTAGATGCTTTTCAATGAACATTGGTTGAAAATATTATATTTACAATTTTCACTAAAGATTTTGCCTGCTTTCCTCATGACATTACTCGATTTCAGTCAGTGCGTAATCTGAGTACACTTGCCCAGAAGCTTCTGCACAAGCACATAAACCTTGGTCTTTGACTACTGCAACACCTACAAGTACAAACAACATAGAATGGGCTATATTTATCATTTACGTTTTAAACATTTTTATTTTTGTTAAATCTAAGCTAAACATTTGTGAAAACACAATATTAAACTGCTAATAAACTTTAGCAAAATGCTCAGAGCAGAGAAACATCAGACATTAGTGTTAAAATTGTGTTAAGACATTTTTTAAACTCTGGAAGGTACGAGATTTCACATGATTTTATCAAAAATAACGTTACTCTGTTTAACTCAGATGATTGGCGATTTAAGGCTACAACTGACAACGTTTTTATCGTTTCTAAAAGTTAAAATTATGAAAATATAGTTATGCAATTAGCATGACTGATTCAAATTAGGCAAATTTTGAATTTTTGGTAACTTTTATATTTCTACTCATGGATGGACATGGCTATTCCACAACTGTAACAGAACAGTAAACGAGAGCCAAAATCGATATAAAATTGTTTTGATCTGACAAATAATAAAGAGGATATTTTTATTATTGAGAGAATTGTGCTTTTTGCTGACATAGATAAGCGAGTTCCTTTTGGGATTCAGCTCTGTAATTATTAACTTTTTGTGTCAAATTTTCTTATAAATAACCTAAATAACTTGAGCCTAAATTTAAAATGGCAGAAAGTCAACATCAGATGAAAATGGCAAGGAAATTTTAAATTATCATTTTACTTTATTTACTGTTGTGTGTATGTTAAGTTAAGCAATAATAAAATGTCTGGCCACTAAATGCTTAAGCACAAACAAGACTTAACAAGAGCGTAGGCGTCTGCAGACTCATGAGGACTCAATCTGGTTAGGCACAGTCAAGGCTCTAAATCTGCATTTCCTTGCTCTGGGTATTACGAGTTCTCTTTTTGTTGATTCTTTTTTTAAACTTTCTTCCCACGATTTTGTCAAACTGGCGTAAAAACAAAGAGGACAGTTGAGTGCAGTTGCAGTATCCCCTCTACACCCAAAAACAATCTCACAATCCTCCCTCTGTGAGCACTACCAAAGCTCTTCTGTGCTGATTGTTTTGGACTTGAGAGTCACTGGATTTTTAGATCATTTCTTTTCTCTATTTGAGTCAGAATAAACTACTGTATTTCATTGCAGTGTTCAGTCCAAGTAAGATCTGTTTTCTGGTGATAATAAATATGTGTCTTTTATTAAAGGAGGGACACCATACCCAGACTTGCCCATGAATGAACTGTTCTACAATGCTCTAAAGAGAGGCTACAGGATGAACAAGCCAGCCCATGCGTCGGAGGAAGTGTAAGTGCTCTAGGTTCTGTTCACATTGAGATTCAGAATCTCTTTTGAGAGAGACCTGGCCAATATTTGACGATTATATATTTTTCGCGCTAATTTTTACAATGTTTAGGACTAATTATCTCTGTCTATATTGGTCCTATCGTTATGAAATAAAAACTGAGACAGAGTTTAGAATGTTTTCTGTCAGAATAAGTCCACTACAAGTCTGTGTGTGGAGGAGAATATTTACTACAGCTGCTCAAAGTTACAAAACTTAATTTTTCAGACAGTTAAGTACGTGTGCGCACAGTATCGTGACAGTTTGATCTCGCGAGATCTCGTGGCATGAGATCTCATCCCATCCCTATCAAATAACCTGAAAGTTTCCCAGAATTCCTTTGTAAATGAAAATATACCAATGCTGTTTTCTGCAAATCGACAAGGATGACCAACCAAGCAAATTATACAGTGTAATGATAAGTGAGAGAGTTTGCATTAGTTATTATTCTAGTTATAAGTGTATGGGTTCTTACAAGTAAATGTTATTTAAGTAATAGAGCTGGGCATTAACATACAGTACATCATATATAGTGATAAACATCTGGAAAAGTTGAAATTTGGAATATCGTAATAAATGCACTTTACTTTTCTAACAGACACACACAGTGGCCAGTCTACAACATTGGTCTGAACCAGACATGTCAAAAGTGCGGCCCAGGGGCCAAATGCAGCGCTTAAATTGAATTTTGTCAACCCTCAGACTTCTGAAAAATTGTCCTAAACACCAAATCTTGAATAAATGTCATGGGCATTCAGTCTATGTTTCAACATTTGGTCCTTGATGGAAAAAGTTTTGACACCCCTGTTATGGTCCATAACACAGACTGTGGAGGCTCTGAGAGGCTAAAACACTATTG
The DNA here is from genome assembly GCA_038363315.1 of Mugilogobius chulae. Classification (NCBI taxonomy): domain Eukaryota; kingdom Metazoa; phylum Chordata; class Actinopteri; order Gobiiformes; family Gobiidae; genus Mugilogobius; species Mugilogobius chulae. The sequence goes on from CM076400.1 coordinate 33,801,537, forward strand.
ATGACAGAAATACCACTTCAGGAGTAGAGAATTAGTTAGTACTTGTAATTAAAAAAAAAAAAAACATTGTTAAAACACCTTGATATATCATTGAAATAAATTGTTTGTAAAGTGTTCCCTTTATATATATGATAAAAAGGCCATATCGTCCTTCTGTTTTAAGTAGCAAGTAAAAGTGTCTAGTGCAAATTTCACCATTTAAGTTGACTATACATTTCTTTGACATTTTCTGTTTTAGATTAGGTATAACAATATGAAATGTAAATGTATCTAACCTAACCTGATCTAAATATATTCTCAAAATGTATATTTGTAAAGAAAATCTTATGAAGGAATAAGTTATTGCTTGTAGTATATCGTTACATATTAGACAACTGGTGACACTGTGATAATAAACAATTAGTTTATTATGGTTAAAAAAACAATATTTTTTTATGTTGTTGAAAAAGTTAAAATAATAGAGCAATAAAGCACACATAGTCAATAGTTTCCCACATCAGCAGTAGAGTTAGAGCTCCATCAACTGTCTGCAAAGGTTATTACAAGTTAGAAAAATAAAACTGATCTTGTCTGTCAAAATGAGTCTGGATGATTTATGCAGTTAAAAACCATTGCAAAAGCGTATTTTTTTGGTTGAAATATAGCAGTTCACCCTTTAATTAATCTGCCACTTTTGTGTGTTTTAGATATGAGATAATGAAGAAGTGCTGGGATGAGAAGTACGAGAAGAGGCCTGAGTTCTCCAGTCTGGTCCACAGTGTCGGGAACATGCTCAGTGACAGCTACAAAAAGGTATTTATAACTCTCGACAGCTAGACATGAGCTCAACACATTTGTTTTGCCTAATCTGCAACAAGATGCCACTGATTTCTGACTTTCAAATCTTACTTTGTTCTTGAGTAATGTAATTTCACTCATTACCACATTTACTCAGACATTCACACGCTTCCACACACAAACTAGACTCTCTGCCTCCTAGTGGTTACAAGTATATTTATACTACATATTGACTATAACAAGTCAACGTTTCACGACTTCACAACTGAGATAAACATAACACTTTCTGCTTAGGTCTGACTTGAATCTCTTTTGTTTAATCTTGTAGTTTATGCCATGGCTTTGTCCTATTTTAGTGCCAGGTTGTGCCAATTTTTATACATGCGTGTATACAGTATGTTTTTTGTGCCACAGTGGGATGTCCTTGGGCAAGACAAATAAGACATAAATAAGACCTATTGTATTGTGATTTTTCTGCATATTTAGGAAAAAAACTATGGAATATGCAGATCAATAATTCACAATTTGATCATTATAAAACACAATAATTATTTAAAACGACATAGAAAAAGAAACCTCTGACTTCCTGTTCAAAACTACAGAACTGATAAGCTCCGCCTCTTTATTGTGAAATATAACTTTATGTGCCACTGATTTCAAACTACTATTTTTTGTTGTTAGAAAGTGGCTACAAGACAATTTTGAAACCTACATGTTTTACTTGAAATTCGAATTTTTGAGTAATCCCAAGTAAATACTGACAAGTGGGCGGGGATAGGTGGTAGGTGAAGACAGGGATTTTCTTAACCCACTTCAACCCACTTTGCCTCAGTGTCTGTGTACACTTGGTGAGAGGATCCTTGTAAAGCGCTTTGAGTGTCTTGAAAGATGGAAAAGCGCTATATAAATGGAGACCATTTAACATGTTTCCTGTGATAGTGTGCAACTAGTGTGCAGTCTCCTGCCTCACGACAACAAAGTCTTGGTTTTTTCTTAAGCAGTGGTGTGGAGTTTTCCCTGGTGCTCCAATTCCTCCCACAACTAAACATGTGCAATAGGCTTTTATCTGAGGTCAGGACTCTGGAAAAGAAATTTTCCAAGTGGGATTTTCCTGGTGTAAAAAAAAGCCCCCCAAACAATAAAATGTGTATGCAGTAAAAAAAAGCAATAAATTAAGCATTAGTTACAATACTGATACAACCAATTTTATCATAAAGTAGCAAGAAGAAGCAACATCCCAAGATACTTCTCAAACATAGTGCATGCATAGAAAAAGGGAGCTAATGCTAACTTGAACATTCAAAGAAGACATCGACCATGGACAAGGTGGTGTCACTAATTGGTCATATTAAACCCTGGAGGAAAAAACGGTCACCTGACTTCTGACGCAGACAGACATTGAAACAGAGTAAAAGTTATATGGCCAAAGAACATTTACAAAGTAACAGTTTGAGTTCATGTGATGTAATAATAGTCTAAAGGCTTGGAGTTAAAATTATTTATGGTTAATATATCATAATTACTCAGTTCAACCACATGAACAAAACTAGCACAAAGTTCAAAGATGAATTTATTGGAGATGTGATCTTGTTAGATAAACATTGGCTTTAGATTGTTCAGATATGCTGAGCTCTGGTGAGTTATTGCTCTTGGAAATGCTATAATTTATAATAAAATAATGTTCGATGACATAAAAATATCAAAGAGAAATGAATTCACAGTAGTAAAGTCTAATTCTGAACTGAACAGATCAAATTAGGTGTTTATATTTATAATCAAATATTTAGAGTATAATCATATACAATCTTTTCATGAACGCATTCTTGTATTTTGTTTCAATTTGTAAAACTCCGTCTTGTCCCAACTTTGAAATATAAAAATCCTATTATACAAAAAAGTGACGAGTGCAAGCTTGTTTCTTTAAAAACATGAAGTTGTGTTGTTTTATTCACCAGTATCTGAGTAATCATGCTTTTTAGATTATCTACATCTGAAAAGATTGAGGTGCTGTGTTCTACCCAGTGATGTCATTATGTGGGAGTTTTAAAGTGGTAGTTTTTCAGCTCAATTCAGTTGCTTTTCTCCACAAAATACATGAAAAATCTTACTTTGTGCCCTATTTTGTGTAAATGTTTCAATTTGATCTTTTGTTCTGTTGAGTCAATCTTCAACATCAGTGACCGTTTTAACAAGGCTAAACATCAGCTTTAGCTTCATAATTAGAAAAAAATGGATGAAAATATTTTAATTATTCTAGAATTCTGAAGATGAATTGTAAGAAGGCGTTCTTGTATTATCATTCAGTGACATCACAAAGTGTTTTCTGTGTCATGTAGGATTTTTGTGTTAACATGTGAATAAAACAAAACATGACTCTGACTAATAAGTTTGGATTAAAGTTGTCTGGTAAATGACACTTTTAATCCACTATTGCAGGTTTTAAGATAGCACAAAACTGCAACTTAATGTAGTACCCCATCTAATGGATTAATATCAGCTCAGAGCCTTGTTTTTTATTGTAATGGCAATCAGTCGAGCACTTTATGGCGCTCACGCTATGTTGTTGACAATGACTATTCTTATTGGTGTCACAAATCACATAACAGCTGGGTACTAAATCTCACATTACACACATTACACGTACATTAACTACAGAAAATGAAAAATGGCTTTTAATAAGTATGTAATCTTTTATAGATACTTTACTGTAAATACATTAGTTATGCTCAGTACATAATCTCTTGTACAAATGTGTGTTCTTCTCTTTAAACAGAAATACAACCAGGTGAATGATAACTTCATGAAGAGCGAGCATCCCGCTGTGGTCCGGGCCAAACCACGACTGTCCTCTCCGTTCCCCGCCTCCAGCCCAATGTTTGGATCCTCGACACCCTTGAACCGCTCGTCTCCTCTCAGTCACAACCCAGTCCCCAGAACCTTCAGGCACCAGCAGACAGACGATCAGGATGCTCTGCCCTCCTACAACGACTACATCATCCCCATCCCGGACCCCAAACCGGATGACGCCTTTACAGATGTCCTGTCAGAGAGCCCTGGAAGGTACGCAGTCTCCCAAAACCAGAGGAGCGAAGAGTAGTCAACATTTTTACTTCACTTCAAAATTATACTCAAGTAAAACTAAAGTACGGAGTAAGAGAAAAAGTATGTAGTCAGAATAATTTAAAAGGCACATACTATGCAAAATGTACTTTTTTAGTTTTTAATCACATTGCTTCTTCATCAAAAACAGAACTACAGTACTGTCTGTGAGATATTATTCTTTCCCCTCTGAGCTTCAGAAAACACTGTTCTGAATTGATCAATCTTTGAGATCTTCTGCACTGTTTTAAAGTCCATAATTCATCCAGACTTAGAGCCTTTCTGCAGCATATCAGGCAAGATCAGTTTGATTATTTCTCCAGTTCACCTTAATGTGCCCCGCCCACTTTTCTTGGCAGCGCACTCCTCTTTAGCTGCGTTTAGCCTGCACCATTCAATAGCTGTATTTTTATTTACCTTTCAATATATCTGTTGTTAGTTTCTTTTGCTGCCAATAGATCTCTCTCTCCCATAGATGCCAAAGTAAACGTACTCCAGAGCGTATTTGAGCAAGACAAGAATCAATACAAAAAAATACAATATGTTTCTTTTTAAGAGTAAACTTTCTGGATGTAACAATAGTTTTATAATTTGAACCTAATTTAGTTGAAAGGAAAAAGTATTAGCAAGGATGTAAAAAATTGTATTTAGCTGCCGTACAAAAAACAAAACAAACATTAACCAAAACTTTGATTCAAACAAGAGTACTATAACGTCAAACTAAGGTAAATCTGGGTGTTGGAAGTACAATATTATATAAAAGTTGTTTAAGTAAATGAGTACTATTTCTGCCCCAAACCCCAAACCAGACAGAGTGAAATACTGCACAGCAGATAACATTTTGTTGTCTTAAGTTAATGGTCACACACCCACTCGGACAGATGTTGGACTCACACAAAGGCACTATTATTGGCAGCACATTTACAAACACATGTGTCTGTTCTTTTCAATGCTTTTGAAGCATTGTATTTTTATATCACACAATTGTGGCAAATGTGAGAGACAGATTTATTTCTCCCTGTAAAGATCATAGGCAGGATGTGCTCATGATTTATGTTAAAATAATTATTTACATCTGAAAACTAAGAATAAAATCAGCTTTCATCCCTAATTGTTTTATATCAGTTGAAAGAGCATTACTGTATACTTAAAACAGCATTATACTTAGAAAAAAAAAAAATGTTCGGATTGAGTGGAATAACTACAATGCAGCTGATAAATTTAGGGCATTCTAGCTCTGCACAACAAGTAATTACAACATTATTGAAGTTTCGATTAGTATTGAATTCAACTGTGATCCCACAGTCTCCCTCAGTGAAAAATGTGAGAGTAGCCTTAGTATTCCTGTTGTTTATCTGCTTCTCTACTATTTACTTTATTTTATTTTTTTTACGTTACACAATTAATATTTGGCAGAGTTGTTGTTAGTTACTTTTTGCTGTCTGCAGCTGCTTTTTCCTATTTAGCTGTATTTTGAGTTTTTACAGAATGTAACTTCACTCCATTGATTCTTGTGCATTTTTGCCACTCACTTTTCCGGATATTGTGATGTCATTTGCATTACCTCTATTGCAGTTGTACTCAAACTTTTTGCACCACACAAAATAGTAACTGTCTTTCTGATTACCACCAGATCTAATTTTTAAAAAATTCAGGCCTACATTTCAGATAAACATAGTATAAAATGGGACTACCCCAGTTATAAAATGAAACTAATTTGTAAATGAGTTAGTTTGTAAAACTAAAAAACCTAAAAAAAACCTAAAAAAAAAACCAGACATCACTAAAGTTGCCTCTAAATTAAGTAAATATTCAAAGGTAAAAGGGTTTCAAGTACCACCAGAAGCAGCTCGAGTGACTGCTCTGTTGAATGTGATTGTGAAAAGTACAGCCAGCTTCATATTGTAGCACAAAAAAAATCAACCAAAGCAGCAGGATTAGGTGTTGTAATCTGGGTTAGTATTATAAGGGGGATTTTGTAAAAAAGGGGAAGATGGCGGGTTGTCTACTCCAGTCTGGGACATTTATAAAAAACTTCTGTTTTTTATCGTGACTCATACGCGACAGAGTTTTAAAGTTGGTTTTTGTTTTTTCTTGCCGTAGCTCCTTGGCTCTGGAGGAAGTGGAGACTGACTCTGTGGACACGGCTGACACCCTCCCAGAAGAGGACCGACTGGAGGGGAGCAGCGAGCGGGACGCCTTACTGGGGCGCGCCGAGACACCTGAGGTAGAAGACAGTTTCCTCTAGCCTCTCTGTGTGGGACAACCCTCCAATATGAGCCTTTTTTCTACAGATCGAATAAAACAATGCTTTGAAACGTGACTAAAGTAGAATGTAGCAACTGAGAAATCATGTCTTTGTATTTCCAGTAAGAACACTGTTGATGTTTTCCAGTGTTTATTTCACTTTTACTATGAAAATTACATGTGGTACATTTCTAGAAACTGGCATACGTACTTAGCTGTGCAGTATCTTTTGTTGAAGAGAAAAACAATAACTGTTTCAGTCAAGGATTTCTGAAACACTTTTTCAGCAATTATGTTCAAGCTTATTCATTAAAACAGCATAAATCAAGTTTATCTGCCTGCATATTTTTCTTGTTACTGACCCACATTTCAATATGAACTAAAGATAAGTCTAGTCACAAAATTATTGCGTAAAGTAGGTTGATTTGTGTAAAATTCCAATCAGTGGTGGAAAGTATCAAGGTACAAAGGTTTAAGTAAAATGTGTAGGTATCTGTATTTTACTTGAATTCATTTTACAGTTGATACTATGTACTTAAGCTTCAATTAGTTGTAATAACTCTAATTACTAAGTGCTTTTCATGCAAACAATGTAATGCCTTAAAAACATTCCTACAACCCTCCCAACTATACAAACCTGCACAACCGACAAAACAATTTACACACACCCTTTCGCTTTGCACATACACACATACAAATAAATATTATATAATATGTCACTACATTTTTTTCAACGACTGAAAAATAAAAAGTACTTTGTGCTTAGTTTGTCAATTCATTTTAGCATACGAGTAATTCATATCTATTTTGTTTTGATTAGAAGTTATTATTTACTAAAAAATTTTACGACAGTATTAACTGACTAAAACTGATCAAAAACAGTCTTTATCCAAATTACCATATTTCATTGAAACATTTTTAAAAAGTTACAAAGTATTGCTTCTACTCTAAAGTTATTTGAAGTAAATGCTTCGCACATCATTTTACAGGAGCAGGTGCGAATATGCAACAAAAGAAGAATCTCTTGCAAAAAATGTGAATTTGCCCGAAGAAGGCGCAGTAGCCGAAACATAATTTCACGTTTTTTGCAAGTTGTCAGAGAGCGGGATTCTTCTTTTATTGCACTTTTACGTCAACTTCTACAAAATTTTGAACATGTGCTTCTTTTACTTAAGAAGATTTGCTGAGTACATTTCTGGTACTGTACGTGTACTTAAATTGGGTACTTCTTCCACCACCGGTTCAAAGTTTTTGTGCACCAACTTGTCAAAAATGCACCCCTGCTCTGGATGACTTGAGAATACTTTTGTAATCTGTAAATATGTTTTTTTGCTGTTGAGATTGGCAGCCCTATGCAGAAATATGCAACTGTAAAAAATTAATGTCCGCACCTGAATAAGGTGGGTGTAAGCAGTTATTTGCTTTAATGACCATTGGAGATGTAGCATTTGTAATATAACTATATGTGTATACTATTTTTATAATGTAGTAGATAGACTGCACATGCACTGATGTCTGAACTCTAACGTGCCTTTAGTGAGTCATCCAGTCTATTCTGAAGCTATTTCTATCAAATAAAATCTTCTTTTTCATGTTGAATAATCCTGAAGTGGGATAGATTTTATACATATTTTGCACTTTATTATGAAATATATAGAAACATATAGATTTTTACACAACATATGAATTCCCATTAGAGACGATTATTTTTTATAAATGAACACCTGTTCTCTGTGAGGGTGGGTGTCTCAGGTGAACAGCGTATCACTGCCTTATGCTTTTGTATAAACTGAATACAAACAGTGGGTTTTATCTTGCAGCTAATGTTTTTTGCCAACGCAAAGGGCTGATGTTCACGTGTTTCTCATTGTGTGTAATGTAAATATAAATGCTTCCTTTTGAATTGTATCACTCACTTACTTGTTGTAATACTTTCTAAAATGCACAGTCACTGTAAAACACGCTCTTGTACCAAAGCTCTTCTTAATGTTTACAAATGTATTTTTGTGTGTACTGTGTGTAACAGTGACAATAAAGTTACACTATTGTCATTATTTACACTGTACTTAATTGTATATGTTCTTTATACTTTTATCCATCACACTTGGGAGAAAGATTGATTAACCCTTTATCAAGGCGACCCACTTTTCTCAAAACTGACAAAAATAGTCTAAAATTCAAAATGAACCTGAACCTGAACCTTTTGAGCCATAAAACCAATGGTTGTACTCTGTAGTTTTAAACTCTGGTGTCTGACTCATAAGTGAGAATCGGCTCAGCACAAAAAAACACACAGACCAGATTTTAAAGGTGAAAGTCTTTTTATTTTTTTACATATTTTTTATTTGCAGGTTTTGAATACAAATTGACTATCCAGGTTGGCGCCACCTAGTGCCTCCACCCAATTTCATTTCACTCCAGCTACTAGGTCAGGTATCGCAAGACTGAGGACGATTCCCAAAAAGCAGGAAGTACAGTCGTCCAATCAGCAAGCAGGAGCAGAGTGGTGCGTTGGCCAGAACCAACTCGAGTTGAGGTAGCAGACTGTAGTCAAGTTCACATTTTACCTTATGCCAAATATGACTTAGAATATGATATTGTACCTTTTAATTTGCAAATTTACCACAGAAACAGCAACAATCACTCACACACATGTTTATGCTCTACTTCCTGGACGGGAAAATGATCAAAAAACAGTGATTGGTTGATTAGAAAAAGCGAACAAGCCCCAACAAGGTTTCTATGAAGTGAAATGAAACTGACCCTGATTCATCCCAGAAAGGTTGATTTGACTGTAAATAAGTTTGACTGTAAGAGCTTTAACATTATTTTAATCTTTAGCATTTCCAGGAGTTGGTTAGTTAATTTTATCAAACGGTGGACAAAATAGAATAAAATTTTAAAAAGCTGAAGGGTTACCTACATCAAGCTGGTGTGGCTAGTTTTGTGAAACGGAAGTAATTATTCAACCCTTTGTAGTTCATCTCTTATCTCTCACAAACCTTATGGTGCATTACTAACTTCACATGCATACGTTTTTGGTCTCGACTCAGCTTTAAACAGTATTTTCTGAAAATAAAAGTAAAAGTTCTGCTCTGCCAATTAGGTCTCACCCCAAAGAGTCCTATAGTGACTGAAATAGTTCTTTCTTACAAGTTATAAGGGAAATATTTATGATGGGGAAAACAACAGAACTTACTGATAATGAGGGGCAAAGTGCTTAGACACTACACCGTAAAAAAAAAAGGTTTACAGAGTCAATACAGAAATATTACAGTTCAGGAATGTGAAACAAATTACCATGATATATGTATGTATAAATACATATACACTGAATAAACTCGTGCATAAATTTCACCACCACCGATATTCATTATGTTGAAAAAGTTAAAAAGATCAGACTCTCCAATGCGCTCTATGGTCTAATCCGTCCTGATAATGCTAGTTCTTGTGTTTGGCTGTAAAACCAAGGCAGCCTCAGTCCAGCAGGGCCTGAGGGGCGATTGGTCCCGGGGGGAGTCGCGCTCTTCTGTGACAAATTGGTACCAGCTCATTAATTTTTCGAGCATGATGTGACGACCCGCCTCCTCACACTCCTCCCTCCACTTGCAGCTTGTTGCTAGATTTCATGTTTGCAGTGTGACTTTGTGTCTGGGAAGGTAAACAACAAGAAGAGGGAAAACAAGAGGGGCCAGGGCCGGCAGAAGGGGACACTTGTTGTAAATTGGATGCTTTTGATATTTTTATTGAAACACTGAAAACTGCCCAACTGATAGCAGGTGAGTACAACTTAAAATAAAAACTAAAACTACAGCCTGTCACGAGTCCTGCCTGACACAGAAAGTCTGACTGTGCTTCCTACTGTATTTGCTCTCATAGAAGAAGTGGGAGGACAGAGAAGTGTGTCGCTGCACACACAGGGCTGTGAGCTGATCCATGATGCTGGCTCTTCTCACTCTGCTGCTAGGACTAACTGCCTCTGCCTCAGGTAAGACCCACACAAAAGTTGGGGTAACTAACTTGTTAAATATTAAATTAGTAAACTTTGTATTTTCCACACAAAAAAGTATATGATAAATGCAGCACTATGTGAAAAAAAAAAACAGATCAATGAGTACTGTCTGAACAGAATAAGAAAGAAATGTAGTTCAAATCAGGAGACAAATGCAGCGCTCTGATTGGCTGTGCTTGAGTGGTTCACTCCAGTTTCACTTTGTTGTTTGTAAAAATACATTTATTAACCATAATTGCAACCAAAATTAATACATGTCAATATTAACCATGTGTCAGATTTGAAACCTAAATCCTGTTTGTAGTTTGAAAATCAGCTACTCCATCTTTAAAACATATTTTGTATATTTTCATTACACTTGTTTTGAGCAGAAATGCCTTCTCTTCAAGTTGTGTAGCATTGTTGGGTTATTAATATGGTTTCTTATCCATTTTGTGTTTGTGAGTAGGAAATATTGACTTGTATTTGTAACTCATGAAAAAGATGTGTGTGCGATCTCACAAACCCTTTGGCTTTACACTACTTTCATGTTTTTGGCCAGTAACGTACAATAGGTTTTTGTGAAGCAGGCTTGCCACAGATAATCAGCTCTCATCCCAAAAAGTCAAACAGTGACTCACTTGGCTCTTTCTTACCCCCCTCTCAAAATTTTTAAAGAAATGTAATTTACAGATTATTTGAGAAAAAAGTTCAGGTAGTGAAAAGCTGCTGCTGCTGCTCTTCAAAAAATACTGTCTTCTATCACCAAAGATTCCTATGTCACTCTTAGTTTTGGGTCTAATACATATATAATGGTGATTTTTTTAAAACAATCTTCAAGAAATCACTGTTTGAACATGCAACTATGCTCAATGTATTTTGATTTGTGTGTGATTTGCAAAAGGCGTTTATGACGTTTTGATTGTTAATACAATCAACACGTCATAAAACGTGTTGATTGTATTAATCAACACGTTTATTTGCAAGTGCAGTGCAAATAATGGAATTTCAATTTCAGTAACAATTACTGTACTGCTGTAATAGTTTGCAAAAATTGTGTAATTGAGTAATGGTGATTATTGACCATAACTTATAAGCCTGCTCATAATGTCTTTGATATGGAAAGTAGGTGGTTTCTTTACAATTGTAGACTACATTTACATTTATTTCTTTGAGATCTGTCACATATTTAATTATATCTCTTTGCTATCTACCTTATAGAGGCACTAATTAATGCTCTGCAATCGTACTCGTTAGAATAATTGTGATTTCAATAAAGATTTCAATAATTGTGATTATTATGTTCATCATAATCATAATCAAGCAGCCCTATTTTTACTTGGAACCCGGGATGAGCAGGTTATGCCAATATAGTCCACAGCTGAATACTTAAATTAACAAAAAGGAAAAAAAAAACATTTAACTAAAATAGAAATATACTTTGAATACAGAAATTCTGAAAAAGAATAGAGCAGCTGAAGATGGTTCGCTGATAGCAGCCGAAACATGTTGACAAGGTACAACTCAAAACACATTGTCTTTAAAAAGAAAACAATGTTGTAAATAAAACCAAGATGGCAAGAAGCGTGAAATGACGTGTAGAGTAAAACTATCTATTAATGTACTCAAACACAGTCTGTTTTTGACCCTTTGACCTTTTATTGTGTCTAACAAGAGGCAGACACCATATGACGTTGCAGCCAGTTCTTGTGATTAACTCTATTATTTGCCTTTTTTCCACGTTCACTATCTACAGCTGTCACCTGCCAGCTGCTTAACTCAATTTGCTGTCTGTAACTAATCAAAGTATTTGGTTTATAATCGTCAATTTGCTTTGCCCTGCGATGAACAAGGTGTAGTTGGGGTCATGTTAAGGCTGTGTGAACAACTATTTTGAGACGTTTTGTCAGCTTTACATGACTGCTTATTTAAAGCCAACTGCTTAGAAATGCTGAATGGTTGATCTCAGTTCTCTTTTAGAGCAAAAGATTTTTTAATGAAACTACCTGATTTAACTAAATTATTTCTTCAAGACACGCACGGCTGAACACAACCACTGATTCATTTGAGCGTCAGACTTTGTGTGATCAAAACCATCTCTGTTCTTTATGCATATCGTCTTTGCGCCTTCAGGGGAGCACAACTTCACGCTCAAATATTGATTATTTAAGGATGCTAAAATGTACTTCTGATCCCAAAATGTGACATATGTTGTGTGGAATAATGTGCAAACATAGCAAGATTTAATGCTATAAATTTGGGATTTTTTTAAAGCATCTAGTACAGACAAAAACTTTATTGAGCCCTGCATCAAAGGCACTGATGAAACAAAATTTGCTACAACCCATGGTTAGACACAATCTACACAAGGACTAAATAAGTTCATGACGAAGGCAAGTGGTACGACATACAATTTATGACAGAGCAAAGCGGCACTAAAGCAGAGTGACTGAGGTCAAAGATCGGACTAAAAAACATCTTAAGCCTCATGCCCAGCCTGTATGACAACAACTTTACCATAATCAGCTGCTTCCAAATTAGTAACTGCTTTACTTAGATAAAAGTAAAGATACAGGAGGAAACGTGACTCAAAAAATGTATGATAAAAACATTTATCATGTAAAATTGCAGTGTTCTTTCTGGAGACGACAAGTCAATTACAAAACTCAGAAGAAACAGAAAGCTAAAAATACTGTTAATAAAAATAGTGTGTAATGTTAAAGTAGTTCTTTTTTGGTCTCACAGGCATGAGAACTGCTAAAGAGTTGTAGTTTTACTGATATTAAAAACAAAATTACCAAACGAAAGTACAAATCTGAAACCTAACCTAGCTCTTTCATGCAAAATATGTTTTAGTCCAATATTGGAGTAAAAAATACATAAATCTGCTTCAAATGTGGTAAAAAGAAATTGCAACTAAAGAATCTGCAAATGAATGCATTACTATTTTGTTTCTCTCACCACTAAATTAAAGCAGTATCTAATTTCAAACCCTTTGGCACATCACAGTTATCACATGAATCACACAGATTTAAGTTTTTCAGACACAAACTTGAAGCAGGCTTACCACCCTCTGCACATCAACTCTCAGCTCATCTCAGTAAAAGTACATGTTTTTAAAATTTAGATTAGACCAGGCATGTCCAATCTGCGGTGCAGGGGCCAAATGCGGCCCTTGAACCTTTTTTTGGCCACCACACTTCCTGCTAGATTAGCCCAAATCACAAAAAGTAATGTCAAGTATTTTGAGGCATTTTGTGAAAAGTTTGGACACTGCTGGATTAGACTGTTGCAAACGTTTTTGTCACCTTCTAAAATTTGACTTGGCATTTTACAATAACAACACCTTAATTAGTCTTAAAAACCCTTTGAGTAATGACCCAATTCATCATTAACAAATAACAATTATTACTTTAGCTCTTTAAGTGAGTAGATACCAAGATTTAATAGACGTTTTCATCCATGGATCCATGAATGAAATTAAATATTGTTGATGAATTATTACTAATTTGTTAAGTATGTCCTTGTTTGAATTACATATTTTACTACAAATCACACATTTTATATCCAACACTATCCAATGTCACCTTAATTATTGTTTTAAATCTTACAATGAGAACAGCTAAAAATGGTAAAGTAAGTGTTCATCCCTAGAGGTTTCCATACCACTGATTGACAAACCAGGATTAGACAACATGCAGTTTCTTTTTTAGGAGGGAAACTGAAGTCACTACATTTGAGTACCGTAGCCTTAATGTAATGGTCATGGTGACTGTGTTTTTCAGTGGAGTGGAGGCGTCCTGTGATCAAGTTTAACTCCAAAGAGCTGACGCGCTCTGAGGTGGTGGTGAGGCTGGGCGCTCCCCTGGACCTGAGGTGTGAGGGCGATGGGCCTGTGAACTGGAGGCCGCGGCTTCCCAAACACAGGCGCTACGTCTCCAAACTGAGAGGGAACGTCCAAACCCTGCGAGTGGACCGTCCCACTGCAGAATTCACTGGAACATACGTGTGTTACTACACCAGCGGGTCACAGCAGCGTGAGCTCACCGCCACTGTGCATGTTTACATCAGAGGTGAGTGCAAAAAACCTCTGTGCAATAGCAAACTGTTAAATGAATGTCTATGGGGTTTTCATGGCATCTGTTTAATACTATATTACGTGCACCTGGCACCAGGACACCCTAGGCAAGAAGTCGATAATCGACTTTGTTGACATGTCATCTGAGCTTCGGCTGTGTGTTTTGGACACTTGGGTTACAAGGGGAGCAGAACTATCAACCGATCACCACTTGGTTGTGAGTTGGATCCATTGGCAGAGGAGGAAGCCGGACAGACTTGGCAGACCCAAGCGTATCGTGAGAGTCTGTAGGGAACATCTCTGTCAGATCCCTCTGTCAGCCAGGTCTTCAACTCACACCTCCAGGAGAGCCTCTCCCAGCTCCCAGGGAGACTGGCGGCAATGAGTCTGAGTGGACCATGTTCTCAGCCTCCTACAAACTGAATTGCCTTCGGGGACGAATATAGTTTTCTGATTCTGATTCTGATTGTCAATGCGGCTGCTCGTAGCTGTGGTCATAAGGTCTCTGGTGCTTGTCGTGGTAATCGAACCGGAGGCGAAAAATCGTGCTAAGAATGCTGGCCCTGCATCTGGGGGCAGGTGCGTGCCCTGGGAGGAGTCCGGAGAGGCCATGGAGGAGAACAATCGGTCGGCCTCAAAGAAATTCTGGCAACCGTCCGATGCCTCAGGAGGGGAAAACAGTGCTTCACCAACACTGTTTACAGTGCGGGTGGAGAGCTGCTGACCTCGACTGGAGATGTTGTTGGACAATGGAAGGAATACTTTGAGGGCCTCCCAAATCTCATTGCCACGTCTTCCGATGAGGACTCGGGAAGAGGCTCACCCATCACCCAAGCTGAAATCACTGAGGTTGTTGACAAGCTCAGTGATCTCAGGGTGGATGAGATCCATCCTGAGTATCTCAAGTCTCTGGATGTTGTGGGACTGTCTTGGCTGACACGTCTCTGGAACATTGCGTGGCAAACTGGGACAGTACCTCTGGACTGGCAGACCGGGGTGGTGGTCCCTCTGATTAAGAAGGGGATCGGAGGGTGTGTTCCAATTACAGAGGGATCACACTCCTCAGCTGCTGGGATGAAGATCAGTCCTCCAAATCTGAGGCCCTGGGTCTCAATCAGAAAAAGGAGGCTTGTCCTCTTCAGGTTTGTGGAGAGTCCTTGCCCAAGTGGAGGAATTCAAGTATCTCGGGGTCTTGTTCACAACTGAGGGAAGGATGGAGCGTGACAGTAACAGACGGATTGGTGCAGTGTCTGCAGTGATGCAATCGCTGTATCAAACTGTTGTGGAGCTTTGGGTAATGACGTAAAGAACAAGATCGCAAATACAAGCGTACAAAATGAGTTTCCTCCGCAGGGTTGCCCTTTGAGATAGGGTGAGGAGTTCAGTCACACTGGAGGAACTCTGAGTAGAGCCGCTGCTCCTCCATGTCGAGAGGAGCCAGTTGAGGTTATCAGAATATCTCCTGGAGGCCTCCCTGATGAGGTGTTCCGGGCATGTCCCACTGGAAGGAGGCCATGGGGAAGACCCAGGACACCTTGGAGGGACTATATCTCTCGTCTGGCCTGGGAACGCCTCAGCATTCTCCCGCAAGAGCTGGAGAAGATGTGTGTGGACAAGAAAGTCTGGGCATCCTTCAGACTGCTACTCCAGCGACTTGACCCCGGATAAAGCGGAAGAAAATGAATGGATGTTAATAATAATATATACTTGAAAGATTAGAGATGAACAGTGAGTTATAGAGAATGTCTATAAAAACAGATTAAAAACTTTACAAATCAGGAGAATACTTTACCGGTGGGCACTTATATAGACATGTTTATGTTTAAATGCTAATGCTAACAGGAAATACTCATAAGTCTATACCGCTGAGTTTTTATAATGACTAAAGAGAGGGTGGGGCCTGTTGTCATTAAGGTGACTAGATTTGTGGGACACTGGGGCACATTCAAGTTTTTGCGGGGGTAATAACAAAATTTGTGAAAGTAATGAGTAAATAAATACCTTTTTAGTCAACTGAGAGCTCATTCACTTTTATCAATGCAAATTGATGTCTGTTTGTTTTTTGTTGTTGTTGTGTTTTGGCTCGGTTTTGTCTAGACTGACTGAAGAATTAGCAATATATTTCTTCCTTTACTGTTAGGAAGTGTAAAAAAAAAAAAAACAAAAAACAGAACAACTTGTGCATAATTGGGGCAAAGCAATGGTTTTGGATACATTTGCCGAGACATGGGGCACAGGGCTTAAAATAGGGAAGTCTAGTCAACCTAATCTTTAGAGGGGAGAGGCAGCAAATTTGTTATTGAAAAATTGAACATGTAATATGTGGTCCCGATAATACAGGGAACTGTTTTCTGTCTTTGTGATTATAAATATTCAGCCTTAAAACAATGCACTGGGCTGGATTTGATTCAGAATTAAAGTATTTTTGTGTGTCATTATATTATACTGTGTGAACATACATTCATCATTATTTTGTTTATTTTACTGCTGTTACTATAAAGTAAGATTTCAATAGCTAAAATTAAAAGTATGTTTTTTCCAGATGATTTCACATTAGTTTGGTTGAACAGAAGCATAAATAAATAGACAAATACGAAAAGGTTCAATCATCAATGTATTTAAGTGAAAAGTAATTTAAAAGTTCAACTTCCTATTAGTTTGTATGAGATCTTTAGTAAACTCTCCCTACACAAGATGGCTGCCAGAATTGGACATTTGTTGCTATAAATTACAGTAGTTAAGCTCTCTGATTTTACTAATTTGTCCATACGTTTGCTATTTTGAATGTAAACAGCCAGCTGACGTTCAGTGCACAGTTTGTCACACATCTTTTACAGCTAAGCTTCTACTAGTGAGTTCAGGGGACGTTTGACATATTTCTGTTGTACTGACTTAGTATTGCCTGGGTGTCTTAGTGAAAAAAGTATATTCCCAGCCCTAGCATGTTTTTCCCATCCATTACACAAAACATGAAGCAAAACATGGGGGAGGGGGAACTGAATCATTTCAGAAATAAGTTGTAAAAGCCAAGTTTTACTCAACAGTAAAACATAACTACACACACTTAAAAGTGAATTCAATTGATTAAAAAATACTAAAATTAAACCCAAGATGCCAGAAAAACCCTGTGTAAATCCTGTGGTTTAAAAATGCTAATCTCTGACTAACACATGCATTGGCTTTTTTACAATTAAGTGTAGCCTAAGTACTCTTTCCTTTAGTATGTCATTGCTCTTTTTAGACTCTGTATTTTTGTGTCTATGTTTTATGTTATATTACCATTTATTTCCAATGCGATTCTTCACATCTACTCTGCCGTGGTTCTTTCCCCATTGCCTCAGAAATTAAATGATATTTCCTGTCTCTTTGCAGATCCAAACCGGATTTTCTGGGCGAGCAGTAACCTTCTCCGTGTTGTCAAAAAGGAGGGAGAAGACTTTATGTTGCCTTGCCTCCTGACCGACCCCTCGGCCACTGACATAGGCCTCCGCATGGACAACGGCACCACTGTCCCGCCCGGAATGAACTACACCGTGTACAAGCACCGCGGCATTCTCATTCATAACCTCCAACCGAGCTTCAATGCCGACTACGTCTGCACGGCCAGAGTCAACGGGGTGGAGAAGACTTCCAGGACCTTTTCCATCAATGTTATACAAAGTAAGACATGGTTTGGGGTCTAATTCCATTTACCCTGGAGAGACATGCTCTGCTGTGTCAGATTCACCACTGCAGGATTCTGACTGCATTTTGTTGATATACCTAAACATTGTTTATTATTAATAAGTGTTTGTAAAAATTACACACTGATCTTTCTGGGACAAGTGGGACTGTCTTAAACATTTAGAACAGTGTTAAACTTGTTGGATTGTGTTAAGCATGTAGTTAAATATGTGACCGTGTGTGCCACTTTGTGCAGGGCACTTTTTTGTTGTAAAACTGTTAACTGTCTTATTGGACCGTAGAGTGAGCAGGGTAGTAAGCATGCTCAGTTGCATGGTTACATGCAAATGCCCTGACTGATCTTTCTGGAACATGTGGGATGGTTTTAAACATTTAGAACAGTGTTAAACATGTAGTTAAACATGTGGCTGCGTTTGCCACTTTGTGCAGGAGCTTTATTGTTGTAAACATCTTAACTTCATTGTTGGAATGTGGTGTGGGAAGGGTTTGTGAGCATGCTCAGTTCCATTTATCCAGCTGCAGGTTGGGAACCACGTGCACCAACTGGTTTTCCGAAAACAGATTACAGCTCCTAAACAGGGCTGCCCGGGTTTACATGTGCTTTGGAAAACTGATTTAAATCGGACTAGGCTAGTTATCTGGTTTTCCTGGCCTCCATGTAAACGGCCTGACTAATTTAAGATTAAACTAAGACCTCGAGGGCCGCTCAAAATGATACGGGGGGCCTCATTTGGCCCCGGGCCTTGTGTTTGACACATGTGATTTAGACCAGGGCTATTCATCTTTATTAACGTGAGGGTCAGATTTTTCACATGAGCAGTGGCATCTGGGCTTGAGGTTCTCTGTACGTCACCACTTTTAACACAGTTTGAACACACACAATAAATCTTGAACAGTACATTTGTTTTAACATTGTAAAAACCACTTGGATGCAGAACAGAAACCAAATGAGGGCAAGACGAGATAGAGTAGACTAGACCGAGTCAAACCAGTCTGGACAAGTACAAACCTCAAATGATCCCAGTAAACACAAAACAAATATATTTTCAAATGTTTGGAAGATGGGTCAGGGGCCAGGTTTATTTGGTTGGGGAGCCTGATTTATCCCTTGGGCCACATATTGAATAGTCCTTGTCTAGACTAGCTTTGTCTAACAATCCGTGTATCTACCAACTCAGTTACTAGGCAGATAAAACTGTTTACTATAGTAGTAATTATCATTTATCTCATGTCGTGTAACTTTCTGGAGGTGTAAAGTCAACCTCAAGATTTAGTAGAAATAGTACAATTCATACACAAAGCAATTCAAAGTTCTTTACAAAGCAGAAACAAATACACCAAAACAAATAATACAAAAACAAAACAAGATTATTAAAACATAACAAAATAGGAAGTTGAAACCATACTTTGGAACATTCGTAATGATGATCTGCACATTTTGAGTCATATTGTACAATAAGTTTTTCCGTGGAAACATACAAAAGAAGTTTTGTGGCCATGCAAGCCTGCCCAAGTAAAGTCACAGATTTTTGTTAATTGTTTGGTGCAACAAAGACATGTATATTACATAAACATGCTTTATATAAGTCTATTTTTGGTCAAAAAGTTACACAATGGGCCTTAAATGATACCTATGTAAACATTTATTATGTTATTATGTTTTTTTATTCCAACATAAGTCATTATTTGTTTGACTTGGTTTAAAAATATATGCTTGTGATGATATTTACTACGTCATCAATAAATTTTCTAATTTTTGTTTAACCCCATTAACTGAAGTTTTATGTCATAGACCTACTGGTCAGAGGACTGATGATGTTTTCACACCAGATATTTTGGGGCTTGTGTGTTATGTTATATTATAATATGTCAGGTTGGACTTTGTGACCCAAGATAGATTTTATTTGTGGACAATAACGTTTTCTTTACCTTACCCTTGCTTATCTTAAAAAAATAACAACAACAATCTTCTTTATGGTTATTATGTTCATGCATGTCCGCACTCTTCAAAATGCATTTACAAAGCTCCTCAGAGGTGATTAATTTAACCCCTTTACATTCCGGCGGCCCTTCGAAGGGCCCTCCCAGTTTTTCTTCAAAAACTTTATTTTGTTCAGTGTCTTAAAAATGCATACTATGAAGAACCTTTAAAGGTTAAATATAAAATCAAATTGTATCTCTTTTATTAAGGGGAAAATCAGCCACTGGGATGATCCAGACTCAGATTTCAGCAGTAAACCTCCTTTTGCATTGGCTCACCTAGATTTTATTGAGTAATTTTGGGTCCCTAAAACTAATTTTTACCTCAATTACCTTCAGCTTTTACAGAGGAATTGTCAAAACCCAAAATATGCCAAATCTAGTGTAATTTCTGTCTCAGCTATCAACACCAGCTTTAACAATCCTTATATCTACCAAAAAAAATTTAAGCGGATTTTAGATTCTGTTTTTCTTTTGCTTGGAGAAAGTTCTCACTTCTGATGAGAGCCTGTTGGACATCAGAAGCAAAACTATAGGGTTACAGCTTTAAAAAGACCCTATCCATTTGCCTGTGCTCCAAAAGGTTTAGGACCAGTTTTAGTATGAATTTTTACCGATTTTAGTCAGACGTGTGAGGGAAAAAAGGACGGAATGAGAAGACTTTAGAAAAATGTATTTTAATACTGCAATGGAAACTTTCAGTATTCAAATAGTAATTTATGTACCTGCTGCTAAATGTTCATGTTACTTGGGAAACACTGACAGACAAATGACAACCAAACAATACTTTGATAACACAGTTTAAAAACATCAGTTTGTTTGAATGGCAGGTGTTTTCTGTTCCTCTAGAGTTGCGGTTCCCTCCCTACGTCTTCCTGGATACAGACGAGTACATTCGCATCGTTGGAGAGGAACTGAAGATCCGCTGCACCACACACAACCCAAATTTCAACTACAATGTCACCTGGAAATACGCCACTAAATCGGTCAGCACCACACACCTTACATTTCAAACATCACGTTCTCTGTATAATATTCTTCCCTTTTCTCCAGAAGCCAATTATCGAGGAGAGGGTTAAATCTAGTGGGGAGAACAGACTTGACATCCAAAGCATATTGACAATTTCGGCTGTGGACCTCGCAGACACTGGGAATATATCTTGTATTGGCACCAATGAGGCTGGAGTGAACAGTACAACAACATACCTGCTTGTAGTAGGTCGGCACTCCAGTATGGGTCATTAAAAAAGCATCAAATGTGTAATTGGTCTAGCTAAACTAATGTTATTTCCTTCAGATAAGCCCTACATCAGGCTACAACCACAGCTTTCCCCCAAACTGGCCCACCGGGGTTTGTCTGTGGAGGTAAACGAGGGGGAGGACCTTGAGCTCAGCGTGGTTGTAGAAGCGTACCCCCATATCACCGAGCACAAGTGGGTCACACCAACCACCCCAACAAGTCAACGCAAGAACATAAATTCATACGATACAACAACAGGTGCGGATTTAACTTAGATATAGTAAACATAATTATATTGGAGAGTTTACTAGGCCTTTTCCCCCCAATTTACTGAGGTAAATTAGGCTGCAATGGTTACCCAGCAACCATATTGTATATAAAGGGCCAGGATGCATTGAAAATACTTAATAGTTGTGTTTTGACTAATGAAAATACCATATATTGTTAAACTATTATATACCTTTTAATGGAATGTCGCTCTATGATGCTTCAGCTTTTCTTTCTGTAAACTGATACTTTTTTTTCACAAATTGCAACTTGACTGGACTTAAAGTGTGATGGATTTTTAGCCCACAAAAGAAGCTATCATTTTGCACTTTAACAACTAGTGCTACTAGTTTACATAATGTTTTTGTCCTGTTTAATCAATTGTGCAAGTAGAAGTGACAACATGAAAACATTTGTTCAAATATAATTCAGTCTAAATATCAGTGTGACCTCGAGTACAGGTTTTTCCCATGCAAAAGAAATATTTCCTCTTTTTGTATTTTGCAGTTTGATGATGCATGGAGTGCTTTTGTGATAATTTCTCATTCTTAATAGTTTTATTTGCAATTCATTTTTGTTTTTTGGTTGTGTTTTTTCCATTTTCCCACACAGATACCATGCAAGTCTGCAGCTCAAAAGAATGAATGCACACGAGCAGGGCCAATACACTTTCTATGCAGAGAACAACTTGGCCAACGCATCGATCACATTTCAAGTCCAAATGTATCGTAAGTGATGCAAGTGATCATAAAATACAATATAAGAACACATTCATGTTTATAAAGCCTTATGTTTTTCTCATCTCACAGAGCGGCCCATAGCAGTCGTCCGATGGGAAAATATCACCACGCTCACTTGCACCTCGTTTGGGTACCCTGCCCCAAGAATCATTTGGTACAGTGTTTTGGGATCAGGCCCACGTGAGTAACACTCTAATACATACTTAAATATCATTCTAACCCTACACTAAATTATCTTAATGACTGCTTCATTTTTTGGTCACTGTTTCCTGTTTTATTTTACTTCACAGCCACAACTGGTTTTTGGTTAATTATAATTAATTGTTTTGTGTTTATGGCTTTTGTTTTTAGAAAATCGAAAACAGAAAATCTCAAATAGAATGAGACAAATTATTCACAGTTAATAGGCATGTTTTGGGCCTATTAGATTATTTATTTGATTTATAGTTTTTTTCTTCTTAGTTTTGTTATAATAGTAGATTTTTTTTAATCTCATGACATTTATATAAAAAGAAAAAAAGATTTACAGAGAAGTGTGTTTTGGCCTGCTTTAACAGGGGCAACCATCAAGCTGATCCATAACCCCACAGTTGTTTACATTGGCTTTAAATCGTCATTATAACTAAAGTGGTCAAAGACGGTGTAGTCCCTCATTCATCCAGGAGTGATCCATACTAGAAGTCTTCAAAGTCGTCGTCTGGACAGTGTTTCCGAAGATCAAGACGTTTCAAATGACTTTCGGATTAGAGTCGAAAGTCTTGATCTTCGGAAACACTGTCCAGATGACGACTCTGAAGACTTCTACTATAAAGTGGTCAAACTTTTTTTTTCAGTTTTTTATTTTATTTATTGTAGCATGACTTTTTAATCGAAGTTTACATATTGCTAGTTTGAATTTTATGTTGCACCCATTGCTCAATAGACTAGGAACTCAAGTTCACTGATAGGGATGGGACGATATATGATATTATCGCTAATCGTGATAATTAAGGGCCGCAATTAAATAATTATGGTGTTTTTTCATAATCGTGATAATAGTATGTGACGATAATCGCAATTATAGCAGGCTTCATAAGGGCATCTAAAGTCTGACTGCTGTGAACCCAGTCAAAGCTGTAATATGGTTAAACAAAGAAAAGGTTCATGTGTTAAAGTTAATTAATGACTCTGAGACAAAGTTAGTAGATTTTGCTCAGCAATGTAAGCATTTGTTCACTTTGAATCATTATTGATTGTACTTAGACCAAAATACAATAATAGTTGTTCAAACACATACACATTGTGCACTAATAAAAATCTCAGTGATTTTGAATCTGTGCACTTTTACGTTTAGTAAATTATCGTGATAATATTGTTAATCACGATTATTTTGGTCACAATAATCGTGATTGAGCAAATTTTAATATCGTCCCATGCCTATTTACTGACAGAGGCAACAAGACTTGATCTGATTCTTCGTATAAAATGTCAAATCATTTAGTAATTAGCAAAGGGATGTCTTTGGCTCTTGTGTTAATGAATAAAATGTACATTAATCAATCATTTTAACCCATGTTAGAACAGATATTATGTATCCATAATTGAGCAACAGAATGGCCTATTCAGTAAAATCATTCTTTAGAACATTCTTATTGGGAATAAATAAGTTTTTATGTCATAATGTGAGAAAATATAGCTAAATGAGCTGCTTTTCCATAGAAATACACAGGAGGTGGCCCTCCTCTTGGTCAAATAATGGTTCATTTTGGGGCCACGCAAGCCCACTCAGAGTAAAGTTACACAATTTTATCATTTATTTTGTGTCACAAAGACATCTAAACTAGAAAAACATGCTTTTGTTCAAGTTGATTTTTGGCCAAAAAGTTACACAGTGCACGGTTTAAAAAGGTAGTTATTTTTGTGTGGAAGTTGTAATTCTCCAAAAAAGCTATCTAAACTCAAATCAATAGTTAATGTAAGTTGAGCAAAACAAAAATTTCACGGTGTAAAGGGTTTACCTGCTAGAAACATTGTCTTATGCCCTCACATGACCCCAGTATGTGACTTGTGCTTTTTCCAAACAGGTGTAAAGAGAATAACTCAGGGACCCAGATGCCCATCCCACTGCAGGCTCCCACGGTGGAGGTGCAAAGAGAGGAGTACGGGGCTGTCGAAGTGGAGAGTGTCCTCACCGTGGGACCGTCCACTCGCAGGATGACTGTGGAGTGCGTCGCCTTCAACGTTGTGGGTGTGAGCAGCGACACTTTTGCCATGGAGGTGTCTGGTGAGAATCATTGTAGAAGTCACATGCACAAGATTATACACCCATGACTGGTTACCTAGCAACCATGTTTTACGCTAGGCAAAAGTATCTCACAATCGGGGAGAGAATGTTTTATGATTAAAATGTAGTTAAATTATGCCAAACTTTTGATAAAATAATTCTTTCTGGTGTGATTCTTATTATTTGTTTGTGTTTTTTATCTCCACAAATGCAACTTGTTTGGTGTTGAAGTATTATTTATAGTTACAAAAGGTATTAATCCAGTAAATTTAGTCAAATGAAGAAAACCCTATAAACAAACACAGTCATACGCATTTTAATGTAATCCTTGTGAAATTACGGTCTCATGATCAGGGCTTCCTCACCCACAAAAGAGAATATTTTATGTTTTAACACTGTTACTATAATTTAATTTGTTGTTGCATATTTTGAAGAAACTTGTGGAGTGTCAAGTGAATTAATTATGTTTTTGTTTTGTAGATAAACTCTTCACGTCCACTCTTTTTGGAGCTGGAGGAGTTCTGTCTGTGCTGCTTCTGCTTTTGGTGTTTCTTCTGTACAAATATAAACAGGTAAATGTAGTTGTGAATGTAGTAATGAAGTTAATGCTCAAATTTTTAAACGTTCTCAGAAGACACAACTGCATATCTTTATTTGTTTTGTCAGAAACCTCGATTTGAAATTCGCTGGAAGATTATCCAGGTGAGCGATGGGAACAACTACACATTTATTGATCCTACTCAGCTACCGTACAACGAGAAGTGGGAATTTCCACGAGAAAAGCTGAAGCTAGGTAAGAAAGTGGAAACTGTTTCTTAACTTTGCTAATATAAGTAAAAAAAATTATTATTATTATTTTTTTTTTTACTAAATTTGACCAGATTGATTTATTGCATAGTGAGAACTATTGTGTCCAAATTATTTCTTTTGTTGTACATAAACCAGCTGGACACTATCAGCCCGATCTTGCCCTTTTGTCTTAGCCGGTCTTAGCCTTGGTCTTAATTATTCCTCTGTCTCTCCAAGCTCTATACACTGTCAGTGTAGAAGGTGTGGCTCCAGCCAGATGTGAGGGGTGCAGTTTTTTTCATTGAACCTGACACATGCTCACGCCTGTGACAAGTGAGCAGCTGCTCTAGGATCACAGGCAAAAGAGAACTGTAGCAGCAGCTTCAGTTTGGAAAAAAACTGTAATAATAGAAATCTATTTGGTGAAAGTCTATGTACTTGACAGACTTTAACAACTTTGTCTAAAAATGTGTCTTTTCTTTTACATAAAGCTTGTTGACTTAATAAAAAGATAATCAGATGTGAGAGTGAACACGGGTCAGTGTGAATGCTATGGAAAGGCCAAAGAGGCCATCATGTATTTTTTAAACCATTTTTATGTGTCAACACGTTAAAAAAATGTTGGCCTCATTTTTAGACAAGTTGATCAGTCTGTCAAGTAAATAGACTTTCACCAAATAGATTTCTATTATTGCAGTTTTTTTTTCAAACTGAAGCTGCTGCTACAGTTCTCTTTTGCCTGTGATCCTAAGCAGCTGCTCACTTGTCACAGGTGTGAGCATGTGTCAGGTTCAATGAAAAAAACTGCACCCCCTCACATCTGACTGGAGCCACACCTTCTACACTGACAGTGTATAGAGCTTGGAGAGAGCCACTAGTGGCCAACAGAGGAATACTTAAGACCAAGGCTAAGACCGGCTAAGACAAAGGGCAAGATCGGGCTGTATATTTTTAAAATGTGTTTAAAAAAAAAAAGGTGGCTATAAGTATATTTGCAGACTTTAAATTTTTGTTGCTGGAACCTTATGCTTGACATTATAACCCACAGATAAGACATGTTACTACTTGTGGAGAGTAGACTGACCTAAAAAGTGTGTAGAAGGCTTAATTCTAAGTGAATTTACATTATTTTTGCAGTTTCTGTTTCTAGTTTTTGTTTATTCTGAATAGAAAGAAAAAAATATATTTTGTTTTGTGAACAGGAAAGATTCTTGGTGCTGGTGCTTTTGGAAAAGTTGTTGAAGCCACAGCCTATGGTCTTGGAAACGAGGACAATGTGACACGTGTGGCTGTAAAAATGCTAAAAGGTGATTTTTTTGTTTTGTTTTTTGGTAGTTCAGCTCTAGCATAAATTAGGCCTAATTTTTGTCGTCAATTCTCCTTTAGCCAGCGCTCACTCAGACGAAAGAGAAGCGCTGATGTCTGAACTGAAGATACTTAGTCATTTAGGACATCACAAAAACATTGTGAACCTGCTTGGTGCTTGCACATACGGAGGTGAGACTAATAATCTTTGTACAATATTTAAATAAATGGTAGCAGAGATAGCCTGTTACTTGCCCCTTTGAAGGTAATCAAGATTTCAAGATCAATATTTTGTGGAAACATATGAACCTTTTGATGACTGATGACACTGAACAAAACATGAAATAATAAGACACGAAAAAGATTGTTATTTTTTTATCATTGTTAATTGGTATTGATATCAGCCAGGTAAAAAACATATTGGTCAATCTCTCGGTCTTAAAGGCCCACATTACGGAAAATTGGTGTTTGTAAGTTTTTAGCCATGTTGGAATGTTGCTTCACCGCCAAAAACATCCCAGAAGTTGAAGCTAGTTTCAGTCACAAAAGCATAAATAATTCTTGGTTGTAAGCTTGAAATCTGAAATGCTCCAGTCATCTTGTGATGTCACAAAGTGGTAGTTTTATTCCCAACAGCTATTTTAGCCTCATTTAAACTCTTACTCCAGTAATACACCAAAGAATCTTAGAGGTGCACTAATTAACTTTCTGGGGTTGAAAAGTCAACTACACAATTCACTCAAAATAAAAGGTAAAACCAGACTTTGAGACATTCTGAATGTTATGCCATAATGTGAAAAATACAGCTACAACAATAACTTTTCTAGAAACAAAATGTTTGGGCCCTCTTCCAGGGCAAAAAACAGTCTATTTTTGCCTGTTCAAAGTAAAGATCCTGTTTTTCTTAATAATTTAGTGCAATAAAGAAATAAAAATGACAAAAATGGCTTTTATTCAAGTCTATTTTTGGCCAGAGTTGCACAGTGCACCTTTAAAGTGATTCCTTGTTTTAGGCAAGGTTTTTTATCTTTTCTTTTGCTGGGATTCAATATATTTCTGCTGATTTGAGAAGTGAAGTAGTTCAAACAAGGTTAATACAGTAGCTGCATCTTCAAATTAGACAAATCCAAAGCATGAACATATTGAGTTGACTCTAGTGAAGATGTGTGTTTAAAAACACGGTGGAGATATTTTCATATGTTAACACTTAATGACATAGAAAGAACTGAATGTTTTTAACCTGAGTGAAGAATACAGGCTAAACTTGCAGGATTTATGTGTTAAATTGATGTGTGATAAAGCAGAAGTCAACTCTATGTGTGTTCTTGATGACTTAGCAACCTTTTGAAAGATAAAGGAATGTGTTTTCTGTAATGAATGTTGTTTTCCTCTGCAGGACCAGTGCTGGTGATAACAGAATACTGCAGTCTGGGTGACCTCCTGAACTTTCTGCGACACAAAGCACAGACTTTCATGAACTTTGTGATGAACATGCCTGAGATTGTGGAGAATGACTATAAGAACATCTGCAATCAGAAATGTTTTCTCCGGAGGTAACACGCAGCCATTTACATATACTTTACTAAACTCTAAATTTCTATAATAATTAACAATAATTTCTTCATGTCCAACAGTGACAGTGGGATCTCAAGTACAACTTCAGGCAGCTATGTAGAAATGAGACCTGCCCAGACAAACACAGAGTCAACTCAAGGTAAAATATCCTTATATACAAAATATATAGCGTATATAATAAGAACTTGTCTTTAAAAAATACTTAATTCTCATTTCTCAAAGCAGTGAATGAATCAATTGTCAATTGGTCTTTGGACTTGGACGATTTGCTCCGGTTTTCCCTCCAGGTGGCTCAGGGTTTGGAGTTTCTTGCAAGCAAAAATGTGAGTTTTATTTTGATAAATAATAGTTTTATAAGGAGGTCAGCATTAAGTCT
The DNA here is from genome assembly GCA_038363315.1 of Mugilogobius chulae. Classification (NCBI taxonomy): domain Eukaryota; kingdom Metazoa; phylum Chordata; class Actinopteri; order Gobiiformes; family Gobiidae; genus Mugilogobius; species Mugilogobius chulae. Next base: position 33,829,948 of record CM076400.1, read on the forward strand.
AATCTAGACAAAAGCCAAAAATACAGTATAATTTATTTTGGATGAAAGAGGGCTTTATGCGGGGTGTAATGAAGGATGGATAATATGTGAACAGGGGGCAGCCAGGGGTATTTCCCATTGGATTCTGTATATACTGTATATTTAAGTTATATTTGAGTAAAAAGTCCCACATTTGTTGCTGTTTCTGCAGTGTATTCACCGTGACGTAGCTGCCAGGAATGTTCTCCTAACAGACCGAAGAGAGGCCAAGATCTGTGACTTTGGCCTGGCACGTGACATCATGAATGACTCCAACTACGTAGTAAAAGGAAATGTAAGTTCACTTTGAGTAGAAAAAAATTGAATATGCATGTATGTGAGTATGTGTGTGAGCATGTATGTATGTTTGTATTTATTTACTTGTTTATTGCAAACATATTTTCTTGACTGAACATTCTGCTTTCACATGACGTCAGAACACTTAGAATTGAATATAGAGTTGAAGCGCAGTGATAATTTGCATGATATTTTAGATTTGTTTACTTGGTTTATTGATTATTGGACCTATCCACATGATTGAAACTTGAGTGAGACCTGAGTCACTATGACTTGAACCGTGACTTGATAAATGGACTAAGACTTGGACCTAGTGTAATTTTTAGGACTGCAACAAGTTAATCGATTAATCGCAACTAATCGATTATTGAAATAATTGTAAACTAATTTAGTAATCGATTAATCGTTAACTAGTCTTATTTAGGTTCCAAGCTTCCCATGAGCCTCAGATTAAACAGAAATGTGTGTTTTTAATGTAAAAACTGGTTTGCCTACATCAAGTGTTATGATACTAAATTTCAAAACAACGGAATACACTTGATACTTAACACTAAATATGGAACTACAGCAATTAAAAATTCTCTTTTTTTATACTTTCTGTTCAATAGACTGGCATTTTCAGCACAAAATACCAATACTTTCTTTTTTAAACACTTTGGTTTTAGACTAGTTTTGATAAAGCTCAGGAATATTCTAAAACTTCTCCGAATATGTCAAAATTTGTCCAGTTAATGTTGTTTTTTTAAGTTTCGATACTTATTCAAATGAGAATCTAGTTTCATTGGACACCTGATTAATATCTGCATTGTGACACTTTTGACAACCCCAAAATTTCCAGGACGTCCTCAAGCGGTGTTACCTCAGCTCTAACTTGCCAAAAAACTTGTAATCAAGTCTTTTTTGCATTCTAAACAACTAATCGATTGCCAAAATAATCGTTAGTTGCAGCTCTAGTAATTTAACATGTATAAACTGCAACATTTCTCTCTTCACCATAATGTTATTTGAATTGTAATATAAGATTTTGGGCAATTTGATATATATAAATGCAACACTTTTGTTTTTGCTCCCATTTTTCATGAGATGGACTTAAAGATCTAAAATCAGGGTGGCCTTTTATTGTGGGCAGTATAAGGTACACCTGTGCACTAATCATGATGTCAGATCAGCATCTTGATGTGGCATACCTGTGAGGTGGGATGGATTATCTCAGCAAAGCAGAAGTGCTCACTATCACACATTTAGACAGATTTGTGAACAGTGTTTGAGAGACATGGTAATATTGTGTATCTGGCATGAATTTTAGATCTTTAAGTCCATCTCATGAAAAATGGGAGCAAAAACAAAAGTGTTGCGTTTATATTTTTGTTGAGTATATATATATGAAAAGAGTTAAAACTAAAATCAGAGGACTTGGACTTTCCTGTGACTTGTGGGTGATTTGAAAACAGGGATTTGAGTTACATGGCCCCGTCTTCCTACTGGAATTCTGTAATTATAAAATTTAAGAATGTGAACACAACTAATTGAGACTTCACTCTTGGTATTTTTACAAATAGTTTACACAGTTGTCTGCACACATTGCTGTATTGTGAATTGAACTGAAGAGCTGCTTTAGTATGTACATTTATTCACTGTTACATCTTTACACTTGCATTGTATCTTCACAGGCGCGTTTACCTGTCAAATGGATGGCCCCGGAGAGCATTTTTGAATGTGTTTACACTGTTCAGAGTGACGTCTGGTCTTATGGCATCCTGCTATGGGAAATCTTCTCATTAGGTGTGGAATTCAGCTGTTACATTATCACTGAGGATTTCATAAAAAGCTAACAACATGTTTTTCAGGTCAGAGCCCCTATCCCAAAGTTGCAGTGGATTCGAGGTTTTATAAAATGGTAAAGCGGGGATACCAGATGTCCCAGCCAGACTTTGCTCCAGTTGAGATGTAAGTCATAATAACAATTTTCAACCCAGTTATATATTTTCACTTATATATTTCCACTCAATATTTAAATACATATACAATCATCCACTTCCTCTTCTGTCACCTGACGATCATTTGAATGAACATAGATGAATTACTTTCAGCTTTTTCTTTTTAGTAATCCGTGTTTCTGTCTCCATGAGAAAAATCCCTCAATATTACTGAAAAAGCATGGTTTATGCTTAATATATTAACCAATCTGGCTAAAAGTTATGTAAAAATCTATTTTTCTGAGTTTTTAACTATGGTATAACAGTGTTCTCTCCTCATTAGTTTTCTCAAAGTTGTATTTGGATGTATTCATGCATATTTGAGTAATATTGCACTGTCAGCTGTCAGCTGATGATCGAGTGCTTCTTGTTTTCACCTACCACCTATTCTTACTCAGTTATTATCTATAATAACTCAAACAAATTAGATGCTGAGTAAACGAGAAGGTTATAATTTGTTGTGTAGTCACTTACCAACAATAAAAAATGGTTCAAGAAAGTCAAATCAACAATTCTGGGATGATGAGAGAGAGCACAAGTGGGTTAAACAAAATGTGTTAACTGCTCTGTTGTTGTTATTGTCATGATTGTAGCTAAAAATATATTCAAGGCAGACATGAGGCTAAGGTTTCTATTTGCTGAGTCATTCTTTATTGTGATGTTTACAATGTGTGTCTGTTTTGATTGTTTCTTGTGAGCCCCTGAGGCCCCTGTTGTAAAAATACAGTAAGACGAAAAAATAATAAATCTCAGTGAAAGAATGATGATTTGACTGTATATATAACCGGCACAGTTTCACAAGCTTTAGACATCCTGGTCATAAATCAACAAAAATTATGCTATTTTTATCATGGTCTCCAGATGTTCCCCTGCCTAAGACCCAAAGTCACTGGGGTCACTCACAACCCCTAACAAGAACAAGTGATAGAAAATAAATTATTCCCATTACCCTATATTTCACATCCAAAATCTCTTATTAATGAGGTAACTTATTTTTTAAGATCATGTCTGTTTTTTGCTTTACCTGCTATGACCCCAAACTCTTGTCTGGACACAAGGCGCTGTCCCAAATCTGAAAATAAAAGAGTGCTTTAGGCGCCTGTGTGAGTGTGTGTATGTGTGACGATTTGCAAATTTGGAACAAACTTCACTGTGGAGACCCAGGCTGCGTCTTAGTCAGGGCCTAATCATCTTTCTGTTGTTCTGCTTTGAGTCAGGCCTCGGTTCTGCCTGTTAGCCACATGATCTTGGAGCTAGGGCGCCGTGTAACTGCTATTTCACGCCGGCAAAATGCAACTGGAGGGGGCTTCTGTGTCTCTGAACAGGTCTCTCTTGTCCAAACTGCGTCAAAGGCCTCCACAAGAGACTTATCTGTCCAAATGGGGTTATGACAGTTTTACTCTTTCATAAACAGCATAGCTTCAGCTAAAGCTCTTGTGTTTTTCAGGTATATGATAATGAAGATGTGCTGGAATCTGTCGCCGACAGACCGTCCCACTTTCACAAAGATCAGTTCAATGATAGAGATATTATTGGCTGGTCCAACGGAACAGAGCCCCCAAGAAGAGCAGGTGAGATTGATGCACCAGGACAAAACTACTGCAGGTCATGTGATCAGGCTGACACTGTTTTCAAAAAAGAAATTATTCCCTAGTCTGCACAACCCAACACTTTCCACTTTTGAGAAATTTTGGTATTATTTTTAGATACCATCTCAGAGCAACTTTTACTGCAGATCAAATTATGTGAATAGCAGCCGTTGAAAACTTTTTGTCTTTAAGGCAAATTGAAAAGCAGCTCCTGGTAATATTAGAACAAACAAACAAGTTTGTATCGCAAAATATATATTTTTTGTTGTTATTATTGTGCTGTTGAGTTTAAAGTTGTGATACGTGATTATAGACAATGATATCTTTCTAACTCTCACAAACCCTTTGGTATTATGTTTTCAGATGCATTGCTCAGATTTAGAATACCATTGAGAAAAACGTTAAGCTCTCTGTGAACAACCTCGACTCTAACCACAAAGAGTCAAATAATGACTCACATGGCTCTTTCTTACAATTCTGAAAAGATAAAATGTTGAATAATTAGATGAAAACAGTGTGTAACGGTCTGAATCAATTTTGCTTTTACACACAATTATGCACAATTTACTATATATGACACTTGTGTCTAATTATAACTCAACTCGTGCATTTATTGGATTAGAATGAAAATGGCAACAAAACTATTCAAATGAAATTTGAATTGGTTTTGTTAGTTTTGGTAAACAGAGGGAACTTTTTCATCAGCAAAACTTCATCACTAAGTGGCCCACTGAAATTACATTGGCTAAGTGAAAACCCTTAATAAGTACACCTTATTACATCTTTAAAAAATGAACTATGACTGAATAAGCTCCAGTCAAAAAGTGTATCAAGAATGTCTTGAGCTCAATAATTACACAATTAATTAATGATTTAAGTTAGCTATAGAGAGTAGTATTAAGAAAGTTATAACTAAGCCTGAATTTTTAATGAAACAAAGTCTTTGTTAATGCTTTATTAAGATATGAATAAGTTTTGTTATCACCTCTGGGTATTAGCAAGTATATTTATCTCAAACTTAAAAGGTAATGTAAAGGCTAATGCACATTTCCCACACTCTCTATTCGCTCAACACCCATAAACATCGGGCTTTGCTTACTTCTTGAGTAATGGCTGTCTGAAGTCACATAACCCTCATGTTGGTGACCTCTGCCTCTTCACAGCTAATCTACCAAAATGTGCAGCAGCAAGAACAGCAGCAGGAGCAGGAGCAGGAGCAGCAGCAGCAGCAGGAGGAGGAGGAGGAGCATCAGCAGCAGCAGGACCAGGAGCAGGGACAGGGCAGGGAGGGTGACGAGCAGTGTGACCGGCCCAAATGCTCCTGCCATGGCCCCTGTGACCAGTCTTGTGACCGCGAGGAAGAGGAGCAACCGCTGATGAAAACCAATAACTATCAGTTTTGTTGAACAGAACCCAAAACTCATACAAAGAAACTCATCTCCAAACGCAGAGTCAAATCAAACTATTTATCGAAGCCAAAAAAGGATGAAGCTTGCCGTTCTCATCACACACACTGTTGGGAGCTAATTTTTTCTGCCGGTCATGCCTCTTTGTCAGGCAGACTAGCAGCTGCAGGAAAACATGTGATCTGCTTCTTTGGAGACCATGACTGGAAATACTCAAGTTTTGCATAGACTTATGACATGAAAGGAAGCGATAATGTCAACACTGCAAAGTAATCGAAGCCATCTCAAGACACTGGACTGAAGTATTCATTCTGTCAGTGTCGATTCACCTTGTTTTGTCTTGTTTGTTACTTCTTTGTGGTTTGTGTCAGCAGGTTCACTTCTGTTTCAATAGATTTCAGTGTTGTTTTCTCAGAGGAAGCAAGCCCTCAAACCGTCTGCTCCGGTACTGTGCGCCGCTGTTCTATCTCTGATCACCTAAATTGAACGTCCGAAACAGTGCGGGTGTTTTTCTCCGTGCTAAATCTAGCGTGGAGAGGAAGAAGAATGGCCGTGTTGTTTGCCTGCTCTGTGCTGCGGATACACTTACAGTAGCTGTCAGTCGGCGGCAACATGTGATTGTTCCACATCAATTTATGGGTTTAATTAACAAAGTGTGTTCAGTGTGTGTTTTGGAAGTCACAGATGGTCTGAGCAGGGACGTCTCTTGAGACAATTTGGTAACACTTTAAGTAGGTTGCTTAGTAAACTATTTATAAAGCAGTAATAAGCACTTGTGTGGCTCCCAAACTTTTTGGCTTAATTTTAGTCTGACATTCAAAGTACCCTCTGACCTAAATATAAGCAGATAAAGATGTTTGGCCTATGGAGCTCAACAGTGGAAGATCGCCCTGGTTCCAGAAGTAAATTCCCCATTTAAAAAATTCAAATATTAAGACTTTAAAGGGACCTATTATGTCAAATTCACTTTCTAAGATTTTAACCTTGTTATAACAGCCTTCCTTCACCATTGGTTTACTCAAAGTTATATTTGAATTGATTTATGCATGTTGGAGTAATCTTGTATTGTCCTTCAGCTGGAGCTCAAGTGCTCAGAAATCCTCGTTCTAACCTACCACCTATCCCCTCCCACTTGTCTGTATTTATTGATCTTTTCAATATTTCAATAGATTAATACTCAAACTGACGTATATATGGTTCAAAACTGTCCCATACCACTTTCCAACAATGATAATATGTTATTAAAAATGTGTTGTTTTTAAAGTTACATTTTAAAATGAAGAGGCGGGCTTATCAGTTCTGGGCAGTAGAGCTGTTTCTGTTTCTAAGCTGTTTTAGATCAACATTGTGTTTTACAATGAACAAAAGGCAAATTACTGCATATGTTCTAATTTCTTACTAGATCTAAAAAAAAACACACAATAGGACCTCTTTAAAGACATGTTTCGGGCTAGCCAGCTATGTGCTAACTCAAATCCACAGCGCGATTGTTTTCAGTCTAAAAAGCACATCTATAACTTAAAATTCATCAAAATGTCTTAATAACTTTGTAGTTTATAAAGCGACAGAAACATTTTTTTAAACAAAAATGTAGGTCTTATGCTCATGACTCACCACGTCAGTGATTAGCCCAAGGATATTTTCAAACTTGTAATATATAGTTTTTTCTAAACCCCTATGGCGATTTAACATGGGGTCCGAGATTGGGAACCAGAAAGTGGGCGGTCACTGTTGAGCTCCTTTCATATTGTCAAATATTGCATTTGGATATTTTTGTTTTGTTGACCAAATTCCTTCAACATGTCCTTTAAAAGGTACACTGGACAAAAATATAACCCAACATTTTTGTTTTTGATCCCATTTTTCTTGAGCTGAACTCAAAAGATAAACACACAGAAGGATCGAGGGTTTGATTCCCAGGCGACTTTCCTCTACCTAAAAACATGTACAATACACCTTCAGGGCCATTCCTTGTAAATGAGACTCTGGTCTCAGTGAGACTTCACTGATCAAAAATAAAGATAAAAACTCTTTATTCTGTTTTAGTGGGAACTTCTCCTTTCTGAGATAATCCACAAGTGTAGCATATCAAGATGTTTATTAGATATTATAAATACTGTATGAGTTAGCCTTAGGTTAGCTTAGGTTACCCCCCTTTTTCTGACATGTTATAGATAATTGTGAGATTGTGAGCCCTCTCATTAATCATTCTGGGATGGATCAGAATCAGTTTTTACTCTAAACTTACAAATAAAAAATACCTCAAAATTTCTACATATTTTAATAGTACTTTTTAAAGAGCTCCTAACCCTAACCCTACCCACTTTTTAAGTAAATACAGGTCCCTAAAACTACTTTTTTTAATGAAAATAGCTTCAGCTTTTGAAGAGGAAGTTTCAAAACCCAAAATATGCCAAATCTAGTGTTATTCTGTCTGACACTAGTGACATCATACTGATTCTTAAAATTACCAAATAAATGAAAACTAGAGTTAATCAGACATCAGAGGCTAAAACTACAAAGCCTCAGCTTCACAAAGAGTCCAGCCAATTGTTTGTGCTCCAAAGTGTTCAGAAACTATTTCAATTTGAATTTTAGATGATTTTTTTAACAAAAGGATTCAGAGTATTCATATCTGCTGTGTCACAGTGACATCGTGCATCTGCAGCTGTTGTGTGCACTGAAGGTTAATTTCTCTTCCAAAAAATCTATATTTAACTGAGGTGTGTTTCTATTTTTTAGTATGAAATTTAGAACTACACACATTTTATATTAGATTTAAAAAATACTCTATTTCACATGTTAAACATTTGAAACCATTTTAATTCCCCCCTTGCTTGCGTCCCTGTAGGCTACCCTTAGTTGGGAAACACTGATTAACAGTATTTTTAACGAAACAAAAATGTTGAATAAGCATTAAGTCATAAATAACTGATTAAAGCTTGTCAATGCCTTGTAAGTGCTTATTAACCAATAACAAGTGCTTGTTAATGCCTTATAAATATCTTATTGACATAATGAGTGTCTGACAATGTGAAGTTTCTCCTATACTGCCAATGAATGTTGATAAATGATGCACAAATAGTCAGCTTACACTGCCAGCCAGATGTTTTGTGTAACTTATAAGCTAACTCTGGATCAAAGACTTGTAATATGATTTCAGGCATTTCCTTGAATGTGCTTACATCTGTAAGTGTTGTCTGATAATGTATATAATGTCTTAGAGTGTAAATTCAGAATAATCTCTATTTTCTCTGAAATGTTACAGAGTACATAATAATACAGTGTGTTTTATGTATTTTTATGCAATGAGATAATCATAACAAAGCTGCAAGAAGAATCACTGTGTTAATAAAGTTTCATAACGTAAAACTCCAAATGTTGTTTGTGACACCAAAATATCCAAGGCAATAGTTAAAGGTGCATCATTGGTGAAGCATCCGACACCTTTTTTCTCACGGAAATGTATGGTTTTGTTTAGAGTGTCTGACTGTCTGGTATAAAAACTTTACTCTTGCCATGGAGATTTGTTGCCAGGTAAAAATGAAACATATAAGTAGTTAAGTTGGCCTTGGAGTAAATGTACTGGAGAAAGTTTGGCAACCTGTGCTTATCCTCTACCCTCCCTGTCCTCCCAGACAAAAAATTCACTTGCCAGTAAATCTGCAGTCTGTTCATTGTTATTAACAAGTTATCCCAGCCCCACTCCATTTGGGGAGGGCAACTGTTAAAAATTGTCTGCAAATGGATCTGCGTCACTCCTGGTCACATCTACAGCCTGTCCGTGGGAGCAGATCTACCCTTCTCTGTGGTTCTCCTTGAGGTTTTCTCCTTTTCCCACAGTTTTTTCCCTTCAAAGGTCATTTGCTTGTTTACGTGTTTGCTGCAAATGTAATGCAACGAATAATCTGCATCTGTGTTATTGACAAATTATTGTTTTATTGCTTAATTTTCTTACTTTCTGTTTGTTAAATCAACAACATTGAGAAGTTCTCAGAGGAGATGGTTGAATGGATTTGAAACTGAGTTGTGCTATTCACCTTATTCTGGCCCGCCCACTTTTCTTGGCAGGAGACTTCTGGTTTAGCTGCAGTTAGCCTAAATTATGAACATAGACATTTATTTTATTTTGTGCTTTTATCTATTTGTGAGACAGCCATATTAACATGCAAGCTTCCTTAACAGAGCAAAACAGGAAATGCAATGCCAAAATAAGAATAAGGTGAATACCATGGAATATTACTGATAAAAACAGGTGGCAGACCTTGTACCTCCAGCTTTTACATATTGCACCTTTAATAATGATATACAAGCTCTTTATGATGTTATTTGAAAACTGTATGTTAAATTGTGCTTTCAGTTTGTATTTGTCTGCAGTTACTTCCCCAGAAATTTTCCCACAAAGTTCGTCAAAAGTTGCACATTTGCACGAAAACTTGAGGAAGTATTCTGTCTTAAAATAGGTAGTGGGACTTTAACGGTTCAGTGCTGGTACATCATAGAGGATCACGTGTGTGTCTTTGTAAAAAAAAAACAATAATTCAAATGAGTATGAAGACTCATTGTTCAGACTAAGGGGATTATCTCAGTGAGTCTCTTTTCCCCTAATTATTCAGCTGATTGTGTAAAACATAATTTCCGTCCTGTGGTTTGAATCAGCAGGAAATAAATTGGTTTCATTTGTGATAAAATAAATAAAAGGACATTTCTCCAGGCGATTACTGTAGTAAGAAATAATAAAATATAGCTTTTATCTTAAAGACGCATCTGTTTTTTGTTCGTCTCCATGGAAATATCTAAAGGCATACTGTGCGACATTTTAGGCAAAACAATGTCAGCTCCATTGAGAAAAGATAACTGCAGACTCATTGTCCTATATTATACAGATTTTCGACGTACTGCATGTTACAGTGTCTTCTCAATAAAATACCTAAGCGAACTCAAAATTACTGTATCATTGCAGAGTAAAAATAGTAAAATTAAATTGCGATTACATTTAAAAGTGCAACATAATGACTGGGTGTAACGAAGTAACGAAGCATTTTGAGCTTAAGAGATGTGGACAATGTAATAATGCAAGATTATTAAAACTTTGTGAATGAAACAAATACAACTCTGGGTACATTTCTAATGAGAAAACGTTTAAAAATGACAATTTAGAGATGGCAAGTAACTTCGTACTTCAGTAGTTTTTTTTTAGTACTTTACTTGAGTATTACAAAATATGGTGACTTTTTACTTGCATTTTTCGAGGGGGATTTGTACTTTCTACTCCCTACATTTTATAATCAGGTTATAAAGTAACTTATAAACCATAAACATTGTTATTCCTTTTAAATATGAGGAAAACCTGATGTGCTGCCATGTATCAGAGCTTTGTGAACAAACTAACAAGTGAAAATCTCCAAAAAGCTTATCACATGATAAAAGTAAGAGGAATTATAATTTATTTACTTTAAAGCCCATCTCACACTCCATAACAAAACAAACAACTTTATGCTCTGCAAAAATGCATTTCAAAATTGGTTGAACTGTCTTAAAATCTGGATTTTTGGTATTTTTTCTGGTTCAGATGGTTTTATTTAATGTAGATTATATTACTTTTTTCTGCCTTGTTTCAATAAATTTCTTCTTATTTCAAGACAAATTATTTTCTAATGACGTAAAACATTTTTACTAACCTCATTGACCAATTTTATTCAAGCTTAAATCTGTTGAAAACCGTCAGTAATGTCTTAAAACAAGCTAAATAAGCTGACAAATATCTAGAATTCTAGTAGTTTTAACCGAGACTAGATAACTAAATAACTTTTGGCAGTGTAATTGTACTTTTTTTAATTGAAGTTACTCAACAAAAGGAGTTTCAGCAGGACACAAGTAACTGTACTTTTACTTGAGTAGTGGACTTCAGTACTTTCGCCGTGCAGTTCATGGAGTTCACAGGAGTCATTTTTGCAGAAGTGTAGGATCTAAAATAAAAATGTTATACCTTCCTATGTGGAGTTTGCCTGTTCTGCCTGTGTCTGTGTCAGTGCTCCGGTTTCCCCTACCACCAAAACATGTCCTCTCTCCCTCCCCAGCACCAGAGATGAAATGAGCTGTAACTCTAGACTCTGGTACAAGCTTCTCTGCCATTGTGCTTAATGTCATTGTACATTGTTTTGATAAAAACCTTAACCTTGACGCAAATTAAGCCATTGTCGAATTTGCATGGAGATGTTATTCTGCATTCAACAACACGGTGCTTCAAATGAATTAAAACTCTCTAATTGAATCAGATCAAGACAAGAAAGACACAATAAACAGATTAAATAATGGTTCTTAATATCCTTAATTTAAGAGATTGTAATGAAGACACAAAATATGACAAAAGTAACAGTATTAGTTGTATTTATTTGCCAAACAACAGCTGACTGATTAACATGCGTAAATGCACATACAGTACTGTAATTTAAAATGTCCAGCAGAGATCAGCATTTCACCTACATTCTCCTCCACGTCTTCATAATGACGCAAAAAACAAAGGCCACAACATGAAATGAAGCTGCTTAATCTGCACTTATGTCAAAGCAAAGACATGAGACCGACGTAGCTACAAAGAGAAATCTGATAAAAGAATAAATATTACATAGCTTCAATGCTCTACATGTGTTTGCTTTAGTAAATTTAAAGCAATATTTCTGTAAAAAAGATTATTTGTTTGTTGGATATAGTAAAGCCTAGAATGGTTCATTGCACATTAAATACAACGTTTGAAATGATGGGACCAAACATGTCATTGTCAGATATCTGTAGTAAGAAAAATATTATTATTTTAAAGCATTAATTCATGTTTTATCATTTACTAGGACCAAGGTTTTCAGGACCTGCAACCTGACAACTGTGGGCCTGAGGTGGGGCACAGAAATAACTGATTATTTCACATTCAACAAGAACGGAACTTCACAAAGTAAATTTTCGCTTATCCTGATACAATGGAGATGCTAAAATGCTAAATACTAAACTTAGCGTTGCTCTGCTTCTGCTCATGAGTTTCAGGAATAATAATACCTTCCTGACTTGACAGATTTGGAATATCAACGCTCCCCTATTGTTATGGCACAATTCAAATTCAATTCAATATGACTGTGACTGCAAACTGAATACAAACCGATGCTATGCATAGTAAAACAATGATCATTACACATCTAAATCATTTACAAAGTAATTAATACATGTAATTAGTCAAATTTTAGTTATTATAATTGATTATTTTGGAGAGATAATCTGAAGGAGCTGGAGATCTACTGGAAGATACAAATTAAACTCTACATGGCTCTGTCAGGCCACTAAGTTTTCCTGCTTATGTTCTATTTTATATTATATCTGCTAATTAATCTCTATGAACGTTTGGCACATTCTGCCAGTGACATAATGTCATCACAATTTAGAGTTTAAATTAATCATTAACAAAATAAGAATATTTTTTTAGAAATAAAAATGTTATAAACATAATCTATACAGACTTCTGTGCCACTTAAAAAATCGCTTTCCAAAATCTGATCTCTGACCTGAAACACAAATAACTCACAATTTGAAATTATTAAATCTAAATTGTTTGATTAACTGCTCAGCTCTAGTAACATTTCTATGTTTTATTTTGAGCTCTGTATAAGTCGTGTCTCAATTTCAATGAACAGGTGTAACAGAAGAGAAAGAAATGAACCTCTTTGAATCGACGCAATAGCTGCTTAAGTGCTTATAGAAAAAGCTTAGTAGGCTCTGGAGGAAAACACAAAAACACACTGAATACAGAGACTATGAGAGAGACGGCAGAAATATCACGTAGCGTTGGCTGCCACAGTAATGTTGCATTGAAATATGAACAGATCTAAACTGTTGTGTTGGCTTATCACAACCTTAATCAAAAACCTGTTAGTCCCTCTGAACCATACCATTTTGCACTGACTATAGAGAACTGTTATTGAGTTAGGCACCAGCTTTCGACCAAAAATGTAAAAGAACTAGCTAACAAGTGCATGCCCAGAGTGCCAAGCAGTTTGTTGTTACTTAGACGTAATAATTGTTTGATTCAGGTTTGCACGATGGTCTCTACCTTTACTGCTTCCAACTCTTGACTTTGATCTATTACCTCCTCTTTCTCTGTGTCTATCTTCGCCACTCCGAGTCTGTAAAGAGTGTCTCTAATGACCACCTCTCCCGGCTGACAGGACTGCAGAACTTGATTGACTTGCTGATTCACAATGTCTCTGCTGCTGAGGAAATCCACCAGGCGATTGTAGAGGTAGTAATAAGCAGTGTTATTAAAAACTACCGGCTGCTGCTGAGGGGACGTTTTTGTATTGTCAGTACTGTTCTCTGTCTTCAGTTCGTTTAAAAGCTCCATGTAAGGCTGGAGGTCTTTGCACAGGAGAGGTGAGTGGTGCTTAAGCGGAGGAGGGTCTTCAGTTTGGGAGTCCTCGGGAGGGTGAAGCAGCCAGCGGGACGTCGATCTTGTTACGGGATGAAGGTGTTGGTTTTCATCTAACTCAGAGCTCTGTGTGTTGTCTTGTAGCTCAGCGCAAGACACAATCTGCATAAATAAAACAAAAACAAGATCAGATGAGTCATTTTTATTCTTGGTTTACTAAGGCATTTACTGGACAGTTTTCTGCCTCCTCAAAAAAGAAAGATACCAAAAATTTTCAGAACAGGAGCAAGAAAATACACAATTAAGCAACCAAGAATCCTGTACTCTGACAACTGCAGGGCTGGGCGAAAAATGAGTATCAAGATATTTTTGGGCATATATTGATAACGATATTCATACAATTATTACGTCAATAGGCTGTGTTCAAGTTGTAGAATGCACTGATGTCATGAATCTAGATGGTAAACAAGATTTCTGATTAATAATGCTGTAATTTCAAACTGTTTCAATCTGGTGATTTCCATTAGTGACTACACCCGATCACTTTTGAATTAAAACAAAAACTGACTTTGAACAAGATTTATTTACAATAAGCTGCAAACATCAGTGTGAAGTATTATTGGTCGGGAAAATGCTGGAATGTCACATGAACAATGTGAAATGTTTGCAAATGAATCACAGAAGTGCAGACATCTATCATCTTTACACAGGTTGAACATCTAAAGCTGGGCTGGGAAGGATTTAAATCTATCTACCAATTTCCTATCACTCACAAACGCTTTGTCTTATTGCTAATCACATGCATGGATTATATAACAGACATTTTAAACATCAAAGTTAAATTGGAACAAACAAATTAAGTGCTGTCATAGTGCTGCTTATGAGTGTTTTGTATTTATGATGGAGCTGGGTGACCTATATGCAGGTATCCTATTGAGATATTTACTGGACAAGATATGAATTTTTTGGGTGCACGGTAGCCAAGTGGTTAGAGCTCTGGCTTCCAAATAAGGAGGTCGTGGGTTCGACTCCCGGGTCGGACCATATCAACATCTCACGATCTCTCTGGGTGGAGTTTGCATGTTCTCCTCGTGTCACCGTGGGTTTTCTCCGGGTACTCCGGTTTCCTCCCACCACCAAAAACATGCATGTTTAGGTTTATTGGGCATCACTGTAAATTTCCCTTAGTGAGTGAATGAGAATGTGAATGGTTGTCTGTCTGACCCTGCGGCAAGTTGGCCACTGTCCAGGGTGTTCCCTGCCCAAAGTCACTGGGATAGGCTCCAGTCACCCGCGACCCCTAACGGGATTAAGCGGTAGAAAATGAATGAATGAATGAATGAATGATATGAATTTTACCGTTTCATAAGTATGGAGATAAAGTAATCCTGGGACAAAAAAATTAAAAAATAGCTGCAGTCACAAAGAAAGGTGACAAAGAGAATTCAATTTCTATTTGTTGTAATAGTCAAAATATAAACGTGTTATACATAGAATTAAGTTTTACTTTTCTTAGAACATTGCTACTTCCAATCAGCAGCTACAGGCTTAGAATGAAACAATATTTCACTTAAAAATTTTATTTCAAAGATATCAAGATTATAGAGATATGAAAAAATATATTGAGATATACATTTTTGTCTATATCGCCCAGCTCTAATTATATGAAACAGCACACATGAAACAAATCATGCACTGTCCCAAAAAATAATTAACACATTAATTGATGTGTAAATAAATAAATGTGTACGTAAAAACATACACGGGAAAAACGTTTCTTGTTGATTTTGTTGTCAGTCGGGTCTTAAATATTAGCCTGCATGGACGTAAAGCAAACAAAACCATAACAGTCAAACTTATCCACTGACCTCTGGCTTCTCAAAAGGGTCACAGAAGCAGCCTTGGTTCCTGCCCCACATCTGTGTTGCCAGGTCTGGGTACTGCACATCAGCACAGAGCGCCACCTGCTGGGCACAGTCACTGACGTACACTGGAGGCCAATAATGAGAAGACAGCAGCAGGTCGATGTGGTCTCGGGCCGATTCTCGTCTGATTAGGCATTTAAAAGCAGACACCACCTAAAAATTGCATCAGTATATTTAGAAACACAAACGACAAACTTAACACTGTTCAATTTGAGTAAAGTTAGGGTTTGTACCTTGTGAGGGCAAACTTTGGACAGTTTTCCTGCTGTGAAGTGAGGATTAGGCTCTGGTGCTGTGTGCAAACCACTATGAACTTGTGTGTACAGCGAGAGGAGAGAGACCATCAGCTCCTCCTAACAAAGAACAAAAGAGCTCATAATTAGACAAATAAAAAGTATGCCAAATATAAAAATTGTATCTTAAAAAATACATAACTAAATAATAATTTAATTTTAATGTTTGATTAATGTTGTAATTACTGTTTTTATGTATTGTACTTTGTTTAACTTCATTTGTCTGTAAAGCGTCTTTGAGTGTCTAGAAAAGCGCTATATAATAAAATGTATTATTATTATTATTATTATTAATAAAAAAAGAATTAGGGAGGAAAGTATATCAGTCGATAATAACTGATATACATTATTTTGAGGATATGTTTTTTAAATATATAGTTTGTCAGTATTAAATAAATAGACGACAAAACAGAATTGTCAGAGCATTCCTGATAGCTCAGCTGCGTACAAGATTCCTTCCTCTGGCGCTGGAAATGAGGAGTTTCTTACAAACCCCAGAGGAGAGTAGATTATGTCGATTGTGTGAATGGGGAGAGGTTTAGAGGCAAGTGCAGTTTTTGTTATATTGCCCTTTTTATGATGAATTCAGGAATCCTCTGTTTAACGACTTGTTCATTAAAAATCCTGAAATGTTCTGTTGTGACGATGATGAGAAGATGAGACTAATATTAGATTGTTGTGTTTATAATAGATTTATTTTATCAGATGAGCAAAAAGACAAAGAGGTGGCTAAATATTCAGTGATTCTTTGTTGTTACAACAATACCTCCATTTAGATCAAAATATTACATCTTTTGAAAATATTAAAGTTATTTTATATGTGAGATTTTTATACAAATTTTATTGAGATTAAATCCCTATAACTCAAATGAACACAAATCATTTATACAGTACCTTTGTCATTTCCTGAGTGATTTGAGTTCCACATTTCTGAAGAATCGTTCTCAACTCTTCATCACTGTGTTCTTCAAGTTTATCCAGCCTTAAATGTCCGTCATGAATGAGACGCACCAAAACTGAGGGTTCACCTACAACAAGTATCAGAATTTAACTCTTTAGCTACCGTGACGGAAGCTTAAAATCCATATAGTGGACAGTCTACCTCACAAAAAGTAGCTAACATGATTATATTTAAGATTTTACTTCCTTAATTTTATTCTACTTCAAAAACAGTATAAAACATTTGAAATATTCAAGTCTCAGTCCTGATTGTTTGTCATTTTTCTTCTCCACAAGTGTTAAATTTACTTATCAAACAGATATACCAGATGTGCTTTCTGTGGCTGCGTGGACTTTATTCTTCTCTGTGTTGATGACGGTTGAACCTCTCATTAAAGGAGGCATGAAGGGAGCGATGATCGAAGCGTCCAGTCTGATGATGGGGGCGTCTGAGGGGAACGCGGCCTGCTCCAGAGCCTCACTCTCCATCGTCAGCCAAAAGTCATCCACCAGGACCTCGTCTGTGTCTGAGTTCTCGGGCCAGATGAACTGTACGTTAAATATCAATTATGAAGAAGCACTGCAGCCTTAGAAATTAACACCTTGATTGGTTCAATATTTTGATTTGATTCTTATTAACTACTACTTTTTGTGTAAATTTGCTAAATCAGACATAAATTTTCCATAAACAACAATAATAATGACGTAATGTAGTTTTAGCGATTTAGGAGCTCATTATGGTAATAATGTCTAAAAAAGTTAATATTTCAGTCATTCCTGGATACATTTTCATGAGACAAATTTTCCTCAATATGAGTATAATGACAATAAGCTGCTGTTTACTTCATCTGACTGAGAAATTATAGTGGAATCAACCCTTTCCTAAAGAAAATTACAAAACAGAACTATAGAGGGGCACATGAGGACCGAACCAACCTTAAAAAATGAACTGAAAAGACTACTATCAAACAATTCGATATTGTTTTTTAATTTTTGTCCTATCAATAATGTTTTAACAAATAATATCAATGTCTCACCTCTACATTTTTAAGTGCCAGCAGGTTGTTTTGTCTTTGCGCAACTTCTATCTTTGGAGCCATGCCACAAATGCCACAGATCATGTCGTTGTAATCTCGACAGTCAGGCACTCAAAAGCCCAGTATCCACTCTGCATCATCTCCAGAACTGAGCTGGTTTCTTCCGGAGTCAATGTGTGAACTACAATAATGCACAGAGAAATATACATTTTCATTGTAAAAGAACTTATGATGTAAAAAGTATATGAAAACAATTACATACTCGGGTGATTCGGCACATGATCCAGTAAGGTCTCGAAGACTTGAGCAGGAGTTTGTCCAAGTTTAATGTTGCCTCTGACTTTAAGAAATAGGTCCATACTAACCAGCATTCTGTTTCCAACATTGAACAAGCCTGAAACAAATAAAAATGTTTACATAATAATAGTCCTTAATTTTATTTGGCTCTATTGAGAGAATTTCAGTTCAATTTGTGTCTACTTTTCTGATGTATTCACAAATTTCAGATGCTAAAAGCGCTTAATGTAACATATACGGTGGTGTTGTCTCCATGAAGATGCACAAAATGTTTTAATCTCCATGGAAACAAGCAGTGAAGTGATGTCACTAGCGACTAGGCTAGTTTTGTTTCGTGTTAAAATTAATCAATATTTAAAAATCACAAAGCAGAAAGCAGACTTTAAATAAACCATCACTGGCAGCAAGTTCAAACCTTCACATACCAGGTAAATACTATCAGGGAAAAACTATGTGCTTAAAAAAGTGTGCATTTTTGGCACAAAGCTAAATGCTAACCAATAAATGTACTTAAATATCAAGTAAACAATTTGATAAAAAATACATTAATTGCCAGGTCAATTGTTTTTGTAAAATGCAATTCAGTTTGTAGAGTTATTTTAACATTAAGAATTAGATTAAATACAGGTTAGCATTAGCGTTGAGTCACAAACAGCACATTTTGTAAACACATGGGTTTTACCTGGTCAAATAGTTACCTCGTATCTGAAGGTCTTAACCTGCTGCAAATAGGTATCTAGCTGTAACTTGTTGTCCACTTTGTGTCAATTAAATATTTAATTATTTTAGGGCGTTTCAACTAATTCTCAATAGAGAATTAATGGGACATGAACAAACTATCCACATGTATTTTCAGACCGGAACTAGCCAAGCTGCAGCGTGAAAAGAGCCTATTATCTAAGACAAACAATAACATCTCCATAAGAGAAGCAAGTTATAGTAATTGAAAGAAGAATAGGAATGTAAACAAAGATCTAAGACACAAAAAAGACTTGATACCTGCATGGATGTCTGTGAAACTGTGCAAGGCCAGACACTGCACATTAAGACAGATTTTCAGTTGAAGAGAAACCTTGTGCATTAGAGTTTCAGTGAGCAGCCAGCATTCCACCTGCCCTGCAACAGTACTGTGACAAACAAACAGATTAGAAATGTCCTCCAAAAGAATTAAACATCCAAACCTATTTTTAATTTGTTCTTACTTCTGTCCTCCTTTAAACAGAGGGTAGTTACACAAGTTGCAATGAGTAGAGGCCGACTCGAAGAAATGTGGCCAGCCAGACTCACACAGTGTCTCGGTCTCCACGTTATCCTCCGGCTCTGCGTCGTTATGTTGAACTAAAA
The DNA here is from genome assembly GCA_038363315.1 of Mugilogobius chulae. Taxonomy (NCBI): domain Eukaryota; kingdom Metazoa; phylum Chordata; class Actinopteri; order Gobiiformes; family Gobiidae; genus Mugilogobius; species Mugilogobius chulae. The sequence goes on from CM076400.1 coordinate 33,849,479, forward strand.
TAATCTGAAGACTGTTGAGGTCCTGGATAAGACCAGGGTGTCCTGAAGATCGGCTTCGCTTTCGCAAATTGAAGCGTCCGCTGTAAAAGCAGGATAGTCGACTGACGCTGAATATCTTTCTGAGCTGCAGTCAAAGGCTTGCTTGGGTCCAAAAGAGTTTCTGGCTGTAATATTTGGAAAGGAAATTGAATACAGTCGCTTTGAAGAGCCAGCATTATTAGCACACACAGAATAAACACAGAATAAAACAATGGCTTCAAAGTTTTACCTTCATGCCCTTGTTGTCCTTTTGACTCAACGATAAGCCACATTTAGGACACACTGCAGGTTTGTGTCTGTTCTTATACATGTAGTCGCAGGCAGGGTTTTTACACCACCCTCTACCACGTGACGTAGGCAACCCTAAATTCTGAAAACAAAATTAATAAATAACACTGATGAAATAAACAAATAAATGAAAATATGTTGTAGTTATAGCAAAATCCTGTTGTAGTTTATACTCACAAAGCTGGTGACAGTACGTTGTTTAAAAGGCGTCACAGACACAAGATTCATTCTTCGATCTAGTGAAGGTCCAGAGGCAGGGCTTTCTACTGACTTGGAAGCAAACTGAAAGAAAAAAAAAAGATTTCAAAAATAATTATAGCAATTAAAATTCTGAGGCACATTAATACTAAAACAGAAAAATTGATTAATTAAACATACAAACAAAAAACATATAACATATACATAGAAAAAAAACAACATATACAAATATCAACAACGGTGCTTTGATGTTGAAATAAGACTGACAACTAAAAATATTTTATGAGGATTAACTAACAATTGATTCTTATTTTACCTGTTTGTTTGTGTTTGTTGATAACGACTGCCCCAGTTGTTTTAAAGTGCTTGGTTTGAGTCCTGTTAAAGGCTGTTGAGTCACTGTGGGCAGAAAAGTTGCAAAGTTACAGATTATTTCAGTCTGAAACATGAAAATTCAAATAAAGTACCTGTAGATGTGGAGTTTGAATTTGTATTTTGCTCTTTGTTCGATGGCACAGTCACAATTTTAAACACAGTATTGTCTGTAACAAAACACATTTAATTGTGGACTCCTTTTTCTTTATCATCAGCGGTCATGTTGTGTTTTTTTACTTACGTTTGTTATACAAAGCAGGGAGGATGGGCCTCACGGGCTTCTTTTGAGCAACTTTATCTTGGTTTGTTTTGTCATTCCTGGGTTTATGGTGAAATATTATTAGTTTGCATTACTACTGATTATTTACCAGCATTTAGTAATACTAGTATATATTAATATTACCTACTAGCATCTTTTAGGAAAGATACATTCTATGTCTGAAACATTATGCCTTTGGAAGACTCACTTTGTCTGATTCTTTGTCTTGCTGTTGCTGCCCCTAGTGCTGACTGCAATCCACTGGAAGACGAGCTTCGTTTTGCATCTCCTTTATCATCCGTAGAGTCTTTTTTCACTTTGGGCTTCTTTTCCATGATTCCAAATTGAGCAAGTAAAGGTTACAATAACTGTACAAGTTTGCATTATGTTAATAGTAAAAATGCATTGCTTGAACTCACATTATTGTTGGGTTTGTTTTTGTTTTTCTCATTTTTTTCAGCAGGAACCCATTTGCCACCCAGAAACTGTCCACATTCAGGGCATTTTGGGGGTTTGTGTCGAGTAACATAAATAAATGAACAGCTGGGATTTGAACACTTTCCTCGACCTCTTCTGGTGTATGTTTTCACTGGCTGTAAAAGAAACATTTTGTAATATTTTGTGTATGATTTATTTGTAACAGTCATAATGTTTACCATGTTATAGGAGGGTTTAGGGTTTTGCTCTACATTGGACATCATCATCACTGGTGCCACTGTGGTGACACTGCCCAATGAGCTCTGCGCCAGAAGATTCTAAAATATAGAAATATTTATAATTTGTAATACTGTATGTTTTTTTTTACTTTTGAAAACAATAAAACTTACCTGAGAGGGTATTAAGGCAACAACATGTGGGGTTTCTTCTTGTGTTTTTGTTCCACTGATTGGAATGGGAGATGATTCATTTTTGGGTAAAACAGTAAAGGAAGTGTAAGGCAAAATCCCATGTGTTTTGGAATGAGTCGCTTCTTCTGGCACCTCTTCAACAGTCACAGCTTGTGGATACTGCTCTACTTCACCAGAGGGTCCTGAAGAGGGACACTCCACCTTCACAGTGACTGAGGGCTGGCCCGCTCCTGCTGCCCCGTTCAAAGAATCTCTGCTCACATCTGGCACTGTGTCTCCTGGCTGAGAACCAGGAGTGCAGCCTTTGGCCAAGACAAAGTAATTGGCTCTGGGGAGGATCTTGCGAAAGCCTGGCAACTCTTTTGATGGACTGGGTGAGGGCTGTAAAAAACACAGCTGTTGTCACTAACAGTCACAGATATGAACATGAAGAGAGAGTGGCACACAAGATTGCGCATTAATAAATCAGAGAACGTAAACTGCAACGCAGCATGGTTGTGATAACTGGAGCAATCTAAATGTTAAAGTTGCCATACTTATTAATTTATTGTTTCTATTACATTTGCTGTAAGTAAAATTGTCAATAAAGCTGTGCAACAAATTAGTTTTCCTAATAGCCTATAATAAAACCAACCCTCAATCATGCATAAAGCTTTTAAAAAGATTAGAAAGAAGTGTTCTGTGATACCAGAAAAAACACTACTGAAAATTTGTGACTAAAGATTTATTGTCATTTTTTCCTTTATAGACAGGATGGTTCACCTACAAACAGCCCCCACCACCTTGCCTACATTTGATTAATATGAGAACTTTAGAATCATGATATCAATGTCCTTATCTATATCTATAGCTAAAACAAACACACGCAAAAACACAACTTACAGAGGTTGTCCCTTCCTTCTCCGACTTTGCCTTCTCCAAATAGTAACTTTTCTCTGCCACACTGAGCCTTCTCCAGCTCTCACTGATGCGCTTGTTGATTTCTGACTGGGGCAGATTGGGAACTTCTTTTTGCATTACTTGATGAACATCAAAATAGTAGAGCAGGTAAGCAGACCTAAAAAAAAAATTCACTTAAGTTAGCATTCAGAATGGTTCATAGTTGTTCTATGACTTGTTGGTTTACCTAGGTTTCTTGGGTTTCTCTAAGCTACATGTTTGGAGATGAGGTTTGCTTCTTTTCTTCTTAGGAGGACTCACATCTGTTTGACTGCTGAAGGTCTCCACTTCTTCTGTCACTTTCATCACCTCATAAATGTCCTCTTTGTCCATGGCTTTGGATTACTAAACACGCAAACACTAAATTATGCGATTATTATGAAAAAATATTTATTACAACTTGTCCTTAAGATTGCAGAATAGTTGAGAAACAGCTGACAACTTAAGCATTTGTTATTACCAGTATGCAAAATGTAATAACTAATGAGCAGCAGCATCTCAGTCAGCGCTATGCATTGCAAAAACATGTCTTTGTAAAGATTTTGGGGGGTGTAATAGAAGCAGATCTAAGGAAAAGTAGATGACTACACCAAGGAGTTGCCCATGCATTCATCCAAAGAGTAAAGGTGCAAAACTACAAAAAGCACTTGCAAACTTCGAGGTAAAAAGGTTTAATGGCGTGTCTCTATACTGCTTGCGCGCAGCCTGTTGTCCAATGAAATGGCGTCTTATTGAGATCTTACCTATGATCATCCAAAGCTTAGAGGAGAGCTTAGAAGATCACTTTAGCATATGCCAGAAAGACAATGGATTTTCTTTCTAATGTAAAAGGCTTTGATTTTAATCATGTCTAGAAAGCACCGAGAATATTTCAGTAAAGTGCCCTCGTTTGTCGTCGATTTGGTAAAAACATGGCGGATTGTTGCTATGCCTCTAAACCAATCAGAAATTAGAATGAAAAAGAATTATCCAATCAAAAATGACGTTTTTAACACGTGAAAGTACTCTTGCGTTCCATAAAGCACCATCGTCCATTTAACACACTTATAATTAATTTAATGTTATGTGTCCTTTAACATTACATGAATACAACACGACAAGTTTGTATGTGAGTGTGAGAGTAAAAAAAAAAAAAAAAAAAAAAAAAAAAAAGAAGAAAAAAAATGCAGTATTGAAAAGTTTAATATAAATAGACGTATATTGATTTATAAAAAAAAATACGTGTATATATACAGTTTTGTGATAAACGTAATAATTTTTAGGTTTAATCGCAGTATCGTCCTTCTGTCTGCCAGGATTAGCAATCAAACACCGATCACAGAACGAAAATGGCGGATGACAAGGTGAGTGCGCTTCAAGTTTGTGCTTTGGCCGTGAATAAATTGATTTCACGTGTTTTGTCATACGACATGTACTGCTTCCGAATGTGGCGTAAACCCCCCTTCACGACACTAATATTTGGACTTAAATTAAGTTACACAAGTTAAATACAGCCACTCTTCTTTCACCAAAGCTAAGTTGTCACAACTGACTTCCAAAGTGACATGACTGCAATTTCTCTTATTTTAGGATCCTTTGAAGCAATTGAAGGATCTCACACAGCTTAAGAATCAACTTGAGGAGCTCCGATCAAGAGTTGAGGGGGAAATTTCAACTGGAATCCCTCAAGTAAGTGTTTTAATAATATAAATATATAGTTGAGGCTAGTCATATCAGCAATTGGTAATATAATGATCTTTTATGGTTCTTTTAATAGATACATTGCAATAAATATATGTGCTGCTTTGAATTCAGAGCTTTTTGGTCTGTAAAAACATTAAATGATTGGATTACTCGTGGAATCCAGTCTGTAATCTTTAGGGAAACATAGTACTTTATTATGCTGTAAAGTGCACTCTTCGACTAAAAAATGATTCTTTATTTCAGTTTTAATGTAGTTTATGAGCTATCTGCAATGTTTTATTCACATTTTGCGTTTTTTTTTCTTCTAGGGAGGCACTGTACTCGGCTCTCCTCTCCTAAAGGGATTTCTTGCAGGATATGTGGTGGGCAAACTTCGTTCTTCTGCTATTCTGGGAGTTCTGCTGGGGACTGTCACGGGTGTGTATGCAGCACAGGCCTATCAAGTGCCTAACATTGAGCGGACGGTAAAGGACTTTTTCAGCAAGTCGAAACAGGGACCAAAATAATACATTTCATATGGATATCTGCAGCAGAGGACAATATGCTGCTTCAAAATGATGACCATGCCATGACAGACCAATGACACAATGGAATAACTGGATTTCTCAAATCAGAAGACTGTGTATTATTTCAAATTTTATTTATATTTTTAGTTTTGTTATTTAATTTCAGCTCCACTGTGCACTGTGTTGCTGCTTTTTGACCATTATCAGGAATATCAGACCAATATTTAATTGGTATATAGAATGAAACATTTGTGTACACATTCTATTAGAACTATTTAACTGTATCATAATTTCTTAAGTATACTATCTAGAGTATTTAAATTTAAGGAGAGCATAAAAATAGTATTTATTAAAATTCAGGATGATTGTGATAGAAAATGTGGGGACTGCCTCCACAAAAATGCATAAAACCCAGTGGATAAAGAGAGTGAGATGGGGCTGCCTTTTTGCCCTCATGGTCCTTATTTATGGATCTCATGCACCACTCATTACCTGACCAAAGTTGACGGCGAGGTTCCATTTAACCCCTCCTCCTGCGTCGTCTTGATAGAGCTGGCGAAACTCCTGATTTCCCTGGTGTCTCTCATTCTAACCGGGAGTTTTTCTGCTTACAATCTCGCCCATCCTTGGTCATTGTTGCCCCCTATGCCGTCCCCGCTGTTCTTTACGCTTTAAATAATAACTTAGTAGTTCTCATGCAAGCCTATATGGATCCAAGCTCATATCAAGTCCTGAGTAACTTGAAAATCGCCTCTACTGCTCTCTTGTACTCTTTCTGCTTGGGCAAGAGGTTGACATTTAGACAGTGGTTTGCTTTGGGGCTTCTAATGGCGGCAGGGGCTTGCCATAGTTATAGTAGTTTAGATTTAAATGAAACTGAAGGGAAAGACTATGCAAATGAACAGTCAAGGCTACATATTACAGCTTGGGGGCTTTTCCTTGTGTTGGTATATTGCTCTGTGTCAGGGTTGGCAGCCGTTTATACAGAAATGGTGCTAAAAAGACAGAAGTTACCTCTCAGTTTGCAAAATCTATACCTGTATGTTTTTGGAGTAGCCCTAAATCTGGTGTCCTCATTTTCTACAATAGCCAGTGGAAAAGGCTTTTTGGAGGGGTATACTATAGTAGTTTGGACCATCATTGCAGGACAGGCAGTAAATGGACTCTTAATGTCTGTGGTGCTAAAACATGGCAGTGGGATCACCAGGCTGTTTGTAATCTCCTGCTCTATGCTTGTGAATGCGCTCTTGTCGTGGGCTGTGTTAGGACTGCAACTCACTCCAGTTTTCCTGCTTCCAGTAACTATGATCGGACTGGCTGCCTATCTTTATTACAGATAGAAGTGTACTTTCATTTTCAGAGGTATATTTGAAAGAGTTTTGAAAAGAAGACGTGCCACTGTTTTTGCCTTTTTGTTTGCCTTTATTTCATTTTTTAATTATCTTTTTACACAAAGTATGCATTGTGACTGTGAAACAACCCCCTTATATTTATTTGCAGAATTATGGTTTTAGCATTTTTATTTTGTCAAATAAATTGTTGAAACTTCTCCATTTGTAATAACTTCATTGCAGCACATACTGTATATTGTCAGTTCTATTTCTCTCTAGCTTCGCCTTGAGCTGTCAGCGAATCCTTCAACTCTGCTAATGCTGTGAACAAAGTAAATCATGTGACGACACTACTACACAGACTGAATCAGTGAAATTTGATAAAGTAATTAACATATAGTGACCTTTACTCAGTTCCTTGTTGTCCGCCTGTAATTGCTGATTTTGAGCGGAGAGGTACACCGCGTCCTGCACGGCCTCCAGCAGCACAGTCCGATATCTCTCCTCAGACATCCTCCTTTGCTCCTCACACACATCCCGGAACACTCTGAACACCTAAATATCATAGAAAAAGGCTTACAAAAAACATTAACCAAAACATCTAGTTGTGCATGTTTTTGGGCAAGTTTAGTAACATTTCAAACTAAGCATGTAAGTTGGCACGTTTCTTTTTTTGGATAGGTTTAAAGAAGATCTTGCCAGATGGTAAGTTGCATTTTGTCCCAACAGCATCCAAAGTTTTGTTAGCCAAGTAGGTCATGTTTGCTGTCTGTTCTGGTAAAGTTATAGAGAAGAGAGGGAGGACCAAGTATTTTGTGTAAATGTGTGACTAGCTAATCCCACACACTTTGACAAAACTTTGCAAATTAAAAAGCACTGGCTAGTCAGCGGTCAGTGTGCGATATTAAAACTCTTTGCAAACTGATCTTTTGCATTCACAGTGCATTTTCAAGTAAAAATAACGTCTAAAATACGGCAAATTAAACTGCACGAGCAAATCATAGCGTAATTACTAGGAAGGAAACATAATGCGGTCAGTCAAATTACGCTAACTATCAGTACACACATTATCATTTAATTTCTTTAAGCAATGATTAAGCATGGTTAAAGCTAATTAAAAGTAATTTCTGAAGTATAAACTAAAAATATGAAAAAGTTCTCATGTTAACTGCTGCCCATGTGTCTCTTTGGTCTTTTTCTTTATTAAAACACCCTGCTTTAGTTCTATTATCTAGAAGAACATTAAAGAATCACATATATTATTAATTTAAATTAAACTAAACCCTAAATCAATGTTGTTGTTGTTGTTTTTTTTTGCTAAATACTTAACTTCATACATGGTGTTTAACATTATTGTCTGTGGTTAGTGCAAACTTGGCAAATTTACAAGTTCTGGTTACAATATAGTGCAGGGGAGTCAAACTCAAATGGAGCTGGAGTCAGAGTTGGTCGAAGGCCGTATTTTAAATTATAGGTCTATATGTGTTATATTCAAATTGTCATACAATTATGCAACATAAGGCTTAATATAACACATATATTTCCACATTTATATAGTATCACGTTACATATATTGTATGTTCAGACTGTCCTTCCAAAAAAATTTTGGACAAATTACATGAAATTTGCTGCATTGTAGTGCATTTTAGAAGTTTTATACTACAACAAAACCTTTATATTTCTATAGACTTATATTCTATTCTGGCCTGTGTGTTCCTCTTGTGCACTTCACACATTTGTAGTTCAAATTGTTACAACTTTTACAGGTGACACTATCAGTAATAATCAAAAATCATTCTAGGGGCTGCATGAAATCATCTCAGGGCCCCCGGGCTGAATGTTTGACACCTTTGCAATAATGTGTGCGCTCTCTATTTTTACTGAGTACAAACACTTGCGGTAGATATCTGTATGTATGACTAATCACGTTGCTCCTTAAACGTTGAGACAATCCAACAGCTCTGTTTTTTTCACTTGACTAACATTGTTCTTCATCTAAAGTGATCCTCTCACACCTGTAGACTCTCTTCTCTCAGACAGTGCATCTCAGTCTGGTGTGTGTTATTTTGTTGGCTTAGATCTTGTTCAGTTTGCTGGAGCTCTGCTCGTAAGGCCTCGAGCTGCAGGACCAGGACACGCCTCTCCTTGGTCAGCACCAGTAACTCTCTCTTGGACCCTCTGTCTACACAATATACAGAAACCCATTAAACGCAATAGAGAAATGGCACTATTACATTTTTATGAGCGCTTCTTCCCCTTGCATAAACATTTCACTGACGCAGCATTTATAGGTAAGATATAACACTTACTGAATAATGTTAAACAACAGAGCTTCTCATTATAGTTACCGAGGGCTGCTCTTGTGCCATTCTCTCTCCATCTTCTCCACCTCCTCCTGAATTAATCTCCCATGATCTTCCTGCAGCCGCCTCCGTCGCTCCTGAGCGTTGTTATACTCCAGCTGAGACTTGATCATTAAATTGGCAAAATAAATGGCTTTACTGTGGGTTGCCCACCCACAAGCTCATAAATCTTATTTATGTCTGCAATAGACTGCTTGTAAAGTACTGGGTAAGCACATTTTACAAACAAATATACAAAAGTATGTACTGTTGTATTTGGCTGGGAGCAATATCAGCTGAATTGTGCAAACCTGTGTGCAAATGTCAGATTATCTATAGCAGCGCTGTGTTTCAGGGTCTCTTCTCTCAAAGCTTCTCTGAGTTGGTGGATTTTTTCAACCTGTTCCTGCACCGTCTTTGCGTCGCCTTTACCATCTGAAATAATGAGCGTTGTCAGTTCCAACATGTCCTTACAGCTAGGGAACTTAATTTTTTTGGGTTGCAATTTAGTAAGCTTGTCCACCAAAATCATAACTCTTCTAAAAGCAGTTTTTGTGACCAAATCAAATTGAATGTTAGTGTATAATTATCAATTAAATGCTTTAATATTCAATCAAATTGAATAGTAAAGCATTTATTTCTTTCCCATAGTTGAAAGCAAGGCTCTGATTGGCTGTTTGGCTGGTCCACACTAGTTTCACTTTGCCAAATGTAAAACAATATCCTTAAGCCGTAATGAATGTCTATGGATAGTGCTAAAATATGAATTTATGAGAGTCAGGAAGTAGTTGGAATGATTTATGAAATACCAGTTGTATTACAAATATACAGGCCTATGCATTCACATTTGAGTGAAAAAAACAAAACAAAAAAAAAAACCTGAAACTACAAGTGAAGAACATCAAGGTTACAAGGCACAAGCATTCATTCAACAGCAGATCCTGTTAGAGCAAGTCTACTCTCATTACAAAAAGCTTTATTTCCAAAGCATCAGTCAGTACCTTGAATATGTCTGTGCATCTCAAATCTCAGCTGATCCTCCAGGTGTCTCACAGTCTCTGGTACTTCCCCATAATCTCCGCCTAAGCTTGTGCTGGTGGCCGAACGATGATTCTGTCAATAATTTATACAACTTATCATGTATCCTTATGTTAAAGTTGCACTTTGTAACTTTTCTGTTGAAAGGTCAGCCACTTAGTCACAGAAAATATCTTGAAAAGTCCATAGTATAACATTACACTGAACTACTAACAGGTTTCATACTCAGTTCTTTTTTTTAAATAGATACTTGAAGTTAAATGTCAGTCGTATAAGACAGATAAACCCACCACCAGAAAAGTTACACATTTATAGTTAGTTTAGAACATTTTGAAATCTTAACTACCTCTCTTTTATCTCTAATCTTGTTAGACTGTCTCGCCTTCTCTCCCATGACTGACTCTTAACAACCTGTTTGAAAAGTTGAAAAGCGTTGAATGAATTGATTGAAATTGACACAAAGATTGATTTTCTCTTCACACCTGTAAGTCGTGGTTTAACTGGGCCAGCTTGTAAGTGCTGTGGATTTCACTCTCACCCTCCGACATCATCTCAGTCCTAAGAGCTGCCATTTTGTCTCGAATCTCCTCCTCGGTTGCCCGTGGACACCAGCGAATAACCACTGGCTTAGTTTGCAGAGTTCTCACTTTCTGGGCCAAAGTTAAAGCATTTGGGGTCTCATTATCTAAAACACCTGGGGACACAGAGGAGTTTTACATAACTTAAAACCCATTTTTCCAATCTATTGTGCAAGGACTTGTGGGTAATACAAGCTCTCACCTTGAGGATGGAGGCAGCAGAGGAGAGCGGTCCTGCTACTTCCACTCAGAGCGTCTTTTAGAAGGAAAAGCAGAAGCTTGTCCTCATGCGAGACTTCACTTTGGAGCTGGTCCAATGCTTTCACAAGAGGGCTGACACTGCACAACATTTCAGTGATTATAACTAAGTGCATGTCAGCTAATGATTATAGATGACGGCTACACTTTTCTGAGCCAGTTTCAAGAATTTGCCAGTCTTAAAACCCATCTGTTTTTGTGCTATTATACACTGGTTAAGAATAACTGCTCAGTTAATAAGTTCAGGGAATTGTGAATTTGATGAGTGCCAAATTATAAAAGCAAAATTTCATTGCAATTGAATGCTTGGCAAACTGGTAACAGGTGAAGCACATGGGCATTCATAGTCATGAAGCTCTAAATAAGATACATTTTACAAAATACCAACAGATCTAAACCTAACCCTCCAAATTAGTACTGTAAGTCTAAAGTAGGCCCAAATCAGCAGGAAAATATGATTTTATGCAATAGGTTCTTGAATGTGATGGTCTCAGATTGTGGCAGAGCCGACTGGAGATTTGTTTTTGGAAGAATTAGCCCAAGTAAATCTTCGCATTACTTGTCTGGGAGTGGCTCCAAAAACCCTCAATCTTAATCCCCTGGCCTAAAACCCTTTTAACTGACAACAATCACACTTTTGGGGTTGAATAATGGCACCATTTTCTGAAGCCATTGTGATCAAAGAGTCTTACTTTTGTTTATTTGTATTGATAAGAACTGTTTGTGTGTTTAATTCATTTTTTTATGTGGATAGGCTCAGGAGAAATAAATGTCCCTAAACATGGTTAGCAAACCAGCCCAATCTGATAAACTGCAATGTGAACTATAGTAAACTCTAAATCAATAAAATGTTGTATTGCCACATAGACATAATTATTTTAGTTGTGTTCACTTTCCAGAATTGTAAGACCTAAATGGTGGGTAGGAGCCAATTTTTCCTAAAATAACAATGTAATTTTATTCTAAAAAGTACATTTTATTGGCCTGTAGAATGCTGTGATTTCATGTGAGCAGAACCTGTAAGTTTGATGATTAAATGTAAAAAAAAAAAAAGTTTTCAACTTCAAAGACATGATAGTTTTCAGCTAAAACAATCTTGTTTGTGGAGCTAATCAGGACATTTCTATTCAAACAATACCTTCCATAGAGTTGTTTAGATTGTGTCCACCACCTGAGACACCACATCATCATCAAAATCTACTAACAGAACTTATGCACCACCTGATGGAGCTTTGAGCAGCGCCTGCACATGTCGTCATACCTGCAGCTCTTTTGTGTGGACGTAAGTGATAGTCCTGTGCTCAGACTCACCCTCGGAGGTCCGTCCTGCTGGCGCCCCCCTCCAGACCGAACAGCTGCAGTCGGCCGCGGCACACTTCAGTCTGGACCCTCCGCTCCACAGCCACAGAGAGGAGGGTACTGCATCTGAGACGGCACGCACCATGAGCTCAAACACACAGACATGACTCACAGGGTAACAAATGTATTTTAGTGCAAATAACCTCCGCAGTGGTGTATTACTACTGTATTTCACACTGCTGCTACTACTACTGCTGTGAAAATGTAATCTACCTTTTAACTAAGTAGAGGCCTATTATTACTATAATCGTTACTAAACTATTGCTGATGTGACTGCCTCCATATATTTTCTGTTAGTCATTTTGTTGAGTCTCATGTGTGTGATAGTGATACAAAATAAACACACTTTGTCATTTCCCCTCTGCCGCAATGTCCAGATTTCTAAAGCTTTAAACATTACAATAAACATCTTTAACATTATGCTAAAATAATAAAAAGTATTAATTTTGTTTGTCTAATAATACTTCATGAAGTCATAAAGTGGAATAAAAATGCTGACTTTGAAATAAAACAAACTCCAGGTATTACATATTAAATATTACATCAGACCTCTAAAAACATGTGCACTGAATTGTTACCGTTTTATCCAACTTTTAGTATAACAAATGTAAAGTGTCCAAAACTCAAGGTCAGGAAAATTTGGAGTAAAAGTATGATATTCCCACCTTCACCTTGATGCATGCGCACAGCAACACCTTGGCTCAGAGACAAATTACGTGTTCCAGATAGTTATTATAATGAGTCTATTAAAAAGCTATTCACTTTATGGATGGCATTAGTGCATCAATGTGACCGGTGTTTAATTGACCTACCTGCAGGACAAGCCTCCTGGACTGGACTTCACTTTATCTCTGCATGTCTCATACAGACTAAAGGCCTCCTCTGGAGAGCTCACCACACTTCACTCACACCTGCTGCAATTCTGGACAAAAACACAAGGTGCAAATGAAGCTGTGGTTACAATCTGGCAAAGATGAGTGTCAATGCTTTTTGGTATTTGTTTTCTGGTTAGACCTGACTAACCTTCCCAGAACTGGGTGTGTAACAGGGCTGAGATTTTTTGATTGGAGCTTAAGACGTCGACAGCTGTGCCATCAGGGTAGAACTGAGGACAAAGTGAAAGCACTGTGCACAATCATAGCAGTACTGAGTAAAAAAAGAAGTCATGACATTTTTTAAATGAATTCTCAAAAACTCCATGCTTTTTAAAAATTATATGAATCAAGAGGCCCCTAAGCATCGGTTTGGGGCTCAAAACTGAAAAAATCTGCTACCAGGGCCCAGAAGATCATTTTATAGTCTATCACTACTTCCTTGAGCTTTACTGTGAAATTATAGAGTAATTTTACCCAATAAACAGCAAATTCGAACAATAATAGAGCTAAAAATATACACAATATTCAGTTCTATGCATTTAACGTTGTTGTTATTGGCAATACCCAACCTCGACCGGTCCATATAAAAAAAGGTTGGAGATTCCTGCTTTAAATCATTGTAATTTCCTATAAGCCACTAGTTTTTTTCACAAGCTTTGAACTCTGCTTATACAACAATGCAGATAAATAATAGTTTCTCACCAATTACTATAAACAAGTGTGGCCTACATATTTACTGTAAATCTCGTTAGAGTGGCTTATATTCAGGTTAGGTGTGACAACGTAGATACGAAATAGACAAAGATATCTGTTTAACTTTAAATAATTTACTGATGATTCATAGTTAACAAACTGATAAGTTGCCTGTTTTTTCAGTATACATTTTTCATTCTGTTCTATTTATCTGGTGAAGATTGTCTATTTCACTGCATTGTGCTGAAAAGCATTAAGTAACCTGCCATATACAGTTTATTTTTAGAGTAATCTGATTTGAGTTACAAAAGCACAAACCTGAATGAATGATAAGGCAATAAAGGAGTCCTCTTTTTCGTGCGCTGTACCATTTAACACATTTATCAGAATCTAAAATAGAAAATGCCATTAAAACCAAGTATTACTCAGAAGTGTTTGGCTTCACAACAAAACAGCCACCTGTCTGATGATATTCTGGTCTATGAGGGCTTTCGTTCTCTCTGTGGAAGCACCGTGTATCAAAAGCGCTCCATTATAACCTTTAAGCACAGACTCGACCAGCGGCTGCAGGAAGTCCAAATAAATTCCCTATGAAAATAAAGCCGAGAGCTCAGAGGCATCGAAAGGTCATTTTGGTGTGACAAAACAGTCCCACCTACTTTCACATTGTCAGCAGTCGCCACCAGGTCAAATGAGAATGACTTTGTGCTCTGGTGAACCAACAAAGCAAAGTAAGAAATACAAGTGTGTCTATGGATTTGGTGGCGCTGTGGAAATAGCATTGTCTAACCTCATCTTTTCCAGTCACAAGGTCCACTCCGTGTCCATCCTGGGTAATAACCACACAAGTGTTTCTCTCTGTGGGCATGAGTGACATTTCTCAAAATGTCAGTACCTTCAGCGTCTGCAGATCATTTTTATTTTTTTTTTACCTGGAACCGAAGCGAGCAAAACCCCCACACGGACGTCCCCAGCCTCCTCGAGCATCTAGAAAATATATAATAGAGTCCAGAAATAGTCCAAAAATAGATTTAAATTGTAAAATGTAGCTTACAGGGGAATTCATGTTCACTGTGTCGACTGCTCTAGTCCGCTCAGACTGGGATTTTGTTACATTCTGGTAAATAATGAACGACCTTGACTTTCACTGATAAAGGTATAAGTTACATCAGTGGAAACACATTTTATTCAAGAAACAATCAACAAATAATTCACCCGTGTGACATTATCAGTGGATTTGAATGAACTCTCTGAGCTGGATGAGTCCTCAACAAAGATATAATTCTACAACAGTCGCAAAGTGTCAAAATATATATAAATAGGATAAATGTAAATTAAAAAAACTGTTCAAGGAAAATGATTTTATTTAATCTAATGCATTAGTAGTTTGTAGTAAGATTTATTAAGATATTAGTCAGTACAATTAAAAAAAACATATTTCAGTATCCCAAACAAAACCATACATTTGAAACAGCAGTGACATATGCAACCTGTAAAATTGAGCAAGACTTGACTTGAGGCCAATAAAGCTCCCAAAACACTTAATTTATACTATACTGTTACTGTATATGCTAAGGTAAAATCAATGAAGCTAGCAAATCATTCAAATTAGCGCCACAGCTGTCTTAAATATGTAACAATTTTAAGCTCAAATAGAAAAAGACATAGGTTTATCATACTCTGCATACAATATTATGCTTATACTAAACACTAACTGCCAGAAAACAGCAAATCAATGCTTTTAAAATCAAACTGAAGACAAAAGGATTTTAGAAAGATATAAGGATTATATAAGATATAATGGTTTCCTTGGTAACCACCAGGTTTTAGTAGTTGTCAGCACCTGGGAAATAGAAAAAGCCACATTTTGGCTGTAAATAAATGATTTAAATACAAGTTCTAAAGTGTCTCTAATGTTGACTCACCTGGTGGTGGTGGTGTGGGAGTTGGAGTCTTCTGGGCCATTTTGAAGATGAGCCAGTAACGCATCCATGACTCGAAGCTCTGCAAAGAATGTAATTAGATTGAGACAAATGGGACTTCAAAATTAGTTTAGAAATAAAAATTAATAACATGTAGATGTTCACCTTCCAGTCGCTCTCATCGACTTTCTGCTTCAGGGTCTGGAGGTTGTTCAGGAAACCCTCGTTCATCTGAGGAAGCTTCTCCTGTTTGGGAGAAAAAATGTTTAATGTGGGTAAAGTCGATGCACAGAGAGTAAAATGTTTGGATGAGACAAGAGCTCGGGTCACACATCTTACAAGGTGCCACAGATTGTCAATAGTATTGGAAATCAGATACTGATCAATACTGAAACTAAGTGTCACCATACAATGGTACACCGGCATGTAACTTTTTGAACTAATTTAGGTCTGTGGTTTTCCAACTTTTCATAAGTACAACGGATTAGATTATAACTAAACTGGAGCTGGTTTAAAATTTGACAAAATCACAAGAGTATACTACAAATAAGGCAATTAAATGGTAACCCAAAGAAAGACAAAAACATAGATGGATTTGCATATTAAATGAAACTAAAATTCAAACTGTCTCAAGTAACCAGCCTAAACACCCCCAGTGATAGTCTACATGTACCACAGTTTGAGAAACACTGACTTTGATGTATTTGTTGCACTAAAGGAAATCTGTGACTTCACTTTGAGCAGGCTTGCATGGCCACAAAATGGACCATTGTTTGTTCAGGAGGAGAAATGAACTCCTACTTACAGAACTAATTAAAAAGCAGTGTTTAACAAAGAAAAAACAATATCAGTCTATTGTCAAAGCCATGACTCAAAATTGCATTTTTAAAATGATCATTGTGGTATCTATAATGAAGTCTATTCCTCTGTATTCAGTTTGAACCAAAACAGTGAAAAGATGAGTGAAACATTTTGATAAAAGGCAATGCTATAAAGATAGCAATAACATGAAAAAAGTATTAAAAAAATGTACAGCCTATTTTTTAAACTGTAAAAGCGTGTTACGTAGTTTGATATAATAAACAATGTCACCATCTGGTCATATCATATTCTCCTGGATCCAATCTCGTGTCTCGTTTTGTAAATATTGAGTGTCATCCACTTTTGATAAATGTATATTCAAATGTTAAATACCTTGATGAACTCCTGCAGCTGCTTCTCCACAGTCGGAGGAGCCAGGTCTTTCTGCATTTAGAAAAAAAACACATTTACATATAAAGAAACTGTACATATAAAGAAAACCTTATGGCACAAAGAAATTACCTTGGGTGGTTCAGGTTTTGGAGGCTTTGGCTGGAGACAACATTCATGTCCAAAACGTCCAACAGTTGCAGGCTGCCATCAGGGATCACCATGGTAGCAGGTGGCTCTATACCACAAAAACACAATGGTTCAAAATAATGCACAAAATGTGTCATTCCAAACAATATCTACTGAATAGGATCAAAGAGAGAAATCCAGGGGTATTACTCCTGAATCAATACCTGGTTTACAAAAATGATCTAAAACAGCTTAGAAATAGAAACAGGTCCAACAACTTCCTGTTTAAAACTGCAGAACAGATAAGCTCCGCCTCTTTATTGTAAAATTTAACTTTAACAGGCCACACATTTTAAATTATTATTTTTTTGTTGTTAATGTTGGAAAGTAGCTACATGACAATTTTGAACCTTACATGTTTTACTCAGAGTTTTATTTTTGAATATTTGCAAGTAAATACAGACAAGTGGGCGGGGATAGGTGGCAGGTGAAGACAGTGATTTTCTGAGCACTCAATCATCAGCTGCAGAACAAAACATTACTCAAACATGCAGCAATAAATCCAAATATAACTTGATAAATTATGATGAGAGAACACGAAGAAAGAAGATGTTTATTGCTCGTGTCTCAAAAATGTGTGGATATTAACATGAAATATCTATCAAACTCGTTTCTATTATTGGGCAAATTCAATATTCACAAACGTAAGTGGGCCAGGAAATCTCCAAACCTCTGTGAAATGGATATACATTTAATACAGAACCCTGCTACTTTGAGCTAAAATCAAAAGTTATTAAAACACTAGGACTAACAACATACAGTTCTCAATTGTGTTTTTTTTTGTCCTTTATTTCCTGGTAGAACAGATTATTTATGTATTTCAACTGTATTGTGCTGTACAAGCTTAAAGACCGTCTGACAAGTTAAACCACATTTTTCAGTAAAACTTATTGTATTTAGGATTTCACTAAACGGTTTGCTTGTTTTCACCAAATTTGACTATTGTGATGAGGCTTATGTCCAGCAAATTTGACACACGTGAAGGTAATTCCACCAACTGTTACTTAGCAACCACATAGTAAATATATGGTTGTGGAGGGATTTTGTTTTACAACTCAAATTACTTCCTGTAATTTTCAACGTTTTGACAGTTTCTTCATAATTTGTAATCTAGCTGCTGTAAAACTTGATAGTTACCAGAAAGACTACCACATCAGACAAAATTAGAAAACACAGGTGAAAAGGAAGTGTGCGGTTACGTTGTGAGCGCCGGGACATTTGGTTCTGCATCCTCTGGTTTGTGGCCTGCAGCCCCTGGATCTGCTGCTTCTGATCAAACACCAGGTAAGCAGTGAAGACCTGAGCGGACACCAGCAGACAGACCAGAGCGGTGATGCCCGCGATCTTCAGGGCACGAGCATTTGAGCCACTGTTGAAGAATCATATCAAGTGAATTTATCATCTGTCTTATCATAACAATAACACAAATAATTATACAATGAAATATGATAAAACTGCTGAACTCTCTGCTGTAAAAACTCTCCTTCCAGATATTTTAAGGAAAATGCCTACACTTTATCATACAGACATCTGTTGAAAAAACCCTATCATACTTCTAACCAAACAACCTGTAAGACAATTACAAAACAATGGAGGTAATGCCATCATATTTAGTAATGCACAATAAATTTCATCATTCGTATGAAGATTCTTTGACTACATTTATGTGACCAATAGTAAAAAAGCATCATCAGTTGCCAGGCAAAGGCAAAACAAACTAATTCTTGTCATAAGTTCTGTTCAGTTTCAGTAGTAAACTTAACAGGTAAAAACATAAAACTAATATAAATAGACCTCAAATTTTAAGCCCTGTGATGATACAATTTCCAGTTACAAATTAAGACAAAAGGGGAAAGCTAAGTGAAAGTAGACGTGCATCAACAAAGAGCATTAACTTCCTACTGTATTATCTAACATTACAAACATGTTATTATTGAGTCAGAATAATATAGTTTCCTCACCCTCTGGGTCCGTGGGCTCCACCAGGGCTTGATCACTGCCCACGCGGCCCTCTGTGGCCAGAGGGGCGTCCTCTGAAACCTGCTCCATTCTTTTTTAACACAACAAAGTCAACTTAGTCAAAGCACACAGTGGACTCAACCCAATATATAAATTCTAAGAAGCTGACTCTTCAGTACTTCAGTAGAGAATGAAGGGAAGTCCCTTTGGTTTTATCAAGATTGTCTAGGCTCTGATTGGACGATTTATTAAGTGTCACTTGTTGCTATGAGGCAGCCAACTGAAACTGCGACTATACATAAATACATCTACAAAGTCACGGCCTAATGCAGGTGGACACACAGTGGGCCTGACCAATACAAAATCAACTACAACAAAAAACATCATTCAAACAAACAAACAAAACAAAATGACTGGAAGTATTATAAAAATGACAAGAATTAAAACCACTTAG
The DNA here is from genome assembly GCA_038363315.1 of Mugilogobius chulae. Classification (NCBI taxonomy): domain Eukaryota; kingdom Metazoa; phylum Chordata; class Actinopteri; order Gobiiformes; family Gobiidae; genus Mugilogobius; species Mugilogobius chulae. The sequence continues at coordinate 33,868,803 of CM076400.1, forward strand.
GCACAAGGCTTAATTCTGAGATTGAATACTGTGTATATTCTTCTGAAACTGAATTAGTGCATGTTTACAAATTTCTTTTAACTTTAATCCTGTTAAAATGTTTACAGACACCACATACACCTGTCTAGCATGCAGTATAGTAAAGTTGGGGTAGCTAACTTTTTTTAGTTGCTTCTTAGTAAACGTCGTGTTTTCCACTACAAAGTATATGATAAATGCAGCACTTTGTGAAAAATTCGGACCGCTCTGCATTTATAATAAAGAATTTTAGTTCTTATGAGAAAGCTGAATGCAGCTCTCTGATTGGCTGATCCTCTTCAGTTTCACTTTGTTTGTAAAAAGTTTTTGTCGTAATTGCAACCAAAATGAAGACATCTATGAAAGGAAGTTGTCAGATTTAAAACCTAAACCGTGTTTGCAGTGTGAAAATAAGATACCCCACTTTTAAAGTAAAGTGTCTTTTCCTGCTTGTCATAATTAATTGTCTCAAAGTATTTTACTAACAGACAAAATACGCAAATCACAGTGACTCAAACAATAAATAGACAATCATGGTATTTTTTTTTTTATTTAAAAGCAGCAAGATAACAAAAATCAAAACTAGACAACCATTTAAGTATTTGTGTGGTGTGATTGAGAAAAACCTTTTAATATATTATAATGTATATGCACCAACTACTATTTGTAACAGATCTTAATAAAACATTCAAAAATCATGTAAAAACAGAAAGTTAATGATTATTATTTTCATGAAGAGAAGAGTCCTCCCGCATCCTTCACCTTAAGCTTTACTTATCCACATCTGTAAACAAACATTATTTTAATTTATTGAACAAGCAAAACACAACAGTAAGAGAAATTAACTAAAATGTACAATTCGTCCCACTTACCGAGCGTCATCAGAGTGTCACTTTTGGTGCGACTGGAGCTCAAGTCTAAACAAACACAAAAGTCTGTCAGATTCTGCCAAAGGTCCTGCAATAGATTCAAGTCTGTTTCTTACATTTGTCACAGTTGGGGTGGCCTTGGGTGTTGGAGCCGTCGATGGGAGTGCCGTTTTCGTCCACGCACCAGCACTGTCGAGTAGCGTGCCAACACTGCATACGCTGTAGTTACCCTGCTCATCGCACTGAGGCCTGTATGTGCCCATCATCCCAGTGAGGCCTGCAGCAGCTTCACTCTGGCACTTGGTCTTGGAGGCTAAAGCACAAAGCAGTGATTTGAACCAATGTCAGGTGAATTTTAAATGGCAATTTGACAAAACTAGCAAAACAAAATGATGAAAACCTTGGTGGGGTGCTGGTGCCGACTGGGCCATGTGGAAGATCAACCAGTAACGCAGCCAGGATTGAAGCTCTGGAACGTTAAAATATTCTTGTTCAAAAAAGTTGATTTTCCACAATTTTATTTGTTCTTCTTATTAGATAAGAGTCTGCTGTACACTAGTGTGGCTGTCTGCCTTTAGTCATTTAGTTGATTAATTGGTCTGTGCGGCCCTCATGCTGTTTTGATCTGGCCCCGGCACGTTTTTGAGAATAAGGGAACCTCTTTACTATTCTTTTGTTTGACTGATTTAGCTAGGGATGTGTCTTTGCTTGATAATCTAGTATTTATCATAATGAATGGTTAAAATAGTACAATAAAAAGAATGTTTTACAAAAATGTGCTTACAGTAATGATAATCTGCCACACCAATGACCGCCGTCTGGCCCTCCACCACTTCACTCCAGGTTCGAATATGGCCCTTGGTGAAAAATAATTGCCCATCTCTGGTCTATGGTGTAGTTTGCCTAATTAGCGTTTTTATATCAACGTACTTCATTGTTCACACTCCTGTGCAGATGTTGTCTTTTGAGAGCAAATTAGGTCTGATACTTGGCCAGCACAGGGATTTTCTTTAATTGACAATTTACTTGGTCAACTTAAACACACTGGACCAGTGGTTCCCAAAGTGGGGGTCAGAGCAAAATCTGAGAGTTGTCAGATGATATTAGGATGTAAATTTATAATTATTGTATTTAGATTATTAATTATATTCAAAACAATAAGCTGTAGTGAATATCAAGCATACAACCCAATTAACTATTAATTAAATACACTTTTGAATGGTATTTCAACTTGAAATCAATCTGAAAACATCTATTTCATTTTGCTGTGGTTGTTTTTTGAGGTGTCCCAGTTGGAATACCTATGGGAATCTCAGCTCTACATGACTAAACTAGACAACGGAGCCTCTCACTGTCTGGCTGCGCTGATTGGCTTATGATCTGACAAACAGTATTACCAGAGTCGCCATTAGTCCTCGGACATGACGTGTTACCTGAGCTGTGCCTCCCTGAAGTCGTGGAGAGTCAAATAAGACTCTAAAACAAGTCTAAAATCCTCTAGTGTGCAGAAGACTTTACAAAGACAAAAGACTGTTTAGTTACACTCCAGGTGGTCTCGTTGAATTGCTCTTTCAGGGTTTCCAGATTGTCCAGGAACGACTTGTTGAAATGAGGAAACTCGAAGTCCTAAAACAAAATAAGAATAGCATTAATAATAAACAATGGTTGTGTGACTTAAGTTTATAAATGGACAAAAGTAAGACAACAACCGTCATGAAGGCCTGGAGCTGCTCCTCAACACTGGGAGGAACCTTTTTCAGCTGCACCTAATCATTGAGAGTGCGATGTTTAGAAAATGTTCTTATGTAATTCAAAATGGTGGCTGCAGAAATAACCTTTGGTGCTGGTTTTGGTGTTGTTGGAATTGGTTTGGTACCATCTTCAGAGAAATCCAGGAGTGCCATGCTGCCCATAGGCATGACCATCTTCTGTGCAGGCACTGTGCAACAAACCATAATTAAGTCAGAGAAAAAAAAGCTGGTTTATGTAGGATGAGAATGTTTTGTGTTGTTACTTCGTGAGCGTTGAGACATTTGGTTCTGCATCCTCCGGTTTGTCGCCTGCAGCCCCTGGATCTGCTCCTTCTGATCGAAAACCATGTAGGCAGTGAAGACCTGAGCGGACACCAGCAGGCAGACCAGAGCGGTGATGCCTGCGATCTTCAGGGCACGAGCATTTGAGCCTCTGTTCAAACACATTAAAGGAGGGATTATAAGACGAGAAGGTAGAGCCTAGCACAAATGAAACTGGGGAACTAATGGTAACAAAATTAAGAAGATTGCTTATCTTACTGGCTCCTCAAGAACAACTGTGCCTGTAGCTTGGCACTCAATTGTATTTTAATGTTTCATAGCAGTATTTTTAATCTCTTTTAAGCAAGCTTTTATTAATAGTGTTACTCTATTAATCCAATTAAAATCCACTTAACCTAAATCAACTTGATGTTTTACTAATTTCCATTTAATTACAACGTATGTCTTGTTTTTAACCAATAGAAAAACACTGTCATCTGGAGCCAGGCAGAAGTGAAATGAAAAGTGACTAGCATTGTTCCACATTTTGTTTTGCTGAGCCAGTTCTCAGACAGGTATACAAAGTTTTGTTGTTTTTTTTTTTACTCGGCATATTTAAAGATGTAATCTAATTAATTATTATTAGCTATAGTTAATTTGTCACAGGCTTATGAGCTAATATAAAGATGTTGATTAAAAAAATATATTTTTTCCCACATCAGGCGCTCACCCGGGTGCTCCATTGGGCTGGATCAGGACTTGTTCGCTGCCCGCGAGGCTGCTTGTGGCCAGAGGCGCTTCTTCTGAAGTTTGCTCCATAATGTTGGTGTCGCACTTAAATCACAGGACTGTGTGTGCGGCACCGTGGAGATGATCTATGTGAATGAAACAAGGAAGAGTCTGACTCCAGTGAAAGGTGCGCAGGAAAGTCCCAAAACAAGATCATCTCGCGCTTTGATTGGTCAGTTTGTGATACCGTCATTTGTTGCCAGACAGATCTGTACAAAACTTTAATAAAGTGGGAACCATAAATACTACCCGTCTAATGCAATTGTATGTAAATTTACTGAAGCGGAAACGCTGTTAGTGAATGAAATAAAGTCTACCAAGCTCTATGGCGAGACAATGAAATTTTGTCTAAAAAAGTACATAACATACAGTAAGTATCAGTTTGAGCATTTAGGAAAAAAACAACCTTACAATCACTCGACTTTGAAAAAACTCAAATAAATCTATTAACAAATATAAAATAAAAAAGAAGTCTATTTACTAAAACTTATCAATAGGCCTACTGTATTTTCAAGTAGACATGTATTTATTTAAAAAATTACAAACAATAAAATGGATGTCATCACCTTGATAACAACAGCTGAAAAAAAATTAGGTAGTTCAATCATTTTGTCTATTTTCAATGTTTGATAAATAATTATTTATATGGACATCTGCCCACATCTACCTCTAAAATGTACGATACTGTTTAAGAAATTCATGTCATAGGCCTTATATGTTTTCTTTATTGTTTTGTAAGTCTATTATTTAATTTCAAGAGTTACAATGTTAATTTCATTTTTCTTTTCATTACTATGACGAAATATTATATGCATGAGTCGTGTACACACTGTAAATGCACCTTCAAAGTAAAGTCCAAAAGCTTAATCAAGTAAAGCCAATAATAACCAGTTGTAAAGGGGCACAAACAGAGAACAATAACCATGTACTGAAAAATACAGTGGTGTTTTATTTGCAAATTAAAAAGCACCAACAATATTAGTTACACTGTAAAAATTATTGACAACAATTACAAATCTTTACCATACAGTCCAGGAGATTAGTACCATCGATGCCGTTATGAGTTATCACTTAATACTTTAAATGGAAAGACTCAGTACCTTAGTCTGTACAGTAGTTGGCAGTGAGAAGACATAAAAGACAATCTTAGCAAAACTCCCCTGTACAACACTCCCAACTTTTGTACAGCACGGACATTTCACACGACGAGGATGAGCAGATGGACAGAGCAAACCCAAAGACATTCAATAATTTAGATCTACCGAGAGTCGCTTTATGTACATTACAAAGTCAGGAAATTAATGGACCAACATGTGCATTTTTGTCTCAACATTGTACAAAACTATTGCAATTAAGAGCAGCTTTTATCGTCTAATCTTGACATTTAGTTGCAGTGGTAAAATAGTCTATGACAACCAAACGCTCTGGGTCTTCTCACTGGAGCAACTGTTTCCTCACTCTCCGAAAACTTCCAAAATAAAAAAAAATTACAAAAAAATAATAAAATAAAAACAAAACCCATCTCAAGTTTCAACAAAATCTGAAAATTGAAATGTTTTTGCACACACTCGGTCAATGTCGCGGACCAGAGTGCGGAGTTAATACAGTAGTTAGCTTATCATGTTCTTCACAGATTGTTGTAGTGTTGTGTGCTTTCCTATAAACGCGGTATTGTACATACTTGTTTGTAATAATAACAACGTCCGACTTCCTTATAAATTGTGCTTACGTCAACTATCCGACTGTTCCTGCTTTGGCCAACGTAGTGGTCATGAAACTGACTTAAGATGAGGCCCGAGCAGCTGAATAATGATGAAATAAAAAAGGTTAGTGCTAGATAGTCAGGTCTGGAGGGACAGAAGTGAGCTGGTTGCCATGGTAATGTTTGCTTCTGTTGCTAAGCTAGCCTAAGTTGTTCTATTTTGATTTATTTTATAGCATAAGTAACGTTGTAAGTAACAAATTTATTTTTTAAGTCTTTGTTGTGCACAAGCAGATTTTAAAGTCTTCTATGATTGTAAAAAATACCGTAATTTCTGATTATAAGCCGCTACTTTTTTCATGAGCTTGAACTATGCGGCTTATAAGGCAATGCAGCAAAATTATAGATTCTCATTGACTTACTATTAACAAGTACGGCCAATATATGTACTTTATCATTTTTTTACTTAAATCTAGTTGGTGCGGCTTATATTCAGTGCGCTCATAGGGCAGAAATTACAGTAATAAAGTGCAGGCCACATACGTTACAGTACATTTAGCATCTGTTTGCTTGTAAACTCTGTTCTTATCTACTTTCTTCTAAACTTTAAAAGCAGGCACTTGTCAGCAGAGCCTGGTGATGTCCGTCTATTGTGATTGGCCGAGTTAAATTTCTCATAACAAGCTGAAACCTTGTGATTACTCAAGCCACGCTCCACGAAGTTTGGAAAGGCAAATCTGCCTAAACAATCTGAAATAAAATTTGAATCTTATCTAATAATTTTCCTTACACTATCAGACTTTATGCATGTTTCAGCAAGTCCAATCTAATGCAATTTTAATGCCATAAACTAGGTCAGAACAAGACATTTAAATGTTTTTTTAAGCTAAAAGTACTGCGTCAGAGTTGATCTATTTGGCAGCAGAAAGACGAGGAAAACTATATATTCTTTTTAGAGGAAACTAAAAGCATAGAATGTGTTTTGAACCCAATCATTTCCATTCTATATTATTTGATTAAAAAAATTAACATGCCTAGATTATGTGATCAATGCCAATTATATATCTGAATGAAAAAAGTCAAGTAAAAACAATCCATAACTAATAAAATGCATATTGAACTTAATTTGCATTAAGCTGCCGTTTAATTTGAATGCCCATGTAAAAATAACTCAAAACTTATTAGTGCAGTTTAAGACTATTTATGGTAAAATCTGTGTAATGATTTACAGTCCTTTTAATTACCCAAAAACTCACTTTGAATGACCAATCACAGCACACCGTCCCTCTGGAGCCGAAACTCTAGCATTAACCAAATTATAAAAACATCTAACGTAACCTGTAACTGAGCTACAATGTTTAAATTGGTACATTCTACAATAATCCAATACAGACAACATTAAATAATAGTTAAAACAATCTCAGGGCAAAGAAAAAAACGAATAAAAAAATAAGAACCCTCACAATAGAAGTCCGTATTATGATGAAGATTCTGTTCCTGGCACTTGTAAATGTGATAACTAGATTGTACCAAGGCCTTTTAAGTAAGGCTACAACCGCAGCCTGAGCCGAAACTCTGGTTGTCCCGTTCCTGCGTACAAGTATTTCATTATCAAGGCATTTTCGAACAACGTCACTCATCCATGCAGCCGACGTGAAGTCTTTTTATTCGCTCCAAACACTGTGACTCATGTTTACGCAGGAGGCCGTGTCCATACTCCGCGTTTTAAGGAAGCAAAGCCTACTGGATACGTTTTCCTCAAATAACAAGGTCCGTTCTTCCATAAACGACCCGTGAAGGAGGCCAGTGCAAGGACATCCACGCCCCTCCTTCATCCGCACGTCGTGAGTATGATACGTCGGTCCTGCAGATAGGGTTAAGTAGTGGTTTTGTTTGTGGAGTTGAGATCTCCGCTGCCGTGATGCTACCTCGTGTGGACCAGCTCCTCTCTGAGCCAGCTGGGAAGAGGCTGGCCCATTCTGTACAGGAGCTTTGAGAGTTCAATGTTGTGATCACGATAGTAGTCCCTGAGAAACGTCTGGGACTGAGGAAAGGAAAGAAAAAGGCAGTGTAAGAAAAAGTTGTTATAAATTTAGCTGTAATATTTTATTCAGTCAGTCTTACCTCAGGGTCCATGTCAGGATACCGTCTGCCTTTGCTCTTCCCCAGACACTTGGTCTTCCCTCCTTCCAGCAGCTGACACCAGAAACCTTTCTTGGGATCAAATCTGTACATTTGGAGAAGTAGCAATATTTAGAGTCATTTTTTTTTTTTGCTTAGAGACTTAAAAAAAAGAATCTCTAAGTATACTTACGCTAAAATTTTATGATAATTTATGATATTAGTCAGGCCCAGGAACTTTTGGATCTTGTCCATGATAGAGGCTGGTTCAGTTTTTAACATTTGCCATCTAAGACCAACAGCTGGGAAAAACACACAAAAATATCTAAATTTTAACTGACAAATAAAAAAAGAAACTCTTTTTGTAAGTACCATGTTCACATGGATGCTACCCACAAACTTTGAAAATCTGAAAATAATACGTTAAAGCAATCTACTTTCTTAAGGCCCACAGATTATACAATTTTTCTAATTTTGACTTAATTTGGTGTAATATTCTTGATAATATTTATCATAGTTTTATAACAGTTGGGTCGTAATTTATAAACAAATTGACAACTAAAAGTAGAAAATTACAGGAAGTAATTTACTAAAACATGTGTCATCAAAAGTGTCAAAATGCAAAGACAATTTTACACAAAACTCCTGGAGTTTAAACAACAATTTAGCACAGTTAAATTGTTATAAGTTATAATAATTTGTCACATTATCACTCCTGTGTTATTTTATGTTGATTTTGGCCCAGATTTACAATGTGGTTGCTAGGTAACATTTGTGTATTCCCCTCCACATATGTCATACTTGTTGGACAAAATACAATAACGAACTTCACCAAAACAACCAAAAACCAAAATATGTAAAAACATGCTAAATGTTTAGTTAAATCTTAATCATTGTCATGTTTACTATGTTTTACTAAAAATGCACTTTAAGTACAATTTGATTGTTGTTAAATGGTATGGCAACCATTAGTAATTTGATTATTAATGATGGTCGAAGAATAATAAAATATGAATTGTGGTTACATCTTGATAATTGTTATCTGCATTACAAAGACATCATAACCTAATGTCAAAACAACAAAAAATTACCAACGCTTTCACATTTTTTAAATAGTTCCTTAACAAAAAGTCTTCTGTTACCATATTCAACCTTTACTTGGTTAAAATTTCAGTACACAACAGAAATATTCGCTGACTCGTCAAATACTAAAATTAGTTGCGGCCTCCTTACACTTACAGTCTTTGTGAACGCACCTGACTGGAGTGATAGTAGTTGAGCCAGCGCTCCATGTGCACGGCGTACCATCCTGGGACCAGGCAGCGGTTCTGCAGGACCCTCAGTCGGATCGGAGCGTCGTGTCCCGCAGTGATGACTTCATGGAAGGAGTATTTCAGTGCAACTGGGTCGTCGTGTGCTCTTTGGTGCTGCAGCAGAGACGGAACATTTCAACAATACAATCAGCAAAACTGTAATGTGCATGTCTGGAAGTGTTCTTAATGAAGAGTAAATTCTAAGCTATATTCTGGGGTACATGCAGAAATATTCAAGTGAATTGAAAACAATATATTATATTTTTTAAAACAAATTAAGACCTGCAACTTTAAGTAATAACAAATTGAATATTTAATTACCATTTATTTTTGTGAGGTAAATGATTTAAATTTTTTTCAAGTTGCTTTTAATACAAAGTAATTGATCGTACTGTGCAAGGATTTTCCGTTTTTTTTTTTTTTTTTTTTTTTTTAGATATTTTTATATGATCCTGTAGGAGGATTATAACATTATGGTTTTTGGTTCCATCTTTTTTGAACAAAACCCAAGTTGTGCGCTTCACTGTTTAGTAGAAAGGCTCAAAGTAATAATCTGGACAGCGTTTCTGAAGATCAAGACGTTTCGACTCTGATCCGAAAGTCAGATCAGATTAAAAATGACTTTCAAATGAGAGTCGAAAACTTCTTGAACTTCGGAAACGCTGTCCAGATGACTACTTTGAGCCTTTCTACTATGGATCACTCCTGGACGAATGAGGGATTACACTGTTTCTGAGCTGCAATTATATTCTGATAAGAATGTGGTTTCTATTAAAATGTTGATATTCAGATAAATGAATGCCAATGTAATTTCACATAATTTATCAACTTTTAAGGCTTTCTAAGACCCCACACACTATATATCCTGTATTCAAGAATTACAGTCTATGACATCACAGGTGATTCATAAGGATTAGTTCATGATAAATCAGATGTTGCATTGTTTGTTTTGATACATTCAAACCCTTCTTCTATGACCTAAAGACAAAGACAGCACTAGCAGGAGAAATCGAGCCTCAGCACCACATTATATTTGAAATACTAAGAGTTATTAGTATCACAATGAGAAGAATAGGCTGAAATTTTTTTTTTGACTTCACGCAATTCGCCACCAGTCGACACAAATACATTTGAATGACTGGTTCAGGAATAACACTTGTGGGTGGTGTAAAATCTTACACCTGAGGAGTGAACGGGGGTATTTTCTGAGTGTGTGTGTGTGACTCAGAACGGACCTGATACCAGGAGTACGCTCTGTCGGCCGGGTTGATGAGGATGGTGATTATCTTAGCTTTGGGCAGAAGCGCCGCAGCCCTCTGAGCAGCCACTTCAGAGTCAAAGTAGTTGGCACTCTTCTCAAAATAGTAGTCTGAGCTGGTGTTGGAGGGAAGAGGAAAGTACTCCATATACCTGGGAGACAATATAGGAAACAAAGTGTTTTATACGGCGCAGGATGGTTTTGTTTGATAAGAATTTAGCAGTGTGTTGTGTGGGTGTTTACTCGTGATGCAACAAAGCAAACAGCAAACTATAAAAAGACAAGGAAATATAACCACTCTGATCATATCTATCCAACTTCCTTGTACCAAATATGCATCTGCCAAGTCTTTTTACTTTTCACAGGGACTTTTGGAGAGTAGCGCTGATGTGGTGTTATTGAAAGGTCATAAAATGAATGCATTTGTTTGGTTAAATAGAGTGATCGTGTTTCGTACCAGTCGATGCCTCTGTGGTAGTTGTGCCCATTGAAAAATTGGATTTCTTCAAAGGTTTCCTTGCTGGGGTAGTTACTGGTCAAATCAGGATGCATGCCAAGAAACAGGTAGAGCGCTGTTGTTCCTGTGTTCACATGAACAGAAAAAAAAGAACAACTACAGTAGGCCGAACATAGAATTTAGACGATCAGATACAGACAAAACTATGAAGAAGCAGTGTTGGGAAGCACACTGTATTATGCATTTCTTACTTATTCAGTATTCTGTAACTAAATAGTTTACTATCTGCAATAAAATGTATTGTAATAATTAACATTTATAAATTCGTATTATACTTCATTACTTGGTTAAAGCACAGTATTGTATTCAGAATACTGCCACACTGAATTGCATTTTTTATCATTAATCATTAAAGTTACTTATTCATTTTTTGGTTCATTGTTTATTATGGAGGCTATGAAATATGAGAACCTTTATCATAAATTAGGAAAAGAAAAATAAGCATCACGGTGATTTCAGTCTAAATTGTGAGTTCAAGTGTCAAAATGTATTTCTCTGATCTTAAACTGAACTGTATTACGAATACGTCCAGGTAAAAGAGTATTTAATACAGTTACTCAAAGTAATTATAGCCACTATGTACAAATATTCAGCAGAGTTGTGGGTTTTTATATTCAGACTCTAGCTGTGATTTTAATAGGATAAAATGTCCTTTCTCACCACTGACTCTGAATGTATTTTGCCATTCGCCGCTTACATTTAAAATGGTTTTAAGTCATGTGCATAACCTTTATTCTGAAGTCCTTTTTGTTAATGCATTCAGCTTCTTCCCAACACTGTGACAAAGTAAATTTATGGTTTTGTCCTGTAGGGGGCACAGAAGGACTTTGTCTGACCTGTCTTCTGAGGACCGATGACAAGCAGTTTGGGAAAGCGGTCACATGTTTTCTCTTTGGACCAGATGTCCTTGTGCCTTTTGTCCTCACAAGGATCCTGTAGCCACAAAAGATAAACAATCCCTTGTTTATTGGACAGTAAACAACAGAGATCATCTATAAACAGAATAGTGCTGCCGCGGGCAATTTTTAACAGGCAAATGGACAGGTTCAAATATTTGAGCCTTCACAATCTGTAAAGTGCAACATCATCCCACTGCATCAATTAACCAAACAGAGCAAAAAGCCCCATGCAAGCAATTAAAACAGCTTGCATTTGTCAGCAGAAACCTTAGCTTTCCCAAATGGCCAATATATCATATTAATATCCCATTATTGATTATACATAGATATTAGATGTTTTTGAATTGTGCAGCCTCAAACCAACAAAATCCATATTAATTTTCGTAATAATAAATTGCATTCCTCTTTATAAGCTTGTCGAGTACATAACAGTCCATTACTCACTGGCCACACTTAATCACAAACACAACAGCACTGGAGGACATCGAAACAGCAATACCAACACACAAGTCAAGTGTTTTGCTTAAGGACACAACACCACGCCATGCTTTTATGAGAAACTAAAATAGTGAGCAAGCATTTAAGCTGACCGAATACACTATACTTGTAATTAGAGGTGAACCATACATTAATTTTTAGAGAACAATGTTAATTTAGCTTTAAAGATATGCATAATTTGACTGCATATAAAAGAGCTGATTTGAAACAATTATTCAAAATATTCATATTCATAGTAAAGCATGTATGGTTCAAAATAGTCACAAAGCCACTATACAACAATAATACTACTACTAATAGCCTAAAAAAATCAATATACAGTATATATTTTTGTTAGTATTGTCCAGTTAAAAGCAGCATCTGTCTGACCTGCCAGAGCGGGTCTCTCTCTGATGGGAACAGACTGAAGTACTTCTGGGCCAGCTGGATGGGAGGGAGAGTTTGCATCTTCAGGTTGGTCCACGTCTTCACAAACATCACCAGGCTTTTGAAGGTGTAGAGGCCCAGGCGGTCGTTGCCATAGTTTGACAAATGGGTCATAAATATACTTATCTGTACAAACAGAGAAAAGCAGCTATTAGACACAATGCAGACAACATCATTAAAGTCAATTGAAGCAAGAGAACTAGAATAATAACTCAAAGCAGTCTGTTCTTCCTCAGACTCCATGTCTATTGATAGATAATAGAAGAGCAAAAGTGACAACGAAGGGCCTCATTTATCAAGCCTTTGCTCACATGCTAAATAGAGTTGAGAAAGCTGATGTTTTTGTCCCGTACAGACACTAAAAATGCTAAGTTTAAGTTGGTGCATATTTGTTTTGTGTAATCTGTTATAAGTGCATCTTCCAATAGTAAATCCAGTACATACTTACAAAAAGCACAATTTAGAACCTGGGTTGATTTAAAAAAAAAAAAGGCCTTGAGTACTGTAGATTATTTACTTGAATAAAAAATTCTGGTGACTTTTTGTTTCAGTTAACAAGTTGAAATCTTCCAAATTTTTACCACATGATTAAAGTGAGATTATTTGATTCACTAAAAAAACACTTCTCACTCCAAATCACACTTGCACTTTTGCTCACATAAAGAAGTTTCAATAGTTTTTTCCCATAGTCGTTTTGCGGAGTAAAAAAGCCCTAATTGATAACTTTTCACTGAGTAGATGGGAGTAACACCAGTGAGCAAAAAAAATCTTTCTATTGGACTATGTAATGGGACCATTTGACTCACAGGATTGAGTAGAACAGTCTGGAAGAGCTCCCCTCCGTTGATAAGTTTGTCCAGTTCGTTGGGGCTGCCTGGGTAGTCTTTGTAGAAAATGGTGTGCGTGAAAAGACCACACGTCTGTCTGGGAAGCACCTGTGATATCACCAAACAAAGAAGGCAATGAAAAATGTGAAAAAACATCACACGCTGACACAAAGAGGCCCCAAACAAATGAATTTCAGCAAATAAACAGCGGCCCTCCACCGAGAACGGAGCCGAGTCTCAGTACTCCAGGCAGTTACCCCACACATTGTTTGCTTTCAATAACATTCATATTATGCAGCTCATCTAGGCAAAGCAAACCTTTTATTCACTCTGAGTCTATATGGAAATTCATGGAAATGCGTTTACAGTTTGGAGTGTCTGGGGAACTGAATATCAATCATCACTAAGCAGTGGAGACTGTCCATTCAAACGGTGATATCTCAAGGACGGGACCAGTGCGCTGAGACCACACAGCCGGCCTGAATGCCAAGACTACAAAAAGGACTGGACTGGGGCCGCAGTTGTTTGCTATCAGCGCTGAAGGTCAACTGTGTTGAGAAACAGATAAGATTTTCCCTTTTCTTTAAGCCTTTTGAAGGAAATCCATTTCATTTCGCCCTCATAACTAATGTTATTCTATAGCCGCTGGTGCCGTGTAGTCGGTTGAAGTGTGGCTATTTGCCGTTGACATTTGAGCGACTGGTTGTTTGTGGACATTTGATGCACTGCCGTGAGCCGTGTCAGTCTTGGTTATGTTGCGAGGGCTTGTTCGACAGCGATACATGTCCCTCATGTAAGACAAGCTTACTTAAGGCATTATCTTCTGTGTGGATCGCCTACAAGACTTACAGTGACTGTTATTTGGGCTGTGTTAATAATATTAGCATTATAAAGATGTTTTTGAGCATACGAGCGAAAGAGGAGTTTGGCATAATGAATTCAATGGATATAATAGTCCAATCACTGGGTGCATTTACATAGCTAACTAGAATAATTAGATAATGCAATAATTACATGTGATTTTTCTGTTTACATGCACAAAAGAAATCTGATCAGAAACACCTAGTGAAATGTCTCATTTATTCATTAGACTTTAGAAAACATATTTTTCAATCTTCAACACTTTCTTTTTCATTTTGTAAGTTAGTTTCTCATTTTTTGCATAATTGCCCTTGTCAAAACTTGCAGAGGTGTGAACAATCAGAATTAATAGACTGCCGACATCAAATGTAACTGAAATGACATTTCAATAATCTGACAACTGCAGGAACCAGATTTTCTAACAAGTTTAAAGCGAGACAATATATACATTCAGTATATATACGTGCCAAAATATCAAAATATCGCGATCAGCTTAACAAGTAGAGCTGGGTGATATATCGAGTTTAAGATAATATCATGAATGATGTTTTCAAGAAATAAAAAAATGTAATAAGTGTATCATTTATAGCTAATATAGAAAAAAAGGCAACTAAAAAAAAAAAAAAAAATGGTGGTCTAAATTCTCAAATTAGGGCATAAATGTTTTATTGTATTTGTATTGTATTATTATAAGGCAAATTAATTTAATACACATGGGAGATCGAGCAGCAAAATAGAGTAATACAAAACGTATTGGTTTTAGTAGTAGTTTATCAGTCAAAATGTTTGAAATTTTCAAGTTATTAATTGGATTGACTGGCTTTGCTCACAATCTGGACTTACAATGCTATGTGTCTGCAACCCATTAACATGAAAAAACAGTTTAAAGAACATTTTTTGACACATTTCAGTCTGATTGATTAAATATCGCCTGAATATTGTTATCGAGACACTTGAGATAAAATATCCAGATATTCATTTTGGTCAATATCGCTCAGCCCTATTTACAAGACAACGATGCTCTGGGCTCTGAACTGTCAAGAGTTTTAATCTGTTAATTATGGTTTGAATGAACACAAATTTTGTTGCTTCATTTATAAAACATGTTTATTATGTGAAGCATTTGACATTTCCAATTTTGATTATTAAAATGGTAAAAGTCAAACATTTCAAAATAACTTGCTAAAATGTAACAGATTTTTTAAATGGTGATTCATCTGAAAATATCATGAGCATCTAACCTCTATTGCAAAACTGAGGTTAGGCTTATCGTAATGTGAGCTGTGTGTTTTGTATCAAATTGTGTACAAGCCTGTTATTCCCAGACCTAAAAGAATAACAAAAAAAAAAGGTGGGATTTAAATCTGCAAGGCTGTTACAAAACGATGCAATAATCCGCCAAAAAATGTGAAATTGAGTATACTGGGCTTACACTGATGCCACTGTGGATAAACCCTCGTCTGAAGCGAGCAGGTTTTAAATGGGGGTACTCCTCGGTGCTGGTCACTTTAATGCCCCAGACCTTCTTCCAGGCGTCATACAGCTGCATGTGCACAGGGTAAACGCCCGAGTGATGAGGGGCCACCGCGTAAACCCATGTTTGTAGGAATCCCGTGCTCCTGTGAACACAACAATGAATGTGGTCAGTTTTCAAGAGGTATGCTGTTTCAAGCAGACAGTTAAACATTTGTATTTGCGCAATTAATGTGTTGGTTTTAAACACATGTTAGGCCAAATGTTTATATTTTTTAGTTTTTTAATCATGTTCTATTTATATAGGTCAGTGGTTCTAACACAGCTGGAATTGTCCATGAAATACTGCTCTTTCTAGGGCTGGGACCAAACGCTTTTTTCACAATACAATAGCTTTTATATATTTTAATACGATCACAATACAAGAGGCAACAGTACACATGATATTGTGACTCAATATTAATTAAGTACTGCAATATTTTTATCATACAAAACTAAAAAAAACAGTAGGTTTGTGGTTCAATATTATTAGGAATAACAATGCTGCAGAAACAATTCAAAGAACGTGCTGAATGATTGTGAAAAGCATGATGTGAACAACAGCTTTCACTGTGACATAAGTAAATGTAACAAAGCCTAAAAGTTCTTTAACTCTGCATTTATTCATACATAACAGTACTGCAATACTGTTACTATACAATTTTTTCTCCTTTGAGCCTCAGAAAACACAGTTCTGAATTACCCACTTCTAACGCAAAAGATGTCAAAGTAAATGTTCTCAAGAGCACGGTTAAAGACAAGAGCAGTGCAAATGATACGTAATATTGTCCTTTAGACCTTCCATTAATCCAAGGGTAGTCACACATCAGTTGAAAAAAGCTAATTAAAAAAAGGTTACTGTCATACTGTTCTAGTAGAAAAATATGTAAGATTTAACAAACCACATGGCCAATGCTGCTGTTTACAAATGTCTTTTTTTAAACATGCCAACGTGAGCAACAAAGCAGCAATAACAGGAATAAATTGGACTATGCGAAAACAGATGGAGTGAGAATTTACAACTAATTAGGTTAGAAGACAAGACAGCATTCTAATGAGAAAACAAAGTGCAAAGTTTGCTTTTAAAATAAATTATAAAAAAAAGTGCAATGAATAATAAACACGTTTATACTTAAAGGTAACTTTTTAGCCAATATATTATTATTTTTCTTTTGAGGAGTTTTATTGAAGCTAAAATGTAAACGTATTTTTACTCTGAGCGGTTTATCTCCAAAAACTTGACTTAAATGGCTCGTTTCCATGGAAATCTTGATCTTTAGGCTATAATATTTAATGATGTGGCATAGTGTATATCAATGTGCATTGAACATTTTCATATGTAGTTTTTGCATGCTAATTATTCAGGCAACTTTCCACCTCCAGAAAGTTTTATACTTTGCATTTAAGTCACTAAAATGTAGCCTTGATTAAGTCTATACAAGCCATTAGTAGATTGAATTGAAGTGTTGTTTTTGCGGCCACAGATTTTGACAACTGTGCCGTTCTCACAGGCATTGCGTAGGTGGCTTGATTCTGACCTTTGACCCTGTGACTCACCATGGCAAATTTCTTATTGAGCAGCATCTGTTCAGCCAGAACCGACTGATTGTGGAAGAGATGTGGCTGCATGTGGCTCCACATGTGAGGAAACCACCAGAACTCCTTCACATAGGACAGCAGCAGGTCGTCTCCGAGGTCCTCCTCATCAGAGCCTGAGATTGGACACACACAGGGCAGTCAGACCAACCACAGAGGAAATTACTCAGATAAAACTGTGGACAATGACAAAGCAGTGCCAAGGGTGAAATATGGTCAGTGATGAAAAATGGAGGAAATGAGTCAAGCTCAATTTTCTGTGTGAAGAATGGGATGTGAGGAAGGCGCTGAAGCATTGAGTTATCACTGTAGAGTTATAATGCCACTATAATCAACAGATCTCACCAGCGTGGAAGAACTTCCCTGAGAAGCCCAGATTGAACGTGAAGTTTGGAACATGGGTGCGTAGCTCCTTCTGCGTCTCTAACAAGGCCTGAGAAAGTGAGAGGAAAAGAAACGTCAGCTGATGCACAATACATATATTCAAGATGCTCAAGGGTGAATTAATGAACTCCAGCACATGCATATTTTATGGTCCAAGTTTTTCGGTAAACACAAATCATGTCCCAGATGCCTGACTCTTTCCTTGATTCTGTTTGATACATTTCTCTCCTCTGATTCGAGTGTTTGTTTCATTTGATCTCCATACTCCTCGCTCACAGTCTATCCTTCACTCTCTCCATCTTGTCAGGGTGTGATTCATTTCTAAAAGCGCTGCCAGAGAGCAGGCCTTGAAGCTTCCACCACAACTTTTCACTACAGTCTCTGCCTCCAACATGTGAGGGGTCTGTTCTCCTCAGAGGGGACGCGGGCAGGAGCTTTTCAACATTCTTTGTATGTCTCTGGGCCCCTGAAATATTCATTGCTGTGGAGCTTCTGTGACAGTGTGAGCAGTGGGGCCTGTCAGCTTTGAGCGGCCTACTGGGACAAACGCATTCAATAGAAGAGGAGAAGGAAAAGGGGTTCTAGATGACTGGCATGGGGCAGTCAACAGTATGTGCGAAGCAGTTTTAAGATTAAATTGACTCTTTTTAATAATCATTCTTTGTGTTAATGTTAAACCCACCTTCACATCTGGCACCTTCATGCGGGTGCCCTCCTTTCCGACAAAGATGTCATCTATGTCCACCAGAAGGTAGCGGTCCAGGGACAGAGACAGTCTCTTCCCTGTCAGAAAGGCCACAGCATCCACAAACACCAGCTTGTGCAGCCAAAAGACCAGGTTGTTGCCAAACAAAACCCTTTGGATGCCATCATGGAGCCCCAGGTCCTGCACCACAGAGGGGAGCAGGGCTGCGTTCTGCCCGATGGAGGCCACACTGTCAGCAGATTGGGTCTTTGCCAGCAGCACAGGCTCATATGTGGAGTGGTTGGACTGGAACACTGTCCAATCGTCCCCGGGAAGAGGTCCTGGCAGAGGTTGCCCCGACCGGGTGATGAACAGGAGTGGGGACTTGGGGTTCACGGTGCAGTCTTTTAGACCCAAGTTGGAGTGAAGGAAGAGTGGAAAGCCTTTGAGCTGGGCACTGAGCAGACTGTTTTCATTGGCCTAATCAAAACAGAGACAGAATAATCACACACATTTATCATACACTGGAGTGATGAAGAGAAATGTATTGGATAGAACTCTTCAAATCATTCAATTGTGTGTGAAATAAGTATGTATTGTCAGGCCTACCCAATATTTATACCTCCTGCTCAATCTGCAGTGCTGACCAGTCAATGAATAACCTCCTGCAGTGTCCTTTAACATTTAAAGTCTTGGGGGTTTATTATTCATTACCATCTCCCCTTCAGAAGTCGTCATTCTCCAATTCTGTCACATCTCTGTGCCACACACTACTCTACTTAATCTTTCACCAGCCTGTGTGTGGACCGCTCACATCAGAGTAATATTAAATCATAACCATCTGTGTTTAGATGTTCATAACAACTTTGATTCATCCTGTCCTTAAGCCATTTTCAGTTCTCTATATAGTCCCACTTTCACTACTTCATTACACAGGAAGGTATTACTATGTCTTGATAATCGGTTAGTTTGAGGTTGGAGGCAATAGACAAAACAATCAAAACATTTAAAATAAATCATAAAAAATAAAGAACTTTCTAAATAATGTTCTAAAATTAATATGAAATCATGCCACCATAAATACTTATGTCTAGTACTGTTCGCAGTATGAAGTGCAAATCATGCCCTCGCTGTTCACGCAGATGTCATGTTGTAGTGTGTTTGTATCATTGAAATGCACACTGTATACTTCCATAGACAGTAAATCCCAGGGTTTTGATAACCTTCACCTACACTGGACCACCATCTATGCCTCCTCCTGTATATATTCTTTCTGTAGCTCAGAGATGGTGATTAAAACCATAAGGCCTGAAAACTTGCCTTCGGCAACAGGCGTAACAAGGGATTACAGGGAAAGAAAGGAGGAGGTAGATAAAGAAGCAAAAGAGGGAATTGCTAGAAGTAAAACAGAAGGAGCACAAACAAGAAATAAATAAAAAAAGTCAGTGAAAGAAAAGAGATCACAGCAGATAGAGCGAGAACACTGCAGTGTAACCGAGTGATACAGGAGGGGACTTGTCTTTCAAACCTATAAATCCCATCTCTTGAGAAAGAGCAGATGCACAGGGCCAGAAGTGTGAGAGGACAATCTTACCTTGAAGAAGCCAATGATGCCCACGCCGTACTCCACACAGTATTTGTCCAGCAGCTCTCGGTTCCATGCGTCCAGGTTCACGTACTTCAGGATGTTTTCATAAATTACCAGTGTGAATCGCCCTCTCTCTTTGTCCGTTAGTGTGGGCATGTCCCCTTTACCAGGGGATATCTCTGTCCTATAGCGGAAACGACCTGATTCCAAAATGGCCACAATTTCCTGACCCAATTGAGAATACTGGCTCTCCACAAACACAAGAACCACAGGATCTGTCCTTGCTCCTGCAGGTTCTCCTCCAGGACCTCCAGAGACTCCACGCAGAGGTAAAAGCCTTGATGGGGTGACCCTGAGGTCGTCTGAGTCGGCCGATGCCCCCTCGGACCCGGACACGCCCCCTCCTGAAGGCTCCAGCTCCCGCTTGACGCCATACAGGAAGTAGGCTGAGATGAAGACGCTGATGGTGCAGAAGAGGAAGAGCAGGAGCAGGGAGGTCTGCAAGGGGAGGAGACGCACCAGCCGTCGGACACGGGTCACGCATCCCAGCATCGTCTCTTGGGCCACTCTGCCCCGCCAGTCAGGCTACACGCCGCTGGGCGTGATTACAACAGTCTACAGGGACTATTTACAAATGATTCAGTTTCAAAGTCTCAATATGGAGAAAAATAGGAACCAAGTGAAGGATACAGCCGCAGCAGCGACTGGGGAAAGAAAGGACACGGTTTCACAATGGCTCTCCCTCATACTGCAGCACAGCTTATGTCACCATGGCAGAGAGTCGGGGGCCTCGCAGCACCGCACAGACTGATGCCTTGGAGGCAGCGCTGGGACGCGTCAGTGCAGAGAGATGATGGAAGACTCCATCACCTGTCTGTCATGTGAACCTGCCAACCATGTCCTGTCTGGATCTGGTCCTACACTTTTGATTGGAGGATGAGCTCTAGAGGAAAGAAAGGCCACACGGGTCATCGCAGCAGGCCACACGGGTCATCGCAGCATCACCATCCCCACAGGACACTCTTCTGACCTGGAAAAACAGAAAAAAATTGCTACATTGAGAAACACGACTGTAGTCCTGTAGCATGTGTGTGCATGTGTGATCTCAGTTGTGTTGTGTGTGGGTGAAGTGTGTGATTGCCACGTGTCAGCACTCCCAAACTCTAAACTAGTCACAGTAAACCTGCCAACACTCCCTCCACACGCACACATTCTGCACTGAGCCCTGTGTGACCATAAATGTAAACTCATGCCTGTGTCTCCAAATAATCAATAGGCAGAGTGGCAGTGACAACAAAGGCTCGAGGCGAGCCAATCTTCATTTTAGTCCAGTAAGACTGACTGTGAAGCCATCACCCGCAGGGACAGTCGCCTTCCATTTCTTTCAGATCCTCACCAGTGAAGACTCAAATAGAGTGCACAAAGAGAGGAGAGAAAGCTGATGGGCCAAACTCAAATACATAGCAGCATTTGACAATGACAGAAAAAGCAACAATGACACAGTAATATCATAAATGCCTTCTTTTGATCATACCACCACAAACCTATCACACCTAAGGCCTTTAGTCAATATCCATCAAGTGTGAATGTACAAATTGTGCGGCACAGGACACTCTGAACTCAAACATAATTCTTCCATTTAGAGATTCTGCACAGAGAAGTGACAGACCATCATTACCTTTGCATGCTCAGTCCATTAAAATACAGAGCTATTGAGCCGAGTACTCTCCACACTTACAAAACCCCTGATAGTGGGTTATAGAGCCACAACCATCTTAACCCAAAGCATTAAACATTGTCCACCAAAGCCATTAGGACTCATCAGAATCAAATTAGACTTAAAATGAATTTGATAATGCCATCAATGGCTTTATAAGGGACACTCTATAATTGGAGGCTTAATTAAAGGTGCAGTGCATTAAAAATACAAGAGAAGCCAACCCACTCTCATTACAGAGATACCTGCCGCTACCATCATTTATCTTGTGCTTGATGCATTATTGATTTCTGCAGCAAGACCTGAAAATGACAAGATTTCAGACAGTTTTCATAGATTCATTTTTATATACATGTAATCCTGCAACAAAGCATCAATGGTTTCAAAAAGAGACAGAGACCTCTACATTATTGTGTCACGCAACTAAAATGTCAAGCTCAATTTTGATACTAAGGGTCAAGCTTCATACACAATGACAACTTTGATACCACAATACTTTTTTTTTTAGACATGGACACAAAATAGTTTAAGTGTGAGTGCCTTTTTATGCAGTCTTTGACTAGTTTTCATAAAGCTCAAAATTACCCTAAAGCTTCAGGAACCATTTATTCAATTTCTTACAACTTCAGACAGAACGAGTAGACTGGACAGCATACATTTTTAGAGTGCATTCATTGTTAATTTTGTTTTAAAGAATTGCAAAAACATAACCTTGTGTGTATTGTTCATAGCAAAAAAAAAAAGAAAAGAAAAGAAAAATATGCTTGAAACTGTCAAAGGAATAAAGATGATACTTCTGCACTTTGTGATTAATTTAATAATTACTTTAAAGACATGTTTTGTACGGCTGGGACGGTTCAATATCTATTATAACAATGCAGTAAAAGAAATTCAAAGGTGAAGCTTCTTTAAAGTATTTACATTTTATATCAAATTAATGGCTGAGGAGTAATACTAAACATCTTCTCTTAACAGCTTTGTCTGTGACATATGTAATCTTAACAGAGCCCAAAAGTACTTTTATGTTCTTTAACATTTTATTCATACATCAAAGTATTGCAATACATGTGGTACGATACAGCAAATTGTATCAGAAAAGAAGATTTGTCTCAGTCCTAATGTTGTTACACATTACAGTTGGACTGGCATAACATTGTCTGAATATTCTTATCGAGTTACTCTTTTTTATCCATCACTAGTAATAATTAATTTAGTATCGTGGTTAGAGGTGTGTTAACAGCCCTCGTGTATGTAAAGGTACTGGTGTAATTTATTAAAAAATTGTACCCAAGTCACACTTTTTGTATAACACATTCCTCTGAGTTGTTACATTTTGAAGACACAGCAGTTGAAATGGCTTTGTCTTCCACCCCTGCTACAGTTCAGTGTAATGAAGCTAGCTCTGCACTTTGGCAGTCGTGTAGCCTGCAGCTAAGCTTTAACAGGATGCTTGAATCTCACTCAGCAAGTGCAAAAGAATAGATAGGAGTTCTTGTCTCTCAGCTGTGTCCAAGTTCTCATCTTCACAGGGAGGCACAATAATGCACATAGAGACTGTGAATAAAGCAGTGGGCGTTTACTGAATGTATTACAAAAACTAGGCTCAGACAAAAAGGCAAGTATCGCTCTCAGATTGACCTCTTTAATACCTTTGTTTGTTTGTTCTTAAGAGAGACAAGGAGCGTGCTACGGCATAGCGGAGCATGATTAGCTGCAGGAAATGAGAGCGGCACAAATTCGGAGTGCAGAGGAGATACCCGCGGATGACTTCTAACATGGCGCTGCGAGCAAACCGTTTTCATGTCTTTTTATGTCCCCAAATTCAAGCAACACCAAGGCAGTCTATTTATAAATTCGTAGTTTAGCTCAAGATTATTCCTTGAAACACACACAGGGGTGTTAAAGTTTATTACTCACACATTTTACAGGGTTTTTGCTCATGAAATGCAAATCAGTGCTGCATAATTTAGAGCGGTGTAAATCAGTGGAAGTAAAAAACGTACGGGAATCTGCATGCATTGGCTCGTTTTGTGCGACAGCTAAAATAGCTCACTTTATCACGAGAGCTATACATCTGGTTCATTGTGTGTTTAAAGCGAGATAACGGTCATTCGAATGGTGTTTGCGGTGGATGATTACTCAAACATGTTGATCCTAATGACACATGTTGACATGGACTGAGTGAAGAGATTAAGTAGTGACACATAAACAGACCATAAGGACAGAAAATCCGCTGTTTGCCCCCAAGATGGCCTCTTCCCAACACAACAGAATAATCCAGTTCATTTTAAAGCAGAATTAGCAAGTGAACAAGATGCTGCACATGTTACAAGATAGAAGGGGAAAGCATACAATTTGAATAGACTACATGTTTCTACGGAAATACAAGATCAATAAGGTAATTTCTTAGCTAAACTACTGCAACAAAACTATAAAAAAAATATGAATCTTTACTCTAGAAAGTTTACTCAAATGTAAAATGCATTTATTGCCTTTTTGTGCCACATTTTGAATGCCTGTTTGTTTTTTAAGGCTGCACATTGGACAATATATTGGAAAAGGACTGATAACAATGACATAACAATATCGACTTGTGCAATAATTGATAATTCAACAAAGATATTTCAATAAATCCACATATGACAACAGCTACTTTATGTACAACAAAACAACAATGATTATTTTCACCTTATTAGGCTCTGAGGCCATATATTTTTCAGTCCCTGACACATAAACAAGAGTAAAAAATAGCTCAATGTTGCTATATACTTGGTCCCCATAAAGGCAGTTGTAACAGAGAATAGGCCTAAAAGCAGAGCAGATCTCAAATGTCAACACACCCTTATTACTTGGCTAGTATTTCGTTCCAGTGCAGCTTTAAAGTAACCAAATACAAGCTCTGTCAGCTCCAATAATAGATATAAAACACAAAGAGGGGCAAAATGACAACATAAAGATTTCACTGGAGCAGCCAAGAGATGTGTTAGTTTTAAAACGAGGTAAAAAAAAAAAGAGAGGGAGAGAGAGACCAAAGTGTTGCAGAGTGCCAGAAAGTGTCAGTGCCTCAAGTCATGCATAAAGGGGAAGTAGATGAAGACTAATGTGGATCTGGCGGCCAAGCTTTCATTCTCCATATTGGAAAAGAAGCTAAATATCTGTATATAACGGCACACATGCACAGACTAAGAGTGAGAGAAGGGGTGAAAGAGACATCAGCCCGAAGCTCGAGGGAGAACAGGCTGGTGGGAGCAATGAGGAGAGAAATGCCCCCCAAGGTGATAATCAATCTCCGACAACAGAATACACCAATTAAAATAAAAGTCTTCATTATTTATTTTACAGCAGCTCACGAGTCACGACGGGAGGTGACAAAAGGAACAATGAAGTGCTGAACAAATGAGAGAAATTATGATGACAAATATTCACATTTGGTTGCACTGTCTAAGCTTTTAAAATAAAGGCTCGGTTCATTGAGAAAAGTGTTAAAACAAGGATTACAACTTTAGAAAAACACCATCGTTGGCATTTCCAAATGTCTGTAGCAGAGATCTAAACGACGTTGCAATCAAGCTCTCTATTATTGCAGCCACTGTGGTAATAGCTTGTACAATGGGCAAGCAACTGATTACCTTTCCATTAAATAGTTTGAGGGCTGTGGTTGACTAAATAAATACTTGGTTAACTTAAGACAAGTCCTGTCAATCATTTAAGGCAGTGGTATCAAATTGAAGGTTTGGATCCTCAGCAAGACATGAAAAAAGTGCATTTAATGGCACTGTATTTTATAGAAAACAGTATTTTTAAGAGACATTTGGTCAAAAACTAACAACAGTATTCAAATAAACAACATAAAATGGGATTTAACATTCAATTAATAATGCTGTTAATTTAATTTTGCAGTACCTTTTGGTCAACTGGGACAGCATCGACCCATTAAATCGACTACAAGCACTACAGCGCTAATTAGCACAATACTATAAAATAAGCATTTATGGGAGATAGATAAAACTGATAAAACTGCAGTCATTTATTTTGATCTAAAAAAAAAAAAAAAAAAAAAAAGAAAACTGTCAAATCAAAAAGAACAGATTGTGATGTGTAATCTTCCAAACAAGAGCAGCTCCAAGGTAATTTTCGACTTTGGTAAATTTTTTGAGTGGTTGACATTTTGTGCAAAAGCTAAGCCTCAACCAGGACATTTACAAGTTTTCCCATCAAAAACTGTCATCCGAATAATGAATAAAAGAGATTTACATTGTTAACATGGCCCACCCTTTTTACTTCTGACAGAGCTATATTCTTCTGCAGTAACAGTTGGACTGGAGTGTAGGTTTTGGCTGGTTCTCCTCGTACAGAAGTGGGTTTGTGGGTGGTCAGTGCTCTGCTCCCTGTTCATGCGATGGGCAGCGGGCCAGAGTCGCGCTGCTAGATTAATGAGACACGGTGAGGAGCTCGGTGCTCAGCTGTAACAACTCTCTATTGGATAAACAACATTACGGCGGACCATATGTAGTCTCGCATGTCTCCATCTCTCCTCCTGCGCTCTGCCCCCTGAAGCCCCCTTCTACCCCACCCCTCTCTGTGGCCCTGTTGTTTCAAAGTGTGAATAAGACGAAAGGGTCTCCGGCCGGGCGAGGGGACTTGGTACATTAACACTGTCAAGTTGAGTTGCACAAGCTGTAGGTGATCTTCTGGACAAATGAACGGCTAAAAGAGGCCGAAGCTGGAGAGAGAGTGCAAACTGCTTTTTTCTGAGGTCATAAAACTTCTCAGTGATTCAAAAGCAACTGTCACATACATCATGGCACTGTCATCAAGTGCACCATGTCTAATCATGACACCAGGAGAGGAAAAGGACAAACTTGGGCTTTGTTTGATTGCTTACTGTATTATTTTCTTCATGTCAGAATTAGCATAAGATAAGGGCTGTAGTCTTTTAGTCGATTAGTCGATTTATCAGTCGATGGCATCTTAGTCGACCAAAATTTGCATTAGTTGACTAAGTTTTATATTAAACAGGGACAAATTGTAGTGGTTTAGTTGAGGATTTGGGACTGAATCATTGGTCCTATCTGCTGTTGTATCCCTAAATAACATGTTTTCTATCCATTTTGTTGTTTTTGCATGAATTCAGTCTTTTTTTTTTTTTTTTCGTTTTTGTCAGCCAAATAGAATAATACATATTTTTTCGTCGATTAATCGGTCAATGGGACATACCTTTAGTCGACAATAATATCTTTGGTCGACCACAGCCCTACATAAGATCATATTTGCCTGTTGAAAAAAAAAACTTATATCGCATCGAGCTTTTTCTATAGCATTGAAATTTAATTCAATCTGTATTCTAGATTGTAACAACAACACAAAAAAACTACTGTGAAATAGCATAAATGTCAAAAGGCAACTGTCACCTACATCATGACTAAAGCTGGGCAATATGTAGAATTTTAGATATTGTGATAGTTGTTTTGAAGAAATGCAAAAATAGAATATCAAGTATTGTCGTATATAGTAAAAAATGCTTCAAATATAGTTGTTTAAATATACAAATGAAGAAAGTTACATTACAGTATCGTAAATGTTCAAATAAGTGTAGAAGGTGATTTTTTAGTAAATTAATCACTCACTGGTGTCTTAGTTGTCTTAGTTAGAAAGCACATTGCAAATTTATTCAGAATGTTAACTTGAACTTATTTTTTCTTTATGACTAGTAATTTAACATGCATTGCAAACCACTGAATTTGTGTTTTTTTGAGAGCAGTTTGGATCAAATATTTGGTCAGAATATTGAGACACTAGTTTTGAGAAAGGTGGACCTTGTAGTTGGCTAATCAATTGAGAGCACATTTCTAAAGTCAACTAAAAATGTCTTTAGCCAACTAACCCTATCATCATTAAACTTCAACTAATACATTTAAATGTACTTGATCTTTTTCTGGTTGATTTGAAATAATATCATCTAAATAATGCAATTGGGAAAATGATTGAGATATTAATTTCTGTCAATATTGCCCAGCCTAATCATGGCATTGTCGTTATGTGCATAATCTCTAATCAAAGTAAGAAACTAGACACTAATCTGAATCACATTTACAAACAAGTCAAACATGAAACATGCTTGAATGGTTTTATTATGGTTTTGAGTCACTTCTTTGTTGTCGTTTCAAAACTAGTATCGAGCTTTTTCCTGTAAAAGATTTCAAAATTACAACATTGCACTAGAAATACTATTGTGATCGTAACAGTTTATCAGCATCATTCATTTTATCACAGCAGGAAAACGAGAACTTTTTATTTTAGTCGAGAGTAGAGCTACAACGTGAAAGAAAATATGCAAATCTAAAAATGTGTTAATTGGACCAACTATGTTCAATTGCAATAGAGCTGAACGATTTGGGAAACACAATTAATTCTAACAAGAACGGCAATTAGATTTGCAATTTGGCTTTAATACCTGGATTCTGTTAAAAATTCACATTTTTAAAAGTGCTCAAGAGAATTGATAAAAGAGTAAGAGTGTATTAGAACATGTTTGTACAGATCTTAATGGCAGAGTTAACAGTTTTCACCCAGAATAAAAGAGTAAATGTAGTTAGCTTTGCTAAATTTGCATTTTGTATGTGAGATTAACAGTCATGCGTTGGAATATCAATTTAAGAAAAACACAATGCAGTGATAATAACAATGCCTGTTGTCACAAAATATTTTCAGTCTTGGTTTCCAATACAATAAAATGGTACTGCTTTTGTTACCATGGCAATTGCAAAATACTATTATTGAGTCAAGGTTTTATAGATTTTTGTGTTTTCTTTGAACACTGATATTTTTTTTTATTTACCTTTATTTAACCAGGAAGTTCCCAATTCAAAATCTCTTTTGCAAGAGGAACCTGCCTAAGGTAGCAGCCAACACTATTAATGCAATAGTATAAAAATCACACAATATTACATTATAAAAACAACTCTCACAAGAAAACACACAATTCTCTCAACCACAACACTTTTTACACTTATTAAGAGACACTACAGCTTTTAATTTGAGGTATTTTTGTAACTTAGTATGAGAAAACCGTTTTTCCTGGTTCAGTAAACCTTTGAGGCACATGATGATGAACAGATAAAGCCTAAGCTCATAAAACTATTCAGGAGAAGAGGTAAAATTTTGTTATGTGAATGTGATTATCTTTAGTACAGTCATTCTCAAATGAGTCACTAGTTTCAATACTATTTTTAATATCTGGTTTTTGATACTTTTGCCAACCCTAATAGCTAAACAACCGCACAACATCACCTTAAAAAGATACGTCAATGTTTTCTCTAATACATCTTTAAAACTCTAATGACAACAAATTCACTTGCTGTATGGCTAGCGAATTTTATTAAAACTAAAATGACCACACTGGTCTGTACTTTGAACTGAACAGTCTTTAAAAAGCCTAAAGTGCTCTGTTCCTCTGCACTCGCTCCTGGTTGCGTCCCCTCACATCTAGGAACAAGGGACCGACCGAAATAAACGATGACCCGTCGTGTGCTTGGCAACCACACACTCTCTATGGAAACGCCTGAATTACGTCGCCCTCAAAGACGCTCAAAGAGGGGTTAAACATAGGACAAACACCAAAAGGGCCATTGTGGGTGTCAATCTACAGCCCCGCGCATGGATTACAACACACAAGCCCCGGAGATTCATTAGAGCTTCCACAAACAAACAAATTGAAGCTAGCAATTTGCAGGCTCTTCCTCCCATGGGAGAAATGGTGAAAAACATGAATTTAGGACAGATTGAGTGTACACATTTTGTGCCAGGGCATTGGGTCAAGGTTAAATGGGTAAGAATGACGCCAGTGTAATCCCTGATCGGTAATCCTGTTAATCTCGACACTGCAAACAGTACAAAATGTGCTTATGCTAGCTGTGTTGGTGCTGGAGATGCCTTGAAAGGATTAAGAAATGAGACACAATAGTGGCGCGCTGCAGTGGACTGAATGGTGTGGCAGGAGAGAGGTGGCTCTGTTGTGGACACCCACTCCACTGTCGTGTTGAGATAACTAATTACAGAGCAACAATCTGAAGAACGATGAGATGATGTAGCGCTAGGGATGCAGCTTTTTCACTTCCGATACAGATTTCAATAATGTGCTTTTTCAGTATCTGCTGATACTGATTTTGGGCAATATCAGCTACTAAAAATAGCTTCTATAAAAATTGTTTATTTAGTGCTATGTAACTAATTAAATGTGGAAATAACTTAATGTAAGTAAACTTCAAACATTCTGAAATGTTCTGGTCAGAAAGAAATGACACAACCATGATCTCGGCTGAATCGATATTATGCGACTGATTCCGATCCAGATATTAGGGATTGTTGCATCCCTAATAGCGATCATGTTTTAGCCTCAAGAACACTTCTCTACTTTAAATTCCAATGCAAAAGTCAAAGCTAGTACAGCTGAAGTCACAACATCCTTGTCATCACTTAACTTGTTCAAAGATAATAGACAAACTTGATACAATAATGAGTTTTAAACTGTGACAAAATCAACTTTTCTGAGATTTCAATCTGTAGCTGAGTCAGGCTTATTGGTGCAATATAGTTTATCAGTAATGTTTTCTGACATGTTTGTTTAAAAGCAGATTAGAAAAGTGGCTTTTCTCCACGCTTGGCAGGAGTAGCAGAATAAGCTTCCAAATTATACAGAACAAACGATAATTATTTATATTTGTGATTACAACATTCATGTAATTTAAAACTGCAATTGAAATCACAATTTTATACATCATTAGTGGCAACAACAGAGTGGTTGATTGTCCTGGTCGAAAATTTTACAATTAAAGTTTTAAGAAAGTGTGTTTTATGGTTATCAAATTTAGCCCAGTCTTAGCCGATAGAAATATTATAGTTTCTCTTCTCTTCATGAATTAGAATAGAATCTTATCAAATATAAACTTAAAGGGTTTTATTATTGTCATAGTCATCATTATGTATTCAAACTAAGAAGTCCAACAGTAAAAATTATTCAATCAGTTTAAAATGGAGTGTATTTTTCTGCATCTTCTGTGGCTGGTGAGCCAAGGCTTAAGCTGTGAAATACTGTGGAGCCCGGTGCCATCTCTCTCCGCTGCCTCCTCCCACAGCTCAGCCAATCTGAATGCACAAGCAGGCAGTTTCAATCTCGCCGCAAACATTTACAGCGAGACATCCTCTCCCTCTGTCTCATCAATTCATTTGGTGCTGCCGCGTGAAGGACGGAGGGACTTGGAAGGGAAATGTCATTTTGCCTCCTAATTCTGCACACAAGTGACTTTCGGACCATTTCACCGACGCAAACCATGCACCCGAATTATCATTTTTCAGCATCTCAATTTACTGTCCCCAAGACTGAGGCAATTTCACGAGCAAAGAAAGGTTTTTTTTCTTTCTTTCAATCCGCCTCTGCCCCTACAATTTTATCTCAAGGCCCTTCTTAAAGACCCCAATCTCAGCTTTGCGGTAATTGAAATAACTGTGTTGTTTGTTGACACAGAAATGGTGAAAAGACACAGAAAATCATCTCTAAATCTGACGAGGGACTCCAATTATAAACCAAAAAGGTGTATTTACCAACAGGGAAGGTACTTTTTAGCTTGTCTGAAATAAATTAACACTCAAGTCTCAATAGATCCCTTCACATTAGAGGGATTACGCCGCTTGCCATCAACACACAGTAAAGCTAACCTGAGCTGGCACAGGCATAATGGCGTGATTACTCATTCATATAATGTAGCGACGATTAGGAGCAAGATGAATCAAAACAGCAGAATATAAAATATACATGACAATCCCTGAGTCCTTTTTATCTTTTAAGCTTGGCTGCCGAACCGCCTCATCTTCCTCAGATCTGTGCTCTCAAGTGAAAAATATAAGGGACAAGCGTGGGGATGTGAGAGTGCTGCGAAAATGAATAGGCTCTCAATGGGAAAGGCTGGTGTGGCTGTGCGGTGGGAGCCATGGGGAAAGCGGTGGCTGGCGCTAAAAGAGAGGGTCATTAGGAAGCTGCGAAATGGAGAAATGGAGACTACAGTGCTCCCCAGGGCGACAGGTAGAGCGGCGATGAGACCGGGACACCTTCGTCAATAGCCTCGATCACCTTCAGCGGGCACATAAATAAAACCTGCTGCTACACTGCCGAGAACTGCTCACATCCATAGGGCTATTTATAGACGCAGTGGCCCATTTACAAAAGCATGGGGACACTAGATCTGTACAACAAACAAATGAACGTGCCACTTGTAAAATGAAGTACATTCTTATTAACAGCTATAAAAATAAATATGGGACAGCATTGGCAACAAACAGCCTTTACTGGATGAAAAACAAAAGTAAAACTTATAGTAATACCAGTAAAGTTATATTTAGCAGTGCCAACTTTTTCCATGTATTAATGTAAAGAAAGTTTTCTCCAGGACAGATACACTGTGGAAAAAAATAGTTTGCCTTGCATTTAAATATAGCCATTAAGGATGGAAAAAGTTTGAAAATATGGAAAATTGTTTGAAAAATGCAGCAATCAAATAAAAAAAACAGAATCGGTCAGTTCTGCTCATGCTCAAAAACATGTGCAGCCACTATAAATTTTAATACAATAATAGCCACAATGTGTGAAGAAACAAAGCGTGAACTTGTGCAAGACCTGACTGAATGTGCATGAATATGATGGTGGACCTCTAAATATGAACACTAAATATTACTGTTTACTGTTCAAACGCTCATGACAAATACAGTTCTACAGAGCACTAACAACAGTGGCTTTGTTGTAAATGTAATTGATGATGGATTCAAAAATTGTGGCTTCAAAAACTGATTTGAATCGTGACTTACGTGAACCGTCTCATCCCTAATAGACATTTATTCTCTGAAACCAGAAAGTGCACTGTTAGCATGCTACTGTTTTTGGTTTTGCTGTTTACAAAACTCGGTCTGGCTTCTGACAGTTAGGAAAGCACTTATGAACTCAATTTTGATAAATAATTAAGGTAAGTGAGTAATGTGGACTCCTTAAAAAGAGTAAAGTGTTTTGTTGTTTTTGTTTTGAAAACTATATAAATTATGTCAGTGCCAGTTAATAATTGTGTACTATGTCTTTGTAGATAGAAACTCAATTTCACTTCAGAGAGTTTCATTTCACAAAGATGATCACACACTTGAGAAATGAAAATATATTAAGAGTGAAAGTAAAATAAGTGTTTTGAAATTGGATAACTGAATGATTGTAATAATGAATTGCAAATGCTAAGCTGTTCAATCATTTCATGAACAAACAAAATCCTGTCTTATTTGTGTGGTTTGCACAATCATGTTCAGAAATTCAGAATCAATTATTAAAACATATCAACTCATAAACTGTCCAAAAATCTTAATAGTAGCTAATAGTGAATTAACTCTAAAATGTTATATTGTGACACCTCTCTTCTTATTTGTAGGTCACACAAGTAAAACAGCAATGTCCAAGGCCTAAGTATACAATTTACTAGACAATAAACCTAGAGACAAGCTTAAAGTAAAACCACATGACTTCAACGTGATTAAACTTGACATCGTGTTAGCCTGAACTCTGTGGACACTTTATTAAGATGCACTGAGCAAGTGTACCGATTATGTCAACAAGAAAGAAATAATTGGCCCTACTATAAAAGCTCCCTATATGATTCCATCTTTGAGTGGCATGGCAGACTATTAGCCCGCAGCCACGCACAGAAAATGATAGAGCAGGCAGCATCAAAAAAAGAAAAAGCGTTATTTTTTTGTTCATCGTATGCAGCGAGTTGACATCATGCATATGGATGTCCCGCAGGGCCGAAATTGTGCCGATGACATGTTTATACGTGAAAATTATAGGAAAGACCCGAAGCGATTGAATAAGCCAACTCGCACACAGAGGAAGTGCACTCTATTGGGGAGAAATAGGTTTGTAGTGGCCCGGACAGCCGGCACAAGGCAGCGGGGAAGCAAAGCCAGCCACATTCATCATTTTTGTCAGTGTGGGCAGAAAAGGGAGGAGGGGGGCACAGGGCCTTTCATATATATTAAGTGTAGGTGGAATCAATGTGGTGTTGGTGTGGGGAGCAGGAGTGGGTGCAGAGGCCAGATCAATGCTGGTGGGAGTGTCTGTTTGTTCTCTTTGTTTATCTACTGTCATCTGGGGACGCGTCTGAAGGACAAGGGGAGCACGGCCACAGAGCACAATGTCTCTATTGGGACAGGGATCCGGTAATGGGGCTCCACTCTTGAGCGGGACAAAAGCCGGAGTCGCCCCGAGGTGAAAGTCACAGAGAGTGGATCACGGGACGGTGGGACGTGGGAGCAGGCATCACAGATTGGGCGTTTCTAGAGTGCAAGGTGTAAAGTTGGGACATGATGTGGGAGTTTCAAATAATTGTAGACTAGTGTTCTCACAATACTTAAACTTGATTTCGATGTCAAGGAAACAACTCCATTCTTTATGTGACCGGTGTATTTCTTTATACACTTTATACAGAAGTGTCTTCATTTAATCTGGATTACAATAAAAGTGAACAGTGTCAACATGTGCTGCTACAGTTGGCCCAAACTACAAAAAAGAGACAATAACATCAGACTTTTTGTGTATAAATAAAAACATCGGAACAACTCAAAGGCTTAATATTGACCCAAATACAACAATAATTTCATCAACAACCAAAATAAAGGTGAAATAATGACTACAATGCATTTAAAACACGGGATTACATCGGATGACCAACCTTTTCCACACACGAGAGTTTGCCAGGGACACACGAAGAAGAAATCATGTCCGGCCACAACAGTAACTAAATAACAGGTATGTAGAACAAACAAAAGAAAGAGAATTTTGTGCAATTATAATATAAATAAACCGGTTACACTGATACCAATTACAATGCCATGATCAATTATAAAATGCAATTTGTAAAGTAAAGTTTTTAGTTTTGTTGTATATTTGTATTTCCTTCTAAAAGCTGTTCAGAAAAAAAAAAGTAATTTTGTATTAATATTCATATACTGTACTATGTACATATATTATTAAAACTTGGATCAAACACAGAAATGAAAACTACTGTACATGACAATTTCATCAAAATAGCAGGTGGTCATGGGTATTAGTTCACACTTTTTATACATTGCCCAGAGTTGCTGATTTATTTGCTGCAAAAAGAGTTCATAAGCGTTTTCCAAAACTTTCAGAGTGTGCTTAGTTGTCACGGTAACGCCAACAACAGAAAGCAAAACGTTGTGTCTTTTGTGAAATAAAACACTATAATTTAACTCCAGCAGTTTCTTTTACAACGCAGTTTGCACGGCGGCAAAACAAATTCATGGGTTTCAACTTCCTGCTACAAGCAACATTCTGACGACTTTTCACCATTTAAAGCAAACATAATTAGTGCGTGCATTAAGTGCTCATGCAATTATCACTTTTAGTAACTCTAACATTTGAGCGGCTCCACAAACAGCCTGCCTTATTACTCTTTATTTAAAATTAATAAAAGTGGAAAATTAACATTGCTTTAGCTGGTACAAACCAATCAGCTACATGTTGGTGAGATTAAGGCTTTATTAAACAAAAAGCTTAATTTTATTTTAGATAATAGTTAGGTAGCACGTAAAACTGACACTTGAAAAAATTTTAACTGATTTAAATAGTGAGTTCTGGTTTATTTTGCCAAGAATCTCCAAGCATCTTCATGGGTCAAATAGACAGAACGAGCTTATGATATAGATCTATTGAAAAAAACAAAAACAAAAACAGTTTAGATACTTTAATGTTATCGTATATTAAGATGTTAATTGTCCGTATATTTAGGAAGAAACTAAGCATCATTAATTCACATTTTGTTCATTTCAAAACACAGGTAAAATAGCTTAGAAAAAGAGGTCCATTGACTTCCTGTTCGAAACTGCAATAAGCTCCGTGTCTTCATTGTAAATTTAGCCACATATTCATAATTACTATTTTTGTTGTGGCAAAGTGTCTACATGACAATCTTGAACCCTGTTTTACTCGCAATCCTAATTTTTAAGAGGGTGAGGATGGGTTTTAGTTGAAAACAGAGATTTTCTGAGCACTGGAGTCTCAGCTGTAGGACAATACAAGATTACTCAAACATGCATGAATCAATCCAAATACAACTTGGGCAAACTAATGAGAGAACACTGTTGTAGCATGATTAAAAACTCAGAAAAGTACATTTTACATAATACATCTCCTTTAAGGTGAATTCGGTTAGGATTTGCTGACCAAGCAATAGTAACATACATAATGTACAGCAGGGCTATTCAATCATATTTACCGGCGGGCCACTTTTTTTGAAGGGCTGCAGTCTGAGGGTCGGACTACAAAACTAAACTACAAATGTGTTTTACATTCATTATTCACCAACAACTCAAAATGGTACTTTTCACTAGAGATATCTTTTCATTGTAATTGATAAAATACAACAACGAAACCTTAAAGAATAACCAGATAAACAACAGGAACACTGAGGCTTCTCACGTTTTTTATTGACAGATTTTAGTATCACTCACAGTTCAACACAATACTATTCTGTTCTTAAATATAATGCTTTTGATTTTGTTTGTTTGATTAAATTATTTCTTTTGCAACAGTAGCATCGTCTTAAATCGATAACGGCCGTTAGCATAAAACAACAACAGCAAAAGAAACAAAATGGTACTCAAAATTTGTACAAAAAAACATCACTTTGTTGCCATTGTCCTTGCTTTTAAATGATCTAATCTAGCAAATAAAACTATTTTTCTAGGCTACTGAATAATAAACTAGACAGGTTGGGTAAGGTCTGTTTTATAAGGCTGGGCAAAAACATGTCTTAGTGGGCCGCATTTGGCCTCCGAGCCGCCATTTGAATAGCCCTCATGTCCAGGATTCAAATTAAAGATTAATATTTTTTAAGTTTTTAATTTATGTGGCAAGTGGCAACGATCCTGATTTTTCATTATTTCGAAAACAAATGAGGAGAAAATGAGGTAATCCAGGGCATTTCACAACAATATACTTTTTGCTGAATACAAACAATCTATTTGTAAGATTTTCTGTGTCAAATCAAAGACAGTTTACTTCCAACAGAAGTGATTCACAAGAGAAATTGCTGGGTTTCAGGCTCCAGCTGCACAAGTCGTCAATACAAAACACCGGAACAAAAAGGGAAAACAGAAGTATAATAATTCTAACAAAGCAAAAAGCAAAACAAACAACAGCATAAAAAGGGAAATACAATTGTTTCCTCTCGTGCTTGGCCTTGGCATTGAGACAACTATAAATTTGTGGTGTATCGGATGACACTGTTGTTTTACATGGTCCCAGATCAAATCAAATGTCTGTTCAACTGAGGAAACCAATCCAACGCCACACAACAGCGACTCTGACTCAGGCGAAAAGCTTTTATTAAGACTTTTACACCTGCAGAGGCGCCGTCGTAAAAAGACGTGCCGCTACTGACCTGATCTGAACTAGAAATGCGATCAAACCACAATAACCCTCAAGATGTCAACACAGATGAATAAAAGAAAACGACCAGACTAATAAGAAATTCCCCTGGCCTGCAGTCAGACAGCTACGGCACACAACACCATATAAATGTCCAATCTATTCAATCAATCCAACAGTAAGGGGGTGTGATGAGCGAGATTCAAGTGTCTCGCTGGTAAATTTCAGATAAAAATGGTCCCAAAGAAACTGTGCCTCTCACTCCAAGGAATGTTAATATAGACAACTAGATGATACTAAAACTAGCACTGAAATTTATCTGAACACGCGTCAAAAACAGGACAAAATGTGGCTTTTCCACAAGTTTTAGAATGATCTTTTATTTTTTGTAATGTAAGATCACATGGAAACCTAAAGAATGTAGGACTGCACATATAAAAACGGTGCATACTAGAAAAAAAAAATCCTAAAATGTCCTAATTTAGCCTCATTTTGGTCTTGTAATCAGTTTTAACCCATAAGCAGAACTACTACAGCTTTCTTGTGTAATTAAACTGGACACTGAATAATAACTCAACATTATTTATCTATTTTCTAATTTTAAAGGAACTTTTACACTGGTTATTAAAAAAATAAAAATCCAAGATCCAGGGACAGAAATTTGGGTCGGGAATGTGTTTCGAATGCAGTTTTTCATACTGGAGACAGCGAACAGAGCTAAGATATGCTTCTAATGACCCAAAATACATATGTCACCATCATCACAAATGACAAAGACATTTAACAAGATCAAACTGTTCTGCTTTAAATGTGCCAATGTAAATATTCTGGACCAATTTATTCCACTCCATGTCTCCAGCCTCCAGGTTCTTCGTTTCTGATGAGATTCAGTAATTTGGAAAATTCCAGACTCAGTTCTATACAGAGAGATATCAGTTTGGATTCTCCAGGCTAAAGGGTCAAGTCTATATTAACTAAATTGTATTTCAAATGAAAAATCCTTCAGCCAAAAAGTTTATTTTTGACATAATTAAACTTGGTAATGTTGCTTTGCCTAGAATGTTCCCTAGTACAGCATTAACTCTTTAAAAGCCAAAGTAGCAATTCTGCACCAAATAATTTCAGCCTCTCTGTATTCAGAATTCAGATTCTCAGTTTTTGAAGTTTTAGAAGCTTGAAAAAAATAAAGGAACTCTATATTACCAGAAATATATTTCAACTGAATATAACTACATTATGAATATCGATATCAATATATGCAATATATATCCAAGGTCAATAATTTATTTTTTGCTTTTCATCATTTTACGCGATTTTATTTCGTCTTCTCTTAAAAATCTTGATTTGTTTTCAAAACAAATGAAAACACAAATAGTTGATAAAGCTGACTGTCAGCATAAGTGTGTATACGACTCGGTGCCAGATTTAAGCAACCGCACTAAGCCGTGAAAAATGTCCTAAACATGACCGCCTCAATAAAATAAGTTATAAATTATAACTAAGCACAGAACATGTGCGTTATACGCACATCGTTTTAATAGTGTAATAACGACTTAAATAAATGTACAGAAATTCTAATTGAAAAATAAAATCGCAAAAATATCGAATATCGCAATCTCAGAGCCATATTGCATATCGCAAAATTTCAATATCGTGCAGCCTAGTACTATTAATGTTTTATTGTTCAAAAAGATATTGAAAAACTGTGAGTAAGTGCACAGATCTGACTTTTAAGCCTGATAGCACCATCCTAGTTTTAGTTAAATCCATACAGTATAATATTCTATTATCATCTTCAAGGAGAAAAGATGATTTAAGAATCTCCACCAAAAATTTAGAGTTTATTTAAAATATATTCACAGTATGATCTAGAAATCAATATATAGCCCAGCTTTAATTGGCACATAACAAGAATGTTAGATTGTTGCATTTAAATGTGAAAACATAAGTAGTTGATCTTAAACAGTCCAAAAAATAGTTCTCACTTTCTCATGTATTATGAGTCACTTGTTTATTTATTACACTGACTTTCAGAAACTTGAGCCTGTTTTGTCGTCACGGTAACGCAGACAACCAATGCTGTGCTTAAAAAAAAAAAAAAAAAAATCAACATTATTTTTGACTGACTGAATATTGTTTGACTATCGCTATCAAAACGCAGGCAGCAAAGAAGATTGAGATATACATTCACGGGCAGCCCTTAAGATGAGCTAAAATCTAACCCAGGTAGACTGCCCCCAAAGGAACCGTGCCTCTCACTCCTCACACACATCCGCCACTCTTCACACCTCCCCTTTTCCATCTTTCTCCTTCTTTCAAGTCCAGATAAGAAAACGGCCTGATCTGACTGTGATTTGCGCAGCAGAAATGCGTTCCCATGGGAATCTCACGGTGCCGGAGAATAGCTGACACAAGAGATGAGATTGTGTTGTGCTGCCCATATTTTTGCCTGCCAGATCAAACAGATAGGGTGTTTTTTTTTTGCTCCTGCTCGAAAACGCACTCATCATTACCACCGTTTCCCTCTTTTAAAGTCTAATCAAGAGCAGAGGATGAATGGGAAAGGGAAAAACGCATCTACAGTACGGTTTTACATACAGTTTGCACTTGACACGCGACCCCGATCTGGTAATTGTAGCTACTAAATATGCAAAATATCCAAGCGCAGAGAAATACGCAGTCCTATCATCGCTTATCACAACAACAATAATTACAGCCCCAGTTGTAGCCGCAGTCGTGAATCCTATTACAATTCCTGTGAGTGTTTCTCTATCCAAGCTTTTCCCTCTCTCCTCTCTTATTTCTTCTGTCAAGTCTGATTTCTGTGCTCTTACCGATTTTTTTTTCCTCTTCAGGTTTCCAGTTGGTCGGCGTTCCAATCCAACTGTCATTTTCTGAGTTTCTACTAGGTTTTTCGACAAATGTTAATGCACGTGTAATCCGCTCCATTTATCCATGCAGAGGATCTTTGTTGCTGCATGAGATTTCCTTTCTTTAAATGATAATTTAGTCACCAGTGATCACACGAATGCTTTTTAAGTCACGCTCATGAAATCAGCATGCATAGAAAAGGAAAAATGGGTTTATGAAAGAGCTGTAATACCTATAACAATCCATCCTGATTATTGATTAGGGAAGTGCAATTAATGACACTTTTATCAAGTTTGATTTATTACTCTGTCAGTTAAAGTATGTGGTTTGGAAAGCAATTATTTACAGTTGATTAGTTTGTCATTATAACTTAAGCAGTTCTTTAAAGATCAAAATGCCTTTAAACAAAAAAGTTGTAAGTGATGACGCTTGGGAACTTATTAACTGAGTATATTTAAAGTTTTTGTGATCAAACTAACTAAGACTAAACCGAGGGGGGTCCAGAATGTGGCCCATAATAAAATGCGGCCCTAAGGCTAATTTTTGTAGGCTTTAAATTGCTACAGTGAATCAAAATCGAATTGAAATTTTAAAGGACACATTTAGCAAATCACAGAGACTGGAATTTTTTGAAGTAGGCCTACCATAATTTCCTTCAGTAAATACAACATAATCAGCTATTTTCTGCATGTAAACATTGTTAATCTTGTAAGCTTAGATCTGTGCAAACATGCTCCAAAGCTCGTGTGATTAGACACAATTCAGTTGGGCCAATTCTCCTGGACACATATAATTAGGAGTAGGCGATATCACAAAAGTTTTATATAACACTTTCTTCAAACTTAAATCCCAATTTAGATTTTATCGCGGTTCACATGCAAAGTTTATTTTCAGGTAGGCTAAATAAAAATTGCTTCTTCAAAAGTTTACTTCACTGTATAAATCCAACAATCTGAACACTATAGGGGAACAAGAGGGGGCAGATAAAACGTCTTAGATTGAACAAACAGATCAAATTGTAAAGAGTGAATCACAATATGATTTATATTTAATTTTTGCATGATATTTCCCAGCCCTAATAAACAGACTCCCCTTTAGAAAAACATAAACACACATTGACAATCACAATATTGGTCAAAGAATCGTGATGAGATTTTCCTAGATTGTAGCTTCAGTACAATCTTGGGCTTCTTTGTGAATGGCCCAGGTTTTGACAGCAATTATGTGCATTCACAGGCAAAGAGCAAAGATGAGCTACAAGCCTAATAAAGGTGCGGTACAGTCAAACCTGTTTTGTAGATCTACATCCTTAATGATTCACTGTGTTGACCTACAGAATGTGACACTCCAGAAAGTTTTCATTGAGAGTGAATCAACAGTTTTATCACTCACTGTTCAACAACCAGAACAGCAAATATGGACTTAAGGAAATATATTGTGTCAAATATACACACGAAGACATGGAGATAAATAAAGTTATCCAACGGTCAACAATGTAAATATATCCAACAACACTAACACTAGCTGCGTGATGCTAGCGCTGCCTGGAATGTTTGAGCATCTTTTTAAAAACTTTTTTTACTTTTCGGACATAACACCACATCAACAACCTTCATTTAAACTTGGTTGTGACTCAACTTGAAGTAGTTCTGCTAAAAATACTGTAGCGACTGCATTTGTTTTTATTATTCATTTAAAATGTTAGTCTCTTATTGCCTTGGGTGAGAGAATACACTTAAGAGGTAAACAGTTCAGCATCTCATACTTTAACATTGTAAGGCATGAAGCACTTTCCGCCTCAGCAGGCCACGCCCCTAAAGTCGACGCATTGACGACTATCTCAACTCAATTTTTATTCTTTAAAAATATCAAACATAAATAATTCATTTTAAACTTCCTACATGAGTACAGATCTGGGATAATT
Source organism: Mugilogobius chulae (assembly GCA_038363315.1). Lineage (NCBI taxonomy): Eukaryota > Metazoa > Chordata > Actinopteri > Gobiiformes > Gobiidae > Mugilogobius > Mugilogobius chulae. The sequence continues at coordinate 33,910,668 of CM076400.1, forward strand.
GGAAATATATTATTGCAAAAAAATTGGATAGTCTCTTTATTTTTTTACCACAATTGAGAACCTTAGCAAATTTCCCAGTCTAACTGACAAAGGATGGACTTAAAACCTTTTTACAAGCTTGTCTTAGAACCAAAGCCTAATTCAAAATACTGGAGTGAAGGCTTGAACCATTTGCCACTTTCTGAATAAAAAGACAGAAAAGCCAAAAGAATACAGTGAATTAACAGAAAGGTCAGTCATTAAAAAGCACTAATTCTGGCACAGCTGTAGGCCACCATGAAGCCACCCTCAGAATGGAAAAAGCACTGGGTTTTCACAGCTCGAGATGGGAGACACTGTGCATTCACCAACTGTTGCCTGGGTGACTCACTAGTCACAGTTTTATGGCAGACTGGCAAAGAAAATGCCACTTAAAAAAAGCAGAAGAAACGCACTGACATGACATCTCAGCTTGAGTTTGCCAGGAGGCATGTGGGAGAATTTCAGACTAAGTCCAAACATGTTTTGAAGAGTGTGGAGACCAAAATTAAACTTTTTGGCTCTTGAGAAAATGTTGAGCTCAAAGCAAAGCCAAAACATGACACATCTTTCACAAAGCGTCGTTGTGAGCGGCGAAAATCAAAGTAACCTGGCAAACAGGTCCATCTAATTTATGCATTTAAACTGTTATTAGCAAATGAAAACACAAGTGAATGCTTGTCTGTAAACACCATGAGTACATATTTGGTGAGTCTCTTGAGGCACTGAATTCCCTTTGCGCTGGAACAAAATTGAACCACATGTAGCCACAAGAAAAAGCAAGGAAAATGTTTTAATTTGAAGGAAATGTTTAAATGTTCAACACTGTTCATAGGGTGACATTCTTATTAAAAACACTGGGTCACAAGAACGAACAAGATGAGATTCCAACGCAATTGATCATATTAAAATTGTGGAAATTGCGATACAATTTTTTAGAAAGCTATTTTACAATGTAGTTTTGAAGATATGCAAAACTGTATTGTTAGATTCTGCACTGCGTGATTCTTTCCTCGATAATTAAATCTTAACTAGAATCTTTACTCTTTTAGATTGACTTAATGTCATCTTAGACTCAAACCTTCAAATGCCCTTTTTTGTGCATGTTCAAGCCAGAATAACTTTATCACGATAATTTTCTATACATTTACAATATTGTAAGTCTACCTCACAAGATCCTGTGCTGTTTGTCATGACTACTGTTTTGATAGACGGGTCACGATTTCAACATAATATCTATTTTCTTGAGCCTCGGAAGAACAAAATTTGGGGAGTAAAACGTGGCTTTTCAACTATTTGGAATATTACATTGTTTTTACAAAATTAAGTCATGAGTTTATGGTTCAGTTAACTTGATTTTTAAGATAATGTCAATGTTCGAAAAACAAAAACGTGACAGAATGACAAAACTCACCTCTATCATAATATAGCAATGATAAGCCTGCTGTTTACTTCCTCTAACTTTGAAAAAACAACAGAATCAACTCTTTTCTAACCGCAATGAAATGAACACACAAAGGCATTGAGAGCAACATCAGAATTGAACTGAACCACCAGTATTGAACGATTTAAAACCATTTAACAATTGCCCCATTTTGTATCCAGTGCATCAGTGCTTTTGTGACAGCACCATTGGATTATATGCAAAAATAATTGCCCAAAGCCAAGTGTGTGACCCCGGTTTAAGCAGTTGCCCCTCTGACTGTCGGGTGTTGACACATGTGCGGTTGTCTGGGGTGACAGGTCTATCTGGACTCTCCCTTCCTCCCTCTTCACTGCCATCTCAGCTGCCGTGACACTCCGCTAAGCTCACGTGGTGGTGGGCACGTATCAGTTTACCAAAGAGGACGCTAGATCCGGCGTGAGGGGTCAAGAAGAGCACGGTGCCAGAAACACTTTGAAATCAAAACGATATTTCACGGTGTGCCTGAAGAGAGGAGCGGGAGAACTGCTGGAGTATTTATGTGGGAAGAGAGCTATGTGCTTTCCCTGTCAGTTCAAGGAAGGCCTGTCAGACTTATGGATTAAATGCCACTGTGCAGGCCCATACATATTACATACTTCCTGACACTTTAATTCCATGTGTGCATAGATATGAGCAGCGGGTGGGTGAACCAGCTTGTTTGGGTTTAGGGGGGCGGCCATGGGTTGTCAACAAACTAACAACCAAAGCTAAATCTCTTGAATAGAAGTGTGATAATGGTGAAAATGCTGGGTCCAATTCAGGACGTGTGGGTTTTCATTGGAGATAAAGAATTGCAATATCAATTAATGACATCAATGTGGCGCTGTGACACTGACATAGAAAGTCACAAAATTAGAGGAAGAATCGACACTGAGAATGCACAGAAAAGTTGCTGAATGTAAACAAAAACTTAGCGGAGAATTATTTTAAACTGGTAAACATTCTGAAAGAACATCACGGATCTAAAATTCACAAAAGAGACACAGAAAGTGGATTTATGCTTCAGATGTCTTTGGAATACTTGGACAAAGCTTCAAAACAAATGTATTTAAATCTTCTTTGTCTTCTGTGGTTTATGGTGCAATGAGATGCAGATATTGAACATCATATAAAAGGTAAAAAAAAAAAGATGCAGATACCACGTAACTACCGGAGTTTTGAAATCTGTTCACTCTAGGACCTAGTTTCAGAAATATTCATTTTCAGTGTCCTGAAACTCCTACTTTGTGTAGTCGAAGTGTGGTTTAGGTCACATATTTGAAATGCCTGAGTTTGGCTTCGTGTGGACAAGGCCTTAAACGCACATAAAAATATCAAATTTTTTACAAAAAATTGTCTTGACAAAGAGCAGGAAACTTCTGACATCAATGTAATGCCGGTGGTGTGTATTGGGAGCAGCAGCTTTAAGACAAAAGGATCAACTTGGTTTTTTTTTGGCCTAAATGTGATTCACTGAAATCGTTATTCCTGTATATGATGTTATTCCCTGGGGAGTAGGCCACTCCCTTTATAAGATGGCTTCTAGCTCTCCTCTAACCATTTGTCTGAAGAAGACCCCACGGTCGAAACGTTGCACAATTAAATACCTTTGCATGGTTGACTGTGTGGCATCTTTTTGTCTTAAAACGGTCTAACAATTATGTTTTTTTCATCCCCATAATTGGATTGTGAATCAAAAGAAAAAAAAAAAGAGAGAAAAAAAAATCTAAATTATTGATTAAAAGCATTGTTCTTCTGAAACTGACCACAACAGATTGCAAAAGTATCTATATATTTTGCAAACTGGCTAACGCTAATCTATTTTGTACCAATCACAACAACTTCAGCTTTTTCCCCACAAACTTTTACTTTACCTCTTATTATAACTGAAGTAATGTTGTTCAAAAGTATTCAAATTCATACATTAATGATCGCAACACAGCCACATCTCACAACACAATAACCGATCTTGTGCAGTACCAGAAGTATATTACACAATTTAAACATCAGAAGAAACATTTTAAACTGACAAATTCCTACTAAAAAACCCTTTGTCAAGCATATTACAGTGAGGAAATAGGGTGGGTCTCTAACTTCACGTTGTAGCTAAATGGTCTGCAGACATTCATTGTAAAACCACCAGCCGTTATTTGTCTGTGTGGTTTCGGGGATGTGGGCCGCCACCTTGAACCCACCTAACACACTGATTGTTTGCATTGTTTGCTGAAGAGAGCAAATGGCTGCATCAAACATTAAACATGGCGCGCGCTTCCCCACACAGACAGAGCGGTGTAGTGCGCGCCTCTGCAGCTTGTAACAGGTGTGGTGACAACAGGAGCAGGCCGTAAACTGATCCAGCCTCCAGACCCACTGCACTGCTGCCAAAACATCACAGAGACGGTGCCATTCTTCACCTCCTGAAGGGAAACTTCCAATCAGTCCAACAGATCAATACTCGCCCGCCTCAGGATATGAGCCTCTAAGCCAACCCGAGCACTTAAGCAGAAAGAGAGGCTCTATCGATTACAATGGGTTAATGAGACCTTGTATGCTGGCTGTACACTTTTTTAAGATTGGGAATGAGTGTCTCGGGCAGTTAATTGATACAAATTGGAAGCACAGGCCTAACCTCATCCCGGATTTGGGACAAGCATGCAGAGCGGACAATCTGGGGCAATCAACCTCATTTAAAAACAAGGCTGGAGTTATGTAATGTTTTGTTTCAATGATTGGTTTCAACAGCATCCGGTTTTTCCGGCATACACCATTTACAACTGCATTTATTTAAAAGCTCACCATCAGAAAATAGACTTTTGATGTTTTTGCTGGACTAAAATAAGCAGATGTCTTTACTATGAGTGGACTTGTATCTCTCCAGAAAAAGTACTTTAATAACTTAGAACAGCTCCTCCTCCAGCTTCATTCCATAGAATTATGCTTGTTAGTAATACTCCACACATACTCCCTCTCTATGAATAAACTGCTAAAATATGATGTTAACATTTCAGTGTGATCATGATGATAATTTCCTATCTCCAGGATGTTACCAGGTGTAGTTTTAACAGTTCTTTAAAAATATGACACATGCTGCTTAAAACGTTTGTCACGACCCTATCATATTTAAAAATGATCTGACTATACCTGATTTAGCACAAGAGCGCTGCAGCGTGGGTGAGTGGTTTATGCAATGGTCAAAAAATAAAGATGACATAATTATAAAGCCAGAAAAAAAGCATGTTTCAAAAACAAATATATAATAAAAATCAAAAATCCATGTAGAGCAGACAGAGCAGCAAAACTATACTAAAAGATTAAGTAGAATTAAGTGTAAAAACTAAGGGCACCTATGTGTGGATCAGAATGCCATGACATCTTTGCTATGGTGTAAATAATTCAACATTGCCTTTTCTATCCCCTTAATTATACATCAGTGTTGGAATAACAATAGATACAGAAGCTACACAGAGCTTTCTTCTGTACAAAGACAACAATGGAACCGGATGAGAAACTTTAGCCTCAGATGAAGGTAGCCAACGGCCTTAAGGGGGCTTTCTCCAGCTGCCGGCCTGTCATTTATGATGTGTCCACCTCAACTCTGACTGATCGAAGATCAAAGGGTTAACTCAAACTGTGGCCTATAGCCTTAGCTTACATTATTCAACAGCTTGTTCCAACAGCTTGCCCCCTGAATCTGCACTATGGGGAGAGCAGCAAACTGCAGGAGGGGTGCTGGGGACCAACAGGCGGATTAAGAAGATGAGGATGACAGAGACGAAAGATGGCACTGGAGAGGTTTGGACCCAGAGGAGGTGAAAAAGAGACACACAAAAAGTGGATTGAATAGGATCAAAAGAGGTATTGAGAAAACAGAAGGATGAGAAAGTGATGAAAGATGGGACAGAGCACAGGTGGGTGACGAGGAGGGCTGTCTGTTGCTAGGGGAGACAGATCAAAATATCTGAAAATGGACTTTTAACCTCTGACCTCATACTTAAACTGTTAGTTCAGCTCCAGCACTCCAGTAAACAAAGAGCAGAGCGTGCTCTTAGGGGGCCGACAACATGCCACACCTCATCAACACACAACACAACCTTAGTGTAATCGGACAAACTGTCCATTTTTACATGTCACTATGAACAGAATCATGAGCTCAACAGTGTTTCTAACAGGTAGCAGAGATGTGGCCGCTGGCACAAAGCAAAACAACATCCATCAAACTAACCGCTGACAGTGACCATGTTTTGGGAGCTGCCTGTTTATAGTTCCAGACTCAGTCGCTGCACGGTGAGCGGCCGTCTTTGTTCATTAATTGATTGGGCTCCCCTGCTGGGCCTCAGTAACTAGGTTACATAGATCCACGAAGAGAAGAGGATTGCCCCCCCGGTGAAAAGAATCAGGAATGATAGAAGACTGCAGGCCAGGAATCCCTGTGTTAATATAACTAATGGAGTGGGGACGACAGTAAGTTTATTGAAATCAGCCTCATCTAATTAGAGAAGCATCCGATGAGAGCAGGATGACAGACAGAAGACCTTGGGTTGCATTATGTGTCTGATGCCAGGGCAGATCAGTGTTCAGGCCTGAGGAAAGGTGAGCCGAGTGGCCAAGAGGAAGAGAGCCTGTGATGTTCATTATCCAAGCCTCAGTCAGGCTGACACACCATTACTTTAGAGCCAGCCAGCCCTCCACAGTGAAAACAGGCTCTGCAAAGGAGAGTTTATCACAGTCAGACACATTCACTAGACTGATCAGAGTAAAGCTGTCTACTTCATCTGCATAAACCTGCATGCATCAGCCGTAATTTGGATGTAAAAACTCCAAACATGTTAAAATTCAACAAACATATTTTTGCGCATAGCTCATATTTTATGTGACCCCTGGGACATGAGAGAGGCTGTGCTGCAGGAAACACAGCTTTCTGCTGCTGCTGGGACAGAAGTACAGTGAAACAAACTGTTTTACACATTACCATTAATAAAACATCTTATGCCGTCATATTGGGGTCAAATTTAACATTTTAAAAGGAGTAAGCATGTTTCTGCCTCTCAGCAACTTTTTATGAAATAAGCTGTGATAAAATCCAAACACACTTTGGATTTTTCCAGCAATGTTGGGGATTGTATCTGTTTTTTCCATTAGACAATCAAAAAAACCAACAACTTGCTGCCAAAAACTATCATCAGTTCTGCTGTAGCTGAGGTGGTTTGATTTTAATCGAATAAAACCATGAAAACCAAAAGTAATTTAAAACTCCAAAGAAAGAAATACAGTCATTTAATTAAAGCAGTTAAATTAACACTCAGCATAAACCAGACAGCCTGGCTCATCACTGCACGTCATGAGAGACATAATAAGACTCCTCCAGACTCACTCCAACAGTAAATGTGTGTGTGCATCTCTTAAACAGCTCAGATATCTGCTCTGGAGCCCTCGTTGTCTGAGAGGAGCAGCTGAAGAAACCACGAGGAGCAGTGAGGAAGCATAATGTCTGGACTCAGCCCTCGGGTGACAAACTCTACAGACCAATGTGGACACCAGCTTCTGCCTTTTTGTTCAAAGGGTCAAAACGGAAAATAGATGTCACTGTCAATATACTGAAAGCCAAAACAAAAATCAAGCATGGCTCTGAGCACAGTTGAGAAAAATGTATGAGTGTGCAGAAAAAGTGCTGGTGTAGTATTCCTGTACCTCAGTGGTGTGTGACGGCACTCCAACATAATCTTAATGAATTATTTGATCTTTCCTGCCCTGAAGCAAAGCTGTCATAATGTATTACAGCAGCAGTTAAGTCCAGGAGCCTGAGCGGTCTGACAGAGGACCAGCGCTCACTGAGGAGCAGGTCACTCTGGGACACCACACAAGACAAGATTTATGTGACTGCAGGCCCTGTAGCACACATGCAACTATGCAAAGTACAAATGCAAAATTAATATGCAAAAAACATGCAATTGTATTTTTTCCACTACAGCTATTTCTCTGTAAATTACTAAGACAAGAACATCCGTCCACTTCGTCCTTGCTTAAGTCTGAATAAAGAAAGAATAGCCTGTGGTGTTTGTCAGACAGACTGTGCAAATAAACCTGAACAAAGTCATTTTCATTCGGACTTCTGAGCAGAATAAGCAGTGAATAATCAAGACTCTCACAAGACAAAACCTCAACACACAACTCACAGTATATGTTAAGCGTGTATACTTGAAATGTGATAAATTAATTTACACTCTTTACAGCAGTTCACATTACCCAATACAATACAAGCCTCCAAACTACTCACAGTGAGAGGTAATCCAAAGTAGCTGCTTTACTATACATTCTTACTGGGGCATAAAATAATTAAGTTTATTAGATTTAAAAAAGCAATACATTTCCTCTAAGTGTGTCTACAATGATTCAAAGCACAAATGTTATATAATACACATTTCATCAAAGCATGTAATACAGTAGTCAGCACTTGGTTTGTGTAGAACTCAGCATTTTAAAATAATACATTCTGTCATTTTAAAGTATTGCGATAAAGCAGCAACTTTGAATCAATATGTATTGTCAAGAAGTCAGTCACAATATATTGCTGTATTGATTTTGTGACTGCAGTTCCAGTGGCAGTGTGGCTAAAATGTCAGTCTATAATGAAGGTGAGGCTTCAGCACACTCACAGCTCAGTCAGAAAACTTGGTCCAGTCCATACTGTCCTTTTAAAGTTTGTACATTCTGAAAGGGAAAAATAATAATGTGATTTGACTGGAGAAACTTGGGATTAACTAAACCACAAAATAAAATATTTCAGAAACAGAGTTACAGCTGCACAAACTGGGGAAAAATATCTGATTAGTTTTGTGAATGACCTCCGATTTGTGATTTATGTTTAATAGGAGAATGTTTACACAGATCTACTCTTCAGGATTAACAGTTATAATGCATAAAATAATAATAAAAAACATTTTGTAGATCAGGACAAAAATGATGGTACTTTAAAAATGGCAGCCTTTACAATTTGCTGGTTACGTCTATGTTGCACTGGATATGATCAATTGTGCCGACCTAATGTGTGATATCAAAGTCTGGCTTAAACACACTGAACATTGGATTCTACATCTTTTCTAAATCAAGCATTACTGGATAAAAGCTTGGACAAAAACTTGGGGCCTAAAACAGCTCTACAGATTGTATATACCACACGTCTTACTTTGTTGTAGAGCTGCAACTAACGATTATTTTGGTAATCGAATAGTGGAACAATTACTCTTTTGACTAATCGATTAGTTGTTTAGAATGCAAAAAAGACTTGATTACAAGTTTTTTTGCAGGTTTGAGCTGAGGTAACATCGCTTGAGGACATCCTGGAAATGTAGATTTTAGGGTTGTCAAAAGTATCACAATTCAGATATTATTCTGGTGTCCATTGAAACTAGATTCTCATTTGAACAAGTATCGATACTTAAATAAACAACATTAACTGGACAAATTTTGACATATTCGGAGAAGTTTTAGAATATTCCTGAGCTTTATCAAAACTAGTCTAAAACCAAAGTTTTAAAAAAGAAAGTATTGGTATTTTGTGCTGAAAATGCCAGTCTATTGTACAGAAAGTATAAAAAAAGAGAATTTTTGATTGCTGAATTCCTGTAGTTCCATATTTAGTGTTAAGAGTCAAGTATATTCCTTTATTTTGAAATTTAGTATCACACTTGATGTAGGCAAACCAGTTTTTACATCAAAAACACACATTTTCTTTTCAATCTGAGGCTCATGGGAAGCTTGGAACCTAAATAAGACCAGTTAATGATTAATCGATTAGTAAATTAGTTTTTTGATTATTTCAATAATCGAATAGTTGCATTTAATCGATTAACTTGTTGCAGCCCTACTTTGTTGTTTATTTCTAGTACAAATTTCAAGACAGAGAAATATTTGTTATAATTATTTTATAATAAAAAATAAAAAAAATTAAATTAATATGACCTTGCATGTATCAAAAATTATTACAGTTTATATCTTATGCTGGTTTATTGTTGAAAATTAACCATTCCCACAAACTATGAACATCTTTAAAAAGACATTTAATTTCTAAGGAACTTGCAAGACACATTTGGTAAATTTGTGGCAAAAATATATTTGTATCACATACATATACATATACATATACATATACATATACATATACATATACATATACATATACATATACATATACATATACATATACATATACATATACACTGTATCTCATCTAAACATCTTTCCTTGCAATGTTTTTCTTTCTTGTCTCATCACCTCTAATTAACTGTGTCATATCCCTGATGACACGACACTTCCCTTCGCCGGATTAACCAGCACCACACTTAACATGAGCCACAGCACCGACACAATTAGGCAGTGAGTGAGAAGAGCGGCAGGCGACAGACGGAGGCAGAACGTGCAGGTGAGGGAGCCACTGAGAAGGTGTACTTAGCAACCAGGGCTGTTGCTAAGGGATGGGCTTTAAGTTGGCCCACATAATACGATATGGCAAGTTTCATTGTTGGAAGTGAAGGTTATAAAACATGAGCTCAATGGGACCGTCATCAAAGAGGTGGCTTTTTGAGCAGCTGTGCCCGAATCTTCAGACAATTTAAAAGAGGGTTTTTCTGTGTATTTATTTAACTATGGCATATGCAGATCAGCAATTTACATTTTGTTCATTGTAAAGAGACAAAAAAAACTAAAACAGCTACTAAGGATGTAACAATATTGAAAACATTGTGTTATCTCGATACCAAAATTGTCACAATATATCATCGTCATCACATGACAATACTAAACAGCAAGGCTTGCATCAAAAATAGTTTCATAAAGTTCTAAATATATTTTATTTAGCAAATAAAGACCTCATAGCCCGTATGTTGAGAGAGGAATTTAATCTGAAACCATGAATTGGCATCACTGAGAGACAAAGAATGACTAGAAAATATGACTATTCGGCTATTGTTAGCATAATATTGTGGGCCATCTGTAATATCGTGATAAATATTGTATGTGAACTTCATATAAAAAAATATTGCCGGGAGATTTGCATAGTGTTACATCCCTAATAGCAACAAGAAGCAGATTTTAATTTAGGCCACAGTGGGCTTGGATGCTAAAGTTGCGCATGTGCGTGTAGGTGTACATGAGTAACCTCTGGCCCACCACCTCCAACCGTGCCAGAGTCAGATCCACGGGCATGGTTCGGTTGTGCCAGTGTGAGTGCACTCTAAAACATGTCATGGTGAACAATTCACAGGCTCAGAATGCTTTAGGTCAGCGAGCAAAACATCTAGACTCACAGAAAGTTTGTGGTTGCTCAAATTTAAAAGAAGCAAAAATTGTGTAGTTTAGTACCTTTAAATAAGGGCTAGTTAAAAACAACAGAATATTTCTGAGCACTTGAGCTCAGCATGTAAGACTGAATCCAAAGTCAGAAAAGACGATATATGTATGTCTCCTGTAAAACAAGAATACCACTTTTTGACAGTTAAATAAAAACACTGCTTTGCATGATTTATTTCAGTTTTCTTTTTACTTCTGTGGCAAAGGAAAATTCAATTTTGCCAACCAGACAAAATATATTTTTGTCCATGAAACTTTTGTGCAGTTGACAGAATTCAAAGCTTTAACTTGTATTACTGAGGGATTAGACAGACATGTCTTCTTTAATATAAAGATATAACTGTATTCATGCTGCGTTCCAGGCAACTGGGAACTGGGATATTTCCCACTTGAAAAATACCAGTTTCCAGTTCAAAGCGTTCCAACAAAATCAACTTGTATGAAAAGATTATGGCTAATGCTAACCTTTAGGCTAAACATAAGTAACGCCAAATAACTTATAATCAATGTTTACATTGTTTTTGTGGCAATTAAACCCTGATACACTTATTGTGGTGATTGTTTATCTTATATGTGAAGTGGGACTTCCTCGACCAGGTCCCAGTTCACAAGTGGTATTTACCAGTTCGAGTGGCGTTCCAGCGCATTTTTACAAGTGGGAAATGGAAATGCCAGTTCCCAGTTGCCTGGAACGCACCAAATAGATCATGTTTCTTACTTTAATACATTTGGCTCTGTGCACAGAAGTCACTTGGCTTATTTATTTTCAAAAATGCTAACTTCTGGCATGTTCATTCATTTAAAAAATACAATAAGATCAGGCAGTGAGTTCTTGTTGGTTTTCTCTGAAAACATGTTTTTACTTTACTAATGATGAGAATATTTCACTAAAAGACCAAAGTGTGTTTATAAAAAGATGTGTTTGTCAATGCTAACGCTTGGTCTGACAATTTGAAAATAAATTGTTTCAATATGCACAGGGTCAATTACTTTATACATGGAGCATAGCCGATGGTGTTTGATTGAACATTTTTGTGATTTTAAATCGACTACAGAGTTAACTAGAGAGTAATTTTACAGACTTGTATAAATATGTTGGTTGGTGCAATGAATTTTATACTAAATAGTGTGAGAGCTACCAGCGCCATTACTGGATAAAAGTTTACAAAATAAATACTACTTTTCTAAAATACTAGTATTGCGAGGTAAAATGCAACATTTTAATGTACAAAGTATTAAATTGTTCTTAGGACATCGATTAAAACAATAATATTGTTTCAATTTAGTTATCAAGATGATGGGAAAAAAATACTCAGCTCTTCGTTTGTGTAAACATTACTCCTATGCTTGGCCCATTTTATTGGATTAAGCGATGAACAAGGCAAGTATTTAGTGAACCAAGCAAATCTTTAGTCAACTACAGCCCTAATTGGGTCACTAAGTTCACATTTTGATTGCTATTGACATGGATTACTGAGCAAAAGGCAACTCATTGTTTAAAACTTCTTCCAGATGGTGTGTGTTTCAGACTCACATTTGCATTTTCTGGCAATGAGTTGTCATTCTTTAAGTCAATCCTGGAGTCTCCCCTTAGTCTCACTGGCCAAGGCACCACCCAAAATCAAGTGCATGCTCAAGGACCTCAGGGTGGGACCATTTTCTGCTCTTTTACAAGAAGTACTTAAAGAAGCAGAAGTGTATATTTGTGGATAAACACACTTCTTTATTCAAAAGACTTTTTCCAGTTTCTGTTTAAGAAGAAGTAGAAGTGTAAACTAAAGCTGTTACATAAAGAATAACTTTGATTTTGCATGTCTATCACAAAATGGAGTTTTGATCACTTTTCTATAAAAGGTATTTTGGCATGAATGTGTGTATAGTGTAGTTCAGCTATGTCCAAACTGTGGTCAGGGGCCAAATGCGACTCATGAACCAATTTAGTTGGCCCCCAGACTTCCTGGTTAATTGGCCCAAGCTACAAAAATTACTTTTTACAATCAAATTTTAACATTTCTGCTACAATAATCTAAATAAGAAACATTTTGATGTAATGCAAACCTAAAATTAATTTTGGAATGAATTACTCATTTCCATCTATTATGTGGCCCTCTGCTCTACATGCAAAATACAGTCTTCAGTGAAATGTTTGGACGCCCCTTGTTTAGTTAAGACAATGGATTATTTTACATTTGTTATTCAAACTACTCATTTTTTCCTCAGAATACGAACTGTGGGAATCACCTCAATTTAATCATGTTACAAATATTCTTTACTTAGATTTTTTTTTAACAACAGTACATTTTAGTCATTTTTTCTTGCCTCATATGTGGGAGATAGAATAAATGAGTAATGATTTCTCACATTTGACACAGCACATTTTCCATAAATATAAGGAATATAAAGTGTTTATCTGTGCAGCCATCTCAAAATTTATTTATGGAGCAGTGCCTTTTCTTTTTGGACTGAACCAGATGGCACCCAATAACAGAGTAACATCACATCAGCCATGTGCCATAATGTTGACAAGAAAACCTGGAAGAGCCTGAAAAGCTGATGTGGCTGCAGTTTGATTTGTAGGGGATTCGTTATATTGCTACCTTCAGACATACAACCTAAAGGCTTCTTGGCAGAGAAAACACTTTTCTCGCCACGGCATGAAAAATAGATATGGACAAGACGACTCAAGCGATATCCTTCTGATCAGATATGCTATCATCTGACATTAGAGCGCACAACAAACATTTACAGTTGACTGTAAACATCTGTAGACTCAAAAGAGAGGCAGCCAGGGTAAAAAAACATGCTACTACTCTCACACCCACACAGCCAGGCCTGTCAATCAAACTACTCAAGATGCCAGATGAATGGAGACTTCAGCTGATGCAGCCCAGCGAGCGGCTACAATTGGGCAAAGTGAAAGACAGGCAATTTAGCACAAGACAAAGTTTTGTATTTTAGCCTTAGAACAGAAGAAGAACAGCAGCAACACACAAATCTTCACTTAATTTAGATGTTTGCAGCCAATCATGCAGCTACAGCAGAACACACAAGATCAAGCAACAGCCCCAAACAAGCGAGAAGACGAACGAAAAACAAGAGGCTGCTAGAAGAACAGAGCAAATTTAACAAAAGCCGAGTGAACGTAGTGGAACACAGCGGAGCCCGGCACAGCACCAGAACAGGCTGTAATTGTGTTGTGCGGGACTGACCCCAGTGCATCCCAGCAGGCATTGCATGATGAATGGGCCCAGCGATGACTACATCCCACCTCCCTCCTCCTGCTGCTCACATGCACTTTTCTCTCACTCTCCTCTCTGTCGCCACCATTAGCCCTCCTCCTGGCCCTCCCCGCACCCCTCAGCTCCCCAAAACCGCACTCTATTCAGCGGCTGCCATCCCACAAGATTAATTTGCATTCAGTGCACTTAGTCCTTGTATTGTGCTCTGACACAATGACATATTACAGTGCATGTTACACCTATTAAACTTATAGTTATGTTTGGGGGATCGTGTCTTTTCCTGCAAGATTGTTATGATAGAGAACAAATGTGCATAGCAAGAGGAATGAGAGGACGACTTGATCAGCGAGGAACACAGAGGACTTTGACACACGAGTCATTACAGGAACAGTTAGATAACCTCAATTAATGATTCACTAGACCACATCTAATCAAGTGGGTCAGATTGTGTTCACAGTATAGTAGTATATAGGTTATATAGGAGTGGTAAAAGCGGCAGAGCAGAAGGGACTGCACACAATTAAAAGAGAAAAATACAGAAGGTGTTGTGGTGTTCCTTTTCCTTAGGCCCTGAGGATAGAGACTGTAATGCATGGGAAATAGGCTTTTTCCCTCTGCTTTCTGCTCCCGCTCTTCTTCTACAGCTCCATCGTACCCAGGTCCAAGGGGAGCAGAAAAAGGAGTCTAAATTTAATTTGCTTCACCGTCTCCAGCCATTGCCCAGTGCCTGGGGGCAAAAGAAATGGATTCTGGAATCTAAAACGATGAGCAAGTTATAGGAATAACAGGCGCTCTGAGGAACGAGGAGAAGACAATAGCACAGAGGGTGGTACAGAGAAACCAGAGCAGTGAGACAGTGGGAGGGGGGTGTTATGTGGGCCAGATATCAACTGTATGTTTATTATGAAGCTTCTATGGGACTGGCCATCTGTGCAGGCCAATAGGTCAGTCAAACAATCAGATCAGGTCAGAGATGGCAGCTCTCACTAATGCTCGCGTGCTTCGATATACATAGAGGCAGTGAAAGAGTTAACAAGCTATTAGCCAGTCGTGTGCACCCATGAGAGACACAGTATAGTCTGCAGTGAGCCTAAAGCACACCTTTGGGCTGTTCCTCAACAAAGGCAGCACTGAGTGACATCACCACAGAGAGGCTGGGCGTGGAGCACTGATCCCGGGGAAGCTCTGGACTACGTGGGAGTCACATTACTCCCCTCTAGCTTTTCTTTACCTGTCACATAAGCACTTTGAGGACTCACCAAAAAAGCCACAGCTTCAACAACTTCAAACGACTGCTTTGCTGGAGGAGATCAGAGGAGCCGGAGGGATAAAGAGGAATAAAGGAGAGACTGGGAATCTGAAAAGAAGCAGGCTTTTCTTTCTGTACAGCCTCAACTATATGTTGTGGGATGCTTTCGATTTCATGAACAGATTACAACCTCAAGTTCATCTTTAGTAGCAAAAGACATGGCCTCCACCCAGTCCGTTGAGAGCCAATGATCTCTGGTCAAGCTGTTAGTTAGAGCCATTACCCAGAGAAAACAAACACACAAGCCGGTCCAGACACCTGTGTCTCATTCAGCGCACATATCCGGACACTTAACACTCACACAGGGGGAGGCTGTTTGTGTTTGCGGCCTGGTTCACTCCACTACAGTGACTTCAGCGGGCTCTCTTTGCACAAGCACACCCTCACTCAACACAAACCAAAAGCTTGTCCCACTGAGAGCGGCCAGCCGTCTCACACCTGACCGTCACTCTCCGCAGAGTCCAGACTTCCCTATAAAACTGTGAAAATCCGTGGAAAACAAAACTCATTCATCCTGCTGTCATTTGCCGTCTAAGGCCACACACTCATGTCTATAGGTGTCCAGGGCACAGCTGCGGTGGCCTCTGTGTTGCCAACACCTGTCGAGCTGCAAAACGGGAGCCGGGCGCATACGGCTCATACCACCAGGACAGATGAGAGACAGCAGGGTGGGCAGCGCCGCGGATCACTGGAGGGGTACGCTCACTGCTGCCAGAACCCAAAAAGCTCAGACCGGCACCGCTGCAATGCTTTCCACTTCAGCAACTCAAAATGGAAGTGGTGCGGCATCAGCTGTGGTCAGTTTGCTATAGAGGTATTGTCAATGCCTCGAGAGGATTTAACCAATAGAAACTGAGATGACCCATAATAACCCTGGTAATGGATTCATAGTTTCCACTCAAAGATTATCACTAAATAGTGCGACTGAGCTGTTTGGCTGCTTAAATGGTAGTGATGCCGACTGCATTTCACACACACTTGCTTTGTTTGCACCAAAGCCAAGTGGAGTTCACAGATGGAGAGTGAGTGGACACCAGATGACCTGCTGCGGCGTGGGGCCGTGGTCTGAGGCAGAGCAGAGGCACAGAGCAGCAGATGATGTCCAGCCAAACTTAAATCAGGCCGCCTGCCCAAGTGGGACACAGTGATAGACTTTGGTCTGCACTGCTCCTCAGGGTTCAATGAGACTCCGGCCAGAACATACCACTAACTGAACCCATTTCCAAGCCCTGCCCTCGCCAAATTTAGAGGTTAATGTTGAACGGAAAAGGCCTGATGGTAACCTTGTGTAGGTGTTAGGTCTTCCACAGTATCAGCTACTTCATGACATGAAGTAATATTCAAGAGTGTGTATGTAAACAAAAAAAAGAGCCCTCTAAGACAGTATCGGGTCATAAAAAAGAATGCACTGTGTTTGAAAATAGTGATTCGAAATGACAGGCCATTACTCTAATGTTTTGTAGAAGTTTTAACATGTTTTTTTTTCTTTATCAGTAAAAACATAATGAGTAATATTTTTCCATGTATCTTTGCAGTCACTGTATCTAATAAATCTCATCTGGGAGCTTAAATGTGATGACAGGATGTAAACAGAGAGAATAATGTGTAATCAGCTGGTTTATCAAATTTCACTGTCATTAAAAAGAGATTTTTCCACAACAACCATCAAAATGTCTTATTTGTCAGTTACAAGAAAACAAAAAAGCCATGAAAATCGCTGTAGATGATGTCGTAGCAGTCTGGTGGACTGCGTGTGCGGCATACACTCCGTCCAGGCCACCAGACAACTGCATAAACACTGGGGCCGCTAACCTCCGCTCCACCTGTCTTCCCTATGCGCTCACTTGGAAAGCTTTTAGCACCACTTCATACGATGCAAGGAACAAACAACCTAAATATTTCAAAACATTTACATAAGATTTACACAAGCTGCCGCACACACTGGAGTGTTATCAGATTCCATGAAAACTGACATTTTGACTGAGTTACAAGACACACAAGGGAATGTGCATACATCACTTTCCTTTGGGTAAATGGAGAAAGGAAGAAGAAGAAAAAAATCTAATTTCTGATGACTGATAGATAGGGTTAGATTATCCCGCAGTGAAGTGGTGCGTTCCCATTACTGCATCTCTCCACCTCTGAAAATGGCTTCATTACCAGGCCGATGCAGAGAGCTGGTTGAGAGTATAGACGAGCTGCACCCCGAGGGTCCGATGTAGCACTGAGGTGAAGTCCATTAACACCGGAGATCTTGTTTTTTCAACCACTAAATAAAACAGGGCTTTTTTTCTCCAGCATTTGCCGAATAAATAGCCTTTACTGCAGGAGCTGGTATACACTTCTATGGTATAGCAGTTCAAAGGCAAACTGCATTTTCTTAAGTTGGTTACATCACAAAAACACTGTCATTGTTCTGAGGAAATCGAGAAAAGCCTGTGCCATGACATGCCTCGAGAAAAGCCAAACTGGAACTATAGACCAGCCTAACGACTTAAGTTATTTGTCAGAAGTAATTTAAGAAGCAATTATTATTCAGCTTAACTGTCACTATGAGTCAAATTACTGCACAATGGTGTGCAATATACCAAAGAAATTGAGAGTTGCCCCACTGCCTTCATAACTAAAACTTGTTCGGCATTAATATAAATGTCCCTGTCTAAATGGGGATGGGTGGGGCAATGTGAGGACTTGGGCCATCTTTTACAAGGGATAAATCCATATCTCATATCCAACGTCGCTCATGTGCCATACTGCCTGATCCCTCAGGCAACTGGAGCAGACTACCTTTGAGCATATGACATAGCTCTTACTTTCCCAGCACTTTATACTCCAATCAAGTGTCATCTGATGAAATGGTACACCCAAGTCCCCATTATTTGTCCGGATACAAGAGCCCATGGAATGTATCAGATTCCTGCCTCAGGGGGTAGGCAACTTGGAAATGTAGTCCAACCTCCACAGTCCAGCCTCTTCCCTGCTCCCTTTTCCATTCAGCAAAATTCCAGCAGAGGCCTGCTTGATTTACATCGCCTCATCGGCCAGCTGACATGTGCTTACAACAAGGGAAGATTTGAGTAAGGGTTTAAAGTTTCAGGACTGTTGTCTGTGCCCTTTTTGTAAAACAACAAAACTGTTCCTCATTATTCTTACATTAGGTTTCCAGTCATAGATTAAAAACTAAAACTTCACACATACTGATTACAAAACAATTCAACAGTAATACAAAAGCTTGTGTAGTCTGCACCTTTCACTCCTCTCCAGAGAGCAACAGTTAGGCCATGCAGTACTCCGCTGGATCTAGTATCGAGTATATCTGAGTCACTGGACTGCGTAATTCAGTCTAGGGAATTATGACAGTGGAAAATCATTTCCCTCTACCGGGGTAGGGAGGCCATGGCTAATCGTTCAGTAATCTGATCTGCCTGCATTCAGGCATTCAGCTGTACTGCTAACCTAGCCTGCTAGTCACACATGCGGACACCCCTTAGCGACAGCCAAATATCTGATGAGAGCAAGCATTATCAAAAAACAAGTTTCCGAAGGATTACGGATGCTATCGGATCATTTGCTAATACTGGTTTGTTTGATGCCGATTTGAATGTATTTACCTTAGCACAGCTCAGCTGAGGATAAAGTATAGGGCTTTCACCAAAATAAGCCAAAGATAGATTTAAAAATTGACAAATAAACTAAACTACGACTCACACTCTGGAGTCTGTCATATTAATGCAACAAGGGCACGTGTGAGTTTGTCACACAGTGGTTATTTAGAGATCTGATAGTAAATTCTTGTGTCTTAGCCAGTGGTGTAGCATTGTATGAACAAGAACCATAAGAAGCTGTAGCACAAAGCATTGCCTATGCACAGCTGACTAAGTTGGGGAACTTCATGCCTGGAGTCCACACACAAGTCTGCAACGAGGGGCACTGGCATGGAAAAATACAAGCACTGGCATGTTTTAGGTACTGCCGTTTCCCAAACTCTGGATTTTCAAAGCATAATAGTATAGTCTTCAAAACAATTAGACCTCTGTCCTATTCACAGGAATACCAGCAACTATGACTCACAACACACAAGTCTTTCCTCTTTGAGCTTTCAATCCAAAATTGTGTTGATCATGTGTAATTCTGATAAACTGCCAATAGCTGCTTGATGACATTATCTGCCATACATCATCATGCCAACTTTATTTTATCAACACACCATGTCAACATCTCAGTATTTCAGAAGCACGTCTAAGTCCAAAGAGTGTGATGTATGATCAAATGGCTACCGCAGCAGTAGGCTTCATCAGCAGCATGCTACATCACTGTGTCTGGCAGCCTGTGGGAGCAGTCACATCATGGAGGTTAGAGCACCAGACAAATTATGGCAACAATGAAAAACAAAACAAAACTTAAGGCAACACTCCATAATTTAGTCAAACTACAGCGAGCAAAACCACTTTCTCACTCCTCATCAGCAAATGGAATAATCCCTCGAATGTTTTAAACAGGCAGGGACATGTGATAAACAACACATGGTTTGGGGAAAATGTAGAGCACTGGTCAAGTAAATCTCCTGATGCAGAACACCAGAAGGACAGCCTTTTTCAGACAGCACAGCAGCTAAGGCAAAATCCAGGGAAAGTCCTTATGAATCTGTCTAATGCATTTGAGTGTGAGTCATTCACTTCAGTAATCTCTCGCTCATATATAGGTGCACGATTCACGCGCACTCCCCAAGGCGATGGATTTTAGGCAGGTCTGGACTGCCTCTTTTCCTGCACTGCCATTCATGGGTGCACCATTTCGAGACAGAATTTACGTTACAGAGGAAAACATTTCAAATGTATATGGTGCATAAAAACTTTTTAAGGTTTACAGCCAACCTATGTAGTATGGTGGCATTTAAATGAAATCAGCCTTGTAAGAACTTTATATGAATGTTACAGTGTGCAAAGTATTATTAAGTAAGCTAAGACATAGCACATCAAATACAGAGTATTCAACGTGGATTAATAATTCGTCTTCAAGTGGTAAACAATTAAAACGACTCTTTAACATTTATGCAGTCCTTTGCACACTGACTTCTAACCCTGTAGTGCTTCCGTGCAAAACATTGAACTAATACAGATAACAGAGTGGAAGCAAATGACTGAATGTGCTACCAAAACATATACAATGTACTAGGAAAATCCTGGGCTGTAGCCGCGACCAAATATCAAACAGCACTGACAAAGTTATCAAAACAACTGAACTTGGTCGTGTCTCGTGGATCCAAAAAGAGTCGATCAAAGAATTCCGACATTTAATCGCGAGCTGGTCACTCCCGGACAGCAAACTTCGACCCGACTGCCTCAACAAAGCGGCTTGTGCGTCTGCAGACAAATGCTTCAGTTGCGGCTCCACAGCAGCGCCGCCGCTCCTCGCCATGAAGAGCCAGGCCGAGGCTGGCCTTTCTCCGCCTGCGCCAGACAGCCTTCCCCGGCCTGGCCTGGAAGCAAGTGGCCGTGTGCGAAACATGTGCGAAAACACCGCTACGAGGCTGTGTCTGGATGTACTCACCTCGCTAAAGACAAAGTGAGGCGCACGAGCCGGCAGAGGAGAGCGGGTCGAGGCGCGCGGGCCACACGACGCCGTTGTCTTGCTTTTCTGTCCGCCGTGATGTGAGAGCAGCGGCACAGCTCACTACGCTGGGAAGCAGTCGGGAAATCTGAGAATGCCCTCTCTTTCTGCAGCTCTGTGCTCCAGCAGTGATCCATAATTGTCGACAGGGGGCGCCAATGCGGTGCAGGCTGGTGATAAACACACTGAATCATTTTTGACTGCAGTCTGTGTTTAGAGTAAATCAGCGCCAACATTTTATAATCAAATATACATCACAGTCATTGGATGTATCATTCCAACTATATTTTACATAAAGCCCACAGACTATGGTAGTGACCAACCATATTGTTTGCAGTTTTAGGCGTAGATCCTTCCCAGTTTTAGCTTTCAGTGCAAAACAATTCTCAACGCACAACGTTAAATCTCACGTTGTGCATCCACTTACAATGACAATAGTTGTCAGGTCAATAATATTCCATGTATACAATCCAACTTAATATCTGATCCAAATCACATGATCAAGTGCCTTTAGACATAAATTAGCATGCTGTTGACCAATTAGGTTTGGGTCAAAAAACACGTGTGTATCATTAATTTGTGTTTGAAATGTTTAAAATGCCTGCATTCCTATCTGATTAAGACAATGTTGTGGAAGAATTACACTTTTTAGGCCAGAAATCCATGCCCTTTGACCTCATCACCCCAGCCTGACCTTAAATAAACATGAAGGATTTACTGACAATCTGTAATCTGAACACATACCTGCACTACTAATTGGGGTTTCACACGGCCGCAGCAGTCTGACCCGACTTAAACAGGTGGGGAGAGTAAGTAGAGTTTAGACTAGTTTACAAAATTGGCTTAAGCTCCAGATCTCACACACTATTTCAATCTTATTTTTACTTTAGCCACAGTGGCAAATTGTCTTGCTTCATGTCAAAGGGGTTACGCACAATCAGTCATCTAAAACTAAATGAAGGCCAATTTACAAAAATTAAATCTGGTACACCAACTTTAATTTGCAAGTTAGTAAACAAAAAAACAACAACTTTAATTTGAAAGTAGGCCAAACGTTATATGTGTTGGAGATTTTTTGATGAAGCATTGGCAACTTTTTAAACGCATGGTTTTGATTAGATTTATGTGGTGCATGTCTGATTTCTTTACCATCCTTCACCAGAAACACTGTGCAGAATGGCGCCCCCTTTAGGTGCACAGTGCTTCCTCTGCCGCGGTGCATTGTGGTTGGAGCCTCTTTTGGGCCCGTGTTGTTGTTCTGTGCAAAATGGCGACGTCCCTGGGATCAAACACCTATAACAGACAGAACTGGGAAGACGCGGTATGCTTTTCAGTGTGATAAAAAACACTGCACGCTAGTATTACCCCAGAAGTAGATGTTAGATTGATCTGGGATAAATGATATGAACAAGATTTATGGTTAAAAGCTCCTAATCTTTCGCATTTTACTGATGCTACACTTATGCTAACAGGCTATATGCTAGTCAGCGTGGCATCTTCATCTGTCGCTAAACTGCTGTGGATTTTATACATTAATTTTTATAAAATGTTGTCATGTAATTCATTTATTAAGAAGAAATATTTCTCGTTAATGGCCGTTTAAAGAGAATGAATTTGCAGCCAAATATAAATGGGATGAAAGCTAACCATGCTAACTATGTTAGCGAGTATGAAGAATAGATGGTATATTTTATGTTCCCCTGAACTTTATAATTGTACAGTTACAAATATGTTTTTTTTTTACTTAACTTTTTGTTATATTGTATAACCAATATATGTATGACCTAATTCAATTACTTGTATTACAAGAGCGGGCTATATTTAGTAAATGTAGGTGAAAGTAAGGTTTAGCCAATTTCCACACCTTGTACTTGGGCTGAAGCAGCAGTCTCCTGCAGAGAGAGATGTTGATTCAGTTACCACATGACATGCAGACAGCACAGCTTTAAATAATCTCTGCCATTATGTCAGTGTTACTTTGTCAGTTGGATTTATTTATTTTTCTTTTAGGACTTCCCAATTCTTTGTCAGACATGCTTAGGAGAAAACCCTTATATTCGTATGGTAAGTTCATTTTGAATAAATGTGCAAAATCTTATCTGTATTGAATAAATAAACGCATAATTGTTATTTTTTATAGACAAAGGAAAAATATGGAAAAGAATGCAAGGTGAGTTAGATGAAAGCAACAAAATAAACAGAAACAAAATTATCTATAAATAATAATTTGCATTTTCATTTAGATTTGTGCACGCCCATTCACTGTGTTTCGATGGTGTCCTGGGACTCGAATGCGCTTTAAAAAGACTGAAGTCTGTCAGACATGTAGTAAAATGAAGAATGTGTGTCAGACCTGCCTGCTGGACCTTGAATATGGTAAACCTCACTTTGCTTATTTTACATTTTCTGTTTTTGCTCACTGATTTATCTAACTAAATACTGTTGACAGGTCTACCCATTCAGGTCAGAGACACAGGACTCGCTATTAAAGATGATATTCCCAGATCTGATGTGAATAAAGAGTACTACACACAGAACATGGAAAGAGAGGTACAGTATTTAAGTACTTTTTGCATTTATTCTGTCTGTGATATAAAAATGTCACCTTTGACAAATTTCTGCTTCCGTTAACCTATTTCTTCACATGAGCGAACGTTTGATAAATGAGGCTCTATTTGTGTTGTTTTTCAATTTGTTATTTATTTTCATTGTTTCAGATTGCAAACTCTGATGGCACACGGCCTGTAGGACAGATTGGTAAAGCCCCTAGCTCAAGTGACATGTTGCTTAAACTTGCCCGAACCACACCTTATTACAAGAGGAATCGTCCTCACATCTGCTCTTTCTGGGTGAAGGGAGAATGTAAAAGAGGAGAGGAATGTCCTTACAGGTATTGAGTAGACTATTTTTTATTTTATTTTTTTTAAGAATACAAATGAAACATGTTATTTTTTTTTCTAGACACGAGAAACCCACAGATCCTGACGATCCACTGGCTGACCAGAACATAAAGGATCGTTATTATGGCATAAACGATCCAGTAGCTGACAAACTGTTGAAGCGAGCCTCGACTATGCCTCGCCTAGACCCACCTGATGATAAGACAATCACCACTCTATATATCGGTGGATTGGGGGACAACGTCACAGATGGGGACTTGAAGTATGAAATTAGACAGGACACGTCTTTTGTGCAATAACAGTGTTTATTTTTAATAATACTTTCTATCCATTTGTTTTTTTTTTCCTTTAGGGGTTTCTTTTACCAATTTGGGGAAATTCGCACCATCACCATAGTTCAAAGGCAACAGTGTGCTTTTATTCAGTTTGCTACACGAGATGCAGCTGAAATGGCAGCAGAAAAGTCATTCAACAAACTCATCATCAATGGACGAAGGTTAACTGTCAAATGGGGACGGTGTGTACTTTACCGCATAACACTCTTGTTCTCCTTGCTTTTTAATGCCTCAAATTTATGTTTATGTGAACACTTTTGCAGCTCTCAGGCTGCAAGAGGTAAAGATGGTGAAGGAGTCAATGAGATGGGCTCAAGGCTTGAACCTGTTCCTGGTCTGCCTGGAGGTATTTTACTTTCATCTTACATGTGACATTTTGAAATGAAGCCAAAGTTTTAAACACCTTTTTTTTTTATAGCTTTGCCCCCCCCACCACCTCTGGATGAAGAGACGTCGGCAAACTACTTCAACCTGGACCCCAACAGCTCTCCTGCTGTTATGAACATAGCGATGCCTCCACCTCCAGGCATGAACCCACCTCCACCAGGTAGATCTACAAACTGATATTAAGATTTATCTAAAAAACAATGCGTATCTGAAATAATTATTTGTTTTGGTAGGTTTTGGACCACCTATGTTCCACGCTATGGGTCCAATGGCCCCACCTATGCCCCCTCCTATTGGTATGAGACCACCTGGTCAAATCCACTATCCATCCCAGGACCCTCAGCGCATGGGCGCCCACTCTGCTCACGGCTCTCGTCATGAACAGTGAAATTGGTTTAATGTGCCAGCCCCGATTACACAGATGGGTTTAGCAAACATCTGCTCCAAACACACCGCCTGAACAGATCTGTTAAAACACCTGCAGTGACTGTGTCCTGTGGTCGGTGCATAATTGAGCCAAAACAAATTTACCAACAGCATTTAAACAGGCTTTGACATGGTGAGATGTTGCTAGATATGAGCTGGCCAGATTTGTTGGGCCAATTATTGTCAGGAGTATAAGTACAAAAAACAGAGTGTAACATTTGTTACATGACGAGGATCAGGCGACTATTTTTATCTTTCATTATCTTGATTTATTTTTTTTTTATTTGAAACCGCTGTAAATGTCCACTATGAGTTTAGTTTATTAAACATGTTTGAATTTGTCATTAAATCTAAACATTTTGTCATCCAATGTGTTTGTGGGTAATTTGATTAGCTTTTATTTCCTTTGTTGGCCTTTCAGACACTCCCTGTGGGTTGCACCACTGCGTAGTAGACAGTTTAATTTCTCTGCCAGTGGAAAAATGAGAGAGAAGAGGAGGAAAGGCAGTCGGTCAGTACCCCAGTCCTAAGCGTATTAGCACTTTTCATAGTTCATTAGATTCAGGGCTGTAATTGATGCCCCATCCCCTGGGTGCTCTGTTAAAGTTGGGCCTTTGGTACATGCGGTCTAAAGCAGCTCCTGGCAGCGTCTGCGATTCCACAGCCTCAAACCCAATCACAGGGACAACCCTTCTACTCGCCATCATGCCCCAAACGGCATAGCAGCTCTGCAAGAAGACACCACCACAAATGAGAGGCAAAATTGTTAAAGTGATTTTCAGCATTTTTCTAAAATGTAGAAGTAGTGTATATGTGCACATATTTCTGGCGTCATACAGTGAGACCAGTCTGTTGGTTTCATGTGCAAGGATGCCCTGACCATTAGTGAAGTTCAGATTTAATTAGGGCTGCATAATCTTAACTGTGAAAAAGTAAACAGATCCCCCTCAGGGTTTACTGTCGATTGATTGACAGCACTAATTGAAATAAGACTTTCAAGTTGTCAGCCTGTAGCCTTTTATACACGCAATTCTACCATCTGCCCAAGATAAACCTTTATTCTGCACAGAGCAAAGATGCAATTTCTTTTAATTCTTCAAACATTTTTCTTTTTTTGGCCTTCTGTCTTGTGGCAGCATTAAAAACTGACTGCATCTCATGGTTTCATCTTTCAAGCGGCTGTGTTAAAATAGCCGTCATAGTCACATTCTGAGGAGGTGCAAGCCAGAGACTGGATTCATTTTCAGACAGTGGAAACATGGAGTAAGGCCCAGAATGTGATGATTGTGATGAGTAACATGCAGAACATACTGTGTATACACTATTTCATGGCCTTTTTTTTGGTTTTTTTTATTGTAAATGAGAACAAAAATTGTTTTTTTTTTACCTGTTAAAGCTCTTGTAGTTGGCCAGTTGTTGCCCCTGTGGGACGTCAGGCAGTTGGGTGTTGAGGGTGTTTAGGAGCTCCTCGTTGCTGGCTAGAGCTTCCCTCCAAGGAGAACTGTAGGATTTTGGGATTACTGTTGTGTTGAACTTTTCATGCGGAATTTCTTTCAGCGGCCCAGAGTAACCTAAAGGGTAATTGTACACAATTTTGTAAAAAAAAATTATTAATCAGTGGTTTGAAGTGCAGCTTAAAGAATTTTCTTAAGTCAGTTTGCGAGTTATGACTATCACGTGTACAGTTTAATAGAACATAGTGTAAACACATGTTAAGAACATATGAAGGCATCATTAAAATGATGTGTACATTTTTACCAAAGCAAGCAGAGTTCTAATGACAAGACAGACTACACTAATTATTGTCAACATGAATTATGAATAATAAAATTACTGCCTGTCAGGTTTACAGTGTAATTTGCACAATAAAACAAGCAGACAAAGGGATATATAGTGGAGAGCTCTCATTGTTTGTATCAGTATGATAACTTTGCCACAGCCACCTGCCATTGCACTGACATTGCATTAGTTCTGTTCTGTGTCATGAGCCCTTTTTCACAGCGGGGCATAGTTTACCTGGAGCAAGGACAGCTGGACTGCCCTTCTTTGCTACAGTCTTCTGAAGATTCATAACCAGACTATGTTTGCCCGGGATTGAGAAAATCTGGTTTTCTTTCCTACTGGTGGCTCTGGTGTGAGATTTTCAGGAGGTATGACTTCTGTTGGGACCTGGAACAAAATGTAAGGAATTTTATGCAATTTGTTGATTTAACTACAAAGAACAAGCCTGAAATTTCAATAAAACAGATTGTTTTTCTATTAAGCTTAATCAGTCCTTCATTTCTAGAAGTGTGTCATCTGTAATCAGCAGAAGTGGACAAGTGTTTCGTACATTGATGATGTTTTGGGCACCATTGGCTTCGTTTTCCAGAGTGAACTTCTCTACACGTTTTAGTCTCTCCTGAAACATGCGGGAGCCACGGTTTCGGTTTGGGATATTCAGCTCCTCCATCATCACATCTTTAGGAACGCTGATCTTCTTTCCCAGGTTCAAATGCTCTGCAATTAAAAAAAGAGAACAGAGCATAGGTGCAATGTTAAAGGTAAAACAACTGCATAATTTATTTTCTTTTTGAAAAGGTTTTACACAAATATAAGGTTTGTTCAACTATTTTTCTTGATACTTTACTTGTTTTGATTGTTTCCTGTGTTGTCATCTGTCCTACAATTGTTGCTTAAGTGCTCAAAAAATGCCTGCTTACACTTGCCCCCTATCCCCGCCCACAGCTTTAGTGTGATTCCTTGAAAAATTACAGCTTCCAGCGACACATGTCGTGTTAAAAATGTCATGTAGTCACTTTTTTTTGTTTAAATTATTTGCTTGAAAGTAAAAAGTGCAGACTTGATCTGTTCTATGGACTTCTTAAGATCAAAATTGTGTCTTAAAGTTAACAAAATGTACAAACAAATTTTTTACCTTTGTTATACGGAAGCTCAGTACTGCCAATCTCTACTTCATTTTTTTTTTTCAGTTGGGGGGAAATCTTATCAGGTAAGAACGTGATACAAATATAAAAAATAAATACAATTATCAGGTAAAAACTTAATATGAAGTAATTACTTGATTTTTTAAAATACATTTTTGTATCACTTTATTACCTAATCATAAACTGGGGAAAAAATTCAATAGAGATTGGCAATAGGCTACTGAGCTTCCATAATGTTACTAATAATTTCTAAAAAAAAAAAAAAAAAAAAAAAAAGCTTTTTGTATACAATGAACAACCAAATCAAAAGAATGAGACCTGTACCATCACCGAGACTACTTTCTTGAATCTCAGTGTGTAGTTATGCGATACACTGGTTTTGGATTTGTGCCAGATGCCCTCCCAGCACCTCTATGCTCAATCAACCATATGTAATCCCTGCATGTTTAGTTGTTTTTGCATTTCAAACGCATGTCTGCTTTAAACACAGAATGTGCACTGACTAATAAGGTCTTGTTGCAAATCGACGCATCTTCTCTGATCCCGCTTCTGTCAACTTTGAACAGCTGGAGGCCTTTTTAAAAAGCCTGTCCCTGTGCAGCATCACTAAGTTACAATCCTCAGATTTAGTTCAGGGCCTCCTCTCGTATTATATCACCGGGCACAGTGAGCCTCTGAAATAGCCCTCAGATGATGTCAAGGCCTGTGTAAGGTTTGTTGTGGTCCGAGGTTGCACGGGTAACTGGGCACATATAAATAGGATCTGTGTGGATGAAAGATGGTGGCACTGGCTCTTGCATGATAAGTGTTGGGAGGTCTTAGCCTGTGTCACCCCGAGGAGCTGTCTTTGATCACCCAGTGTAAAATATGCAGCGTACAGTCACATATCACTGACTTTTGGAGGTTTCAAAGTGAAGTTGGCTGACAGCACGGAGAAAACAAGCTCTCCCCGCTGGAAAAGTTTTGGAAGATCCTGACAAGGCGCAGCATCTCCCGGGATTGTAATGTGCCATGTGTCCTCCGGCGATGGGCACAGCGCTTTGATGCTTGCAAATGTTTGTCCTGACAGCAACAGTGTAAAAAGCAGCTGGATGGGCACAGGCTTGAAGTGCTGCGATTTAATAAAGTGATCTCTTTTGTGTTTGTACCACAGTGTTAAAACATACCTCCTCTGGCCTCTTTGCACAGAGCTTGAGCTTGCATCATCTTCAGCCTGGTCGCATTATCCAAACCGGGCTGCATCATCATCGTCATCATCATGTTTATCTGACAGTGACAGTGACACAATTTCACATAATCAATATTCACTTTGTCCCTTGTATTTGTATAGATTTGCATTTTGCATCAATCAATCATTTCCATTATATTACTGTTGTACGTTTGCCTTTAGGCTTTGCAGTGACAATGTTATTTGTGAGGTTCAATCAAATACATGAATCCCTAGGCATGGCAAACACTTTTCAATACGTTTACATTACACAAACTACTTTGGAAAAACATACCTAATTAATCATCATAATGCAAGGTTACTGAGATAATACACTGAACAGAATAAAGAATGATATAGGCAAAGTATGCAGGCAAGTAATCATTGTACATATGGACTTTGGTGGAGGATCTACAATCACTATTCGTCTATGGAGCTGAATATGCCTATAGAATGTTACACAGTATGCCTTTAAACTTGAATATGGCCATAGAGACAAGCATGTGCGATACCAGATCAAGCTTAAAGTCAGATCTGTGGAGAGCCACTTGCTCACTGTAATACAGGATGTATTTGAAGGCAAAGTAACAAGACTTTACCAGAAAAGTTACACAGTGCACCTTTAAGACACATAGACATAAACCTAGTTTGGTAATTTTGTTGTTTACTGGCATAAGTGACTCTCGTAAAATATATAACAGATGGAAAAAGTGCTTTGTAGTTCACATGTTTTAAGTATAATTTGGCTTAAAATAAGATTACCAAGGGAACAAACAAAAACAAATAAAAATACCTTGCTTTGCTAAAAATCTAATCAAAGAAAATGTAGAAGTTAAAAAACTAAACTTACTTGTTGGCAAATTGTATAAAAAATATGCTCAAATCAAGAGTAACTACTATATTAAACCCTTCTACCCTCTTATTTAGGATTTGTATTGTTTTCAGGTATTTACTCTTAAAGGGACAGGAAAATTGAAATATACAAATGAACTTTCTTATAATGTAAAGCACAATAATGTCAAATCACTGTTTAACATTAAATAATTTGGCTTGGTTGGTTATGCCCTGTGTCGACTGATTTGTTGCCCAAAAAGTGGGTGTGGCAAATGATTTTAGACTAAAAAGTATCACTAATTTGACTTTCAAATCCAATCAAAAAGAGAAAAATGCATCAGAGTTATAACAAAAGCAGCCATTTATGCTGAAAATGAATGTAAAAGTTTTTAGGGCAAGAAATAAATAAAATAGTCAGACAACAATACAATTAATCAAAAAAACAACCAAGAATTTGACAAAGCAATCTATCATTACATAAGTTATGGTTAGGGAATGGGCAAACCTATAGAAAATCTTGAGTCAAAAAAGTCTAAACACATTTATTTTCTGATCAAACCTACCAGTCTATGTGCTTTTTGGCGCTCACCTCGGATGGCTGTTCTCTGTCCCTTGCTGTGGGATGCTTCTCCTGTC
The DNA here is from genome assembly GCA_038363315.1 of Mugilogobius chulae. Classification (NCBI taxonomy): domain Eukaryota; kingdom Metazoa; phylum Chordata; class Actinopteri; order Gobiiformes; family Gobiidae; genus Mugilogobius; species Mugilogobius chulae. Next base: position 33,941,285 of record CM076400.1, read on the forward strand.
CCGTCTGACACCCTCAGTATAAAACTCGCCCCATCATGCCTGGGCCACTGAGCTCACCGGGCTCATTTTAGCAGCAGGGTTACAACATGGTGATGCCTGCCTGCCTGTTTGGGTGGGGTACGAAGGGGCGATTAGGGTAGAGTGGTACGTCCGAAGATTTACTGGCCTCTTCCATAATAAAAACTTGATCCCTTGTGTATGCCAAAGCAGCTGGTGGCACCCAAACACACATGCATTTTCGTCCCAGTGTAAAACAGTGTTGTTACTGTTCTATTTTCGACTGTCCTAATGACTTTCGGACGCCCACCTGTGTTGCCCCTCGTGCACTGTCCTCAGAGGAGCTGTAAAATTGATGAGGTTGCAGCGATCATAGGTTGAGATTTTTCTTCCTGTTAGGGGTCAAAGGTTTAAATGTGAGGCGGTTCTCTCCTCTCTTTTTAATGGCGTCAGACCTTTGATGTCCTTTTCTTTCACACTGCTGTAGAGTTATTGGAGCTGCTCACATATCCCTCAGCGGGCCGCCTGTCCAAGCACAATAAATTATAATCCCTGACCTTTGCTCTATTTTATATTTGTTGTATTCGTGTTCCAATAGGCTTTGCTGGAGTTATATTCAGCTACACAGACTTTAGGAGAATTATATTACTAGTACAATAGCAGTTGATCTCAAACGGCTTATAAACACGTTCATAACTTCCTGTCCAAAGTGCATAACTTCAAGCTTAATTTTTTTTACAGAAAGGGGGGAAACCCAAGGCATTCTTCACACAATAAAAGTTAAAAAGCCTTTATTTATCTGGGCTATTTCAAAGTTCAAATATTATTTGTTTAAAAGCATGTGCTGTTCTGTTTCCTTATTGTTTGTTGGAAAGTACCAGACAATTATATGAACTCAACCACTTTTTAATAATCCCAAATACTAATACATAAAAGTGGGCGAGGTGGAAGGTTAAAACATTTTTGTAGCTGTTAATCATCAGCTGCAGGTTAATAGGCTTCAAGGTTACTCAAATGTGCATGAATCAATCCAAATACACCTCGACTAAACTAATGGTAAGAGAACACTGTTACAACATGGTCATAAATTTAGAAAAGTCGAGTTTACTATGTTCCTTTAACATGTTTGATTCAATGACACAAGTCAATCTGTCATCACTTACAAGTTTTTATGTTTTTCTAATAATAACTTTGTCTGGTCGGTTCATATGACACCAGTGAAAGTTGTTAGAAAATGTGAAAGTTACGAGAGTTACAAAAGTTCCAAACAAAAACAGAAACAATATACTGTATATCTATTTTTATCTTTTTTATTATTATTAACTTTGCCCAAGTGAGAATATTTTGTGGCAGTTTTAAATAAGCATTAGGAAGATTTTGTTTGCCAAATAACAAAATAATAAATATTGATTTAGGTGTAGATTGTGTTCACGATCTAGAATGTGATAATACCCCATTTTTTCCTAATAATGACAATATACTTTGCCATAAATGACTGAAAAGGCAATTTCATAGTATTTTTTTTTATTTCTCTTTATTCATCATCAGTGTAGCCGTTACTGTACATCCTCTTTTTTAAAGACAAGACAAAAAATAACACATAAATAAAAATTAAATAATAAATAAGGAAAAAAAAGACAAAAAAAATTACACATTTTCATTCATTTATCTTAAAAGAGAAGATTTCTTGTAGTGACAAAACCTAAGAACTCGTTGTATTCCAGCAAAAGTAACATTCGTTTTCGCTGCCCTCTCTTCGTATTATTGATCTGTAGAATGTTGTGACGTCACGTGAAAGAACCCATTTAGACGACCTTTGACCCTTTACCATGTTTGCTGCAACAGTCATCTGCTGCTTATGTCCAACCAGAAAGTAAAATTAAGAACTTCACCCAAATTGTAAAACCATAGAATATGACAAGATTACCTGTAACATTATGATTCTGTTTAGGGACTGGTGGTGTTCATTTTATATACAATTCTGTAACTATGACCTTAAGCTTTAGCCTGAGATCTCTCTATAACATTTTATACAACTATTGGTTCAAAGTTGAGTCTAAAATTTTCTCAAGCTATTGAAACTTTTCAAAAACTGAGAATCTGGAGTCTGGAAACACAAAGCCTGAAATGACTTGTTGCAGATTTACTGCCTTGGCACTGAAAGGGTTAATATAATTTACTTGCTTGGATTCAAACGTGTCATATGCATCGCAGACCCCATGAGCTTGTTTTTCTCTCACAAGTTATCCACTTTTAGCGATTTAGGCACATGAGTGGGGTCTGTCTGTGCTTCAGTTTCCTTTTATATCTGTTTTTGACATTTGCTTGTGAAATGTACAATGGCAGTGGTGAAAAGTAATCACCCATTCTGCTTTTGATGTCTGTCCATCAGCCACAATGCTTACTTTTCTTGTCCTTCTCGCAGCTTTTGGTCAGGATGCACTGCTCCGCTGGGACCTGAAGGGAGCCTTTCCCCACAAATAGAATCATTGGGCCCAGCAGGAGAACTGAGGGAAAAAACATTTTCTTTATCCCCGTTGAGATTGGATATCGATTTTGTACCTGGCCGGCTGCACTGTGCCTCCATCCTCTGGCCTATGGGAAGCCCTCAGCTCTGGACAGAATAAACCACAGAAATATATTTGCAGTGCAAGGAGAAAAGTTTCACTTCAAGTCCCCAAAGCCTGGATTTTGTTTGTGTGTGTGTGTGAAATACAAAGAAACACAATTGACAGGGATCAGAATCTTTATTGGAACCATTAACATTTTTGGACTAAAATGTCACTCTAGTTAATTGCTTTTTCTACAATGGTGAATGAAGATTAAAACATTGAACAATTCTCCTCAATAGTTGAGGAGAATTGTTCAATGTTTTGTAAAAGCATGGTCCACAAGTGCTACAATTACGCTTACCAATCTTTTGTAAGGGCCAATTATTATTATTTATTTATTTATTTTTTTTGAGTAATTGCACCTTTGCGAGTAAGTGCACTTATGCTCGAATGTAATTCCAGCAATATAATTGTAAATAGTTTGATTTGAAATACCAACACGACTGTGCTCCTTTATAAAGCTTGTAACAGCAAAACTGAATCAACTGCTCTGAACAGTGAGAGCTCATCTAGACATTTTTTATAATAACATTTGTTTAGCATACATATTTGATTGATCTAAAATACCTCTAAAATGGCTTTAAAAATAAGTAGTTAGCTTTGCGTTGGGAAACTTTGGTATTTTTCATGTAATTTTTTTTTTAACAATTTTTGGTTTTGTAAGTTCACTTTTACCGGAGTGCACATTGTCTGTATTCTTTCTTGGTTCAGTTCTGTTCTAGGTAATATTTAGTAACCAAGGGGAAAAAGAAAAAATGGGAGAAAGATGTATTTGTGTTTTGTTTTCCTTGTGTTTCTCCTCTGTTTATAACTCTTCTTTATACATTGCATATGCTTAGGGTTAATTAAGACATTCTTTAGTCCTAATTTAGACCAAGTATATTCCTGTTTTGATCTGATGGGCAATGTAGAGTCATGTAGAGTTTATCTGTAGTTGGTGCTTGTGAATTATTTACAAAATATATATTACAAAATTGCACAAAATGGTTTAGAAATATAAGTAGGTCCTCTGACTTCCTGTTCTGAGCTGCAGAACTGATAAGCCCCACCTGTTTTTGCAAAATGTTGCCTTTTTTTGGCAATGTGACAATTCCAGATTGCATGGCAAGTAAGCACAGACAAGTGGGCGGGGATAGGTGGTAAGTGAAAACAGGACTTCTCTGAGCACTCGAGTATTAGCTGCAATTACTCAACCATACATGAATCAATGCAAATACAACTTCGAATAAACACGTTATAGATACCTATACATTTTCATAACATGCCCCTTTTAAGACCTGTTGAAATATAAAATTTAAGCCCATTATCATTTATCCAATAGTGATTTCTAGCTGCTGGTGTCATCTGTGTTTGAGAGGCTGTTTGAGTGCTTCAGTGTGCTCGTGTCACAGCCACCAGGCACTGACAGCTGTCTCCAGAACAATACAGGGCTCTCTCCACTCAAGGGCTTGTGTAATTAAAGCACCTTTAAAACCATTTGTCCCATTGGATCCCAGTGAAAACACTATTTGACCTGCTCAGCTCCACAGGTAGTCTTCAGGGCGAGGGAGAAGTCGATTTGCACTGTCTAGTTTTAGCGTCTTTGTCTGAGAGCTAAATGCATTAAAATTCAGCTACCGGCGTAGGAAAGGAGTCATCATTGTGAACTTTTTTTGTATTCGCTCGCAGGTGCCTCTGGGAAGAAGTCAATCAGTGGCGGAGCTGTTTTGACAGAGTTTGAGAAGAGATGTACGGGCTGCTGTGCGAGAGCCTCCACGACTTCATCAAGGAGTCGTATGGAGACGATGTGTGGAAACTGGTCCGGGAAAGGGCGGATGTCAGGCTGCACTCTTTTGTCACACACCAGGTATTGTTGGCATATGTGAGCACTCTCTGTGTGTGAGACTGACGATGGCAGAAAGTAATGATCCTGCTCTCTGAATATGCAGCTGAGAAGTTTAGATAAATCTGGAAAATGACTATGCATAGCTGCTGTAAATGAAGAACAAATCAGAGACATGAAAAAGTAATTATATAGTCATTGTTAATGAGATATGCAAAATTAGAATGACAAGAGTCTACAAGGAAAACTATCAAAACCATTTCTAAAATAGATACACTTTTGGTATAGTCTTCCAAACAAATTAATCAATCAACCTTTATCAATTAACCTTTGTGCTTCCCAAATACATGTACCGTCGACATAAAATCAGTATACAATAAAACAAGTGAGTACAAAATACTAGTCATGTTACTACATTACAAGGTCATCCTGAACACAAATGTTTTGAGCCTAAATTTAAAAAGGACACAGTCTGTGATGGTGCGAATATCAGGGGGGAGTTTGTTCCAAATCGTGGGACCAGTCACAGAGAATTACTCCAGTGTTTCAGCCTGGAGTGTTCTTCCACTTCATGATTAATTGTAAAGTCCAGTTTTGGCCAAATTCTTGAACCTCAAACAAGACATTTACAAGCGCAATTTTGACATATTACTGTTGCCTTTTGAAAGCTAAGTATTGTTTAAGTAAGAAAAGATCTTGGCAAAGCCATAACATTACCATGAATGCAGCCAGGAAGCAGACTCTATACCTAAAAAGTTACATAGTGCACCTTTAAACATTTTTTAAATTTAATACATGTAGGATTGAATATGCTGATTTACAAGTCAGCTCTGCAGGGAAGCGACATATTAAAAAATAAATAAATTGAATTTTGTTGCATTTAAGCAGCTGTAAAAAGGTAAATGTCATACTCATTGCAGACAACACAAAAATATCTATGTTGAAACAAACCACTAATGGACCCTTCATTAGAAACTTAAATAATTCATCTTTAATGCAGATGAGAACAACATTTATACTGCTAAAATCTACTTTTTTGTTTGTTTATTATTCTCTGGAAACATGCTAATACGCTCAAAAGTGCTAATATAACTGGTATTAATTTTGCTTTGAGTATAATTTGATTGTTTTAAAATACAATTATTCAATGAGATTCTGTACTTGTTCTATTAGAAAATCTTGTTGTAAAAAACTCAAATTATTCTTAAATCAAGAAATTTCTGGTAGTTTAAGCATTTTTTAATATCATGGTAGCGTATCTAAGTTTGTATTTTTTTCTACAAATTTCTATTCATTTTTTTTTTCATTTTAGAAGTTCTATAGTCATGTCAGTCTTAGATATGATCAAATTAAGTATTTTTGGAGGTATTTTGAGATGTTTCATGGCAAAGTACAATGGCATTGGTAGGAAAAACCAAATGAGTAAAACATGTTAATATGTGAGTTGCAAAAAAAGTTTAAAATTGACTGAACTAACTACATTTTGAAAGTTACGAGATGAGTCGTGAACTGGAAGTAAGTTTTAGCAGTTGTATGTATATTTATTTATTCTGGCAGCTTGTTTGTGACTCAGAGCTTGGATGTGGCAGGTGTACAGTGAGAGTGTGATTCCTCGCATCGCAAAGGCTGCCAGCGGAGTGACGGGAACGCCTTACAATGAGCTGATGAACTCCTGGGGCGTCTACTTCCTTGGCTTTGTGGGGAAGTACGGCTATGACAGGATTTTGAAGGTGAACAGTTATAGATACAGAAACTTTTCTAGACTTGAGGGCATAAAGAATGACGCCGTGACAAATGTGTCTGTAGGTGCTGGGTCGTCATGTGCGAGACTTTGTGAATGGCCTGGACAACCTCCATGAGTATCTGCGCTTCAGCTACCCAAAAGTTCAGCCCCCGACCTTCTTCTGTCAAGAGGAGTCTGCTACTGGAGTCACACTGCACTACAGGTCAGGAGACAGAGCTAAAGACACATAATGTACTGTATCTTTTCAGGAGGCCACCTACTTGTCTCCATATCAAGGTCAAATATCTTTAAAAACATGCTGCTCACTACAGGTCTGACCTGTCTCCTTGGAGAAAATGTTAATGACATAATGAATATTACAGTAAATGCAACAATACCTGCATGCAGCTGGTGTTAGAGCCTCCCCCGAAAAGATATAGGCACAATTTATGAGCAGCACAACTCATAAAAATCTGTTTTCTTCCTACAATTTTTCTGTGAACTTTAGCTTGGTTCAAAATAACTTTTAAGTAAATAGCAGAATGTCAACTGATACTAGTTTCTCAGTTGTTGCTCCAACAGTGCAGAGTTTAGCTAGCTTGTTTGCTCATGGTAAAGGGAAAGGATTCTTCAAGTCTACCACAATAACTCTTTCTCAACTAAAGGAGAAACAGAACATGTTTCAATACAAAAACTCAATCAAAGATGAATGTGAATATAAAGCCCACGTTCCGCCAAAAGAATAATAAAAAAAGAAGAATTGTTTCTGTTTACTTAAGTGTCTTTTCTTAGATGTAGTTTGCATATTAGATTATTAACATTGTTCTTATTGGACTATAGTAACTATTTCACATTAGAAATAGTTTTAGCTGGAAAAAAACAATGTGTCAATATATAACATTTGAAATCAAAGAGAGGGTAAAAAGTGTACTATATTTTTCTGTCTCTTAGGAGCAAGCGTAAGGGCTACCTGCACTACGCCATGGGCAGCTGCGGCAGATGGGGAAACAGTTCTACGACACAGATATCCATGTGGAGGTGCTGTCCGAGCAGATGGTCGGAGATTATTCGCATGTCACCATGAGGTAACGCCAAAACACTCAATTATACCACATGCAATCCAAATCCCATGCACATATCTGGTCATCTTCAATATTTTGACGGGCCTAGGTTAAACTTTGACAACTCTGCGTACCGCTACATCATGAAGGAGGATGAGGAGGAGCAGGAGATTCTACCAATCACCTCAGATTTCTTCTTTGAGGTCTTTCCCTTCAACATCGTCTTCAGACAGGTGAGGGAAAGCTTAAAGTTTTAAAGCTGGTGAAGTAAAATCATGCACTGTTAAAACTGAATGTCTGACACTATATTGTATTATGACTTTCAGGACATGGTGGTGCACAATGTTGGCTCTGGACTGGCCACTGTCTTCCCTGATTTGGATGGTAAAAAGATCAATGATGCGTTTTTGCTGGCTCGTCCCCTAGTGGAGTTTACGTGGAACATGGTATGTCAATTATTTCTTCCTAGTATTATGTTTTTTTGGTCAAACAGCAAACTATCAAAGTGATCTGTCAACTGGTGGCCCAAAAGAGAAACACAGGGGAGCAAATGACCTAGTTTACGTAGCCTGATATGACAGAATAGCTACTGACACACTTTATTGTGCCTGTCATGTTGAAGAATACCGCAGAGATGATGCATTAATACGTAACTGTCTGTGCAGATTATCTCCCACCCCAACAACCTGTTTGAGATCATGTCCAAGGAGCCGGTGAAGAGGGAGAGGAACTTGCACAACCGCGTCCAGAGTAAGAGGGGCAGCCATGTAAACCCTCGCAGCGGTGTGTGTCTGGTGTGAAAGGGCAGTCAGATCAATTCACTTAGTTAGACAGACACACTAGATTGGTGTTTTAATTAAATGGGGAAAAGAGCAGGAGTTCAGCTAAATGAAGGTCTGCGCCTCACGTAGCGGCATCAACATTTATACGATTATATGTGTGCTGACATGGACTTATTCAATGTGTTCATTAACTCTAAAGGGATTGAATGCAGCAGAGTGAATTCAGACTCGTCTGTTCTGCTGTGGTTGTCACTGTGTTGGCTCCTTTCTCCACAGATTCAGACTATGAAAACGTGAACCGATCGGCTGATGTAGATGTGGAGCTTATGGCTTTTCAGTCCATCATTGGAGATGATTACAAAGGTTGTAACTTTTTCGCAATCCATGCTTTACATTTACATATATTGAGCACTGAAAACACACAGTCTTTATTTTGATTGAAGATAAATTGTGTATTTAAATTGTAGGGCTGTAGTTGATCAAGATATTCTGTCCCATCGATTGTTTAGTCAACAAAAAAGGAAGCCAGGCAAAAACTCCCAGTATGTCTATGATCTGATTTTGAATTGAAGTCAAAAGACTGAATACAAAAAACGAATACAGAAACATACCGGACACTATGGTAAAAAATAAAAATAAAAAAACACTCCGAAATGTTCAGGTTATTAAATCTTTGCTGTCTAATATTTTAATCCGATTTTTTTTTTTTTTGACTATTGCAAATTTTGAGCTAATTAAGATGCCATCAACCGATTAAGTGACAAACAATAAAATGTATACAGTCCTAGTAAAATGCAAAATGCACCAACGCATCTCCAAATATTAGTGTTGTAAAGTTTTATAACAAGGCTTGAACCCGAGGATAACAAACCTATATGTTAATACTTTATTTACATCTTACAAATGTATCTTTGTGCCACAGTGTAAGCAAGCACTTTCTCATAACAATATCCAAATACTTTTTTATGAATGGTTTTCCTCTGTGCATTTACTGTTGCGACTCTTTCAGACGGTAACAGTGCTAATGCGATGGAGAGCTGGGGCGACGGCAGTCGCTGCCTCAAACTCAAAGGACAGATGAGATACATGCCAGAATGGGAATCCATCATCTTTCTGGGAACGCCTGTGTAAGACCCTCCCATATGCACTCAGATTTACATACAAAATATAGCTATTATTTAAATGCACCAGCTAAACTAATACAGTCGACAAAAGGGAAGAGCTAAACTGAATTACATGGCTGAAAATAAAAGCCTGGGCAGTGAGTCAAATCAGTGTCCCGTTCTAAGAGCACTTTACCATGCATGAAATGAGCTGCTAATTACCTTTTAATCAGACACTGCAGCTCTTGTGCGGCTAATGGGACCCTATTTCCATTTGAGTGTTTTCAGCCGAGTACATTACCAAAACATCTCCCGCCTACTTCTAAAACATTTGATTTTCTGAGTAAATCCTCTCAAGACTGTATTGACAAAACAACGGAAATGTAAAATGTCACATCACAGTCCTCACAACATTACAGCATAAACACACAGTAACTCGAATGCCAAACATAGTAGAAAGACTTAGTCACTCATCTCTGGTAGAGAGAATAAACCTTTTCCAGCGTTTTGAATTTTGTGCTTAAATTAGGCAAGTTTGGACAAGACTTCATGGTTATTTATCATTAAGAGCAGAATGAAAGAAGTTTTTATTTTATATCAATTTTATACTAGATAAGAGCAGTAATTGATTAAAATTCTACTGTTCGAACAGGCCAAGCTCAATAAAGATACTTTGCTTTTCCACAGCATGGAGAGCCTGAGTGCTATGTTCAAGACGGGCCTGTACATAAATGACCTGAGCATGCATGACTCGAGCAGAGACCTGGTCTTGGCTGGAACGCAACAGTCAGAGGAGCTGAAGAGAGCGCTCATACAGGTGCACTGCCTCCTTTTTCATTTAAGCCTAAATTCCACTTCGACCCTATGTTCTCTTTAAAAGACACGAGACATCCTAAACTAAGCTGAGTTCAGGCAAAGCTAATATTGTTTATCTGCTATATTTTTGCTTGATATGGTGAGATCATGTGACTTATATACAGTAGACAATTCAATTTTAAAATTGTGAAGTTTCATTTATTTATTTTTTTTGTAACAAAAATACAAGAAAAATGCAATAATATCTAAAGATCCTCCCTCTTTAAAAGGTGGAAGGTGGAAGTAAAGAAAGTAAATTTCTCATTCATTTTTTGCCATGGACCTTATTAAAAAATCCAGATATTGCATTACGGCATTGAAGAATGGGTCAAATGCAGAGGACAAATTTCCCTAAGGGTGCCTGTTCAAAACACAATATGTAATTTTGGTAGCACTTTAAAAGACCTCCACGGTACCTACCAGTTAAGTACCGTGTCAGTTACTAGTAACTAACAGTGACACTTACTAGTACTTACTGTGATACTTACTGTGGTACTTACACTGGTACCTAGAGTGGTACTTTGAGTGGTACTTGTACCAGCAGTTACTGGTACATACCAGTGGTAGTTACTATGGTACTTACTGTGGTACTTACACTGGTACCTACAGTGGTACTTTGAGTGGTACTTGTACCAGCAGTTACTAGTACATACCACTGGTAGTTACTGGTACTTACTGTGGTACTTACACTGGTACCTACAGTGGTACTTTGAGTGGTACTTGTACCAGCAGTTACTAGTACATACCACTGGTAGTTACTGGTACTTACTGTGGTACTTACACTGGTACCTACAGTGGTACTTTGAGTGGTACTTGTACCAGCAGTTACTGGTACATACCACTGGTAGTAACTGGTACTTACTGTGGTACTTACACTGGTACCTACAGTGGAACTTTTACCACCAGTATTGGCATGCTGGTATGGTCGTAGCCATACCAGCATGCCAAAGCCTGATCCAGTCAGATCTCAGAAGCTAAGCAGGGTTGGGCCTCGGCAGTACTCGGATGGGAGACCACAGAAGAACCTCAGGTGCCACAGTGGGGCAACTTCAGTGGTACTTACTACAGTAGTTGACAGTCAACTACTGTAGTAAGTACCACTGAAGTACCAGCATGTGTCACTTTAGAACAGGTCCCGTTGTTACTAGTACTTAACTGTCAACTACTGTAGTAAGTACCACTGAAGTACCAGTATGTGTCACTTTAGAACAGGTCCCGTTGTTACCAGTAGTTAACTGTCAACTACTGTAATAAGTACCATTGTAGTACCACTATTTACCATTATGTATCATGGTATTTATCAATACATTTTGGAATTAAGCTAAGATTGTTGTAAATTGTTTTCTGTTGTTTTGTTTACTGAAACAAATAATTACTTTGGTATTTGTCAATACCCAATATTGTTGTGACACAAATAAAGACAGTGGTGCTTTTTTAACACTTGCATTTTATTGTTATTCATAATTTATAAGCTCTACTTTTTTAATTTAGTACCAATAATACCACCACTGAAACATATGTGTGTGCCACAAATTATTAAAAGTGGTAAGTGTACTAATAGTTACCACTGTAAGTACCAGTCACTGATGACACAAGTACCACCTTAAGTACCAGTGTAAGTACTACAGTAAGTACCACAGTAAGTACCAGTAACTATCAGTGTTATGTACCAGTAACTGCTGGTACAAGTACCACTATAGGTACCAGTGTAAGTACCAGTGTAAGTACCGCAGTAAGTACCACAGTAACTACCAGTGGTATGTACCAGTAACTGCTGGTACAAGTACCACTCAAAGTACCACTGTAGGTACCAGTGTATGTACCACAGTAAGTACCAGTAACTACCAGTGGTATGTACCAGTAACTGCTGGTACAAGTACCACTCAAAGTACCACTGTAGGTACCAGTGTATGTACCACAGTAAGTACCAGTAACTACCAGTGGTATGTACCAGTAACTGCTGTTGCAAGTACCACTGTAGGTACCAGTGTAAGTACCAGTGTAAATACCACAGTAAGTACCAGTGGTATGTACCAGTAACTGCTGGTACAAGTACCACTCAAAGTACCACTCTAGGTACCAGTGTAAGTACCACAGTAAGTACCAGAGTAAGTACTAGTAAGTGTCACTGTTAGTTACTAGTAACTGACATGGTACTTAACTGGTAGGTACCGTGGAGGTCTTTTAAAGTGCTACCGTAATTTTTTTTAACAAAGCGTCAGAAAGAAATCAGATAAAAAAGTCTGGTAGATTTTCTTAGAAAATAAGAACATAACACATAAATCCCCAATGCATCTGCAGTCTGATGGATGCTATGGTCAACACAAACTCATTTCTCTCTTGTTGTAAATTCAGGAGCAGAAGAAGTCCAGTAAGTTGGAGGAGAGCATGAAGATGTTGGACTATGAGATGAAGAAGACAGATGACCTTCTGTACAGGATGATCCCCAAACCAGTGGCCAAGAGGCTGCGCAAAGGAGAGCCAGCTGTCAACACCTGTGAGGTGTGGTCACTAAAAACAAGACCTGGGATGTATTCAAGACTCAAACTGACTCTGTCTCACTGCAAAAGCTAATGTTATTTCTAGACTCTATGGGCCGGGTTTATCAAGGTCCTAAATTGCAAACGCAAAATGAAAAAGAAAAAAAAGGTTTGTGTTTTTGACACACAGTTTAATATTGGAACATGCATACAACTTATTACACAAAACAGATCCCCAACACCTCCAGTTTTGCATCATTAGTCTGTGCTAACCCTAACCCTAACCCTTACGTTTTTTCTCCCCCTAACTTATTTTGCACAAGATGAAAAGCTTAAATCTTAAATTTGACCCAGCGTAGCATCAGATTTGATTGCCTATTCAAAACTCTGGTCAAACTAATCACACTGCTGCTCTTTACCCTCAGCCCCTCCTTTCACCTTTCACCAGCTAGCCCGGGTGGCAGTAAAGTACTAATTTTTTATGAAGTACGACAAATGGTAACATCCTATTAATCTGGATGGTAATCAAAATCAAATGTTGTTGATGATGGTTTTATTTATATAGCAAATGATTTAGTAAACCAGTTTATTGCCCAAATAGGTTAAAAATATAATTATTGTTAATCAAATTAGGTTTTGTGGTTGTTAGTCAATGTTTTTTGTTCATTATTAGAGGCATTAAATTACTCTTATGCTCAAAAATATGCCAAAACATAGATTTCTTCTGACAGTATAGTCTCAGTTTATTCCTGAGTACCTAAAAAATCTATTAATTAGTCCAAAATATCTATGCAGAAAAGGACACAACAACAACAAACAGTAGAGTGCATAAGGAATTCAACCCCTCGCCTGTGCGCTTTACCAAACAAGGCTACACTCTCCCATAATCTTATCCTGAAATGCGTCTGTAGGTGAAGTGCTTTTCTTCTTTGGTGGAGGAGATCAAAGGTTCACCACACAGAGCACTAAAACTATGCAGTTTGTGCCAATCTTGAGTAAAAAAAAACTGTCTGTCATTTGTTGTAGTGGGCCCTGAAAGCTAAGGTGCACCCAAAAACTGCATCAACAGTCTGAATGAAAGTGCAAAAACACAGATGGTAGAGTGTGTAAAAGCCTGACCTTTGAACCTCAACATCTTAGCTTCAGTCACTTCTCTGGATAATGCTTTTCTTCTTCTTCTCTTTGTCGGTCTCCTCTTTTCTGCTTAATTCACAAATTCTTCAGGTGTTCCCGGATGTGACCATTCTGTTCAGCGATGTCGTTGGGTTCACGCGCATTTGCAGCCACATCACCCCGATGCAGGTGGTCTCCATGCTCAACACCATGTACACTCTGTTTGATACGCTGAGCGAGAAGCACCGAGTCTTTAAGGTTTGTGACACTTTTACAGGCTGCAAAATGTGTCTAATGTTCAATGCTTGTTTCATTTAACAGACACATTAATAAGTACTGGAAAAACAGAGGCTACACTGAAAAAAGCTTGTATTTATGTAATTATTTTATCAAGATCCATTGTCAAGATATCAGATTCAAGAGATTCATTAATTGTCCCTAATTGTCAGTGTTACAGCAACAACAAAATTACATTGGAGATTTTAATATACACCAAAAATAAGCACTTATATTTTTATAATTTTGTGTTTTTGAATGGAGAGTTATCTGGGCCTTTATTAAGTGGTAAAAAGAACAAGCTATGAATCAGCATTAAAGAAGACAAAAACCCTTTGCTGATCCATTGTAGAACATTTTTCATTTTTCTTCAATTTTCTTTTTCCAGGAACTGGTCAAAGCGCGAATAACAACAACATAAAATGCATACAGCTGAATATTGTAATATTTTCAGCTCTCTTTTTGATTGAATTAGCTGTTTGTTGGCTTAAGTGGCGCACAGACAAGTAGTGATAGACTGTAAGATAAATACAAAATACATTTTAAAAAATCTTCTGGGGCCCTGTAGCAAATGGCCTCAGACTGGTGGTTGGAGATCCTTCATTTAGACAATGTTTTTCAAATCAAGAGGCTTAGATTTGAAAATATATTAAAGTTAAAACAATAAGCTATAGGAATACATACTGTGTACCTGCTTGCAAACTTACCCACAAAAAAGAAAGTCCCATTATAGTTTTAACTCTTGTGTCCTGTTTGCAGGTAGAGACCATTGGAGATGCCTACATGGTCGTGGCTGGAGCTCCAGAAAAGACCAAATATCACGCTCACAACATCTGTGACATGGCTTTAGACATGGTGCGCTCCATCGACCACCTCAAGGACCCCTCCAACGGAAACAACATACAGATTCGAGTTGGTGGGTTCTGTACAGATACGTTATTTTCCAGGCAGATTTTTCATTTTTTCTGATTACGAGGAGCTTGGTTGTTTCGGGTGCAGGTATCCACTCTGGGATGGTCGTCGCAGGTGTGGTGGGCCATAAGATGCCCCGCTATGGTCTCCATGGTGACACTGTCCACACTGCATCTGCAATGGAGAGCAATGGCAAGGTAAAAAAAATATATAAACAATGCATTAATGTTGTCAGAGTTGCATTAGTTTATATTTATTGCTCTTATTCTGCTTTTTAGGAAATGCACATCCAGCTGAGCAGCGCCACATACGAGCACCTCAAAGGAAGTCACTTTATTTTTGAGAGAAGAGGAATCATTACCATCAAGGTCAGATTTCTACAAATGCCCCTGAAGCAATTACACATTAATCACCAGCAGCTAATTGCCAATTTCTTTTGAGCACACTGTCAAACTTCTGCACTCTTTTCAGTGAAAGACTAAAGTGCACAATGTTGAGTGGTGGCACCACTTTGATAAGAAAAATTAAATTCAAAAATAGCACTCATCTGAGGAACTGGCTCACTTAATATTCAAAGCGTGTGATTGTGACTTGTTTGTGTTTTATCAGTAGTTCAGCTGATTTCATGAGCCTGTAATAAGTGATAATTGCGGGTAGTGAATCTCTGAGGTCTGAGGTAGATGAGGCAGGTGCTAATCTCAACAAGTGACTTATTATGTGTCATCGAGGGATTTTAAATTCAGAAAGTGCCATATGTTTTGTTCCACTCCAATAATCTGACAGTTTTTGGCCACGCAGAGTGAGGGAATTTACTTACAGAACCTCACAATAAATGTTATCATACCTAAATAAGATTTGAATTGACCTCAGTATCATCACATAAATAATGTATTTGATATATTGTGCCTTTGAAGTAGTCCAACTGTATACATTGCACTCATTTCATACATATGGCAAGTGTCCCAAGGGTCCTAATCTAAGCTAACATCAAACAACCAACCTCTGTGAGCGCTTCAACTATATGGCCCAATTAGTTAAAATAATGACTAGAGAGATTGTTACCATGGGGACCTCTAGTAACTACCCACCAGTTATAGCATCCATGTTGTGTTTCCCACTAAAGAACCTATTCAGCTAAGCTAAACCTCAGAATTTAGCTACTATGTAAAGCTGCAGGTAGTTGATACTCGATTCATTCAAGTCAAATGAGATTGAGGAACTAGACTATGTAAAAGTTCAAGACCATTTATTTCTATTCTATACTTGTCACAGTATGTGTTTATTTTAAAATAGCAGTTGTTGTGTATGCATAGTAGTTATTTAATCATTTCTAACAGCCATAACTGGAGTCTCTCTCAAAAACACACAGGAGAAACACAAAAAAGTGGTAATTGAAACAAACTGATTAGTCTTGCCTTTAAAATCATTTTTGTTTATTTGCACAGTATTTTATTTTGAAAAACATTGTTTTAATTCACTTAATTGTCTAAAGGTTTTTTTTTTTTTGGAAGGGAGAGAGATATTAAATACAGTTGCGGCTTTTTTTTCTAACTTTAATTGGGTTTGAATAGGGCAAATATGGCTCTTTTGCTGTGAATGGTTGCAGACCCCTGCCCTACCCCCTCTCAAGTTTTGGTTTTTAGTAGTGGTCACTCAAAAAAATGTAAACTCCAAGTAAAACATGTAGGGTTCATTTTTTTGTGTCATGTAGCCACTTTCCAACAATGAAAATTTGTTGGTAAAAGTGAAACTAAACACTAATTCAACTGTTTTGGCTGCTAATGTGTCTACTACTACTACATTGTCTACTATTTTTAGTAATTTGAGTCATTTTAGCTCAAATTGAGCAAATTAGAAAGCATCAGCTCAAAAAACGTCCCTAACTGACTGTGTGCTCCCAACAGAGACCCATCTCTGGTATAATTGTCATAATTGTATAATTAACTATTTGCAAAACTTGAAGCTTTTTTTTTTTTTTTGCTTTTACTTAGGGCAACGTGGAGATCGAAACATACTGGCTGAAGGGGAAGCGTGACAAGGACGGTAACGCTCAGGCGGCCTGTCCACAGTTTGAGACTCAGACCATCAGTAAAGCCATCAGTAAAGCCACCATCTCTGACCCCGAAGCCGCAGGGGACGAGGAGGGCCTGGTACAAATCACAGCCGCCTCACTGGACACCTCTATCTCCTCTTTATTACCGGCTCTGTAATGTCTGATTGAAGCTCATTTGCTCTGGCCGCAGGTTTTCCCACTGGTCGCCGGGGAGGACGAGGACGACGTGAAGTCTATTCGCTCTCACCGAATCAAGATGGAGATTTCGGGTAATTCTCTGGAAGAGTCGATGGAGGAGTGCCACGTGGAGGAGATGTCTGTTCATAAGGTGAGTTACAAACACTGTGCAACTTTTTAAATAAGGATCTGCCCAAAGTGTTTGATATTGTCGTTTACTTGTGTACTGATGGGCACTTCGATTTTTTTTTTTTTTTTTTTTGTAGTTGTTTTGTTGTTGTTGTTTTTTTTTTTTTATCAACAGCAATAATACTAGTTTAAGTGTTTCACCAGTGCCAAAAAAAAAAAAAAAAAAAATTGAAATTTTCTCTCCAATTATCTACAGGTATGGAGATAAACTAAAATATAATCAATATGAGGCATTTTACATATATTTTGATTCTTGGATCAGAATCTATGCTTTTTGATACTTAAGTCATAATGAATAGATTGATAATTGAGGCAAGCAAGAGTTCGGGAAAAGGGTAGGCCTTTAAATTGAATGTTGTCACGCTAAAAAAAAAGGAAAGCAGTTTATAATATACAGTATATAGTAATGTGGTGAATGAGATATATGGTATCGTATTGATTTATGTGTGGGTGTATGTATGTATGTATTTATATTATAATCTTTAAAATGTAAATGTGCATCAGCATTCAAAACAAACAGTTCGTGATGTTCAAAAACTGTTTTTTTATAATGTAAAAAGCTGTGACATTGTGAACTGCGTTGATTGTGTTGGCTGCTACCTCGGCAACGTTTCTCTTGCAAAAAAGATTCTCATTGGGACCTGCTGGTTAGACAAACGTAATTAAAAGGGGATTTTTGACTAATAAAATCACTACTGAAGATTCCATGGGGCAGACATTCCTCCTGAAATATTATGTAGCGGTTTAAGCCACATAGTAATACATGTGACAAGGTTTTGTGTGCATCTGTTGTAAACTGTTTTAGTTTCCAAATGTTAAACTGAAAACTATTTATTTTTTTCTAATTTTTATTATTTAAAGTATTCTATCTGTTTCTGTTAATAATCTCATAACACACGTTGCACCTGGTGCTTCATGACGCTGTGTAAGTGCTGCTCTTATCTCTGTGGTAAAATGAGCTCTTTTTCCTCAGTCCCACTTTAAGGATGCGTTACAGGACGGGCTGGAGGACCCCCACCTGGAGATGGACTCCCCCATGTCGGACGGACGGGACTCTCTGATGCACTCTCGCAGCAGCTCTTGCGACTCCCGCGGCTCCAAGAGCGCCATGTGCTGTGTGTCCTGAGTCCGACCACAGTCAGATACTGTTATTTAGGCTGTTTTTGTGCCTCTTACTCAAAAGACTCTTAGGGACGCTGCATTCACTGCGGTACTGGGCAAAAGTGCTAGGCAGGTTTTTATGGTAATGATAAAAAATATGTTTCAGTGAGCACATAAAAGGAATAAAATAAAAACTTAAAACATTGAAAAGGTCACTAGTTCTATCTAACAATGGAAATAAGGATGTATTCTAATCTTGTCTAAAACTTTTGTGCAGTACTGTGTTCAACTTTCTGCCTTATCGTACCACTGATTCCATAGGCAAGACCACCGCTAGCATAGTGCCTAACAGGTTTGAACTCAAGATTGTACTTAATGCTAGAAGTCTCTTATGGTTGTTTGTGGTGTGGAATTGCACAATTGCACAACAAAACAAAAACGTCTATGATTGTTAAAGCTGCAAAGCCAAACTTTTTCCCCTGTCTTCATGTAATTATTAAACATTTTACTTTTCCAAACTTGTAAAATTGTATGTAGAATGAGAGCAGACTGGCTATGCTGACAGCAAGGAGGTGATAAACCTGCTAAAATGTGCTATCTTATAAAAAAGTTCTAGATCTGTTCTAAATCGAAATAAACTTCTATTTTCCACAGTTTGAAAATAAAGTAACAGTGGTAGTTTTGTATAAACAGCTGAACATTTAATTCACATTCATCATAAATTACAAAATAAGCGGAACTGTCAACAGAACAAAAAAGACTAGAATCACAACTGTGTCAAAGAAGATCTGTGTGAACGAACTGTTGTTAATTTCCTGTACATGTTACTCTGCTGCCTTTGTGCATCAGCGTAATATATTCAAATAGCAACACGTATCCACCTTGTCATTGTTTCATATCAGTCTTGTCAAGTCACAGTGTAAACAAGTCCCAGCTCTGCGAAAATAAAGTGCGATGACGGCTGAAAGGTGTTTGGATCATTGTGTCACTGAGATGCATTAAAGTGACACTGAATACACAGACTGTAATTTATGATAAAGACCAGCAGTTCATCACAAACGCTGATCTGACACGGCTTGTATTAACCTGCATAATGTGGAAAAGTGAAAGAAAAGCTAATAGTTTAGAAATATAGGCCTGCTGAAAATATATCAAAGCAAAACAGAATATTCTGAGTCTGGTAATAAATGTGATCAGCCCCAACTCTGCTGAATATTGAGTTTGATTCTGACACATTAAAAAATAAATAAAAATCAACTAAATAGTACTAGAAAAATAGATATATACAGGAACAGAGAGAGAGGCATTTTTAACATTTTTCACTTGGATAGACTTTTGAATCACAAACAGTCAAACTCATTATTTTTTTCTTAAATAAACTGTTTTAAAGATTTTTGATGAATAAATTATATGTTGTGTCACAGCTGAAATGCTGTCATATGTCTCCAGCTGATGTTAGCAAACAAACTTAAGCTCTAGACCATTGACTGTATATGAACAAAACAGATTTAATTCAGCTTGTATATTACCAACTAAACTTGGTTTAAGCGAGACAAGACTTCCACAAACAAGAAAAGTTCACAAAAAAGCAAAACATGTTTTGTCATTTATACTGCCAAGTGCCAACAGTGCAACCATCCAGTCTGAGTGTTCAGTGGCATTGTCCGAATAAAACAGTGCTCAATCTCTATTGTTCTAACTTCTACTTTTAGCATAAGATTTTGGTCTACAATGGAACAATTAGGCTACCATCATTCACAAGATTATAGTAGAATTTATCTTGATTTGAGCATGACATAAGAATTATATAAAATACAAAATCAAAATCCTTGTTCCCAGGTGACAGTGAATTTGCCAAAATAATACAAAGAATCTGTTTTTCAAGAGCAGCATATTTTTTCTCATTTCAAGTCATAAAACATGTATCTTTTTCCTCATTATTTCTTATTATTTCTCAACATTAACAGGCTACAAATAGTGCTAACCCTAACCCTAATTACAAATAGGAATCATTTGACAAAAATTCTGGCAAAGTACAATGTTATTATTTTGAAAAACTGGCTCTTTTCCATCATTTAACCTTATGCCATAAACACATTCTACAACATAAACACAATCTAATAGCAACAGATTGTTCTGTTGTCTTTTGGCACAGACAAAATATATACTCAAAACAAAAGAAGAAAATACGTGGCATCACATAAAAATTATTTGTTCAGTTTCACTCAGCAGGAGCAAATGCGTACTCCACATTTAGGTTGAAGTGATATGACACTTCTATAGATTTTCTCGTGTTGTCACCTGCAGTCGTCGCATACATGTTCATCTCCTATAGATCGCAGCAACAGCACAATTTTAACGAACAGAAATCTATGTACTCTCTTGAGACTTACAGCTCATCTGTTTGGCTTTGGGACACATCCATACATGCCTCTGCTCCGACAAAGATGATTACAAAACACAAAAACGACAGCAATCAATGTCCGCTTTTAGACAACGTTGGGCACCGACTGGAATTCAGATGAGCTACATTTGTAAGTGGCGTCTTCTCTGTCAAGGCTGCAGCCATTGGTCATTTGCAAGTCCCTGGGCGGCGTCTTGATGGAGCAGTGAAAGCAGAAGGTGTAGAGGAAAGCCAGCAGCAACAGCAGGCACACTCCACAGAATATAATGATAATAATGATAGTGTGGGCTTGCAAAGTCGTCTCTTCTTGTGGCAGTGGAGGGGTCACAGGTGCAGAAGATAACAACCTTGCGTCAAAGTTGGGCATTGTTGACCAAAAAGGCAGCTGGGAGACCTCTGACATGATGATGAAGTCCTGTAAAAGCAAAAAATGTAAACATGAAGGATACAAGAAAGTATTTTACACCACACTTCAAACTGACTTGCTAAGAATCCATGCTAAGCAAATTTTGTTTCCATATTCCAGTGTTGGTTCCTCATCAAACACAAATCTCACACACAAACCTTACAGTTTTATTCTGTGTTATTATCTTGAACTGAAAACACTTCATTTCATTAAGTATCACAAACAAGAAAAGTGTTTTTAAACATATCTTAAATCCTTTGAATAATTGTTTCACGTGAAGCTGTTTGAACATTATTTAATTGCAAGGTAGAAAGCAATATTTCATAGTATGGCTTTAAACATCTCTGTTTAACTATGAGTGTGTTCACAGCTCAAACATACTTTGACATACATGTTTTAGTTGATATTGCGCCTCTCCACAGATCTAGCTTTTACCTTGGCCTGATAATGCCACATACTTGTCTCCATGGAGATATTTAAGCTCTAAGATTCGATAGGTAAAGCATTATCATCTAAATGGAGAGAAAAGATAATTGCAAGTCTACCAAAGCAAAATAGTACACCTTTAAAAACATTAAATTCCACCTAATAACGTCACAACTAACATTTTAAACTTCAGAGATTAAGCAGAGTTACTCAAAGGTGTGAACAGAGCAAAGCAGAAGTCCAGGTGTGCTTGTGGTCTGGAAATATAATTCTGAAATGAGCTGTGTAATGCGGGACCTTTAATAAAAAGTAATTAGAAGGTCGTACCTGTTTCCCTGGCTGCAGTCTGGTCCGGCCCGGCGGTGTGTTTGTGCAGGACTCTGAGGCAGGCTTTCATTTGATGAGCAGACCAACAATGGGAGAAATGAGAAAGTGGAGGGCCACAGAGGAGGAGAGGGAGGGCCAAATTACAGGAGAAGAAGAAGTAAGATGGAGAGGAGGAGAGAGATGGAGGCTGTGGCTGACCCATCAAGAAACACAGTGAGGCGTTGCCATGGAAACACCTGATGAGGGCCCTCCATCCAGAAATGACTAGGCCCATATGTATGTAGGCCTATGTACATATACTTCACTGGAGCTATATAAAAGGAGACAATACGAAAGGGAACAATCAGCTTGAAAACTGATTTGAAGCAGGCAAAAAGAAAGGAATTTTTTTTTTTTGATTGATTGATTGATTGATTGACTCATGGCTTAACTAATTTAGGATGATATAATGTAGTTCCAAATTAGAACGTATAGACTGGATACTTTTATTTGGATTTCTATTATTCATAGGCCTTTTCCTCCCAAATTAACTTTCTTTAGTTCTGAAAAAACTCAAGGTCATAAAAAGACTATTGTATAAATGTTTGTCTGTTAAAGACCCACTTGTGTAACTTCTCAGCCTGAAACCAACTTAAAAAAGTCTTTATGATGTAGATGTAATATAAAAACACACCAGTGTCCTTACTTTCAGTAGGTTTGCGTGGTCACAAAATTTAATATGATTTAGAGCATGGGTGTTGAACTAATTTTGACAAAGGGGCGTCATTGGCATCAAGGTAGTCCTCAAAGGGCCGGTTGTAACTAAAATTAACCTTGCAAATCTTTGACATCCTACTATAATAGTTTACCTGTATTTGATTATTGTATATTTATTGAAGTGACAAATACTGAATATCCATCCACATTAGTGTGAAAAATGACTTACTCTTTAAGTTTCAGACAAACAATTTTTTTCAGGTAAGACACCCATTACACCTCCTGGCACTTATATAAAATAAAAGAAAGATCTTGAGGGTCGCATTAAATGAGGTGGCGGCCGCATCTGGCCCCCGGGCCTTGAGTTTGATAAGTGAGAAAACTCTAAAAGCACAAGTTAGGGTACTCGGCGTGTGGGACAAAATTTAGGGAGTACTTGGAACAAATAGAGTTGGGAACCACTTGTTTAGAGGGACTCACTCTGCTCTTTCCAATGGAAAAGTTGTCCCTCTAACTATGTTTTTCACATCTCGGTAAAAAATGTATGTTTTGCCAATAAAAATGATACAAAGTTTGATTTGCGTTCCATCTCTAGAAAGTTCGGCTACATAGTGTCACTTTTATGTAATCTGCTAATAGCTTATGATTTCTCTAAGAAGATTCTTAGTGTGTTTCTTAAATTTGACAACCCTAGTATAAGATACAAATGCAAGTGAATTAGAGAGTTATTCTGGTAAATCGTAATGAGGCTCTGCACTGCCCCCTGTTGACAGTGTACTTGGCAGCGCTGATGAAGATATTCTCCATTTTGCCTCTTTGTGGAGTTCTGGCCTTCCTCTTGATCTGTGCCGTCTGTGGGCTGTTCAAAGAGCCATTATGATCTTTTTATACAACTTGTAATTGGCCCCGTTGTCCTGCTGAGTTCTCTCAACGGGGACCGAAGCCATATCCAAATTTTAGTTACCATAGTGATGAGTGAAAAAAAATTCTTTTTTTTTTTCCACCAGTAGCCTAACCTAATATTTTTGCCAGCTCAGAATTGAGTGTGTGTGCAGACAAAGACAACGCTGGTTCATTAGCATAACTACTTTGTATTTTATGTCAAGTACATTCATGTTTATTACAAATTAAACCAAGACAAAAGGCAACAACAAAAGAGGATGCTCCAGCCAAGGTCACTGAAGGACGAGTGTGATCACGTGACACAACAGTGGGTCTACTCAACACAAACTGGAAACAGGTCAGAATCTGATGCTGCATTTGTTACATGGTTATGTTTAATAACTCTAGGTTTTTAAAATTATCAGCAAATAAACAGAATGAAATTAAGGTGCCATTGTTCAGCCAATAAAACATCAAATAGATCTACCAATTTTCCCTAAAATGCCGGACTAAAATTGTCTAAAATTGTTTCTGAACCCTTTGGAGCGAAAACAGCTGAGGCATTTAGCCTTTGATGCCTGATTCACTCTGATCAGTGAGAAGTATGAGAAAACAGATTTAAATATCTGCGCTGCATATGGCCTTAATGACTTTGGGTTTGGACAATGCTTCAAAGGCTAAAAGTGATTAGTTCAGGTTGTGCACACATTTTTGAATTTTGTTCAAAAATGAGTTACTTTCCTTTTTATCTTATCCAGGAGCTTGATAGTATATATTTTTGTATCTGATGGTGGGGGAAGGTCCATTATGACCTGGCAGAGTCTGGTTTTAAGACTTTTTAAAAAGTTTGAAACCAATCGAACAGTATGCTCAACATTAAAGTTAGGGTAGAAATTGTGGGTGTGGCAAATGCTCTGATTCAAGCTAAGAAGTAGCCCTAACTTACTGTAAATCTGATCACCACTGTGCTAGAAAAGACTAGAAATATTTCAGAGTTAATACAAACGCAGAAATTCATACAGAGAATAGACAGAAAACAGAAAGTTCACTGATACAAATTTTGGTTGTATAAGATGCCATTGACCAATTAGGTGACTAAAAACTAAAGGGACGACAGCCCTAAAGTGAATCACATGTTTGCTTTCCTGTGCATTCCATGAGTTTAACATTTTCTACAACCCTTTGTAGTTTTAGGAGATGTTACAGTGCCTGAAAATCAGACCTATTCAGTGTTTATTAGTTAACAGTTTTGAACTGGCCCCTTCACCGAGTGAGCAGCTCATCTTCTTGTTTAGAGTGAGAATGAACTCTTGTGTGTAAATCACAGTTTGAAGTCTGTGATCTTAGTGAACCCATTCTGTGTGTCTTTGAAAGCACCATAACGAAGCACTCTGTACAAATTGCCTTGACAAATGATCTGACAAGTTTGTGCGTCTGGAAACACATGGCGCACACATCTGGACATTACGCGTGTCATATGGTCGAAAAAATGCCCCAAAAAATGCCTTTCTGGTGCGAGCTAATGACAGGAGCGCACTGTAACGAGAACTCAGCAGTAGAATTAATATGTACTGTAAAAACTAACATTTCAACAACAGTCTGCAGCTGCGATTAGTCACCCAGCCTGTGTTATTTCCTGTTGGCAGAGGAGGCAAGCCTTGAAGATTTGATATCATGTTCTGCCATGCTCCCCTCTGTAAACTGCAGTCTCTTACATGTGGCTTTGTTCTTAATTAGCCTTCTTCAAAGCGTGTAAGCACTTGTCTTTTTAAGGTTAAACGTCTGGTGGCAGGCATGAAGTCAAACATGCAGAGAAACTTGGCATTCACAAATATAGAGTTTTTTATGCATTGCTTTTAGTAAACATGTCAAAGCAAAACATTCATCAGTTCGAATGAAAAGACTCAGACAGCAAAGCAAAAACTAATCATTATTTTATTTTCAAATGCCACACATGCTCTGCACTCACACTCATAAAAGGCTTTCTAAAATAACTTTCACTTCTATGGGCGTTTATCACAGGCTAGTGTTCAAAACTCACTGGACTTAACTGAACTGCATAAACACAACTAATTAAATATATCTAAGTGGACTTGACAATATTCCAAAAAAATACACAAAATGTAAAAACAGTTGAGTGCACCATAACATCTTTACACTGGTGATAGTTTAAGTTTTTTTCTTCCTGTTTGCAATGTTGTTACAAATCCAGTTCATGCCATCCTGCGGAAAAACAAAACAAAAAGATAATTAGTAATAATCCTACTCATAATAATAATAATAATTGGAGCTTTGCTTTCTTTGGCTCCACAAAAGCAAATCTTATGGTGTGTTCAGGATAACTGGGAACTGAGATATTTCCCACTAAAAAGGCACTGGAACGCCACTTGAACTGGTAAATAGCCTACCACTTGTGAACTGGGACCTAGTCAAGGAAGTCCCACTTCACGTAGAAGATCAACAATCACAACAAAAACTGAATTTGATGTGTTTAACTGCCACAAAAACTATATAAACATTGATTACACTTGATTTTTGTTTAGCCTAAAGGTTAGCAAAAGCCATAATGCTATACACAAGTTCATTCAGTTGGAACACTTTGAATTGGACAGTATGTAACTTTTATGGTGGGTGGTATGTCTCTATGGAGATGTTATCGTTTAGTCTGTAATACTCCCCTGCTTTGGAAATAAAAATAAGTCTTCTTTTTACATTAACAATAACCATGTGTGTGGGGTTGACTCTTCAAAGATATTAACCTTAACTAGACCTGATGGTGTCCCCTGCTTGTTTCCATGGAAATAAACATTCTAGGCAAATCAATAGTATGTCCATGAAAGCAAACAGGTGGCAGTCCCTTCAGCAGAACAGTTGCATAGTGCACCTCGTACACAAGTTCTATTCAGTATAAATGTTCAGATTTTAGCATTCAACACTTCAAAATTGGGACTAAACAAGAACTAAACCCAAAACGACACCTGGACTAGATCAGGACTAACCAAGGTTAAGAACTAGAACAGAATCAAGGATGCCCAAAATTATAGCCCAAAAGCCAAATGTGGCCCTCAGACTTATTTTTGTTGGCCCTAAAACTGTAACTGTAATGTGTGAAGGAGCATCAAAACTATGTTATGATGTAGAATATTCGAATTTTTAAAAATATCTTAATTGTCATGTAGAATACACTTTATGTATTTCTAAATCCAGCGCTTAGTGTAAAATAATGTGGACATCCCCTGATCTAAATTAAGTTCATTTTGTGATGATATGAACTTGATTTGGTCCTGTTTTTTTATTCTTGTTTAGTCCTGATAGGGTTTAGACCCAGTTTTGATGTGGTAAGCGTGAAAACCACCTTATAGAGAAGCTAACCCCTAAACTCCACCCACAAACACATTTCAAAAGAGCTTGCTTAAGGAGAAGTCTTAGGAGAAGGTGAAAGAAGCTGCGGATTGATTTGATAACAGGTGTTAGTGATCTGCACACAGTTTAGTGTGGGAAACTCAGTCTGACGTCAGAACTATGACACTGACAAAAAATGACCATGAACTGTAGACGATCCTTATTAAAAACACCTCATGCACAGCCAAAAAAAAGTGTTTAGCTTCAATTGAAATAGGCTCAACATAAAATAAAATAACGCATAAGTGTAAATGTAAATGATTAGTATAAATTAGTTTGAATTACTGTAAGGTCAGAAACCAGTGTGCAGGTTAAACACATTTTTGAATGGATGTGTATTTTTCTACCCTTCATTAAAGCCTTTGCATAGATCCAAGCAGTTTTGGAAGTAGTATGTTCATAATAATGCATAGCAAGTGCTTTCATCCACGTAAACATGCCTTGATTCCTCTATGCAAACCTTGTGCTAAAATTTCTGAGAAAAAGAAAATTTAATATTTGTCTTTATAAAAAAAAAAAATGACTAGAAATACCTCTCTAAACTAGTGAAGACCATTAGTGTTTGTGAGAGGTTGTATTGGTCAGTCTAAATCAATACATCCCAATGGTAGAGGTGTGCGATGTCAGACCTGGACTCCCTCTCCGGACACGGCGGAGCAGGCTTGTATCTGCCATTCCCGGTCGCGATACGTGTGCAGGTTCAGCCCCTCCGCGATCTCGCTGGCCGGGGACGCTGTGGCCAGATCTTGTTTGTTGGCAAAGATGAGAACAGGAACACCCTTGAGGTTTTCCTCGTCAATCAACTCCGACAGCTCCTGCACACACCCGGGCAAACATCCATCAGTGCACAGAGTTTCAATCAATGACCTTCATATAATAGCCTGTTGTAAGTCATTCCTCATTTTCATTTAATAAAACATTAGCAGAGAGATCTCACCAGTCCGGTTTCCTCGAACCGCTTCTTGTCTGCACTGTCGATAACATAAATCTGTAACAAATCAAAGGCAAGCTTAAAAAGGAATTTTAAAAAACATATTGAGTGTAGGTTAAATTGCACTCACCAAAAGGTCTGTATTTTCCAGGTATTTCTTCCAAAAGGCTCTGATTTGTCTCTGTCCCCCGATGTCCCATACGTTAAGTTTCATACCATGGGAAGCCACACTTTTGATGTTGAAACCCTAGACAAAATGACAAATCAGTACTTAGTCAGTAATACTTAAAAACTCTCATATAGTTTATCTTGTCTTATATGTCTTTAATAATGTCATAAACCTTTAGCAGATAACTTGTGTAATTGGGGCTTTGTGTGCATCTGTTCTCATTTCTGATATAATGAGATTGAATCATTAATAAGTATTATTACAGTAATTTGTCTGAAAACAGAAAAAGCACATTTAACACATTTGCAAATTAAAAGGTTGGAATCAGTGTAGAAGCAATAACTGGCCCAAGCTCGCATAAAACCGTGCCAAGTTACCATGCCAAATCCTGTGTACTAAACGTTAACTGTGTTCTTTTGGTGAAAACAGCAGAATTGGTTGTGATGTAATAATTTGTGACAAATTTTTAAATGTGTTTCATAACTGATATAGTCACAGTTGCAATCACAATCTTTGAGTCTTTTGCACTTTTCACATAGCCTATATTTCAGTATTGCAAATCCTGTGAAACCTCTTTATCCGGAGCGTGGCTGAGGAGCAAATCTGAGGATAAGACTGGACGGATCAGCTGAGTGTTCGTGTTTATATGTCAAGTGTGATTTAGATTTACAGTGATTATTGCCATGTTGATGCCAATGGGCCTCTCCACTCTGCGCTCTGCTGCCCTTTTCTGTCTCAGCACTACATGTGCTCTACATCTGCAAGTAATGTAACTGTATTGAACGAGCACCTTACAGCAGTGCTTCCCAACCAGGGGTTCGCACTACGCAGGTATTTACTAGAGAAAAGGACATTTATTTTTAGCTTTATTTAAAAATAGTATTTGTGGTCTTTTTGAAATAATTGTATGAGATTCGGACACACATTTTATTCAAACAAGGAAAGCCAATCATATTAATTGACAATTTACCACTAGAAAACTCATTTATTGGTCTAATAGCAAGTGGTACTTGTACAGTGAGACAAAGATGTACTCGAGACAAAAAAGGTTGAAACTACTGGCTTAGCATTAGGCTTTTAAACAGTTGAGAGGATCTCAGTCAACCAGAAATATTATTCAGATATGATATTTGAAGGTAAGGTTTTTATCAGCTGAAGATACAGAAATATTTCTATATAAATATATATTTTTGCATGAAGTCGTGCTTAATTGTAGTTTTTTTAGTACCTATAAGATAGGCCCAAAATGCTTTCAAAAAGGAAATAAAAAAGAGTAGTTTTGCAATGGTCACGCCCACTTTTAGTTGACTAATCGATTGAAATCGATTGAATCAATTTCTTTTGGTTCACGTACCACAAGTCTACAATAAAATTATCTATAAGACTAAACTGACACAGCGAAGCCCACATTTATTTTACTAGTCCACTTTGAGAGGCGTTATTTCATTTTGCAGAACGCTACTAAAGCAAAGGTCATGTGAATCCTATTACTGTGGAAGAGAGCATGGTCCAGCTGGTCTCTCAAGATTAGATCCAATCCCCCAGCCTTTGTAATGCTGCCCGTTTACTGTACATTACAAAAAAGTCCTTAAAAAGTGATTGTTTTCTTGGCACTAACATTAAGATGCTCTTTTGATCGGCTTGTTCCTGTCTGTCCTGTGTTTTGTTGGTGCATAGCAAACATCTTCTACTACTTTTCAGACATTTTAAGATGCTTACTTGTGTTGGCGTGATCATGTTGACGTCTTCTGAGGCTAAACTCTTCAACAAAGTGGTTTTGCCAGCGTTGTCCAGTCCCAGGAGCACTATCCGGACCTCCTGCTCCGTAGTCCCCTTTAGCTTCTCAATGACAGAGAGCAAGCCCTACACACAGAACAGCGTTGTGGCATTTAGATGAATAGGTCTGTAGATGTTTGCAGGCTAATTCACACACTATTTTAGCATTCTCAACGCACCTCATTATTTATACAGTTTACCTATCTTGGGAAAGAGCACCTCTGACAGCCCATTCATCACTGCGTGTTTCAATTTAGTTAGCATTTGTGACTTGAATAACACACAGGAAAGAGGGCCCTGGAGTACCCTTAACACCAATTACGATCTGATTTGAGAAGACTGAGTAAAAAATAGATTAAATTAAAAACTACAACTGCCTTACTGACATAGAAGTAGTCTGTTTGTCCTGCTTTCATCAGTGCCAACTGGCCCTGTAACACTTAATCTGTGGCCTAATTTAGAATAAAGCACATTCTTGATGAGTGCCCCATTCACATAATTAGAGTAATCAGATGTGTGTAATTATGGACGAAAAGAAACAGTAGAGAAATGTAAGTTTGGGGCTACATTTAAGGCTTTTACTTGTTTTGCAAAATTGAATTCCAATATTTCTTTTAGATAACATTAGCCAAAGTTAGACATTAGTTTGTAGAAGTATGAGCTATTTAAATATGATTAATTTAAGTCTGTAATCTAAGCACTGGTGCAGACGTCTTACCTTTTGAGCTTCTCCCATCTTGCTGTCTCCCCTGTGGCTTTTCTCCAGACTCCAGCTACATTCTCCAGTAAACCTCACTCGGGCGTTGTTATTTAGCTATCCAGGTGTCCCAGGTTAGCTATCCACAGAAACCTAGACTGCTGCTTCTCTTTTATTCTCCCAATTCTTCAAGTTTATGTCACGTCTATAGCTCTACCTGTCAATTTGCTCCTCAGGGTTAGCAACCAAGGAGAAGGGGGGAGGTGTTGGATGCGTTTTGGGATTAGGAGTCCAGAATTAGCCCTGGTCATCCACGCACAGGCCACACCACACACTCACCCCACCCCCAGAGCAGTGCCTGCAGCCTCTCCACTTTGCACTGGCTTTACCTGGATTATCTCTTCACCACCTGCTAAGGGAGGAAGAGACAGTCATTCTAACACAGGCACACGCGCATGAGAAAAACAGGATTGAGGGAATATGCTTTAATGGACAACCACATGTATGGCTTAGACTTTCAAGGATTAAGTTGTGCAAGTTATGTTTCAAATGCCGTTCTTCTAAAGCTGTGTTATTTTCTGGTGTATCCATTACATGAGAGGCATCCCAAAGCGGCTCTGTGCGCAGTGATGTGCATAGCTGTGAGCAGAGCATTCGAGCGGGATTAGTCTCACCACGCCTGCCTCTCTGGATTAAAACATTTGCAAGCTCTCTTCCTCAACCCGACAGGCTTTGTGGTCAAGGGGTGTGGCCGTGTTACTGCTGTGTAACACTATACATTTTGTGTATAATGGTTCTCAAAGTGAGGTGTAGGTAGCAGTTGAACATGCTGTCTACAAAAGTTACATTTTCCATATTTGAACCTTCTATTGAAGTTTTTGCCAGTGCTTTCTTTGTGATTCTATAATTCTGTTTGTATGTTGATTAGCCTTGCTTTTTCCTCTGAAATAGACCAAGTTTACATTTTTATACATTATGGGCCAGATTTATCAAGCATTTGCTCATGTTCAAACAGGTTAGGGGGAGCAAAAACTTGACGTGACTGACATTTTTACACTAAAGATGCAGAATTTGAGGTGGTTATTATTATTTTTTTTACTTTGCACCCGCTAGTTAGAACCTGGCTTGATAAATCAGGCTAAAAGTGTGTATAGTTTTGGTCATCTTTGGAGTTAATTCTGAAAATGTTATGTTCATCCCTCATTGTAGGTAAATTAACTTGTATACATGGTAAACATTTAGATTTTTTTTTATTATTAATAAGTTTAAGAACAAAACAAACAAAATAATATGACATTATATAAAAGTATGGCTTATGCTAAAGATCCTATTTAATGGGGGTGGAACAAGATCTGGTGTCATTTGATCTTGCATTATACTAATGCTACAAGATTGTGCCGTCAAGCACAAAATGATAACATTTGGCGTGGATACATGCAAAAAAGCATTAAATTGGAGGACCCTAATTTGGGTGCCCAAATATTCTCATTGAGAATTCAAACCAAATTGTGTACAAATTATTAAATGGAGGGCATATAAATTGCCTCTACAAAGTATTTTACAATCAGTACTGTTCTAAGACATCATTATTAATTATCTATATTTATATGTAAAGACAGTAGTTCCACAGGCAGTTCCCACGTCTTGTCCCATTGCTTCTATTCACTGCAGGACTATCTCTGTGCTTGGTTTGGTTGTGGGCCTCGATTCTGTAATTCGTGGGCTCTCTGCATTTGTTGCACTCTTTCCTTTGTCCTCTGCTGGTGCCTCACTGTAAAACAAAGAGAAAAACAAATACATAAATTCAATCTAATTCTATTTTGCATGAAGTTGTTGTCTCACCTTTATCTCTGTGCATCTTGATCTTCATGCAAGTTCCCATAATGGCAACCAAGCCAAACGCAGCACAGCCACAGATCACCAGAATGATTAGATTGTTGTCTGAAAAATAAAATAAGGCCTTTAGAAACACAAGTGCAAGTTTGCAAGCTTAAAGTGACTTAATTTGTATTACAGATGAGAATATAAATAAACACTTCACTTTATTTTTCACTCTGTTTAACTTTTTTGATGCATTATTTTCAGTGGGACAGACACACTTTAGATTGCAAGTGGATTTTCTTACTGTGGATAGTGACATCATGTGGATCAGACGTGTAATTGCCACATTCGCTCTGGACTACACAGTAATACTGGCCCACATGCTCAGAAAAGGTCCTCTTGATTATGTACTGTTTGTCTTTGCTCTCAATTGTGTCTTCCTCCTTCCTCCACTTGTATGTGACATTGAGAGTCTCAGGCAGGTCATGTTCACAGATGAGAGTGACGGTCTCAGCCTCCTCCACAGCAGATCCAGAGGCGTTAATGTCGACATTGAAGGCTGTGCATAACAACACACAATGTATAAGTTCAAATGATGAATTGACAAAGTTAACTGTTTAAATGTGCAAATACAAGTATATTTACTTTTTCTTGTGCAGTTGCTTGGCAAAATTGATGCTTTAAAAACACAACAATATTAAATTTTTCTAAAAACATATATTAAGTAAAAACAGCAGTCTTAACCCTTTCCAAGTTTTCTTCGACCGATTTGTAAATTTACATTTTTATTGCTAACTTGTGTGTTATGGTCTTGTTCACACAAAGATTGCACAGGACCTCCCAGTAATATTGAACACTGAAAGCAAAGTTTATAATTTTTACTCTCAGTATACGATGAAGAAAGTAGAAAATTAGAAATAGACCGATATATATCAGCCGGTCGACATTTTGGGCTATCGACCAGTTTCAGTTTTGGCCAATATCTGATGAGGATCACTCACAGTGATCAGCTGAGTCTGAGTTGTTTTGGAGAGAAACGATAAGATTTGTTGGTACCACTTTATATTAACTACACCTTAATTGGCCTTAGTAAACCATGAATAAAGCATAAATAAAGCCTTAATTATTCATGAACTAATGGTGAATTAATGAATGAAAAAGTTTGTTAATGCTTAGTAACTACTTAACTAATGAGCTAAGGTTAGGATTTAGGGTTAGGGGGCAAGATTCGGAGTAATTAAGTAGTTACTAAGCATTATTAAGCTTTTTCATCTATTAATTAATAATTAGTTCATATTGAATTAAGTCTTTATTAAGGTGTTATTAATGATTTGTTAAGCCTAATAATTCTGTAGTTATTCTAAAGTGTTACCGACTTGTTTTATCTCTCCTCATTCGTAAGTTTGCAGTTATACAGTTTTATTCTTGTTCTATGACTTTGGCTGCAGCCTAAGCTTTATTAAGTGCTTGTTTGTTTGTCAATATGAACAATATGAGTGTCTTCCATGAGGCTATGAAATTATTGTTTCTTGGGCCAAAATACAATCTAGTGTTACATTGCGTGAAAATATGTACCGTGGTGAATAATAGTTTCGGTTTTTTTTGGTTATACTATCTCGCCACAGTTATGATAAAAAAAAAAAAATAAAATCAGACAAAATTTTGAAATCTTGGTAACGGCCAAAGAAAAACTCATATCGATCGATCTCTATACAAAATGATAACATCTATGGAGTGGATTTAAAAAGGTAAATTCTTTTAAAAAGTGATGATGATCTTAAAGTGAATTTAAAAAATCCATTTTCTTTCATGTTTGTTGAATGGAAAACCTTTAGAGGCCCATGCAGGTCACCTTTGAATAAGGTTATCTTTTAACAAATCTGCCTTGTAAAGTCTTGGTTGATAATAACTTCACTAGATTGTCTCAGTGAGGGAAACATTACATAGAGATGGTTGATCATGGTCCGTGTGGTCAAATATATAGACTTGGTTTAGTTCCTTTTTTTCCCAGTGGTGCCTGGCTTAATGGTAAAGAAAAAACTTCTGAGTAAATCCTTAACTTGGTCTGAATCTGACAGTTCCTGAAGACTTTCTTTTCTAAGGTGATAAAACAAGCAATAGCGTGATGTGTGATAATTAATACAAACCATTACAATATGTCGGATTACTGCAGATGCCACATGCCACTATGAGATAAAATAGTCTGTGTCATTCATTTAGTTTGCATATTTAGATGTGTTAAAAGTGTTTTTGCGGATGAAGTATGGACTTTTACCTGTTTCCGTAAGAGAACAATTCAGGCACTCTTTAGGTAAACATTGTGAAAGGGAGACCAACACTATGGACAAAAACAGAGGCACTGTTACAATTAATAATAAACATCACATATTTACCTCTTACCTTCACAGAGATGACCAGTCAGAACATACAAGAATAATACCCTAAAAAACATTCTTCCAAACATAAGTCTTATTAGATGCATATTGAATACATATCTGGGAAAAGATAAACTGTTCTTACTTGAAGGTGCTGAGTCCATAGATGCGTGCACTGCTTTGCCTTGACAAACAGAAGCTCTTTGTATGTAAGCAGGGCTGATCATAACTCCGGATAGCAATGCAAATCGTCCTAAAACTGTGAATACAACTTTGCATTTTTCAAGAGGAAGTGTCATTAACAAGAACAGCTCTGTATAGCTGCTCTTCTATTTGCAAATTTGCCTCCATAGAAACTTGTTTTACACGCACAAGGAATTAATATTGCGTCCAAGCCAAGAAAAAACACAGATAAGTTGTGTATGTATGTTTGCTTTTTCCTTCTTTTTTCTATACAAAGCAATATTCAGATCAATTTTATGTTTTACTGTGAGCAATGGTATTTAAAAATAGACACTTCCCGCGATAGGTAAACGAACTGTAAGTTATTTTAGCATACTTTTAACTTCAAAAGCTATCTTGGATGCTGCTGCTTAACCAGCTGAGGGCGCTGTTGGTCTATTTCAAGTCGCATGAAGTGAGTAAAGTTGTTCATTTTGATGATTTGTCAGACTATTGACGGGGTCTGACTCATTACATAATGTAAAATGCAGGAAGCAATTGTAATCTAAATCCATTATAGTCTCGTGAATACTGCGCATGTGCGAACTCACAGTAATCAGCGCACCTGATGGTCCGTGGTCAGTGGTCTCGTGCGTGGGCAGGTGAAGTACTCTCTTTCTGTAGCTACTTTCACTTCTCACGATGGTAACTTTCAGAAGACTCCAACACAAGCTGGTGCGGCTGTCCAAAGTAGTCCCACAAAAACCTTTAAGGAAATGTGAAAGGTTTGAAAACCTTAGCACTGCTGTTCCTGGAGCAAAGGCAGCGAAGGTACGATCATCACAAATAACTCAACATCCGGAAATGTGACTTTTTAAAAACTTTTACAACTGTAATTCATGTCATTAAATAGGTGTTTAGTAATGAACTAACATAAGGCAAATGTATTTGTATAGCACAATACATTTGTATTGTGCTATACATACACAAAGCAATTCAAAATGCATTAAAATTACAATACAATACAAAACAAAACAACACTATTAAAATAATAATAATAATAATAATAAGGATAATAATAATCAGCATAAAATTTACTTTAAAAAAATTAAAGAAATAAAGAGTGCGGACAAAGCATTTCAGTCATGTGCATTGATAAAAAGAAATGTTTTGAGATTATAATATAAAATTATTCATTAAAAATGATTTGTTACATAAAGATCTGACATTGAGCACAGCAAGTTTGAGAATAGCTTCACTGGGATTAAAAGTTGACACAATCATAATCTTTGTTGTAAAATTGATTATTGGACATAAGCCCCGCCTCTTTATAGTGACAAGTACCATTTTTATTTATTTATTTATTTATTGGATGCACTAAATGCATGCACTAAATATGTGAGCAAGGATGAAAACCGTAATTTTCTGAGCATTCAACTGATAAACTGACACAAACATTTATCAGTTAATCACACTATGCAAGTTTGAGCAATGATTAGGAAACAGTGTTGTAACATCCATCTTTGTCGAATAGATACAGATTTTGTCATAATATGTCCCTTATATATCCTACATGTAAAGGCAGATACATGTTCTGCAGTGGCAGGTATGCTCCTTGTTTCGTTTAAATAACTGTTTTGTTTATTGTGCTGTTTTTGTGTGTGCTCCAAGTCACCCTTAAAAATGTCACGCCAAATAATTTGTTTAGTTGGAGTTTTTGAGTTGGGGGTCCACAGCTCTTCTTCTATTGTTTTCAGCAGGTTTCTGGTTTAAATGGCACAGATTACAAGTATTGCTAGTGCATGTTCTCAAATCTTTACAAAAAGCCCTTTTTATTTTGTTTTTGAAAAGACAAAATTACATCAAATCAATACCTGTCAATATGAGGGAAAAATAAATCCTGCTCTAGTTCAAGTTCATGTAGCACCACAATATTCTACAACATTTACTCTCGTTTAAATGAAAATTTTATCCTAAATATTAGGGCTGGGATGATATGCTTTTGTCTTGATACGATGCAATCACAATACAAGAGGTTTAATGCAATATGTATTGTTATACACAGGATATTGTAACTTGATATCAATGAAGTAATCCAACATGTTTACAATAATGTGATAGGTAAAAGTCAATGTGAATTGCAAACCAGTAAGTTTATTGTTTAACATTATTATGAACTACAGTGCTGCGGAAATAATTCAAAGATCAAGCTTCTTCAAATGTTGGGTTGTAATACATAGGGCTGTAGTCAACCAAGTAATTTCTTAGTTGGCTAAAAACATGTTCCATCGACAGATTAATCAACTAAAAATGGAGCGTGGTAAAAGCTATGAAGCAAAAAAGAGTGTTTTGACCGTTTATCTGATCGAAATTGTGTTCAAAAGACTAAAATGATATGGCGTTCCAGCAAAAACAAGAATTTATGCAGGAAATGTTTAGGAAGCAGTGTATTAATATCAAAAGGCAGCTTGAACCAATCATTTCGTCCCAAATCTTCAGCTAATAAACTATTTTCTGTTACTGTTCAGTACAAATCCTTATAATACAAAGAAAACATTAGACTTTGTCGACTAAAACTCCATCGATCGGTTAATCGACTAAACGACTATAGGACGACAGTCTTAGTAATACAAAATGTCTACCCTTTTCTATGGTGCTAACAATCTTTGGTGTTGACAATCCTGCAGCCTTGACTGTGACATAATATGTAAATGTAACAGGGCACATTTAATTGTTATACATGTCCTACTATGCAAATTGTGTTTTGATATATTGCACAATCATTTATTGTCCCAGCCCTACCAAATATTATATACTAATGTACAAAAAGATAATTATTCTTATTATTTATTTGTGTTTATATATTTAATTGCAAAGGACCATGATATTTTATAGTGAAAACCCAGCTCTTACTCACCATCTGGCCCTATGACATCATCACCTCCTAGAAAGTGAACACAACCTATTAGCTTGACAATCACCAAACTCACATCAGAGCCAAAGATGAGGACCAGGCCCTCCTTTGGACAGACTTTGGCACTAGCAGCATTGATGAATGTTGAATAATTATGTTTTAGATTTGTTGGCCTGAATGAAACTGTATCTCATGACAAAAACACTCGAGCCGACCCATCTTGAGCTAAACCTAATGGTAAATGTGAGTCATTCAGCCCAAATAAGGAAGTGCAACTGCTAGTATGAAACAATTTACATTAGAAAAGAAATACATCAGTGTTCATATTTGCCGGTATAGCCACTCAAACCTTTGACAGACTTTTTTTTTTTCACAGCGTGCCCCCTTTCATTTCTGTTGACACCATTAACAGACTATTCGGAGCTTTAATGACTACTTGATAGGTCAACCGTTTTAAAAGCATCTTAGCCATCAAACCTTTCTAAAATTTGCCACACACCGACACTCCGAAGTGCCCGGCAAATTTGCATTACAAAAATCAAGACTGCGTGGTGCACCTACTCACATCTGTAATTATGTACCCACATTTGTATTTCTCAAGACGTGTAGGCTCAGAGCAGTTTGATCAGTGTAACCAAACTTCCTCTTTTGTGGCGAGTTGCTAAGACTTCCCTTTCAGACAGGAAGTGGCAGGAAGTCCAAAAATGATGAGTTTTGAGTGTTTATGACAGTGTGATGGGTGGAGTGCATGGTTTTGTCGTACACGGTGAACATCACACAATACTTTGGTTAGCGAGTGTTCGAGATGTCAAAGAGCAGCGCATTCGGGCATATGGTGAGTGAGGAAGCCTTTTACCCACCTTTTTTTAAAGTAACGTTTTAATTTTCTTAAAAAAAATAATAGTAATAAATTGAAAGTATTCTCATTGGTATTCATGTATCTATTTGAGTTGCCTTTTTGGCTGCAGTTGATCACCAAAAGCTTGAGTCAGAGACAAAATGACAGCAGCGCCAGTCTGTTGTGTGTAGGACGCGATGGTGTCTGTCCGAAACAGCTGTTAAACTCTTTTTTAAGACGCTTCATTATATATTTCTGTAATATATGTTGTAAATGCTTGAGCGTGTTCATTACATCAATATTAAACCAGATTTTTTGTATATGGTATGGTATACCTGTAGTATATGGCTGCAATGCATACTATTGTGTGTTGTCATAGTCAAAGTCAATATCATGTTGTTTTCTTCTGAAGTGTTAAGGTTTTAGAACTTTGTCAAAACAGGAAAATTACAAATCTTAAATTATATAAAATTTTTAGTCACACCTCACCACCAACTTTTCTTGGCCTTTTACGGCAAAATATGGCAAGATGTTTGCTTCTTTTTAAAGTTGAATGAATTGTGTGACAAACCACTTCCTGTAAAAACATGATTGCTTGATTTCACAGTTCTGTTTCTAAAGTCTCTTAGCGGCTCTACAACTTGACTTAGTTCAATGTGTTTTTGTTTTTTTATTGCATCAGGTAAACTAATGCATTTCTTTCTTTTTTTTTGCAGAGTCAGGCTGTGTCAGATGGAGGTAAATAGAAGCTGCTTGTGGAGTTGCCAAACATCACATCTACACCTCGACATGTCGTTGCACGACACTCAAATAT
The DNA here is from genome assembly GCA_038363315.1 of Mugilogobius chulae. Classification (NCBI taxonomy): domain Eukaryota; kingdom Metazoa; phylum Chordata; class Actinopteri; order Gobiiformes; family Gobiidae; genus Mugilogobius; species Mugilogobius chulae. Next base: position 33,980,581 of record CM076400.1, read on the forward strand.
CTGATTTGCTCACTGCTGGTCATGCTTTTGTGCTCATTAATGGGTGTGTTTGCTTGTGATGTGCTATAGAGTTAAACATGTCTGCACGCAGCTGTGGAGGCAGTAGCTCCAGTCTTCCAGGTACTCCAGGAGGGGCGAATGACCCAGACAACAGTGTCCTCAGATGGGCCATCTCCTTTGAAAACCTCCTGGAGGATCCCTGCGGTGTTCGCTACTTCACAGTGAGTTAAATATTGACTTATTTCCTCCAGAAGTGTTATTTCTGCTTAAACTGAGTGGTTTTCCGCAGGCCTTTTTGATGTCTGAGGTCAGTGCAGAGAACATCTTATTTTGGCAAGCTTGTGAAAAGTTCAGAAAGATCCCAGCTACATCTTTGAATGAGGTGAGTAGTTACATTGAATTCAACTTTGTCTGTCAAAAGTCACAGATTTCTGCTGTGTTCATTAAGACACATTAGTATTTTGTTTATTTTGCAATGCGATACAGTATTTCTCCAAACGTTTGCTTTATTTGGGTTGTAGCTGAAGACAGTGGCCCGCTCTATGTACAACATGTATCTGTCTGAGAGCGCTCCATATTCAGTGAACATTGACGACACAGTCCGGATGAGGAGCAGGACTTACAGCAACCTTTTCCCGAAATGTTTGACAAGGCTCAGGCTCAGGTCTGTTCTCTCACTTCTGTTTAGTTTGGTCTTTAGTACTCATCTGCTCCTTCTCTCATGTAGATTTTTAAACTCATGAAAATGGACAGCTATCGTCGATTTGTACGCTCTCCACTGTACCAGAGCTGCACTTTAAAAAGTGTTGAAGGCAAACCTCTGCCTCCTCTGTCCTCTGAGTCCAATAAAGGGTCTCTCGAGAATATGAACAAGAGCCCCACAGTGACAAGAAGGTTCGACAGTTTACGTCACAGTGACAAATAACATACCTTACCAATTCAAATATCTAATAACCAAGTGTAGCATTTTCCAAACAGAACAGAAAGTCAGACATGAGTGGATTAAGAAGTAAACATCAGCAGAAAAGAGGATCCTGGGGAGGTAGGGTCTTATTTAAAATTTTCCATTCATTTATTTGTCTCTTCCTCTTTTGTTTTTGTTTGTTTTAAACAGAAGTAGAAGCTTCAGCAGCTCATATTTTAGTTTCAAGAAAAGAGTCCCAAATGTCAACAAAGTGCACCAGCAGTGTGGAGCTCGGCTCCCTCTACAGGCAGATTGAAGTAAAAGCATATGTTAATAAAGTGTTCTGTCAATAGCTCCAACTAGTTGAAATGTTTATTTTCTTCAGAACGGGAGGCCTAGCCCTCTTTCCTCAGATGATAGTGGGCGTGGCCGGCTGGGCGTAGAAGGCGGATACTGCTGTGTCTATCTGCCCGACGGTAGTGCCTCTCTGGCCCCGACTCGGCCTGGACTGCCCATCAGAGACATGCTGCTGGGTCTGTGTGAGAAGAGAGGATTCCCACTTAAAGATGTCATCATTTACCTTCACGGCAAAGACAAGGTGATAGTTGTCTGTTTACAACGGCTTGTGTCAACTGTGAACATACTTTTAACACAATGTTTCTGGTTTGTGCAATAGCAGCCTCTGTCTTTGGAGCAGGACTGTGCTGTGCTTCGGGATCAGCAGGTGTCTCTGGAGCTCCGGGTGACGTTTGCGTGAGTCGGCCACTTCCTGTTTTCTTATCTCTCAAAGGCGTCACAACAGCAGCTCTTGGCTTTGACTCTGTTTTAGGAGGAAGTCCTGGCTTGGTGGGCTTCAGTTCAGTGTCATCTACTATAACAAATACTTGATCAGATCAGTGTGTAAATGTGGCTTTTCTGTGCGACAGACAGATATTATCACAGACTCACTTTGTTCATGTTGTTTCAGGCTAGAGATAGCATTCACTGGTAAGACAGTTGGCATAATGGTTAAGTCAAGTAAGACACTGCAGGACGCTCTGTCAGCGGTGCTGCAGAAGCACCACCTCAAATTACATGAAGTGCAGCTCTCAGTGGTTAGTACAAAATGCATCAGAACAGTAAATGATAGATGTATATAATAACACTCAGCTAAAGCTTTTTATTTTTTCTTTTGAAATGGTTTAGGTTGGAAGTGACGCACCTTTAAACATGAACACCAGTGTATTCAAACTGGCAAACAAGACGCTTCGACTGGACAAAGCCAAAGGTCAGGACATGACCTTTTATTTCTGCTAAGTGAATCAGAGCCAATGGACTTTATGTTCTCCCTCCAGCCACACAGACAGACCTATAATTAAAACAACACTTTGACCTGTGCAGTAATAACTTTATACTGAGCCTTTATTGTATTTTGTTTATTGGACAAAGCCAAACTACATTACAGTTAATGCCTCTTTTCTGAGCACTGCCTGTGCTCTTGTGTTTATGTAATTGTCTGGTACAGGAGCTGCCTCATTGATGGCTCCAACTTGCTCTTGGCAAACAGTGAAGAGTCTTTTCACTGTCCACTTAAGTGCTCTGATTTGACTGCATCATGCAAGGCCTGCTCTCCTCTCTCTCTCACTCTCTGACTCTGATTCTCTTTCTTTCTCTTCACTTAAAGCACTGTCTGAGTCCATTTGGTTTGTTGAATACTTTTTTACTTTAGGTTCACTGCACTTCATTTCCAAACCAGAGTCAACTTCACTTTAGATCAGATCTGTAAATCTCAGCTCTCACATATACTGAAGACAAAAGACACAAATAGCTGTTCAAAACTTTTCTATAACATGTACTGACTTCATATCTTTAAACTGAGAAACTGCATTCTTTTGTTTTTCTGTAGGGAAGGATCCGACTATTTCTAAAGGTAGTGACCATGCACCGGTGAGTTTTTAAACACTAAAAGTTGATTTTCTAACAATGTAATGTAATTTCTTCATAGCCGTGATGCATTTCCAGGCTCTAACAGGGACTGAAGTCGAAAAGGTTGTCCGATCACAGTCGCTCAATGAGAGGAATAAGACTCAGCCCAAGCCCAGTAAGAACCCCGACATGGATGGTAGGACGCCCCTCAGATGCATGTGTGGGCCAGGATGCATGCACACAAGGATAACATGCATTTTTGTGATAGGTTGAAATAGCATGCTAAACACCACATACTTTAATAAACAACTTCACACTAAATCCTCTTTTTTGGCTACTAAGCAGTACCACTTTTAGCGCCACATTCACACTCTTTCAGTGCTATAGGACACGATGTTAAAAACATGTATAATTATTCTTTTTAGGGATTTGACCAAGTTTATGACTGTCAACTCTGTGCCTGTCAGAATGAAACAAAACAATCTTCTAAAAATGGGGGTTAGTCTTAGTATCTATTTTTTTAATTCCATCTCAGTATCTAAAAGTCTTTGTATTTAAATTTTTTTATATCTAATACAGCATTAGATATTTGACTAGTAATTTTTTTTCTCAATTGGTCGACTAGTCAAATGATTACTTTTACTGTACTTTGCATTTTAAATTGAATTAAATTCTTACATCCCTAATATCATGGCTCGTTGCAGACCATTGGCCCAGAGGAAAAATCTGGCCCTTAAGAAAATAAAGTTGCATAAGCATGGATTAAAAAATGCTGTGAACATTGCCTCTTCAGTTTCAACACATTGTGACCTTTGCAGGGTTACTGGAGATGTTGACCAGAGCACAGTGCTGCCGAGTGGACGACCAGCGAGGACTTCTAACCAAAGAGCAGCTTGAAGTCCCCCTTTTTCTACAGCTGAACCCGGAGAATGAAGCAGAGACGTCCTCCCAAACCTCTGTTGAAACTCCTTCTGAAATCACCTCTGAAACCTCCTCCGCTCCTCATCCCACAGACGTAGAAAACCTGAATGTAAGCATCCAACAGCAGCAGACACCAAAGACGTGAGAGAAACCGATGTCTGAGCCTGTGTGGGAAATGTGTAAATGGATGGACAAAACTAATTTAGAAGCACTTTTGTTCAGGCATAAGCTCGGATGCAGAAAAGATTCATTTAGAAGCCTTTGAACACTACAAAAGCCAGTGTTAAATCTACTGAAGTCTGTGAAGGGGAATAACATGACATTTCTCCATAATGATTTGGAACTTTTTTTTTTTTAGAAAATTTGGTATTATTTAAGCTCAAACATGTTGCAGAGCCAGGACTTGTTTAAATAGTGTTTGAAATGAATTTTAGTGTGTGCTTTTTAAGACTTTGGAAAACTTGTGTGTATTTAACATTGTATGCCGTGTATCTGCTGATTGTTTCTATTGTGTTTGTATAGTTCTTGATTCATCCTGTTCGCTGTGATGGCTTTTGGACAAACCCTGGCCTGGCCACTGTTTCTGCCTCTCGCATTTAGTGCAACTCCATCTATAAACAAATCCTCGGAAGAGTGACATGAACTGATATTGTGATGAACTTTGAGCTGGAGCTTTTTAAGAAAGGATTAAATGTTTTGGTGGTGTTGACTTTTGAGTCTTTCCCCTTTGTCAGGATTCGGTGTATTATTCACGGAGGTTAGCTTCTCAAATACGTGATGTGGTTTTGCATGTGTCCTGACTGTGGATGACTCATGCGATTAGACTTGTCTGTCACACATACATGAGGGCTAATTCTTATTATCACACATTTTCTGTGCCTTAGCATCACCGTTTGTCGTCAGATTTTGCACAGTGATGGGGGGTGATGAGTGACTCGGATTGGTTCTTTGTGGAAGATTTGTAGCCAATGACTTGCCTCAATTTTCAGAGACCTGTTGCTGTAAAGTATTTCTCTTTTATTCTTATACTCATAATTACATCCTGTATTTGGCAATGAGATTACAAAAAGTGTGATGAGTCACAGGTGACTTGATCTGGATGATGTAAGCAGGATGCACATGGTACGTGACTATGGGAAAGAGGCATCTCATTCACACTCACTGTATCATGTCTGAAGGTGCCTGCTGTTGGGCAGATGAATGCACCTGGCATAGTTCTGGTTGTTGTTTAGAGAAGTGTTGAGATTCGCAGAGCCAAAGAGAAGCTGGCTCTGAGTGCCTGCACACCTGGTGTGTGTGTCTGTGCTGCGTCGGCGGAGCTATGAATGGGCACCGAGGGGTGTGCTCTCAGACAGCATCGCATCGGCAGTGAGATGAGAGCCATCCACTGCTCTGCACGTCTGTACTGAACAAGGAGCAGCAGAGGTGAGTGCAAGAAATACACTGTTGTTTCTTCTGTCCTTTCTTGAATTGTGTAAGACTGCTATCTGATGTCTTTATCTGTGGTTGTTTTTTGTGTCTGTTCTCGGTAAATTAGTCATCAACATGAGTTGACAAAACATTACTCTCAGTAATTTGTACCTGTTATTTTTTGGTCTGCTTGTGTCCTAGTCTTAGCTCTGCAGTGACATTACAGCATGCTGTAGTAACACAGTGATGAAGTGTTATTTATGAGTTCTCCTCACACTGCGCTCTGTCACTGTCTGAGATCATTTCAGAGGAAACCCAGGAGCTACAAAACAAACTCATATGTTAGAGATGTTTTCAGCAGTTAAAGGACAGCATGTCCTAAATATGCTCAGGCTGGTGGTCCAGTAGCACTGTCAGTTCTCAAATGGGACACACATGAGTGAGCTTTGATCTGAGCAGCTGCACAGGAAAACCACAACATTCATATTCTTAGAGGGAGTCCTTCACTGCCTGTGCATGCATGTCCCACTCAGCATGACAGCACCATCAATTATAAGCACATTATGTCCATAGGCAGCAGCAGACATGGCACTTTACCTGTGCTCATTCACCCTCCCTTTTGCTCTGCATGTAACCTGTAATTAAAGCTAATATTCTTAGCAGGCTGTCTCATTAAGCTCAACACAACTCAGGAAATCATGAGGCACTTTGGTCCACTCTCTAGAGAAAGGCATGTGTGACCTCTTAACCCAAATACGATTAGTCTTATGAACAGTAGCTTCAGGCAGGTCTGTCATCACTTGAGCTTGGTTGAATCTTTTATTAAAAGCCATTTGAAAACTGGGGCTGTTATTCACAAAGGTCTGTGAAAGGTCAGCTCAGACATTTAGTGACAGTGCAAAATGTATGTTTACAGCTGCAGTGCAAAACACGGAAGAAAGGTTTATAGGGGACAAACTTTCTGCTCTGGAGTAATTTATATTAAGTATGCTCATTACTTTAAGTTTATTGAAGTAGTCTTTTTAGTTTACAATCAAAATTTTTTTTAAAAAAAAAATTTTTTTTGTTTGTTTGATTTTTTAAATCAAACAAACAAAACCCATTGTTTATTTTGATAAGGCAAATTCAATTTCTTGTTTTGATTAATACAACATACTTTTCATTCAGTTCAGACCCAAGAGGAACTAAATATGTGTTCTCTAGATTTGTCTTGTCCAAAGGACAGAGGCAGGAGCAGGGTTGAGAGGTCTTGGAGGCTAAATATTCAGTTTGCTCATTGTAGCAGAAAGCAGTGCTTTTACAAAGCGTCCCAGTATTGCTCTGTGTGGTAAACTTTTCATATTATGTAACTGCTGGGATGCAGACAAGACAGGAGTTTGGGATGTGCACAATTTATTTACTCATGCCTGACTGAAGGATCCTAAAACTGAAGATAGTCATTCATATGTGACATCTCTGACCTCATCTTCTGATGCTGTGGAGACAGATAGTAGTTACATGTGGGTCAGTTCTCCTGGTCCAGAGAGCCACTCAAGCCTCACTAAACAAAATCCATTCACTAAAGGCTTGATACCTCAGTGCCCCCTCAGCACCGTGCTGCCTGCAGCACAAAGTCCCACTTTATTTATAATTAGACAGTTTTCTTTTGTGCTGAATATTTCCAGCCTAAACATTCTTGTGTGAGGGTGTTCCCTCAAGTCTCTGCTGGGGACAGTCTCCAGCTGTCTCTGTGGGAGTGAGCTCCTGTAGATCTCGTCCCATTCATTCTTTATGAAGCTAAAGCTCGGCTTCCGGTGCAGCGGAGATTGGCCTGGATCAGTGTGGCACACAATCAAAACCTGTCTGTGTTTTGTTCAGTGCAAAAGAGAATTCAACTTCATTTGATCTTCCTCTGCCCAAGAGTGCATGCAGCATCCATGACCTTTTGTGACAAACATTTGTAAAGTCATCTATTATTTAATGTAGCATCATTCTGGACAGATTCAGAGAGGCATTTTTGAATTCTCTCCTAATTTTATTTAATATTTAAAGTGTAAATAAGAACCCCCTCTCAAAATATACTTGCTATGGTTTTCTTTGAAGCTGGGTTGTTGAAAAACCCTAAGTGGAAGTATTGAAGTAAGTAATGAAGTAATGAATGTTATCAGTGGGTTTCAGAATGATGACATTACAGATGATGGTTACGTATCTGACCGTAAGCATCACTTAGGAGTCTCCAGCTGAATTGATCCAAGTTGAAAGTGATCTTTAGTGCTGCACTTTTTTCAACTTCATCTTGCCTTTATTGAATTAATGCCAAGTTCCCAGTAACATTCTCATTTTGACCTTGGATCTCCAGCATAGTTCAAACAGCAGCATCCTTTAGAAATCTAAGGGAGTGCGAGTCAGACATATGGTTACAAATTGACTTGTTTTTCTTTCATTGCGATGATGTAATTGGTTCATGTATGTTTCAGTGTTACAATTAGCACCAAACCCCAGAGGAAGCCACCAAACAGCACAAATCATGTCATAACTGTGCAAACAAGTCCAAGGGGCGCCATCTAGTGCTTAGAACAACTCATAGCAATGCAAATGGCAAAAATAATAATAATAACGGTCTTTTTCATAGGATTCCAAACAACACACATTTACCGAGGATATTCTCTGTTGGGTTGACTACAATATGGAGCAAAAAATGAATGAGGTCAGTGCGAAATGACACATATCTTTGCTTCAGTAGCTCAACTATTAAAAATGTATTATTCTCTCCAGGGACCAAACAGCACTTCTCCTCAAAAGCAGATGAAGAATCGCTCCAAGTCCATAGAGGAGACGCAACAAATGAGGAAGGTAATTCAGCCTGCCATAATACATTCTTTATTAAAAACTCTGCACATTTTAATTATTTCTTTGGGCCTGCAGGGTATTTCCTCACAGAAATCTCTTCCTTGCAGACCAGAACTGGAAAAGGTGAAGGTAAGTTGGCTCAGATGGAGGAGTTGGTGTGCTAAATTTGAAGGCTGCCAGTCGGTGTAATTTTATCTCAGGCAAAGAGCTGAACAAATCCAGTCTAGTTTCTTCACCAATGTGGATGAAAGAAACTAGATTCTGGGCTTCAGCAAGCTTTTTATTGAGCACTGTGCCATTAATCAAAAAATGGGGAGATCGAGATCGAATCATCAATTATTTGGTGGTGGATTTTGAAGCGATAGATCGAAAACTATACTAATGTCTTTTATCAGTAATAATGTGTAGCTTGGATCAAAAGTCAAACTTTGAGGCAGAATATTGATATATAGTTTCAAAAAAAATCTAATAAATGGGACATATTAAAAGTTTTTGTTTTGTTTATGTTCATGAATGGCATTTTTAATTTGTTTTTGAGAAGGCTAAAAAAATCGAATCGAAAGTCAAGATCGATCAATATGAGAAAAAAATTGTGATTATATTTTTTCCGCCCAGCCCTAGTTCCTATTGTTCTTTTTTTATTGTGTCTTTGGGAAAGACACCCAATCTACTGTCAAATACATGTAGTCATGAAAAAAGTGCTGTTCAACTAAATTTGCTGAATAATTGAGTGCCTCATCACCCCTCAAAATTAAAATTTGAAGTATTTTTAACAAATGTAGAAGCCACAGTTTGTGTGTGAGCAAAAGTAAATGAGTGAATAATTGGATGGAACGATTCACTGAAGTCACAATTCGACTTAGTTTTTCATTTTGCAACCACGATTTTCGGTCTTGTTGGATTTTGTTAGTTTATATTAACTTTTTTTTTTGCTTATTACACAAAATAAACCATAATAAATTACATTTAAAACAAAGCCACTGTTGGTTCCCTTGTTATGCTTTCAGTTGTGTAAAATTTTGTGTTTTTCAGGAATAAACCAACACGTATAATTTTGTGTTGCAGGAGTGTCCGTTAGACTCCGACACGCCATCGTCCTCCACTGAGCAGCTGAAGTGATGAACTGTCTGTGTCCTCACCGGTGTAATACAAGTTAATGTGCACACAAGTACATGTACTGTTTAGGTAAATAACACTTTAGAAAACAAATGAAATTACATGTTGTGAGACAATCGCATGTGAACAGCTCAGTAGCCATAAAGACAGTGCTCCTATTTTCTGTGATAATCTGAATGTGTGTTGAAACTTAACTGTCCGGTCAGTCCAATAGTGTGTCTGATACTGGTAATGATTTTGTGAACCTTAATGAAGCATTTTGTGGGTTTCAGGCAAATAATTTCTTCCTGATTTGTATGCTTACGTATGGACCCCTTCCTTGTTCAAAGAATTTATTAGTCTAATTTGAATTGCTTAATTGAGGAGGATTGTTGCTGTGACTTGAAACCCATGAATAGCCTCTTCTGTACCTTTCACTGATGTCAAACACAAATGAGCCAAACTAAACTAGAAAAGCAAAACAAAACATTGTTTTGAAGTTGTATTTTATGTTTTTTAGTCCTTTTTATGTGAAAGAAAGTAGTAGTCACACACATCTAAACGTTAATGCACTGCCCAACAAAGATAATATGAATCTTGAAGGACTTTTTACTTCCATATGGATCACATAAAAAACAAATTAACCTTTGAAACTGATTTTGGACCAGACCAGAACTAAATTCAACTATTCAAAATTAGTTTGTTAAATAGGTAAGTTTCACCATGTAAAATTCAGGGCAGTTGGGGGCAAGAGGCAGTTTTTCTTACTACTTTGCTTTGAAACGGCACAATATTCGTTTTAGCTGCTCTCCATCTGACTGCAAACAACTTTGGGATGTAGAATGCCACACGAAACCAACCTAAATAATGAATTTTGTAGCAAAAAATTGCTGCTAAAATAAAAATGTACTTAACATAATAACATCACAAGGGGGAAGCAAAGATTACACAAACATTTTTAAATTAAGCACAACTTTAGTATGTTTATGAAGAAGTAAAAACATTACAACATGGCTAAAAGAGTTGGTTTTAAGGTGTACGTAACAAGTTGGACTGCACACTTAACTAAAAACACTGCTCTTACTCATGTAAATTTGTAAAATTTAGCAATTTTTTAGCATTCAAATTTGACTTCCTGTTTAAAGATCAACTTAGGAAGTTACCTAGCAACAGTGTTATGTACACAGAGTCAAAACTCCTCTAGCAACAAATAAACAAATAAAAACAAATAAAAACGCCCCGGAACACTAATTTCAGTTCAGAATGTTTATCTAGCAAGAAAATTAGAAAAAAGACAATAACATTCAATATAAAATCTGCTCTGTTGTTGCTTTACAAACTTGTTCTAGATTAATGTAAAACTATTTTTGAGTGAAAATGATAATATAAATCACAAAAGTCGTCCTTACTAAATGTAAATTGAGAAAATGTGTCTGGGATTCTTGTGACTGTATATAAATACATATTATCTAAAAACAAACAAACACCTAATGTATGTAAAAACTCAACCACCATAATATAACATAAGTTGAAGTGATTTAGTTTTGCCAACAAATGAAAAGCTTCTTCAGGACTTAGCTGGAGATTGGATAATGGCGCTAATCTATGTAGACGTCTCAAAATCGTCTACGTAAAACTGACTGCGTAATATTTCAATAAAAACATAAATTGAATTTTTGCAGAGCCTGGCGCTCACATGGGCTAGAACACACGAGTGATTACTACTATTGCGTGCATTGTTCCCTTCAATCTTTCATGCCCCCCTTTTCCTGATTTGATGATTTTTCTAATTTGTTATGTTTGGTTGGTTTTCCTTGCACCTGTTAGTCTCTCTGGAAATCACATTGAAAAGTAGATCTGTTGTATAAACGTGTGTCTTTTATGTCTCTTAAAGTGGGGTTCTTGGGTTGAAAGATGACATATATATTCAAGTTAACAGGCTTCACTGACACTTGTTGTTGACTGCTAGGTGAAAATAAACAAATTGTAACAAGTTTCCCCCCTGTAAAGTCTCTAATTAATAAAACAAAATGAAAAGATAATTTGTCCCACTGTGCTCTTCACAAACACAGCTGTGCACAAACTTCTGCTGCCAAATGTAATTCAAAAAGGCCTAATTATAGTGTGCTTTTTGTACTATTGCATGACAAAGTGTTGTGAGGCTGAAGCGGAGCAAAGAGCAGAGCCTAATTATCCACTCAAGAGCTGCAGGAACAGGTCCACTGTCCACTGTTTTTGGCAAATCCTCATATTTGGAGTTTGTGCCACCTTTACAGGCCAACTTTCTATTGATTTCCCTCCTTTATCACAGAAGTGGTAATCCTGCTATCTTAAATGACAGACTGGAGGCTTATGGGGGTCACTTTATGAGATTATAGGCCACTGAGCGTGATAAAGTGAGAGATAAAGTTTGATTGACAGCCCAGGATTCTAAATCACAACATTTTTCTCCTTAAATGTTTAAGATACACTCTATTATACACCATAAACATGATTTTAAAGGAAACATTTCCTTCCTGTAGGCAGCTCTTAGGGGTAGACTTTTTAGTGTATTAAGTGGTTGTTGTAGTTTTAAACTTTTAGTCTGCCAAAATTTTTATAAATATATATATTTTTTATTTGAACAGAAAATGGGCTAGCTGACAATTTGGGATAGAATCTTGGTTTTAGCATAAAAGCAAACTATGAGAATGGGTTAATGGGTTCCTCATATTTTCACTATTATATACTAATTATTTTACACTCGTAAAATATGTATTATGCATTTTTATTCCATTAGCAAATCCTCTTTAAATACATTCAATATAAGATAAATATATCCAAGTTTTTATTCACTTATACGTCATTTAGGATTTCACAAATTTTTTGGAAAATGAATGTAGCCTATAGATTTTTTAACCACTAGCACTGCTTTTAAACAGATTTTTTCATACAAAGGAGAATCAGGTTTACCATCCTCTGAACAAACCATTAACTCTCATCCTAAAGAGTCACTGAGTGACTCACATGGCTCTTACAAGTTTTATGTTTAATTATTAAATGAAGACGGAATGCAGGAGTCTTTTTTCATAGTTGTATCAAGTCAATAAAACATTCTGTATGGATTCTTGAGCAAGACACACCACTGATTTATTAGAGTATTTCTCAAGTAAGACTGAAGTTATTTCTACTAATAAGTCCAAAGTCTTAACCATCTGATTTATCTAGTGAAGTAAATGTTAGGAGACAAATATAACGTAATGTTTGTCTGATTTAATATTCTATAATTTAGTGCATGCATTGACTCACAAAGGGACTTCACAAACAAAAAGAATAAACATTGCAAAAAATTCTTCTCAGCGTATGACAACTTTTAATAGCTTGGTAAGTAATGTAGCCTACTTAAATAACTGTAACTGTATACCCACCTCTGATAAATATGGACTTTAACTGAACCATTTAGCACTTGCCCAGGATTAACAGCACAGAGTGAATCCAATCTAAAGACGCAGACACCCCTCATCTATTTCTAGATACAAACATGGCTCTACATCACACAAATTTTCCTTCACTCAACCAGTTCGTTTGTAATTTGGCACTGGTCCAATTGCCTGCAGAACAACACATCCATTGTCTCTCCCATGCTCCCCGCTCACATAACACCTCAGTTACGTCTTTGTCCAGATAAAATCCATTAGATGCTCCAGTAAAATGTGGACTCAGCATGTTTATGAGACTGGGTTGGATGCACTGCTGACATGACAGAACTGTAACTTAGATGTTTTTTAATCATTATTAGCCAGTAAACTTCTCAGGACATTGCTTGCTGTGGGAAGCAGCAGTGTGTACGATGTGTGTTGTTGGCCTATTTGTGGTAAGAAGATTTGGTTGGACTCAAAGGCAAAGCAAGACAGATCCTGATCACTGTCAAAATATGTGATGCTCAAGCCAAGAAGATTACGCACAGAGATGTTCGAAATATTTCCACCGTGTTATTTCATGATAGAGTAGGTCATCACATCCCCAGCACGCTTTAAAGTTTCTCTGTTCTCAACTGTGGTGCATGTACAAGTACAACTAGTGGTACACGGGCTGCCTCTGATGATACTCTGCCGAATTTACATACATTTTACTATTTTGAGCTCTAATTTAGTTTGAATAAGAAATCTAATTCAGTTTTGATCTGGTAGTACCCAGATAATATATTAAAAGGTTCTTGATGTAAACATTTCCACTGGTTTAATGTATTGTATTGTTAAAAGTACACCAGGTAACTTTTTGATTGAAAACGTAACTTATATATAAGCATGTTAATGTTGTCTAGATGTCTTTGCAACAAAAGATAAATAATAAATACTGAGCAGGTTTTTATAGTCACAAAAAAGGAACTATTATTTGGCCAAGAGGAGGCCCTCTTTCTGTTTGTATCCATAGAAAAGCTGCTCTTATAGCTCTTTTATGCCACTTTTTTTTTTTAATCATGGCATAAAACATATTTTTGGATAGGGGAGCTTTTCACCTGGGGAAAGTTACACAGTGTCACTTTTATAAACTCTTACATATGTAGAGCTATATTATACCGGTACATAGTTTTGCACAAAATTGATCTAATGGATTAGAAATATAAAAAGTCTGGAATGCAAAACTAATAGCCTTTCATCACTAAAATTTAATTGTAACAAGCAGCAGATTTGAACTCACCTGTTGTTGCGTTTTTGTTTGTACAAAACAATTTTGAACCCCACGTTTTGCTTGAAGTCTGGCTTTTCTGGGTAATTAATAGTGAATGACCAGGAGTAAGTGGCGGGGATTGGTGGTAGGGGAAAACAGGACTTTTCTGATGAGAGAAGAAAGTTACAAACTCAGTAAAGTGGACGTACACATGTTTTCTTTAAAGGTGCATGTGTATTTGACAAATTAATATATAAGCAAATGTTTTAGATGTTTTGTATAATATGAATGTATAATGTGGACTCGCATAGCCACAAAAATGAGCTATTATCTAGCCTGGTGGAGAGCCTCCAATATGTTTACATGTAAAAGATTATGGTTTTCATTTTATGTTTATTTTGAATTGTATTGTTAACTTTTCACACACACTGATCCTTTAATTGTGTCTATTCACAATCAACAGTAAAGTCAATCGTAAATTGAAATGGTGAGTAGTTTGTAGGTGAAACATTACTTATGTGCAGGCTTTTCTGCTGATACACATAGTATAATCCGTTGTATCACAAAAATAGATGCAAACATAAACATTTCTACAGAAAATGTAAATTAACTGATGTGCCTTGTCTCACTCCAACCACTAGAGGTCACTTTCTCCTCGTGCTGTTTCCAGTGCGAAGAGGAAAATGAATTAAGACCATTAATCACATCCAAATAGCTCATTGCCTCTTGGGGCTTGTATCTGGCCCCAAAATCCGCCAAAGCAAACAGCCGAGAGAGAAAGCCTCGTACATCATCCCGCGCAGAACGTGTTCTCCTGACTTTTGCTTTCTTTGCATCATTAGGTTGAGCCTCGCAGTTATTGATTAACAATGAAGGAGTTAGTTAATCATCGAAAATTAAGATGTTCCTGATTCAAGCCACCACAGTGCGCTTAAAAACACATCACACAAATGTTGGGCCATCTTTGATTTTTGGAGAGGGCTCACTACCACTGCAGGGGTGTCAGATAAGGTAAGACAGGTTTAATGAGCAGTAAGTGACTGAAGGTGAAGGATATGAATCGATTACATTAGGGAAGGAAGTTCAGCCTATCTATCATTAGCTATTTTATTATTACTTATATTTAAATGGCAACATTGTATAGCAATAGCAAATCTATTAGGACTACCTATACTGATGTAGTTTAATTTAGTTCATAGCATAACTATAGGCTAAATGACAGACATGAAAAGTGGGAAAAAGCACAATGAGTGATCCACCACCACCTTGTCTTCATGTATTTCTGGAATCTTCCTCTGCCAGATTTGTCTTGTATTATTCAGTTCTGCTCAAAAATGCACGTTTCCTTCTAAAAACTAAATATGGGGCAGAATTGGCGATATTGATAAAAGTAGACATCCCGATAATTTTTTGACATATATCGATTACGATATTCTGACGATATTTTGTCAACCATCGGGAAAATGTTCAAACGTGTCTTTAAATCTATTACTTGAAGTGTGATCATCAAACTAATAAGGCTGTAGTCGACTTAAGATGTTCGTTTTAATGACTGACCAAACGTCTGGCCCAAACTGGACTCACAAGACCACAGGCTTTTTATTTAAATAACTATTTGTAAAAAAAAAAAAAAAAAAAGCTTATAGTAAATTTTGGTCAACAAAGGCCCAAATGAGTGACTAAAATATCACATTTCTACCCTTATTTTTAAGTTCACAATGTAACTTTGCATTGTCAAACAACTCGTATCATTTTTTGCTATTAATGATATACTCGCTATAAAATGTTTGCATGTCTTCAAAACAACAATCATATATCTAAAATTCCTATATTTACACAAAATAGTTTTTCCATCAAGCACTAGGGGAAAAAAGGTCTTAAAATTAAATTTGATTAAATTAGAGTTTGTAACTGATTCAATTAAGTTTTTTACTGAATTAAAATTAGATTTGCACACTGAACAATCATAAAAAATATTGTAATGCAACCCAGTTGTATTGGTTTGATAAAGCTACTGTACTTGAGCTACTGTACTTGAAATAATCATGTAGTTCTATTGACAAATTACATTTTTAGAATTTCCAAAAACAATTGACTTTAGTTAACACGTACTTGAATCAAGATCAAATTTTCGTTTAGTAGTAACACTGACATATTTTTCCCTGAGTAAATGAAATATATTTACACATGTTCCATGACATTGTTCCTAACTGTTGCAGTCAATTTTCTTTTTTTTTTTTTTTTTTTTTTCAGTTTGTGTATGTTTAGGATCCTATAAAGACCAGTTATTGATTAATCAGTTACCAAATTAGTTGACAATTAAATGAATAATCGATTAGTTGTGATTTATCGATTAACTTAACCATCTTGTCTCCATGGAAACTTATTATTTTGTCATACAATCTGAACTTATCTGGCATGTTATCAGTTAAGTTTTCCATTCCTCATAAATACCTTGAAGAACATGCTTTTTGATCACCTCACCAGTCTTCTGACCTTTACTTAGCCTGGTAAAGTTACCTACTTGTCTCAGTGCAGATTAATATGCCTAAAGCTCCTTTCAGTTCATCTAAAATCCTCTTGTTAACACATTCTTTGAGGTGGCACGTGAAACTTTTGTGAGCTGCTGAGACAAAGACATAAAACCAACCAAATCAAAAGCTCCTAATTATAAATATGTGAGTGGAAAGAGATGAAAGCAATCAGCATTGAGCTTATCTGATATTATGAATATGCAAAAGCTCCATTTAAACGCTGACAAATCATCTGTCACTCAATGGCAGCCGCCTCTCCACGTTTCATCCAAGCCCGTATTTCCTCTTCAAGTGAAAGCTAATTGGAGACATTTTGGTGAAGGATAAACAACAGCGAGGATCGTGAACCAAGCAGAAAAGTGGCAGGTAGATAAGATGGAGATTTGAGTTCAGCTGTCTTCCTCCATTGAAACGCACTCCCACTTGTCAGGCGCATGAGGTCGCGCGCATTAGTTCAAACTTGAAGGCTTATGTGAACCTGCTCCGACACACATTTTCACACAGTAATTACAGTTATTTAAACTGCTGCAATTACCGAACGCACTTCTCTTCCTCTCTTTTTACTTTTAAGAGACGCATTAGTGCTCCCTGATGCGCAAATGGTGTCCCCAAAATATACGAAAAAGAAGATTTTTTTGGTACTATCTTTGAATTGTCTGAAAGTCTTTGAGGGTAACTTCTACACACTGCACTGGAGGGTCCGACCTGCAGCTGCTGCCGGAAATCCAAAGAACAACTTGACGTTTTTATCCTTTCTTCAAATAATTATCTGTGGAGAGGCTAAACGATGCTATTAAAGATAAAAAAAAAAAATGCACACTCTGACCCAGAATGAGGACAGGTGCTGATTACATATAATGCGGGGTATCTTTATTCTAGTCTAATAGCTGTGTTGATGGGATTAAATGAGCAGACTTTGGTCTCCTGTTTAGGTCTGCGGGCGGTTGATAAACACATTTATGCTCATAATCACTCCTTCAGATTTTTACCATTCTGTGATTTTAATTACATCTTTTCCTTCGAGCAGCATCTGAGGCAACATGTCATCTCGGGCCATAACTATAGTGACCCCCGCAAGGAGCACAGAGTTCGACTACAAGGGTAATCATTTATATTTGTTCACCGTGATGCGTGGTTGCACACTAAACAGCACTAATTTTGTATCAGCAGTGTCCATTTCATATGAACTAAATGTACTAGTAATTAACACACATTTTTCACAATACATTATTGGAGCAGACATATCTCCAACTATGTGATGGGTGCAACAGCCTATTTGGTGGTGTGTGGCGATTGTTTTGTGCGGGATAAAAATAAATCACTTAATCAAAACAGCTTTTTGAGCAACAGAAATGTTATTGCATCAACCAAAAATGCTTACCTTGTAGACTAGACCTGTGCCAACATTTTTCTGAAAGGCCAGTTTCACATCAGGCAATCTGTGTTTTGCCTGAGGACAGAACAACACCTTCTCCTTAATGGCATCTGGTGTTCCAGTGGTCTCCCATCCAAGTACTGGTCAGGCCCAAATCTGCTTAGTTTCAAACGTCAAGCTTGAGTGTTGGGGAGCACTGATGAGCTGGTATAAACAAAATGAGTAGTATTACAAGTAGTGTAGCTCATGAGCTTCCAGTTACTCTTTCTCCACCACCTTTCAAGACCCGCCCCCTAAAGATTTTGGAATGACACATATTTATTTACATTCACGTTTTACAATTGTATCTAATACATGCCTATCATTACTGCTGAAAGTAGTATCTCACTGATATTTACAGTATGTTTTGTTAAAATAGCTCCTGGGGAGAAAAGTTGAGACCCTTTCAACAGAGCTTTACCAACCCCTGACCTCCATCGGAAAACATGATCAATATCTACAAAGTAAACACAGTAGACCGCTAATGCCCCTGAATGTACATCATGAAACGTATGTAGTTTGAAACATTGCAACTGCAGAAAATTGTGCTTCGTATAGATATATAGAGGTAGACATGTCAAAAATATAGCAACATTTACAAAGTTTTTAGTTGATATTTGACACTTTGTGCTGAAGAGCTGTTTGGTAGTCAGCTTAATTCCTCTGAGGTCACACACAGTTCTTTCTTTCAGGGTTAAAACTGCAGTCTAAGCTGTCTTCGGAGGAGGACAGAGAGTCAGGCATTGGATCCACCCTGGACCTCCCCAGCAGCTTCGAGAGCTACAAGCCACATACCAATCACTTATCCAGCACCTTGTCAGTCACACCAGCAGACAGGCGCCCCCAAGAGACAGGTACTTTGCATTGCGTAGAGAGAGACGCCCCTGTGACTGCGGGGGGGAGATATCTTTGGGGAGAGAGGGACCACATGTTCGTTTGATAACAACATGAACTAAAGGCGCACAGAGCCAGAAGGGGCAGGCCATCTGGGTGTCACATCTGAAGGTCTGGGTGCACAAAACACTGTCTGACTACGTGGGCGTACTCTTAATTTTGGTTAGGGCAAAGATCAGAACAGAAGTGAGAGTAGTTTTATTCAGCGTCTCCACAGTTCTCAAATAATATTCAGTCTGCTGGGATCATTTTGAGATTTGAAGTATACTGCTGGAGTAGTTAAATATTTTAGTAAGTCAGTTTAGCTGGTGTGGAAATTATGCATTCATTTTATTTAATTTACGTGAATGAAATGGTGCGTTTTAATGACCACAAACAAATACAATATAAATAGATTCTTGCAAAAAAACTATTTCCATCTGTTGTCCTCTGGAAGGTAACACAATTACAAAAAACTAAACAATACAGAACATATGACAAAATCAATATTATCTGTTTGTCGCCTTAGAGATGCTTACCTGGAACATTCTGTATAAGACATTTAATATACTATCAACTAATTATTTCATTATGCTTAAAATACCTTGAAAATCATACATTGTTGCTGTAAGTGTGGTCTCCTCTCCAGCTGCTTGGCCTGGTAGAAGTTTAAGGCCATACTTAAAACATTCCAGACAAACACAACAAAATCTACATGGAGATGAGCAAACTTTTGACCTTCTACAGGTTAAAGGAATTCTTGTCTCACTATTACATCTGCAGTATCAAAGCTGTCCAGAGCTCTTAAAAATCTTTCAGTGAATATTGACTAATCATGTATCTGACTCAAACTACACTCACAAGACCACATCTACACGATTCATCAAAAGATACTTAAAAAAAGACAGACTAAACTATTAATTCCAAGGCTGTAAGTCGACTAAGGAAATTCTTGGTTAGGTAAGTAAGGTTAGGATACTTTATTTCCGTAGGAAATTGTCCTCTGCATTTGGTTAGCTAAAGCCATTCCCTATTGATTGATTATTTGCTTAAAAAGGACTGCAGTGTGAATTGAACTGGTAAAACTTCTATGACCATGTATGTGTATTTGATCCAAAACTGAACTCACAGCAGTACTAGTGCACACATTGGAAAAATACTAAAATTTAAAACAAACAAAGGTAAGATTTCCTTCATGTATGTGTCCCAAAAGAATGCATTCATGACTTTTAGGTCATGAAACAAGCTAAAAGTGCTCTTATTTTTCAACAAAAACTAATTGTTTAGCTCAAAATGTGTTTTATCTCAAATCTAGTATTTGTTTTAAGTAACCACTTTTCATATCTAGTACAAGAAGTGAATGGGTTCATTCAAAAACATGAATTTATACAAACAAATTAAATAGCTGACTGGTAGAAATGTTGCTTTACCAGTCCATCATTGATTGACTAAATGACTAAATGTCTAAAGGGTGATGTCCTGGCCTAAATGATTCATTGCTAAATCTTTATCCAACTAATTTCATGCCTTCATCTCTCTGCTGTTGTCCATCTGTATATCAGGAAATATAATCCTAAATGTAGGTTAAATAATCTTTAAAAGATAAATTGACTAAACCACTAAACACTGACTATCCTACTTAATAGATGTAAGCAATATTATATAATATTGTACATAATAAGTACAGCTTCCATCTAAAAAAGACATCTCTGTATTGTACTTTTCCATTTTCAAATAAGTTCAGCTAAACTGTGTTATGAGATCTGACAATCCAAATGCAACTCTTTCCCTCCTTCATCAAAACTCTTTACTTCTCTGTGATTCCAGGGTCTATCTTCATTGAGGTGATCACAGGGATGTTGACTTGTTTTTCTGACAAAAGCTGAAGCCTTCCTTTTGAAGCGTTGCAGCTCTCTCGATGTGTTTACCTCATTGCCGTTTTTCAGCAGGTCTTGCACCAATCTCCGCGGCAACTCCACTTAGCGTCAAGCGGCTTTTAAGTGGACTGGCCAAGATTCCTGTCCTCCTCGGCCTCCTCTTCCTTTTTGTTTGCTCACTGGACACGCTGAGCTCTGCCTTCCAGTTAACGGGGGGTAAGTGCTGCTACCCTGTTGATCAGCCTGGGGTGACTTCAAAAAGATTATGTTCGATTAGAGGAAAGAGACTTATCAAAACATGGATAATTGCTCTTGCTGTTTTGGAGTTGTATCATTTATAAAGGACAAATATGATGTATTCTTGTCTTTTAACGTATGTCTACTGAATCTGATCTTACCTGATATACCAATGCTGCAAAAATACTTAAAAGAAAATACTTTAACTATAACATCCCAAATCTTGGAATTTCTGAACCGTTGTTTTTAAGGCTAAGAGGGGAAAGAATAGTTTCTCACAGACAGAACTACAGCTGTTTCAGTTTGCTAGGTCAATTGACATTATTTGTGTTCTTAAAGTAAAATAGATGAAAAGGACAATATTTAATTAAAGTGACAAAAAATTAGTGCTTCAGTGGGTCGATAAAATGTAAAAAATCTGTAAAAATATATATTATATTTGTGTATTATATTGTGGTTCTGGAGAATAAAAAATACTGACGTTATTTTGGTCAATGCTGCCAGACTATATATATAAAAAATATATCGTCTGGCCTCCGCGTCCCTCTTTATTATTTAGCCAGTCAGGGACACACATCGTGTCTCATATAAAAACCAACATGACTGCTTATGACAAAAATCAATGAGCGAATTAAAAAAAAAATTATGTGAGGTGAGTGAAGTTAGATTTTGGTCTAAATGATAGACGACTAATAAGCTCCTTTATTTCATGTGCGTCAGGCAGATAAACTCATCTGATTGCCTGCAGCGTTGTGGAGTTGACCTGAAACACAGGGTGGTGACCAGACCCACTCTTCACAATTTGATGAAGAGTGGGCTCTGGATCCCAGGCAAATGTTGCCATGCTCACTTAAATGTTCTCTAAGTTAGACCAGACAGGCTGTACTCTTTCTATGGAATGTCATTTGATCTTTGGAAATTTTGCCAAAAACTTACATTTAGCATTTGAGCTTGCAGAATGTGTTCTTGCTCATTAAAAAAACCTACAATCGCAGCTTAATCTGCATTTCCAGTGCCTTCACCTGCGTAAAGGTTAGCTTTTTCTTAAATGGACAGATTGTGACTCATTTGAAAGTTCAGACCCTCTGACAGTCGCTAAGCTGTAGCGTCTGGAAGCTGCACGAGCACTGATAAATGAGAGGTTGCAGGTGCTGGAGCTTATGTAGGGAGCAGAGTCAGTTTTTATGTGCAACTGTATTTAATCATAGAAACTGGTAACCTTCAGTAAGGAGGTCATTTTGCTTTCTAGTATAAATGTCTTGAGAACTAAAACACAACATGTCAACAGTAAATAGCCTGCAATCTTGTATTAAAGCCTCATCTTCAAACTATAAAAATGGCTACCAGACATTTTTTTTGATAACTTATTGAATATGGTCTTATCCACTTTGCTGTCTGATTTTTACTTTATTCATGTGAGCTTTAACCGTGTACTGAAGGATTTCTGAGAGCAAGGAACTAGTTGAACACATTTAAATACTTCAAGTTTTGGGTTATACAAATCAGGTACCTCAATTAAGACCTTTCTAGCTCATCTCTCGCATCTCTCACAGCACTTGTTCCACATGCATGATGGGTGTTTTGTCCACCAGCACAACTTGAAAACAGATAATTAAATATGTATACATGTATTGTAAAATTAAACACTTTGGCCCTGCACAGTCAAACAGCTCTCATCTCAACAAGCATCCACAGACACACATATCTCTTTCTTCTTCTTCATAATAATAATAATAATAATAAAGAAAATTATTAATGTTTAATAAGTAGACTGTGTGCAAAGGTCTAATTTTTGTCCACAAAGTGCAGTTTCTGGGTTGAAAAGAATTTACTAATTGACGAGAAAATAGTGGTAAGATCAATATTTAATACAAACACATTAATATCTTGGTACACCAGAAGGAAATATTATAGTGTAAATGATAATATTTCATATCCTTCACATTTAAGTGTACACATGTTTTAATGCTCCTGTAATCCTGTCTGTGTGTGCGTCTGTGATGTTTTTGAGCAGGGAAAGTAGCTGGAGGCATTTTCCAGGACAATGCAGTGTTGTCCAATCCAGTGGCCGGGCTCGTGGTGGGGATTCTAGTGACAGTGCTGGTGCAGAGCTCGTCGACCTCCACCTCCATCGTGGTCAGTCTAGTGGCCTCAGGCTGTAAGTACAGACAAGATATATGTTAAAGAGAAGAATCTTTAATAGTTATTAAATGGGAAAATGTTAATTTGGCTTCAGCGTGTATGGAAAATCTTCAGTGAAACAAAATAAAACACATCTATCATGAGAGAAATGGAAAAAGACGCCCCGTTGTATCTGTAGAGAACCAAAAACACTGTCTGAAGAGGAGTAAATGCAGTTTGTGGAGCTGGGAATTTGGCTCAAACCCAACCTTCTGTCTTTGACTAAACGATCATCACAACACACTGACACATTATTGCTAACAGCAGTGCTATATTAAATCCAGAAATACATTTAGCCTACATGTAAACAGATAAATTATTAATATTGCCTCCCAGGAAGATTATGTATGTAATTATACATGTACAAAGACAGAAACATGAAAACAGCAACATGTGAACACTTGGAAGATGTGCTTTCTAAAGATAGTTCTTGCATATGCACCAAAATACATGTATGTGCTGCTTTATTATTCATGGTGAAGTTAATGCAGTATATAAAGCTAGATTGGGACAGATCTCATGCTTGTTAAACCTGGGGTACATGACTTTAATTTATTATTTATGTATTTACAGCGCCTTGCAAAAGTATTCAACCCCCTTGAACTTTTCTACATTTTCTCTTATTATGACCACAAAAATCAAACACATTTCACTGAAACTTTGTGTGAAAGACCAACACTTTGAAGTAGAAGGACAGTCATACATGATCTATTTTTTTTTTACAAATTAAAAGCTGAAAAGTAGGCGTGCAATAATATCCACCCCTCTGAGTCGATATTTTCTAGAACCGCCTTTTGCTGCAATTACAGCTCCAAGTCTCTTTGGGTATGTTTCTACCAGCTTTGCACATTTTGAGACTAAAATTTTTGCCCATTCTTCTTTGCAAAATAGTTTCAGCTCAGTCAGATTAGATGGAGTGTGTTTGTGAACAGCAGTTTTCAGATCTTGCCACAGATTCTCGGTTGGATTTAGGTCTGGGCTTTGTCTGGGCCATTCTAAGACCTGAATATGTTTTGTTTTAAACCATCCAATGTAGCCTTGGCTTTATGTTTGGGGTCGTTGTCCTGTTGAAAGTCCGCCCCAGTCTCAAGTGTTTTGCAGACTATGTTCTCTTCCAATATTGCCCTGTATTTCGATCCATCCATCTTCCCATCAACTCTCACCATATTCCCTGTCCCTGCTGAAGAAAAGCATGTCCAGAAAATAATGCTGGCACTTGTATTTTTGAACGTGGGGATGATGTACTTAGAGTCATGAGCAGTGTTAGGTTTCTGCCACACACAGCGTTTTACATTTTGGCCAAAAAGTTCAATTTTGGTCTCATCTGACCAGAGCACCTTCCTCCACATGGTTACTGTGTCCCCCACATGGCTTTGGGCAAAGTGAAAACGGGATTTCTTATGGCTTTCTTTCAGCAATGGCTTTCTTCCATAAAGGCCAGATTTGTATAGTGCACGACTAAAAGTTGTACTGTTGACAGATTCCCCAACCTGAGCTGTAGATCTTTGCAGTTCTCTAGAGTCACCATGGGCCTCTTGGCTACATCTCTGACCAGTTTTCTCCTTGTTCAAACTGTAAGTTTAAGTGTACGGCCTGGTCTTGGTAGGTTTGTAGTTGTGCCATATTCCTTCCATTTATGGAACAGTGCTCTGTGAGATGTTTAGAGCCTTGGAAATCTTTTTATAACCTAATACTGCTTTTTACTTCTTCACAGCTTTATTCCTGACCTGTGTGGTGTGTTCTTTGGTCTTCATGGTGCTGACTGCTCCCCAATACTCTCAAACAAACCTCTGAGGTTTTTAGTAGTAGATTACACACAGGTGGACTATATTCATTTGTTAGGTCAACATTGGAACCTTCTAAAGCCTCTAAAAGCAATGTGTTGCACTCAGAAAAAAGGGGGTTGGATAATTTTGCACGCATACTTTTCAGGTTTTGTTTTGTAAAAAAAAAATAGATCATGTATGACTGTCCTTCTACTTCACAATTGTGTGCAACTTAGTTTTGGTCTTTCACACAAAGTTTCAGTGAAATATGTTTGATTTTTGTGGTCATAATAAGAGAAAATGTAGAAAAGTGCAAGGGGGTTGAATACTTTTGCAAGGCACTGTATGTATTTATTTAGTTAGTTTATTACTTCCTATTACTTACTATTAGTTAGTTAATTACTTCCTGTAATTATCAGCTTTTAGCTGTTGATTTTTTCATAAATTGTAATGTATCTGATGTAAATCTATCAGAGTTAAGAGTCAGATCTGTGAAAAGTCAATCCCACTAAAATGAAATAAATTAAGTATATTTTCATATATCAAGCATTCCACAGTAAACGATAACATCCCCATGGAGACACACCACCCACCTAAAAAGCTCCATAGTGCACCTTTAAACTGTCTGAACCTCACTTAGAGTCAATAACTCCTAAGATAAAAAGTCAGAAACTTCAAAACAGCATTTAAAATTCTAACTTTGTAGTTTACACCCTGAGCAGATGTTTTGGGGTTGTTGCATTCACTCGGGTAAAAATGTGCTTTGCAATTACTTTATTGAGCTGTTGTGCCTCTGGCTTTTTCCAATCCAACTAATGTACCCCTGATGCACCTCGTCTGTGTGTTCAAAATACAAACAGCACTTGTTTTGATAGATCTAAAGACCATAAGACTGCTAGTGGGATTGTGAATGAGTCCTTCTAACACTCTCTACTCTGGCGAAAACCTTTGAAAAGTCTTTTCTCGTCCTAATTTGAACCAAAATTGCCCGTGAATACCTGCTCCAGCTGACTCACCTGAAAGTGTCAACTGTGTGAAGCGTGATGGGTTTAAATGAGAATTACTGCAGTGACGCCGTTTCTCGGACAGGGATCAGTGAGTGGCAGTCAAATCAAGCCTCGGCGCACGTTAAAATATAGAACTACTGTCTCACTACAATTTACGATGCGTGTCAGGCCATTATCGTCCAAGGCTGTAACCTTAGCAGACCTGTTTCAGATTAATGCATGCCCCCTGTCTTTCCTTTTCAATCTGTAATGCTGTAGTGATTGATTTCAGGATGCCAAGACTTTCTCTGAGTTCAAAGGCTGTGATCAAGAGAGTCTTTGCAAAGATTATAGCTAATTATATCCACTAAAAAAAGCAAAAGTGTGAGGTGGACATTTGCATATACTTATTACTGAGCCCATGTCAATCACAGGTCATTAATAAAGGTGTTCTTATACAAAGGCGAGCTGCGTAGTTTAAAATAAAGAATGAATATTGCATAGCCTTTGATCACCATCATTGCATTTGCTCATTAATATAATTTACATAATGTATTACTGTTCACAGATGCTATTAACCTAATTCCAGTGTTGACTTTGAATGCACTCAGATATGTGACTAAAATCCTAATGCGACACTTGAAGAGGTGAAGTGTGCTTGCATGTGTGCAGTGCTGGAGGTGAGGCTGGCTGTTCCGATTATCATGGGAACCAATATTGGGACTTCAGTCACGAACACCATTGTGGCCATGATGCAAGCAGCGGAGAGGAGCGAGTTTGAGAGGTAAACGCAGCAGGTGCTACAGGGCTAAAGGGAGACAAGCATTACCATTAGTGAAATCCAAAAATAAATGTACAAGAAGTGTGGCAATGTTAAAAATGTCAAATGTTGAGTGGCTAAGAGAAAACATGCTGGAAAACATGCTGCTCCTTCTCTCGTCTGCCTCATCCTGAGTGCAAATTGATATGGCTGTGATAATAATGGCACTTATCTCCACAGTGCTCACACCGGTCACCTCTTGGCATAAAATACTTGCAGGTGGCAACATTACTTAAAAGGAAAAATAAGTTTGCTTTATAGATCATGACACACAGTTCGTTAGTGGTGCAAAAATGTTGAATCTTGATAAGCAGCAGACACAAGGTGAGGACAGTGATGTGTTGCAGGGCATTTGCGGGTGCAACTATTCACGACTGCTTTAACTGGCTCTCTGTGCTGGTGCTACTGCCTCTGGAGGTGCTCAGCGGGGTCATGACGCAGATGTCCCATTGGGTGGTCACCAGTTTCAGCCTCCACACGGGACAGGATGCACCCGAGCTTCTGAAAGTCATCACAGAACCAGTCACTAAGCTCATCATACAGGTAAATGAGGCTGAGAGCAAAACCCAGTCTAGGAACTACCACACCTGCCCCATCTGCTTCACCTTCAGCGCGGCCTATCAGCACTCAGCCTGTTTGATTTAACACAGCTGTCACTTTGTCATTCAGCTCCCACAGCCCTCCTCCACCCTAGCACAATCTTTGCTCTAAGCTCCGTCTTTGCAGAAAGTTTTTAGTTTTTCTTTTCCCATGATCAGGTCTAGTCTTTGTTGTGAAGATTTATATTAAATCCTGCTCCAACAACTTTTTAGAAGCCAGCAGGAGTTGAAGCTAGTCAGTATGCCAACAGGAACTCATGCCTAAAATATAGATATGCACTTGCTGGGTTTTAGGAAACAAAATGCTTTATTACACGGGGCACTGTTCCCCGAATACTTTGTTAGTATATCAGTACTGATGCAACACTGACTTTAAGTTATTTAGTGAATAAACAAAAAAGACAGACATGAAACTAGCTACAGAGAGACTTTAAGAAGTCAACAAGCTGCATATTTCTCCAAACAAGCCATTAACTGGATAAAATCATATCTTACCAATAGAAAAACATGTGTGGTGGTCAACCGGTGTCAAATCGCCTTATCGAGAGTGCACTGTGGGAGTTCCACAAGGATCTATACTTGGACCAGTCTTGTTCTAATTATACATTAATGACCTGCCAGAGGTGTGCAAAAAACATTCACATACAAAATGTATGCTGATGATGCCAGTAATATTTACACCTGCAAAAACTTCACAAGAAGCTGGCCGCATCCTCACATCAGCAATGATCCAAGTCCAAGACTGGCTCTCAAAATCATGTCTTCTTTTAAATACCAAAAAGACTGTGTGGTATGATGTTCTCTAAGCAACAAAACAAATGTTCTGTCTGTTAAAGGCTCTAAGATCTGGAACAGTGTACCCCTCACTGTAAGAGAAAGTCCTACATATAACACATTTAAAAATCAACTGAAAACTTGGGCTTAAATCCAACCAACATTGCACACACTATTAAAGATCTAACTCTGCTGTTGGCTTATGTATGTCTGCCTCTTTGCGACTTGAACCTGCTTCTGTAAATTTATCTTGTTATATGTATGTAACTTTGTATTGTCTTAGTTTATTTAGATACTGTAATTTGTTTTTAAAACTATGCATAGACTGTATTTTTATAATGAGAACTTTTACCGTTTCTATTAGCTTAGTTGAGCCTTTATATTGTGTTGTTTCTGGCAAACAAACACCTTGCCCAGGACTAAGTTGAAATTTAGCTTTGCAGCTAAACTGCACATTTACAGAAAGTTCATTAAGTCACTGTCCTGTTCAAATAAATAAATAAATAAAAAAATAAAAATGTTTGTGACTGCAAAAATCTTCCAATTGGCTGAGAATTTAGTCGGTTCCCTACAGACGCCTCCGAATGGTGCGGCATCTGGAGAGTAGAATAAGACAAAAAACGAAATCTCACTCCCTTCTTCTCCCTCTTTACATGCACACACACACACACACACATACTGTTAAAAGTTTGTTTTACAGACTCAACATTTACAGAATTTTAAGCTATAAAGTTCCTTTGGACTGAAAACAAGCCCATGAGGGCTTATGGAGAACATATGGCAGCAGGTTTGCCTCTGTTGTGTCTTTAAACTAAAAAAATTTTCAATTTTCAAAAAGCCTGTGAACCAACTAAATAACTGGGTAACTAGCTATATTTGTGCTCAGTCAAGACTGTGTTTACTAATGCTGGTGTTTCATTTCAGCTGGACAAATGTGTGATCACAGGAATCGCTCTGGGCAATGAGGACATGAGGAACCGAAGTTTGGTGAAGCGACTGTGCCAAGCTGACCCTGTTAGGGTAATGCCTCTCCTAGTTTAATAGAAACACTGTGAAATTTGGGTTTATTTCACACATACTACATTTCTTCCCTTGCAGCCCACCTCAAATGCCAGCCTTGAATCTTGTAATCCTTATTACAATTCAGACGTTGGCAATGAGCTCCAAATGCATAAGTGTGAGTTTCAGTTACGTTTCCATACCCACCCACACCTATCTGCACAAACAACGCACTTTTACTCAGCTCCCACCTCGCTGTTTATGTTATATATTTTCTTTTGCTGCCTTTCCTGCAGGTAGGCACATGTTTGCTTCCACACAGCTGTCAGACCTCACCATAGGCCTTGTTCTTCTGGCTCTCTCTCTGGCTGTCCTCTGCACCTGTCTGCTGCTTCTGGTCAAACTACTCAACTCACTCCTCCAAGGACAAGTGGCAAAAATCATCCACAAAGTCATAAACACAGGTAAGTGTCTTGAAGGGACATTTTGACTTCTTTTGGGAGTGAGATACTTTTAAATTCAGAATAAGCTCTGACAGGACTGACAGGACTTAGCTTTGGGCTCTGTGGGTTGCAATAATATACTGTGCGTGGACATGGTCTCTTACATTTGAGGTCCAAGTTGAGGATGGGATTCTTTTGGGATACTGGGATACTTGGGATAAAAATAATATGGGATTTTTTGCTGCATTGGGTATCGATTCTGGTTGAGGCTTAATTTGGATAGAACTGACTGATGTCTATCCATGTTCAAAATGTTTTATTCAAAGATTCAAGTTTCAAAAGCTTGAAAATGATCTTTGACGTGTTTCAGAATTACGTACATCCATACATCAACCAAAAAAGACTAATAAATAGAAATATATGCCATGATTATTTCTTAAGTGCACTAGCAGTGGGAACAAATTTGTATTTTTAGCCCCTTGATATCCTATACCGTCATTCTGATCGGTTCAAAAGCTTGGCTCAAAGGATAGGAAGTGTCACCTATGATGCATTAGCCTTCTTTTCAGTTGCTTGACTTTTGTTTGCTTGCTTGGTGCTTCTGGAGAGTTTATTTTTATCTTTTACAAAAGTGACTGTGAACCAGGAGATGACTGATTCAGTCATGGATTTGTAGACAGTTGTTAAAATGACCTGAAAGTTTCCTCAGCAGGAACAGCCGTCGCTTCTTGTAAATAGCATCAGTCTGCTGGCTGAACGACATGTGCCCGTCCAACAAGATTCTGAGATATTTGAAGGCATCCACCTGTTCTATTTCCTGTCCATTCATGTTGAGAGACTCAAGCAGATGCTTAGAGGCAGTTTTTAGTCAGTTGTTACTTACTTGATAAATAACAACCACATAGCACAACTTGATCCATTACTCATTGATAAAAACTGTATTTTAAGGAGAAATTAAAAAATTTCATTTGCTACAATATTGATTGATATTGGGCACCGGATAGGGCTGCACTCATTGTATCGGTATCAGGATATATCGTGACAAGCTTGTTGGCAATACACTTATACATACAAGGTGGTATTTCAGGATACGTATCGGAATACATATCGGAATACTTAAACTCATAAATTTTACACTTCTGAACCTGGACCGATGCTTTAAGGCTGAAACTATTGAGCTGAAAAATGACTTATTCATAGAACATTTGTATGGAACATGTAAAAGCAGTGTGAAAACACAATGCTTCTGCATTTTGTTATTTTGGATAATCAAAGTTAATTTCTGAACAATGATTTTAAGGAGTCCTGCACTCAAAACAGGCTGAAATCATTTTTACAGGTACATTCTCATTTTGGTTTTATTGAAGGAATTGTACTTGGATAAACATGTATCAGGATACATATTGTATCGGAAGGCTCTTGGCCAATACTCAGCTCAAGCACCGGACGATATTTAAATTCAAATCCGAATTATTGATTGTCCATGTCACCCTTAGAAATAAGACATCAAATTATTCATGACTGACAACAATCTAGTGGTTTACAGTCAGGAGAATCTGTTGTTGGTTAAGTTTGTTGAACTAATCTGTTTGTCTAGTTTTGTTTATTAATCTAGTCTAAGTCTACTGAAATTCATCTAAGTAAACAAACAAACAAACAAACAAACAAAAAAAACAAAACATAGAGACAAACAAAAGAAACTAAAACTGTTCTCCTGACCATAAAACTATATCTCTATGAGTTGTGCAGCAACTGACACAGCAAAACTTACTTCTGTCCATTGTCTTTAGAAGTTTTTGTTCCCTTCTCGTGCGGATGGTGCTTCCATCAGTGCAGCCAGACACAAGCATAGACTCACTGCTCAGGCATGGTTTTCTCATTTACAGAATGTAATATAATCCCAAACTAATGGCTCCCAAGCTGCAAAACTGTAATTGGTTGGCTGGCCACTGCTCATTACAGAAGCTGCACACTTCTCAATAAGAGATGCAACACTTATTTACTACAATAATTATGCACATCTATACAGCAACCACATATGCACTTTCTGTTTCTGTTCATTAGTAAGTCATTAAGAAGGACTGTAAACCAATAAGACATCACATTTTTATTTAAACTTAAGAAATAACAAAAGGGTTTATTTGATCTATATTTCAAATTTCTCTCTTGAAAATTGACCCAGAACTTAGAATAAGTTAGAATAAGTAAATTGTATGAGTAACAGTGATTGAGGCTTTACCCTCCATTACAGACTGCTGTTTTATCATCATAGCAACACTTTATCAGGATATAAGAGGAAGAACATGCGAAATACTGTTGTGCTGGCATTTGTCAATAAAAAAATAATGAATATGTGTTGAATGTTTACATGCTATAAGTGCCCTACATGAGTTTGTATGTTTGCAGTCTGGTTATCTGCACTTTACAACTACAATAATACTATTTATTGTTTTATTATCAGGAAGACAGGTGAATGCATCATTGTAATTTTGTTGATAGTAACAATAACTGTTAATGCTTGAATCTTGGTCAGTTTGGTCGTACAAAAAACATTAATGCAAATGTTCCTGTTTTCAGATTTGCCTGATCCATTTGGTTGGCTCACTGGATATGTGGCCATGTTTGTAGGCGCGGCGGTCACTTTTGTAGTTCAAAGTAGCTCTGTCTTCACCTCTGCCATTACTCCCCTCATAGGTACGTACAATGGCATTCATATATTTATAACATTTACAACCAGGGTGTTTTAGCTCTAAAGCCATGAAGGACCAATAGAACATGTGTTGTAATTAACTTGATGCTGTGTCAGTGGCTAAAAACTCTGCTGATCGGTTTACACGAGGATCTGTTTGGGTACATTATCAGAAAACAAACATGTTTTATTCAGCAGTTGTAAAAAGGGATTTATTTAATAAGGTAACTGAAATTATAATTAAAATGTGATCAAACTCAATGGTGCAGTATTTGTTTTGGCTTTCAGACAAATAATATTGCTTTGTGGGTATTAAATAGCTAATTACACCCTTATTATTTCATAATTAGTAGAGACAATTTTGTGGCATGAGAGATTATGTTTAAAATGGACCTCATGTTTTAATCTAAGCTGTTATACAACTGTCCTAAAAGTAAACCATGTAAATTGAATAAAACGCCGTGGGCTTTAATAGTGTTTGCACTGCTTTCATAAAAATGACAGAGAATGTGTACTGCTGCTGAATGTGTAATAATCTCAACAATGATCATTAAGACTCATTTCAAAGTTCAGTCCTGATACAAAAGGATCAGCATAAGCATATATTAATATTTAGGACCTGCGCTTCACACCAGTGACCCTAAGAAGTAGAAAATCTTTATCGAATGACGTGTTACGTGAACCCACTTCAAATGTAATCCTTTTGTCTCAGAACAAAGCAGTGGAGCCTTTCAGCTGAAAAGATCTAGTGCTGCAAACTAATGTGTGCACAGATTTTGAATGCTAATGTTTAAGAAGCATAACTAGAAAACTCAGACAGCTCAAAATAAAAACACTTTTGCCTAAATCTATTTAGCAGAGCAGGGTATTAAAGAAAGAAGTTGATAAATTTATTGAAATTAAGGGTCCTAGGGGTCTTAATCACAGTTTTATTGGTATTACTTTTGGGGATTGTTAGAGTTTTATTCTGATAACACTGTAATCATTGGGTATGGTTAGTTAACGTTGTTCTTTAGCCTAAAGGTTAGCATTAGCCATAATGTTTACATACGAGTTGAAAATTATGTTGGAGCGCTCTGAACTGGGAAGTAGTATTTTTCAACTAGGAAAAGTGAAAATTACAGGAAGTAATCTGAGTTCTAAAACAGAATCCCTCCACATGTGTCGTCAAAAATCGCCAAGACAATTTACAGACAACTGACACAGTGTTGTCGGGGTTTAACAATCATTTAACACATTTTAATTGTTAAAAAATATTAGAATTTGTCAAATCATAAAATCTGTGTCATGGGTTTTGGCTCAAATTTACATTTATTTGCTGGACAGAATACAACTACAAACTTCTTAAAAAACAGTTAATCCAAGTGAAAACAAGCAAATTGTTTGGTGAAATCTTAAATATAATCATGTTCACTGTGTTTTACTGAAAAAAAAAAAAAAAAAAGATCTAACCTGTCATATGCTCATGGCACATTTCACTTGAGGCTCCTGTTTATACATTTCCGAAGTAAAGACAGAATCACAGGCAAAACACCTTAAACAGCAAAATACATATCAAAAGTTCTTGGTGTTCTTGTTTTGAGTATGTTTTGACTGCCTTAAAATAAAAATTGCCAATGGAACAAGCATAAAACAACTTGTATTACGTAAGATAAAAAAAAAACATCAAGCTTATTTCAACTCTAAATTAGAAGAAAATGCTGATACACACAACTTATTGCTTTAGTGACAAATCTTATTGTCCAAATAAAGTAAAACTACAATAAAAGCTGCTTATTTCAATCACTTTTTGACTTAGTAAGAATGTTATTTGTGCCGCAGCAGTGTATTGGCTCTGAGACAGTTGTATCTTCTCTCTCAAAGGGACACTTTTAATGTAAATGTTAAGTTCCCTTGTCTGTGTTTATAATGTATGTGTGTAGGTGTAGCCAGGTACTGCTCCGTCAAAAGGCTTTAGCTCTGGTTTGTTTATGTCTTTAGGGCCGCTGTGGCGTTTATTGCCTCACTAAAGTGTCTTCCGAGATTAGCAGTTGCAATCTTTCATGCGTTAGGTCACACAAATATAAGTAACGGCGTGTAAGTTTTAAGAAGTTCTCTACAGCAGTGTCCTGACTTGACTGACAACAGTGAAATAATGCACTGTATGAAACACCTCGTAAAAGGGGCAGAGAATGGCTCATAAATCGAACATTTCAAGGCTTTTCTCTGTGCGCCTGAAAAATAAGTTATTGCTCTATAGCCCCTAAACAGACATTTAATATAATAAATCATTAGTTCTGCTTTGACAAACTGTTTTGGGTCCATTATTAAAAGCATGAAGACCCAATCAATTCTGTTTGCAATCTACCATATACCTACAAATTGCTTTCTGACTAATAAGTAATTGCGCACTCAAAGAGGGGCATATTTTTGTTATTATTAATTGAAGTTTGTGATGTTATTGTTATACCACAGCGTAACCATTATTTTTGCTGAAGGGTTCAACAGTGAGAAATATGCATCGTGAGTTTTTCATTTTCAGATGGAATAATTAAGCAGCCTTAGGGCCCCAGCACACGAAGGAGACTTTATAATCACCGCCTGGGCTTCTTTCAATAAAGTATTAATCATTATAAAACCATACTTCCCCCATTTAAACATTGGAATTAAAGTCAGGGAAATGTATTAATTTTAAATGTATTTTTCTCACAGGCTTTAGTGATTAGGTATAACATTAGTACAACTGACAATTGAAATATGCAAAGTCTTCTTTACAGTGGCACTGACTCTGTTTTGATGGATCTCAGGGTGATTTATTTTCACCAAAGGTGTATAGAGCAGCTGAAAAGAAAGTTTCTTAATAATATTATTACTCATGAAAAAGTACAAGTAGAGTGGCATATGTGGAGAAATATAAACACAAATGATTTCATGTCTTGAGGTTATGCAGATGGCATCACAGCATTCGAAATGTTAGAACTGAGTGGCAAGAAATGAAGTCAGTGTAGAGAAAGAACATTTTCTCCTGTAAGAACTCAAAATACAGCAGAAACAGAAAAAATACACTGCAGTCTGATAACAAATTCACCCTCCACAACTCTGCTGAGTACTGGGTTTGTAGCTTACAAGTAAAAGAGAAAATCAGGTAAACAGTGGCAAAAAAGCAGATAAACACAAACAAACAAACAAACAAATTTAGCTTCTATGTAAAAAAAAAAAAAAAAAAAGCTACAAAATGGAAACATTTAAAAAGTTTAGTTTTCAATAAGAGATTAAAGATGATAATTTGCACTTACCATTTCTGAGATTTCAAATTAAATCCTCAAGTACAGTAGGCCTAATACATTAAAAATAATACTTCACACAAAAACATTAACACATATTTTGACATTAGGGCTGGCCAATCTGAGAAAAAAAATAATCACGATTTTATCCTTCATTTTATCAATCTAAATTTTCAATTCAATTTTGCTTAGTCTTTTCAAAAACAAAATCAAAACTGCTTTTTGGCAAGACAAGGCAAGGCAAATGTATTTGTTTAGCACAATTCATACACAAAGCAATTCAAAGTGCTTTACAAGGCAGGAAAATGCATCAAGTTACAATACAACATTATTTTTTAGTAATAGTTTTAGTAACATAAAGAAACGTTTCATAGAAAAATAATCTAGCATAGAAAATATCAATATTCTGCCTAAAATAGCTAACTACGGCTTAAGAATCTCTTTTTACAGAGTGCAAAGTGAAGCTGGAGAAGACCACTCAGAATGCTACTTTTGGTCGCTGATAAGAACTAAAGTTTATTATGCAGTTCAGACATGACACAGTGATCTGATTTTTTATAAAGTTCTGCATGTACACTATATCTTTTAGGGGACATACAGTAGTTCACTATTGTACAACTAAAAAGTTAGGCAGTAGACCTTTAATAACCAGCTCTTTAGAATTCTTCTTTCTCTTTATCACACTATAGATTTACACAAATCGAAATAGAGCACTGTTACATTACATTTGTTTTTAATTCAAGTAGGAGTAAAAATTACTTTAAATGCAATCTTATGAAAAAGTTACTCAAGCCCATGAAACGTCAGTACTACCTGCCTCTTATTTAGCCCTGGACTAATAAACAGGTAGTGATTTTGTTTTTCCATTGGTGTAAACATTTCTTCTTAGGGGTTGGTGTGATTGGTTTGGAGCGGGCCTATCCACTCACTCTCGGCGCCAACATTGGCACCACAACCACAGCTCTGCTCGCGGCTTTGGCCAGTCCTGGGAACAAGCTCGCCGCGGCCTTACAGGTGAACACAACTTTCATCATTATTTGAATACAGAAATATGAAAACACTTGGGCCTCTTTAGCTCTTGTCTCCTTTGAGGCGAGAATTTTCATGAATATATTTTACACTTATTTTCTGCTAAGTGAAGAAGATTAACGCACATTCAGGAGAACAACAGGGAAATCAGAAAGCTTAGGTACATTTCAAATTAGCGTATAAATCTGCTGAGACTTGTTGACAGGTTGCGCACGTATGCTATTGTTTACAATCCACTGACATAAACATTGATATGAGTTCTGTCCTCTCGAGAATTATTTCATAATCTCTCTGTATTTTCTCCGCAGATTGCATTGTGTCACCTTTTCTTCAACGTGTTTGGAATAATCCTGTGGTATCCCATCGCCTGCATGCGCCTCCCCATAAGAATGGCTCGAGTTCTTGGCCAGCGCACTGCCAAATACCGCTGGTTTGCTATCCTGTACCTCCTGCTGTTCTTCCTGGTGCTACCCTCTCTCGTTCTTGGGCTGTCCTTGGCCGGCTGGCGGGTGATGGTTGGCGTGGGGGCTCCCTTTTTGAGCGTAACGGTATGCATTACTTTGATCAACGTCATGCAGAGTCATAGTCCGAGGCATCTTCCCAGCATGCTCCAGAACTGGGACTTCTTGCCTCCTTGGATGCGCTCTTTTAAACCACTTGACAGACTTATCACCAGGGCAACCGTGTGCTGCCGCGACCTGGCCCGAGATGGCGATTTTGGAGCAGACGACAAGGAGGTGTGTGTCCCTAGCAATGCCACATCTGACGACCAAAAGACTGAGCGAGTTAATAGAGAGGTACACCTGGCATATGACAACCCCATCCTGCATTATTTAGATGAGAGCCCCGCAGCTGTGCCAGTCCTCAAACTAAAAGGCTTGGAGAGATGCAACAGTACTCCATTATAGCGCTTTCACGGCAACAAACTTTAGAGAAATCCCCTTAATTGCATTCATTTGGAAGCCGTTTCGGAGGGCTTCACGTAATATCTCTCCAAACAGGTGCACCTCGTCAGTGTCAGATTTAAGTGTGACTGAAAGTGCTGCTCTGTCTAAAGCCTGGAGCATCTGTGGTAAAACCCTGACAAGGCCATTTCTTTAACATCAGCAAAAATATACAGCTGATATTAGCATTTTTATTGGACACTGAGGATACCTTAAACGCACAATCGCTTTTGTTTTGGGTGAAAAGCGTGAAAAGCTTACACAACAACATGTAAATTATATTTTGTAGCTTTGTAAAAATAAACCAAATCCAACTAAATCGCAGGCATTTTGCAGCTTTGGCATTCGAGATTACGATCACAAATTATTACTCTGAAAACATTGTTCATGCAAAAACATGCACTTTTACGCTCTTTCTGCCAGGCTTGATTAAAGTGGGTGATTAAAAGATTACCAAGTTATCTTTTCATTATCTTTTCCGAGACCAAAGCTATTAACTAAACAACAAAAATGTCTTTCAAATCTTTTTGCAGGTTTCAGCAAAAGTGCTATAGAAGTTATGCACAGACATTTTTTATTTTTTTATGATCCTGAACATTCTAAAAACACATGATGAAATGTGATTAAAGCTTCAGCTTGCTTGTTTGCTAACAGCAGTTGGAAATTTTTTAAATGTTCTTTATTTTTTTTTTTCAGTCAAGTTGAATTTGTGTAGAACTCAATTCAGAGAGACGCACATATCATCTGGCCAGATTAACACATAACAACAAAGACAGAAAGAATAAGTGAGAGAAAGTAAAATATGAGAGCATGACTTCTTATGACTTCAACATGTTATTGTTTAAAGGAAAAATGTTATGGTATATATTGTGTCAGTGAATCCCATTTAGCTCTGTGTTTTTCAAAGTGGACTTACAACATTTTTGCTCATCAAACAGACTAAAAAACATCTTTTTGAGGCTTAGAAAGATCATGAGTTGAACTGTGTGATTCTGAAGTGAAAAACGTAAGTGCTGCTGTTGTTTTTCTGCTTTTCTACTACTGTTTACCTGATTTTCTCTTTTTACATGTCACGTACAAACTCAATGTTTAGCAGTAGTTGTGGTTGTTTATATTTTCTATCATTCTTTTGCCGATTTTTTCTCAATTTTAATAATGCTTTGAGTGCTTACAGAAGAATTTGTAATTTGTCTTCTTTGACTCACATTCTATTTTGCCACTCACTCCTGACTTTTAGCTTGCTATGATGTCATCTGCATAACCTCTATACCTGATTTCTGGTTTCCTAAAATCGTCATAATTTGTACATTGATGCATTTGTCGAAGTCCTTACCTGGTCTTTCATCAAGGACAAAGTGTTGACTTGCTGCAGATAAATCCCTCCCACTAACAGGTGCTGGGGGGCTGGATAATTTGTCTTCATTTACCTTATCAGAGGTCATAATTATTTGCCTGAATGGTGCTCAGTGGAATAAAGATTCCAGTTAAAATCCAAATATGAGCAATACATTTAATATAATAATTATAATCATCATCATACCTTCCGTCTCTCTTCAGAAGTCATTAAATAGTCATTAAGTAGACGCAGTCAATAGGAGTGAGATCATATATAGCTTTAGTTTTTCTGCTTTAATCCAGTGTGGGTGACGTTTTGTTTAGTCAGAAAGAGACAGACAGAAACAAGGCCATGCAGTGCTGCCATTAGCCTGAAGTCTGAAGATAAAACCTCCTGAAAGTGAATGCACATTGGATCAGTTTGCTCAGATACTCTGCATGGTTATATAAGCTCAAGTGGGCGATGCAGCCACTCAAAAACAGCACAAGCTTTCAAAAGGCAATTTCTTGGTGATTTTTGGCTTGCAATCACGCTTTGCAGTGAGAAGGTTGTGGGTTTGATCCAGACCTGCCTCGGTCTTTCTGTTCCCCTGATATCGGATTTCACTTGAGTAAACAATTCATCAATTTATCACAATTTGGCAATGAATGGAATAACTATAACTAATGAGTATTGAATAAACACTTTTTTTCTTCTTTTTTTTTTTTTCATTTTAATTAGTTTTTTCCCTACAAAAGTAAATAGCATTTGTTCAAGGCAAAAATATGTTATAGTACTTTATGTAGCATTTGGCCAACAGACATTAGCATATTGACATGATTTAAGTCTAGTAGTAGTCTAATAGAGAAAATCACATTTGCTGTAAATTGTTCAAATGAAATATTTTAGCAGCTTAAAGTAATTAAGTGTGTAAGTAGGTAAGCTTAATTTTTTATATCTCTTTTTTATTTTTTTTTGCGGGGAGTCGATACCCGGGCTGAACTCGAGTCTCGCTGTGAGGCAATTAGTGCTCTCCGCTCTGCCACTGTGCCACAATGTGGACACAAACTCCAAAATGTGGCATGTGTTTTGAGGAGTCCAGCTAAGCAGTCATTACTTCAAGATGACACTAGATAAAATAAATGTTATTGAAAATTGTATTTATTTTTATTTATTTTTTTGTTATTATTATTTTTATTTTTTAAGCATTTTTCCTAATTGATATGTCTTTAGCTTCATATTGTAAATCTCACATGCTGATTATCTTCTCATGATTTAAACAACAAATCCATTAATCCAAAGAATCAAACGACAAAAAATGTGTCAGTTAAATACTTCTTAACCCTTGTTAGTCCCTCAAAAAGGCTCATTAAGTTAAATCCTCCAGCTACAGTTTTGACTCAAGTTCTGGAGATGACTCCCTGAACGTTGCACTGTTTCTGATTGGTCGCCCCAGCAACACTGAAAGCAGAGAATGACATTGTCACAATCCTAAAAATTGAAACTCAATTTCAATACTAAGAAATAGACTCACTGCTCAGTACTGATCTTCATACAACAATGAGTGTTTTTGTCAAGGTTTTAGACAAAAGCACAAAATAAAAACTCTGTGTTCTTGTAATTCTGATAAAAAAGATCATTGTAAAACTGTTCTTCTTGTGTTAAAATTATTATCTTTAGTATCAGTACTTTCTCAGATGAGTATACTGTATAGTTTTATTATGGTTTACTATATGGTTTTCGACTTTCACTATCTGCATTTCAAATCCACAAGACAAATTTAAAGTATTAAGTAGTATCTTAAGGCTTTAGATAGTAAACTAATGTAAATATCTGCATAAACAGCAAGACTCTCGGTTAATGTTGCAAGAGCTGTCAGAAGTACTTGTGCGTAATGGAGTTTGAATCTAACCTGTCATTGCTACTTTGCTTGTTCAAAGACAACGCTGCTTACACTAAAGATAATATTTGTTTCAGCAGTCTGTCTCATCATGGCGCTCTGATCCTGTCAAGCAAATGAGATGCTGGTTTCCTCACACGTTAGTTCGGGCATAAATTGCATCATATTGCGGGGTCTATTGTGAACCCTGGAGGCGTTTGAAATCAGGGAAGAAGGAGATGAAATTCTGCCATAGACTAGAATTTCTGTGTTCTCTTAACAGTGGGAGTCAGAGAAGCTGCCGTATGGTGTTGGTCCGGTGCAGGTTTTGTTTTGGCAAAAGCAGAGTTCACGTTGATTTACAACATGGATCTGAAGCTGTCCGCGGTTACCTGCTGAAAACTGTTACTACCAGATAAAACACAATTTGTATTCAAAGTTAATCCCTCACAGTTAATGCCCCTGGAGTTGTGCGTATTTTTGTGACTTCTGCACATTCATTATATCCCAAGGCTGGCTCACTTATATCCTCTTAATGCAATGTTACTAAAGAGGTTAGGAGAAAAATAGAATAGGATAAATTCACTCCTGGACACATTTGTTCTTTTTGTCCTTGATGCTTTAAAAATAGTTGCTTTATTATGGGATGAAGAGTGGACAGAAGATATAACAACACCGGAAAACCCTGTATATTGTATTGTCAATGTCTCATTCACAGCAAACAGGCAAAGTGAACTGTCCCAGAACATTCCCAGCCCTTAGAACCCATTTCTCAGAAAAGGAAAAACTAAAAAAAAAAGAAAAAAAAAAGGAGAACCACAAGGAAAGGTCTGTGATCATAGTGCCTGATCTTGTCAGATAGAAGCTGAACTTCTTGGGTATGAAGTTTCTTGATTATAAAGTGCATTAAGGCAGAAAAGCGCTTTATAAATAGAGACCATATTACCACCCACTCACATAGACATACAGGCTAAAGATGTGTGACTTTGACTGATGTGCTTACATCTGCAGATGGAGGATCCGGGGTTCATATTGAGGTTTATGATTATGATTATCTAGAATGTAAGATCCATTCACTTATTTTACGTTTTCACTTTGTTTACATTGCAATAATATTGTAACAACATAAAGAGCTCTTTATACTCTTGAATGCAGACAACATGCAGAGCACCTTTAGCGTTTTACGAATATAACAATCCTTATTTACACAAAGGCTTGTCAAGGTCTTTAAGTAGGCTAGTGTTTTACTTTGCAACAATCATTGCATGAAATGAATGAACTGGAGCTAGATCATGAATTCGATTTTATCATGATTCTTGTGGACCGTTTCTTTCCTGTTGTCATTGAGGTAAATACAACTCACTATCAACAGCTCAATTCAGCTGTCAAAAGCTGACAAGTGTTGCCAAATTTTCAGAGAGAAATAAGTAAACTCAGCCCTTCAATAAAAAGTTAATAAAAGAATCGATCAATTAAACGTTGTGTGTTGCTGCAAAACATGTGTGTGTCTTTTTCTAACATTATTAGCGACTTTTAGACATGAAAACATTCTAAAAATCCATGTTTCAGTCATATAAAATATATTGACATAAATCAAGCCTGAAAACATTTTATGAACTAAAAGCACAGTCCAAAAGAGACTTAAAAATGAATCCCAAAGTCGCTGTAAAGACTTGGATTTGGCAGCTCTGAGACTAAGAGTAATAGGTTGGGAAAATAGTCTACATTTGAACAAACAGATGCAGAAAATAGAGAAAAGGGAAATCACTATATGACGATTTTACCAAAAAAAGCAGATCGTCAAAGAGATGAGCTCACGATTTGATTTTTATCACAATATTGCCCAGTCCTAAAATGAATATCCTTATATTACTGTATGTCGAGTGAGATTTGAATATTGTTACATCCATAGTGGAAAGCACCATTGGGCATGGCAACAAGATTTCCAGGCCAGTGCAA
The DNA here is from genome assembly GCA_038363315.1 of Mugilogobius chulae. Taxonomy (NCBI): domain Eukaryota; kingdom Metazoa; phylum Chordata; class Actinopteri; order Gobiiformes; family Gobiidae; genus Mugilogobius; species Mugilogobius chulae. The sequence goes on from CM076400.1 coordinate 34,022,876, forward strand.
ATATCAACATGAGTTTCTTCAAGGTATTCACGACCAACCCCCAAAAAACATTCTGGTTAAACTAATCTCATGGCTAGATGTACTTACTCCAGACCTGCAGACGGTTCCTTTGGTGCTGCATTGCGGACACTCACAGCTCGTGACAGGTTGCCTCAGCTGCATTGAAGGATGACTCAAATGCAGATGATGTCTACAGGGACAAATAAAGTGTACCTTAACCTTCAGCAAAGCGAGGAATATATATCTCACAATGCAGAGGCCATACATCCTGTGACCAGTCTCTTTACTTACAGAAGTGCTCAGAAGAAACTTTGTATGGCTTATTTAAAGTTTGAGGATGTATTTTTCAAACTGCGAAAAATTTTAGGTGTTGTATAGTTTATATATGCAATTTAGCACCTGGATTGATAAATGAGGCCCCAAATGAAGTATGAAAGAAAAAGTTGTGCACCCCATCACAACAAATAATACCCTTCCATCTTTTGTATTCTTCACTGTGTGCAAACAAAGCATTTCTTATTTACTGATTCAACGTTTCTGCTTGATAAGATTTGCTGGAACATTTCCCAATAGCGTGAGCGCAATCAATACAATAATTTAGTAATTTTCAACCCAAAGGTATATCCTGTGAAATAAACCTAAAGCGAGAGAAGTTTAAATTTCATAAAGTTGAATAAGGCAGGTTTGTGTATTATTTAGAGGCACAGTAACAGAGCCAAGTGTTTGGAGGTCCCAGGTGAAACAGCACTGCTCATTTGGCTCATGGCTGTTCTTTAGTCAGCGCTGCGTGAGTGAGTCTGCCGGGAGACAAGTTACTGCGATCGCACAGCCTTTTACTTTCATACAATCCATCCACAAGTTTTAGCATTTATACAGCACACTTCTTTAAATGTTTATTTTTTATTTATTAGTTTAAATTATGATGAGACCGTTAGTTTATGTTATAAGTTTAGGCTGAACTGTAACAGAATTAAAAATATATATATTTTCTAGCTTTATACAGTATGTAGGCCGAGAGAAAAAAATAATAGTAGAAAGCAAGAATAAACTAAAAGACAGGGAAATCTAAGCAGGTTTTTCAGTTTTAATCTCAAACACACAGACTGTTGTAGGTCTCTTTGGGGAACATACGTGACCCACTTAGTCAGAAAATGGGGCTGCAACTGACATTTAGTTTAGTATGAATGAATGAACGAATGACTGAGTAGCCGACTAGTTAGAGTTCACTGATTAGTCGCCTAAGAATTGTTTTTATTGTGCAATGAGGCTTTACTATGACCCACATACAATTTATGACTATCATTAATATTTTTTGATTATGCTTTAGATAACAATAATTATCAAAATAAGACTTTATATGTTTTGTCAACAATGATCATTACAGTCTTATTCAATAATATGGGGTAGCACTTTAAAAGACCACCACTCCACCGACCAGTTAATTACTTACTTACAGTGGTACTTGGAGTGGTACTTTGTATCAGCAGATACTGGGTATATAACTGAGTTTGTGGTACTTGCTGTGTACTTACCAGTACTTGTAGTGGTACTTATATTGGTACATTTTGAAACACTTAGCAGTACTAATGGTAGGTATTAAATAAAAACAACAACAAAACTAATTTACAATAATAAATAACTAGTGATACTAAGAAAATACCTACTGCATTCAAAATCATTCACATTACAGTGGCAATTGGTTGTATATCAAAGTGACACAAAGCACTTGAGTGGTACTTACTACGGTAAATAACAGTTAACTACGAATATCAACGGGACCTGTTCTTAAGTGTACCATTAATACCACCACATACCACTGAAATAAATATGTGCAACACTAAGTATTAAAGGTGGTACAATTACAAGTACTGCTAAGTGTATCAAAATATACCAGTATAAGTACCACTACAAGGATCGGTAAGTGTATTAAAAGGTACCACTGTATGTTATATACCAGTATCTGCTGGTACAAGTACCTCTCCAAGTACCACAGTAAAATACCACTGCAACTACCACTGTAAGTACCACTGTAAGTACTATCCGTGGCACTATCTAGTCAGTGGTCTTTTAAAGTGCTACCCAAATCTTCTGTAGGTCTACACGTTTTTGCACTTCTTTGGACAAATTGAGGTTCGATATCAGTCTAGTCTTATTTGAGACCTCTTTGCATAATCTTAGACAATTATAAGTTCTAATTTTGGCCTGATGACGTAAAATTAGGTTATCTAACGTTTTAATTGTAAATTAGTAAACTTTGTGTTTTCCACCCAAAAGTATGATACATGCAGCACTGTTATTTATTTATTTATTTTTTTATCAAGCAACACTCTGATTGGCTTGGGTGGTTCTCTCCAGTTTCAGTTTTGTTGTTTGTAAAGAAAAAATTATAGACCATTATTTCAACCAAAACTATTACATGTCGATATTAACCATGTGTCGAGGATTTATGAAAGAAAGCTGTCAGATTTAGCTGTCAGGTTTACAGTATGAAAACGCCTTTAAACCTCACCTAACTTTAATAATTATGTCATTAAGAACATGTACGTCACAGAGACAGAAATGGGTGCGATAGGTCCAGGTGGAGCAGGTTCTTTTGTTTCAGTCGTTGACCATTTTGTTTTGTCATTAAGTATTTACTCCTAGTAAAGATGTAAAAGTCTGGAGCATTGAAATATCATCCTAAAATCCAGACATATTGAACATTTCTTTTTTCTGTTGAAATTTACCAAATATATTCCTAAAATGATTCACATTTGAGCAGTGAGATTTTGGTCTTTCTCAGTTTGAGCTGAAAAATGACTGCAGTCTGCTTATCTGCTCTATCTCGCAGACTGCACATTAGAGGCACATTCCATCAATAACAGTACTTTTGTGTGAGAGGTTTACATAATCGCAGCAGATAAAGTTCATTGGAAAGCTTTTCACGTCAGTGTACTTCAGAACCAGCACTGAATGCAAATTAATACAAGTGTTGAAATGCAAATATAGTTCAGGAAAGTGCTTATCACGGAAACTACTCAAAAAGTCTTATCAAAAGTCATCCTTGTGAATGCTAAGAGGTGCGTTATAATAGTCCTAAGTTTGGATCTCATCTGTAACTGGCTGCACTAGCGCTTTATGATTCAGAAAAAACAGGGATGCTCAGGGAAAGCGAGAGAGGGAGGGCAAACAGATGTTGGGGCATAAAAACTTACCCAGCATGCCTCTCTTCCTGCAAGGCTAGGTACAAGGCATGTCTGACACAAGAATACAGATTAGGCAGGCTGTTGTAGCTGATTTGCTGTGTTAGCTAATAAAGGTTATTTAGAACATAGTTATCTGAAATGTATTTTATTCAAGGGACGAACAAAATAATTTATAATAGCTTTTCCATGTGTTTAGTAAAAAAATAAATAAAAAAAACTATACAAATCTTTTGTACTACAGTGACTTTTATGCATCTAAAGCTAAAAATCCTTTGCTCATTTGTTTGAAGCTCGAATGAAGGAAAGTATTTTGTCTCAATCTGTTAATGAAAGTACATAATGACATGTTTTAAAAAAGTGTTGCAAATCTTAAAAATGTTTAAAAAAGAATTTTTATGGAAATGTCATGGAAAAGTCATAGAAAGCTTAAAGGGCACATGTTATGCTAAATTTACTTTTTTGAGTGTTTAATCTTAATTTAAAGTTGCTTGCTCATCAAAAACAAGTTTTGTCTGTGAGATATTTTTGTTCCCCCAAAACACAGTTTTGACTGTCTCTGTTCTGTGATGTCACAAGTAAGTCTCTGAGATCTTCTACATCAGTTTTAGGACCATGAATCATCCAGACTCGCCTTGATGGTTATGATGAGATGAGGGTTTATAGAGAGATTTTCGGTCGACGTCACTTTTCGCCCTACTGCACATCCATCTGCTTACATGGGAAACTTCTTTGAATTAAACAACAAAACGGGACGACAGCTAGCTGTTTTAACCAGGTATCAACCGGTTTGACAGACGTCTGTCTCCTAAAGCTTGAGACAATGTTTTTCTCGATGTTTTTTCACTCACTTGAATGTAACTTTTAAGGGTCGTAGGGTCAAATTTAATTCACAAATGTTGAGTAGCAGCATAACTTTTGTTTTCACACAGTAATAAACTCTTGTAGTTACCTGACGACGGAGCTTTTTCGACTTGTTTCCACTGTTTGTGTCTGTGAGCGGGCTCTTTCTACAAGCAGGGTGCACACGCACATCGCCCGTGTTGATAAACCAAAAATCCCTCTATGGCACATTCACACAGACTGAAGTCTTCCAAAATCCTTCATACAATCCCCCTCCTCGCTCAGTGAAAGCAGCAGCTCTGGCGTACCTCAGCAGAAGCAAATCACCTAAACACCTGACGCCTCAACCTCCGACCACTACCAAGCATGTTATTGCTTGGTGGTTGCTTGGTGATGTTATTGTTTGGTGGGAAAACCAGAGTGTGTAAAAACATGCAAACTCTACACAGAAAGGCCTGTGCAGGAGCTGAACACACAACCTTCTTACTGTGAGGAGAGTGTGTAATCCACTCTGCCATTGTACCGCCAACTTTATAAACTTTGGTTTCCACAGTGTAATTTACTTTGTAACCAGGAAAAAGCACTCTAACTCAATTCTTGATGTGGGAAACACATGACTGTCACTTGTGCTTTATTCACTGTTTTTATTGGTTTTCGCTCTTGGGATTCCTAAGAACAGAGCCCGATCTCACAAGAAAGCGTACATTTACCAAGACATTACACAATATGTAAATTAGGTATGATTAGCACGGCCGTCCTGCGTAATTATAGTACGCGTCACAGTCCCCATTCATTTTAATGGTGGTTGTTAAGACATGTTCTTATTTATGAATATTCATGAAATCCTGATTCTAATCTTAACCTGCCCCAAGCCCCAGACCTAATCTTACCAATTTTAATAACTTTATGCCTGAACTTACTCGTTTCACTTGAAGAAAACGTCCCCACGTGGCTTCAATTAAAACTCGTGTGAAACGCTGTGAAATCTCGTGTCATTTTTACGCTTTTTCATATCGTGCTAAATGCACTGCGTAACATAAGTACTAAAAATAGCTGTGAAGTCGTAGTCCAAATACGCTGTTTTTGTGTCGTAAAAGTATGCCATCTAGTGAGACTGTGTTGGAGCACAACACAAAAATACATTATATTTGTCCTTGAAGATTTAATAAATGTGCAGATCTTGTTTATTTAACATCACAGTTTCAAAACAGTGTCATTATGGCCACTTAGAGTCAGTTACTAACATTATACTATCAAACCATGCACCTCCACACAAGGCCTCCAATCAGTGGACATGTTTTTCTATGTAATGGTCGTTTATTCATCCATTTCTTTAACCTCAAGGTCTTTTTTGGTAATGTATATGGAAATGCTATGTGCTGAGTGACCAAAATAAATCACACATGCATTACTCCATTATTTCTAATATTAGATAGGCAGAGGCCTCATAAACGGCTCGTGCACTGGGCAACGCAATTACAGATGACAGAAGAAGGCATTTTTCATACGTGTTTGTTGAATAATACATTAACTTTGATTCATTTTGTAGTCCGTTTGAAATATTTATCATCATTTATGTTTTCCCCCAGCGCAGCTCTACCAGTGCCTATTTCACATTTTAAGCATTTTCATGTGTTAGTTTCCTCAATCTTTGTTACAGTCGTGCCTTGTATTTGCCAGTTTAAAAGCAGTGGCAATTTTCTGAGCGCTCAAGCTTCAAATGCAGAATAAATGATTCGTCAGTGCAATAATTATTCAAAATGTAATTAAGAAAGAGCTCTGGGATGGACTTGGACTGTGTGAAGCTGTCTTTAAACAGTGCTTAAAGTTGATTAACATCTGGTTAAGAACAACAGTCACTTTGACATACAGTATGTGACTGTAAGAATGTTTGACAAACTGAAGGCACAGATCACTGAGGCGCTGGGTCCATTTGTAGGGAGACACCTTTGAGTTGGAGACATGGATGCTGGCAGTCCATGGCTGGGTAAAAACTGTTACATTACAATACAGTTGTAGTATTTCATGAATCACCAAGGTTCAGAAATGTAATAATCAATATGCAATTTCTACAACAGATGAGAAAGTTTGGGAACATCTGTCTATATTTTGGGACCCCAATGAAAAAACTTGTATATTTTATTGAGCACAGATATCTTGTTAATGTTTCTATTCAGGTGAAAATGAGGCAACATTGCAGTCTATCTCTAATAATCTTGTTTGTTTACCAAAATCCACAGTTTGTCTATTGTTGTTGTTGTTAGTATTATGGCTAACTGTTGTTAGCATACTGGCATGTCTCACTTCAGACAGGAGTGAAAAGGGCAGAAACACATCGTGATGAACATTTAGAGTCTCAGAATTCATTAGGTAAGTGAGCAATGTATTTGGACTGATGTATGACGTTTAAAATGTATTATTTGTGTTTACATTTTAAGAAAGCAAAAATGTAGTTTAGTACTTTTGAGAGCCACTGCTTTAAAGAAAATGCGAAAACTGTATGAATGTAAATTATGCATCTTCCTGAAAGTAGTGCAGCACTTACAGTTGGAACATTTTGTGAATCTCAACTTAAAGTATGATTGCTGTGAAAGCTTTGGCAGTGGAAAAGATTAGGAGCATCCATGGGACATTTTTAGATGTTATTGAAAATAAAGTGCCAAGATGGCGAAGATGATAGATTCAGATTATTAAAGAGGTGCATGCAATCATTCGTATGTACAAGGAAAGGGAGTTTATACCAGCAAGTTGGTCTAGAGATGAGATTTCTCTTGCAAAAAAATCTCTAGAAGTTTAGCACAGACGTCAGTTTATTTGGACAATGCTCTTCATTTAAAAAAAAAAAATAAAATTAGCACCTTTTCTGTTGCTGTGGTGACACTGCAGAGTTTTGCTTTTTGTTTGCTAACGGTATTTCAGTTGTCACACAAAAACTAAATTCTTCATCAAACAGACTCTTTTTTTATGGATGTGATCCCAAAGTCTGTGTGTCTGAGAGAAATGCCACAGTCTTTCTGTTGTTTATCTGGTTTTCTACACCAATTTAGCTTGATTTTTATTTTATTTAATTATTTATTTTTTGGTCAGGTTCAAAGTCTATTTTTCTTAGCATTTTGGTTGTTTAACTGTTGCTGCTTTTACCTTTTTTTAGTTGGTTTGAGCTCTTACCACAGAAAATGTTCTATTTCACCATTGACTTTCATGTTTTTTTGCCACTCATGGCTATTTGGAATGTGTGATAGCAACTCTATAACCTTTATTTGGTGAAAGACCAGAATGTAAAAGGGAAAAATTTCAAAGGACACACGTTTCTTTTGTAAACCTGTTTTTTTGTAGATTTTGTAAAAGAGAAGTCCCATTGCACGAGCTGACCTTGTGCCTTTAGCGCCGCCGCCTTCGTGAGCAGGAGTCATGGATGAGTGTTGTTCATTTGTTTTAGAGGACGGCCCTGTAATTGCACTCACATGGACTGTGTATACACCAAAACATGGAAACTGAGTGCATCCGTAAACAGGCACCCTCCAAATGACCCTTCGCAATTAGTGATTACAACGGAGCATTTAAGCTCACGCAACATCTATTTTCTTTGACTAACAATGCACTAAGCTTTGCCTCTTTCTAATAATCGTACTTAATCTGTTGTTTTAATTGCCTGCAAATCGCAAGAGATATAATAGTATTTTAATTGTGAGTTTAGTTTTGTATTTGTATTGAGAAATAGCGCATTAATGTTGCGGTCTGTTATTCTTCCAAATGGTGGACAGCTTTCCCTAATATAATTTATCTTAGCTGTGATGTTATCGGCTAAATCTGTTCTTGTCCTATATAGAAGTTACCCCCAGGACATTTATTTATCAGCACTTTCAATCTACTGTATACATAACTCAGTCAAGTCGAAGTCTATTTGGATGAAGCTATAATGAGAGCAGACAAAAACTGCACCCCATGTGCAATAACATTACAAAGACGTCAAGTTTGATTTTAGAAAAATAAACAAGTCTATTTTAGTCTTTTGAACTGGAAAAATATGCATAATAGATGTTAAGTAGATGCAATCTTCTGGACTACGTTGATAAAACATGTAAAATTATGTTCACCTATTCACACTTTCTCTAATTTAGCTTGATCCCAGCTCAAATTCGGGTCTCATAATTCTTCATCTTGTGCACAATTAGGTGTTTTTCACAACTTTCAGAAGCAAACACTGTGCTGTGTAATAACACAAGTTACAGTGCTACGCTAATAACAATAGAATTTTATTGTCTGTTCCAGACAGAGACCGGGGTATATCCCACCTCACACTTGAAAAAGTAATGGACCACCACTTGAACTGGTAAATAACTTGTAATAAACCTGTAGCTGGTTGACTTCTACTTGTCAGTGTCAACTGCAATTGCAACAACACAAACTGCCCAAAGTGCTTCACATGCACATCAAATACACAAATTTATATATTATAATTATAATTCGTCGAGAACTTTTGAGAGGAAATTGTAAATTGTAAAAGTCTCAGTGATGGAGCAGGTCAGATGTGCTGAGGTAACTTCACACACAAGATCAACAATTTCCTTACAATCCTGATTTTTTTGGCGGTTTAAGCAGGAAGTGTCTGAAAAGTTCACAGCGACGTCTTCGTATCATTGTGAATTCACCAAGTTTTGGAGTGTTCATAAGAGAATGTGAGCTGGGAGCAGGTTAGTTTTATCCTATGTTTTTAGAACAGTAATTCTGCAAGAGTGAATCTGAGTTAACTGCCATAAAAATTTAGTTATTTAGCACTATACAAATGTTACCTTTTTTTTTGCCTGCATGTTAGCAGTAGCCATGTTGTTTACATATGAGTTGATTCAGTTGAAACGCTAGGAACTGGTGATTTTTAACTGGAAATACCACACCTCTCAGTTGAGATTAAAGAGATTAAAATAAACTTTTAAACAGAACTAAGCCACTTCAGCAGTTGTGCTCTCCCTAACTCTTTTGTGCATTTTTTTTTTAGCAAAACACGTCCACACACATTTCGGCCAAATATAAAATAAAAGAGCCAGGGTTTCTCAAGAGAGCTGTTGTCAGGTCGGGCCTCAAAAATTGCTGGGGCAGGTTTCTTCTCGGTTGAAGCAGAGAGAGCTGACAGACATGCTTCAAACACCTGAAATGCTTGTTTCACCATCATGAGACTTACAAAGATATTTAACAAGGTAAGACATTTACGTAGTTGTGCTTTACGTGCTGTGTTCATTTGTGTCCAGTATAATCTCCAAACCGCAGTAAAAGGCTGTACACACTTGACTTTTATCAACACAAAAATGTATTGCAGAACGGAGAGCAGGTGACAATATCCATACTTTACGGTGGCTGCAAACTGAAGAGAGCACTTCCCACAATGCTCGCTATAGGTTACCATGGCTACGCTCTTTTTAGTCTACATAATAACTCAGCATTCCAGTTTTACACCGATCTGGAGCAGTTTTCTTTTATTGTGAGACAAGCCTTCATTATGTGTACATCAGAACAGTCTTTAAATGTGCTTTATCTGTTAAAATATTACTATTATTATTGTTGTCTAAACTTTTAAGTGATTTGTGTGCAAGTGAAGGCAAATTCAGATTGAAATGTCATACATGAGAAGCAGAGATTTTTAGTAAAACTTGATTTTGTGAATTTTAATGATGATTTACAAAAATATTTTACATTCACTGTTATTCGATGGCATATTTCCAAACCAGGATATCATTATACTTTTTTTAGAAACAGTAGATTCTCATGTTGGAGGTCATAGGGTTGTAAATAAAATATGGTCGCTGAGAATAAATGGTTGGGAATCACTCATTGCTTTGACATTTGTCCATTAATTACCATATCCAAAGTAAAAAGTCCCTGCAGTCTTAAAATAATAAAAACAACAAATGACCAAAATGACTTTACATAAAATATTGTATGTATATTATGATGACTGTCTGACCCAGAGCCATTGTCTCAGATTACATTAGTGGACATTACCGCTCTGCTGCAGCTTTTGGCCCAGAGGTCTAATAATTCTGCCCTGTGTGTTTTTAAAGCAATAACAATACTTCACTGGATGCTTTATTAAGGTCCTGCAGAGAGACAGATTTTATTGAGGATAAGTCGACCAGTTACAGCCCACAGAGAGGAAATTGTTCTTGGCTCAAACATTATGATGCTCTATTGTTATTTATTTATTAAGGAGCACCCTTTAAAATTCATCAAATCTTTGCTAGAGGTTTCTAAAGGTTCTTTTAGCCTAACATCTTTTAAAGGTAGATACAGTAGCCTGATAACAAAGTACAGTTATTGATGCACTTCAGAATTTGCTGAAAATGCAGATGGTGCCATGTCGTACCTTTGAGATTTGTTTGGCCAAGTTTACTCCCAGAATAGAATACAAATGATCAAAGTCAGTAAATATACAACTTAGAAAACAGAATAACTTAAATGACCAGCGGATGATCTTTTCCTGTCTATTCATTCTCTTGGAGAACTAGCTGAAAATAATTGAAATATTTAATTGACACAAAGCGGACAACAAGTTACAACCAGAAAATCATTTGCAGCATGTTTCAGACCTTCACAAACAAGGTCAATACTTCACCAGGAAAATCACGTGTTTATAAAAGTGCCGTTTGTGTCTCGAAGCTAATGCTAATCTGTATTTACTTGAATTATTATTGTTTACAAACTGACTTTCTTTTTACAAAAAAATAAGATATAATAAAAACTCGGCATTAAAGGCATTTGTATCAAAGTGTTTTTATTTGTTAGCATTCAGGTCATTTGAATCATAGTTTGGCCTGGATTGCCTGGTGACTGTGAGAGATTGTCTCCGCCCACAATCACACCTGATGGGAGTCACAATCAACAACTTAGCCCCAAGGAAGTAGCTTGGATGAGCAACGATACGTCGGCCGAAAATACTGACTGAATCCAGCAGATCTAGTCTAATCGTGTTGGTAAAATATTTAAATCCTGGGTGTTTTATGAATTTCTTCATGTAACACGTCATGTTCTTGTAGAAGCAAAGTGGTGCTTTGACATGAAATTAGTTTATCACTGACGGTGACTATTATAGTGTGTTTATCAGTGTGATTCAGTCTAAGTGGAAGGTTGTTAATCAATGAGCACTCAGCCATGCATAACAAATCCAAATTGCCCCTGTAAATAAATGCATTAGAGAATGATCGTTTGTTTTCGTTCATCTTCAATTGCATTTTTTTTTTTTTGCTTAGGTGAATCTTGTCCAAGGCTCAGAGTTCCAGACATAAAATCCAGCAAGTGTAGAATGACTAGAATCAAATATTTATTGTAGTTTGAAGGCACACTTTCTTTCTCCCCTTTCATTTTATCAGCTTATTCTTGTAGCAGAACCATTATAAACTTTCAAGTGTTGTTTGGCCCAGAACGAGTTTTGTGTTCTTTCACCAGCAGTGTGTGGAGAGCTGGAAGACGACTCCAGAGAAGGGCTCTCCACACAAACTCATATCAGCCGAGGGAGTCTGTTTCTTGCTGTTAGAAGCTAAAAGTGCAGGTCTATCTATTTCCCAAATCTGCCAAACCTACTGAGCTCAAGGCAAAACACTCGGCAAAGCTCATCTTTGTTTTTTGTTTTTTGCCGTCCAAAGGTGCACCAGGTTAGAACTCTGGCTTCCTAATAAGGAGATTGTGGGTTCATCCACATCTCAACAACAGCTCTCCTCTCCAGCTTCCTCCCACCTCCAAAACATGCATGTGCAGGTCACGCATCACTGTAACATTCTCCAACTGAATGAACTGAATGATTGTCTGTCCATGTCTCTATGTTATTTCAATTCAATTCAATTCAATTCAAGCAGTTATCTTAGAGGACTTCACGTGATTGTTGATTTAGCAAACAAAATAATCAGAAAATCAAAATATGAAAAATTTGGTCCATCTCAACAGAAGCCTTGGAAAATCAGAAACATTTATTAATCAGAAAATACAGAGGCAGATTGTCCAACAACAAACAGGCAGATGAATAATTGTCCCAGAGCATCTCATGTCTTTAGATCCAGTGATGAGTTGGCCACTGCCTAGGATTTCTCCCGCCTAAGGCTCAAAGTCACTGGGGATAGGCTTCAGTAATCTCTACAACCCCTGTTGAGAACAAGCAGTAGAAAATGAGTGAAAGAATGCTCTCGAAGTTCTTCAGCTTTCACATGGAAACAATTAAATTTAAAGTGTTCCTGAAGATGTATTTGTTCAATAGATCCTGCATTAATATTTCTTTAAAATACTGCAACTGCAAAAGGTTTATAAAATGTAACTTTACCATGAAGATGTAATTACTTAGATCAAAATGTTCCATAATTTATTATTAAACACATTTAACAAACAAGGGTGTCCTTACTCCTAAAAGTACATTCTTATTGCGATCCGGGTCACCTCTCCACAGATCTGACCTCCATTTTGGCTTTGTTATGACACGCTATTCTCTCTAGAAAAAAGGGACGCTTCATACAATAAAAGTTTAAAAAGCATTTATTTCCCTAAGCTAATTCATAGTTTAAATATTGTTGATTATTGCTATTTAAACTTTTATTGTATGAGGAGTTCCTTGGGTTACCAATGAGCACCTTCGGATGTCACTGAATGTAAAATTTCTATGAGCATTTTTGGAAATGACTTTTTTGAACAAGATTATCTCTATTTATACAAAAACTCCAAGCACTATATTACAAAAAGCCTTCCACCAAAAAAAAAAAAAAAGTTAAATAATATCCCTTTAAAGTTGCTCTGACAATCTTTGTACACTTGGACAAAAGATAATAATAATGAAAACAAACAAACAAACAAAAAATCTTGATACCTCAATGGGCTTTAATTCTTCAAGATTTAAGCTAAGCAAGTGAATTTTGAATTTTTAGGTCAAAATCCAATCGTTAATTTTTAAGGATGGTACATGTTTTCTAACCAATGTTGACAAAGGAAACCAAGAAATCTAAGCATGTCCATTTCATTTTTCCAGCAATATTTACCCATAAAACGCCCCATTTCCCCCTATTTATATACTCCTACTCCTGCTGTGTCTCGCCTCAAAGAAATGTCTAAAATTAAGCTTACAAAAATGTCAACTTGCTTTTCATATCTTGCCTGCAGGGACAGAGGGACGTGCATGCACAATACTGGCACTGAAAGAGCACTTGATCCTTTTTAGGAATGAAAATGATGTCTGTCCCAGGTGACACCGCTTCTCCAATGAGAAAAATCGACTCAATCTCATTCAGGTTTTGTTGTGTCTCTCCTTAATTAGAAATGAAGACGTGATGTGGATAGGTCCCTGGTGCGGATGCCATTGATTTCCATGCAGAGATAGAGCGGGACAGATGGGGAAAGGCCTGTGAACTGCACTGAGCTGTTTTTGGAGCCTTGTTGACAGCTTGTTGGCACATCTTGTTACACTGGGAATGTGGTTAATTTGGGCCAAAAAATAAGCATTCCAGGTGTCAACGCGGGACAAGCTGTGTTCTCCGCTGGGGCAGAGCTGGTTGGCGAGAAAGTTCAATTGGGGATCATGTATTGTATGAAAAGAAGTAAATCTTTTTGCACAGTAGCTTTAGTCTTGTTACAGTTGTACATTTTTACAATTGATAGTGAGAAGCAAAAATACAAAAACTACAGTTTCAAAGGTTGCAATTAGGAAGAATAAGCCTTCCTGCAAACCCTGTTGTGTAGACTTTTAACAAAGTTTTTAAAGTCAGGTGATTTATTGTATTTTTTAGTTTTCTTGGTGATTTGAGAAGAAATATATTGAAAATCTAATCATGTTTACAATGTTTTTCTGAAATAATTGACAATATAACATTTTCCCTAAAGAATTGGACTGTTTTAGATTGACAGATAGAAGCCATTGCCCTGTTCTTTGTTTATCATTTTCTCTAATGCAGTCGTGCGTAAAATCCAGAAGAATACTCTCCTCCAAACATCGCATACTATGTGGGAACAATTTCTGTTGTGCTTTTGTGCTTTTGTCTGCTGTGTATAGTTATGACTTATGACGCCTCATTATGTTATATTTTCGACATTTGAAATAAAAAAAAATTGGTAAAAAAAAACAACCAAAAACCTTGTAGGTATACAAATTGTGGAGCCATTTTCCTCTGCCCAAAGTCACAGTCTTAGTTGATTAATCAGTCGATGGAATCTTAGTCGACCAAAGTTTGTATTAATAGATTTAAACATTTATTTTTATTATAAAGATTTGGAACAGAATCACTAATCTAATCTGCCTTTTTAAATACAAATACACTGTTTTCTATCCATAAAAAATAAAAGTTAAAGGTGCATTGCGCAACTTTTTGACCAAAAATAAACTTTAATAAATGCACTTTTTGGTCATTTAGATGCCTTTCTTACACTAAATAATAATAAAAATCTTTGTTTTTACTTTGAGTGGGCTTGCATGGTCACAAAACAGTCTAATATTTTGCTTGGAGGAGGGCTCGATCACAAATGTTTCCACAGAAAAGCAGTTATTTTGACTGATTCTTTAATTTTTTCCTTTTATGGCATAAAATGTATTTATGTCCATTCAGAAAGTCCCAAAGTTTAGTTTTAAATTTCTATTGCTGCTTAATTGTGCAGATGACTTTTCACCAGTTAAACAATGCACCTTTAAGTCAAAGTTTGGGTAAAGTTTTAGCTTCAGAGCTTTTGCCATGTCCCCTTTTTGGTCGACTAAGCGGTTCGATTGACATGTTTTTAGTTGAACAAGAATTTTTTTTGCTCTACTAGTGTTCTAAAACATGTGCCCAAATAGAAGAAGACTAACTCAAATTTCCACAGTGGAAAAACCAGAGCAAATTGTTGTGTGCTTAGACAAGCTGCTTAACCCAACTCATCCCAGTCTGCTCCGCCAGTGTGAATGCAAAGTAGTTCCTTAACGTAAAGCGCTTTGAGTGCCTTTACAAAATGATAATTTAACTGAAATATTTCAATGAATATACACATTTGTGTGGGACCTACCAATACATTATGTAAACGATATTGGTAGAAAGATTAGTGACACATTCATGTAGCTTTTTAGATAATCTGACAGAGGATTGTTCAAACAACTTCAAACTCTCTGAAAAGGAGAAGTTAAATATTTACAGTAGGCCTAGTTGTTGTTGGTTCAGTCTATTTCTAACAGGCAGCAACGGTTTTGTGCAGATGACTGATTTATCTTCTCTTTCTGTTGAAACTGATTGACTGAACATCAACACAGAAGTTCTTAAAAGCAGATTTTGCATAAGAAATGACAACCTTTAGCCCTGCACTAGTAAACACGTGCACACACATTTGTCAGTCAAATGTCATCTAAACCGTGAGTGGCAGCAGACGGCGACTGCTCAGTGTCCCGTTGAATTAAGTTGTTTTTTAAAGGTCCCACATCCAGCACCGTAAAATAGGCTTATAGAGCTATTTTTAGAGCTGCACAACCTGAGTGCTATCAGAGCTACTGCGGCAGTTTGTTGGTTTGAGGTTTGTAGAGAAGACTTTAAATGCTTTGTTTCCATCAGCCTCCAGAACATCACGTCCCAAACATTGCACCCCTGCCCCTCCTGCCCCATGCCGAGATAAGATGCACGCACAAATCAACCCTGAATTTTTGGATTATTTGCTTTGTCTTGGGGATCAGGGAGAAACTGAGAAGCTGCTGCACCTTTTGAACTCTGGTCTCTGGAGATGTTATTTTTTTTTGTCACAGTTTCAGCGTTTTCACTCATCTTGTGCTAACACGGCAACAAACATCGCACCAGCACTACATATTCAATTCTGTAAAGTTTAATGTAGTCACTTGGGGCCAGACCCAGAAATTCAGAGCTTTACCTATTGTTATTCCTTGTCGTTCTATGATGGGCAGTATTGTTAGAAATACATTTCTCAATTTTTTTGCAATGTCCTAATAAAGATATTTAGACAGTATGAATATACTGGAAATGCTATAAAAATCAAATACTTACATATCAAAAATACCTGACATTATTGACAATATTAGACTTTCCTTACCACACACACACACTTCCTCCAGTTCTTCCAAGGGGATACCGATGCCCCAGTGTGTCCTGTGTTTTTCCCGAAGCCTCCTCTCAGTAGGACATGCTCGGAATACCTCAACAGGAAAGTACCAAGAGGCATCCCAAACAGATACATCACCCTAACTATAAATGAACTTTCAGTCATCTTGTGTTATTTATTTCATTGTTCCTTTGGTTGTCACCAAAAATTCATTACCAGTGAGGGTTGTATAATGTTTTGACTTAGAAATTGAGAGCTTTGCCTTTTGATTCAGCTCCTTCTTCACTACAACCATCGAATATAGCAACCGCCACTGCCAATGATCCGCCTGTCAGTCCCACACTGTATCATTCTCTCATTTGTGAACAGGACCTTGAGATACTTGAACTCCTACACTGGAGGGCACAGATTCTCCACCCACCTGGTGAGGGTAAGTCACCTTTTTAGGATCAACAATCATGACCTCAGATTTGTATGAGCTGATTTTCATTTCAACCTCTTCACATCCTGGTTGGGAATCCTGGTTAGATGATGTCTGTAAACATCAAAGATGAGATTCTGTGGTCCCCAAACCGGACAAACCTCCAGTCCATGATTGTGCTTAAAAACTCTAATGAACCTTTAAGAATGCATTGGAAAAAGGTTTGACTTTCTGCCAAATATATGAAGACAGCTCCTGCTCTGGTAATACAGGGACTGGACAGCCCTGGGCAAAACCCCAGACAAAGTGGCTGTTTGTGCGGGCAATTGCAGCACCGTCTAAAAGCACCTTCAGATGTCACGCTCCAGCAGCCCTATCTTTAGCCCAGAGTCTAGCCTTTGGTTTTGCTTCCCTTTGTGAAACATGTTTTTCTCTGTTCTACATTTTAGTAGAAAATATGTACAACTGCAGTGAAATAAAACCTAGTTTCTGGTTTAACAGATTAAACGATGCATACCTCCAGTACTTCAGGCAGAAAGGGGGGGGGCGTGTCAAATCTTGCCTTGGGCGCCAAAAGGGCTAGGACTGGCACTGCATAGGACACTATAAAGAACACAGATAAAGGTCACAGATAAACAAAACACGTGTGGAATATCTGATCCTCAAGCTCCTGATAGACAGAATAGAGCTGGTCCAGTGTTCCACGACTGCTGCTCCTGAAACTGAGGTTCAACTATTAGTCGGATTCTCCTCTTCAATACCATGGACCATCACCAGAGGTCCTCATATTTATCAAAGATAATTTAGGTAGACTTTAATGCAAACTCTGCATGATGCAGAGCTTGTTCTCACTTATGTAACTATGAATCATAGATCAGAAGCAAAAAATGCGAGCCCTCAACCTCACAAAGAGTCTAGACATTTGTTGATGTTAGTGTAACCGAGCGGGTAGTACTGTGCTTATTAATTAGTTTTAAATCATTCGACAGGAGGAGACATATACGGTGCGGCCGCATTCAGAGCGGCGCTTCTTCTTCTACTTTATTGAACAGCTTTTCAAATCACAACACAACAGTACTGTAACGTAAACCAGTAGTCACTGTCGTAAAAGTTTGTTACATATGCCCCCCCCCATTCAAGAAACGTCCCCGTTTCACTCTAAAGACAAAAGTGTCAAAACCAAAAACACTGCAAAACACGGGGGAAAAAGTAGGATTTTGCATGTCAACCATATTAACATTGGCCAAAAAAACAATAGCCAAAACAACAATGTTATAATAACCAACATTATGTAACATAGTCTCGAAGATGTGAAGGGGCCCGCAGCACACGACCTGTTCTAGACTGCATTGGCTGAGCTGGCTCTATATGAACACCCTCGTCATTCTTAGGGGAGGTTTCCAGCACAACAGTGGGACTAACTGGAGCCTGCGAAGGGAGTGGTAATGTGTATGGTTTAAGCCGATCATGGTGAACCACCTGAGCACGCTCCAGGGGAACCAGTGGGTTAACAATGCTATAGGTCAGGACTGGGCCACCACTTGTGGGAAAAACCTGCACTACCTGATAAGGACCTTTCCAGTGTGGCGCTAACTTTGTGCGGCTCTCTGTAGGGTTGTTCAGCCACACCAATGACCCAACTCTGTAAGGGCGATGGCAAGCAGCCTCATCATAATAAAGTTTTTGTTTTGCCGTAGCGTCAGTGGCGCAAAGCCTGGCTATATCAAAGGCAGACTCCAACCTCTTCACTAACACAGTCACATACTCAGATACAGACCCAGGCCTCTCAGCCTCCTGTGCTGGAGGAGATGCAAGAACATCTGCTGGGACCCGGGCCTCTCGACCATGCATAAGGTAAAAGGGTGAAAACCTAGTACTGGCATGAGGGGAAGAGTTATAAGCAAATGCAACCTGTTTCAGAAACCCATCCCATTCACCCCCATGAGAAAGTAACATCTTAGCAAGTTGATCAATCAGTGTCCTGTTATGACGCTCAACCATGCCATCTGACTTAGGATTGTATGCAGTAGTGTGCGTCTTTTTAATACCAAGCAGTCTACACAGAGTCTGAATAACCTCAGCCTCAAATTGGCGACCCTGATCGCTGTGGAGCATCTCTGGCACACCATGCACCAACACATAGTCCTCAAACAAACAGTGGGCAACATTATAAGCAGTTTGGTTAGGCAGAGCATACAAGTTCACATATTTAGTGAAATAGTCTTCAACCACTAAGACATACTTATTACCCTTAGAGGTTACAGGCAACTCTAAAATATCAGCTGCCACTCGCTGCAGTGGGCGACAAACCTGCACAACCCCCATGGGTGCCCTCGGTTTAGGAACTGGCGACCTGCGGGTCTGGCAGGCCCTACACTGCTCACACCACCGCCTAATGTCTCTGAACATAAAAGGCCAATAGAAGGACTGCCTTGCCTTTTCCCAGACACGTTCCACCGAGAAATGTGCCGCAGTTGGTCCCCCGTGGAGATGCTGAAGCAGTTCTGGCACCATGGTGGATGGGATGACCACCTGCGACAACTGCCGAAAGGGTGGGTATCAGTCCTGCACAAAAGTCCATTATCGACAGAAAAACGGTCAAACTCAGCCCACAACTTCCGGAGGTATAGAGAAGAGCCCTTCATTTGCCCCTTAGGCGGTCTCGAAATGTCTTTCACCAACCACTCTAGCACTGTACTAATATCAGGGTCGGCCCGCTGAAGAGACCGCAACCTGGCCTCATCACAGCACAGAGAGTACAGTGGAGTAGGGGACGCTGGTGGTAACAGGTCATTAGCATGTTTAGTACAGTCTGCACCCCCAGGCTCAACCACATTCACAACACCAGGGGCAGGGCCTGTAGGATCAGCAGGACGACGGGACAGCGCATCCGCATTCAGGTGCCGGGAGCCGTCTTTGTGGATGATCGACCAATTAAAGGGATCCAACTCCAGAATCCACCGGCCCCGCCTACCTGTAGGATCATTGTCAAGAGTCATGTTACGGAGGCCCAGCAAAGGGCGATGGTCAGTCACAATAGTAAAAACAGACATCCCCACATAATGCTTAAACTCACGCACCGCCCAAACAATAGCCCACAGTTCACGATCAAAGGTGGACCACTGTTTCTGAGCGTGAGTGAGCGCCTGACTTGCATAGGCCACCACTCCTTCAACACCAGCCTTGTCCTGGGCCAGCACAGCCCCGACAGCATCTTTAGAGGCATCTGTGCAAATCTTAAAGGGGAGCGAAAAGTCAGGCAACACCACAATTGGAGAACCGGACAGACAGCGCTTTAAAAAAACAAACGCAGCCTCACATTCTGGGGTCCACTCAAAAGGGACATTCTTACTGGCTAAACGGTTCAGCGGCGCAGCATGCTGTGAAAAGTTCTGTACAAAACGCCTGTAGTAGGAGCATAGACCCACAAAAGCGCGGACCTCAGAAACAGTGGTCGGTGTTGGCCACGTTCTCACCTTTTCAGTGTTCCGGGGGTCAGGGTGGAGACCGTCCCTCGACACCACATGCCCCAAAAACACAACATGGTCTCGTACAAAATGACACTTACTAGAGTTTAGTTTGAGTCCAGCCGACTGGATCCTGGTTAAGACCTCTTGGAGATGGCTTAGGTGGTCCTCAAACGTACGACTGTAGATCAAAATGTCGTCTAGGTAAACCAGGCAGATGTGCCAGGGGAGGCCTCGCAGTACAAGCTCCATCATCCGCTGAAAAGTGGCAGGTGAGTTGGACAGGCCCATGGGCATGGCCCGCCACTGATAGAGACCTCTTCCTGTGGTGAAGGCTGTCTTCTCGCGATCTTCCTCCGCAACCTCCACCTGCCAGTAGCCATTGGAAAAGTCCAGCGTGCTAAACCACAGTGAACCAGCTAGAGCATCCAAGCTGTCATCCACCCGTGGAAGCGGATGTGAGTCCTTAATAGTCACAGCATTAAGGCGACGATAGTCAATGCAGAATCTCCACTGGCCCCCTTTCTTTTTAACAAGTACTACCGGCGACGCCCAGGGGCTGTAGCTCTCCTCCACTAGACCTTCAGCCAGCAGACGAGCCACCTGGCGTTCAATCTCTGCTCGTTGCACGTTGTTTGACTGGGGGGTGGTCGCCAGTGCGAATATGATGTTTGACTAACGAGCACCGACCAGAGTTATGATCCGGGGGACTGAACACATCACTAAAACAACTCAGAAGCTGCAGCAGTTGAGCCTTCTGCTCTTCAGAGATGGGAGAGTCTCCAATCATGGCTGAGGAATCGACAGACGCCTCACCAGCTTTGCCAGATGAAGATGGTAAAGGTGTCGCCACTATATCTGATTCTTGGACAGGGTAAAACTCTCCCAGATACAGCCCTGGCTTAAGTTCCACTGCTTTTCCTGTGGGATTAAGCACACGAGCAACAGTAATGCCATTTTTAACATTAGCCACAGTGTGTGCAACTACTAAACCGGCTGAGTCTGGGACATTTGGCTCTAAATAACCCTCAAAGTCAGTCACTGGCTTGGTGGCACCACCTGGAGAACGCACATGAACTGGCACCAAGGCTTCGCTCAAGGGGGGTAAAACAATGCTGTCAGCCAGAGACACGTTGCAGCATTTAGGAATAAGTTGAGTCTGGTAAAGCAGAGGGAGGCTAGCACCACCTATCTCTAGAACTCCTCGTCCCAGGTCCAACAAAGCCCTGTTCTCTGCCAAAAAGTCCAAGCCTAACAAAACAGCCTGTGTTGACTCCCTCAGCACGTGAAAGGTGTGACGCCAAGACGTCTGACCCAGGTGAAATGTCATGTCTATGGTGCCTAGTGTGTCCAGTGTTTGTCCATTAACTGCCCGTGAGTCAATATAGTTCTTCTTCAATGGCCTGCAGCGCAGAGTGGGCACAGCCATACGAAAATCTGAACTAATTAAAGAAACTGAGGCTCCAGAATCTATGAGCACAGAAACCTCAGTGCCTTCAATTACTCCCCGGACATAAGAAGTAGGGCATTTGGCGTCCACATTATCAGTAGTTAAAAAACATGGGCCCTCTGGAGGAAAAGCTGGCGTTTGGGCCATAACACCAGCTAATTGATGTTTCCCTGCTGCTCATCCTCTTTGCTTGGGTGTTGCTGCAGGAAACGGACTCCACGCCTCCAAGGTCCATCTTCACGTCGAACACGCCAACCGGGGCTCGGACTTCTGCTTTGTGGGGGCCTCGACAGTGGAGCCTGAGCCGTTTCTCGATAACCACTGCGCGGGGGAAATCTGCGCTCTGGCGAACGGCCTGGTGTTCTCTGCATAGCCGCTCTGGACTGACACCCTGGCTCCCCGCAGGTGCATTCGCAATGTCCACTCACAGCAGTTCCGCTCCCAATAACACGCCTATTGTCTACATAGTCTTTTCTCAGTCTCTGATTTTCCTCATACATTTCTTTCATTTCCAGTCTCATGGCATATATGTCTTTGCTCAACTTATCCACAGTTCCGTGTAAGCCGTCAGTAGCAGCAACAGCACGCACCGAGACATCAGCTGCAGAAGGATTCAACATGTAGTTACTCACACAGTCTCTCTGCAGGGCATCTCTAGCATTTTCGCATCGTTCAGCTACAGTCAGAGCCTCCTCCAGGTCAGTAGCGCCCTGCTCCAAACACTTGGCCTTCAAAGCTGGATCCAAACCGGCCAGGAAGCGCCGAAACTTCTCCTCTCTACGTGCCACGATGCCGTAGTCCGGGAAAGCCTCCGCCACTAGACGGCACACATCTGCGGCGTAAACCTCCAGGCTCTCGCCCGCCGCGCGTGGGCGAGCTGACAGGTTTGCTCGGAAACGGTCCATGAATTGTCTTTGCCCAAAAGCGCCGCCAAGTTTCTCTTTAACAGCAGCATAATCACGTTTCACTCTGTCTGAAAGGCTGTCCCACAGGAGAAAAGCCGCCTTGCTCAGACGTGTCGGCAAAATCCGGACAAGTTCTGCGTCCACGTCCACATCACCGCCGACAGTAGCCTGGACCGCCACCTCCAGCTGCCTCACCCAGGCAAGAAAACTCTGGCTCCCATCACCAGCAAAGGGCGACGGAAGATCCACTTTCACATTTCTTATCGGGAAATGCTCCTCAAAAGCCCGAGCACCGGACTTGAACGGACTATCGTCTTCTTTCTTCCACATGTTGTCGCGCAAGCTAAGTAACAGTTACCGCCTAGCCTAACTTGCAGCTAACTGAAAAGTAAAAGTCGTAGTTTGCTACGCGTGGAGAAAAACAGCGTGGGTAAGAAAGCACCGCTGCCACCAATGTAACCGAGCGGGTAGTACTGTGCTTATTAATTAGTTTTAAATCATTCGACAGGAGGAGACATATACGGTGCGGCCGCATTCAGAGCGGCGCTTCTTCTTCTACTTTATTGAACAGCTTTTCAAATCACAACACAACAGTACTGTAACGTAAACCAGTAGTCACTGTCGTAAAAGTTTGTTACATTAGGAAAATAAAAAAGACCTGCATGATAACTCATCTCTCTGTTCTCACAAGCACAATGTTCTGCTTTTAGATGCACTTTCTGAGTGAAACAGAACTGACTAATTTGGAGAAAAAAGTTGAGTTCCTCAGATTTAAAGTATTGTGACAATAATTTGAATGTTTTGGAACATTTTGGCCTTACACCGGTGTCAATGATGTTCTTGTATCTCTGAGCTGCCGTTGTTTTGTAAATTATTTATTCATTGAATCTGTCTCTGCTACAGTTCCTATCGTTCCTGTCTGACAGTATCCTGTGGAGTCCAATCAGACCTCATCTACCAGATATAAAAGTGTTTAAAACTGAACAAAAACTTCTGAAATTACATCATTCAAGTTTTGTAAGTGTTTGATTTGCCTTCAGGGACAACGTTGATAAACAAAGATAAAACACAGATGGAAAATAACAGATTCTCCAGCACAGAAAGACTGCTTGAATAGATTTTGATATTTCTTTACAATTTATAAGCTGCACTGCAGGTCATTTTCAAAATAATATTACAGTCTACATTTTATAGTTTTACATAAATGACAATCTTGTTCATACTTAAAGTACACAAAATAGTGCCAAGGTGGATCGGAAAAATTAGACACATCAAACTGAGATTTCTTCTGTTGTTTAGGTGCATAAACAAAGGATAAAATATTATGTTGATCATCTCATGTTATATAGAGAAAAAAAGACTATTGATAGAAAATTCTAAATTTTAGATTGATTTCTATTTTTGTACCATTAAAATCATGTTCAGCTGAATATTGTAAAACGTGCATTAAACAGAGGTGGCAAAAGTACTGAAGTTCAGCACTCACGTAAAAGTACAGTTACTTGTCTAAAAACGACGAAGGTAAAGGTAAAAGTCCTACTGAAACTTGTTTACTTGAGTGAAAGTACTAAAGTACATTACTGGCAATTTACTTAAGTAAAAAAGTTAAAAATACAAACTTGGTGTAAGGCGCATTTTGGTGTGAAATGGTTTGAAACCATTGCAATAACTATAAATAAATTGTATTTAGTTGTGTGGTGTGTAGAGCTGGGAAATATATCAAATGTTAGATAATTTTATCTTGTGAGGACTGTTTGAGCCAAATATTTGGTCAAAACATTGAGACACTTTTGATAAAAAGGATCTTTCATCGACTTTATTGATTGTTAGCACATCTTAAGTCGACCAAAAATGTCTTTAGTCAACTTTTCTGATCAGTAAACTTAAACTATTATACTTAAACTCTTTACCACTGATGAGAAAATGGTGAGCGCTTCCAGGATCTGCAAACAATCAGGTGCTTTTCTAAGATGAGGCCATGCAATGTAGATAAAAAAGCTGACTAGCAATGTGCAAAAAATGTTCAGTTGTGAAGCAGTCAAAAAGAGATCCGAGGCACACTGAATGTAGAAAAAATAAAAGTCGTTTACGTGTTTCAACAATAACGTGTCTTCGTCAGGGCAATTTTATCATATAAATAAATTACCCCGACGAAGACACTTTAGTGTTGAAACGTGCTTCTTAAGCACCACTGACAAAATGACACATTCTTCTCCTCAGCTTCATTATCAGAGATGTCAAAAGTACTGAAGTTCACTAAGGTAATGTTTATTAAGGACAATGTACAATTACAATTACAAGTAAAAATACAGTTATTTATAACGACTCTGGTAAAAGTCAAGAACCTATTTGAGTAAAAGTATAAAAGTGTACGTGTGTAAATGTACAATCTTACTGCTAAAAGTTATCTAGTCTCAGTTAAACTATCAATACTACAAATTTGGCACCTTTTTTTTTTTGCTTGTTGCAAGACATTTCTGATTTGACCCGATCCCAGTTTGTAAAAATGTCTTTATCTCACCAGCAGATATTTTTACTTAAAATAAGAACACATTAATTGAAACAAGTCAGAAAACAATTCATATAATCTAGGTACATCAAGTAAATAAATAAAAAATAGAAATAAACATTTTTCTGCAGTGCACAAAGTTGTTTTTTGTGATATGAGCTTTACAGTAAATTAATTAGAATTCATCTGATTTTATGATGTCACAAATATGTAATCTTTGTTACAAATCATAAAGCTTCGATGATTTTCACTTGTTAATTTGATCAAAGATCTGTAATACACGGCAGCAGCAGGCCTGACCTGGGGTTAAAAGGTCTTTCTGGACTTAAAGGTGGGGTAGATAACTTTTTAGTTCTAAATTAGTTAACTGTTAGCTTTCCATTAAAAAATATTACTTTGTGAAAAAATGAGACCTGTGAGTAGTGTCTGAACTGAATAATACAGATTTTTTGTTCTAATCAAGACTGAATGCTGGGGTGGTCCTCTCCAGTTTGACTTTGTTGTTTGTAAAAAGAAGTACAGTTACTTCTTGAAAAAAGTAAGAAGTAAAAAAAAAATCACCAGATTTTGTTATACTCAAGTAAAGCAGAACTTACTACTTACTTACGTACTTACTTACTGGCCAACTCTGAAATAAAAAAGGAAACATCTATAGACTAAATATTTTTGTTCGATATATTGTTCTTCCACTTGAAAGTGTCTCGCCATATATAAGAATTTAAAAGAAGAACATTGTGTTAATGTTGAGTTATTTTTTGTTTTTCTCTCTCGCTTTTTCATACAATTTATTCTTTTGTTTCTTAAACCTTTACAGTAGCATTCATCCAAGCAAAGCGCATTTTCATACATGGTGTAAAACTCTGCTTTTACTGCTCCCCATTGTGCTAAAAATAACCAGCCTTGAAGGTTAAGTGATTGTAGGATAAAACAGAGCAGATTGTCTAATTTCAGAATCAGTGTCTGTGAAAAACCCGAATCATTAAAACAGTCCAACCACATCACATCACATCACGTTTTATTTTCTACGCTCTCAACCACTAAACTCAAACTCTTCTTTCTGCGACTGCCTAAGCTGACGATGTTTTATCCCAAGTGTGTTTTCCCAAAATAGGCTTTTTATAGTTGCGCTTTTGGAACTTTAATGCCATCAATGTGTCTTCAGCGACCTGATGAGACAGCAGAATAAAGCTTCTCCAAAGTCGAAAACTGTCAAAATCTCTATCACTCTTTTCCATTGTTCTTGGCGGGGGTCAGAGGTTGCCATGACGATTCCATCTAGGTTTTCAATCATCTCACTGACTGACTATTTGTGGCCAATGTGTTAGACCGGGCCTCATCATCAGAGCAGCGGTGGTCCTCTGCCTCGCTGCATAACTGTGAACATCTCTCCAAAATAATTCTCTCATAAAAAACATGGGATTTTATTTCAAGCGGTGCAAAATTACGATAGCTGAAGTTAATTGAGAACTGGAGAGAAAAGAAATATTGGGAATCACTCTTCTGCAACACATTTGAACATATCATATTTAAAGTGAGGCTATAACTCTATAAAATGTGCCATAACCATTTAAACGTCTGGCAAACAGAGCAAGGCTGGAGAACTTAAAGTGTGAGAGAGGGGCGGAGTCTCGAGGTAGGAGCAGCGATGTGATTGGTCTACAGCAGGTTTTTGTGATCAGATACACTTGGCTGTGGTCAGGTTCATGATGACGTCACATATGAACTACAAATGCCTGACAAGTGCAGCGAGCAAGTCAGTTTTGGATTATTTTGGTTTAGATAAGTAAGTAATAAATAACCAACTAAGTAAATAAATAAACAACTAGAAAAGCATTAGAACAGACACAAAAATGAAGCAAGCTTTCCACTCACTTCTGCAGCTAAACAGCATCAAAAAGAGTCATACAGAGACTCAAATGGATCTTTTCAAGACTCTCTTTGAATGTGCATGTGTAAGTGCATTTTCTCAAATCTCTATAAATATACTTAATCTGCATGCTCCCCCATTTTCATGAACTATTGAATTGTGCTTCATGAGAAGACCAATAACGTATCTCGTATTGTATTATTTCACTATAATTTACATATCCTTGTTCTACAGAGGGATTATTTAGTTATCAACACAGAATATGCGCGCACCCGGAATGCAGAAAGAGCCGCGGCGGATTGACACAAATTGTAGCAGCAACTCCAGCCAGCAGTGCTGTCAGCTAAATATGGTGCGAAAACAAAAGTTATGCTGCCTAAATTAACTTTTATGAACGAAATTCGACCCTATGACCCTTACACGTTACATTCAGGTGAGTGAAAAACTGCAAGAAAAAAATAAGCTTCAGGAGCCATAGGTTCCACACACCGGTTCAGACCTGATTCAAAACAGCTCTCGTCCTGTTTTGTTGTTTTAATTAAAGAAGTTTCCCAACTAGATGGACAGCGTCTTTTTCGGCAGGCAACATTATCAGTAAAGTGACGTCAGCCCATAATCCTCCATAAAAGTCGCTAACATTCTACAGGCCAGTGTTATTTCAATCAGGTGGACAGCAATAAAGTCTGTACTGTTTAAATGTAGTTTATTTTTTGCAGTACAGTGCAAAGGTAAATGGATTTAGTCACCGGAGAAATCACCACTTTTTAAAATGTCTTTTTTTTTTTTTTTAATTTGTAATTCTAGACTTGAAACAAAACCTATTGCATATTTTAAAAGTATATTATTGATGTATTTAAAAATGGGTTCGTCTAAAGCACATGTGCAGGTTTTTTACCTGTATTTTTGCCAGGTGCTGTCACTTTCTTGTCTCCATGCAGATAGACATGCACAATAAACATATAATAATAAGCTGATTTGCTTCTACACAAAACTAAAACAAGGACGAACTAGATAAGTTAACTAAAACCAGGAGTAAAGCAGATCTTGAATCGAGGTCTCCAGCGGTTGCTGCACCACCGTTTGCAACACACCCCCATTACGGCGCCTCCTTGTTTGTCAGAAGAGGATACGGAATGAGGTCAGTTAAGTTTAATTGACAGAAGGTGGCGGCGGTGCTAACCCTGCTTATGTGTGTGGAGTAATGCATGAGGACGGCACTGCACTGTTTACAATGAGCCGCGACACTGTTAGCGGCTAATTGTGTGCGCGCGCTACCTCTTCCAGTGAGTTTCCTGTTCACACCACATGGATTTAAATTAGCAAAGGCAGAGGCAACACTCCATTATGTCAACTCTGCTTTATTGTCTCATTGAACATTGGACTGGTCCTCCATACAAGTGACATTAGCATATGAGGTAGCATCTTCAATCCTTTGCTGTCTTTCACTAGGCTATACAACAGACCGATGTATCTTATTTATTTAGTCAGACGACTGTTTGTGAGATTCATTTACCTTGCTCGGGGCTTGAATCTAATCTCATCTCAGGTACACAAATCTCAGAAGTAAAAGAAAACAAATGTATAAGCCTATTGTGAATGAAGACAAGATGAGCATCCCACAAGCAAAGTCCTTCTTTACAGTACAAGGCTGGTTGAAATGATGAATAGTAAAACAAGCTTTGTGTGTTTAAATAACACTGACTTCTATTGTGGGTTTTGTTAATGTTGTGGTAATTTGTACAAACTGTGCAAATACGTTTTAGGTCAAAAATAATTACAAACTGACCGACTGTGTGATCACTGCACAGGTCAATGTCATTTCTATTTTACGTAGTATTGATTTCATTGTCCTGATTGTCTCTGAAACATCTGCTGTCAAACCAATCACACTGCTCTTGTCCACTCTCACCTACTTGTTTCACCCCCTCCTCTTCAGTTTAGGGGTTTAGCATCACTTTACAAAGGAGAAGAATCTGAGATAAACAGACCCAACAAAATTTTTATATTCTGCGACTTAAGAGTGAAAATTAATTGCTCATAAATACATATTGGGGTGGGGCACAATAGTATTTTTGCCACTAGATATCATCCTAAACCACAAACATGAAAATCCCAAGAGCATCTGGCTGCAGGCACATACCGTCACCTTCCTCTGCAGACCTATTGCCACAGACCGGAATCATCTCTTTGTCCACACCGGAAGTCCATTTATGGTCACCTCTCACACGTGGCTCTTAGCAAATGTGCATAATTTGAGCTGGGGTTAGATCAGGTAATTTGGGCAAGTTTAAGCTTTGTGAAAAGTCGAGAGTTGGCTAATGTGGACGAAGAGAGGTGGGTGGGACAAAAGTGGTCAGCAGCCTGACATCTCTCGAAAAATCCAGGTAGTGCCAATGAAATCGTTTGCCTGTGACCAAGTGGTGCGTCCTCTGGTGAGTGGATGGGGCCTGCGTGGTTTTGGGCAGTGTGATGTGTCTAGACCCCTACCCCCGTATGATAATGAGCGCTACACCTTTACACATGTACAGCTCCTCTGAGTGAATCTCTATTGTCAAAAGTTAACAGCTCATGATTCATGTCCTCACATGAAGAAGAAGAAGAAGAAGAAGAAGAAGAAGAAGAAGACGACGACGAACAAGAACAAGATGGAGCCCCATGTTTAACAACACACTTTGTTTGCACATGGGCAGTGTCAGAGATAGCATCAAATCGGCTTATGGCACTGCTTCTACAATGTGATATACTCACGAGGAGCGACCCAAAATGGTTCAAAAATCGAGCAGTGTGTGCCTGTTTTGAAACCCACACAGTGGAAGTTCTTTTGTCATAAGTTATGCAGCAGGACAAAGTAATAAAAATGTACAATGTAAAATAATAGAAATGGAAGAACTGCTGCAACGCTTAGTTTAAAAAATACCATAAGTTTTGCACTGAAGACAGTTAAGGCATTTCTTATGTGATAATTTTACTAAGAACCACATGTTTAGGCACTGGGGAGTAAATGCAGAATATAAGCAGAAATACATTTTTTTTATTTTGGCAAGCATTTGTCTTAGTTCTGGTCTCATCCACACTGACATGAACAGCCCAGATTGCAACAAATGCCTGGAGTGTGGAGTACGGATCTGCACATTTATCATCGTCTGCCTCATGAATAATATCAAAGCTACAATACTGAGGCACAGTCAGTCTGAAAATTATTAAGTCTGTAAGAAATGCAGTGGTTTTATGAGCAAGACCCTACGATAGTCTGCGATCACTGAGATTTACAGCACATTTAACCTCTCGAATTTTGGACAACTGGGTCAAGTCTTGTACATGTACCTAAATCTCAAAGTATAAATGTGTGGTTAAGATTCATCATAAGAAACTTCAAAAGTATCACTGTCTATTGCTGCATTTCGGAAATCTATTAAGATATTTTAATATATGCCCATTTAAAATTCTACATGGTGCTGCTCCTCCTCTGAGAGACTTTTTTTCATTGACCTCAGAAAAACTACTTGGGTCATCTTCTGGAGGAGCGTCCCCAAATGTAAGACCGCACTGACCAAATCAGTCTTTTGTTGCTACAAGTCAATGGAATCATTTGCCAACAGAGATTATCTTTTCAAACGTTTAACATTTAACAAAAAAGTGGCTGATATTAACCCAAGTTTGCACACATTAGGGATGAGTGTCATAATACCTGTTTTTCTTCTTTCTTCATGCACTTTTTCTATATTTGTGTTTCCACTCATTAACACCAGCCTGCTCAGGGACTACAGGTGTAAATTAGCGTTCATGCTGTAAATTGACACCTGTAACTTGGTCTTGGTGACATAACTGGTTCACTGTCCCTGTACATATAATGCATCCGATAAATAGAACTGCAACAAGAATATAAAATTTGACTTTTCCATAAACTTGTCAAATCATTTTGTTGGTACTGGGCTGGACTTGTTTGGTGTTATAAACCCTAGTTAAGCCATAGGATGTGTTGAAAAAGTATACTGTTAAAGTGATGTAGCTATCAATAAAGGTTATCTTATCTTAATATATGGGTACAAGACATCGTGGTAGGAGCAGATGTGTCCTGATGTCAAGACTTCAGGTCTAAATGAATCTGTGCTCTTTGGCCTGATGGGTTTATGTTAAGAGCCTGTTATAAATCACAAGACCCTGAGTCCACTGAAGAAGAAATGCCCATGGGTTGAGTGGTTCATAAATTTAATCTCACACCATCTGCATTGACCTCTGTTGATGCTTGAAAAGCAGCAGACTCCAGTGTTAGATCTTTAGCTAACAGCTCTGAGATAATGAGCATGGAGAGACTGTAGCTGCGTGTAGTCTGACCACGCTGAGTGCTCCTACATTACATTTCATAAAGAGAGACATTTCTTCAGATGAGTTTCTAATAGAGATATAAGATTATATCTGTGTGGAGGCTCCCTGCTGGGACAACAACAGGGGTTTAATTGAGTGCTGCTTATAATTACTGCATTGTTCACCCCAAACAAAACGTCTTTCCTTCCGTATGATAAATTGAGTGTTAGTGGTGGTGCAGTGGCTAAAAGATTTGAACATAAAACTATAAAACCAGTGTTGTTAGTTCAATTCTGTGCTTTGATTTGCCTGACGCATCAGATGTTTTTTTTTCACTTTGTGGAAACCGTCTGACATGGCATCATTGGAGTTTGTTCACTTCACAGGTGGAGAGTTTTTTTATTTAACCAATCACTGCTTTTTGGTCATTTTGTGATCCAGGAAGTAGAGCATAAACATGTGTGTCAGTAATTGTTGTTGTTTCTATGTGGCAAACTTGCAAAATAAGGTACAAAAGGTGAATATTTGACACAAGGTCAAAGGAAGAGAACATACAGTCTTCTATTTTATCTCGGGTTGGTTCTGGCTAACACACCACCAATCCTGCTTGCTGATTGGACAACCGTACTTCCTGCTTTTTGGGAACTGTCTTAAGTTTTGCGATACCTGACCTAGTTGCTGGAGTAAAATTAAATTGAGTGTAGGCACTAGGTGGCACCAGCCTGGTTAGGCTTTGATAACATTACAGACAAACGCATCACCAACGACTGATGAACTCTCCACCAGAAAAGTTACATTCAGTGCATAGACCAGAGCAAAAAAATCAATAACCAAATTCTAATCATCAATAAAATTATATCTTTTGCTATGTGTTTTGAACAGCCAGCTTATTTCCAATGTCACCAAAACACTTTATGCTAAGTGTCACTAGCTGGACTAAATATGCTATGCGGTAGTCAACATTTAGAGTTGGTCGTTATGTTCAAGGCCTGTTTGGACTGCTGACTCTGAGAATGTGCCACCTCTGTGTTTATTTGTTCTTTTATGTGCCGGATCCCCAGCGACACACCAGTGAGACATGCCACAAACCTGCCGCGCTGAACATGCTTTCAGATTTACTCACGTTTTTTTCTGCCAAAGAACTGCTGGTGTCCGCTGTAACTCTGCGGTTGAAAATGTGATTCACTGTTTTACTGACTGACAGACAAGACAGGCATAAGGAGACAACAAAAAATATGTTGTTGGGTTTTTTTTATGTAATTGACAGATCAGGGAAATGTTGTGTGGTGTGAAGTTGCCAAGTAAAAGTGATGAAGCAGAGTGTTAGATTTGATTCAGCTGCGTGAAATTACAGTATGTGTTGAAAGTAGTAATAAGTTGACACAAAACAGATTGACAACGTATTTGTAGAGTAATTTAAAGGTTTAAACAGGAACTTATAGGGGGCTTATTGGTGTCACTTTTCTGTGCATGTCGTCTGCAGAAAGACGCTGTACATCTAGTTTATCTTTGATAAAAACAACAAAACAGGACAAGAAGCCAGTTGTTTTAATCAGTTACCCACTAATGGCTCCTGAAGCTTGAGACAATTTTTTTCTCAGCGTTTTTTTAGTCACCTGAAATTTCACTCACAAACGTTGAAATAGCTGCAACTCTTGTAGTGAGCTGACAGCACTGTTGCTATTACTGCTTGTGACGTGTTGATAAACAAATCCTCCCTCTGCACCAGGTGTGTCAAACTCAAATGGAGCTGGGGCCGAATCGGTCAAAGTCAGAGTTGGTCGAGGGCCACATTTTAAAATATAGGCCTACTGCCGGTGATATATTCAAATATGACATTTGTGTCCAAATAGGCCTACATATTGAAAAGGCAATTTTGGAACCACAGGACCCCCTTGAAAAAGAGATGATACATCTCAAGGGGCTATCCTTAAAAAAAAAATAATAAAAAATAAATATTGAATTACATTACATTATTTTGAATTGTCTTGTATTGTGTTGAGTGTCCTTCAAGAACATTTTTGAACAAATTGTATGCACTTTGCTGCATTACAATGCATACAGTACATATGGCCTCCATGTATCTGTATAAAGGTTTGGGTATGTGCATTGTCTAGCGTAAATTAGTTTGTTTTGGAGCACCTAGAAACAATGATCTGACATTACTGAAATAATAATTTTGTTATTATAATGACATATTTTAACAGTCTACAGACAAACTGTAAACTGTATTCACATAAAGACATTTGATATTTCCAAGTTTGTGGTGAGAAGTTACAAACATTTTGCTTCTCCTTCTTTTGTTTTACTTTATGCCTCCACACCACATTTTCTCTTTTTAGTGCTTTGGATCTCATGATGTTAGATTCATTATTCACTTTAGGTATAATATTTCTGATCTGAACACACTACGGTGTTTCAGCCTATGTAATAGCCTACAGTGGTTTAATCAAGTTAGTGTTTGGTGATAAATTCTGAGTCTCTTGTCCAATCTCTCGTCTTTGGAATTTAGCCCTTTTCAGAATCCTCAGACTCCTAATGGGCCAAAGCAGCGAGACCAAACTAATCAGTTCCAAGCCTCAAGAATCCTAAACTACCTCGACCTCCAGATTCTCTAATAATATCTCTGTTTCAGCAATGTAATATGTTATTTAATCATATTCATTAACTTTTCTTTAATTTACAGTTAAAGTCAGTTCCGAGCATTGGGAACAGTTTTTGAAGCTGATCATTTTCTGGACTTGTGAGAAAAGGCCACGACTGCTCCAGCATAGACCAGAGTAACGATCCCTGAACTGCAGTAACTTTCTCCATTAATGGGATGGGCTGGGTCTCATAAACATATTGGCTTTTATGTGTCTGAATAAAACATTTTGTGGCATGTGTTCCCCAGAAAAAAGAACTTTTGCGCTACATTACATTTATACAACGCAGACATGGCTCCCTGTCTTACAAGTGCAATAATTCCCTGGCTGTGTGCAGTGAGCTGTTGTGGGGGCGATAGCGAGCCTGTATGTGTGTGTATGTGTCCCTGTTTGAATAATTAGGCTGGCTATGTGTTCGCTGTGCTGGGAAATTGCTCTTTGCTAAGCAGCCTATTGTTACAGTGTCTGACAGCTGACATGCAGTGTCACTTACTGATACGGCCGAGAATGGTGGTAAAAACAAAACATCAGCTGTTTGTGGTAATGTACATTCATTTGACTCAAAAGTGCCAATATATATAAACAAGAGGTAACTCTCAGGGAATAATGGATCATTTCACTTTATTTTATTTTGCAACTTTTCACCCATATCATCAAACATAATTTATCGATCCAATGGTTTTAATCAAATCAATGAAACATTTTCAGTCTTTTGGACAAGTAATATTTTTCTTGTTAAAGGTGCATTGTGCACATTTTTTACAGACTCTGCCCCCTGCTTGACTCCCTGTTTTTGCTCTGCCTGAATGTTCATTATATGGTAAACATAGAGTTTGTCTCACTAGAGGTGATTAGAGCTTAAAAAAACAATGAAAAACTTGCTTTATTACAGTGAGTGTGCCTCTCCACAGATATGACTTTTAATAGTTTGGTGGTGCTGTGTGCTCATTCATGAGATGTCTCCTTAAAGCCACACTAGTTTATAGGCAAAGCAATATCATCTTCATGAAGAAAAGGTCAGACAAACATTTTCCTGCTAAAATCACACGGCAGCTTTAAAGCTGGGGTAATAATAAGTCATTTCTGTTTCCTCCAGAAGGTTTATTGTAAAAGCCGAACTATGTAGAAAAAATTAATAATAAAAAATCATCTCTTTACAAGCTGGAATAATCCCTCATTCTACAACAAGTGTTCCAAAATGACTTTAATGACTTTCATCTGGACAAAGTTTTAGAAGATCGAGACGTTTCAACTTTCAGTTTAAAGTCAATTTCAATCTGCTCCATTGAAAACAAAGCTCATGAACAATAAAAATCCAGGTCCTCATACTGAAGTGATTAAAAATTACTTTTGGATAAAAGTTAAAACATCTAAAACTTTGTCCAGATGACAACTTTTTCTACTATTAGGCCTCTATGCACGCTCTCTTCATCAAATTTTTCAACATAATATAGTTTTAAATGTCTCTTGTCTCTGTGATGAGAGCTGGCTGTGCAAAAGGTGATAAGGTAGCAGGAAGGACTTAGAACTCAAAACTCATGGTCAGCTACTAATTTTAGCCATTACAAGAAACTGAAGTTAAATGGGACATTGATGTCTTTGTGAAACATTAGTCATTATTCAGAAGTGGACACAATTAGGTATTTAAACATACATATACATCTGAAATAGGGATGCAAAAAATATTTCAGTAATAAAGCATAATATGCATGACTCATGTTACGCATGTTACTTGGAAAGTGGTAGATATAGACTACTGATGACTCCCAAGCTTCAGGCTGGAGACCACTAACTTAGAAAGATATAAATACCTAGTTCATTTCCATTGTTTGAGGTACATCTGCTTTAATTGCATGGATTGACACAGAGACAGTCACCAATCTACTCCACAAATGCTTCCAAAAAGTGCGTCTTGACTTTACTTACATATTCAGACTAGAATTTCATTACCATACAGATGTGCACTTCTCCTTCCTTCCCCTTTGCTGAATGCATTAAACCTTATTACCAAAGGGCAAGCTAATTGACACTGCGAGTCCCTGGTTTCCTGAGCCTCGGGGCAAAGCTGTCAAATATGAGGCAGTCTTCTTGTCCCATCGCGCACACCCACACTCCTCTGCCACTGCCTGCTTCTCTCTCACACAGGACTGGAGCGCGCTGTTGGTCCAAACGGGACAATCTGTCAGAACCAGGAGGAGGCTGTAGCCCTGATCTGTGTCTCTGCTCTACTGCACCAGCTGCTGCGTGTCTCACTACTTGCACAAGAACAGTAGGATGTGACGGGCTCGCTGAGGGAAAGAAAGAGAGAGAGAGAGATGCAAATAGGGCAAAGTTAATTATGTACATTGTTTGAGTTGATGATTGACTACAAACTCCACAAGAGATTATTATTGCAGATTTTGTGGCTTTTGCCTTTTTGAATAATGGTTTATTTTAATGATGCTGATTTGCATTAATGTACATGGTTTTGGTGTTAATTAGAATATGTATATAAATGTTTTATTAATGTCTTCCTCTAGCTTCACTGCTAACAATCTCCTATACTCTTTATCAGTGTGACATTAGAACACTAATAGGGAGGACAGTGGGGAAAATTCTATTCTATTCTAGATGTTTTTAGTGGTAATGGAAACTTGAGTACTAGAAACCTACACCAACACAGGGAGAACATGCAAACACCACACAGAAAGAGCCCTTGCGGGCCAAGATGCCGAACTCAGGACCTTCTTGTACTGAGGCCAGATACACAGTGAATAAGTGAACCCTAATATTAAAGCCCATATGACAGGTCAGACTAG
Source organism: Mugilogobius chulae (assembly GCA_038363315.1). Lineage (NCBI taxonomy): Eukaryota > Metazoa > Chordata > Actinopteri > Gobiiformes > Gobiidae > Mugilogobius > Mugilogobius chulae. The sequence goes on from CM076400.1 coordinate 34,059,298, forward strand.
CCTGATACATCAGCTGGTTTCATTTTACATCATGGCAACTGTCTGACATCACCACATAGGGGTAGAATTTAATAAATCACTGCTTTTTGGTCATTTTGTCGTCCAGGAAGCAGAGCATAAACATTTGTGTCACCAATTGTTGCTGTTTCTATGTGGTAAACTTGCAGTTAAAAAGCTAATATATTTTTCACACAAGGCCAAAGGAGGAGAATGTTACAGTCTGATATCTCAACTTCGGTTGTTCACACCACTCTGCTCCTGACCGTACTTCCTTCTTTTTAAGAACCGTTTGCAGTCCTGCGATACCTGACCTAGTAGTAGCTGGAGTGAAATGAAATTGAGTGGAAGCAGTAACCCTGGCTAAAGTTGAACTATATTTTCAGTAAAATATTGTGTGATGGGGTAGCCTGTGAGCTCTGCCAATGTGTGGCTTGCTTCTTATTGGCTGCTGTGCTAGCCGGCAACCAATAAAAGCATTACATTGAGTCACACGTCCTCTGACCCCACACACTTTCTGGGTCCACCTGTGTTGGCTCTCGTCTTCTTCTCTTAGGTGATGACTCTGCTGCTTATTGAGCTGCGTTAGTCTTGTGCGAGTTCTTGGGCAGAATCAGAGGTGTGCTCATGTGTCCTGACTGGACATGTCCTGCACTAAAGCAATGTCACCAATGAGCCGTCTGCCATGGCTACTGTCTTGCCTTTGTGCTGTCTCGTTGTCTTGTTCATTTTGATGTTTAAAATCAAATCACGGGTCAATATTAAACCTCTGCTGTCTGTTGGATTAAACACAAGCAACTCTCATTAAACAAAAGTATAAATAAACTGTGCTTAACTTAAGTCATGACACTGAAAAAGCAACCACACCAAAAATTCTACATAAATGACACAGAAGTTATAATCTGACAAATGATAAAATAAAATGTGTGAACAGCTTAATATTGTGAGATTATTGTTATCTTTGCATGTTGGTGCTTTTTGATACTGTAGGTGGATCCATTCTGTTTTGGAAATCAAATTACTATGTGATCTTTAACTAATATCCCTCAATAATTTACATCTTAACTGCTGATAATTATTTTTCCACAAGAACAATCTTAAACTGTCAAAATTAGACAAAATTGATGATCTCTGTCATATTCCCCACTGTGTCCTTTTAGCTCAGTTTTATATTCCCCATTAAACCCAGTATTGCTGTTTTTTTTAGATGTTTTCTTTTATTTTAGCTTTAAGTTAAATGAATAATCTTATCAGCACTCAACAAGCTACAACTACATAATCCTCTTAGTTCCAATTGGGACATAAAGCGACATAAGTTGCCCTCATAACGACCTTGTGTTTGGCATTGTCCTGTTTGTTGCCCCATGTCTTTCCCATCCTCTATCATTCAGCATTCATACAGCGATTATTATAAACCTCCATATTTTTTGTCTGGCTTGCGTTCTTGGCAAATCAATCCATCCAGTGCTCAGCGTATAAGGTGCATTACAGAGCTGTGTTGTTGTCTGACGAGGTATTTTCTCCATTCGACTGTTGTTGTTTGGACTTTCTTTGAACAATGAGCTGCTCACAGAGGAGCACTGTACAGCAAGTGTTTATTTGCATCTAGTGCTCAATAAAATGTCACTAGCAATATTCAGAATCAGTGATGCAGAAGGATATTAGGATAATGAAGTAACTTTATGAGTTGTTCAAAAGTGCTGCCGGATAATTCAGAAAGCAACACTCCAAACAACGTAGTAGCAATGTAACAGAAGATAGTTTGTTCACTTCAGTACATTTTAGCTTAAAGAAGACGTAATATTGTAGGTTTAGTAGAACGTCTGTTTGTTGCATGTTTGTGTCATCCGATTTTGTCTTAAAACTAGGGACTTAGTGCTCGCAAAAGGTCTGTTTTCACATACCACCTATCCCCACCCCGATGTTGTATTTATTCAAGGCAAAATTTACTTCTGGGGGTTTAGTCATGTTATATTTATGTTCCCACATCCAAAACATCCCCAGAGATGCGTTTGATTTGATTCACAAATGTTCGCCTAATCCTGGTCTTCACGCTTTGAACACATGCAAGCCTATAATGCTTTTGAGGTTGACAATATTCAGATGATCCTTTTAAACTTATGTGGAACAAAAAAACAGAAGAGCACTTCCTGTATTACCACTTTATGACATCACAAGGTAGAGCAAAGCACTTTCAGTTCAGGAGCAGAACACTGGCTAAAATGCAGCAGTTGTGTGTTAAAACATGAATGTCCAGTAGAGTGATTAGAGCTCTGGCTTCCCCATTGAGAGATCAAAGGTTCAACTCCAGGGTCGGACCAAAACAGCCTCTCACGATCTCTCTGGATGGAGTTTGCATGTTTTCCCATGTTTCTGTGGGTTCTCCTCCCATCCTCCCAACTCCAAAAAGTACAGAATGAAAGAGTGAGTGATTGTCTGTCTGTGTTCAGAAATGTTGTGTGGCCATTGTTAACATTTAATGCTACTTGCTCTATTAAACTACAACCATGAAGAGCGGCACTTATCAATTTGCCTTTTTAACAAGAAGCCATTTTTGAGCAATTTTGTGGTTTACCAAGAACAACGACTCACATTTGGTTTAATACTATGTACTAATACAAATGCATAGCATGTCTCCTTTAAAGTGACATCTGGTGGTGCTTTATGTTTGATGGAGACTTGTTCGAGGGCCAAATCACTGCTCAGCCACGTCCTTGAGCAGATGTCCACTCAGGACAACGTATCGTGTAATGTCTTATCCACTTCGCTCACGGTGGATCGAGTGAAGGCGGGAGGGACCAGCAGATTGTGTTTGAAATGAAAGCTCCACTTCATCTATGTGACGAGGCGTTGAGGCGTTTGTTGAACTTTACTCAGCTTGACACGAGTCGTCCGCAGCGCTGACAGCTCTGTTTGTGTCTCAGGCCTGAGTACATCTGTCATGTTCCTGAGAAAGCTGTTGTGGATCCTTCCTGGAACAATTTACATCAGCCAAAACATTATGTGATGGTGTTAGATTGTCAGCTCCGAAGGGACGCAAGTTATGACATGGTGCTACAGTTGCCATAGTAATAATGTATAATGTATAAACTTCTATCACAATGACCTTAAGTGCTATCCTGTATCTTTGACATGTTTATTTTATAGTGTTTAAACCTGACAAACTCCCAGTTGTGTTTAGGCTTACTGCAGGAGGACTTATTCTGCTCTAGGATGTAATGTAATTGCGTGTAATCCTGGGCAATTTTACCTGCATGCATAAATCTAAATACGAAATTGTGACTTATTCCCACCCATGGTAAATGGTATCTATTTATATAGCGCTTTTCCACCTTACAAGGCACTCAAAGCGCTTTACAATCAAGGATCCACTCACCCAGTGTCCACAGACACTGAGGCAATGTGGTTTAAGTGTCTTGCTCAAGGACACACTGACATTCCTGTCGTCCCAATGTGACACCTGATGTTCCAGCGGTCTCCCATCCAAGTACTAACCAGGCCCTAACTTGCCTAGCTTCTGAGGCCTGATGGGATCAGGCTTTGACAAGCAGGAATAGCCACAATATAACATAAGCAACTATTCTACAATTGTACTTTGATATTGTTAGCATGGATAACTTGTTTCTGTCTTATTTTTTCCAAACATAACATAAATTTGGTGCAGTCTTTAGTAGCAGAAGTTAATTGACAATAACTTCTGAGTTCAGGACTTCAAGGACCTCAATGCTGCGTACCATATTATGGATCAGCTATATTCATTCATTCTCTCACTTGGAGTGACTAGTGACAGCAGAGCGTCCCTGCAATATACTGTAAAACGTGATGCATTTCACATAGTTGTTGTTTTATAAAATTACAACAATGCAGCTATGTGAGTATCTTCTATCTTTTTCACACAAAAAAAATAAAATAAAAAATCTGTCTACATTTAGTCAATTACATGTCTTGTCTGTAACTCCTTATGTGCCTGTTTTGTGACACACCGACCAAATAATTCATAAGCTGGTTTGAATCAGTCCATAGACCTTAACCCTGCTGAATGGCTTTATGGGTTATGACTTATGGGTTATAGATCAGCTCGTGGTCATACAGCTCCATCAGTCACTCACGCAGGCCTTCAGTTCAGGCCAGTTGGGTAGCAGCACAGTCTTAATTGTAGCTGAGTGTTTAATGTTTTCACACTGTGTTCGTGGGCCTTTTCCAACCAAATGCTCCTGCAGCTGAGATGGTTAATTAGCTTCAGCTGAATGGTTCTAACCTCTGCCATAATCAGGTGCCCAGGATTCAAAATGTTGGCGACAATGACACATTCTCAAACATTCTCAAATGAGAGCAGTTTTATTGTCTCCTTGGGCTAAAGACATTTATAATTTATGATTTTGACTTCCTTGAAGAACAGCCTTTGTATTTGTGTGAAGATTATCCACAACTATACAGTATGTAGATAGTAATTTAGACTATGTTCACTGTAAAGCCAAATTGACCTAAAAAGAAATATAATCAGGTCCATTGATAAGCCGAGCCTTTTCATTGCAAAAATTAGCTCTAACAAGCAGATTTTAACTTGCTTGATTTTATTGTTGGAAATACACTGCAAAAAAGATAATTTAGATAAATTGGCTTGAATTAAGCAAAAATAATCTTAAAAGACAATTTTTTTTTTTTACTTAATAACACCAAGTCTTACTAAGATTATTTGACTTGTTTCAAGATATTCTATCCTGCTTTACCTTATCTTGATACAAAACTTATTTTAAGCAAATGTGTGTCTGTTTTAAGCCATAATTGCTTGAATCAAAATAGATTTGCTTAAAGATTTTGCCAAGAGTAATTGAAACTAGCATTTTGCGCTCAAAACAACGAGGTTGGTCAAATTTTTTTACTGCACTGGCAGATTATTTTACTTCACATAAGACATTTTTGCCTCAAAAAAGCAAAATTTTCTTATTTTTTGAAGGGCCTTTTTTGCAGTGTAAAAAATATTTTTCTGACCCTTTGATTCTCAGCTGCAGGACAATCAATCCAAAATACAACTTTGATTTACCTGACAATGAGAGAACACTATTATAGGCAAATTACTCAGTAAAAGTAGATTTTTCACAATATGCCACTTAAAAAAAAAAGCATCCATTTAGCCTAATGTTTATGTAGGCGGCCAAAAAAAAAAATAGAATACAAAAATCAAGTCTCTGAAAGTGTTGAGAGCCGATTTTTAGAAGGTGCTCGAGATAAAATGCTGTGAAATTTCCCCTGCGCTGTCATTGTCAGCCATTGTCTCCGCATCCACCTGAGTGTTGCATAATTCATCGACACAGCGCCGAGACCCATCACTGTAATAAGCCCCAGTGACAAGAATACATAGTTCCACCAGCAAATAGTGGCATATATGGAAAACAGACATTCTTTAAGCTTCGTGTTTGCCTTGACGTGAATAATAGGCCTTTTCTGCTGCAACTATCAATCAACCTGTTTGACCATCCTCACGTTCATTGACAGCACTAGTTTAGCTGCAAAATTATAAATAGGACACATTAATAAAAATGGACAATGTCGATGTTCTATGTTTAGAAAAATAACACTTTTAGTTCATTAGTTTATGGAAGTTTGTAATAAACTGATTGTAAGTGGTCATGCCGTGTCACCTATTGTATAACTTATAATTTAAAGTCTTTTGAACAAGGCAGGCACTTGATTTTTGACTCACAAGCTCAAAGGTTCACTGTAAAAGTGTGAAGACTATGCCAGCGGTTTCCATGGCTTGCTTAAACTATTCCACATATGGCAATAAAGTGCTTTTTTTTTTTTATTTGGTGGAGAAACACCTGTTGTAAATCTAGTTTTTTTTATAGTTTATTCCAATCAAGTAAAAAAAAAAAAGTTCACATATAAAGATTGTGACATATAGTATAATATAATATAAATAATATAAAAATATAATGCCTTCCCCCTCAACCAGGACTCCTCTGCTGAAGAGATTTTTTCTCTAGGTCTCCTCGGCCTAACCACTGGCCACCCCACTGGAATAGGCACTTTTTAAGTTTACGTTAAGTGTCTTTGTTTTCATGTAAGCAGCACCTTAACTTTTAAGCACTTTTAAGTTCCTGCTTTGGCTTTCATTCATGTAAGTAGTTTTGTTTATTTATTTATTTTTTTTGTAGATGATTCTACAAACAAAATACCAACACCCTGGTAAGATTCATGGCCCCTGCCCTGCCTGGCCACCCCACGGAAAAATTTCTAGATCCGCCACTGTATAGCACCAAGCTCAGTTACACCTATTGGTTAATGTTAGAATTTGTATCTGTTTGGAACAATATGCATCACAGGGTAACATTTACTGTATTTACCAAATTGTCTGAAACTGTTGATAATGGCTCATCTATGAAGTCAAATTGTTCTTTTTCCATGAAACACATTGAACCTTTGTGTAATCTCTATAATTACAGTGTGATTATTTCTAACTCTTATAGACTTGGAACGGTGCCTCACAATGGCACAATAAACGGCTTTGTTGTATTTATAGAAGAATGAATGGGCAACGTGACCATGGTTTATAAAGAGAGAAAGAAAGTTGACTAAAAGGAGTGGAGTGCAATCTTAAGAAAAAATATAATTCACTCAAAAGGAATCAGAAATAAAGACTGTAGAGAAATCTTTGCATTTTTTTAAGGATTTGTAATTAAAAGGTCATATTTTGTTCCTGATGTTTGATCCAGCATCAATTAACACGTGTTAGTCCTTTACAATTGTAATGAAGCTGTCTAATGAGGCTGCATTAAGGAAAGGTCACAGATTTAACGCTGCACGACTCGACTTCTGTGATTAGATTAACGCAAACACTAAGATGCTGTTTTTACACTGCTGCTTTTTTCATTCACCCTTCTGGAAGTTTGGAGGTGATGTTGGTAGCATTAGAACAAATACAGTATGTGTTGTCTTTTAAAGCTATACTCTTGAGTAACTGTACAACACAAAAGCATCATTGATTGCAAAGGATTTATGCAGGAGACCAATCTTATGCTAATCCTGTAGAAATGCTTAAAAGTAGTCTGTACCGATTATAAATTTAAAAGCAGAACAAAAGATCTCTGAAAGTTGCCAATGACATCACAAAACTCCAAAATTTTAAAATGTGTTTTCTGAAGCTCAAAGAGGAAAGAATAGCATTGCACTGACAGAACTCAAGCTGTGCTTTGAATGAAAAAGCAATAATTAAGAATTTAAAAAGAACATTTTGCAAAGTACCGTATAGTGTTACCCAACCTTTTCTAAGTCAGGGCCCACTTCTTTGCTTCAAAGTTTTTAAAATCTTGATAAAACAATAATTTAATGTTGGAAATAGTGCTCATTAAACCTAAACTTGTTCAACAAACATTTGTTTTCAGGGCCTTCCAGAATGGTACAATTAAATTTATGTAAAGTGAAAAATTTTAAACTAGTTTTTTCAAGACACACCTGGTAATATCTCAAGGCACACTATTTTTGGCTCACTGTTTGAAAATCCTTGTTCTAAGTAACACGGGCACCTAAGGAATGTAATTGTGGAGAAAAAAATGGATGCAAATCACTCAATACAATTGTAAAGTTTTTATTTAGTTGAATTTCATTTTTTTAATATTTGCAAACACAATTTTTCTTCTCAAAATAATCATCTCACATTGTGGCCTCACAGGGGGTTGCATTTTTGTAATATTACCCACATTAATATGAATTATGATGTCAGGTGTGTTTTGAGTAATTGCTGTAATTACCATATTTACACGAGTTACCAGTGAACTATTTCCATCCTGTTCTTTTCTATAAATTAAAGGGCTGTATGAACAAAGTAGTGCACACTTTCTTCTCTTACATGTCCCTGTTGTTGACCTGAACGCTGCTGCTCATGTGTCGCTCTCTGGTTTAGCAGCTTGTCGTATATGTGTCCATACAAAGTCCCATCTGCTTGCTAATCAGAGCACAGCCCTTCTTCACGCTGAAGGAGCACCTCTCTCAATATTTTAACTTTCACAACAAGTCGTGTGACTGAAGAGACAAACCAAGGCTGCATCTTTCTCTTGCGACTGCACCTAGTTCTTGTCTGAGGTTGTGAAAGAATTTGTTATGGTAGATGCCCTTCTTGTCAAATCAGGGACATTATGTTTTTAGTCTTTCTCTCTCTCTCTCTCTTCTCTCTCTCTCTCTCTCTCTCTCTCTTCTCTCTCTCTCTCTCTTCTCTCTCTTTCTTTTCCTGCTTTCTCATCTTTCATGTGGAAAAACTAAACTGTCCAATCAGCTCTTAAAAATGCTTTATTGTTTCTTCTAATCCACAAGAGTTATATGGGACCATTATGAGACATTGTATATTCATAGTCAGTTTTTTTTCATTTGCTTCTTCTACAAGAGACCCAGATCATACACTCATTTATAAAATCTTGGACTTCTTGGAAAATCTGTTTTAGTGAAGTTTTAAAGGACACATTAGGCAACAAAGTTCTGATTCCTTAAAAAAAAGTTTTGTCTGTGATATATTTGTCGTTCCCCTAAAAGCCTCTAAAAACACTATTCTGAATCATCTTGTTTTTGAGCATTTCTGCAGTATTAGCATATCAGGCAAGGTCGATTTAATTGTCTCTCTAGTGTAATTTGCTTTGCAGCCAGTAGATGGTGCAGTGGGACTGTCATGTGTGCTTTTCTACACTTTTTAAATGCTTTGTGGATCCCACAATGCTTAGAACTTTGAAAGACAACTCTGGAAAATGCAGTATATTTTAGATCTAGCTTAAAACCAAATAAAACATTCAAAATTTCCTTTGTAACATCTTTTGTATCTAATATGTCAACAAAATGAACCAAAAAACACTCTTGACTATGTCCTTTGTTAATGTGCAATCTTGTTTTTACCTCATTTGAATATAAAAACGACATGATGAAAAGCTTGTAATACATTTCTTCTTGCATTTATGTGAAGAAAGTTTCAAAGAGATAATATATTTTCATATTCATTTGTAGTGCTCCACTGACTGCACATATATAATTAGTATTCTCACTTCTTCTGTTACTCTGAGGCTATGATTAGTCCACATTGAGCTGTAGCGACAGTTGGGAGGACTTCTCTGTACCTTCATCAGCCTTGAACCTCATCTCTTCAGTGTACGTTTCTATTCCTGTTCCAGCCTGTGCCCTGTCGCTTCACCGGCCTGTATCCACCCATCACGGACCAGCAGTCTTCACCTGCGGCAGCCGCTCACAGTCCAGTAAGCAGTTTAAATGATAGCAGCATTACTTCAACATTCAGCAAACATAACCCTCCTTCTGCCATTTCCTCCTCAGTGGCATTGTCTCTTCTTCTGGATTTTATGTCATTTTTGCTACCTGTGTCTAAACTCTGACGGGACACTTCTCATGTTTCCTATAAGCTCAAAAGTTTTACTTTTTCCTTTTCTCTAAGTCTGTTCAAGACATTTTTCTGTCTGTCCAAAGTCGAATTGTTATTGTTTCAGTTATGATGACACTTCTTTCAGATTTGTTTTTATTCTAGCCCATAAGGCAAAGATGTAGCGTTTACCATTTTTTAAAGAGATGTTGCTTGTTTATTTCCTTTTTGGTGATTTTATTATTTAGTAGGCTATTATTATACAAAGCTTTAAGTACCACTCAGATAAGAATCTCTGAATCGGAAGTTTTTAGTGATAGGAAAATCTACTCAGACACGAGGATAACATAGGTTTACATACGTTCAGATCATTAAATCGCCTGAAAAACTCTGAGAAATGTAAATTTCAATTTTTTCTTTTTTTCACCTGTGCGTGAAAGCATCACCTAATCACCATGTAACTTACGCACCTTACGCTACGTACCCCTGCGTAGCTTTTAACCAATACGTGCTCGCGGCGCTCGATACACTTCTCTCTCCTTCATTCTGGTAATCGGAAGTGAATCCACAGGACTGCTACGACAGGTTAGTTTCGTAAACAACGCAATATACTCACATATATTGATCACAGCTTTGCTGAAACTAAAGTTGTGCATTGTACATCAACCGCTGCAGGCGCTGTGTTTATGCTGTGTGAGGAATTTAAAGTGGTGAGTCTGTGCTGTTAGCATTAGCATTAGCAACTAAAGTGCACTTGTTTACCTGTCTTTTCAACTGTCTTTTCAAGTTGTCATTTCATATGTAAATGTAGCTGATTATGTACTACTGTTGGCTTTTAGCTAAAGCAACTAAAAGTCAATTTAGGCCAATAATGGGTTGACAGTGCAAACTACTAATGTTTCTTTGCGTTTTCAACGCACTTTAATGCAAAGAGTATTGCTGAAATGTACTTGTATTTACACTGATGTAAATTATATTCACCTCTGAATTATTTAACCGTGTATGCACCGATCTGATCTGTATGTAACTTAAAGAGTAAAGTGATTTCATTTATTAAGAATTGTTTTCTAAAAGTGGCCCTGTCTATTAAATACAGGCCAGGTGTGCCTCTCACAACTACACGGATGACGAGCTAGAACCAGCCGGATCCAGAACCGCAACTTAATCTTCAACAATCCATCCTGACTGCTGTTTGGTAGGAGGCTGGTATTGACCCTATTTTGTCCCGCCCACTTTTCTAGGAAGTGTACTTCCTGTTTAGCTGCATTTAGCCTGTAGACTTCAGACGATGGTTTTATTGTAACTGTCATGACACATGTTTGAAATTGCCCCACAATACAGACATACAAACATGTAAACGACCGTAACAGAGCTAAACAGGAAGTGCAAATCCTAGAAAAGTTTGCGGGACATTCTTTTTATTTATATATATATATATATATATATATATATATATATATATATATATATATATATATATATATATATATATATATATATATAATATATATATATATATATATATATATATATATATATATAGACCCGTTCAGAGCCTACATCATTTTGGGGGCGGAGCCGCACTGGTGTCCTCCGCAGAGTTTCTCCATAAGTTTCTTTACAAAACGAGTAAGCTGTACTAACGATATTAAATGGTTAGAAAACTTAACAATGACTTCAAACGAAGCTCTGACCATTCCTAATGTGTTCCTTGGGTTTGCACCAGTTGACACATTTTATATCTCGTAATTTTTTCGGGCTAACTAGCTTACCTCTAAAATCTATTGAAAAAATGAGGGATCACTATCAAAACAAATACATCGCCTCAGAGTCATGTAAGTATATCCTTGGAGTCTTTTATACAATAATCTTCTGTAGAAATCAGCAAAAAATAATGCCACACAGGTGCAGTTTACTGTGGGTATAGTTCTCCACTAATAATTGATAAATAATTAACACAACTTGCACAAAAATCTTAAGCAATGTCACGGTAACTCACCTCCTGTACTTTTCCGCAAATTACATCGTCAAACTCATCAAGGAATATGTATGCTCAAAGCTTTTCTCTTGTGCACATGAGTTTTTCCTATCAAATATAAGTAAATATCAGGTCGCTGAATATCGAGACACTTACTAACGTCATGCTAACATTCAGTAGATAACTGTACATTAATCTGGAGTCGCTTGCTGTTCGTTAAATTGAGTTTTTTCTTTGTTTACTAACAGTAAATAGGTCTATATATATATATATATATATATATATATATATATATATATATATATATATATATATATATATATATATATATATATATATATATATATATATAATATATATATATATATATATATATATAATATATATAGGGTGAAATCAGGTAAATTGAGCCATCAGGTAAAATGAGCCACTTAAGGTCTTAGCCCTCTGGCTCCTAAATAATCCACAGCCAAAGTATGTTTAAATTGTTGCCCTGCTTCTACTGTATCAAAAACACTTGATCTGATTGGTGTGTGGTTGATGTTGTGGGCGGTGCAAAGACTCAAATCCAGGCTGCAGAGGGTAAAGGTGAGAAAAGTGCACTGGCAGACAAAGCTTCTTTGAAAATTATAAGGTTCATAACTTTTGAAAAACTAACAACACAGTTGTTTATTTCTATTAATATTAAACCTTTTAGTTCCATGAACACAATTCAATGTGTATTTTTCATTGTGGAACTTTTAATTTTTAATAAAAGACTTTTAAAGGGGTGGCTCATTTTACATGAGTGCTGTCAGTCAAATTGAGCCAGGCCTTTCAGCTAAAATGAGCCGCCATTAGACAGGCTTTTTACCATGCAAACGGATGAGGACTAGTGTTAGAACATGTATTTAATGTGTAAATGTGTAGATTTAATGTGTAAATGTGTTTTATTGTCATAAATGTTTGTGAAATGTCACCGTATGTCAAAAATCTGATGGGTGTTACATTTTAACAGGAAGAAAGAAGCCAAGATGAGAAGAAGATAACCCTATATAGGAACAGAGACAGAAAAGGAGAAGGAACAACAAGACTTTGGAGAAAAGAGATAAGACAAAATCAGCAAAGGAAGGAAAGGAGAAGAAAACAAGTGAAATGGAAATAAAAAATAATAATAATTACAGGAAAGACAGAGAGGAGACACTGATAAAGAATTTAATAATTTTAGTCCTACTGAGTTGTAAACAAAGACAGTAATGCAGAACATGTCAGGTTCTGTGTGGGACCCTCCTGACCCAAAGGAGCCTAGATGCAGTCTGTAGAGTTATAATGTTTGTGCAGGACACTGAGACTGCTGTGAGAATCTGCACAAATTGGTTGAGTTCATGTGACTTCACGACATTCTCCAAGCCAATAAAATGAGTCTTGTTTAAAGTCAGTTTGTTGTAATACAAAAATGAATGGGTTTAGTCACCAGAAAAAAATCACCAGATTAAAAATGTAAAACTACAAAATGTAAAGCAAGTGTTTAGACTTGTCAGAGTAAAATGTGTTCACATCACATGTCATCACTATCTAGAAGTGAACAGAAACTATTGATTCCACGAGAGGGAAAACAATAACATTTGCATAGAATAATACTTCTTTTTTCAGAAATAAAATCTATGTTTGTGCTCAAAAAAAGAAAAGACGAGTTATTCTCATACTTTACAATGGTATTTTTCACTCTGTTACTAATCAGTTTAGTATCTTTTTAATTTCAATATTATTTGCTTACAGTCATTTTTTGCATGTTTTATGCTCTTAAAATTATATTCAAGTGAATGTATCACATACAAAAGCTAAAACTAGACTCATTTACATGGAAACTTTGGTGGCTCATTTTAGCTGACGAGTGACTCATTTTACCTGAACATGTGGCTCATTTTACCTGATAATGGCACAATAAAATATTTTAGGAATGCTGAGCTTTCAAAAGCTCTAGCACCTAAATAATTAAATTTATTTTTCTGAAATTCATCCTAACATATAACAGGTAACATACAATACATGTAATCACTCTAATTAGTATCATAGAGTGGTTTATTTTTTTGATTCAACAAATTTACCAAAAAGTGGCTCAATTTACCTGACTTCACCCTATATAGAGAGAGAGAGAGAGAGAGAGAGAGAGAGAGAGAGAGAGAGACAGAGAGAGAGAGAGAGAGAGAGAGATAGAGAGATGCGTGTATATATGGGTATATACAGTATATGGGTATATATATATATATATATATATAATATATATATATATATATATATATATATATATATATATATATATATATATATGTATTTATTATAATAAAACAGAGGTGAGATTGGGCAGCTCTGGGACAGATTAAAGGGGCTATTTTCCATGCAAGCTGCATTTGAATGGGGCTCCTCTTGTGAATACTTTATAAGTTTTTGTCACTAATGTGTACACAGCTCCTTCCTCAAAAATGACCTTCTGGCTCAACTTTTCACAAAGTTTATCAAGGCTTCAACAATCAAAATGAAGGCCGCATGCTAAGATTTTTGAGGAGTTGTGTTGGGCCAAAGCCAAATTTTATCTCGAAAGTTAAAAGAATAATTGAAAGCATATTCTTTGCTTGACTCAGAACTTTTTTTTTTGAAATGTTACTGTCTTGCTCATCATCTGCAGCCCTCCTGAGAGCAGTGCATTTAATATTGAACACTGAAAGACATCAGACAGACTAGACACTGTGCAGATAATATACGGCTACAATCTAACTATTATCCAATATTTCTTTATTCAATTTTATATAAAACTCAAGGCTGTGTGTGTTAATTTACTGAGATGAGGAGGATCTGTTGATGTTGGAATCATCATGCAAAGGATTTTATTAAAGAGAAAAAAAGAGGAAAGCAGATTTTTTTTTCTCCCTTGAATCAAAGGGAGTATTTGTGAGAAAGAGAAACAAATAATGTTGAATGTGTTTCAGTATGATGAGTGTTTCAAGGTCAAAAACATTTGGTTCAACATTATGTAGAGAAATATTTAGTTTTAATCTTTGGTCTTTCTTTCCAAACTTGTATGATAAACACACACCTGGAGTCACAGACACATGAGCTTTTAGTTGGAGAAATTCATAATGCTGAAATATCAATACTTTTGCATCAGTTTCAATACAATACCAGTATCAGTAAGAGTATTGTTTCTAGATCTCAGGATTGCTCATCACAGCCCTCAAAGTTTTGAAGCATTTCCCCCCGAAAGTGCCGTCTTTCCAATTGTCTTAAATGTGGGGTAAGTAACTTTTTTTACTTGGAAGTTATTCAGCTTTGTGTTTTCCATTTAAAAATATCGTCTGAATTGAATGATAAATGATTATCTTTCAGCTGGAGCCCAAAGCTGCTCTGTGGTTGGTTGTGCTTGGGTGGTCTTCTCTAGTTTCAATTTGTTGTTTGTAAAAAGACGTTTATAAGCCAAAATTGCAACTAAAATGAACACATGTCGATATTAACCACATGTCAAAACCTAAATTGTTTTCGCTGTGTGAAAATCAGCAGCCCCATCTTTAAAGTACAACTTCAAAATCCAGAGGTCATTTATACCACACCAATATGAGCTGTAAATGTGATAAAAGGCCATTTGGATACTTTCCGTTCACCAAACACCTGTGTTGTGATTGTGACCTAAAAAAGTTCTGAAAATTGGATGAAACTTTGCAAATATGCAAACTTTTGTGCAAACACTTATTGTTTGATTATTCATCAGCGGATTATTCTCTTGTTAACAAAATTATCTGAACTTGATTTGTACATCTGTGGATACTGCCTGCTGACTGGGTCGTTTCTATGGAGACCATTATCTTGATTGAACAGTGCAGCTCCAACTGTCAGAAATGATAAGTGCGGTTTAATTGTGAAAAGGATCATGACCAAAAGTCGACCAGGGGCTTGAGCAGGTGTTTGCAAGAGTGTGGGAAAAAGAAATTACACATTGTCTACTAAACCAAGTTAAATTAAAACGACAGCTAATTTCCATTGGGAAACGGAAGCCTTCATTTTGTATTTTTGTGACTAAAACACTGTGGCATGAAATATGGTTTCCATGCATTTTCAAAACTTCAAAATCTTGCATCTTGCATTGTGGCCACAGTCGTCAACATTTCAAGCAATATATCCACACAATAATATCTTTTGAGCCTGCCAAAATATGAATAAAACACATCAGTCAAGGGTTATGTAAAAAAAAAAAAAATAGATAGATAGATATGTATGCAATAAATATTATTAAATTGTAACAACACTTAATGAATAAGCTGGTCAGTCTAACCCTCATCTGGGGTCATTAATTTTGGATTTTGGGAATGACCAAAAGGACAAGACTTACATACAAAGAAAGTCAAAAGTAGAGTTTTCTCTGCCTCTGTAGCCTATACCACGACATGTTCTTAGCGAATCACAACACAAGCATGTTTCTAACCCTTATTATACACCGTCTCTAATTTACGCCTTTCGCAGGACAAAACTGTGTGAAATAGAGACGCTTATTCAGGAACATTTTCTTTGGGTTTAGTGGCTAAGATTAGTTACAAAAATTGGTAAATGTATGTCTTGTACTTGGTTAGATTAGGATTTTGTCAATATTCATAAAAAAAATAAATAAATAATCCACCATAATGAACTAGGGCAGCACACGCAACATGCATACGCAAAAAAGAACAAATTATGTTGTACACATACACTTTTATATGCATTTAATTTTGCATGGTAAACATACACATTTCAGATCAGGCTCTCCAATGAGTGGAGGAGAAGACTGCACACTCGCTGACTGGCCTGGGAACAACTCAAGATGAAAGATCTGGAGGAAGTGAGCGAGTAAAGAGACATCTGGGGCTTCTTCCACAACCTGGAATCAGAGTATTTTTTGCTCGCTTGCCCTGGCAGTAAGGTGAAATGTGACAAGAACAGTGCAAAGGTTAAACTTACTGACCTCTAATGGGCAGGTACGTCACAACAGTCCCTGAAAACAACAGATAGTGAAGTCCAAACCACAAGCTGTGCCCTAGTTCTGGTTCACCGCGGATCTTCTGAAGTCTATTTTTCAGTCTAAAGGCAGACCCACTAGGCTTGGCCCATTTTGAAGATGAGAAATAGTCTGGCACTGGGAGACCGTGGACTTCAATTTGATGTGAGAATTACCAAATAGTGTCTGACCCATATGTTCAAATATTCTGTATTTGTCATAGCAATCATTTGCTCTTTTGTATACCAGCAGGCCAGCTACAGCATTCCACAAAAGATTTGTTCAAAAGTACTATCCTCTACAATGCTTCTTTAGTTTTATATTTTCACACCAGTACCACCAATAAACAGATTTGGTTTTCCACACTCCAAAAACGCATCATCCAGGCATAGTTAAATATCTCAAACTAAGAACATGAATTGAGCAGGTTTTATGTGTCAAGTAATAACATCTGTCAAAATGGCAAACAATTTCATACTTAAAATAGGAAAACGCACATCTTGTACTGCCTAATATAAGGAAAATACTACTATTTGCACTTATATTAAGACAAGAAGTCTATCAAAAATATTTTGTTTCAGATCATTTTGCTTAAAGGTCCCATTGAGGGATTATTTGTTTATCAACATGGGGGATGCGTGCGCAGTCGGATAGCAGAAAGGGCTGTGGTTGATTGACCCAAACTGGGATTTTCGGTCGACGTCACTTTCTGCCATGCACATGCGTTATGCAGAAAGAGCTCCTCACCATCTGCTTACATGGGGAAGCTTCTTTGAATTAAACAGCGAAATGGGACGAGAGCTAACTGTTTAATCAGGAATGAACCAGTCTGACAGACGTGTGTCTCCTGAAGCTTGAGACAGCGTTTTTCTCAGCATTTTTTAACTTTTATGGATCGTAGGATCAAATTTTTTTCACAAATGTTGAGTTTGCAGCATAACTTTTGTTTTCACACAGTGATTAGCTGACAACAAAGCTTTTTTTCGACTTCTTTCAATAGTTTGTGTCCATGTGCGGAGGCTCTTTCTTCAAGTGGGGTGCGCGTGTATCACCCATGCTGATAAACAAAAAATCCTTCTATAGGAACAACACTAGCTAGACACATTACCGATATCTGTGCCAGAAGGAAATTTATTTTCAGTCATTTTATTGTGTTAAAGTTAAATTTGCTCAAATTGTGATGATTTGCCCTAAAACAAGATCTTTGAACGGACCCAGGTATTACTTATTGCAAGTATCTAAATCTAAATTAGATTTATAATTGCATTTCCGGTCTTGTAATAGACTAAGCCATAGCACTGAAGATCGAAAAGCATGGCATGTTTACATTCAGCCACTGCAAGAAGAAGCCTTTGAGAGAGTACTTTTTAATGTATCATTCATATTTAGTTGAAAAGTATGGATTTATATAACATTTTCTAGAAAGTCATTTTGTGGTTTATCCTTCCTTTCTTGTTGGAGATTTATAAGTTCAGTGCAGGGTCGTGCATCATTCTCGTTCTCCCTGAGATGCTGGAGTCGAAGAGTGATGAGCCCTGAAGACAGATAACGGCTCTGCGTGAGAAGCACCTCAGACACACAAACCAAATGTAAAAATGCAGAATGGTTTTAGCTCATTCTTTGCATACACATATTTTCCTCTATTACTGGGCTGAAAAAACAATCCAAGGCTATAAATCATCGACTCATCTTGTAAAAGGTATTGTCGGGGTCAAAGCGCAGATTCCAATAATAGTTGCCTCTTCATGTAGAAAGAAAGACTGCTCTCTGATCCAAGCATTCACAGTTAATTATTCTTGTCTAACATAAAAGGACCGTCATAAAAGAAGAGGTGTTGTGTGATGCAGACTATGCTTAAGTAAATGGTTTCTATTTAACCATTAAAGTGCTTTAACTCACTTACATTCATAAACCAGCGCACCTAAACACTGACCAAGGCTCTTTAATGACATTATGACCAATTGTTAATTCTTTTTTTTTTTAGTTTTTCTCACTTACCTAATGCAGTCTCAAATTATTCATCACGATGTGTTTTGATGCACAAACGAGGTCGAAGTGCACTGAACCGTGACAGTTTGCAAAAAGCGGTTCTCTATAATGGCTAACAAAACTAACTTCCTAGATTTTTGCGAATAAATTGTGCATTGTTAGATGTACACATGTGAGCATTTCTACCCAAATATATATACATTTTTTGCAATATATTTGTGCTGGGAGAACCTGGCTGTAGTTTTTTTTAATGGTCTTTCAGTGTCTTCAGTCTCGTATGAAGCTAGAGCAGACCTGGGCAAACTGCGGCGCGGAGGCCAAATGTGGCCAATGACCTGTTTCAATCCGGCCCATGGCATGTTTTGAGAAACACAAATGCATGACGAAGTTTAAGAGACAAAAACTTACCACGACAATAAACTTGTAACATTTAAATTCACAATGTTATAATGTCAAGGCAAAAAAAGCATTTTTTTTTCAATATAAAGCTTGAAGTTCTATGAGATGAAAATTGTAATTTCGATCATGGAGCATTGTTATATACGTATATACAAATCTATTGTGTGTTTTTATGCAAACATTTGACTTCTCCAAGTCCTATTCTATTCAGCGTAAAATTATGATTTTATCTCACAAAACTTCAAGTTTTATCTGAAAAACTTTTTTTTATTCCAAAGTATTTTGAGAAATAAAAAAATCTAAGCTTTCAGAGTCCAGCACAAATGAGCCCTGTCGCCCCGCTAACAGTTATATTAGAGTACAGATCCAGTGTTCTTTCAGTCTTCCTAAAAAGAGAAATTGCTGGTGAGTGAGAGGTTATTCTAACAGTTCATTTGGACTTATTCCAGTTTTCATGGGGCATGTTCCTTTGGGTGTCGTCAGCTAAAACTCTGTCATGCTTTCCCCTCTCGCAGCCTCTTGCCTTTTGGAATAGTCCTTTCCTTTGCACTGAAGGGCCACTATCTCTCACACAGCTGCTCGTCCTCAGCCTTCACTTTCAATCAGCTGTCTCTTTGATTTATTGCTTCCTGTTGTCACTGAAAATTGTCGGATTTCTCCAGGCTGTCCGCGGAGCTGCACTTTGATGCTTCTGCTTGTTGGCTGCATTGGGGATTGGTAACCGCAGGGCCTATGGCTGTGAGGTCCAAAATAGTCTGGAGTCAGGAAATGAGACTGGGGATGCAAAAACAAAAGCTTTCTTCCTGGAAGCGTGGCTGCTGGTGGGCAGGTTGGCCTTGTGAGAATCGAAAATCACCAGAAAGAGCCGGTGCTTACTGCACAGGATAATGTTGTAACAGGTATTGGACTGCTCACAGAGGAGGCTATAAGAAAAGAGCTACGGGCTTTGATTCAGTCACACTTTATCGTAGGGCCTCATTTCACCGTGTCCAGTTCAGAGACTCAGAGGTCAAGACCAGGCTAAACCCTCTCTCTATTCCCACAACTGTTTTCACTTCCTGTCCCAACATCCATCTTCAGCTTCTAGTGGAGGATCCCCATCTGCTTTTCCCCAGGGAGGAACAGGAGCTGCTTGGAGTGACATCATCACAGCGTTTGGATCCAAACTTTTTTCTTTTGTTGTTATTTGAGTATCGCAAATTTAAAATGAAACATCCTTTCTTGTGTTTAATAACGCTTTTTATCCCAGTAGCCACATCTGCCCTGGGGAGGACACACACACCCACACACACTCACATTCATCTGTCAGATTAGTGATTGATTTTCCATATGGCCTCTCATCTGAGAACTGATCAAACTCAATTCTGCCTAGCTTCTCAAATCAAGATCCGGTACTAACAAGGTGGTTTGGCCACTTAAATCCCAAGCCGCTTTGTGCTTTTTCTCAAAAATACTGTGAAATCTAATCTTTCTATGTTTAATGTTGCAGTCTAGCAAATGCAAATGTGAAGATGTCTCAGGAGTGAGTTAAATGCTGACCCACTTCTTTTGTGTTTATGCTTTTGGCTGTGATTGTTAATTACACTTGTCAATCACAACCATGTCCCCGCCCTCCTTATGCTTTAATGTCTCATTGTAACACCACATGATTTACTGACACAAGGCATAAATTAATAATTCTGACATGAGAAGGAAGACATGTGCTCACTTTGATAGATGTTCAAATAGCTCCAGAACAAAACCACGCTCAAGGCTGAACTACTGGGAAGGCAAACTTTTGTTAGTTTATACCTGCGCTATTTTTAAAACGTGTTCAACATCAAATGTGAATGTAGGTTAGGAGCGGATCGAGCTTGCATCCTGAACTTATGTGCCTTCAAATCTCACTATTGAAGAGTGCAGCCTTTTCTTCACGCAGTCGGCTTTTTTAAGAGTCTCTTGAATCTGACACAGCCTGAGAGAAAACACTCAGCTTCTCCTATTCTGCTTAAAACTGTGTAATTACAAGTCTGTCTTCCTTTTTGTACAGCCCAGATGGAGAAATTATGGAGTCATTGGCGTGATTGACAATAAGGCATGTGCTCAGAAAATGAAGACCTACAGTTGATTCTATTGCAGTATTTCTTAGATAGTTTTCATGGTTATATATAGGGCCTTGTTTGTGTTGTTAGACTTCCTGTGCATTAACACCAGGTCAGTGTTAAAACGGAGCAGTGAGAATACTGCAGACTGTGAAGCTAAGGGTCAGATGCATTTACAGATGGAAGGGACAGAAAATATGGCAACAGGACATCAGTGTGATATCACAGCGATCGTCAGCGGCAGCAGCAACTTCAGAAAATTACATGGTCATAAAGAGACATATAGATAGTCCTTTTGAATAAAACTTTTCATTAAGCCATCATATAAATAATTTAAGTCTTGGTTGAAATATTTAAATTTACACCCGTCTCTTAAAGTCTCAAAAATTAATATTTTGTTGCACAATGTTTAGTTTTGATAATGGCGCACAATCAGTGGCAATGTCTGAATAATCTTCTGTAATGTCATATGTATACATAAATATTATGAATTTTCATTGAGTGATGCAAATTTTCAACCAAGATCTTGTATTAATGATGCGACAATGTGATTCTCCTGCACATTGCAAATCTCACTGGGATATAAATTCATGATGTTTCATGTTCTTTCACAATGTGAGCCTTTGTCACCTTGAAATATGCTTTTGCCTCATTGCCTCAGGGATGAAGAAATGCACTGATGAAATGACCTGGTCATTCAGGATCTTCATGTGGTCAGCGGACCTCATTATCTGAGCACACTTTGCTTTTGAACTTACATTTGATCGACTGCAGCAACATCAAACATACTTCATTTGTTAACCCAATTTTTACAATAAAATAACTTAAAATCAATTTCCCCAAGCGCAGATATGTTGTTAGTGTAACTATTCAGGTGAAAATCTGTCTGGAATGTCCTGACTACATCTAATAATCAAACACTCTGTCTGTCTGTTGTCATTGTTGCTAGCTATATGGCTAACTGCTTTAGCATACCAGCAAAAAAAAAGCTTAAAACACATCGTGATTCGTGGGCTCAGAATGCATTAGGTGAGCAAAACATGTAGACTGAAGTAGGAAGTTTGGTCTTTCTGTGTGTTTACATTTTTAAAAAAACAAACATTGAGAATAGGACATTTAAATTCAGGTTGTTTTTTTCCCTTTTATCAATTAGAACTTTGATTGATCGATATATTGATTGTCATTCATTCAATGGCAGTTGTGATAGAACTGTAATGAACCGCTCATTTCACACTGCTTAGGTATAGTTAAAGTTAATTGCCCAGTGACACCAAAGCTCTCAAGTAGCCTACACTTTATTAACACCAAAAAACTAACAATACAGTGCTGTCCTCACTCCTCAATACATGTGTGTAAAGCTCTACAGTGAACCAAACAGAGACCCCATGTATCCTGTATTTTTGCTTTAATTAAGTTTCTTCATGTACCTGTGACTTCAACTTGCAGAAAAAAAAAAAAAAAAACAACATTTAACAAACTGGGGCAAAGCTTCTCTAAAGCCACAGAAATTATTTTTTAAAGGTTGTATGGAGGATTTTCAAAAATTGTTTGTTGTCAGTCTTGGTCAAAAACAGATGCATAGAATTGTAACAGCCTTGTACTTATGCTAAACAAAAAATAATTATAAGAATATATAAACTGTGGACATGATGAGGCCAGTAAAACGTTGACCAATAGTCTGTTAACGTGTCAAGCAAACCGTCAGTGTTCCTCAGTACCTCATTGGCCCAGTTGCAGTGAGGGGCGTGGCCCTGGGAGGAGAAACACAAGTGCATCATTTGAAAAACAGCAAACAGTTGTTGGATTTGAAAAATCCTCCATACAACCTTTAATGTGCAAAAATAAATGGAAACCATTTCATTTGGTAGAAGTAATGCTTAATGTGTTTGTTGTGTGTAAAATCAGTTTCCCTTATATATAGTCAACACATTTTACACTTCTTCATAAACTAGTTTTAGATTAGCGCAAAACTATTCAATTACACCAAGAGTTATAGCACAAAATTAAGTCAGAATTAGGAAAGCATACAAACTTGCACTTTAATAAGCTTAACGAAATAATAACTTTTATGCAGAAAATAAATGGCATAAATTTTTATAGAGGATTAGGCATTTTCTCTTGAAGATATTTTGAAATAAAAATAGAAAGTATTTGCTGTGATCAGAAATTCCTAGAAAATGCCTATTATTGTGTGAAAAAGACGTAAGCCTGGTCATTGTTTGTATTTCTGAGAATGGCTGGAACAGGAGACAAAAGCAGATGTAATCTCAAGTACTGGAGCATGCTCAGGTTGTGAAATGAAAGCGGAATAAAACCCACTGATTTGAGAAGACAAACAGAGTCCAGTAGCAGGGCTCTGTGGAATCACACAATTTTCACCTGCATCGTGTCCATATATGTGCCTGTGTTGTTTTGCTGCTCACAAACAAACATGCGACATCTGCTCAGTATGCAGGGGAAGTGGAGGCAGGTATCTGAAAGTCAAAAACATAACAAACATGGGATACAGTTCTATAGGAGCTCATGTTTTTCTCTATCTCTCTGAAAGGAAAACATCAAATTGGGTTTCCTAGTTGGTTTGTGTTTCTCTAAGCTGAATACAACAAGATAAGGGGAAAGTGAAAATATGATCATCACATTATGAAACCTGGAAGCACCAAGCCAAGGAGACTTTGTAAGACAGGATTGAAGTGTGTACGACAGATATTTTTATTGTTTTTTGTGGGATATAGTCTGTTGTAAATGATGTTTTTCACAAATCAAAAACTTGGTTGTAAAGAAAAGTGCAAAAAACAAGACGAAACAGGAAGTAGAGCAGAGATCTAATGGTGCTTTGCTTTTCAGGAAACTTGGAACTGGAAGGGAAGACTATCCTACCTCCTTGAAAAGTTAAGCTCGAGCACCGCTTCAACTGATAAATCCTACTTGTGAACTAGGAGCTGATCGAGGGACTCCATCTTAACATGACAGCAGTAAGTAACATTAGCCACAAACAAACATCAAATGTTGTAATGATCACACATAGGGCTTCAGTCAGTGTATCTAAATGAGATTAGCATGCAAAATAGCGCAGCTACCTTATCTTCTTGTTTATCTCTTTTAGCTTTTACACAGTTTGTCTTTTTGTCATCAGCTGTTAGCAATACATGTTTTAAGTAACACAAATATTGCTGGTGTTGTAAATAGTGTTTCAAATGCTAACTGTTAAAAAGTTAACCCTAACCCTGTGTGTGATCATACAACGTTTGATGTTTGTTTGTGGCTGATGTTACAGTTACTTAGGCTAACCGCTGTCTATCGCAGTGATTCGACCGGCAAATGTTTATGTAAATACTGCAGAGAAAATATGCCTTGCTTACTTGTTGGTGCACATGACATAGCATAATTGGAAAAATTACCTACCTGAAATGGAGCTGGCGTAAATTCAGCCTGGAAGACTGTCTGCTCCCTCACCTAACGAGCTCACCTGTTCCCTATCCCTCATCAGCAGCCACACCTCCTTCTCCAGCTGCAGCTCTGCTCCCAATCAGCCCCTGACTACAATATATAAGGCCACATGCAGACCTTTCATTCTTGTTCATTCATCGATCAGCCGTGCTGCGCCCCACCTCTTCCCCGTCTCCTCCCGTAAAGGCTGTTGTCATCCTGCCAGATGAGTTGTTTTTCCTCTGCTGATGGACTCTGGGTCTACACTTGAACACTAACTGCTATGGAGGCATGCCACTCCGGTCACATCTACAGCCTGTCCGTCCATAGGAGTGGATCTCTCCTTCACTGTGGTTCTCCTCGAGGTTTCTCATTTTCCCTACTGGGTTTGGAGTTTTTCCTTGCCGAGAAGGAGGGTCTAAGGACAGGGGATGTTATCCTCATTGGCCACTTTTTGGACCACCTTCATCGCCCTTGGTCTCCTCTGCATCATCATCTTCGCCCCTAGTTTATTCCTCTACCACCACCAGTGTGCAGCCCTGGGGGAAGACATATATTCCAGATCTAATCGACTTAATCTGGCCGTGCTAGTCATCGCCATGTCTTCTGCTGGGGTCTGACCGCCAAAGTCATGTATTCAATAAAGAATCTTCTAACACACTTTTGTTGTCTGAGTCTCTCCAGGGTGAAATATTATTTTGCAACAAGTCTTCTCTGCAGGTTACGTCAATGAAATGAACGAGGGAGGAGCTAACCGGAAGTGCGTTTCTGAGTGTTGTGGGTAACGGTACAAAAAATGGGTGGACGAAAAAAGGTGGGATATGTTTTCCTCCTTTCGGTTATCTTCTGTGAAGTCCATTTTGACCCTGGTCTTGGAGTTCTTGCCTGGGATCCAGAACCCACGCTTCAGCAAACTGCGAAGAGTGGGTCTGGTCACCACGCCCCTCCGCCTGCGTTTCAGATCAAATCTACATCGTACCGGGCAATCAGATTAGTTTATTTGCGTGACGCAGATGAAACAAAGAAGTCTGTCGTCAAGACCAAAATCTAACTTTTGTTTGTTTGTTTTTTGTTGTTTTTGTTTGTTTGTTTTGTTTGTTTTTTGCTTCGCTCATTGATTCTGCAGAAATCTATAATGTTTTTCAGTTCCACGTGATATTTTTTCCATGTGTTTTTTTCGTCTGGAGCAGCCATGTTGGTTTTCACATGGCAGAAAATGTGTGTCTTTGATTGGCTAATTATTCTGTCAATCACGACTACAAAAATCGGAAAGAGCAGACAATATATTATTTATATATCAAGCTCCAGTTTGATGCGTTTTGCTTCTGCTTTATTTGTCAGTTGTCAGACGTGGTGAGGTGGAGGTTTATGTCAAACAAGAGAAGATCCTCCTCTACCACTTCCTCCTCTTTTCCTCCAGTTGTTGAACTTTGTCTAAGAGCTGTGTTTTGACCTCCTGCTCTCTTCTAAGCTTCTCCTTCAGAGCCATGATTTCCTGCTCCTGAACTGTCCACCTCTGAGCTTTTTCTGCTCTCATCTGCTCTACGTCACAGACCTTCTGCTGCTGTCCTCTTAACTCCTCCTTTAGCGCTTCCATCTGCTGCTCACAGACTGTGGACCTCTATGATTCTTCTGCTTTCATCTGAACTACCAATGTCTCCAGCTCTTCTACTTTGTCCTCCAGGGCTTTCTTTTGATGATCTCTTCCAGCTTTTTCACTCGGACCTTGTAGTCTTCTAGTGTCTCAGAGGCAGGCCTTGATGGAGCAGGTGCAGGTGGTAACCCTCTCTTCTGACTAGTCCTCACTGTACCAGTTGTACTTATCGTCACTTTTGACAAAGTCGGCCCTTTTGTACAGGGCCATCCTATCGTTTGTAGGCTGTGTATTGTTGTCAACTTTCTTCTGAAAGTATTTTGTAGTCGATTTAAACATTTTGCTTGGAGCTCAGTTTGACTGTGTCTGTTTGCTACAAGTGTCTCAGTTAAATATAGTTCTTCAGAGAAACAGAACCTAAAGGGTCTATATACTGTACGTGTGTCACATAGTATGGCATTTCAAAGCTTTTTTTGTATTTATTTATGATTGTGTTTCTCCATCTTGAGAGTAAAATTGTACCTGATCCTGGTCCAGTTTGAACTTCGGTTCATACAAAGCTGTGACGTTATTATTAACATCACATGTAAAGGAAAACTGGAGATTTTAAAAGATTCAAACCTCAACTCTACAACACATTTTATTGTCCTTTAAGCATTTTAATAAGAGAAGTGTTTCTATGTATTTGTATTTTTTGTATTCATCGTGTTCTGCCCCGCCCACTTTTCCCGGAACAACAATCGTTATTTCTTTTGAGATCGCCCCATGAGACAGACAAGCTAACATGTTAGCTAGTAATACCAGAGCGAAACAAGAATTATGTTGCCAAGAAAAGTGGGTGTAGCAGCAAAAGAGTCATTTCTGTGGCACTGAACTGTTTTGGTCCAGTGTGTACACATAGGTAACAGTTAAAGATTTATAAGTGTCAACAAGCAAACAAAAATATTTTTTTAAAGGAATTTTAACTATAATCATGATGCACTTTAAAATCACCAACACAGTCACATACAATATATAATTAATCTCAGTTAATAAATGTTCTTTTGCCAGATATATTGCACTCTTAGTGAGCTAATTTATCTCTGTTTTATTTGTGGAAGCATTGTTTTTGGAGCAGGTGTTGAAGCTGAAGTGTGAAAACTACACCATGTGCTGGACTTTTAAAGCAGTAATTATGACTTTAACTGAAAATACACTTTCCTCACACCATTTTTTATCTTCTCTGGCCCAGGAGCTGTGAGTTTCTATTAATAACTCTCTTGTAGCCTATTTGTCTCTTTAGCCTACTACTTCCTTCTGTTGATTACATGTTAAAGACTTTGACAATGAACATAACACAATTTGAAGAGTTTATACTGGAGAGTTCAACACCTGTGACATAACAACCAGCATAATCTTCTTGTAAATGAACCAAACTCTTAATAAATTATGAGTTGAAATAAATAAATAACAATATACAGACTGTCACAGTGGTTTGTGTTAATTATTCAGTTCTCCACAGCCCACATCTTATTAAAATGATTTAAAAAGAAAGACAATGTCAACATAATGGAGCTCAGAATAATGTTTTTCTATGAGTTTATTTATTCAGCGATGCATCTATTCTTCATAATGGTTTGTGCTGACCAATGAATTTTCCTGTTTATCCATTTTAATAATACAACATTGGTTACTTTTACACTTATACACACGGCTGAGTTTGACACAAATGTTTGCACTCTTATGGATTTGAGCTGACTTTGTTTTTTAGGACTTTTAACACTGAGTTGCATGTTTGTGTTTTTTACATGTTCTTAAGGAGTCTTTTTTAGATATTTATAAAACATCAGTAAGCATAGTGACTTTATTAAAGGAAACTTTTTTTTGTGTATTTATAGTAACAAACTACTAGAACTTTGTAGACCCGAAACTTATATTTTGTTTATTGTAAAAAACAAAATCAATCTTAAACAGGTAAATATAAACTGATGGATTCACTTCCTGTTGAAAACTGCAGAATTCTTAAGCCCCGCCTCCTCATGGGAAAATTTTAATAAGCTTTAATTTTTTTGAATAATTTTTGAACACTTATCAAACATTTAGCATTTAGCAAACAACTTGGTTATTGAAATGAATAAAACAGATAAGTAGTTTGCTGGTGCTGCTTTTCTTTTTCTTTTTTTGGGTTAGTGTCTTTTTTCCCTTAATAAGATTTTATTAAGATTAAAATTAAGTTACACTTTATTATAGCTGTAGGGAAACTTGCCCTCTCCAGATTTTATTTAATTTATTTATTTTTTTGCTAGGCTTGGTCCGAACTATATTAACTGGATAACATTCTCAAATGCATCTACAAATGCCAAGAGCTAAACTTACAAACAAGAGCCTATTAATGCCTTCATAATGTAACCAGACTTGTCTCTCTCAGATTTGCTGTGCTGTGTTTAAAAGTGAGAGTACACCTTTAATGACTGGACATGTTCAGACAAATAAACTCATTTCACTTCTATAGGCTCCTGTACAGAGGATTAAATATGCAGCCACTTTAAACAGAGCAAAGCCGTCTTTGACCTTTGGTGAGCTGAACGACCCAGACAAACTCACAGAGTCTGGTCAATATTAAGCATGAAAAATAATCGTTCATCACAAATACCAAATGTCTGACCCTCGATTCAATAATTGTGCGTAGATTATTCCATAACTTGGTCATTCATTTTGGCTTAATGAAATGCCAAAAATGGACACACGATTCAGTAAGCATTATTGGTATTTATTGGGCTGTGCGGAGACTCATTTTCATGCTCAGATGCTCAAAAGCCAAAGTTAGTAATCTTACTGTCAGGTTTAAGTTGTTCCTCCGACACAGAACTCATGAAATGGCCAGTGGTGTTGAACAAAGCACTATTTAAAGACAGTCAGTCCAAACTGTGAAATGGATTACATTTTAATTTAGATTGGGAGCCAGACAGTCATTTTTAAGATCAGCTTGAGGTCCACAGGCAATTCAGTTACAGCAGAGTTTGATTTTGTAGAACAACTTAGTCAACTTTTGTGTGAAATGACAAAGAGTAAAAAGTTTGTAAAATAAGTAGTTATATTATTAAATACAATCTATTTTGGATAGCATTTATTCTTAAGATGAAAACTTTTGCATGAAGCACTGCGGCATTTATGTCAGTTTGCTATATCAACATAATGTAGAAACAACAACATTATTATTTTTATCTTATCTGCAAAGCTGTTATATTATTCAATGTAATGCACTTCATCCATCTAGATTAATATGGAACCGTGCAATTTCAAATGTCGTCTTTGTAAAATGTATTTTTCTTTCCAGAGAGGGACGTAACAAAGTCATTTCAAGCTTTACAATCTGAACAAGATTTTGACTGAAAGAAGGATTTATCAATGTCTCATTCTAAGCCTTTAGGTCAGGTCTACTCAAAACGAAATATGCTATCAAAATACCCTTTGTAAATGTTTTTGTGCCAATACATCAACAAAGGAACCACAATCCTGGCTCTTTGCCTTTAAATGCATTATTTCTTTATAAAAACATTACATGATTATAAACTTGTATATCATCTTTTTGTTCAGCACATTTGGAGACGTTTCACATTGATATATTTAAATGTATTTTCTCACTTTAAGAAGACAAGTTTTACATTTTTAGATCAGACCTGCTCAAACTAAATATGTTATCAAGAAAGCTCTCTGTAAATGTTTTTGTGCCAACACGTCAACGAAATAACCACGAATGGAATCCCATCTGGCTCTTTCCATTTGTGTCTTACTCCGCTATGAAAATATTACACAGTGACAAACTTGTATTATTTTTAATTTTTTTGTGTACGTTTGGAGAAGTCTCACATTGATATCTTTAAATGTATTTTCTCATCCCGTGTGTCTCGCCTTACAAGACAGTGTGTGATTGATCAAAATGAGGGAGAAAGTTGCCCAGCTTTTGCCCAAAGACATTCTCCCACACCTGATCTTCACTTATTCTCCGCACACATTCCCATTTTTCTCGGAATTGAAGCTGGCTCCATACAGCCAACCACCTTTATCTTGTTAAGGACAATTGGACAAATCAATTACCTGCTGCTTCTGCTCTACGCCTGACAACAAGGTAACAGGCCACAGGACAATAAGGAACTGCTCTCTTCATCTTGTGCTACTAAAAGGAACATTTATAACCACCTGATCCTTTGTTCCAGGCGCTGAGCAGCACTGACAGAACCCAAAGTACTTGAACACCAGGGAATACCAGGAAGAGCAGACATTTACACCGCTTTTTGTCAAATGGTTCTCCAGGCTTTGGAAAACAACATACCAGCTCTCTCCTGCACGTCAGAAAACAGGTACATTTTTAGATTTATACCCACGGTAAAATCAAATACGTTCAGTGTGTCGGTATGACCCTGCCCTAACCCTAAATCTATTTGGGCTTTTCTGTTTTAGGAATCGCTATAAAGCAAAGTCCTGAAAACCCTCTCTCTGTAATTCAGCTTAGTTCAGTCTTTTTATGTCAACACTTTGTAATGATCAAGTAAAAATATGAATATTTTAAAACGCCATGATGTAATCGTGGTCGTTTTTAGGCTAATGTCTGTGCAACTGTCTGCTTACTTATTTTGTGTTTATTTTTCACCCAGTCTTCCACAGCAATTGGTTTGTTTTTGGGAAGATTTTACATTATATGTCCTTATAGTTAAACTGTTTATCCAGATATAGTGGTTCTGAAAAGAGGCATCAGGATTCCATGGAGGTGGCAAATGATCAGGATAACAACTATAGCTTGCCATACTAATATAGAAATATTCCATCTTTTTGTATGCTCTTCCTGTGTTTAAAGGAGACCTATTGTGTTTTTCCAACTATTTAGTAAGAAACTAGAACATATGCAGACCAGTTATTTACCTTTTGTTCATTGTAAAATGCAAAATGGATGTAAAACAGCTTGAACATGGAAACAACTCTATTGGCTTCCTGTTTTAAACTGCAAAACTGATCAGCTCTGCCTCTTCATTTTAAAATTTAACTGTAAGAAGTAACATATTTTAAATAACTAATTTTATTGTTAGAAAGGGACCATGAGGCCGTTTTGAACCACAAATGCTTACTTTGAGTAATAATCTTTTGAATTACACGCAAGTGGGAGGGGCTAGGTGGTAGGTGAGAACAGAGGTTTTCTGAGCAGTACATTACAAGATTACTCAAACATGCAGGAATCAATTCAAATATAAGTTTGAGTAAACTAATGGTGAAGAGAGGCCAATATAACAAGGTAAAATCTTTGAATAATACATTTTACATAATAGAACTCCTTTAACAAACTTCACAATGTGACTTTTTCACTGTGCCATAAGAAAGAAAACACTAGACCGATAATATATATATATATATATTTTTTGTGATTGCTGTAAATGAACAAACTTTGTCTTTTCCTTCAAAAAGTATATTATAACACAGTACTTGGTGACAAAATCAGGCCGCTGTGTAGGCTACTGTCTGAATCAAATGATAATGTATTTTAGTTCTCATCAGAAGCCAAAAGCAGTGCTCTGATTGGCTGTGCTTGGTGGTCCGCCCAATGTACTTTGCTGTCTGTAACAATCTGGTGGGGTCGATGATATTCACACTGCAAACACACAATTTAGGTTTTAAATCTGACAATTGTCTCTCATAAATCTCCATCACATTGTTAATATCAATATGTATTAAGTTTAGATTGCAATTTTGACATAAACCCCCCTTTTTTCTCCTTTTTAAAGTCGAGAGGACCGCCCAATTTCAGCCAATCAGAACGCTGCATTCTGCTCCTGATTAGAACAAAAANGACAGATAATTGCATTTTTATAATTTAGCCAGTTTGATGTGATCGTCCTTGTGGTAAATATTTTTCATAGCTTTTCAAAGCAGTTACATTGCAAACTATGAATAAAATAACAAATAAAAGTTGAAAATTACAGGAAATAATTAAAATTGGGTGAAAACAAACAAAAACATTTTTTTAAATCTTAAATATGATCGTGTTTGATGTTTTAATGAAACATGTAGTCTTGCCTGTCATACGCACAATGCAAAAAAACGGAACTCAGCTAATTATATTATTAGTAAAATTCTTCAAATTCCAATTGGCTTGCTGTAGAATCTGAAGATAGTAGTCTCATAAATGGACCCATTGAAGAAGTAGAGTTGGAAGTTGAGGAACTGCGTCTAGGATGGCTGGGAGTGGAAGTGTTTCTCACAGGAGCTGTGTATGCCTCAAAAGGAGCAGAAGCAGGGGGCAGAGGTTGTGGCTGTGTGGAGCTGTTAAAGTTGTGCAGCATGTTAATTATGTTTATTTTTGCCTCTTGTCTCCTCTCATTGTCTAGCCTATGAAGCATGGGAACAATGCTTAGTGCAAAGTGATATGACTCGTCCTTCTCGTCATCTGGCACATATGGCCTCTGCGGTTCCTGCAGCATATTAATCAGACGTTCCCCAACATCATTTTGTCTGGTGTTTCTTGCCCTGACTGTAGTGGCTGTTGTGGCAGTTGGGGTTCTGGTGACAGCTCTGGCAGCAGAGACCCTGTCTCTTGGGCTTCGTGAGCGCGATACTCTGTCGCTCACAGAACTCGTAGATTGGACTGACACAGATGGAGCAGGGGATGGGAGGAGATGTCTCTGCTATCCTCCCCTGTCACTGAGGTTCCAGGCTGGTCCAGCTCCTCCTGTTGTGCTATGTCCAGGTTGCTCCGGGAGCTGTATAAGGAAAAACAAAAAAAAAAAGAAATTAGTATACAGTTAATGAAATTCTCACTTTTTAATGTTTCACATACCTTCTTGGCTGGAGATAAGGAAGTATGAATGATATTATTTTTTCAAATTTCCACTCTTTTATCACTCCAGCTCCAGATCCACTCGGCAGTGCAGACTTTTTCCGACTTTTGACAAATGAGTCCCTCAAAGATCTCCATTTTTCTTTGCACAGCTTTACTGCAATAAAAAACAATTTGAGAATGACAATATGTAATGTTTTCTTTATTTTGTCGTTACAGGTATTTAGCCACAGGGGATTCATTCGCCACCCTCTCGTTTGGCTACAGACTTGGGCAAACAACTGTTCGCAACTCTGTTCACATGGTGTGCAACGCTATCGAAAAAAATATGATGAAAAAGTTTCTCCAACCACCAAATGAGGAGGCATGGCGGGAAATTGCTGAAGGTTTCTGGTCGAAATGGAATTTTCCAAATTGTTTGGGGGCCCTAGACGGGAAGCACGTAGAAATCGAGAAGCCACCACATAGTGGCAGTCAATACTTCAATTATATGAAGTTTTTTTCAATTGTGCTCTTGGCTCTGGTTGATGCTGACTACAGATTTAGAATTATACATGTGGGGGACTATGGCAGATCCAGCGATGGTGGTGTATATGCAGCGTCAGCACTTGGGATCGGGATGGAAAGAGGTACACTTAATGTGCCACCGAATGCACCTCTACCTGATGCTGCTGATGAAAATGCCTTCCATACATATTGTGGCAGATGCTGCCTCCACTTAAAAAATATTTAATGAGGCCATTCCCAGACCAGTTAATAATTACAACAAGAAGATCTATAACTACAGACTATCGAGAGCCAGAATGTAGTTGAAATGTGTTTGGATTTTGGCTGTGAGGTGGCGAGTGCTGTACACTAAAATAAACTTACATCCGGAAAATTGGATACATTGTCATAGCGTGTTGCATTCTCCACAACTTCCTGCTCTCACTGTCTGAAAATGTGAGGTTGCTGGAGAAGCTGAAGAGTTTGGAAGAAGGATGAGGCGAGTGGGAAACATGTAGGGCACCGCACCTCAAATGATGCAAGGGAAGTACGGAGAAGTTCTGCAAGTTTTTCAACTCACCCGAAGGCTCTGTCCACTGGCAGGACAGGATGATAAGATATAAGATAAGATATCCTTTATTTGTCCCACAATGGGGAAATTCCAGTGTTGCAACGCACATTTTAAGAACAGCAGGGAAAATAGAAACATGCAATCAAATAAGATAATAGAAATAAAATAGACTTAAAAATATATAAAGATACAATAATTACAAGACTATTATTTACAATAAATGTTTGCTATGGCACAGTGCAGGATATGACAGGATAAATAGATAAAGTGGCATCAGTATATATATAGTATTATGTACAATATGACTATGATTATGTACAACTGCAGCAGATGAACAGAATAAATAACCAGTAATAAATATGAGGTAAAAATATGACGATGTTTATGTACAGAGCAGCATTTAAGGAAGTGTAAATAGAGGTGAATAAATAATAACAGATAAAGTGACGTGAGTGAGTTGTACCAGAGATGTTTCCATGGTAACACAGTATCGCACAAGATTAAATGTGATGATGTCCAGAGTTAACAGTGTTCGTTGTACAGTCTGACAGCAGCAGGAAGGAAGGACCTGCGGAACCGTTCCTTCACACAGCGAGGGTGAATCAGTCTGTCACTGAAGCTGCTCTCCAGAGCAGACAGGGCGTCCTGCAGGGGGTGAGACTCATGGTCCAGCATAGATGTGAATCTAGCCAGGACCCTCCTGTCCCCACCTCCCGCACTGAGTCCAGAGGACAGCCCAGGACGGAGCTGGACTTCTTGATGACCTTGTCCAGCTTCTTCCTCTCCCTCTCTGTGATGCTGCTGCTCCAGCAGACCACACCGTACAGGATGGCAGATGCCACCACCGAGTCGTAGAAGGTCCTCAGGAGTGGCCCCCTCACTCCAAAAGTCTTCTCAGAAGGTAGAGCCTGCTCTGGCCCTTCCTGTACAGTGCATCAGTGTTGTGAGTCCAGTCCAGTTTATTGTTCAGATGAACACCCAGGTACTTGTATGAGTCCACTCTCTCAATGTCCCTTCCCTGGATGTTCACTGGTGGCGGGGCAATGGAGTGGCGTCTGCGAAAGTCCACCACCATCTCCTTGGTCTTCCCAGCGTTAAGGAGAAGATGGTTCTGCTGACACCAGTCCACAAAGTCCTGCGTTAGTCCTCTGTACTCTGCATCGTGTCGTCCGTGATGAGTCCGATGATAGCAGAGTCGTCAGAGAACTTCTGCAGGACGCAGCTGTCCGTGTTGTGTCTGAAGTCTGCAGTGTAGAGGGTAGGGCGCGAGGACGGTGCCCTGCGGCGCCCCCACACTGCAGGTCAGAAGGTCAGACACACAGTCTCGGGCTCTCACAAACTGGGGCCTGTTTGTGAGGTAGTCCAGGATCCACTCTGCCAGGTCACAGTCCACACCGGCCGTCTCCAGCTTGTCCCTCAGGAGCAGGGGCTGGATGGTGTTGAAGGCACTGGAGAAGTCAAAAAATAAAATCCTCACAGCGCAGCCGGGCTTCTCTAGGTGGGACAGAGAGCGATGCAGCAGGAAGATGACGGCTCCTCCACTCCGATGCCAGTCATACCGAACTGCAGCGGATCCAATGCTGAGCTCACGGTGGAGCGAAGGTGGCCCAGGACCAGTCTCTCCAGTGTCTTCATCAGGTGGATGTAAGAGCACCGGCCTGAAGCTGCTGAGGTCTTTGCGTGCAGTGTCTCTAATTACAGACACCAGCTCTAATGGTGTAGGCTAATTACACTGGCTAATTGTCATTATATTGTCAATACTGTTTTATTTTTATTCTGAAATTACATTTATATATTTTAAATATTGTAAATACTTTGAATTTTGTTTTGAATTTATTGTTATGTTATTAAAAACCTTATAAATTAAAACCTCTGAATAGTTATTGTTTTATGGTGCACAAACATCAGTTCAATCAAACATAAAATCACAAACAAACAAAATTAGCACACACCTCAAAAGACCCTTTATGCTCTTTATGATGATTCAGAATAATAAATAATAATTCATTTAAATTAAGATTTATTTTCAGATTGAAAGTTTATGACAATTATATTTAGCTAATGATAAGTAATTTCAACAGTTCCAACTGATCATTGTGCCAACTACATAACTACTTTAATGTTACTGTCTTAACAACTCTACAATAAAGATAAGTTAGGCCTAATTATTTGTTAAGTTTCCTGTTTTAAAAGACTTCTTGTATAGTATGCTAAACAAGTAAATGTATTTGAATAGAATAATCAGAACAACAAATAATTTTGACATCCACAACTGACAAAAAAAAACAAAAAAACTTACCATCCACTTCCATTCTCTGGCAATAACGCCCATGAGTCCTCTTTTCGACTGTTGTCCTTATAAAAGGATGAGTAGGATCATACAGGATCTGATGGTTTTGAACCTCCATAATCAACATCTCCTCATCCATTTTTAACTTAAATGAAAGACTGCAAATATTCTCGCTTTTGAGGATTTGGGTACAGGTTAATCAACAGACAGAAATAATTACCATGGAAACCAGCTAAGACATAACGTTAAGATATTTTTTCAAAATAAAATCAATTTCAAATAGGCCTACATTAGGAGTTTTTCCTTTATTGAAAATCATGACATTATTTCAATGCAACACATTTCATTTCATGTTTAAATCTGACTGTTGCTAATATGGTGAGGTGCTAAACATTTATTTGTATTTACAAACTAAAATTATGATTTTTAACCAGGCAAACCTCTGCTTTTACTTTGAAAAACGGAAGCATTTTGATTTCCATTTCCTATTTGTTGCGTTCTGATCTGCGGAGCTGATCTGGCCGGACTCGGGCGGAGAAGAAAATAGCCTTGATCCGTAGTTTGGTCGTACGGCGGCGGAGAGACGGAGCTGGGCGGATTCCTGCGGAGCGGACGCGCAGCATGTGGAACGGTCCTCATTGACAACATTCTGTGCAGCCACTCCGACGGTCGGAGCTGGGCGGGGCGGAGCTGCATGTAGTGGGATTGGCGCGTAATGCTCTTGACTACTAAAATTCAGTCGTCGTGCAACCCTCGTAAAGACCAGACAAACCTTTGTATTATAACAATAAAAGTGATATTTTATAATTTCATAATTTTCTAGATATTATAAATTCATAAGATAAAATGGTGGAGTCTGCTCTTAAAGCTTTCATGGTAAAAGTTATATCTGTCCAACTACTTCCTTGCTCTCACATGCAGAAGGAACAGCTTTTACAAACAACAAAGTGAAGTGGGCCGCCAAGCTCAGCCAATCAGAGAGCGCTTTTAGCTATTTATGAGAACTAAAATGCTTTGTAATTGGACTGAAAAAGTACAACATGATCTGGTTGATCACAAAATGCTGTAATTCAATATACTTTTAGATGGAAAAGTTTGTTTGCTAATTTACAACTAAAATGAGATACCCCACCTTGGTAGTTTTAATTAACTTTAAGCCTTTAATTGTTGCTAGATAAACACACCCTGACAAGAGACAACAAATTTTAATTAACAAAATGTTTTAAATATTTTTGCTTGCACTCTTGCCAACTTCCTTCTCGTCTTATGCTTTTAATTATTTGGAAAGAAATCAAGAATTCAGAAATGACTCATGACATCTTTTCTTAGACCAATCTCATTATTATAAAATTAAAAGATACAGAAAAATATATAGCTCTAAAAGTAAAAACTAAGCAGGAACAACTGTATTTAAAACAGTTTAGCCCGGAACTCAGAGGTGGCACAGGATAAGTCCGGATGAGGTCCAAGATGGGCCAGCCAATTTAAAGCTCGAAAACAAACAATAACTATCAAAAAGAGTTTTAAGACAAGCTGCCAGTGCAAAAACTGGTAATTGATAATGCTACATATTGTTTTCTTCCAGTTAAAAATCTGCAAAACTTTGGACAAAGGTAAGCAGGAAGCTGCATGATGATGATAGTAAAAATTAGATAAGATATAAACATGCATTACTGTTCAAACATTTTAAAAGATAAGCAGATTGACTTTGGATGAACTGTTTAGCATTATATTGGCAAGGCATCATCTTCGCCATGAAAAAAGGTAGTTGCAGTGAACTTCATTTAAAAAGTCAAACTGAAATAAAGAAGAGCTGGGTAGACTTCTAAGTGTTAAGTAAACTTGTACTCTGCGAATAATATGGCATGTTTTTTGGACATCAAGATAGGAGATACAGCACATTAAGAGTTAGGGAGGGGGTTAGGGGGTATGTTTACTGTAGCTGCTTTTGTTGTTGAGTATGAACATTAAAAATAAACTTTAGTTCCTCCTAAAAGGTGGAGTCAAAGGAGACTAAAGCAGCCTCCGCAGAGCCTGTTTGTCATTTGGCGTCAGACTAGTTTGTGTGAGAGTATCAGAGCTGTGTGAGTGTCAGACATGGACAGGAGCTGCGTCGTGGCCATCGACTTTGGCACTGCCTACAGCGGTTATGCTTACAGTTCACTCTGAATGGGTCTGAAGTGCTGCAGGTCAACGATGGAAACAAAAGTCCGGACCAGATACTCCCAAAGCTCCCACATGTGTCCTGTTCGACGAGGGCCAGAGCTTTGTGGAGTTTGGATACAAGCCAGAGACAGATATTTGAAATATCTAAAAACACAAAGAACTTCTACTACTTTAAAGACTTTAAGATGGAGCTCTACTACAAGGTGAGCAACAGTTCTTTTTGTTTCTCTGTGTAATAAGTGATTTATAAATGTATGTGTTTTAATTGCTCAACAGAAATCACAAAGGATCTTGAGATCAGAGACGTGAACAGAAGACCTATGAACGCGCTGAAGGTGTTTTCTGCAGCTCTGAGGTTCCTGAAGGAAGACGCCCTGGAAACAATAGAGAAAGAGACGAACATACCCAAAGATCTTTGGGACATCACCTGGTCCTGACTGTACCGGCCATTTGGGACAACCAAGCCCGACAGTTTATGAGAAATGCTGCTGTTCAGGTCAATATGAATTTAATTTGAACCACCCCCCACCCCCAAAAAAATAAATAATAAAATTAATAAATAAATAAAAAAATACAAAAAATATTTTTTTTAAAAGCAAAAGAAGCTATTTGTTAACCTTCGACAGACTGAAATAGTTTGCTTCCAAAATCAATAAGTCTGGGCTAACTGGCTGTTGATACAGAAATACAATACACTGTTAATATGGTAAATGTCTTGTTTTGGTTCAAAATTTAGAGGCCAGTTTCCAGCACAGCAACTATCAGTGATAGTGTCATAGGCGTCGGAACCATATAAGGTGAGGGGACGCGTCCCCTCCACTTTTGCAAAGTGGCTTATTTGTCCCCCACTTTCACAGCCCCGAGTCTGCCCTCCGCCACCGGGTATGCCCACAGGCTGTGGCTAGAAACCTGCGCTGGCCCCGAAATGCACAGGTACAAAGACCAGGCGGCAGCCTCAAAATAGTTTAGGCTATACATGGCGTATATATATTTCACGGAGAGCGCGTTGGCGACCCGCAGCTGACAGGATGGACGTCCGACTCCGCCAAATTGGAGTAGAGTGGAGGACAGTGGAGCTTGCAGATCGCAGATGTGTGCGTTTGTGTGCGGTAGACAAGAGAGGGAGAAACGGGCGCAAAGGCTTTAAAAGAGCGGAGACACGAGGATGAGAAGAGTTGTGTCGCATCGCATCGGCATTAAAGGAATACATGCAACATCAGTGTAAGTACACCAGACCAACGCGGTTAAAACACTTCAACAAACTTTATCAATGACTGCGATGTGAATCGTGGGCGTGACCGTGTAGCGTGGAGTCATTCTCAGGTTCTGCTCAGAGCCTCGTATGATTTTGTACAGAGGTGCGTGCGTTGCTCGTACCTGGAGCAGGCGTTGTCTTTCGGGGCGGACACGAACAGGAGGTTTGTGCTCGCGCAGGCACATCACAGCTTCAGTCTGCGAGAGCGCCTCTCTTTATTTTCTCCCATATGTCTTATTCCAGTCCGTGCGTAAATGCACCGTCTCATTACGTCTGCTTCAAACTCTTTCCTTGTTTACTAAGTTAAGTCTCCGCTAACTGCAGTGCAACACATCCTGCTGCTCTAACAAAATAAAGCTGTGTACTTCACGGCAGCAGAAAGACACTTATTGTGAAAAAACGCGACAGCAACAGTCTTCCTCTGACCAAACGACAGGATAGTGGACAGGATTCAGCAGCAGGGCAACTTAAAAGGAGCCTACTACTGTAATACTGGCAAGGCAAGGCAAATTTATTTGTATAGCACAATTCATACACAAAGCAATTCAAAGTGCTTTACAAGGCAGGAAAATGCATCAAAATTACAATAATTAAATAATCAGCATAAAATTTACTGTATAAGTTTTATTTATAAAGTCATAATAATGTTAAAGATTCTATTTATGAATAAGCCTAAAATTAGAATCAGAAAATCTTAGTGGTGTTAGTGAACAAAATTCACTAACAACATAGAGATAACAATATTGTAATATAGAATAATAATATTAGTGGCCAGGTCCTATTTGTGAATGAGAAACTGTTCTCACCTGACCTACCTGATCAAATATTTAATGAATAAATAAACAGGTTAATAAATACATAGTTAAATAATGTAGTGATAAAATGCAGGCAAAGATATGTGTAGGAATAGAATGAATTGGGCTCAAATACAAAATATCTAGAGCAAAATCAAATCTTTTCTTAAAGATTCACTGTGTAACTTTTTCATCAAAAATTGTTTTAAACAATGCAAGTTTTTGTCATTTATGTTTTTTGTTAAAGGGCACTGTGTAAAAAAAAATAAAATAAAATAAAGTGATCCACTTTTGAACACCAGGGGAGCATTTCTAGTGCATTTTGTATAACTACCATGCTGACATCTAGCGCCAATATTCACATTCCGGCCGTAATAACACATTTCAAATAAGTATAAATGCATCACAATTGATGTGGATTGGTTAACAGTTAACAGTTAACTATTCATGTTGATTGATATGATTTAAATGTTTGTGGACTATAAGTGATAATTAAAATTCCTCTCAATCTTACACAGTACAGCCCTTTAA
Organism: Mugilogobius chulae; assembly: GCA_038363315.1. Classification (NCBI taxonomy): domain Eukaryota; kingdom Metazoa; phylum Chordata; class Actinopteri; order Gobiiformes; family Gobiidae; genus Mugilogobius; species Mugilogobius chulae. Next base: position 34,100,011 of record CM076400.1, read on the forward strand.
ACAATTATTAAATAAATAAGAAAAATCTGTTTGTTTTTTGTTTTCACTTTAAGTAGACTTTTGTTCAATTAAAGTGTTGCCACAAAATAGTTGTTTGGCCTGTAGGAGGGAATTGTTTTAGGCCTATATGTGTCTATGGGAAAGATGTTCCTTCAGCTGTATATTTTCACAATATGGTATAAACATAGGCTATCTACCCCAAATAACTTTAATTTTCTATTTTTGAAATGTGTAGTCAACTTTTCACCTCCAAAAAGTTACACAGTGCACCTTTAAAGTGATAGATTGAGTGTTGTGAGACTCATTCTTTACGAAAAAGTATTTACTGTCCACACATTAAAACTTACTACATGACAGTGCCAGAGATACCGCTGACAAACAGCTCAGCTGTTGAAATTTAAAAAATCAGGATGTTCTAAGTCAAAAATACTTGCACTTGTCTGTGCCCAAAGGTCTTAAATGCACCAGAATGCAGGAAATAATGTCTGCTTTTTCAAAATCTTCTGGGGGAGGACCCCAGACCCCCCGCTAAAAAGTGTCCCCCCACTTTCAAAACGTTGTGACGCCCATGGATAGTGTTTGCTTTACATTCTCAGGCTGGTTTGGTGACTGAGGGAAATGAAGACAAACTGGTGATCGCTCTGGAGCCAGAGCGGCTTCTATTCAATGCAGACAGCTCAATCCTGAAGACTCATGATACCCTCTCCTCTAAAGACAAGGGAAAAGTGACTCCTGTGAGATCAATCTGTGCACTGGGACACAGTACATTGTGGTTGACTGTGGAGGTGAGTGAACATATTGTATGACTGCTGTTGGAAATACAGCTTAAACATACATACATCAATAGAAGTTTTGAATTTTTTTTTTTTTTTTACATTGTTGATTAGGGGAAAGTGGGGTGAGTTGAGCCAGTTTTTACTTAACATGACTTTAAAGTGAGACCATGAGAGTAATTCTTCAAACTACAACATGAACACAGATTTCAGGATGTGGTGCATCTTTGGAAACAATCATTTTTGATTTGAAGTTCAGTATTTAAGAAATATAGCTTTCTGAAAAAAAGTTGTTTTGTGGCACAACTTGCCCCTGGTGCTTTGGGGGAAGTTGTGCTTTTGGAGAGATTGCACTGGGGTAAATTGTGCCATTTATTATGACAGTAAAATAGTATATTTTAATTTCAGAAACAGATATCTTCTGCAGGTTAAACTCATGATGCATTTTCCACTTACATTTTAGATTAAATATAAAGTTATTTAACATTAAAGAGAAAAAAGGCAGAGCACAACATGCACATGTCTGATCAGAATTAAACCCAAACTTGATTGATTGATAAGTCCAATTTCCTTGAATTTGGTCTTATTTCCTAATTTTTCCATCTGTGTTTGGTGTAAAAAGGAGAATTAGATTGTTTTAGTGATAAAATGACACAATTATCAAAAATCATATATTTTCAATTATTCATTAATGGGGTGTCAGTGGCACAATTACCAGGCTCTTTGGCACAAATCACCCCAGGCCCACCATTTTGGAAAAAATGCATCATCTTCAGTTTTGAGCTTACATCATGCCAGCTTTATAGATTCCAATTGTAGCACATGTGTGATATATTACAAACTTGCCAATAATTGCTCAGTTACTACAATCAAAAAACATTGATCATAAAATTTTTACTTTGAAGGGCAAAAAAATAGTTTTTTGTACAAAAACGCCCTTATTTCTCCTGCAATAAGGCTCCATCTTACTGGATGTATTAAATGGATAAGTCTTCAATAATGTATGGTCACAAAACTAATTTCTTCAGTGGGTCTTTAAAAACAGGGGTGGCACAACTTCCCCACTGGCACAAATCACCCCACTCTCCCCGAAGCTTTTTTATACTGTCTATGTCATTTTACATTTATGAACGGTAAGACAATTTAAACACATTTTGTGAAGCCAGTGACAGATATAAACACATATGAACAAATATATAGGATTCTTCATTGACTGTATCCCACAAAGGTTATTAAGCAATGACGCAATCAAAAAACATGGTATGGTATGGTATGATTTTATTTGTACAGGGACAATGCACAATTGACATTAACCATAAAGAGAGATGCTTGTGCCAGGTTATAGCAGAGAATGCTAATTTCCACCTGTAGTCCCCGGGCAGTTTGTTGTTACAATTTTAAAGAAAACAGATCTAAATGTAGGTGGTTTTTTGACCTTAACATTATATTACAGTATATATAAAATTTACATTTAATTTTTTAATTACAAACACATAATTTTAGCCCACTACTAAAACTGTTTCAGACTATAAGCCACATTCACACTTACTCTACTCAGTCACACTTTTACATACATTAATTCATTAATGTGCAAACTTGTCTTTTTAAGAGCCATGTTTGGTCAGACGTGCAAATGTTTTAAACTCAGTACACTTAATAATCTCTGTTGGCATTGCGTTCCATTGACTCATTGAAACAAAGGAAAAGGCGATCTAGCAAAAGAGGTCTTATGTTTTGGGAGACTACATTCTCCTCTTGAGGTAGAGCGTGTGGCTCCAGTTATTTTATCCGAGCACAGACCACAAATTGTTGCAATGGAGGTGCAGCTATTCCATGAACAATTTTAAAAAGCAAGCAAACATTTGTGTAAAATATAAATTTTCTAAGTTTAAGAATTCATATTTAGCAAGAATAGAGCAATGATGATACTGCCTTGGTTTTTTGGCATGAATTTTTAACGCTTGTTTATAAACTGAATCAAGAGTTTTAAAGCTGTTTTAGAGCCCTGTGACCAACTCGATATGCAGTACATAAAATGTGACAAAATCATTGAGTTTAAATATAGATGGGATGCTTCATAAGTAAGAGATCCTCTTATGCATCTAAAATTTGCCAAATGAAATTTTAAATTATTTCTTAATTTTTTGGCATGTTTTGTAAAGGTTAAAGTTTGATCCAATGTAACTCCTAAATAGGTAAATTCATCAACATTTTTTATTGGCTTCCATGAATACAAATATTAGAGAGTTTACTCGTTTAGCCCTATTTGTAAAGAACATCGCTACAGTTTTGTCTGTATTTAACGCAAGGCAGTTTCGACACAGCCAATCAGCAATGTTTTGTAGTTGTTTTGTCAGTTCCTTTGCTACATCACTTTCATTTTTGCCATGAATATACACCACTGTATCATCAGCGTACATGATGACATTGGCGGTGCAGACAGTAGGGAGGTCATTAATATAAATACTAAAAAGCAAAGGCCCCAATATGGAGCCTTGCGGCACTCCCATGTTGTTCTCCATCAGTGGGGAAAGGATGTTTTTAATTTTCACACACTGTTGTCTGCCACTGGAGGTACGATCTGATCCACTGATTGTCTGATTAGAGAATTATAATTTGTCAGCTTGGTCAACAATATATCATGACTGACTGTGTCAAAAGCCTTACGCAAGTCGAGGAAAACCGCTCCTACGACACCACCTTGATCTAGTTTTTTTTGATTTCTTCAATGAAGTAGCAGCAGGCAGTTTCGGTTGGTACTTCTGTTGTAAAGGGTTGGTGCATTTTTTTTTTTCTTCTTCTATTTTTATATTTTGTATTAAAATGCAGATTAATTTAACTTCTGTTTGTCCCCTGATTTATGGATTGGTGTAATTATACCAATTTTAGTGCTGCTGGAACAACATTGTCCCTTATTGATTGGTTAACTATTTTAGAAATAGCCAACTTTAAGGGTCCTTGTATGTTTTTAGAAATACACTGTCCATCCCATAAAATCTTTAGCTTTACTTGTATTTAATTTTTCAATCATTCTACCTACCATTCCTTCATTGACTGGTGTCAGACTAAATGCATGAATCATTAGTTAAGGAGGAGTTACATATACTCAATTTTGTAAAAGATTGTGTTAGTTTTTGAACGGAGCTAATAAAATATTCATTAAAATTCATGGCAATAACTGCATTTTCTTTTTCGATTCTACCATTTATTCTAAGTTGTATGTCCTCATATGTATTCTTACGTTTACCAAGTAGTTTGTCAACATTTTCCATAAAAGTTTACTATTCCCTCTTGCTTCCTTTATCAAATTGAGAAAATAATTAGCTTTGACTTTTCTAATCAAAGATGTTACCTTGTTTCTTAAACCTTTGTAGATTAGAATGATCAATTGATAACCCAGATTTTAATAATTTTTTTAACGAGGCATCCCTTTTTTCATTAAAGTCAAATTTCACCAGTAAACCATGGCAAGTTCCTTTTATTTTGTTTTCTTTTTTTTTGTTTTTGTAAACTTGAGTAAAATATTTTGAAGTGTTAAGGTTAAATCAGTGCATGCTTGTGTTCGCATGATTTATTTTAATTATGTCATTCCATTTTGTTATCCTGATTTCATTTTCTACAAGCTGGAGATTCTTTGGAGGAATAAAAGATATAGTATGATTATTTTTGTCTTCCTCTAGCTTAAATCTATCCTTTTTTAATTTTCTTACTGCAAGTATGAGATTATGATCAGATAATCCTGTGATTAGGTTGTAGGTTTTTGCTATTCTTTCAGTTTATTTGTGAAATTAAGTCAATTAATGTTTGAGAAGTTTTTGTTATTCGAGTAGGCTTATTTATCATTTGAGTCATTTGGAAGGTTTTTATGATGTCATTTAGCTTTTTCCGACGTGTTTTATCCAACCAGTTTAAGTTTAGGTCCCCCATTAAAATCACTTCTTTCCCTTGTAGCTTTTTAAGAGCTTGATGTAGCTCAGGAAAGAACTCATTGGAGGTATTTGGGGGGCGGTAGAGCCCCAGTAATATGAATGACATTTCAGAGGAGAGCGTGATGGTTACACCTACACATTCCATTGTGTTTTCACCAAGGTCTATCTCTTCACATTGGATATTTTCTTTAACATATATCAGAATCCCTCCCCCCTTTCCAGTTTTTCTATCTCGTCTAAAACCTTATAACCAGGGACCATAAACACTGACATTGGCGTAGTGGAAGTTAACCAAGTCTCACTCAGACATAAATAATCCAGATTTGAATCAGTCAATAAGTGTTCAATTTGCTCAGTCTTTGATATAATACTTCGAATATTTAAATGTCCCCCGAAGATCCCCTTGGGCTTTGTGCTTGGGTTCCATAGCACGCTTGCATGGTTAACAGTTTGGAAAAGTCTCATCCGTTTTTGTTTTGAAGCAACGAGAGTTTGTAGCGCGTTTGGTTTAACCGCGGAAGACGTGTGAATCTGCATTCATCTACAAATGCCAAGAGCTAAACTTACAAACAAGAGCCTATTAATGCCTTCATAATGTAACCAGACTTGTCTCTCTCAGATTTGCTGTGCTGTGTTTAAAAGTGAGAGTACACCTTTAATGACTGGACATGTTCAGACAAATAAACTCATTTCACTTCTATAGGCTCCTGTACAGAGGATTAAATATGCAGCCACTTTAAACAGAGCAAAGCCGTCTTTGACCTTTGGTGAGCTGAACGACCCAGACAAACTCACAGAGTCTGGTCAATATTAAAGCATGAAAAATAATCGTTCATCACAAATACCAAATGTCTGACCCTCGATTCAATAATTGTGCGTAGATTATTCCATAACTTGGTCATTCATTTTGGCTTAATGAAATGCCAAAAATGGACACACGATTCAGTAAGCATTATTTGGTATTTATTGGGCTGTGCGGAGACTCATTTTCATGCTCAGATGCTCAAAAAGCCAAAGTTAGTAATCTTACTGTCAGGTTTAAGTTGTTCCTCCGACACAGAACTCATGAAATGGCCAGTGGTGTTGAACAAAGCACTATTTAAAGACAGTCAGTCCAAACTATGAAATGGATTACATTTTAATTTAGATTGGGAGCCAGTCATTTTTAAGATCAGCTTGAGGTCCACAGGCAATTCAGTTACAGCAGAGTTTGATTTTTGTAGAACAACTTAGTCAACTTTTGTGTGAAATGACAAAGAGTAAAAAGTTTGTAAAATAAGTAGTTATATTATTAAATACAATCTATTTTGGATAGCATTTATTCTTAAGATGAAAACTTTTGCATGAAGCACTGCGGCATTTATGTCAGTTTGCTATATCAACATAATGTAGAAACAACAACATTATTATTTTTATCTTATCTGCAAAGCTGTTATATTATTCAATGTAATGCACTTCATCCATCTAGATTAATATGGAACCGTGCAATTTCAAATGTCGTCTTTGTAAAATGTATTTTTCTTTCCAGAGAGGGACGTAACAAAGTCATTTCAAGCTTTACAATCTGAACAAGATTTTGACTGAAAGAAGGAATGTCTCATTCTAAGCCTTTAGGTCAGGTCTACTCAAAACGAAATATGCTATCAAAATACCCTTTGTAAATGTTTTTGTGCCAATACATCAACAAAGGAACCACAATCCTGGCTCTTTGCCTTTAAATGCATTATTTCTTTATAAAAAACATTACATGATTATAAACTTGTATATCATCTTTTTGTTCAGCACATTTGGAGACGTTTCACATTGATATATTTAAATGTATTTTCTCACTTTAAGAAGACAAGTTTTACATTTTTAGATCAGACCTGCTCAAACTAAATATGTTATCAAGAAAGCTCTCTGTAAATGTTTTTGTTGCCAACACGTCAACAAATAACCACGAATGGAATCCCATCTGGCTCTTTCCATTTGTGTCTTACTCCGCTATGAAAATATTACACAGTGACAAACTTGTATTATTTTTAATTTTTTTTGTGTACGTTTGGAGAAGTCTCACATTGATATCTTTAAATGTATTTTCTCATCCCGTGTGTCTCGCCTTACAAGACAGTGTGTGATTGATCAAAATGAGGGAGAAAGTTGCCCAGCTTTTGCCCAAAGACATTCTCCCACACCTGATCTTCACTTATTCTCCGCACACATTCCCATTTTTCTCGGAATTGAAGCTGGCTCCATACAGCCAACCACCTTTATCTTGTTAAGGACAATTGGACAAATCAATTACCTGCTGCTTCTGCTCTACGCCTGACAACAAGGTAACAGGCCACAGGACAATAAGGAACTGCTCTCTTCATCTTGTGCTACTAAAAGGAACATTTATAACCACCTGATCCTTTGTTCCAGGCGCTGAGCAGCACTGACAGAACCCAAAGTACTTGAACACCAGGGAATACCAGGAAGAGCAGACATTTACACCGCTTTTTGTCAAATGGTTCTCCAGGCTTTGGAAAACAACATACCAGCTCTCTCCTGCACGTCAGAAAACAGGTACATTTTTAGATTTATACCCACGGTAAAATCAAATACGTTCAGTGTGTCGGTATGACCCTGCCCTAACCCTAAATCTATTTGGGCTTTTCTGTTTTAGGAATCGCTATAAAGCAAAGTCCTGAAAACCCTCTCTCTGTAATTCAGCTTAGTTCAGTCTTTTTATGTCAACACTTTGTAATGATCAAGTAAAAATATGAATATTTTAAAACGCCATGATGTAATCGTGGTCGTTTTTAGGCTAATGTCTGTGCAACTGTCTGCTTACTTATTTTGTGTTTATTTTTCACCCAGTCTTCCACAGCAATTGGTTTGTTTTTGGGAAGATTTTACATTATATGTCCTTATAGTTAAACTGTTTATCCAGATATAGTGGTTCTGAAAAGAGGCATCAGGATTCCATGGAGGTGGCAAAATGATCAGGATAACAACTATAGCTTGCCATACTAATATAGAAATATTCCATCTTTTTGTATGCTCTTCCTGTGTTTAAAGGAGACCTATTGTGTTTTTTCCAACTATTTAGTAAGAAACTAGAACATATGCAGACCAGTTATTTACCTTTTGTTCATTGTAAATGCAAAATGGATGTAAAACAGCTTGAACATGGAAACAACTCTATTGGCTTCCTGTTTTAAACTGCAAAACTGATCAGCTCTGCCTCTTCATTTTAAAATTTAACTGTAAGAAGTAACATATTTTAAATAACTAATTTTTATTGTTAGAAAGGGACCATGAGGCCGTTTTGAACCACAAATGCTTACTTTGAGTAATAATCTTTTGAATTACACGCAAGTGGGAGGGGCTAGGTGGTAGGTGAGAACAGAGGTTTTCTGAGCAGTACATTACAAGATTACTCAAACATGCAGGAATCAATTCAAATATAAGTTTGAGTAAACTAATGGTGAAGAGAGGCCAATATAACAAGGTAAAATTTTGAATAATACATTTTACATAATAGAACTCCTTTAACAAACTTCACAATGTGACTTTTTCACTGTGCCATAAGAAAGAAAACACTAGACCGATAATATATATATATATATATTTTTTTTTGTGATTGCTGTAAATGAACAAACTTTGTCTTTTCCTTCAAAAAGTATATTATAAACACAGTACTTGGTGACAAAATCAGGCCGCTGTGTAGGCTACTGTCTGAATCAAATGATAATGTATTTTAGTTCTCATCAGAAGCCAAAAGCAGTGCTCTGATTGGCTGTGCTTGGGTGGTCCCGCCCAATTGTACTTTGCTGTCTGTAACAATCTGGTGGGGTCGATGATATTCACACTGCAAACACACAATTTAGGTTTTAAATCTGACAATTTCTCTCATAAATCTCCATCACATTGTTAATATCAATATGTATTAAGTTTAGTTGCAATTTTGACATAAACCCCCCCTTTTTTCTCCTTTTTAAAGTCGAGAGGACCGCCCAATTTCAGCCAATCAGAACGCTGCATTCTGCTCCTGATTAGAACAAAAATTCTTTCTTATTTGATTCAGAGAGTACTCTGTGGGCAAATTTTTTCACAAAGTGCTGCATTTTTTATATTCTTTTTGGTGGAAAGCACAAAGTTTACCTATTTACAGCTAAAGTTATCTACCCCAATTTTAAGCTTTAACTGCAGCAAAAAGCTCAGTATTAACCAGGCATCAAGAAAGTAGTTACCAACTTACTATACCAGAAAATCTGGTTCCCCAACTTTAATCAAGCATAAACAAAGACTTCATTCATAATGAAGAAATAGTTTATGAAGAATGAGTCAAGCTTTTTAACTGATTAGATAAAAATAATACTTTTTTTTTTTTTTACAAAGTATTAACCTCACAAAGCACTACCGGGTTAGGTTGTTCACAATATGATAAAGTCAAGATTTAAAAAATATAATACTATCTTAAAATGCCCCATATTATTTACTGTTAAGCAAAGCATTGAAATGAATCAGGATCATTTCTGGCTTTCCACTGTGCAGAGCTTGTTCTCACTTATAATTAGAGTCAATTAGGCATCAAAGGACAAAATTACAGAACCACAACTTCATAAAGAACAAGCTAATCATTTGTGCTCAAAAGGCAGAAACTGATTCAGGAAAAATACGCCGGATCCATAGATTAATGAATGTGTTACAATAATTCATCATTTGTTCACAGTGAATTAAGCCTTTGTTCATGTTAAGGCAAAGTGGTAGCAGCCACTTTTCCAGACTCTTTCTCCTTTGACACAAAAGTGCATCACATGTGAGCTCATCTGGAGACATTACATTTAATTCAAAAGTAACAGAGACTCTTGAGCTAATTAAAAGCATTGTGCGGCATTTTGCTGCAACTGAGCTGCTGATTAGACCCATAATTGAATCGGGAAGTACGATTTGCCAGGGGAGTTTAGCCGGTTTTGTAATCAGGCTGCTACATGACAGTATCATGCACAACGCTGCCAGTGTAACCCGTGGAGTCTGATTAACAAAAGTTTTAGTAAAATGTAGAAATTATTCAATACTGTTTCATTGTTCTGATTTTTAGAAAGCCTGTGACAGGTTATCAACTCAGTCTACTAAAATGCAGCTCACATCAGTATATTTTTCTGGTCTTTTAAGAAGATTTCATCCCAGCAATGGATAATGCTTGAATGTGAGGTCTGGAGGGGCAGTGATTAGGTTTAGGGGAATGGGTAAGTTAAGAAAAAGGGTTTGCTTTACCATGGCAACCAGCTCATTTCTGTTCCTCCAAACCCAACTAACCTATAGCAATATTTTAGGAATACAATTTTACTTCATTATTATAAATTATGACATCCCACTAAGATGTTTCCCAGCATGCTGTACACTTAATTTGTTAAATGTGTTTTGGTCATAAAAATAAGTTTCTTGCTTAAAAAGAAAAGACTTATTAGAACTCAACTTCCTGCTATTGGCAACATATATTTTTTATCTTTTCTACTAACAAACTAGTTTTCTATTCATGTAAAACTATCATTTACATTTACAACAGGCATTAATCTTCCAAATTAAAAGATGAAAATCATAGAAACTTGTAATTCACACTTGATTAACTTGAGTCAGTGCCATGTCACTGAGTTTTCTATTTTCATCTTTTTGTGCTCATTTTTCTTGTCTTGTCTGTCCACGGTCGTTCAATGCAAGGCTTCTACTAAATTAAGTCATATACACTATTTTAAACAACCCCAACTAACCCCAGTGGATTTAATTTTGAAGTAATAAGCTTCTCTCTAACGCTCGATACTTTGATTCTGCTCTTGCATAAAACAGATGTGAAATAAAAAGAAATATGCATCCACCTCTCACAGTCTCTACCTCCTTGATGATATTTTAACACGTCTCTCATGAATATTGCTCAATTTTTGGGTTGAAAATTCCTTTTAAGATGTCAGCTTTCATGTAAAAAGGTGATTATCTTTGGCCAGTTTCCAGAGAGGAGCAGTTTGAAGACATTTCTGAAGGGTTATATATACAGTATTTAACCCAAGCAGCAGCAGCAGCATAAACAGACAATAGAACCCAATGGAGTGGGTCAGCTTCAGCTTTTCCCCAGGCGCTTCAAAGTACCGAATATTTGGCATTCCATTTATGTTTTGTGTCCAGAAGGAAACGCTTCCATCATAACTGTTTAGACGTTTTCTTCCACAACACCTTTTAAATACTGTAATTATCCACAACTATCATGTGATAGCTGAGTGACAGAAATGTGGCTGATTTATGCAGACAAGGCGGTGTCTGAGGTACTCTTAGGTTTGTTGAGTAAACAGCCTTCGCTAATTAACTTACTGACAAAAAGAAAACAATAAGATGTCTAGTGGCTAAATACTGCATTATGCATGTTTAGAAAAATAAATTAAGAAAGTGCCAGTGAAAGTGTATCAATTAAAAAAAGCTTGATAAAGAGATAACAAGACAATTTAAGGGAAAATCTCATTTCTGAAATGTGAGTGCACAAAACATTTTGTGTCTGAGAAATGTTGTCAAATCTCAAACTGAGACTTGATACTAATGAATATTCATTCATGACACATATTTAGAAACCAATACAAACAATAACTGCAAAAATACTATTGTAGAGTTAATAATTGTACTTTTGCATTGTTCTTTTTTAAACATGCTCCCAAGAACCATTATTTTTCCAACTTAAAAATATGTCATAAAGCACACAACAGTCATGTGTTTCTTCCATCAGAAACTGAGTTAGAGCTCCATCTACTGGCTGTAAAGGAAATTACACATAAACCAATCTTGTATGATATACTAATGCTGCAGAAATGCTCAAAATGAGATGATTTATGAACTTATAGAAAGTTATGGTCTGAATGATCTAGACCAATCGAATCTACTAGCATGTATCTGTTGATTATTGATAAATATACTTTCTTTCTGAATTAAAAGGAATGTGGGAATGGCTGGCCAGGCTGCGTATAACATCACAGATCAGGGACATTTAGGATAGGCTCAGAGGAGAATGAAAAGTATCCCAGAAACAGAACTCCAGCTGTGGTTGTGATGAGGAAACAGGTCACAGTTAAAAACTCAAAAAAAGCTTTATGCCCTAGTTTCATAATTGTTCGGATAAAGCTCAAAATACTTCTAAAACTGATCAGAAAAGGTCCCGTTGTGTCACACTAATGTGATTACCTTTAGAATCAATACCTTCTTAAATGAGTGTAGCTTCAGTACTCGTTCTCTATTATCCGATGTGATTTTTGATACTTTCAACAACACTAACTCTGAGGACCTCACACTGCAAAACAGAATATTCAGACGAGCTAAAATGGTCTGAATACAAAATTGAATGTTTTCATTTGAGCAGAATTGAATTTCCACGCAAGTCAAGCTAATGAAACAAGAAATGTATATTAAATTCAAGTGATATTGTTTTTAGAGTTCTGTACATCTTGTTCTGATAGAACAAGATGTGCTTTGTTATTACAAAACATCTACTGTTTGTAGATATTTTTACTTAACATGTCAAATTTGCTCAGTCAAGACAAAATACTTTGAGATTAGCATCTTTTGTTTTAACTTCCCTTCGCTGTCTTCTGTTTTGTTGTTCAAAAAACCTCTTGCTGGTGCCCAGACTGGACAGCAACAGTTTTCTTGAAGTTGTGAGAAAGGGACACATTTTGACTGACTGATCAATGGAGCTCAACAGTGACCGCCCACTTCCTGGTTCCAAAATCTCGGACCCCATGTTAAATTGCCATAGGGAATTCGATAAAAAATTATATTAAAAGCAGGGTTAAGCAGCTATGTGGTGAGTCACGAGCATAAGACCTACATTTTTGTTTAAAAGCCGTTTTTTCAGCTTTGTAAACTACGAAGTTATTACGACATTTTGCTGAATTTTAAGTTATAGTTGTGCTTTTTAGACTAAAAACAACCGCGCTGTGGATCTGAGTTAGCACATAGCTGGATAGCCCGCGGTATTTCTTTAAACTCTTAAAATTTGAATTTTTCGAAAAGCCTATGGCTCTATAACATGGGGCAAAACTCTTCCGGAACCAGGGCGGGCTTCCACTGTTGAGCTCCATAGGTTGTGTTCACATTGCAAAATGGGATGTCATAGGCACGAGACAGTTTATCCTCTAATAACAACAGTTTTCTTTGCATTGAAATATCTAAAAGTTAGATTTAGTAGACCCGAGGACTGTATTAAATATTGTTGGCCTATAGAATATTGTAAACTCAACTTATTGATTGAGAATTGGTCGATATGTTTAAATAAGTAAACTCTCCAATGGATCTGTATAAGACGACCTACCTCTGTCAAAACACAGATGTAGGGATTTGTGGAGCCTGGCTATTTGATTTTTTTTTATGTCTGTGGGGGATTACATGCAAGAGGAGCAATAACAGTAAAGAGAAGTGTTTTGAAAATAGAGGCTGTTGGACAATAGCAATTTTGGACTATGTCGCAAAACATGATGAAATTGGAGGAAGGAATGGAGGCAATATCTGGAATGCACAAAAAGACACGCGCCGTATTGTGAGGTATAAATTGAAATCAAACATTTGTCTGATATCACAGCCATGTTGCACACACAGTGGGCCTGGACATTGTTCTGCACAGAGCTGTGTGAGAGTGAAGAGGGTGATATGGTCTTTTGCAAGTTTGGCTGCTCTACGATAAAGAGACTGCAGTTTCTCTCAAAAGTGCTCCAAATGTTGAAAATATTTGTTTACAGCTGTGTACATTGTAGAAAAGGGTAATTTTAGTGGTCATATACCTCAATAATGGTCAAATTTTAAATCAAGAGCTTTCACAAATAATGTACCATGGTTCTGTAGAACAATCTTTAGTTAAAATCTGGACTGGATTAAATAGACCAAAAACATTGAAAGCTTGGTCCACAGAAAAAAACTTGAAATCGTCTATAGACTATAATTTGAAGATCCATTTGCACACTTCAAAATCACATGGATTTTCAAATCGTGGATATTTCTTTATGTTACATTTTTATGAAGAATGCATATTTTAAATCCTGTTATCTAATGCTGCAGCCTGATTTGACTCTCTTTCGTGGTTGTTAAGGTCTGTCCAACAGATTGGATACAGAGTGTGTGAACCAAATAGTCTACGCTCTTGTGACGGCACCACTGCAGACGCGATTCACAGAGATTCACACTGATTTTTTAAATTAAACTTTTTAGACTATAGTTTCTAAGCTTTCACCAGGACCTGAAGAGACGTGCATGTGCCATTTCGAAGATTATTGTGCTTTTTGATGCGCAAAACACAACCATTTCTCAGTGGTACTCACCTGCACATTTATTTATTTAGACATTTAGACCTGTACAACACTTAATCAGTAATATTACATACATTTAAATGGTTTGGGCACGGGGGCGTCTCGAAGAATGTGATAGTACTTCCCGGATTATGATGTGAGTGACAAGCTCTCCAGACTCGTCTCGTGACCTATTTTCGTTCTCAAGTAGGCCTACTTATGTGCGTTTAGTTCTGCAGATAATTTTCTTGAACGCTTTCCTAAAATCCCTGTTGAAAATAGTATAAATTATCGGGTTCACTGAGCTGTTGCAGTAGCCAATCCAAAAGAAGAGGTTGAAAAGTGCGCCAGGTATGTAGCAGCTGTCTCTGCAGATTGCGTGGAGGCTGTAAGTGAAGAAAAAGGGGAACCAGCACAAAACGAAAACGCCCATGACCACCGCCAACACGAAGGTGAAGCGCTTCTCTCGCATCTGGGCCACTTTGGTCTTGTTGACAGCGGCGAGCTGCTGCCTCCCCCGGGGTTCTTCTGATGCTCCTGCGCCTGTAAGGCCCGGGATGACGCCCACGAGAGGCGGCAGTTTTGAGGAGGGCAGCAGTTTGCGCCCTCCACCTTCCTCCGTTTAGTGAAGCGGTTACTGCGCGGTTTAGTATCCGACTGAGAGCAGCTTTCCTCCAGATCAATGTCATCCAGTTCCCCGCGTCTCTGCTGATGACTCCCGGAGCTTTGACTGCTGGGGCTCTCAGTCTCAAAACGGTCTTTATTTGTTACAAAACATGTCTCTGACTGAGAAGGTTGTCTCTCTAGACCATTTTTAGCCACAAACACAGTGGAAGAGCGCTGCTTTGCAACTTTGTAGATCTTACAATAAACTAGAATCATAATGAGCCCCGGGGCGAAGAAGGACACCAGGCATGAAGAGAGAATGTACCAGGTCTCATCATTGAGCAGGCACTCGCGCTCATCGTGCTTGGTCATGAGCAGAGGAGGGAAGGAGATCACCGCTGAAATGAGCCAAACCACTGCGATCATGGATTTGATGCGCTTTGGTGTGCGCTTCAGGTTGTAGCTCACTGCTTTTGTGACAGACCAATAGCGGTCCAAACTTATGGCGCACAGGTGCACAATTGATGAGGTGCAAAACAACACATCTAGCGACAGGTAAAATGCGCACCAGGTGCTCCCAAAGTACCAGTAGCCCATGACCTCATTGGCTAAAGAAAACGGAATGACCAGCGTAGCCACCAGGATGTCCGCTGAAGCCAAAGACACAAGAAAGAGGTTCTGTGGCGCGCGGAGAGCCCGGCTGGTGAGCACCGCCACAATCACCAAAACGTTGCCCACGATGGTGAGCAGTATAATTACGATGACCACCAGGATGATAAGCGCAGCCACCACCTCCGTGTGCGGGAACGACAGCGGTGCGTCCGTGCTGTTCTCATCGCTCGACACGTTCTCACTCAGCACAGTTACTTGGGTCAGATCCATTCTGTCATCAAAGTGTCCATGTGCGTCATTTTGGCAGTTCGAGCTCCTTTTACTCTCGTTCTCGCCAATGGATAGCGCACTATTGGGTTGGATTACGCACAACTCTCCCGGCAGATAAAAAGCACCTCAGGTGCTGGTGATTCAACATAAGTCCACGAAAAGTTCCCATGGTGTATTCCAGTGTGACAGACTGTGACTGGAGCGCACAGCCTGTTTGATGTGGTCGTTCCCTCCGTGCGTAAAGCCACAGAGTGTCGGTGGAGTGATGTGCAGAGCTGCTCAGAGCTCATGCAGGACCGAGGTGACATCACTCCCAGGACCAGCCCCTCTCCAAACTCCAAACTTACAGGGAGAGAGAGCAGAGGGAGACGAAGCTGTGCGCGACCGGGTTTGATGGCTCTTTGAAACAGTCCTTTTTCCTAGGAGTGAGTTTTCGGGTTTGAATTGTTTCATCTTCCACAGTGCGCTTTTGTGTTTTCCCAGCACAGCATCAGCATGTAGAAAGTGGAACAAAACAGCTCCAACAGCCAAATGAAGAATGTAGGCTACATTTTAATAGGTTAAGCTGGTGTAAACATTTTTCAAAAAGTTAAAAGGGGGAAGCAGGTATTTGACACTGTAACTCATCCCTCGCCCTCACAAACCCTTCGATACGTCTTATGCATGTTGTTTTTTATACAGCTTTTTAAAAACCCTCTGATCACCCTCTACACAGTCAATCAGCTCTAAGCTTTCCATTGGAATTATAATTTACTATAAATGTCAAGAAAAAAGTTAAGCACGAATGCTCGAAAAAACAAAATTGAAGCAAGTGCAACACAGTAACTCTCATTCACAACAATAATGCTATTTCTTCAATTCACATAATCACCGTTTGCCTTGGCACTACTTTGTCATTGCAGGGTGGTGGTAGAAGAGCAACTGAATCTCTGTAGCTCTGTCTCTTTCTTTGTATTTCATTTATTATTTTTTGGGTTGCTCCTCTTCTCCTCCCACCCGCAGAGCAGACACTGTTCTTCTGGTGTCATCACCCACAGCGTGGGACATATCAGCTCCTTGCACAAGATTGCCACAAAGTCTGATGAGTTTCTGCCCAGGTCATTTTGGTTGTAGACAAACACAGATGATAACATGGCAGTGGTAAATCTGTGGTCAGAGATCATGCTGCAGGTGATAGCCAGTGTAAACATCTAACTTTGCACAATGTGAGTTTAGATTCGTTTACTTCAATCTGTATCTGCAGAAAGGCTTTCTAAATAATAGATCACTGAGCAAGTGGAGTGGTACAGTGGCATACTCATCATTCCAATGAGCAAGGCACTTCACAGTCACTCTTCAGAAGCTCAAGGCAAAGAGACAGGCATCTGATGCTCTCTCTTATATGTCCTTTCCATTGTAAACCATTCTTCTCTTTGAAGAAGCAGACATTGTGAATTCAAGTTGTTTTTGCTATGAAACCCATCTATCCATCTGAAGCTGACGCAGCAAGAGCCACTAATAGTAGAGGCTTGACACGCAGCAGGAGAGGTACTCTGAAGCTTAGGAGGCCAATTAAAAGCTGAGGACAAAAACAAAGCCATGCTATTGGCTATTATATGGATCTGTAAGCAGTGTGCCCTCAATCTGTCTGCATTTAAAGGGCAATATTGTGTCTCTGTTTGGTTCCACTTTATCATCCGGCAGCATCAGTGTGGTCCTTCACAGAGAAAGTGCGAGATGCTGTTATGGCCGCTGGTTCACTTACGTAACATGCTTCAACTGAGATGTAACCAGTTTTTAAAGCCACAACTCATATTTATCTGTCCAGAGTCAAAACTACATTCCACTGATTTTAATTAACAGGCACTGAAGGCCATAACTGTTGCGCTGTTTATATTTTGTTTAGAAAGGAAGTCACTATCTTGTAAAACTACAGTGCTATGTACTAGTTTACATTAAGATTACATAATAAGACATCTGGACAACTAAACATACAGTTTATAGCTAAAACTGCACTTTTCAACTTTGCACTTTGGAAATATTGTTGTTATTTACTGTCAGAGTTAAAACATAGCTTTGGAAATTAAGTGCTATTTGGCCACAACGTTATTCATAGATTTACAGTGTATAGGTTCCAGAGATTTCGAGGGGGGCCCAGAACTGTCTGGTCAGAGGGTCAGATTACAAAAGGAGCTGATAGTAAAGTTATGAGTGAAAAGTCCAAACTCATGACTGGAAAGGGATATAGGAACATTCATTTGTAGTAACAGATATTGTCTGTGAAGCTCTTGATTTAAAACCAAGATTCTTACTCTCTACAATATTTAATCTCTATTTCTAATCGTACAACGTATCAATGTGTTTCTAGGCTATCAACACATTCACACCAGACTATAATTGTAATTCAGAGAGTCAGTGCAGAGAATTTCTTCATGAAAGTGGAATTGCCTGAGCACATGCAGTTCAGTTTGGCAGATGCACCTCACTAATTTTATTTTTCAAAAACATCTATTTATAAAGTCAATAGCATCTGCTGGAGATTTGTCAATGTGCTGGCCTGTGAGCGATGCCAGCAGTGATGCAGTGGCTGAATGCTTTAGAGACAGGCACAGCATCAGTATTTGGAAGAGGAAACGGAGGAGCTTGTGTATTTTGTTTATGTTCTGATACAATCTCCTTATGGGAGTGTAAAGAACAGAAATAGGATGCTCTAAAGGGGAACCAGAGCAGCAGCTCATGCCCAGCCTGCAAGTCAAAGGCACAAAGTCAAACAAACTGTGAGTAAACGGAAATAATTGTAACAAATGAGAAAGTCTGGGTGTGCATGAATTAACATTGAGGCAATTAGCTTTTGCATCTGTTTTTCAAACAGCAGTTGGACTGAAATCCAACCAGAACAGAGTGTTTTTAGTATTCGGCTGTCAAAACAACAAGTTTGCAATGGTACAACTTACTTTTTCTTCTTTTTTATTATTTCACAAAGCACAAGCAACATTATTCAAGACAGATAAAATGTGTGACTTTTTTTTTCTGTAAATATTTTATTTTCCTTTATGATGACACTACAGGCAAAACTTTTTTCACTTTACTCACTCAGCATTGGCCTTGGGGTGGAAGCAAGCTAAACTGTCCTGCTCCTAAAGACATTGCATTATTTAATTCAATCCACTTCATCAAAAGAGTTATGAAGCATTGTCATCTCCAAGTTTTTTTTTTCCATGCCACCAAAACGTTATATTCATGAACTAAACAAGATGTTTTTATTGTTTTTACAGATGAATGAAGGTTCTCCATCCATAAACGCAGGTCTAACCCAACAAACTAAATGAAAAGCTTTGGTAAAAGGGCAAAGGCAGGTCTTAGAGAGGAGAGAAGCTGTGTGATTGGTTTGACAATTGGTGCTGATGTCACAGAGTCTAATGACATTTGCCTTTGCAGCAAGACACAGCCACATTGTGACTATTTTAACTTGAAACTTGCTCATTTGCTCAATTTGCACTAAAATTGCCAAATAATGACTTAGAACAATATTCAGTGCTATTTAAACATTATATTTTAACAGCCAACGAAGTTCCATTAAGGTTTAAAGAATCAATGTTAACCATCAATGTTTTCAGTCAAATCAATTTAACACTAAAGTAAATTCAAAACCCCCTCTGTCATATGTATAAAGTCTGTGGCATTTCAGAAATCGAAATTAGATTTGAGGTAATATAAAATACCAGTAGTTTGTTATATATAATATGGTGGCATCCGAGGGTTACACAATATTCTCGAAAGATTAAAAAAAATAATAATCCAGAGAAATCTTTTATGTTCTGGAGCAACAAACTGTAATAGATTGGGTTTAGCTTAACATTAATAACTTATAAAACTGACAGAACATGGGGTCTCATTTACAAATCATACATCCAAAAACGCTACGCCACATTTCATGTTACATTTGTTATTTATAAGTTAAGTTGACATCGGAATAAGCAATTCAATTTGAAAATTTTTAACTTTGTGATGGTTTCAGAGAAGAAACACAAACACGAAGTTTTACAAATGCTTTTTCTCTGAGATAAACTCCAGACTGATACTTATCCTGCAACATTACAACATCCTCACTTTTGTCTGATGATATGATTGCACCTAATGGGCTCATTTGTGATAAATGACAAGGATTACACAATTTCTCTATTATTTAATCTTGCTTTCAGAAATCGAAATTTGAAACTCTTTACACTTTCTCTTGGAATCACAGCAGATGACGAGATGGACACAACCACGGGCAGGACAGCTGTGCAACAGCTCATGAGTAAAAGGACGGAATCTGTACGCGGCATCAATTAGTGATTAGCTCAGGTGGGGTCTTTGATCAGATCATTACCATGACGAGAGCCCTTTCAAATCTGACATATATCGATCTGGCGTGAGCCATATGTTTTGGTAAATTATCTGTTACTTCTTGTTCTGTACGTTTTTTCCCTATTGAACAATGTCTGAGCCCGGCCGCCTGAAAAGCATTCTGATTTTCTCCTGAAGGATCTCATCTCTTCTTTTCATCAAAGCAGGACCTCGAGTGTGCCCCTGATGGTTTTCTCTCAGGGAAAATATTCAGCAGCATTCGCAGCAGGTCTCGGGCCATGGATCTCTGCTGGAAAAGTGTGGTCCTCCCCTTTCAGACTGATGGGGAGTTCTTGCAACAACGAGAATGAAAAAGAAAAGTCTGCAATAATTCAGTTTTTTAGTGTCTATCTTGTTCTTGAACTCTCTTACCCCGATGGTTACATTTGAGACAGACAATGTCAATCACCAGAAGAAACTTAAAGTTAAAGGCCCAGGACCAATTTATTTTTATTTCATTCAATAATATAACAACTTAGCCTAAGCACAAAGATAAGTCAAAATATCCTTTCAGGTGAAAATTAGAAAAATATATTTGCAGTAAATAAGTCTAATTGCTTTGGAGAGCCCATTTTTTATGCTTTAGAAATAGTAGTGGTCACCACTTTCCCCGCTGGGATTCAAAACAACTCCACAAAGTACGCCACAAACAAACTGGTTTATTTGACACACATGAAACAAAGACACTCATTGGTTATTTGTCAATTATTTGTCAATTATCTTTTCTCATTTTGTTCAATAATTCTTCAGAAATCTCAATTTTTTTCAGTCTCCTGTGATAGTCATATGTTTCATTTATTTTTTCCTCATGAGCAGCCATGTTTGTTTTGATAGACGTTGATCGTCTCTGATTGGCTAATTTATCTATTCATCTCGCTCACTGAATCTCAGAAGATCAGATGATAGCCATATAATCTAGATTTTCCAAGCAATACAATTACAACTAATCATATATTATTTTGTTATCTAAACTCTAAGCATGCTTTTTTAGCATTGCGCTAGTTTATAAGAGCATATTGACACGACTCAGTGTGAACTGTCAGATTTCCTCAGTTGGAGTCTTCAGGTGTGATTAGGCAAGGTGGACTTGCAGCACTCGCAATAGTCATAAATCCTTCGACACATGGTTAATATTGGTATGTACTCATTTTTGTTTGCAAGTTTGGCTTAAAAAGTTCTTTTTACAAACAACAAAGTGAAACGGGAGAGAACCACCCAAGCTCAGCCAATCAGAGTGCTGCATTCGGCTCCTGATTAGAAATAGTGCTATTTCCATACGTTTTAATGGAAGGTTTACTTATTTACAACTAAAAAAGTTAGCTACCCAAACTTTAGGGATTTAAACTTAAAATTACTAAAACATTATATACTATGTCATTAACTTTTCCTAACTTATCATCGAAATTGGCCCTTTCCCTCACATTTTTGTTTATTCCACCATCTTATTTCATCATATGCGAGTTGTAGAGTGTAAATCAAACTGAACCATGACATTGGTTCAGTTTTCCCATTTTATAGTTCAGTTTTTCTTAATTTTCCAGCTTTTCCAGTGGTGTTGCTGTTTTGTTTCTTTTCGTTATTTTTCAGCTAAAGTTAAGTTATTATTGTATTTATGTCGCCCAATTATTCAACCCTCGGCTGCCACAGTTGCAAAGCTCTTTCTTGGTGTAAACTAGTGCTCCATCGCCTGCAGCTGGGCTAAAATGTTTCTGCTCTGGTGACCACAAAGTCTCAACAATAGTCACAGCATCCACCTCTCTGGTCTCTCTGCTCTCACTACGATTCACAATTGATTTTAAACATCCAATCTATACAGATAACGCCCTGCCTTTTTATTCAAGTGGACATTTAAATGCAGCATTATCAGAAACGCCTGCAGGTCCTGGACCAACAGTGAACTGTGGATGGATCATTTGTGCTGCTGCTGTTCCATTCTTTGTCTCTTGAGTCATTGTTAGTTAATACATATAGATCAGTGGTTAATACATGTGCGATTTGATAAGCTAAATCCAGTGAACCATTTCTGGAAGCCCTTTGCATGTGTCTCTTTACTTTTTAAAATGTCTTTCTATATTTGGAGCTATTTTTTAACCTGTTAAAAAGTTGTAAAGAATGTGGAGAAAAAAAAAATGTGTTTTCTTCTCTTACTGTAGATGTTCCTGTCTGCTCTACAATGTGCTGGTCAGCTTTAAGAGGGCTTTCAGAAACAGACTGTTAGTGCCACTCGCTTCACTGAAACATAAAAATGTCAGTCCATCTCTCGGCTTCAAATGGGGTGTTTTCACTAGCACCACTTGACCAGCAAAAGCCTTATAAAATAAACTTTTGTTATAAATGCTGGTCAAGTCTGTCTGGTGCACATATTTACTACATACAGTACATACACATACAAGTTTCATCTATCTTGAATCCCACTTTAAGCTACAAACAAACTGGATAGTTGAAATTTTACATCTCAAACTAAGGTAATCATTTAACGTTAGCATCTTTATGACTAACGGCTTTTAGTTACAAACATTTTTTTTGTTTGTTTGTTTATTATTTCAGCTCAACAGTGCATTTAAGCACTTTTCTTGTGTTGTTTCCAGTTAAAGATCTGATGTCTGCTTTGTTTTTCTGATTCTCGCAATGCATTGTGGTCTATAGTATTGGACGGTGTAGTCCCTCATTCATCCAGGAGTGATCCATAGTAGAAGTCTTCAAAGTAGTCATCTGGACAGTGTTTCCGAAGATCAAGACGTTTCTACTCTCATCCAAAAGTCAGATCAGATTGAAAATGACTTTCGGATGAGAGTCGAAACGTCTTGATCTTCGGAAACACTGTCCAGATGACTACTTTGAAGACCTCTACTATGGTCTATAGTGCAATATTCAGTTCACCTGTAAAACAACTTGTATACATTTTGTTGGATGTATGTTTAGTTGATACAAAATACATTTATATTGCATTTTACTGAGATATTTCTTGTGGTGTGTTTGCAAAGAACTTCTGTTTCTTTCAAATTCACCGATAGGCTATGTGTTGTGTGTGCTTGTAATGTAAAGCTATTGTGTATGTGAGTAAAGTCAAAGACACATTTTTGCAATTTTGATCTATTCTAATTTTATTAGACTACTTCTACTGCTGGCCTGTCTGTACCAACTTTAATTTCCCTCTGAGATGAATAAAAGTAATTCTAATTCTGCGTAACAACTTGAATAAACTGGCTTCTGAGACTTTTATTTATTGTATTTAGTTATTTATTCTTGGCTGCACATCTATATAATCCACAACAGAAGCCGCTTCACGACCAGCTCAAGGCCTCCTCTAAGAATGAAGGCACTTTGACACACGTTGTCCTTGTCGATACACCTTTATTTTCTACAAGAGCAAGCCTTGCAGAAAGCAGCAGCCACACAGAGCAGTGCCTGGTTGCTTTCTGAATCCTCTTACCTTCTGAACGTGTATTTATTTTTTCTGAGGAGGCTGGATTTTTGAGCCGAACCCACCGCCTGTCGCATTATGTAACATTTTTAGGAATAGATGGCCCGAGGTTCTTGCATGAGGGATGGAAAACGAATTGGAGGTTGCAGGTGATTTGTTATAGTAAACGTTTCCAGGACTTGCAAGTGGAAACCAAAAGGATGCCTCACAGTTATTTCTTTGCCAATTGTGCATAATTACGTGTTGCCTCAAGGAGTGGATTTGTATTTGTGCTAATGAGTGGGAGAATGTATCTGAGCGTTGGGGCCATGTGATTCACAGTTTCTCTCACTCCTACTTGCTGTCAGAAAATCCTTTGTAAGTCCGGATAAACACACGTGGCATGACCTTTGTTGTGTCCCAAACAAATAATGAGATTTCCACTTGATTTTTCCACAGCCTTGGTCCCAAAACAGTAACGAAAACGGAAAGCGGCACAGAGTTAATGAAGCCCTGAAGGTCAGATGCCAGAGTTAAAAGTTTGGGTTTGTGAGAGCAAAGTTTTAACCTTAAATCATGTTGTTTCTGTCCATATATTTGAACTTTGGATGAGCGGTTTAATCGTTGTTCATTTGGTGCCTGATCAAGAGAAGAGAGTTTGAATGACAATCAGTGAGCAAATTGTAAGAAGGTGCAATGCTGAAAAAATTACATCTTTAAATGGTCACCGTCTCCTTGAACTTTGTAATAAATTATACATTGAATTTAAAGTAGTTTATTTGCATAATTTCTTGCATATTCTTATGCATAGATTTGGACTGTAATTAGTAGGATAAAGCACAGGCATAAAAACATGGAGTCCTCATCAAACCACTGTGGATAAGAAGGAAACACTGTGCAAAGACATGAATGAATGAATGAATGAAACTTTCTGCAAATAGTGTGTCTGTAATTGTTTAAAGACACAGTTGTCGAATATGCCCTTTGAATTTGGACTCTTCAAAATGGATTATGATTCTGCTTAGACAATAATTGAGTGAGAGCTCTGAGTAAATCAAGCCATATTGTTCTGATGCACATACAGAGGTGTAGAGACACCTCAGTGCCTTGTGCGTTCCCACTGGCTTCAGTCTGAGGAAATCTACAATAAACTCTTTGTACATTTGACTAAACAGATTATCTGATGACGTGCAACGGTCACAAGTATTTCTCTAATACAGCCAAACTCATTTATGAAAAGATTTGGCTCAGAATTTGGCGTTTTCACACATCACATCAGATGCCAACAGTGGCAGAGGTCTAACTTTAATGTTATCACTTGTACTGTTGAATGTTTCAATATTTTTTATCAACCATATATGTGAGGGGAAAAAAACAAATTTATTCTCCATTAGGTCACTGAGATCTGTTGGAACTTAAAGGTGCATTGTGTGAGTGGCAAAGATTTTAAACAAGGACGCCATCTTTTACATTTAGAGGCACTGCACCAGTCTTTTTTACTAAGCTGAAGAAGAAGCAGCTTACAGCTTAAAAGTCTCCTGTTGACACATTGTTATTTGCTGCAAAATGTTTTCTGAGGCAAGGAAGCAAAGTTATTTGTATGAAAATGTGGATGCTGACGATTTTATTGGTTGTTTTGGATTGATTGACTATTTTGCAAACTTCAAAAGTTAGACAAGGAAAGTTAGATTTTTGTGTGTGAACAATTTGTAAGCAGGCTCTTTACAGGACTTTTTATAATTAATTAACAAGACAAACAGTTAAAAAAGTAAAGATATATCACTAAATCTGTCTAAATGTGTGATACTTATAGGCTTATACATAATTAAGTAACTTGCCAATCAAAATAAACACCAGATGAGCGTCCTATTGATTTAAAAATGACAAAATTCCAGCTCAGTTTAGAGATTCTTCCCTTTTTCAAAAGCATGTCGAGTGCTACATCAGCCTCAGCCTGGTTATAAGCCGTTTTGATCATTATTAAAAAAGCAACTTACAACATTCTTCTGATGCATAAAACAAAATATATATGGAAAATAAATCCAAACAATGACAATAATGCAGTGAATGAGGACTAGCAACTTTGAGCATTTTAACTTATGCAATGCACCTTTATCACTGCGTGTTCTACAATATTGTTTTACTGCTTCAAGTCAGATTTTTATACAAAATATTTATATTAGATGGACTCAAGTTAAAATGGTCAGAAACTATCTATCCTTCAGATTGCCCGGGACGTTGCTTTGGGGTCCTGCGTTTTGTTTACTGATGAAAGAAGACAAA
Organism: Mugilogobius chulae; assembly: GCA_038363315.1. NCBI lineage: Eukaryota > Metazoa > Chordata > Actinopteri > Gobiiformes > Gobiidae > Mugilogobius > Mugilogobius chulae. The sequence goes on from CM076400.1 coordinate 34,125,536, forward strand.
CTGTGAGGCAGAGGAAGACACGCCCAAACATCTTCTCTCTTTGTTGTGTCGTCTTCTATTTTCAGGAGAATGCACTTTGTTCAAAACCATTGTCTCTTCTCTTGCATCTGCCATTTCCTTCATGCTGCTTTTGTCCTCTTTTCATCTTCTGTCCATCGGTTTGAGTCGGGTTTATTGTGTGCAGAAATGTCCCCACCTCTGTGTTTTTCAGCAAACACGAAAATACTACTGACCAGCAAAACAAAAGTGTTCTGCCAAAACATCCTTTTTCTTTCTATACGTCTCCTTCAAACCTGTTCTATTATTTAAAATGACATTACTGTTCACAGCACAGCCGCTTAACAACACCTTTTGTTCAAACAGACAATGGACCTGTACACGAGTGCTATAGCGACTCCACAAATATTAAAAAGTTGTCATTCAGTTATAATAATATAGGTGCACATTAAAGTTGGGGTAACTAATTTTTTTTTTTTTTTGTAAATTAGTAAACTTGGTGTTTTCCACTAACACTGTCTGAATTGAATAATGAAGAATTTTGATTCTTATCTGGAGCCGAATGCAGCTCTCTGATTGGCTGTGCTTGTGGGGTCTTTTCCAGTTTCACTTTGCAGTTTGTAAAAAGAAGTTTATAAGCCGTAATTGCAACCAAAGTGAATAAATGTGGACATTAATCTTGTGTGGGAGGATTTATGAGAGGAAGTCATCAGAAATAAAAAAATAAAAAAACTAAATCGTGTTTGCATTGTGAAAATCAGCTACACCACCTTTAATAAAAATCCCTTTATACTTTGGGGTTATTCAATGAGAGAAAACGACTGACTGACTGACTGAATGAATGAATGTATGAATGAATGAATAAATTAAACAAAATCATGCAGACAATTTTAAAGGTAGAACTTTTTAAAAAATCATTAAACTGCACCAAAATGAACTTAGTTACTAAATCAGACCATAGTAGTATGTGACTGGTGTATTTCATTTGCATTGTGTAGCCTATGTGTTTATATATGTAGATATACCAGTGCACAGCTGGGAACACACGAAGAAGAACAGGGCAGACCACAACACATCAACCAATCACCAGGTAGAACAGAAACAGCAAACAGAAAGACAATTTTGTGTCATTATAATGGTATATAAATGAACCGGTTACATATCAGTATTTATCTATCACCAAGAGCCAAAAAGCAGCGCTCTGATTGGCTGTGCTTGGGTGGTCTACTTCAGTTTCACCTTGCGGTCTTTAAAAATAAATATCTTCTTGATTTTTATTTAATTGGATAGATTCAAATTCCAACTTCGGGTTTGAAAATCAAGCAGCTTTAAGCAAATGTACTGAAATACTGGAAAATGTACTTTCAGTGTAAAAAAGTAAAAGTATTTCACGCAGCTTTTGACTCTCGATCTATCAGGTCAAATTAATGATCTTCATAAAGAGTTGTGCAAATTTTCCATGCGTTTGAACTGAACTTTTTATTTATTTAAGGCGTATGTTGTTGTAGAGATAATCCTTTAAACTGTGTGCTCTGTGTGTTTTACTTTTTTAATATTGCTGTTGGTAAGCCTCTCCCTAACTGTAATAACCTTATCCACAGAAGTGTTCCGCTATAAAGCCAAAATGTAACAGTTATGTCACAAAACTTTATGATAACAAATGAAAAGAAACCATCATTAAATTTCAGAAACCAAATCTGGAATCTGGAAACAAGAGAGCCTGAAATGACTTGGTGCAGAATTGCAATTTGGCACCTAAAGGGTTAATAAGTGTACCAGAAAGCACAGATGCTTTGTACTGCATTGAAGTAAAAGTGTATTCTCTGTCAGGTAAACATTTCATTACTTTGGAAATGTAGTTTGATTTCATATTGTTTTTCATTCTGAATCCACTTATTAGTCACTTATAAAGAGGCTCACTTTCAATTTTTTAAGTCTGGATGATTCACAAACTCTTGCTCGTTGTCTTTAAGCCATTTGGCCCTGAGTAGATGCATTACTCTGTTTGGGTGAGCAGACATGGTTTAGTGCATGCTGGGATTGCAGGGGTCTAGTTTTTGTTTGCCCTTGTATGGACAGGACTGTAGTGGCAGCACGTTTTGGACTCGGAGCTCTGCCTTGTGTCTAATTGAACTTGGATCTGTTTCTGAGAGCTCAATTTGATGTGCTTCAGTGGCAGTGTTAGTATTACAGAACATTTATGCACATGCCACCCAGCCTGAATAAGATCCTCTGTCAGCTCTTTGGTCTTGGCCAAGGTGGACAGGATTTGGTCTGACTGTTTGAGGGTGTGGACATTGTAACAAGTTCAAACAGGTGCCTTTAATACAAGTAACAAAGACTTTATAAACAACAAATAACAGGTCTATGAATTCTTGATAGTTAATAGGTTTTCAATTTTTTTTTCTGCAAGAATATACAAATACATTGCTAAAATAAAAATCATGCAATATTTGTCTTTCAGATTCCGTCTCTCACAATTAAATAAATTACAGACTGTCTTATCTTTTTAAGCAGGACAACTTGCATAATTGTTGTCCAAATATACCTAAAGAACATAACATACATAGTGAAAGAATTGAAATATATCACATTATTTTACATATCTATTGACTTCCTTTTTTAGTCCTGCCTCTTCTTTGTGGAATTTACCAATAACAAGCAGTCGATTGTAATTCATGCTTTTATTTATTTTATTAAGTGGCTAAGAGACAGAACCTTGTATGACAGAGAAGTTTTTTGTAACTAGTCAGACTACAGAGATGCTGGTGAAAACAGAAATTTACTGTACACTTGAGCCTCAGTTGCAGAACAACAGGTGTAATCCCTCATTCCTCCAGAAGTGATCCACAGGAGAAAAGCTTCAAAGTTATCATCTGGACAGCACTTTTCGAGATGGATGTGTTTCGATCATCCAACAGCTATTTTCGAAACATCCCGATCTTCAAAAATGCTGTCCAAAGAACAGTACACAATTATTATAAAAAAGCATAAATCAATCAAAACAACTTTGAGTATATATTTTTTGATTTTGCATTTGTCCCCTTAAATAGGCCTGAGTGAATCATAGCTTAATTACAATAACCACAACGATTGGTCAAAGAATGCAGTCCTGGTATTATTTTGTTATTATCTTCTTGCTCCAACAGTCAAAATTAAATAGAATTCACATTATTATAACTTGGCTATTCACAGCATTAGTTCACTTAGTCTTTAAACAGATTACAAAGGTGCACAGCAGGTACTAGTAACTAAACTCATACAGCTGGTACAAATAAATAAGGCTGCTACACTACAGCCTGTGGAATCTAATAGAGGCAATGAAAGTTATGCATCCATATTATTCCACCCAAACTTCCTGAAGACAACCCCATCCGAACTCTGAGTTACTTTAAGCTTGGATAGATTCATTATTCACGCGTCATAAGCAAGACTTAAGCCAACAGTTTTAAAGTTATATTTTCTGCAATATTACACTCCAGAGCGCACGACTTAAATATACTGTCAAGCGACGCAAGTCACTTTGCAATATTTCAGGCTACATAAATAATGGCTGACTCCTAACTGAACTTGTAAAATTCTCAGTTGTTCAGATTTCTCGCCAGAGAGCCAAATCATGTCTTGTGCGACACGTGCGCCGTCTAGTGGCCAATCAATAAACTGCACAAACGCCACCTAATTAAATATTAATTCATTTTTGAAAGACCTAGACTGTCATTGAGCAGTAAAAAGTCAGAATAGGCTCAAGTTTGCAGGGCACAATAAACTATTAACGTAATTTCACTAAAGGGTCCAAATAACCAACCAACCAACTAACTAGCCTAACTAACTAACTAAATTAATCAATTAATGAATTAATAGTCAATATAATAAAACAGCAAAATCACTAGAGCCCATAGGAAAAGCAAAACATTAGCAAAAAGAGAGAGATGAACGTTTGTTTTGTAGGCTATTTGCATTTCTCAAAAGTCAGCAAATCAATACTACTCACAATAAAGCATATTTTTTTTTCACAAATTCAGAGAATTCAAATTTTTACCAAGTCTAAGTGTATATATTTATCACAATATAGACTACTAGTGTGCATAGTTATGATTGTGGTCCATATATTTGGCCTCTAGATGACGACAAAATCCTTCCAGTGACCGTATGCGTAACCCGCATGCGTCACTAGAATTATCCAATGAGAATCCCCCATGTGTGGACCGCGGAAGTCAACAAGGAAGTGGACAATGGGCTAATGACAGTAGCAAACATGTAGCCTTAATAACCAAATGTATAGTTAACTCATATCTTTTGTTTAAGAAAATGTCTGAATGCCCTGATTTTAGCTGACAACACTGTGGTGGACAATGGGCACGTGATCTATTTGTCAAGATCAAGACCGTTGCCATGGATGTATTTCTTTTGCCTGACTATAGTTTGCGTTCGTGAGTCTTAAAGCTGTTCTAACGTCGAGAAGAGATGGCTGTGGTTATTAGTTTGAGCTCAGACTCCGACAGTGACTCTGACGTGGAGGTCGTGGGCTTTTACACCAATAAAAATATGGGGATGTTGCCCTTGTCGTCAGTGCGTGTGGAGGTGGATGCCCTTGACTTCAAGACGCCGTTGGTATGTTTACAAACAAAACTACAAATACTAATACAATACTACGGCGTTTTTTAATATATTTGCAAACTAACTGTTGTTTTTTCAAGGTAAGAGGGTGTTTGCCAATTGTAATAAGTTCATTCAATATTAACAGGTGTGGGCTTGCAAGTCCTGACTTTTACAGTCAGATTTGAGTAACGTTAATGTTAACTATTGACTTGGGACTAGATTTGTTAAAATGGTCAGTGACTGGTGTAACCCTCAGAGTTACCCTCTGTGACTTGAAATGACTTGATGTAACGCTAGCTAATAAACTTACTTAAATACAAGCTGTGGTTACTAGTCCCAAGTCAGTCCAGTTTGACAGTCAAATTGGATGGACTTGGGACTTGACTTGGATATATTGGCATTTGTGGGAGACCATAGCTCCCTGGTGTATGCTGTTGTTGTGTCCTTAGGCAAGACACTTTACTACCTTGCTTTTTTAGTATGAATGTGATGGCCACCAGCGAATGAGTGAATAAATAATGAAATGTAATGTTAGATTTTAGAAAGGTGCAATGTGAATCAAGTACAATAATAGGAAATATTAACTTTTTTTTTTGTTTGTTTTTTGTTTTGTCTTAAATGCAGAGGAACATCGACCTCAAAGCCCCAAGACCAGCTCCTGTAGAACTGGATATATTTTCAAGCCTTGTTACTCCACCTCCAGAAGTGGTTGACTTGACTGAATATAATAGTGGTGAGAACCAAGAAGGTTTATTAAATATATCATCAGATTATAAGTCCACTGACTGTCCAGGAGACTCAAGATCTTGTTTTAAACAAGCCAGAGATTGTGTAGAAAAGATCCTCTTGACACCTCAAAAAACACAACTGAAGACACAGCCATCCTGCCGTCTCACGGCAACAGTAGTGTTGAAGAGACTTCCCATACTTGAAAACAACCTTGAACTTTTTACATCAAACAAGGTCTGTGTGAAAAAAACTGGTGAGATAATATCACTGCATTTTAAACATGTGACAGTAATGGTCCAGGACACTCCACTGATTTGTTAAGTGCAACGACTTATACTGGTCTTCAGCACTCAGTGGAGACCCCACAGGGCATTTCTCTCAAAGAACATGTCACTGGATCATACAGAAAATCTCCTGTGCCTCAGTTTAGTCAAGCCGAACATTTACACCAAGAACATGAACTCTATCAACCAAGTTCAACACAAAACACTGATGAACTTTCATCTATTCCCTCTCCAGCATGTCCTTCCTCCAGCAAAGAACAAAATGGATTCTCAAATGAGCTTCGTGCCTACAGCCCTTCTCTCCCTGTTGAACTCTAACAGTTCAGCCAGCATTTAGTGGATCAAGAAACAGCTTTCCTGCCTGTACTCTACACTCTGGTGATGTCAACACCCTGCCGAAATCAACTACTGAACATGAAAACTTAAACATGACAGAACTACTTGAACCACAATATGATGGAGTTACATTTGACAAAGGGACCGTTAGCCCTCCCCCTGAATATGCCCATCAGTAGCTAGAACAATATATTCAGACAAAGAATCTTTCACATTTGAGGATCATTTTGAAGATAATAGTCCTCTGTCATTTAGTTGGGAGGACAGCAGACAGGATGAGATTGAACTTGGACTGGAGGTGGACTGCCCGTCACCTACACAAGATGATAAGTATTATGTTTGTCCTTCTGCTGTCAAGAGATTGAAACATGGTGGAGTTCATGTGGTAAGAAGAGTATAGATTTATTTATTTTTTGTATTGCTCTGTACGTTTTGCTATACAACTACAATATAACTTTTCCATTTTGAAGATGGATGAAGAAAATCCTGCCCGCATGCTTTGCCAGCGAAGCCTCAGCCTGGTTTACAGTACAATTCAAGAAAGTTATCCTGAGGGAACTTTACAGCTTCTGTCAGACCTGCTGCAACCGGGTTACTACCCACCCAATGACATCACTTGCCACCTTTTGGAGGAGATTCTGCTCAACCCACAGTCTCCACATCACAACTGTGTGCAAGCTTTCAGGCTTCTCATGAGAACACAAAGGTGAGACCATGAGAGCAAAATCTTTATTTGTGTTATTACTTTGTTTTGATGTATTCTTTATTCATTTATAGGCACTGCATCGTTGATAAAAAGTCTGTTTCATGGAACTGGGAAATGTTAAGCAAAGTCATGGAAAAAATGGTATGGTTGTTTGTACTGGCTTGTATACACAGCATTTAAAATAGTGTGGCATAGGAGAATAGACAATTGAGTGCTGAAGACTCAAAAAAGGTAAAAAAAAAAGACAGAATACAGAGCTATTTAGGTAAATGCCCCCTCAAACTACGAAGGCCCAATTTGTGAGAGACAGCATAATACATGTGCATCACAATGGCTAACTTTTCTGTTACATGGGTACTTTCTGTACAATTCATTTTTATGAGGTTGTCACTATGTATAAAATAAATAGTTAAATACTATCGGGCAGTGAAGAGTGAGTTGTGATGGATGTTTATGTAGACATGTTGACTTTTGGTTTATAAATTAGACAAGTTGTGTCTCAAAGCAACACTTAAAAACCACAGCTCAAAGGACGCAACATAACTTTAGCATTAAGGTCATTTCACTTTTCTGTTTTTAAAGAAAGGATGAATTAATGTTAAAGTGGTACAGATGGTGTAATTTAAACATTCCACATTGGCTTAGTTATAGTTAATAATACAAATTACGAATACTGTCACATATTCTAATATTAAACGTGCTATTTGTTTTTCCTGTTCGAAGGAATGCCGACCTGAAAGCGTGCGCATGTTCCTAGATTATGTGGCACAAACCTTGGAGGATGACTTCAAGACCAAACAATCTACTTCAACACTTTATCAGTCTATTGCTAAAGATGTGTTTTCATTTGATCAACAGTTTCCTCATATTAGGCAAGAACTTATATTTTTCTGATATTAATTTTGTGTTGTGTTTGTGGCTATGATTTTATTTCTCTGTTTTAGGGACATCTGTAAGTGGCTGTTTTCTGCCATTGAGAAATCAACAGATGGTAATGATATCAAGGGAGATCACGGCAGGTAAGTTTGTTGCATATGCAGTAGATTTGCCTTGTTGCACTGAAGAAAATAGAATTAAAACCGAGAAGTACACCAACATTACTACATGTTATTAAAAAGATTATCTCTCGCTATTGCAGAATGGTGGCGAGCTTGCAGAAGATTTTGTCTTTAGCTTTAGAGGTGGATGGCTCTCCAGCAATAAGCTCTGTCAAGCTTTCTCAGGAACTTTTCCACTTGCTCATCAGCAGAGTACCACAACGACGACAAGGTAGACATTCTTTGCACTAATTTAATAATACAAATTGTCATCTTTTATTTTTTTGTCTCTTCCCATTATACCTCTATTATTGCTGTTCTGTTTTGTGTTATAATGGCTTCTTTTGTTTTTTGTTCTCAGAATGCTGCTGTTGGAGAGTCTCCAGAGCAAGTGGCTTAGGTGCAAACTGTTGCAACATCTATTGGACTATTCCTGCCCAGTCAAAACCTCTGTGCCCATATCGCTCAGTCTTCTACTCCACTTTCTGAAGAACTGCACTCTGTCATTGGACTCTAATGTAAATATTACACCTGTTTTCCTTCTATTATTTTCACACACTGCAACAATGATGAGATTTGCATCCAGCATTAAAATCTACCAAATACCACGCAACTTGAAAAACAGTTCATATATATAAACTTTTGCCATAACTATTCTTAGCTGTTTTTATGTCATAACTATTCTTCACATGTGTTTATTCAGGATGGCACAGAAAAATGGCGGAGATGGGAAGAACTTATCCATCATCTTTGGATGTTTTTGCTCAGCTACATCAATACAATAAAAGGTAAGCTCTGATTCACAACAGCAGCATATCTGTGTGAGTGTGACAAACTACTTATCTTCTGGGATTTAAAAAATGTAATTAACATTTCAGGTTATCGCAACGGTGTTAAAATGGAACAAATGAACAAAGATGGCAGCTGGATTTACAAGCCTGAAGACAAGGTGTCCAAATGTGCAGTGCGTGAAGCAGTTGAGGCCTTTCTGTCCAGATCACGGGACGACATTGGTGAAGCACTGCCTCTGCATGTTGAGGAGTCACTCACCTACTTACAGGATCACTTATTAGATGTTTGTCAGTGTTAAATGCTTGAAACTGTTACTTTCAAGCTGTTTTTATACAATACAATATTTGCCATTGTTTCATTTTAAGACATAATTATTTTTTTATGTTTTAAATGTCTTTTTTTAATAATAAAAAAAATACATTGTTGCTACAAAGGAAGCGTCTTTTATGTCTTTATTGTGACTGAAGACAAAATACCATCATTGCCGCTTGCTAGAGTAGATCAGCATCAGATTATTTGTGCACTGTAGAGAAAAGAGGAGAAAAGCACAGAATCAGTGTGATGTTTACCTGGTAATATTGCAAAGTTGTTCTGCTTTTTTGAGTGAGTGGTAGAGTAACCATTATTATGAAATACTGTAGTAATTTTAAAATAGTAATTTTAATTTTACAAAAAAGGAATAGGCAAGAACATTATTGTTTTTTAAGTAGAACATTTGTTTCTAGCTGTCAGTCTAGTCATGGGATTCAGCTTCTTACTCTTTTTAAAATACATTTTTAAATCCATTTATATGCAACCTGTTCACATTCAAAAGATAAAGATATAATTTTTGATTTTGAAAAGTTCTGAGTTCTTACATCTGCTATTCAAGTAGAGGCAAGAAGACTACTCTAAACAGTACATTATATATATATATATATATATATATATATATATATATATATAATATATATATATATATATATATATATATATAATATATATATATAATATATATATATTATATATATATATATATATAATTATTATTATTATTATCATTATTATTATTAGAGGGAAAAAAATGTTATACATTTGTATTACAACATTTCTGTCTCAAAAATGCAACTGAGTTACACTACTATGAGTTACTTTGGGATAATCACACATTTGTTAAAGCATTGTACAACACTAATCCTGTTACATTTACACTTGATTACTGATATATTTTTTTATTGATTATTGATAACTTATGGAAATGTGATGTGTGGGATGGGGAAAAGGTGTTGTGACATTTTTAATGGTGTTTTGGTCCTGAAGTGTTGCTTTCACAAGAATTTAAAACAATTAATTTATATGCAAGTAAGTTGAGTTACTGTAACAAGTAATATATTGTCAACATTTTTTTTAAAAAAGTATTACTACTTCGTTTTTTAAAATGGGAATTACAGTAACAGTACTTTTGAAATAACACTCTCAACACTGATCGCAAGTAAATTGGGCGGGGGATAGGGGGAAGGTTACCACAGAGCGTTTGCTGCAGGACAATACAAGATTACTCAAATATGCATATCCAAATACAACTTTGATTAAACTAATGATGAGAGAACACTGTTATTGCATAGTTTAAAAACGTTCAAAAGTGAATTTAAAACATAGTTCATTATTCACTGTTTGGAAACCAGAAACCACAGCTGTAATGAATTGTTTTAACAATTATATTAGTTATATTTGCCCTGGCTCAACAGCTGGTTGGCCCGTCTACACTGTGGCCAATAGGAAGAAGCGCAGTTATCGTCACAGAGGAAAAAAGCCCTGACAGTCGCCATGATACAGCAGCGGAAACGGGGGAGAAGTAGCTAGAAAACAAAAGAGAACACGCAGTCGTCCTCGCTATTTGGTATGCTCTTGAAGGTAAAACTCAAATCCTCCTACTCCAAATACTTGAACATTTTCTCTCTTATTCTACAGCACGTCCTACGTATTTTTACGGACGCTACATATCTTGCATTAAAGCACAGCTGAATAGAAAACATAACGTAGCTCAGAAATATTCGGGTCTTTCAAGCTAACGTGCTAACAGATGCTAGGCTAAATGCTCACTGTTCAGAAACGACCTGTGAAGCTTCATGTGCATTTGCCTTTCGTGTTAATGTGAATGTTTTTGTTTTACTCTGGTTTTTAAAAAAAGATTTGGGGCTAAACCTGATGATACTCCGTGGCCTAGCTAGCTGTTAATGCGCATGCTAGTGTTTCGCTATTATGTAAACAACCAATGAACAAAATCCCCCTGTTTCACTCAGGAAATTACTTGCACGTCATTTTACTGTCAATAAAACCACAAAGCCCTCTAGGTAACAACATGCAAAGTTTTTCGTCTGTCGAAATGAAATAAAGTCGTGCAATGTTTATTTGCAGCGTTACTTTGATGGCTAACTTGGCTATTTAGGTTAAGCTAGGCTAATCAGTTAGCTCTATTTCATGTGTTGTTGCTAACATTATCGTGGCACAGGAAGCGTCGCACTGTAGTATTTACTGTGTGCTTGGTCTTGTCGACTTTTACTTTCAATTGCAGTTGGCAGTAACATTGTGGCCACCGCATGTTGCTACTTTAGACATTTGATTAGTGTTATGTAAAGTGTAATCTCACCCATTTAACGAGGCATTGCACCAATTAGCAGCGCCCTTTGTCTATTTTAGAGTAAGTCCAAATTAAGGCAAGCCTCTCAAATAGTTTGCATAATCGCAGTACTGTTAAAAGAAATTCACAGAATACAGTATCTGTGTTATTATAAGACGTGAGTAGTAGCACACAGTAGACACAATAGAAATGCTAAATTATAAACAAAAAGAGCAATCATTTTTTAAAGTTGTGATCAAAAACATTTAACAGAAGGGGTAACATCCAAATGCAGACTAATCTTAAAAGTAGGACTCCAATTATTTTGGGAAGTGATTGGTTTGACAATTGTTTGTTTTGAATTCCGAAAGGCCTGTGAAGTTTTTATTCCAAAATTAAACTGAAAAGTTGTTGCTTGAAAGCATCATTTAAATTAAGGGTTATTTGTTTTTTTTTTTATTTACATGTTCCTAGTGTAATTTGTGAGCTATTACTACTGCTTTGTTTAAGTCATAGAACTACCCCTCTCAGCACATGACGGACTTTAGATTTTGCTTAAAGCTAGTAAGAGATTATCCAGTAACTAAATTAGTTGAAAATTGTTACTTCGTCATTAATAAATACAATTAGTTTGTTGCAAATATGATGTTGTAATTTATTTCGGATTATTTGTGATTTCTTGAGAATTGTGATGTATATTCTATCAAGCAATCTTTTGACTAACTGATGTTTCTTCAGTGTTATAGGAATGCCCAAGGAAAAATATGACCCGCCAGATCCAAGGCGGATGTACACAATTATGTCCAGCGAGGAGGCAGCCAATGGGAAGAAGTCATACTGGGCTGAGCTGGAAATTAGTGGTACGATTTGTGTATTTTTCTTTTTTATTCAGTTTGTTTGTTATTTGTGATGGCATGCATCATGGCATGCATTTAACAACTTAAAATAAGGGCACTCGCTTCTGGTGCTGGTTATGGTGTCGGGATATACAGGTTCTGCTTCTTCTTTTTTTTCTATCTTGCTGGCCTTATATTGTTGCGCTCCCTCACCTGCTCCAACCTGCCCTTTTTTCAGTCATGTCCATTAGAAAGGTTGCATGTTGTAATACAGTGTAATTAAAGCTATTGACTCAGCTTGATAAAACTAAACTGGAAACAATGTGTAGACACTGGGAAAAGCTCCTGCTCAATAAGGTATCTTAGGAGTACAATGTTAATATAAGCTCAAATTCATTTGAAATAACTTTCACTACTGTGGTGGCCATAAAATAATATAATACAGTGATTTGTTAAGGGACTGTGCCTGATTTTTGGTTCAGTAACAGAAATAACACATTTTAAGCTTCCTACATCAGTCTACATGTTCTGCTCACTTACCTAATGCATTCTGAGCCTCTGAGTTGTTTACCACAATGTGTTTTAAGCTTTTTCACAGTTGTTAGGTGCAAGATGTGTCAATATGCTAACTAGCAGTTAACCACAATGCTAACAACAAAAACAGCAGACAAACTAAGCGGAGTTTGGTGAACAAACAAGACCGTTTTAGATGTAGTCAGGGCATTTTGGAAAAATTTTCACCGGAATAGATACATAATATCAAGATATCTGTGCTAGGAAGAAACTGATTTTAAGTTCTTTTATTGTAAAAAATTGAGTCTTTAACCATAAGGCCTTTCTATAGACTTGACTCAGAACTAGGCCTTATGGAGGACATTCTACCTGCTGGTTTCTTTGGAGATGGCAGTAACTTATGTCTCCTTGGCAAATGTTCTAAAGTGGCTTTATTTTATGCTCTTTTTCTCAATAACTACGTATATTCAGACATTAGTATGCCAGTCCAACAGAATTTATGTTTAAAGCAAGATTCACAATATTTCTTCACTATGTCTTGACTATGTCATCTCTAATATGGAGTCACGCAGGTGGCTACAAAGTTATGCTATGCTACTTTTAGTTTAAAGCAGAACTAAGTATCATTTCAACCTTGCTAAAAGTGTTATTCTGCGTGATGGTTAAATTTATTTTTGGGGCATTTGAAACATGTGCTTGATTTTTTTGCTGCCACCTGGTGAAAGTCCCTCATTGCAGCTTTTTTGTCCTTACCCCTTCAATAACTTTTTAAAATATAACTATATAACTTTGATTTGTCAGAGAGAGCTGTAGGTGGAGCACTACTACTGAAGTTTTTTTTTTTTTTTTTTTTTTTTGCTTTAACTTCCTTAGTTGGTAATGTTTAGGATTTTTTTGTACTCACACATTGTGCATAACACGTTACAACCTAAAGTAGAGTAATGCTGATAAGGGTTTCTGTTTATTGGTGGCCACAGTCATGATTGTGTTGTCAAACATAACTGGCGAATTAATTGCTCTAGCTCATCATCTGTATTTAGTATTCATCCTTTGTGATTGCACATTGCAGTTCAGAAAAGAGCAGAACATTTGACACAGTAGAACCAGAATAACTTTTTATTGGGCTGTATATGTACATGTATATCATCTGAACAAACACACAGTCCTCTAACCTGGTGCTTTAAAACTCACGTCATTCATTATTTTGGCCTCTATTAGTTTTTAAATGGTCTTTTCAATGGGCTTTTTATGTGCTCATGTTAACTGTGTGCATGTGCTATTCTAAAGGATAGTTCCACCACAACCTCCTACAGGAACAAGCGGTAGAAAATGAATAAATTATATTTGGCCATTGATTTGTTCTTTTTCCCAAAGTCAAGCATCTCAGTGAAAGAAAATAAACTTGGTTACACAGCTTTGAGTTTGACTTGATGTAGACAAAGAGGTGGTGACCAGACTGAGAGGTCATCTGTATAGAACAAAGATGGAAAATAATATTTTTCCTTGGAACACATATGAATCAGGGTACATGACTGAAAGCCCTCTATGTCCCATAAGCAAAACTGGCAAAAGGCACAGGTTTGGATTCCAGACTGGATTTCCTTACTGATCTAAAGTGTATGAATGATTTTCTACAAAAACACATCAGCTCAGGACAGCAATAACTCTATCTGATATGTGTGTTTGTGTGCATGTTAAACACCTTAAATCTTTACATATTAAAATTATTGATGTCATCAGTGCTATGCAATGAGGCTTCACTAGCTTTGCAAAGCCCCGAGCAAAGAGTTGCAGGTGACCTTGTGGCTCTTGATGTAACCCTCATCTCTTTGTCCCTCTCTGCAGGTCGAGTAAGGAGTCTCAGCACAGCTCTGTGGTCTCTTACCCATCTCACTGCCCTGCACCTCAGTGACAACTCCTTGTCACGCATCCCGCCAGACATTGCCAAACTACACAACCTGGTGTACCTGGATCTCTCGTCCAATAAGATCAGGAGTCTGCCGGCTGAGCTCGGCAACATGGTGTCTCTCAGGTACCATTGACATAAATTTCAAATGGTTTTATCAAGATGTCATAATTGCAATACACTGATTAGAACTATTTACAGGGAACTGCTTTTAAATAACAACCAGTTGCGGGTTCTACCATTTGAATTGGGAAAACTATTTCAGTTACAAACACTGGGGTTGAAAGGTAACTTTCATTTAAAGCATTTTGAGTTTGTTTTTTGTGTTGGAAACTGATAAATGTATGTTTTCTTAGGAAACCCACTTGCACAAGAAATTATGAGCCTCTACCAGGAGCCTGATGGCACACGGAGACTGCTCAACTACTTGTTAGACAATCTGGCAGGAGCGATCAAGCGCAGTAAGTTGTCTGACCAGTTCTTATGGAACTATAGTCTCTTTACAATTTGATTTGTAACTCCAAACTTCGGACACAATATACAGTTTTATTTAGTTCCGGGAAAAAAATAAAGCAACTGCCTTTAGTGGTATATTTTCTGTTGATAAACAAAACATAAACATGTTTATTGATGGGCTGATCGGTCAGACCAGATCATTATCGGCCAATACCCACATGGTTGAGTGATATCAATATCAGCAGATGCCATTTGCTTCTAAATCATCAGTTGAACTTGTTTTCTTTTAGATAACTTTGTAATCAGTCAAAAAACAGTTGAATGAAAGAATGCACAAAAATATCTTCATGCAGTAAACAAGCTCACATCATTGCATTAAGCAAGTGTCCCATTATAAATAAAATGTCTGTTTTAACTAAAACATGAAATATATTAGTCCCTTTGCGAAATGTAATGAATGGCGTAAACATGCAGTTTTTGAAACACAGTTGTATTTTTTGTTTCTGAAATAGGAACAATGATCTGAAGATTATTATTTTAGACATTCTGATGTATTGAATTGTAGGTCCCATATTTTAGAGCTATAATCATTTTTTTCTTTATGTTCCTGAGTTTGTCTGAGTCTGACACAACAATGTTATTGAAAAACACAACCGTCAATGCTGTGCACACTTGAGCCTGAGTACGCGATGGGCGGTTCTCACTTCTCTGTCTGTGGTTATGTATGGTAACGTACATAATGACTGAGCTGTGTAGTATATTGTGTTTCAAACACAATGCATCACTATGAATCTATCTTTATTTTTTCGTGTAATAAGACAGTTGTAATAAGCTAGGTGCTCATTTACCTGACAGTTTCGGCGCAGGACTTCCGCCTTCGTCAGAGGTGACGTCTGGTGTTGTGACGTCTCTCTTATAGAATCTTCCCAGACGTGGCCAGTTTGACAGATTTGTCAGACTGACCACGTCTGCCCCGGCCTGGTGGTCTCTGGAGAAGTGAGTCCCATGTGTGAGCCAAAGAAAAAGCTCCTTCGTCTCTGTTGATGGTCTTTGTGCCTCGCCCTTGCAGCAACACAGGAAAACTTAAAATCCGCTATATCCGACCACTGCAAAAGAGAAAACCACATTATGGACTGGGACAATGCAAAAATAATTGGAAAAGAAGAACACAAATACAAACGATGAATACGAGAGGCTATTGAGATCAGGAAGCGAGGCACAAAGACCATCAACAGAGACAAAGGAGCTTTTTCTTTGGCTCACACATGGGACTCACTTCTCCAGAGACCACCAGGCGGGGGCAGACGTTGTCAATCTGACAAATCTGTCAAACTGGCCACGTCTGGGAAGATTCTATAAGAGAGACGTCACAACACCAGAAGTCCTGCCGCCGAAACTGTCAGGTAAATGACCACCTAGCTTATTACAACTGTCTTATTACACAAAAAAAATAAAGATAAACTAAGAAGAAGACAGAATGAATTTTCCAAATATGATCACTATGAATCTACCAAACAGCCTGTACCTGGGTAAAATTATAGAAATTATGCCTGAACTCATTGCAAAAATTTGCCGCTCTATTGTACACTTATAAATTTAAAAATTTCCTTAAAGTGCTGCGAGGAGTCAGAGAAGCACAGAGAGTAGTCCCTCATCACAAAAAACTGTTTATGAACTTTTATATCATGAGCACCTTTTATGACACTAATGACTGAAGCATTTCCTAATATAGTTTTTCCTCAGAGTCTCTCAGCATAAAAAAGTAGCTCTGCTGGAGCAGTTTACTCCCAGTTTCTGTAAAAGAAACCTTTTCTTTCGCAACCAAATTTAATGACAGCACATTATCTGGTAGGTTAGGGATGTTCATCATGTCTTCTTAAAGTATTTATTAAAGCGTTTTCTTCTATATCAGACAAGTATCAGTGCATGCATGCGCATTGAGACATCATAACCCCAAATTGTTGCAAGATATTAGCATTTGTAAAAGAATTCTCAAAGATTTGTCTCTCTTTAGTACCAACAGAACAGCCTCCAGCTCGGTCGTGGATTTCTCTGCAGGAGCCTGACCGGACGCGGCCCTCAGGTAAGTTTTGAACAAAACAAATGTAAAGGTAAATTATGGTCAAGCTAATCATTGCAATGTATTTTTTCTTTAGCACTGTTTTCAGTGATGTGCTACAATGTGCTGTGTGATAAATACGCCACTCGTCAACTATACGGCTACTGTCCGTCTTGGGCTCTAAATTGGGAATACAGAAAGAAGTCTATAATGCAGGAGATCCTCAGCTGTAATTCAGATATCATCAGTTTGCAGGTGATTGCACATTCATGAATTGATTCAACTGATGCTTATATTTATGCATAGCCTATACATGTTGAGATATGTGCATTTTAAAACACTGTCCATCTTAAAATTTAAATTGTCTGACTAATTCTTATTATTTTTTTTAACTGATTCTGCTTTACAGGAAGTGGAGACCGAGCAGTACTACAACTTCTTTTTGCCAGAGCTGAAAGAGCAAGGTTATGATGGCTTCTTCAGTCCAAAGTCTCGAGCCAGGACAATGTCTGAGTCGGACCGGAAACATGTGGACGGCTGTGCGATCTTCTACAAGACAGAAAAGTATGTCAAAATATTTAACATGTTGAGCTACTGGGCAATGTTAACCAAAAAAGTTTTTTTGAATGCACGCGTGTGTGTGAGCGCATCATGATAATAATATTCAGTATTTTCAACCCAACAGAAATGTTGGAGCGACCAATTTTTTTTTGCTCATTGTTCTTGTTCTTCTTTGATTATTAGACAAATAGAAAATCTTTGCAAAATCTCAAAATTGCAGTAATATCATCATTATTTTTAAAGTTTTGTTACATCATTTTTTTTTTGTCCTAAGTAACCTTTTTGTAGAATTTGAAAGAAATAAATACTATAGTTTAAAACAACCATCACAAAATATAATTATATTATATTATATTATAATATAATTGGTTCATATTGTCCATCTCTGTAGGCTTTAGTACAGGGTCAGACTTAATCAAAGTCAGAGTTGGTCAAGGACCACAGTTATGGGTCAAACCTGTGTTATTTTCAAAAATGGCAATTATAAGGCTTATAATGACGCTTATATTCTATTGAATGTCCATTCAAGAAAGGTTTGGACAATTGTATGCAATCTGTTAATTCCAGTTTGTTTTAGAAGTTTTATAGTCACATCTCAGCAATATAAGCCTGGCGCTAATCTGCAGTGAATTTTGGGACTTTCAGGAGCGAGCCAGGATCAATAATCAGAAATAATTCTGGGGGCCACATGAAACCACATGGGGGGGCCACCATTTTGACACTTGGGTCAGCTAAAATGTCGAACTTTAAAAGGGGGTGAGGCCAAAGCTCTCAAAACTCTCTGATCTGACAATTTAACAGACCTAAACTGCACTTAATGTTAAACAACATTTTTGATAAATAAAATGAACGTATGACTGAGGGCCTAGGAGTGGGCAATGTATCAAAATGCATACATTTTAGGTCATTTATCCTGCATAGATGGAATTACACGGATGCTTGGCTTGTTTCTCCGCTGACAATGAACAGTCAGATTTTTCCACTTAGGAATATTTTCCGTCAGCGTTGTGTAAAACTAACTCCATGCTGTGTTCCTGCAGTTGTAGTTTCTCATTAAAGCAGAACTAAGCAACTTCAATTACGCTAGCCAGCTGAATAGAAACTTAACATCATTTGTTTTTCAAATTTTTTTACGTAACTGCGCAAAGATTGAAATAAGGCAGTAAAAACATCTAAAGACAATTACACTGCTGCAAAAAAATGAAATGAAAGAGCCTGGGTTTGTCAGGACAGAAATTCGGGTCAGGAATGTGTTGCGGAGGGAAGGAAGGTTGCAGTTGCTGTAGTTACCACCAGAGACAGGGGAGAGAGTGGAAACATGTTTCAAATGCTCCAAATACATAATGTAACCATCACCATGGAGACTTACAAAGACATTTAACAAAGTAACACTTATTCTTTGCTAATTTACTGGCCTAACTGGTTAAATATCCATTACCATGTTGTACAAAATGTGCTTTCAATGCCGTGTTAAGTTTTTCCACCAGTTTTGAATAAACCTGCCATACAAATACACCCAGTGCTTCACAACAGTGGGTAAAACACTAGTTGGTTTGGCTTACTATTTGTTGTTATGGCTTAGTTACTTTTTGCTATACCACTCAGTGCTACTCAGTACGTACTAAACTACGTCATAAATGATTATTAATTTGTGACTGTATTTCTCCAGGTTTAGTGCGGTGCAGAAACACACAGTGGAGTTCAACCAGCTGGCCATGGCGAACTCTGAAGGCTCCGAGGCCATGCTTAACAGAGTCATGACAAAGGACAACATCGGAGTGGCTGTGCTGCTGGAAGTACGCAAAGAAATGATGGAGGTCTCCTGTAAGTTTGATCTCGTCTACATGCACAAAATATTGTGAAAATCAGCTTAAATAAAGTTGTATTATTTCTTAAGCCGGAAAATCTCTCCATGGCATGGAGAAGCAGCTGCTCCTGGTGGCCAACGCTCACATGCACTGGGACCCAGAGTACTCAGACGTCAAACTGGTCCAGACCATGATGTTCTTGTCGGAGGTGAAGAACATTGTAGACAAGGCCACACGCAGCCTCAAGTTATCGTCTGTCTCTGGAGAAACCAATGCCATTCCCCTGGTGCTGTGCGCTGACCTCAACTCTCTCCCAGACTCAGGTACGTCCTTCGCCAGCCTAACACTGTTCAGACACATGAGAGATGGTACCTGCTGTGGTTTTCTCTGGGCACTTCAGTTACCCCACCAACCATGCAGGATGTTTTGGGCGAATCGCTTCTGCTGAGCTGCCGCACTGAGTGTGTGTGTGGGAAGCACTTTAAACGACATCTGTCTGAGTGAAGGTGCTATATAAATAAACCATTCATTAGACGAGAGATAGATGTTTCTAGTGGCTTTTGTAAACAGAAGGAAATTCCAAATCCAAAATAATTAAGCTGCTCAAATATGAGAGCCTAATGTGTACTGTTTGGATTTATCCATATTTTATATTTATATTTTTGTAACATATTTTGTGGTGAAAATATAACACTCTCTTATAAGAATGCTTCTCACTCTTGAGTTATGTACAAAATGATAATTGATGCTTGTAAGCACTGCCCTACCTTACGGTACACAGACATTGAACGTTCCTCTGCCGAAAGTAATTTGGCAAACCTTTTAAGGCAATTAACTTACAAAACAGTGACAGATAAAATGACAGGTATGTGTCTCTCGGACGATTCCCTCCACAGAGCTTTTACAAAATGAAATTAACATAGAAAGTTACTCATTTTAGCGGTCTTAAGCAAACGTTTAGTTTTTTTTTTTTTTTTTTTTTTGGAAGACCCAGTTTTGATTTTTCTCACAGCTTATGCACTATGCTAATGTCGTCTGTCATCAATATGTGCAGGTGTGGTGGAGTACCTGAGCTCTGGTGGAGTGGACTGCACTCACAAGGACTTCAAGGAGCTGCGTTACAGCGACAGTTTGACCAAATTTAACTGCAACGGCAAGAACAGCACGTCCAACGGCAGGATCACCCATGGCTTCAAGCTTAAGAGCGCCTATGAGAACGGCCTGATGCCTTACACCAACTACACTTTCGACTTTAAGGTTTGTCAAGAGAGAGCATTGATATTACTCATTAAATATATACTTAAAGCTGTCCTCCTTGAGCTTTGTTTGAGGATCCACCTGTCCTACAGCTTACAAAGTGTCACAACGTGTCTGACATAGCAGCTGTGAACCACGGCCCCTTGACAAGCCCCTCTTATGGCTCAACCAAAGCCTACTCCTGGAGCCACTAGTGACTAGATTAAAACTTTTCATTCCTTGTATTTTTCGAAATGAGAAGTCAGAGTTGAAAGCAGATTTGTTTATGCAGTTGTATTGGAACGTCAAACAAAAACAACAGCTGAATCCTGGCCTCAGTTGCATACAGTTGCACGTGTATGAGTGGTTACTTGATGATATTAAGTGCTTAGAGTGCCGATGGAAGTAGGAATTTTAGGAATTACAAATGCAACAGTTAACCATTTCCTAATTTGTCCCCAGGGTGTGATCGACTACATTTCTACTCCAAGCCTAACCTGAACGTGTTGGGGATCCTTGGCCCGCTGGACCCTCACTGGCTGGTTGAGAACAATGTGACCGGGTGCCCGCACCCACACATCCCCTCTGACCACTTCTCCCTTTTCGCCCAACTGGAGCTGCTCCTCCCAACACGCCCCCACAGGTCAACGGGCTGCACCTGCCGGCACGCAGGTAGTGAGTCCCTGCCACACCACCAGAGGGAGCCGCCACCACAGCCGCTCTGTTTTTAAATCTCTCCCTCCCACTACCAGCTCTCCCCATGGCACTGGAGGGAAGACAAAACACAACCTGTAAAATATTCGTACAGTGAGGTCTGGCCGACAGGGATTTCCTATAATGTTATAGATATTCTATATTTTTCTTTATCCTTTCTCCTGTTTTTATTTTTAACTGCTCAATTCAGTCAGTGTTTGTATCAAATTTTGTGTTGCAAACCCCCTTTTTTATCAAATCCGCCACATTCTTTGTCGCAGTCTTTTTAACCTAAGCGGACGGTAGCTCATTTACTTTGTCACACAAAGACTGTGTAGTTCAAGAAAAACAAGGTTTTATTGGCACCGAAAAGAAAGCTACTCTCAAACCAGCAAAGACTGCACACACCAGTTTCAGACCCATCTGATCCGCCCTGGGCCGTGTAAGATGGCCGCCGAGCTCTGGATCTCTGATGTGGGCGCTTTAGAGCAGCTTCGACCGGTCGGTGGAGGCCGCGTTTCCTGCTGTCATTCTGTGGTGCTTCGGTCTCCTTTGGTGCTACAAGAATTTACAACTGTCCAATTTCCCTTGTAGTGTTGAACTTTAAGGAGGATGTGCGACAATGAGTGCAGCTACCGTCCTGTTTGCCGACTGTTTAGCCCCGACTTGTAGTGAACACAAGGCTAGTCTAGCGTTAGGAGCTTACATGGCCCACAGAAGAATCATCTTAAGGCAGGGGATCTAAGCTGAAGGGAGAAAGATTGGAGGGGCGCTTTTTCCCACTAATCTTTCCTTTTATTTGAATGCTTTTAGGAGAGCGACTAATGGCTGAGACACAGGAGTAAAACCAGCATTCCTCTCACTGTCCTCCCACACATGCTAACATACACAGACTAACACACACACGCTAACACACAGCTAATTCGTAGACAGATTTGTAGCACTGTCTCCAAGGCCAGTAGTGACTTCCCCAGCCATAAAACCCATACACAAAACAGTGGTTTTTCACAAGTATTTGTACAGAATAGAAATCTCGACTCAGTCTTTACATGATTGTATATGAACCACAAAAGACCTGTTTTCTGGCGTTTTTTGTACTAAGAGTAAATTATGATCAGATTTGAAAAAAAAAGATTGTATTGTAAACTATGGCTAAATTTTTATCCAGTTAATGTTAAGATGAATTGATATTACCAGCTTGTACAAAAGACGTAAGAAAAGGTTGTTCAAGGCGTTCACTGTCACTCTTTGCACTCCCCCAAGATTGACTGTAATCAATGTATTCTTTTGCCCTTCTCTGCTGATTTCTTTTTGGCACATTGCTGCGATTGTAAATAGACACAGAGTCAAGTTTGCCTGTTGCTTTTTGCCCATTAACAAAGCCATTGATCCACGCTGCTGCCATCAGATTTGGACACACTCGACTAAAGGCGGCTCACAGTGATTCCACATCTGTTCTCAAATCCCACTTGTACAAACCAACATCGTGCCTCACTGTAGCAGTTGTTGTCTTGCACTATTTACACTCAATGAACGCCTGAACAACCTTTTCTCCTTTTATTTTTAAATACTGTTGACACATTTGAAGATTTTATGTCCTATTTGTTTTTGTTAAGTTCCTTTTTTATGAGCTATGACAATGTCATGATGATGTGTATAATCACCTCCTTCTCATTAAGCTCTATAGTAATCAGGTATGCTTTTCCCTTTGCCTCTCTCACTGCCCTTTTGAGCGTGACAGAGGTGTCTTATCTGAATCCACTGTCTTGAGTTTGCACCTGTTTAGCATCAGCACAGCTTTATGTCCAGACCCTCCCCCTGCCCACCTGTAACCTCCTGACCTCAGACTAACCTCTGATCAGATTTAAGCTGTCTTTTAATCCCCCTGCGCCTGTGTACAGCTCCTTTACCCGTCACTGCAGTTATAGTGCCATTAGTGGACCCTTCCTTTGTCCTGCTCAAGGTGGAAGGCCCACTCTGCTTTTAGAGACACAAGAGAAAAGGGGCCTCAGCTGATGCTCTCAATACATCTGTCACATCTCAAAGCTGTGAGACAAACCTCACTAGTCTTATTCAGGCAGCCATGTTTTAACATGGACCTCATACTGAGCACTTAGGCCCAGCTGAGCCCCTCCTCGTTCCGCCACTGAAGGTTCTCTTAATGTAATCGGGAAACGTTTTAAAGCAAGAGGGAAGCAAGTAAATAGGTATAAATTAGCCCTCAGATAAATTTTGACCCATTTGTTTGCCCCACTTGGTTGTTTTTAAACATTTTTTTTCCAATGGAAACCAATGTGTCCATTTTTTTTCTGAATGGCATTAGTATTGTAGTAGATTTAAAGGCTAGCTTTTTGTAAAGTGTGAATAAAAGATGTATCTCATGTTTCCTTTCTAAAATGATATTGAATTGTGTTTGTTGATGTGTAAATCATGAAATCTATGATGGTGTTATGTTTGCTACTTTGTTTTTATTTGAATTCAATATTTTCCATAAACCTTTGTCCCATCACAAACCAAATCCTCTGTAGAAATCATGACATGTAGATGGTTGTTCTTTGCGATTCTGTAGGAGGATCTCTGGTCTTTGGTGTTGGTGACACTTGAAGCACAGGGATATTCAGTCTTTTTGGTCGTATTTTTCAGCTTTATTTTTGGGTGTGGCGTGGCCCTGGCCTGACGAGCCGGTGCCAGTAGTGTAGTCGGCAGCGCTGTTTCTGTAGTGGCTGCAGGTGAATAGAGATCACTGGTGCTGTTGTGTTGACTGGTCATGTGATGGTTTTAAGTACTTAGTCCATCTCACTAGTTCTTGTGCATCACAGTGGTTTCTCTGTTACACTAGCTAGCTACTATTGATGGTCACAGATATTGCTTTTACATAATTTCAGGTTGACTCCCATCCTCCCCTCACCCTCTCATCGTGTTTGCCCGTTCTTGGCTGAGTTATGTCACCCGCAGGCTTTTCACTCTTGCATTGTTTCATAGTTTGCTCATTAGGCGTACAATGATTTCCCAGGCTGCATTGCTCTCTCATGGTGCACACCAAAGCTGCTTGTAGTGCATTTCGCCAACCAACATGTCCACCCAGTACTAACCATAGTCTTCATCATAAACTGTAGGGCTGAAAGGAAAGCATTGTCCTTTTCCTTGACTCACATCTTCAAACTCATTCTGACTGTTGTTCAACTTTGGCTGTCATTCCAT
This sequence comes from Mugilogobius chulae, assembly GCA_038363315.1. Classification (NCBI taxonomy): domain Eukaryota; kingdom Metazoa; phylum Chordata; class Actinopteri; order Gobiiformes; family Gobiidae; genus Mugilogobius; species Mugilogobius chulae. Next base: position 34,149,884 of record CM076400.1, read on the forward strand.
CATTTTCCCAAGAACTTGGCAATAATAACCCTGAACCATTCCAGCTCACTCACAACTGATTTTAAATATTTTACCTGAAATATGTAGCTCTCTTGTCTTTTTCAAATTGTGCTCGCTTTTAAACTCTGCATCTTCACTCTTAACTTCCTGGATTACTTTGGCTGTCATCCCAAATACCTTTTTAACACTTTGGTTACATCCATCTTGTAAATTAGCTCATCTCTTCTTCTCCCCTGCCAATTTTTAGTGGTAGTTGTTCAATGATCAGGATTGTCTATCTGTAGTCAAGCTGAGTACATATATTGATCTGTGTCACTGTGTTTTATGCACTGGACCAACTATTGTTTACCATTCATTAAATACCAGCAAAAAAGCGAATAATAATGACAAAACACTTGCACAATGATGTGGAATGTCCATTAACCCAGATGAGAAATCAAGGCAGCTGTTTTCAAATCAATACTGTTTGCAAAAGAATTGAATGGTAAACAATGTTTTTCTGTTGTACCCTTAGCCGTCCTCTCCACTCCTTTTGGACTATAGTTTAGTTCTTTATTTTTCTGTTGACTACAGGATCTGCTTGTTTCCTTTACACCTACCTATGTATTTTCCTACTTCTGGTTGAAAATAAATTCTATATTATCTGTTTCAAGCCGTGTCACCTCTTATTCTTTGCATATGGTTATTGGAAATAAATTCTATATCTGTTCTCGTCTTGTATGCTTTGGCTTCCTTTTTTCACAGATTTTCTTGATGTGTGGACAGTGTTAGTCGCTGATATGTTGGTTGGCTGAAGATGGACTGAAGGAGTTTCTTCTAAACTGTAGATGACTAAATTATTTTTAGAGCTCAGTCTTTGGTAGAGATGTTTGCTGCCAAATTTTAGCTTTGTGATTCTTGCGAGACAAAATGTTTAACAATTACAAACAAATACTTTGACTTTCTTCTTTCTAAAATTGCTTTTTTTGCCATTATCAATAGTGTTTCCCCTTTCCCTAATTGGCTTACAGGGCTGCTTGTGTCGCGTATGTAAGCTATGGAAAAAATATACACCTACATATTGCAGCAAGGGTCAGTTGTAACTAAAATTAACCTTACTAATCCTTGACATACAAATAATAGTTAATATTTGATTATTGTATACATTTAAGTGACATTTACTGAATATCCATCTGCATTAGTCTGAAAAATGACTTGCTCTTTAGTTTCAGGCAAATTATTTCATTAAGTTAAACCACTGATCAATCCAGGCACTAATTTAAGAATAAGTAAACTTTATAAGACCTTGAGGGCCACATCTGGCCCCCGGGCCTTGAGTTTGACGTATGTGTTTTATACCATGAAATTAAAGTTCCCAAATGAAAAAAAGAATGGTAGTGGAAACACTGCATGTGATCTGGATGAAATACATCTGTGCTATATATAGATATGTGTGTCTCCCAGTTTTAATAGAATTAACTAAAAATACTTAGCTTTGTTTCTAAACTTGTTATGAAAATTAGTCTTGTTTATTATTGTATTGAAATGATAATCTTGCCATTCATAATCCTGGGCCTGAGATGTGATTCAAAACTCTGCAATCCTTAATGAACAACAACTCGATTAAAACTGACTTCTACAACTTGGTTCAACTTCGCTGCACAATCGGCGAGAGATTTTAGCTGAAGTAGACCTTCACATCCAAATAGCCTACATCAAACAGTCACAGTACAGGGAATGTGGGCGGGAACAGGTGGTAAGTGAATACAAACATTTTGAGTGATTTAAGATTCTGTTGCAGGACAAAATTCAAACAAGTAATAAAAGGACAAATAGCTTTAGAGAACTTTTTTTTTGGCATCTCACACATTAGAACTAGTGTTTGTATAATTTGAAGATAAAAAAAAAGTAATAATAATTTGCTGAAAATCTCAGAGACTTCTGACATCACCAAACTGGGACGTTTTTGAGGCTCAGAGGGAAAAAAAAAAAAGAATAGTAAGTAACTCACCGACAGAACTGCAGCTCTCACCTCGTGTCTTGTGTTCAGAGCCGCACTCACAGTCCGCTCTCCTCCTGCAGGTTTGACATGAAATGTTAAAGCCTGATAGAGTGAATGTTTAGAGAAGTGCAGTACTGCATTTGGACACACGGTGGAGCCAAAGGATCATTTCTGAACTCGGACATAAGACTCGACTTGACCAGTTAAAATCTGTATAATCACATCTAAGAAAAGTTGATCAAATTACATCAGTGTAAGTTGATAGATTATTAAGGTTGAGTTGTTGTAATTGAAAATGCGTTTGTTTGTTTACTTATTTATATATTTAGGTTGAACCGTTAGTTTGAGACTATTTTCACTTCAAACTTGTTTTACTGAACACCATTTACAGCTTGATAAAATTGTGATTTGTGCTTTAGTAGACCTGGGCAATATATCATGTATCAAGATAATTACAGGACAAGATATGAATTTGGCCACATGTCGTAAATATCAAGATAATCCTAGAGCTCATAAAACTGATAAACAGTTAAAGTTACAGTGAAATGTGACACAGAATGAGGTCAGTTAAATGTTGTTGTATTAGTCAAATTATAAACGTGTGCTATGCATAGAAATGCTTTAAAATTTTCTTCTTCTTCTTCTTCTTTTTCTTCTTCTTCTTTTTTTCTTCTTCTTCTTCTTCTTCTTCTTTTCTTCTTTCTTCTTCTTCTTCTTTTCTTCTTCTTCTTCTTCTTCTTCTTCTTTTCTTTTTTCTTTTCTTTCTTCTTCTTCTTCTTCTTCTTCTTCTTTTGAAAGCAGTAACAAGACCATTTTGAACCCCCACATACTCAGAATCTGTTTTTATTGGAATAAGCACAAGTACAGACAAGTGGGCAGGGATAGGTGGTAGGGAACAACAGACTTTCTGATTTTCTGAGTAATTCAAGATGAAGAGAAGGAAGACATGGCTGAAACTGAGAAAACTTAAAAGTAAAAGTGCTTTTCAGAGGGTCCACCACCTGTTTGTTTATTTGAAGATTACATCATGTAAACAAAAGCCTGCACCTTTAAGTAAAGCGTGTACTTCTTGCGCTCAGACACAGAGACAAAAGGAGGTGTGCAGCTGATTGTTGGCCACCTCTGCAGTGTCTGGTGTGGACGTGGCAGCAGCATTTCTACATGAACGCTCTCTCTGACTCTCCTCTTGTTGCGGCTTGTTTTCCTTCCTTTTCATCCTCTTTTTTAATCCATTCCTTCTGAAAAGTCCCACTTGAGTGTATGTGCCCGACTACTGGGCCAGTTGTCTGTGTGATGTGCAGCCAACTCCTCCAAACACACACAGCACACTTCTCTTCAGGCTGAGGGTTCAAGTTGTTGTAAAGCTGCAGAAGTCAGCTCTTGAAATAGCTGGAGTGTATCATTTGGTAGCACCAATACCAAATGCTTTTGAAATTCAAATAGTGCAGAAGTCCTTTAGTCGATTAATCGGTAGATGCTTTCTTACTCGACCAACAGTTTTATTAGTCGACTGATTCATTTATTTGGACGATAAGGATTTACACTGAAAAATGCACTTGAATAACTACATTTACTTTTTTAGCATTATAAGTTTAGATTTTTCCAGTGTATGTTGAAATACAAGAAAAACGTAGTGAATAAGCTGAAGGTTTTGAGACCAAGTCTAGTCTAGTCTGATTTCTGTTCATTTTTTTCTGTAAATTGATGTTTTTTTGCATGAACCTCAAAAAATGTTAGTCTTTTTGCACGCAGTTTGGGTCAAATACATCATCAGACCAAAAGATACTTTTTAGCTTCAGAGCATTGGTCACGTCCCCAATCGATTAATCGGTCGACGGGACAGGATTTTAGTCGACCAAGAATTTTTTGGTCAACTACAGGCCTAAATGTAACATTTTTTGAGATAAGTATGTAATACATACAGTACAGTCGATTACAGATATAGGTGTATATTATTTTTAAGAATTTGTTATTGTTACATGCAACCTATAGATTGAGCTCATACCGAGAAAAATATATTTGTATTACAGAAGACTTTTATCATTCATAAATTATCTGTGGCCATGACAGAATACAGTACTTACCTGACATAGTTTCTCAGAAGAATAAAAAGTGTGCGGCAATTTCCGTTCACTTTTTCAGACTGCACAAATCATGTCTACAATCTCGGCCTTCGAACAAATGGAACAAATTGAAGCAAAACGACGGATGATTCGTGGATTTACTGTGGAGGGAATGATCGCTTGTTGTAAAGCAGCACATGTGTGTCTGTCTGAAGGCTTTACAGCTCTTGTTAAACGGCATGGGTGTGGATATAGGGCCCATTACAAACCAAAAGGAGGTCTGATCCTAGAGCATGGGCTTGTTCTCAGTGGTCAGGTGGCTTCAGGCCAGATGAGAAACAGATTAACTCGGGCCAACGACACATCTGACGGGAACAAGGAATTTAAGAGGAGGCAAAAGAATTCAGACTTTAGTGCCCAGTGCAGACCCACCGAACTATTGGCCCGATCTCCTATGGAAGAGACATAAACTCAAACCAGGGCTTTTTCAATTCAGAGGTAAATACTTTAAAGGGGACCTATTGTGTTTTTTTTTTCTGTGTAAACATGCATGAATCAATTTAAATGCAACTACAAACTAATGTTGAGAAAACACAGTTATAATATGAGTATGGGATTTTACTTAATAGGTCCCCTTTAAATAAAGGTCAAAAATATATACAACTGTCTTACTTTGTCTTTATAAAGGAGATTTTAAAACTAAGAGCCATAATTAACTGGCTGCATTTTGCATTTGTATACATAACTATAAATGGTCTAATAGTTTTTGAGCTTCTTATAAAGTTACATAAAAGTGATTGTAATAAGACATGTCTCACCTTTTTGTTCACACCTTTCTGTTGGAGTGGAACTCTGGTTGGTGATATGAATGTAGAGAAGGATGAACCTGAACAAGGTCTTCATGAAGTCCATCTCTGTCCTGGGTTGTCTGCAGGAGACAGTGGGGGACAGAACACAAACTCAGTTATATGTGAAAGAGAGAAAGTGATTCTTGTACTGCACCAAAATCTATAAAACATTACAAAACGTTTACTTCAGTAATACCTTATCAGTAGTTCAGTACACCTTTAAGTATGTGTTTGCTTCTCTGACTTTGTGCACAAACATGAATAATGAGAAATACACACTTGTGGTTAAGCACCAGTTTTAGCTCTGTGACTCATAATAATACAGTTGTGATGTTAGACCAAAACAACACTGTGCCAATGATGTCACAAAAACATGTACAAAATATTGTGTTAATTGGATTGAAAAGGCTATTTGCGGAAATTCTTGCAACACAACTGTTGATTGCATAAGATTCCTGGAACCAGACAGTGAAATATTGAAGCAGTATTGACTTCCCTTTTAAAGAATGGATGACTTTGGGTGCCTCTGCCTTTCCCTTGTGAACATACAAAGCAGATAAGAGACATAGAACACTAATTGAGATGGAGGAGGCACTACCCAACACCTTGTCGTAAACACGCACATAAATGATCCGTCTACAGGCAGAGACCGCGCCACAGTCAAAATATATTATCCACAAAGAGCACAGAAAAACAAGTCGGTTTCTCTTGTGAAGTCATGCCAAGAATTCACGGCACGTACTTTTGACTGAGAAAAAAACATTCTTAGAACAATGCAATGGGGCTTTTAGACTGTGCAAGAGATCTGAGGTCAAAGTTAACTCATGCATAGTCATGACTCTTGGAAAATGCATTTTGGACACTTACATTCAGTACATTTATTTGGAAGAATTTATGTATTTGCACTTGCTGTTTTTAGAAGGTTGTGCTTTGTCCCATTTCATTGTTATAAAGTTAGAAGTAGAAGAAGTAGAGCTAGTTCTAAACACAATCCTTCTTCAAGTGTTTTCAGTAACAGTAAAACCATAAAAAATAATAACATAAAAAATAATTAGATAAGTTACAAGCAACTGACACATTGAGCGACAGTTTGCACCCTGGTTCTCAAACTTTTCCTCCCACCAACCCCATTTTGACAAGAGGATATGTTGAGAAGTTACTGCTACTATAATAAAAAAACAAAACACAAATGTGATAAAATGTTTTAAAATGTGCACTGTATAATGTTCTGGATGCGAACATTCAACAACACAATGGAAATAGAAAGTTAAAACTATTCTGAATGGGGATCAATACGTTTTATGCCATAATGTTAAAAAATATATCTAAACGCACCACTTTGCCGCGGAAGAGAACACCCAAGTGAAAGTCCATTTTGTTATTCAGCAAGCAACATCCAATAAACAACACATCACCACAGAGACGATGCTTCTGAACTCACTAAAAAGTGTCTGAATAGAAGAAATAAGTTACTGCTAACCCTGGTTTTAATAGACAAACTATTTAGTAAAACATTTATTTCTAATCATGACCACAATGTGAAATGCCAGCTTTAACCTGTTCATTCTAAGTTATTTAATTTGTTCTTTTAAGATATTCATTAGGGCTTTTGGATTGTGTGGTTTTAGTCAGTTAGTCAATCCACATTTGACATTTCATCTGGACTCTACTTGTCTAATATCTGCTGAGGTAAGCTGGTCACTCAGTCTGTTCCCACTGAAGTCTGCACTGACTGAACTTGAGCTGATATTGACCTGTTGCAGCCTCTTCACCTCTGTGTCAGTGTGTTCTTTCAGTGTGTGTTTGTGTACGTGTGTATGTGTGTTTGTTTGGGAGTCTGTCACTGAAGCATGCTCTTGCTCTGCTACAGGATATCGTTTTGGCGGTGTTAGAGGGCCTGGACTTTGTCTGCACCACTGACTTGTGTGGAAAGAGACTGAACATGAGTAAATCAAATACTAAGTTGTAGCAGGGAAAGTACAGCCTGCAGTTTATGAATCAAAATAAATAAACAATGATAGGATTAAAGGATTTTTTTGCCTGTTAGAAGAGATCATTTGTAATGTTATCAACCTTCAAAGGACATTTTGTTCATAGTGAAACGTAAAATTGATCTAAAACTACTTGTAATTATAAACAGATTCAATGACTTCCTGTTCAAAACAGATGCAGATAAGCCCCACTTCCTCTTTCTAAAATATAACTTTAACGAGCAGTAGATGTTAAACTTACTTGTTTTTATTGTGGGGTAGTGGTTATATGACATATTTGAAGCCTATATTGTTTACTCAGAATCAGAATTTTCGAGTAATGGCAAGACAAGAGGGTGGGGATAGATCAAGCATCACCTGCAGGACAATACAAGATACTCAAACACGCAGGAATCAATCCAAATACAACTTTGATTAAACTAAACAGGAGAAACACTGTTATGACACTGCTCATAATTCAGAATATAGATTTGCATAATAAGTCCCATTTAAAGGTGCACTGTGTAACTTTTCTGGAGGATACACCATTCTCCATTAATACACCATTGAGATATTCTAGACTTTCCAAGCAACAACCATTTTGATGAGGGAACAATGTCGTAACACTGTTCACTTTTACATAATACATGTTCTTTAAGGAAACAGGGAGAGCCCACAAGTTCTACAAGAAAAGTTTAGCTGCTGTGAATAATAACATTTTAATAATCAACTACAAATTGTATCTAGAATTTATATTAATACCATTTTGGCTCATCAACATCCCCCAGTTCTTGGTTTTGTGTGAGCTGGCCATCAACAAAAGATATTTCAGTCGTGGTATTTAACTTGTAATACTTACTCAGTATTGGTTTTATTGGGAACTCATATTTACATATGCTGCAGTTGAAGTCTGGTGAGAGGCTGCAGTCGCTGTTTGTTTATGGCTGTTTAGTCTCTGGTATTTATAGGTTCAGTGCTGTGCTCCCTGCTCCTGCTCATTACACTGGAAACACCATGATTGCCATAACGACCACTTCCAAAGCCTCCGACTGTTTTCCTCCTGTATGTTTTTCAATGGGGCAAAGCTTCTATTATGTCTGACATGAGCAGTGTAAGTAAATACATTTGCCATGAAAAGAGAAAAGTCAAAATGAACAAACATCCCTAATTAAATATGCAAATAAACTACACCGATTATTGGACTAGAGCTATAGATAGAGCTCTATAGTGCCAAAACCAGGCTGACCACATTTTCAAATAAAAGGACACCCCTGAGTGTTATGAGGAATGATAAAAAAAGGGTGAAATAGCGGGTAAATAGTTTATTATTATGCATTTTATGTTTATCTTCATGTAAATTCATGGTTCATCCACAGCTCAAGAACACATTTTTGGTGTTTTAGATTTTTTTTTTTTTTTTTTTTTTTTTATGAAATATACTCCCTCTTTACTGTTGGAGTATCAAAGCTGTCAAAAATGATCTTATATAAAACTGGGATAAACTGATTCTCTGTGATAAATCCGCTGGTTTAGGATAAAAAACTCTGTCCATCCCAGGTAAATAGGGATCATTATTCTTACATTTCTGCTTCACATTCACTATCTGAGAATCATTTTGTACGGTTGTAAGGGGCAAATACCTGATCTTGATGGATTGTGGACCTTCTATTGCCTCATTAAGTTCAAATACTGTACGTGTGCTTGGAGATACAGGAGAGTTTCTAGTAAAGGGCATCTGGGAAGATTTGGAATTTCTTTGCCACTTCTGCAAAATCCAGCCATGACTTCATGAAGTAGAAAAGTAAAAACACGGTAGGCATTTGCTACCTATAAAAGCATTCCTGATTTGGTTCTGTCTTGCTCTTCATCTATAATTTTACTTCTGTAATAATGTTTTTAATGTTTTCAAAAGGTGTGGGAGCCAGGTAAGCTTGCACAGCAACATGAAGTCTTGCGGTATTTGTAGGTTTAGTGTAGAACTCAATTCAGGGTGATGCTGATGCACATATTGATCTGGTGTGAGCCAGGTTAGGAGCCAAGTCAGTGTGCACAATTTATTATTATTATTTTTAATGCAGATGCCCAAATGTACACAGTGCATTCAAAAACACTAACCTTTCTGTTGGCAATCACTTAAACTTTAATTAAGCTATAGATCTCATGTGTCTAGACTTGTAACAGCTCAGTCTGCTGGTGAAAAGCTCTGCTGCTGGAAATTTGGAAAGAAAATCTTTCATATCTTGTGATTAATATATTCAGTGAATAACATATTCATTGTGTCCTTACTATTGTAAAGATGATAAGGATGTTTAACTTAATGAATATTTCTTGCCAATATTCATCCCATAGGCCGGTGTTTCCCAACCAGGGGTACGTGCACCCCAGGAGGGTATTTGGAATGAGTTCAGATTTTAAAAAAAGGTAGAATTTCAAGCATTATGATGTAAAACATAAGAGGCAACTTTTTGACATGGAATATATTAAAACAATAAAATGCATTGTTTTAAATGAAAAATATGAGTAAAAATAAAATATCCCTAAAAAAACATGGCATAGGGGGTACTTCGTGCGTTAGATTATGGTTAGGGGTTACTCAAGATGAAAAGGTTAGAGACCACTAAAACAGCAACACTTTTGCTATTGTTCATAATGATGCTTAGTTTAGATCAAATGCAAATGTATTGCATCATGTTATACACTGCAGAGTTGAAATAGTAATAAATTATAAATTACTTTCCCAAAATGTCTTTTTGCATTGCTGCAAGACCTCAGTGTGTACGACCATAGTAGGAGCTGCTGAATGTCCTTAAAGTCCATGTGAGTGCATTCTTCTGTAATCACCCAAACCTACAGCCGTCTGAGTTGCTCTTGTGGTGTCTCCTCATAAAGAACAATTTTTCACACATCACCTTTCTCTGTCTTCTGCCGCTCACTTAACATGCAGGGGCGCACCCAAAGAATGTACTTAAATCAGCTCTAATGATAGTTTCTCACCGCGCACGGAGGAGAGGTCAGCTGTTAATCCAGAATCGTGGTTCACAAGTTCAATGTGACTTTTGCTCCTCGCTTCCAAAATACCACTGAACCTGAATAACACAGCAAGATAAGGCTGATGTTAATGACAGCTGATGTTGAAACTGAAAATACTTTGTGTTAGAGCATGTAAACCAATAAAAATCTAATTATTCTTGGCGTTGGTTTTCATGTTTATGCAGTTTAAAAGGTTTGAAGCCAGATAGCTTTTGACATCTAGAGATATCAAGACAAGACGAATGTTACCACAAGTTGTGTTGTAAAGTCTGCATGAGTTTAAAACAAGCATTATTAAAGCATTTGGAGTCTTTGGCTGTTTTCATCTAAATACCTTATTATGTATATTTGACATTATACTTCGAATCTCTATAAATAGCTAACCCTAAAACTTAACTAAGCATTTTCCGTACTGAATTTGAATGTTGTTTGTTGTGCTCTTGATGTCTCAGACAAATGATCTCCAATGAGCAAAATAAAGCTTATCATGGTATTTTGTCAGCACAAATATGAGCCATTATTTGCATTGTTTTCCAATCATGCTTTGGAGAATATTTACTTTGGCATCTTATGTATTAGAAAAAAGTCATGTCTTTCCCCACCCGGAACTGAATTAGAGCATAATTTACACACTCAAATTGAAATAACAGAGCGAATAATCTGACATCTCTTGCCTGATGTGCTATACTGCATTGTACTGTTCTGCAGAAATGCTCTGGATGATTTATGGATTTAAAATAGATCAAGAGGAGCAATCTCTGATCAGGGACATTTAGAACAGTGTTTTCTGAGGCTCAGAAGGGAAAGAATAGTATCTCACAGACTGAACTCCAGCTGTGTTTGTGACGCTGGAACTAGGGATGAAAAATTGATTGGAAAACTTCGAAATTCAATCGAAGTTTGCAGCGATCAAATCAAAAGGCCAGAATTGATCATTTTAGCTCATGCAGCCACTGACTTAAACACACACACCCTGTAGTTGTATAATAAACACAATAATTCAATAAAAGCCACAATGTTAAAGAAACAAAGTGTGGTGCAAGACCTGACTGAATGTGCATTATGTTGCAATAACAACTGATGGGTTAAATATGGACAATATGACTGTTTGCAGTTCAAATGTTAATAACAGCTCAGAAACAGCGGCTATGCTTTAACCCCTTTAAAGTCCGGCGTCCCCTTCGGAGGGACATCACACTTTTTCCTAAAAAGGAAATCCTAGTTGTTCAGTATCTGATAAAAACAATCTATGAAGCACCTGGAAATTTTAAAGACAAAAATCACATTGTGTCCCTCCTATTTAGAGTCAAATCAGCCATTCTGGGATGAATCAGACTCAGTTTCTACTGTAAACTGACAGATTAAAAAAATTCAATAGGACGTTTGCATTGGCTTTGTCTAGATTTTTATGAGTAATTTTAGGTCCCTAAAACTAATTTTACCTGAATTAGCTTCAGCTTTTGCAGATGAATGATCTAGTGTCATTCAGGTCTCAGCTGTCAACACCATCTTCACCAATCCTTATATTTACCAAAAAAAAAAAAAAAATAGGTCAGAAAATAGATTATGTTTTTTTTTTTGTTATTTGTTTGGAGAAAGTGCTCACTTCTGATGAGAGCCTCTTGGACATCAGAAGCTAAAACTACAGGGTTAGAGCTTTAAAAAGACTCCAGTCATTTGCTTGTGCTCCAAAGGGTTCAGAAACAGTTTTAGTTTGATTTTTTACAGATTTTAGTCAAGTGTGAGATAAAATAGGCCGGAATGATAAGGTTTTTTTTTTATGGTTTATTTTATGTTTTATGGTAAAAAAAAAAAATCGAAATCGAAACCTGAATCGAATCGTGACTTAAGTAAATCATCCCATCCCTAGCTGGAACAGAACTGAACACTCAAAAAGTCACGTTTGCATAATATGTCTTCCTTGTATCATGACCAAGTGTTACTGTGAGTAAACCCATTTCATATTGTCAAATAAACCATTTCATGTTAGCTGCTCTTGATTGGTGTTTCATTACTGGCTGAGGATTCTGGCTGCACCTGGTGACACATTGGGAGTGCTGATAACTCACCATAATACCAAATCTACAGAGTCTGTGTTTGTAAACTGTAAACAACACGGAATTATGGGAAACGCAGAGCTCATTCAGTAAATCCTAAAAGATAATTCACCCCAGATCCGACCACAGGACGATCTCAGCATTTTTTGGATCCGGATTTGACACGTTTTCCAAACTTGGTGTGGCTTAGAGGGGCGGCGTAAATCTAAAGGTTTAAGGGAGAAAAGCAGTACTGTGTGAGCTGATGATACACTTCTACTGTCAACACTAATTTATGACCCTCAAAGGCCACTGGGTTGTGCAGAGCTGAGACAGGAGAAAGAGAAACTACACTCTCTGTATTTCCAGTGAGAGGGGTGTGTTTTCAAACAGTGAGTGCACCAGACTTTATAATCCCACCAATAAATTTTATACAACACTGACCAAGGTCTGCTTTCCATTGTGGAAGGAGCAATGTGTTTTTGTTTTGAGTTGTAGCATGTATCCAGTAGCCTAGAAGTTCATACATTTGACTTTTGTTTTCTTTCTTTTTCCTTGTTTTATTCACAAAAATGTATTATTCTGCATTTCCCAGAATTTGGTACATAGCTGGCTTTATTATAGCCTACCTGTGCACAGATGTTGAGTTGATCTTGCAGCCAGATCTTGCATCTCTTCGACGCATGTTTTGAGTCTGTTGAAATACAAAAAAATGTGTGTGTAATTCAACTGATTATAGTATATTTTATTTTTTATAGTAAGTTTTTGCGATTGGACGGAAGCTCTGAACTAGAAAACGGACCTTTTGGCTGGTGGATGTATCACTCCGCGGGAGGCCTGTTAACCACAAAAATGGATACTAAAGACGCTACTTTACGCGCTCTCCGCTTTGATTCAACTAAATATGGATGCATTGAAGGATCGCGACGGCAGACCAGGTAAATACATTGTGTAAAACTGCTTATTGTACTTCACCACGTTCAAGTGAGTGACAGGTAACTGGTAACCGGGGCAGACGCTTCAACTACTCGTGTCTGCCGCCAAAAACTAGTGTATCATTACGTAGGGCACTGTTTGTTGCTAATTTGATCTCTCTGGTGTTTGCCGGTTTGAAGAAGACACTGTATTATCACTAATTTTGCATTATTATTATTTGCCTATGGAGCTCAGAGACCGCCCACTTCCTGGTTCAACAAATCTCCATAGGGAGATATGAAAAGTTTGTAAGCGTCCTGGGGGTTGATCGTTATGTGTTATGACCATAAGACCTATATTTTTGTTTATTTAATTAGCCTAATTACATTTTTTAATAAAAACCTTTTTATGTGGCTTGAAGGAGGACCTCTTCCTGCTTCTTTCCATGAAAATTATGCTAACTTTAATATTCCACAGTATGAGTTGTTAATGTATCTATTCAGGTGGAAATTTGCCCTCAATGTTATGTCTCCGTTTAATAATGTTCATCAAACTCATAAGTTTGTCTGTAAAAAAAAAAAATAATAATTTAAATACATTGTGGTGAACAATTTGGAGGCTCAGAATGCATTAGCAAAACATGTAGAAAGTCTAAAATTAATCATTTCTGTTTGTTTACTTTTTTAAGGATGACAAAATAGGATATAGGGCCTTTAACTTTTTGTCTAAGGGATTATACAGTTGTCTTTCCACCTACAGAAAGCTACACGGTGTCACTTTAAAGAATACTATGCATGGATGAGTGATGACCCCATTGTGGTAAACTATGACTGACAAAAGACCCTTGATCCAGTTGTTATTTTCTCTAATTAAAGGTTTAAGTTAGTACAATAAAACGATTTAATAGAAAATAAGTCAGATTAGTAACACAGTCTAGACTCATGGATCATTCCTCTCTTCTGTAGCATATTTCTCTTTTACTCTGTTATGTTTGAGTATTGATTTGTAGCCCACTGACCAGCAGGCACACAGTGACCACAGCTTTTATTTCTAGTACTTTTAAGTCCAAGATGTTCTGTGATTGAGTCACTCGGCGGATGGGTTTGAGCGTACAGAACATACCCTACACAAACACACTGTACAGACTGATTAAACGTGACATTACATGAGAACTCATCAGCAAATGCCCTCACTTATGTGTTTATTATTCTCCTCTCTATCGTCTTGGCTTGTTTGAGTAAAATGGTGAAGAAAAGTATGAGTGAGGAGAGTGGAATGGTGTTGCTGACAAGCCCTGTTCTGCAGTGCTGTGACTGATTTGACATTAGTGGCCCAGGGTTCTGCCAATCACCAATTTGGGCAAAATATAAGCCTCTGAAACTGTGTAAAAGTTTGGTTCTATTTCGAGTAACTACAATAAATTGAGAAATTACTTTTAAGCAGTCCATTTATGTATTAAAGGGGCTATAATAATTTTTTTTATCAAGAAAACATTTAAAAATCCGTTTAGCTCCAACACCTATATTCAATTCAATTCAATTTTTTTGTATAGCCCAAAATCACAACAGCAGTTATCTCAGCGGACTTTACAAGATGGTGATTTAGCAAACAAGATTTGTCAGAAAATCAAACAGTGAAACATTTGGTCAATATATGTTGCCTCAGTATCTGTTTGGGTGATATATGCCCCGTCTACATCTATTAGTAAAGTTTTTGTCCAAAATGTTTTTAGCACTTGGCTAATCACGGTTAGCACTCACTTTAAGGTTTTAAGAATACACTTCAAAACAAGTTGTGGTGAAAAATTATGAGAAAATAAATAAATATTTCTGTTGATTTGTCCAAAATTGGAAAATATAGCTCCGTTAGGCGAAAGAATCCACCCTAGTGATGGTTTTGTTTTGACTGAATTGTCCCAATCTGTCTTCATGGAGATAAACTGTCAACACAACTAAACGTTACTTGGATTTAGTTGTTTGCATTTATTGTTGGTGTATATTTGTGTAATTACTGGATCTATCTACAATACCAAAAACGTCATCTCTATGAGCATAAATAAACTGTGAAAAGTGAAAGATTTTTTTTGTTCACAGCACTGTCAGCGACAGCAAGTTAGTGCCAATATTAAAATCAAAAGATATGGTTGTTGGCAGTTGAAAAGACTGGAGGCCAGTGCCAAACAACTATGACTGAGTAATTGAGTTTTTATGAATTAAGCATTTGTGAATCATAGGTTTTGATATTTCTTTCTAAATTTGTTGGAGGGGACATAATATGTGAATTTGAGCATGACATAACATGATTAGTTGTAAGTTAGAAGTCGTATTGATTCATTCTTGTTTGAGTAATCTTGTGTTGTCTTGTAGCTGATGTTTGAGTTCTTAGAAGAGTTTTTGTGTGACTTCATGACATACACTAGATGAGCAGTGACCGAATCACAAATACGCACTTTGAGGTAGATTCATTCATTCATTTTCTACCGCTTAATCCCGTTAGGGGTCGCGGGTGACTGGAGCCTATCCCAGTGACTTTGGGCCTTAGGCGGGGAACACCCTGGACAGTGGCCAACTTGCCGCAGGGTTAGACAGACAAACATTCACTCACTCATTCACTCACTAAGGGAAATTTTACAGTGATGCCCAATTAACCTAAACATGCATGTTTTTGGCGGTGGGAGGAAACCGGAGTACCCGGAGAAAACCCACGGTGACACGGGGAGAACATGCAAACTCCACCCAGAGAGATTGTGAGATGTTGATATGGTCCGACCCGGGAGTCGAACCCACGACCTCCTTATTGGGAAGTCAGAGCTCTAACCACTTGGCTACCGTGCACCTTTGAGGTAGAAGCAAATTCAAAGTCAGTCAATGGGTACAATATATTTTTTTTTTTGCTCTAAAGTCAATCCACTGAACAAAACGTGCTTGTTCCATTGTGCAAATTATTTTACTAACATCAAGAACGTTTGTAACTTGTTTTTTTAGTATGTGTGTGTTAAGCTGTGTTGAGTCCAGTTTTGGATAAGATACATTCTCAGGGTCGATCTCAGGGTCGATCTTAGGGGACAATTTTGTGTTTTACAATGAACAAAATGTAAATGACAGATCTATACTCAGTCATCCTTCATTATCAAATATATTTCTGACTTTGTTCTGGACATTTCTCTCTCGGGTGACATAAGATCACTAATACAGCATAAATCCAACTTTTGCCAATGAGGGATTGACTTCTAATCTCTGGAGAACCAACGCTATTGTGAGAGGCAGAAGTGGAGGTGAGAAGAGATAATGATGCAGTCAGTGTGTGAGCCCCCGAGGATTCTGGGAAAAGTGCTTTTGGAGCAGTTGATCACATGACACTGTCAGGAGAGCAGGGAAGCATCTATGTGTGCAGACATATTGACAATGCTATTGTTAGTCTATTGTTTTTTTCTACATAGTTGGCTGTCTCATTGTTGTGAGTGTATCCCAGCTGTTCTTGTAAGTGTGAGTGCACATGTCTTTGAAAAGTCTGCAGACGATGCCCAGATGGACTCTTTATGATGCATTAACTGCTTTTGAACAAGATGCTCTTTATACTGTATTCACCACACCAGATGTTAATGATCAGCATGTTTAGTGTGATCAGTTTTCAAGATGAGAGCTTTTACTCCATCACAAACACCAAAAAAAGCAAAAAACAAAAACGCAACAATTTATTAAAAGCTGCAAATGATAACTTGTGATAATGAAATGATTTTTGTTCAGATTCAGTCATTTTTTGATCAGCTTAGTCATTTTTGATTGAGAGGCATAGTTAATCCTGTGTCAGTGAAACGATGTGGTTGGGAGTTCAGACTGGATTAATAAAATTGGCTATTTCTTTCTGGCAATAGTGAAAGTCTGTTTGGTTTATGTTCAGGAAAACTACCGTAGAAAGACATTTTTGCTTGATTTGAGCAAAACAAGATTCATTGACTTCCTTTTCAAAACCACAGAGCTGACAAGCCCCACCTCATCATTGTAAAACTGTAATAAAGAGCAGTTTAGCTACACGAAATCTGAATTTAATTGGAAATAAATTCAAACATGTGGGCGGGGTGAGGTAGGATGTAAGTGAAAACAGGGATTTTCAGAGCTTTTGAGCATCAGTTGCTTGATTGGGTATCGGCCCCATAATATTATTTCATGTTTGTGCCCTTAATTTAGACCAGAAGACCCTAAAGTGTGGGTCGAGAAGAAAAGTCTATGGGTAACTACAATTATGACTTAGGGTATTTAATCTGTTTTTTAACTGGAAGCCTCACATTTGACAGAATTTTGGTCATATAGAGTGTTTTTTTGTTTATCAACACGAGCGATGTGCGTACACCCGACATGCAGAAAGAGCTGTTGCTCATACCCAAACAGTGGAAACAAGTCAAAAAATCACCTTTGTCAGCTAACTAGAGTTTATCACTGTGCGAAAACAGAAGTAATGCTGCTAAGCTGAATGAAATTCAACCCTTTAATAAAGTTACATTCAGGTGAGTGAAAAAACAACAAATAAAAACGTTGTCTCAAGCTTCAGCAGACAGACGTCTGTCAGACCGGTTCATAACTGATCCAAACAGCTGCTCTCGTCCCGTTTTGTTGTTTTATTCAAATAACTTTCCCCAGCTACGTCGATAGCGGCTCTTTCTGCATGGAGCCTGCACAGTAGGGCGGAAAGTGATGTTCACCGAAAATTCCGCTATAAAGAAATGCTTACAACCACAACGGTATCAAAATAGGTATTGAAAGTGAAAATTCTGGATCGGCGCATTACTATTTTTAATCCTTAAAGCTTGTAATGTCTCTATTTTACATGTGAATGCAGTTTTTCTTTAATACATATACTGCTTTTCTCACTCACTCCTATGTTTCTCTTATGTAACCTAAAGAACCAATAGGTAAGTCTTTTGATGTGGTTGCAGTTACATAACCTTCACGATCGCCTTTTCTCGCTGCTATCTCTTTAACCTAGGCCCCAGTGACACCTGAATGTTTGTCGAGTCTATTAGTCTGACCCAGCTCCACAGAGGCGCGCGGCTGTTCCTCTATATCTTGACGAAAGGCTTCAAAGCACAAATGCCAGGCGGGAACGCTTCCTATCCGACGTGCCGCTCATGCTCCTCTGACCTCTGAAAAGTTAAAAGAGAGATTCTACAGAGCGCAGTGCGGGAGCGGAGGATGACGGATCGCTCTGAGCTTGTCTTAATAGTGTCGCCCTCTTCAACAAGAACAAATATGCGCCAGCGAGCCGTGTGCGGTCCCACTGCCAGATCCACTCAAGCGGCTTTCCTTTAAGACGCTTCCGGAGAAAAATGGCACGACAAAGACACTTGGAGCAACTTGGAAGGGGAGGTAGGAGTCAGACAAAAAGCAGAACAAGGTGCAAAGAAAGACACTGACATTGAGGAGAGGGCTGCCTGCCTCCTCAATGTGTCCCGAGCTCTTCTCTCTAATAATCACTCCATAGGTTCTGTATCCTGCTTTAGCTCGACACCTCGAAGGCAGCAATAAATTCCACATGTCGTATTACCTTGACACCATCGCCGTGCCACTGAGATAGCTGGCGTTAAGCAAAATGTATCTGAAAGAGTGGATATAGTACGCTCCATCCATTGCCCTGATCTTTGATGTATATTTCAGATAGTCAAGAATCCGTGTCCTGACTAGATAAAGCTATCACAAACTTGGCTCTCTCTCCACTCGTAAAGCAACTTTGTTCATAAATTATTGCAGTGGCAGGTGGTGGCCCTGAGGATGGTGGAGGAGACCTTTGCCGTTGCTTTACACCTGTAATATAAATGAAGAGCAGGCCTGGGGTAAACTCGCAAGGAGGGGCACGAAAAATGGACACCTACAGCCACTCCTTCTGATCTCTCATGATTTATCGCTACATGAAAGTGAGGATTTGAATCTGACCTGACCTTTAGTAGGCTGATAATTTAAAGCAGCGGGTTATCGAGTTATCTTGTCCAAAGAATAATAAATCAATCATAATCATAATTACTAAAACTATGAATCATTCCTAAAAAGAAACATTAACATGACAAGACTTTCCCAAACTGCTTTAGAATGATCTATAGCTTTCCTTAGATGTCACTATGTCAAATTTCTGAGAGAAACATGTCAATCATGAGAGAATAAATACTGAGAACATGTTACTTGGAACATGCAGAATGATCTGTCTCTGTTGGGCATTTTAAAGTAAAAACACACCGTATCGTCGCCACGTTCAGAGGGTATGGTTGACGTGGTCTGTGGATACATTGTAGATGCACAAACTCTGTCCAGATCAAAACAAACATGACTACTGAGAAACAAATTCAAGGGGGAAAAAACATGAAAAATAAAGCTCTGAAATCTTCCAGTGTGAGGTGAGAGAGAAGTTTGTTGCATTGTTGCACACAGATGAACTAATTTCCTTTCACAATACATTGTGGCTTAAATTTAAGATCTGGAAGTTCTGGTAAATAGAATGGAAGGTCAAAATTATTTTTCTTTTCTTTTTTTATAGAACCAATTATCTAAGAGAATTCAAACTTGGACAGCTTTTTTGTTCAATATTAGGTTTACTGCACACACGCTACCGTTCTTGACTAGTTACACTTACGATTACGGTTAGTACAAAAATTTAAATATAAGTCCCTTTCAATATAAGCACAACCTTAAAGGTACAATACCCATTTCTGCTTTCTTATAAATGTAAGCAAACAGAAAAAAATGTTGTTCACTCTACATGTTTTGTTCACTGACCTAATGCATTCTGAGCCTCCGCATTGGGAGCTCGATAGTTGTTTTCACTGGAGCGAGAAGTGCGGGTAAGCTAACTGCAGTTAGCCACAATGCTAACAACAACAACAGATGAACTTAGCGGAGTTTGGTGATCAAACGGGACATTATGGAGCTCAGTAGTAGAAGATCGCCCTGGTTCAGGAAGCAAAATGCCTCATTGTAAAGTGCCCTAGGGTTTTTCGAAAAATTTGAATATAAAAAGTTTAAAGACATATCATGGGATAGTTAGCTAGCTAGCTATGTGCTAACTCAGATCCACAGCACGTTTTTTTTTTCAGTCTAAAAATCACATCTATAATTTTTGGCAAAATAGCTTAATAACTTCATATTTTTATGCTGCATAAACAAGTCTGAAACAAAAATGTAGGTTTTACACTCATGACTCACCACATGATTAACCCCAAGGACGTTTTCAAAGTTTTAATATGATTGGTTTTTTCAAACCCCTAAGGAAATTTAACATGGGAGCCCAAGACTGTTAAACCAGGAAGTGGCTGGGTGGTCACTGTTGAGCTCCATTAGAGGTAATGTGGAGATTACACACTCATTTCTGCATGAATAGATACATTAACAAGATATCTGTTAAAGTTATGTTATTGTAAAAAAACAAATAAATAAATAAAAAAAATCAAGCATAGTCCCTTTAATCAAATGCTTCTTTAGTATCATAATTTAGCTTAAAATGAGAATTAAAATTATTGTGACAACACTAGTGTATGTACAATACCATCCTGTGATCCGCTGCTAAGATAAAAAAGGATAGAACTTAGATTCTTCTTCAGTAGTTTGGATGCTGAAGAAGATAATCTTACACTCCAGCCTGTTTGCAGAGACTTTCAAATATTGAAATAAGGTGATGAGGTGGCCAGACGAGGATATTCAAGGATTAACTCTTCCTTGCAATATTCTCAAGTTTTATCTTTCGTGACGCTTCAAAGGCCTGCGTTGTTTTTGATTCCTATTCCAAATCAATTAAATCTAATTTCTTCCATCTATTACAGGGCTGAAAGCAGACGGAGTTGTTGTGAAACGTTCCTTCTGCTCACCAGCGCTCTTCTCAGTCACACAGACTGTTGTTCTGGCTCCAGAGCAAGACACACAATCTCCAAATATGAAATCATCCTCCCTCTAGTTTAAGCAAATCAGGCTAAGCACTCCCAGAAAAAGTTGTGTTTTGTCTTTCCAGTTGCATGCAAGTTACATCAGACAGGAAATTAACTTCTTAGAGTGCATTTTTACATTAAAATCTTGGCTTACCTGTTACCTGACAGATGTTTTAGTCACGTAAAAAACAGCAATCAGCAATTTTGGAGCATTCCCAAGCCAACATAAAAAAATAAAAAATCATAAATCAATTTGAGCTTGTTCAAATGTAATACAAAGGATTAGTTTTCAGCGAACATTAGTATCTACTTTTACACAGAAATAAAGAGCAATACTGTATTTGCTTATTTCACCCACATTTCCATTGGCGTATTGATAATGTGTCCTTGAGCAAGACATTTCTCCCAACACACGTCCAGATGTGAAATGAAGTGGATGCATTCAATCTGGAATCTATGTTAATATTTCTGCCAGTGTCCTGAGATTTCTGTGAAGTATTGACAAGCTTCTAATTAGTTTGTTTACAGTAATTCATTCATGCATTTATTCAGCATAGGGCTGGGCGAGCTCGGAAAAAATATAATCAATTTTTTTTTTTCTCATATTGATTGATCTCATTTTCGATTCAATTTTGTTAAACCAAACAAAAAATGCCCTTCATGAACATAAACAAAACAAAAACTTTTAATATGTCCCATATGAGATTTTTTGAAACTATATACCAATATTCTGCCGCAAAGTTTTCAATCTTTCGATCCAAAACCCACCAACATTTGATTAGATCTCTCAATTTTTTGATTACCCGGCATTATGCAGTATTCTGAACATCAATCATCTTTGCTAAAACAAAAGTACCAGACAGAACATGAACATTTGCCTCCCCAATGGTGTAATTTGGTAACATATTTTGCAATTGTTCTGCAGAATTTATTTATTTTTCCCCATGAAGAACCACTGTTGTAGCCCTCTGTTGTAATTGACACATTGACTCATACTCTTTTAAAATAACAATAGTGTGTTATTTTTGTGTAGCAAAATTAGTCACAACAACATATTTTGAAGTGTGATATTATATGATGTTATGTGTATTGTCATGAGTTAATTTGATGAGATAAAGACAACATTAACCTTAATAGACAGATCTTTTGTACCATGCTCTAACACTGGTTTTACATTACATTTAGTGTCCTTGGGCAGGCTGATATTAAACTCATAAAATCAGACTAAAAAAAAATTGCACTGTAATAAGCAGCCCAACATAAAACTTGAGCAATTCAGTTTTTTTTTCTGTTACAAAAACATAAAACTCTTACTCTGCAAAAAAAGATCCATATAAATAGATGAATGATTGTTCCTTTTGTTATTTACTGAACAACACATGGATAAAGTAATTATTGTGACAGGCCTAGCAGAACATTGACTCTAGTTCGTCTGAGACACCTGTTCACAACATTATCGTCTTATCCATCCACACAATGTCTCTCCAACTTTCTTTCGGTAATCTTCCCAAATCCCTGCGTGCTCAAATTTTAATGGGAACAACCTGGTGTGAGAAATGAAGTTCGTTTGTGAGGTGCAAAGACCTTAAAAGTCTCTCTCTTTCTCTCTCTCTCTCTCTGGCTCTGTCTCTGCTTCTGTCTTTCACATAGACACTGAGCACGCTCCCTGCTTTCCCCCCGTTACCATGGAAACCTGTGGTGGAAGGAACACAGGATCCAAGGACAGGTATGTTTCGCAAATGAGACTCTCCTCCGATCATATGGCCGCTTTCTACCAGACTGATCTGACTTTAACAACTCTGAGCTGCGTCTTCGGTACAAGTACAAGGGAGAATTTCAGGTGAATAACATAGTATTAATTAGTGCAAAGTTGAGGTGTCTTCTACCGTAACGTGACAGGTGCTATTTTGGTGCTCGTGGGCCTGGAGCGCGTGGGGTACATCTGCAGACCATGCTGTGTTTGGCTCCGCGGCGCACACCAGAGCAGACACAAACACAGACACAGTCCAATATGGCGCTGACTTTGGACAGCAGAGCGTCCCGAGTGGAGCACGCCTCTCCAACTGTAAACAACTTCATGTGAGCAACATGTGAAGTCAGACGAGCTGAGCAGTACTAAGAAATGTAGATTAGGAGGTAGTTGAGCAAAGATGTTGGACTAAAGACATGCGAAAGACTTGTTATTTTCAGACAAACATAGAGAAGTTTACAGCATTGCATACATAAACAGGCAAAAAGTCATATTAAAGAAACTGGCTGCCCTTAATTTCCTACCTGTCACATTTTTTCTGTGGCCCTTGAATAAACTACACCATGAAGAAAGCTCCCAAAATGTACAATGTTATTATCCATAAAACATTAAACGTGTATAGGCATATAACATTTTGGTTCACCAGAAACGTTAGACAACAAAGTAGACCTAAAATGCTTTTAATAATTAAAGCTGGATGGATCATTATTTTCGGTTCTGCAAAGTTTACTTATATTTAATTATTGGCAAAACAGTGGTGGTAATAGTTGTAGAAAGTTTGCTACTTGTGCCTTGAACAGGGAAACAACATATGCAGTACTAGAACCAGTGTTTTATTGAGAATGTCTAAAGTTTAAAGTTAGCTACTCAAGAATTTAGTTTTTGTTTTTTAGTTATTGTTGCTAACCCTCCCTTTCCCCAGTCCTCAACTTACCCGTAGAAATGTGCCTAAGTTTAGTCAAATTAATCAACTTCCTCAGTTTGGTTGGTGCGTCACGAAAACGTGAAGAAAACCCATCTCGATAAGTTAGCAAATTCAAAGACATTTTTGTGTGTTGAGCAAAATGTTCTCTCTGTCTCTCTCTCTCTCTCTCTCTCTCTCTCTCTCTCTCTCTCTCTCTCTCTCTCTCTCTCTCTCTCTCTCTCTCCTCTCACTCTCTCTCTCTCTCTCTCTCTCTCTCTCTCTCTCTCTCTCTCTCTCTCTCTCTCTCTCTCTCTCTCTCTTTCTCGCTCCTTCTCTGTCTTTCCTGTGCTATTTTTCGTCTACTTTTTGCCAATTTTAGTGTGAAACTAAAGACGGTGACAATCAACATGTGGCTGTGTGATTATTTTTAGACAGTGTTGTTGCATAAACAACTGCAAATGACTTCTTTCCAGGATACCATTTGTAATGTCTGTATTTTAATTCCTAGCCTATCCTAAAAACAGCAATAGAATTGCAAACCACTGCTGTTGTGAATGTTGTGTGTCACTCCAGCAGATCTATCCATTTTATTTATAAAGCACTTTTAATAAACAAGACTGTTTCCAAAGTGCTGCACTGAAAAAAGTTAAAGCATTTTTAAAAAAATAAATGCATAAAACAATATCAGTAGAAAAAAACAAATACACAAGAAAGAAAAAGAGTAAAAGTAGATCTGAGACTTAAATGATGTCAGTCATAATATCTCTGATCGCTGTGTCTGCTGCTTTGATATTTAGTTAAGAAGGCTGCTCCTCCATTAAACAGAAACATTGCTTGTCCTCATAAGGTCCATTTTCACACTTTTAATCAAAAGCCACGGTGAACTCCTTCATTCTCTTCAGCTTGCCTATTAGATTGGTCCCCGCTACGCAAAGATTTATTTTATTGTTCTTGTAGAATAATTTCTCTTCTGCATTTCAACCCATTTGAACTTCCAATGACATTAACAGAGACACATTTCCAGATCTTGACTTAAGGCTTTGTCAAAACTATATTCGCTGGAGAATTCGACCTGTTGTGGATGCTTTCGATATTATTCTGACATTGGTTAATGCACAGTACTCAAAAATTCTTCTAATTTTGAACAAATTGTCATAAACCAGTCTCACTCACCAGCAGCTATAATGTAGAAACTGTAACTTCTCTCCTCACGTGTGTCCTCTGCTGACACATAGGGAGCTGCAATAATAACTCTTTTTATCACCTAAAACATGTGAAACCCGTTAGTAGATGTGTAATTAATAGCGACTGCTGGCTTAGGGCTTTGTTTTCCTGTGGGTGCCTCCGTCAGCCCCTCTCCCACCCCTGCTGTTGGATTATTAACAAGCTTGATGTTGTCTGGGGTGATGTGCCACGTTCTCGCAACCTCCACAGACTTCTGCATGGCAACCGAACCTGTCTGTCAGATAATGGAGGAATTAGGAGATTTTCAATGTCACTTTTTTGTAACGACGCGACAAAGATGAGTTTTTGAAGCAGCAGTTCTCTTAGTCTGTGTAAAGTGTAAATATTCAACAGTTGGCCTATTTATAGAGCGCAGGTGATAAGGCTCTGCTGAGATGTTCACTAAAGCAGCCAGAATCAACCTAAATACCCTTAAGAACATAACTACAGGCTGAATATCTTTTGCTCAATCAAAGTCCACAAGGCCAACAGTGGGTGCAGATAAGTATTCACAATTAGGGCTAGTTTCCAGACATTTTGGAAACACCAAGAAAGCATCAGTTGCATCTTGGAGGAAAGTAACATTACTCAGTTATTAAATTGTCTTCTACGGCTTTAAGTGTATAAACTATAGAGCATTACTTTACACTTGCGCATTGCCAGATTAAACCCATTATCAGAAGTAGTGCCAACAAAAAATAACTTTCTTTGATTGTCAAACTAAACACTAAAACTACTTTTTTGCGCCTGTATGGTCTTTCTTTTTTTTTTTAATTCTGGCAAATTTGCTGCTTTTAGAACAAAAGCTCGACGTGCCCCTCTACGAGTTTGGGAGGCATGGCCAGAGTAAGGATTTACGAATGAGATGTTTTGTCATTTCTCTCCTTATGTCTGTGGCTAACACTGTTTAAGCTTTTTCATTCCAGGCCCACAATGCTTCAGTGTAACAGCTCCTTACCTCTAAGGCCCCTCTGCTCTCCTGTGATGTTTATAAACCTGTTTTAATCATAGATCTATTATATTATCTGAACAGGACATTGCTAGCTTGCAGCTGTTATAAATCAGCCCAGTGGCCGCTCCATTGGTACTGCAGCGGGAAAATCCCTCTACAAACTAGAAAGCATTTTTTCCCTAGAACGCATTGGTTAGGGTTAGTTAAAACGTCTTTTTAAGCTTTAGCTTCGGCTACCGCTGCTCACTGTAGCACAGCTAGCAGAAGGCTAAAGCTAACAGCCATATTGTCAACGAACGCCAGTGAGCTAAAGCCATTGACGTACAGCGCCCACCATGTCTATGGCATCTTCTTTTTTTGGTGCGTTTAAAAATCGCAAAAGATCCTAAACTCCTGGAATGTGCAACTGGCTTTAGACTTAATTACATAGTTTTCCATTTGTTTTCTGTATACTATAAATTGTTGTTTTAGTTGAACTCTATTGCATTTGTAGTCTTTTCAAGCACAGATTGGGTAAAGGGTATTTCACACCAACACAACCCCCAGTCGCTGTCGGTAGGGAGGAGCGACGCACTGTCTGTTCACGTCTCTTTGGGGCGCACCGATGTGAAAGAACATTCAGACAAACACGACCTAAACAGCCAACAGTCGCCAAACAAATGCAGAGTGAGCATGCGCGTGATGTAATGCTTGACGAAAATGACGAAACATAAGTTGCACGCGAGTAGTAGTTGTCAAATTTTGACGGCAAACAGATGTTTCTAGTCTTACCTCGCGGATTAAGCTCAACTTGTATTTCATTCCACAGTCCAGCCTTTGTACTGCGGTCGCCGTACTCCCCTCGATCCAAATAGTAGTCATTCTCCTTCGTAGTTACGTCCCGTTTGACCCCGTGTAAATAACAACAATTCATGCTCGGCTAAATACTGTTTTTCCGTAAGCGTTATTTCTGTTTTTCGCACTATATTCCTGCGCACTGGTTCACTGGTTCTCCTGTGGCCACGGGCCAATCAAACAGCTGCATTTGCGGCAACTGGCGACACCGACTCTACCTGCAAGTCTTCAAAAACCCGCCTCCACGACATGCTCCTCGCTCCTCTGACCCCCGACAAACCCATTTACACCAAACACACGTGAGCCGCCTGTCGGCAAAAGTTGCCAAACTGGTTCAGACGGGCGACCCTCGGCTTGGTGTGAAAGACCCTTAAGATTAATAAAACAGGCTACTTTTTAGTCTCAGAACTTTTATCATATCCCCTTTTTAGTCCACCAGTAGCGGATGAGATGTGTCTTTAGTTGGCGAAAAATTTCTTTAGTTGACAACAGCCCTAATTTTAAATTTTTTTATGATCCTGGACTGATTACTAATTATGTTACAATACAAACCATATCACATTGCTCTTTATACCTTCAGACTCCACCCTTCTATCTTAATTTTAGTTCTTTTGGAAATATAGTTATATGTGGGCAGGTTCATGGGTTTTAAGGTTACTTTTAAATATTTTTTCCTGGTATGTTTCCTGTGGTCTAAATGTATCTGTTTTTATCAGCAAAATGTACTTGCCTTGTTAAAATCTCTTGCTTGTATCCATGGAGATTGACGGGTTTTTTTTGCCCTTTTTTGAAACATCCAAAACAAACAACATTTCCATAGAGAAAAGATAGTTTCGAACCCCTGACCAAGTCTGCTTTCAGAAAATAAGAACAGATAAATTTTGTGTTTACAGGAAAAGTGCTGGTCACAAGTTCAAATCATCTGACTGTGTATTGAGAGTAAGAGGAGCTGCTCTCCACATGTGCTGAAGGAAACAAAGATGTGTTGGCCCTTCCTGTTTACGACTGTCTCCATCAGTGTCTGTGTCTGCTTTCGTTTTAATTGGCTGTGTGTCTGAGTTTTCTCCACCTCTCTCTTCCACTGCTCTTTGTTTATGGCGCTCCTCATTTGGGCTGCTTTGCCGGTCGGGCGCAGCGACAGTGTTTGTGGCAGGTCTTGGCATGGGTTTGGTTTGTCCATATGGAAGAGTTCAGAGGACGATATAGAACATATGTGACCCTGGTGCAGCGCGGTGGACTGTGCAGCTCACACCGTGTCATTAGAAGCTTTGAGATGAGCAGACGGCAGTAAAGAAGGACAGGTCATGTGACAGCGTCAGGACAGAGGGCCAAGAAGCAGGAAGGATTAGGAAACTGCAGAGGTTGAAATCGACTGGGCAATTTGAGATAATATTGTGAATGCAAAAATGGAATATTAAGCAGTTGGGCAATCTGGAAACAATGTTATAACAATTTTTTTCCTCATATTGATCAATCTCAAATTTTGCTTAGCCTTTTAAAAAACAAACAGGATATCCATAAAGCAAACTAAATTCTTCCTCCAAAGTTTTTACTGACAAATTGATCTTTTGATTCAAAATCCCCATCCAAAGAACTGACCTTTAGACATGACAGAATCGATTGATTTATTTTATTTTTTTTTTATTAATTTCTCAGTTTTTTTATAGTGTATCATTTACAAATAAACAAATAAATAAATAAAGAATCAAATAAATGCAATTGAAAAAGTAGAGTGAGACAAACATACAAACATGCACCATAAATTATATCAGAGAATATTTAAAAACAAAGGCAATGTTCTTCTAAGTTTGTTTTTAAAATATGTTTAAAATAACAAATAGTGGCCAGTGAGGTGGGACCTAGAGACTCCTGCAGTTCATTCCAAACATGTGGTGCTCAAACACAAACATTGTCAGACAATAGGTTGTGTTCACGTGACATTCTCAAAGTCTAGACCAATCATATTTAATACAGATGTTTGGCACTAATAAATCTTAAATCTCACAAAAAAGTGAATGAGTCTTGTCACTTATAAAAATCACCAAATTTAAAATGGGTGAATTAAACTTTTAGATATTTCATGGTCATAGATACTCAAAACTGACTTTCTAACATAAATTTAGCTATGAATTTTAAATCAATTATATTCTCTTCTAATTTCTATAAAATAAATTTATTACAAAACCTATTAAACCTAACCAATATCTATTAAAGGCACGTTTTAACACCTTCCGTGCTGGATTTCATCTGAATATTCTAATCATAATATGCAAAAACAAAAATTGATATTATTGTCAATATGGCCCAGCCCTGGAGAGGAAAATGTGTTCAAAAAAGCCCTGAATAAAACACTGGGGCTGTTTTGATCAAAGAAATTCTTGGTCAACCAAAGCCATGCCCTGGCAATCGATGAGTTGACTAAAAATGAGGCTCAGCAAAAATTCTCAAACAAAAAAATCTCTTTGATCTGACCACGTGTCAGAACCAAATTGTAGGTCCAGGATAACTAAAAAAAATGCAATGAACTGTAAAAACAACATATTCTATAAACAAGATTATTTATTTAAACTCAAATTTCTGAATGAATTGCTATTAAATCTTTACTAACTCTAAAAACATATTCAGGCTTGACTGATAAAGTGTTTGCTGAGGCTTTGGACTGATTAATTGACTTAACGACTGGAGATGATGAACCCCAAAAACACAACTTTTATAATACATTATTTATTCATTTTCTATCACTTGTTCCCATTTTCGGGCCAATTGTCGCAGGTACTTTTATAACTTTAATGCACTCTGTTTATCTTAGTTTCATTTATTTATTTATTCATTCAAAAAGCTACATCAGCATCAATGCAACTCCTTTGTCAATAAATAATTACCTAAAATAGAAAATAAATGCATTTCCGATAGGGTTTTTTTGTTTGTTTTTGGAGACATCTGGCTTGCACATGCATGAATTAGGGTATGTTATATCACTTTTTTTTTAAGTCAGATCTTGGTTTCCCATTTCTCAAGATTTTTGTAGACTACTTTCTTGTTGCCTTTGAGGTAAATACAATCATTTGGGTTTTCATAAAGTTTCTGTTTCACTGTGATTGGCTTAATCCAGCTGTCACTCACCCAGAGAAGGACAAGCTGACCAGGGTTGCCAGACTTTCATAGAGAAACAACAACAGTGGCATAATTAGTTCAATAAAGAAAAGTTTTTTTAATCTTTGAATTAGAAAATTGTGTAATACCTCCAAACAAGTGTAAATGATTTTTGCTGAAAATCTGTTTCAGTCATAAATGTCTGTTTTTGTAAATGAAAGCAAAACAACACAGCTAAAATTCACCTCTTTTGCGACTCCAAGTTCATGAGAGACGAAAAAATGCCCAAAAGCCTCATCAACAAATAGGAAAATCATCATGACAATCTCTTCAAAAAAAGCAAATTTTCACTTTTTTTGACAATATTGTCTATATGAAATGTCAATTTGTGTATTGTATTTGTTTTATTTATGTCATAAAAAGAACAAAATATACACATAAAAACTGAAATAAAGTTAAATAGATGAAAGAAACAGCTACAGTTTCACTAATAAGATTAAATATGAGTAGAAAACATTACAGGTTTACAGGTCTCTTCAAAATGATCTTGCAATAATGATCATGTTTAACTGTGAGTGTAAACAGATTCGCTGGCCTGGGATTATCGAAGAATTCAGGGGGAATCAACTATTTTGCTTAACCTGCAAATCGAGTCCTTACTTTCTTATCGTATTTCTACTTCATAAATAACTTTTTGTATAGATTTGTATATACGTTTTTGCCACCCTTACTCCTGACTGCTGCTGGTTTCATAATGTTGCATAAACAGAAGCGTGATGCCTTCGACACTTTTTCCACATAATCCTTCAGAGCACAGTTTTGATTGTTGCCGTCAGAGCGACCAGTGGAATAATTTTGTCAAGCCACAGTTATTGTTTTAGTTGGGCTGTGAAAGTTAGTGCAGACTCACTTTATGACTTTGAATGGGCACCGTATGTGAAGAAAAAGGTTTTATTGTGATTCCTGTGGTGAGCAGGGAGATGTGCACCAGGAGAAGATGACAGCAGATGTTTGTCAAGAAAAATCTTTTAATTATATCACCAAAATTATGTTGGTTCTTGTTCATTTTTTATTTGATTTAAATTTTATACAGTTATAACTAGTGTCTTCTTGCGACTAATTGGTCAACGTGTTGAGGAAAAGGCACTGTTCATAATATAGAAAGAGCTGAAAGACGCTTAATGTAAGTCTGTATGTTTTTTGGAAGCCTGGGTAAGTCCCCAGTATAAAAGTTCAGAAGCCTGTGTAAGTTTCCAGTATTAAAGAGGAAACGCACACACTCTATAAAAAGTTTGTCAATGATAACTTCTAGTGTAATTGGGTACCTGCTTTGAGTTTTGTGGTTTTATCATTTCAGGATGTGATACATGGTTCATTTAACTTGTGGCCAAAACTTCAGAGGCGCAGGAGACTTGTAGATCTTTGTGGAGGACTGTGACAGCAGCATCTCACCGCTGATGGCTCATACACACCTTTGCTCCTTTCCTTTATTTAATCGTCCTTAAGGCCAGAGAAGCTCCCTGTCTGAGCTCCTCTCACACCTGTTCTCTGAGTCCTTGTTGCCCCTGGTAACTCTTGAAACTAATTGCATTTCTGTGACTTTGGACTTGAGCCTTGGGCACAAGTCTGTTGCTTTAACTATGGGCCATTATTGTTTATTCATTCATTGATGACAAAAGCCATTATCTCATAACTGCCACTTTACAAAGTTGTATGGTGTTTTATAAAAGGTAAATCTATGACTTCTGTGAACTATTATTGTCATCGTCCCCATCCATCATCGGTAGCAGAGTGGTTAGAACATAACATTAAGTTGAGCACTGTCTAAAGTAAGATATGCAATTTACAGATTTCTTATTAAGTTAAGTTTCTCTTTACTTCTCAATGAAAGTCTGAAGCTGCCATAATAATAAAACTTTGTAAAGCAACTAAAACAGACATTATCATGGTTCAGATGAAAACAGCTTTTACCAGCCTCTGTCAATAGGGGGAGTCTTGTGCTTCTCTGGTCACTCCACCAAAACCAAAGCAATTGTAGGTTAGACTTTATTGGCCTCCAGAATTATAGAAGTGATCCTATTGCCACTTGTAATCAATTATCTTTTTGTAATTGCTTTGCTTATTACAGAAATACTCAAAATTTGCTTGTGACACTGACACCAAAACATGCTTCAGAATAATTACATAAGATATTTGAAACACTCAGAAATACAAAACAACCACTTTCTCTTTTGAAAATACAGTTGCAAAGGGAACATAAACCGGGAAAAAGTATTAAACTATCACCTACACCTACACGACTTTCTCTTTACCTCTCCTCACCTCTGCCTCTCTCTCTCCTCACCTACATCCCCTCTCTCACCTCTGTCCCTCTTTCTACATTACTGCCCCTTCCTCTCCTCCACCTGTTATTCTCATTCCTCCTCTTTCATCACCTCTGTCCCTGTCTCCTCCTCTTAGCCTCCGCCTCTCTCCCTCACCCTCTCGCCTTTCTCCCTCTCTTTCCTAACCCCGTCTCTTCCTCCTCTGCCCTCTTCCTCACCTCTGCACTTCTCTCACCTCCTCATACCTGTTTTCATCTCACCTCTGCCCTTCTTTCTTCTTTCTCCTCACCTCCATCTCTCTATCCATGCTAGCTCTGGCCCTTCCTAATCTCCTCTGCACCTCTCTTTCTCTCCTTCATCACCTCTCCACTGCTGTCTTCCCTATTTTCCCCCTTTTACCTGTGCTGTTCTCTCCTCTACCCCTCTCGTCACACTTCTGGCCCTCCCTACTCTGTCCCTCTCTCCTCTTTTCCTCTCCTCAGTCCCTCTCTCCTTACCTGTTCATCTTTCCTATTCTCTGAACTCTCCTTTCCTCTGCTCCTGTCTTCTCACCTGTCTATCTTTCCTTTCCACAACCTTTCTTTCCTCACCCCTGTTCTCTCTCTTCTGTCCCTCTCTCCTCACCTCTGTTCTCTTCTTCTGCCTCTCTCTCCTCTGTTCTCTCTCTTCTGCCCTCTCTCATCACTGCTGTTCTCTCTCTTCTGCCCCTCTCTCATCACCGCTGTTCTCTCTCTTCTATCCCTCTCTCCTCCTCTGTTCTCTCTCTTCTGCCCCTCTCTCCTTACCTCTGTTCATATTTCTCCTTTCCTCTGTCCCTGTCTCCTTGCCCCTGTCCATCTCTCCATCTTTCCTCCACCTCTCTCCTCTCCTCTGCCCCTCTCTCCTCACCTCCGTTCTCTCTCTTTTGCCTCCCTCTCCTCACTTCCGTTCTCTCTTCCTCTGTCCATTTTTCCTCTGTCTTTGTCTCCTTACTCTGTTCATATTTCCTTTCCTCTGCCGTCTCTCCTTTTCTCCAAACTTCTCTCCCTTCCTCTGCCCTGTCACCTCACCCCGTCCATCTCTCCATCCCTCCATCTTTCCTCCACCTCTCTCTCCTCTCCTCTGAACTTCTCTCCTCACCTCCACCCCTCTGTCCTCCGCCCCTCTCCTCTCGGTGCCACCCCCGGCCCTCATGCCGCCAGATCGTTGGGAGGAACACACGCTGCCGCTCGGGAACACTGGACCCTGGTTGCCGGGCAACCGCACACCGATGTGATGGAGTGGATGTAACTTCAGCGAGGCCTCGGCGGCTGCAGCGCAGGCAGAATGAGGCTGTTATTAGGCGCGCTCCCTCAGCACAGGGAGTCCACACATGTGCAAACTCGCTCCTGCGTTCACACCAGCCCACAGCAGATGTGCCCAGCCCTCATCATACGTTTCAGTCACTGAAGAAGCTCAATGTTTCACCTACAGTTCTTCTGCCCTGCTATTATAGCTTATATAGGCTGGTGTTATCTTAAACTTTTCTTTCACCACTGTCTCTGTTTTTATTATGGGACCACTTCCTCTCCCCTCCCTCCTAAAGATGAGTGTGGCTTTGATAATAACAGGCACAGTTAATCATTATAGGGAGGGAGGCAGACCAGTACCTCTCTAATCCACTGCCGCTCAGCACTGGGATGTGAACATAATGTGTGGACATGTGATAGTTCTAGATTGGAGATGACCAGTATCAAAAGGATGCGTGGTGATTTCAAAAATTAGGCTCAAAATGTCTGTATTTTTATTTATTTTTTTATATAATAATAATAATAATATTAATATAATAATAATAATAATAATAATAATAATAATAATAATAATAATAATAATTATATTATTATTATTATTATTATTATTATTATTATTATTATTATTATTTAATTTTTCTTTCTTTTACTAAAGTGAAAAGATACTGTGTGATTTTATTGTCACCTTAAGATTGCTTTGTGGATCGTGCTGTGAAATTTAAATTAAAATAATATTTATAGTTGGCCAACCCTAATATCAATTGTTGTAGTTGTGGCATACCGAGGGTTTTTAAATAATGTTTTTAGCAGTTTGGGATTAATATAATGATTTGAAACTTAACATTAGCTGTAACAAAAAGTAGAAACAACTAAAACCAACAACGCCACCTGAGATAAAGGCTCAGGACCTATAAAATTAAAACAAAGGCAGGTTCGTTGTTGAAGAACAGAGGCAGGGTTAAATTGTCACAAGATCACATTTATTTAAGTTAGCTTTGAATGTTTTAAAGTTCTTTGTTGTTGTAATCCATTTTTTAGTCCATAATTCAGTTCCATAAACACATTTTCTGTTGAGTTTCTCCATCACTGTTTCCTTTGTTTTACACAGTTCATTCGATGTGCACATTAACAGTTCAGTTTGCAAGAAATTGTAGAAAACATAACTACTTGTACAAGAAAAGGAAAGACGGCAACACCAGCTCCCATTTGTCGGTGGCACCTTAAGCTTGGAAGTTATGCTGCTCGGACTGGAAACACATGGCTCAGAGCCACCACAGAGCCTGTCCACCTGACACAGCTAAACAGCCACAAACATCGCAGAGCTGGCAACACACGCGGGCCCATAGCAGCACCGTAACACCTGGAGATGCAGCGTGACTGCCCACAACACAGGAGACCGGAAGTTGTACTTGAGGTCAGAGGACAAGTGACGTGAGTGACGCGCTTTTATTGCCTGACAGCTGACATGAATGACCAATCAGAGTAAACCTAAGTGGCAGAGCCTGCCTGCAGGCTATACTGCTACATAATGTAGTCTTAAAAATCTCTAGTCACTCTATTCTAACCTTGTGTTTTTGTAGTCCAGGGGGTCTTAACCACGACTTTGAGAAACACAGTCTATTTAGTAAAATGTGAGTGTCTTTGTATACATAATTGATTGTCTTCTTTAAACTAAACACTCACTTTTCTATCAAATCCCTTTCCATTTATCTATGTTAAGTGAATATGTGACATTTCTAATCAAATACAGTTTTGTCCCAAGCCAGAGCTGTGCTATCTCTAAAAGCTTTTTGCAAGAGCAGATACGGGAAGGAGGTCTCATTTAACACTTGGTCACCGCTGAGTCCCTCTGTGCCACTGGGACTGCCCTTCATGCCCCCATTTCATGTTTTACAGAGAATTTCTACAGCTCCACTTTTATTATGGCTTAAAAAACTCCTGCTGGGAAACAAAGAGGCTAAAAGCAGGCTTTAGGGGTGAGCTATTTCACTCTGGCCACAGGACATACTTCAGGTATAAGAGGGGGGACCTGTGCAGTTAAATGTATGATTAAAGAGACATGCACCAATCTGTCACTCATCTGTGAGGGGTTAGGCGTGGTTTAGACAGACATCTGCTAACAGACAAAAGATACCGCCAACTAAATACAGTGCAATCAAAACTAAACTCAACCACTAAGTGCATGTTTCACCCTTTTGTCCGTGCATTCAACAGGGATGTGCTGAGATGAAGTAAGACTGAGAAAAATGCAAAAAGATTTCCACACCTGTGGTCCAGCTGTAAGCGGGACATAAAAGTAGACACATGCTTAGTATATCCTCATGCAGAACACACCATGTGCACAGGTCTGTGTGCGTTGTCTTGATTCATATTTAAAAAGTAATTAAAGGGTCCTAAAAACATTTAAATAGGGTACAAAAATGTTTTTTTGTGGTTTTATTTTTATTTATTTAGAAAGGGACAATGCATACAAATATACATTGATTTGAGCAATTGACTAATTTCCATCTTTTGTCCCTGGACAGGTTGATGGTGCAATGTATTCTCGTGGCTTGCATGTATATACCACATGACAAATTGCGTGTCATGACAATGCTTCTGCCTTTTTTTCTAGTGTGGTACAGACACGCAATGTGGTTGAGGATAGAAATGAACTGGGACAGGAACGCGTAAAATAAACACACAAAAATAGAAATTGTCTACATTTGACACGCTGTTTCACATTGCGTGGTATCGACACGCTTATCTGTGAAAACAAGCTTGTTAGCCCCATGGTTAGTTATCAAATCATTATTTTTGTCAAAATTGTCTAACCCTAGTTTTTTTTTTTATATAATACATTTTTGCATCAATCACCTTGTTTGGTTCAAAGGTTGAAATCATTCATCCTACACCTCTCCCCCTCTACCTCTCTTTCTCTCTCTCTCTCTGTCTCTCTCTCCCTCTCCCCCCTCTCTCTCTCTTCCTCTTTTTCTCTTATATAAGTCCATCCTATTGTGAAGCGGCATTAGGTTTTTCAATAAGAGGGCTGTTGTCCCAATGACCTGCTCCACACAGGTAGATCTCTGCTTTGAGCTTCATCCTCTTAGTGCACAACACCTCGATTAACCTTCCACAATATGTTAATAGTAAACATTATAAACACAGTCACTTGTTTGTGTCTATCAAAGAAGATTTTTAAATATTATATGTATTTTTTTTTTTTTTTTTTTACATTTGTAACAGCTTTATGTGACAGTCCAGTGTATCATATGAATAGTGTTGAGTGAATTGGTTATTGGTCACGCTATACTTGATATAAAATTTGCTAAACAAATTATTAAACATGGTTATAGAATAATGCAAACCATTAATAATAAAAGAAAGTTTGGATGCGAGTGTTTATGCTAGGTGCTATTAAACTTCAATGATAAGCAGATTATGCAGAGAGCAGGTGACGCCTGGTCCAAATGCAAAGTGAGTTCAAGGTGAAGCCCAGCTGCTGAATGCCAACATGAGCCCATTCATCACCATAAGTAACAGTGTTATGATAAGCCTTACAAGGCAGCTTAAATACCCCGCTGCTCCACAAAGGCTATCAGGGTGGAAATCACCATCACACTGTTTTACAAGCATTTGCTGAATAAATTCCTGATTTCTTTATTGCGTGAAAAGAGTGTGTTCACCAAGGTTGCCCTGCGACAGAGCGCTGAAAGGGTTCATGTGAGGTAAGGGTTTGGGTGATTGAAAAGTGAGAATGAAAAGATGAACAGCGCTCCTGTTGAACAAACATGTGTCCTGATGGGACAGATCAGAGCAGGGCTGCACTATTCAGGAAAAATGTATACTGGTGGTGATTGTAGTTTTTTGAGCAAATATAACAATTGTGATTATGTTTCAAAAGTGTCATTCATTCTGGCAACATGAGACAAACAAACTAATAAAATATTCACGTGTAGTTTTTGCAGTATTAATCTTCACAATTGACAGTGTACTGTCAATTGTGAAGTATTTATACAACTTTGTGTGGAATTCCTACTGAAAGTGTGCGTACGAACAAAACACAGACTACACTGATACTTGATACTTTATTGGAAATACAGTAAGTTTCTTTTGGCACAACTCTCAGTTCACTGATCTCTTTTTTGGCGTCACTCAGATCTGAAACAAATTGATTTCGATATGCACTTGTCGTTTTTCCTATTGTTCCACAGCCACGTACATAACATTAATTACACTATCATGAGCTGTTTATTATTTCAGTGCTGCTCTCATATCTGCCTGCAGGGGGCCCCGCAGCAGCTCGGCCTGTTCTGCCGGGTCTTCCTGCTCATTTACTTCTCAGCTTAAGGGCATCCCACTAGCGCTAAGGTCAACAAGAGGAAATCTGAGCCTTCTCCAAAACGACCTGACTGACATTCCAGTATCCCAGGACGCCGGGTTGGACCTTCTTCACAGAAAAGCCCTGCGTATGTACATCTGCATGTCTAAGTCAATACACAAAAACACCAGTAACTATAGCTCAGTATTAAGTCTATTTAAAGTCTTTCTTTTTACTGAAGTCTTTGAATGCTTTGGGTTTATGGTCAAGCTGCTTTTCATGGTTTGGGACAAAAAACAAAAGGCACACTCCTACAATTAAAGTAAATAGTGCGAGTTTTAAAACCACTTGTATGTAATGACCAAAACAGAAGTGGTTTCTTATGCCAAACATGGCCACAATCCAAAAACTTTATGACCTGTGTGGAGAGGGACCCCGCAGTGTCCCATGCACTTGTTAGTGATGCCAAACACGATATGAACACACTTTACGGTGAGATATTGATCATTGATTGTTTTTGAGAAATTAGATTAATGTAGAACTATTGATCTTTATTTTCAAGAAGCCCAGATTTTTGAGTGAGCCACCATTTATATTTGGGGGTCACACAAAAAATTTTGACATTATTGGTTTTGTCTAAAATTGCTACTGCTGTATTAGATTTTTGTGGATATGAAAATACAAAATCATTTGCATATTGAACTAGAACTAGAACAAAACTAACTCAGATTTAAACCAGTGAACAAGAACAAATAGTGTTTTTGTTCGAATTAATCTTGCCCTCGGGTCTTCAGTTGAAAACCCCTGATGTAGTTTGTGAAGTGCTTAATATATGTGCACAAGCAAGCAAATGTAAGTCTGCTTGGCACCATTTGGGGAGCTTCGGACACTAACCTCTATGTCATGTTTGTAAACTAACAACCGAGCTAGGCTAATTTAAAGTTATTAAAGTAATAACTGAACAATGGCATAATTTAAGGGCATTAATATAATGCAAAAGCAACTGGTATGGATTTAAATTTTGTTGCAAAAGTGTTTATTTTATTTTGATTGATTTATGCATGTTTGAATAATCTTGTTTTGTCCAAACTCTCAAAAAAGTACTGTTTTCATCTACTATTTTTTTCCCGCCCACTTGCATGTACTAGAAGGAATTTCTACTCTGAGTCAACGTATAAAGTTCAGGGATGTTGTTTTTGAACAAGAGCTAATACTAAGCCGTTCTTGACCAATAACGCTGTTTACGAAGAACAAAATGTAAAATAATTAGCTATTTATAATAGCTTAGTGTAAATATTTGTAATGAATGGTTTATTTATATAGCACACTCAGACAGATGTCTTCCAAAGTACTATACTTCACACATTAACCCCCCTCACTCAGTGATAGTGGGCTGCTCAGCTGAATCTCTTTAACTCCTGGCTGGTGCCTCAATCTCCGACTACCACCAAGCGTTCCCTAACCTGCATGTTATTGGTTGGTGGAGAAACATGCAAACTCAACACAGAAAAGCCCCGTGTGGGAGTCAAACCAGCAACCTGCTTGCTGTAAGGCAAGAGCACTATCCGCTATGACACTGTGAGGCAAATGTCTTCAGAGAGGCCTTAGTCTTACTAAACCAAAAACCTATTTTTGTCATAATGGTAAAGTCACGGTAGACTTTGCCATAAAGACCAAATCTGTGCATAGTTTTGTGGTTCAATCATATAATCTTGAAGAAATGCTGGACATATTTTCTGGACCACAATGACATAACTGGTTCATGGCGCTCTTCTGAAAATAAATAAAAGATATAAAAATGCTTTGTTGATAATACATATTTTTATGGTACTAGAACTGCCTGTTTTCTTCTGAATAGTCTTGTAGAATTGTTTATTTATTCTTGCATTGCTGAGAGACTCTCTAAATATGGTTAATTACAGGCCGTTATCTCAAAATGACTGAGATGTTGAATAATCCCGGGAGCGCTTTCATAGTTTCCTCAGCGCTGACCTAAAATTGTGTAAGCGTTGCATTCCTGACGTTAAATGTAAGCATATTTTTCCCAGACTAGGTCATGTTTCTGTTCTGTTAATGGGTCTGTGGGACGCTCCAGTTTTCCTCTAAGCCAAAGACAGCAGCGCTGCTTCAGTGTTTTGTGTAGGTTTTGTGTAGAGCGCAGTCTCATTACTCTTTTCACGCATGTTTAATACACTTTTCACGTCTCACATATGCAGTTTGATTACACAAGTGTCCATGCGCCATGTGCTGGTTGAATGTTTGGCAGATGTGAATCTGATGCTAACCATTAGTGTTATCAAAACTTTGGGTTGTGCTTATTGTAGATGGATACATCACAATTTTTATGAATTTTACTAACAGTTATTTAAGACCGTGTCCACGTTACAGTCAGATACTTTAAAAAAGATTTTGTTAATTGACATTCTAATTATCATTTGTCTATCTACTGCACAGCTACATACTGTATATCAAATCAACAGTGATAGAGCTGCATGATTTGAGAAAAATATCTAATTATAGTTTTTCTGACCTGCACTGTGATTCTGATTTGATTTGCAATTTATGTTTCAACAACATGTCTCCTAAAGTTCAAATGTATTCAGGAGAAATGAAAATATAGTTATTTATTTCTATAACAGACAAACATGAACGAATCACATGTTTTTGATCATACTGGTCACAGATCTAAATCAGGATTAACAGTTTTATTAAGAAAATGGCATGATTATATTTTTTACAACATTGTAGACAAATTATCAAGGTTTTCAATCAAGATAATGGCACGTGTTGTTTTTTGTCCTTTTTACTGGCAGATTCATGACCCTGAGTCCAAACTCGCTCGAGTGTGGATCATCTAAATCTTCTGGGTGTCTGGAGAGAGGCAGACCTCCCTGACGGAACATCACGCAGACAGAACACAAACTTCAGACAGGGTAAGTGGCTTCTGCTGTATGTTAACACTCCCCAATCGATAAGCATTGCATAAGTCCTTACCTAATCCCATGTTCTCTTCCACTGAGGAAGCAGCCATTGGCCCGTGAGGCTTTGACCACTCTATGTTCATGCATGAGCTGCTCGCTAACTGTCAGCAGAGGCAACATGTGGCTCACGG
Source organism: Mugilogobius chulae (assembly GCA_038363315.1). Classification (NCBI taxonomy): domain Eukaryota; kingdom Metazoa; phylum Chordata; class Actinopteri; order Gobiiformes; family Gobiidae; genus Mugilogobius; species Mugilogobius chulae. The sequence goes on from CM076400.1 coordinate 34,190,391, forward strand.
TGGAATCTTATTAACAACTGACAGAACAAAAAGCGGCAGAAAAGGAGGTGCTAAATAAAACAGCACGTCCAAATTAAAACTCTAAAAATGATCCTTTTATCACTGCTTTCATTAACACCCGAGTGGTAACTATGATAAAAAAGTTTTAACAAGCCTCTGCTAAGGCTATCGGTAACAATTCATTTGTAGTGTCACTGTGACTCATATACATTACATGCCTTATAGTATAAATTATATTAAGATACACTATTCAATATGATTATTAGTAGGAATGGGACAAGATCTCGTGAGACAAGGTTGCACACTTGTTGAACTTGATCTTGTGAGATTTTTTCTTCCATTCACTTAGACTTGAACTTAAAAATGAGTCAACTCTGGTGAAGTACCCCTCTTGTGAAGTCGTAGTTCTGAAAAGCAGAGCTGCAATGACAGCAACTATTAAAAAGAAACAAAATAGTAGGGCAACTTGCATGTCATGTCCAGTGGCCAATGTAAATTTAGCTTTTTGTAACTTCCAACAATCTCCAGGGCTCCAGAATATGCAGAATATGTGTGCTCAAAATTTAAGCCTGTGCATATAGTCTTCAGGTGCAAATTTCCCACTGATCCATGCTCACTGCTGTTTACCTTCTTCGCTCTGCATTTACATTTTCTTGAGCAGTGACAGATTCACACAGCACACAAAAAAATCGTCTGCTCTAAATCATAAACGGCAGCTCACCAAACTATAGTATAGCATAGTGTAAAGTTGCTGGAAATACCAGTCGGTATATAAAAAATATATCGTCTGGCCACTGTGTCCATCTTTCGAATTTCTGTAGCCATGATTGACAGATATATTCACCAATCAGAGACAAGCATCTTCTGCCATGTGAAAACCAACATGGCTGTTTCAAATAAAAAAAATACATGGAAAAAAGATCACATGGAACTGAAAAACAACAGATTTCTGCAGAATCAAAGAGTGAAGCTAAAAAACATTTTAATGTGAGGTGAGTGAAGTTTGATTTTGGTCTAAATTACAGACAACCAATCAGATTCTTTGTTTCATCTGCGTCACGCAAATAAACTAATCTGATTGCCCAGTACGATGCAGATTTAATCTGAAACACAGGCGGAGGGCGTGGTGACCAGACCCACTCTTCGCAGTTTGCTGAAGCGTGGGTTCTGGATCCCAGGCAAACTGTCAAGAGGCCAAACAAAAATGTTGCAGTGATTTTTAATATGGAAGTAATCCTACTTGTTTATGGTCAATATAAAAGTCTAAACTATAACAATGATCCATGGACATTGTTTAGAAAGAGGATAATCACACTTTGCACTGTGGCTCTCACTGCTGTTCTTAATATTTCTGACTCTGATCAGGTCTTTATTCTTCCTTGTTAGTATTAGGTTGGTCCAGTGTGTGATCCTCAGGGACATTTGCAGGTGCGTTCACCTTTAAGGAAATGCCAGACTCGGTGAGCTCTGTAAATACTGAGGTGTGCAGCCGAATACATTAAACAGACTCACTGTGAACGCCTTTCATTTAGCCTGTCAATTCTATTCAAATCTATTTGTCAGTGATGCTTACTGGTAATACATAGTGGGGACATGTATGATTAATATACACTGGGTATGAACGGTATTTAGGATTATCTTCAATGTTTTAGAGTGTTTTTATTCAGAGGAAACTGGGTCTGGCATCAAGTTCAGTGTATTGCTACAATGATAATTTAATCCTCCGCTTTAGCAGATTTAGAGGTAAAAAATGCAGTGTGATAGCCTGACTATTTGCAGAAATCGGCTGATGGCATAATTAGTATATATTTATTTTAATTTATTAGAGAAAATGTCAGTTTTGAGTGGCATTTATAGTTCAGTAGTACTCTTAAATACTTAAGCTGATGCTGATGTTTTTCTCAAAGTTTATCCATGGTCACAATGGGTCATAATTTTGTTCAGAACATTTCAACTTCCACCAGGAAAATTAGACTAACTTCAACCTTTAGGAGGTTCATCTAAAATAGGGGTATCTGGTTTTCAAATCACAGAATTAGGTACAGTATTTAAATCTGTCAATAGTATTTTACTCACTCTCACTAACCATAACTAACATGATTATTAATATCCATATCCACATCAAGTTTTGGATTCAACCATGGCTTTACAACAGCTTTGTACAAACAACAAAGTTAGTCTGAGGTGGACCTCCCAAGTTCAGCAAATCAGAACGCTGCTTTCAACTCTCTTTGAGAAATACTAGATTCAGACATCACACAGCAGTTTGATTTTTGTCACAAAATGCTACTTTTGTTGTAACCTATTTGGTGAAAGCAATACATTTTGATAATATTTATTTATATAATTATAAAAGAGTTAGGTACCCCATCTTTAAATACAAATGATTTGGTTTGTTAGCAAAGTGAGACATTGGGTGACATATTCGGATAGAAAACAGTTTTAACATTTTAAGCTTGACAGATGAGCTCAGTTGTCAGATCTTTGTCAGTTTAAGTTTACTAACCAAGATATGACTATGAAACATACTGTCCAATAACAGGGCTTTGTAATTAACTAAACTACAGTTGTATTTAGGATTATTTTCTAATTTTGTCACCAAAAGTGCTCACAAATGCTTTTCCTCGATTATCAAAAATGCTTTTTATAGAGAAAGTTTAAATTACAAATCTTTCATTTCATATTAGTTCTTTTATTTAAAACAACTGATGCTCTACCTTTCTCTAAGCAAACAAATAATGAATCATGGTGATGCTGACAAAGATTTAAACGACTGTGACTATGTTTTTTCCCATAATTGAGCAGCTCTATCTGCAACTTCACATTTTGACAAAATGAAGACATCTCACACAAACATGGCAACCCTTTAAGTTTGGACATTGCTTTGATTTTTCTGGCCACAGTTGACCAAAGCTGATCAGGACTAACGGAGTGTTGGTCCAGCTGCAGTGCATTGTAACAGGAATGAGGAGTGTTTGCACTGACACCCAACCCAGGAGAACGTGCTCCACTCAGACAGACAATTAAACCACTGTACTGTACCTTTAAGACATAAATACATGAGCATGACCATATTTAGACTCTTCTTTAATACATTATGAGGATTTGTGTGGCTGAGGCTTTTGGCAGAAAAATCAGGTGTTTTTGGCAGTTTGCCTTTACTTCAATAGAACCATCTCTTCTTTAATACAAGCCAATTTGTCATATTAGTCTGTGGATAAAAGCCATAATTATGTGTTTAAATATTGTGACATCAATCTATTACAACAATTGTCCCGCTATTACTTACGATGATTTGTGTTTCATTTGTAATATTTCAAATTATTTATGGCGATGGGAGGACAGAGTGTTGTAGCATTAGCAGCACAGCACACTTTCTTGTCTCCATTGTGTGCTAATAATTATTTTTAAGGGAAGTGTTTCTGGGGTCAGCAGATTCCAAAGCCAAATGGGTTGAGCAGTATTTATAGCCGAGTGCCACTGATGATTCAAACAATGTGTGAACTTCTGCCCGCATCATTAGTTTTACACATTTACAGCCCAACCTTGAACTTCGACAGATACAGAGAACTACTGAGAAAACACAGTCGCTGATTCAAAACACAAATATTTACTTTTTATTGAACTATTTATTTTTATTGTGCATTTTGATTGATCTCACAGTGGTTAAACTATTTTCTGATTATTTACTTAATTTTTAATCAAAAGTCACTACAGGAACAGTTGGTGTAATAGTATTTTGTTATCTGGAAATGTGAACAAACAGAACTATTCAATTTATGTATTCAATGTCTTGCTCACTTAAACACATTCTGAACTAAGATTATACTTTGTTTGACCCACAAAGAGAAATTTCAGTGTTGAAAAGTTCAGATTAAAAATATATGAAGTAACAAACTAAAACTTTAAGTACAATGAGTTTAGAATAAGGCTGGGCAATCTATTAATCGAAAGATCAAGAAATGGCAATCCAGTCGTCAAATCAATAATTGTTTGGGTGTGCTTGTTGTAGCTCTGTAGGGGTGGACTATATATCGATATTTGTTCAATGTACATTTATGTTTTTAGTTTGTATTTTTAGTTTGGCGCACTGTGGCAGAGCGGATAGCGCTCTGGCCTCACAGCAAGAAGGTCGCGGGTTCAATTCCCGCTCAGCCCGACCTTCTGGGGGTGTGTTCTGTGTCTGGTTTCCTCCGGGCACTCCGGTTTCCCCACCAACCAATAACATGCATGTTAGGGAACGCTTGGTGGTGGTTGGAGGTTGAGGTGCAGTGTTTAGGCGAATCGCCTCTGCTGAGCTGCTGAGCTGCCCCAGGGTAGTTTACTGTTACTGAGTGGGGAGGGGTTCATCTCACTGTGAAGCGCTTTGTGACTCTGTGTCTGTGAAATGTGCTATACAAATAAAGATTACTTATTTACTTACCTAGTTTAAATAAGCAGTCTCTACACTTAGAAACTAATTATTTCACACTCACAAAAAAATGTAATATATTGAAAATATATTGAGACATACATTTTTGTCCATATCGCCCAGCCCTACTCCACAGCTAATCTTTTATTGACTTGAATGTTTAGTTTATGTTCCAGAACTTATTACAAAAAGTATTGCATTTTTATTTTTGAAAACACTGAATAAAATTGTGTCAAAAATTGAGATCAATCAATTTTTCACAGCTGTGTCAAGCTAACCGCATTTAGCCAATATGCTAGCAACAAAAACAGATGAATTTGGTGGATTTTGGTGAACAAACAGGACACACCTGAATAGACTTATTAACAAGAGATCTGAGCTCCGGGGAAATTTATTTTACTTATTATTGTAAAAAATCGGGTATAGTCCCTTTAAGTTGTATTAGTAAATGTTATCTTGTTTTTAGAGCTCAGATTGCCAAATGTTACTGTACTTAAAACTAAGCTTCATTTCTGGAACTTAAATTTCATTTCTTTGGAACCACAGAGGCCAATTATGATGACAAAAACAATGTGAGTGAATCTTAGGTGCAAGAAAAAGATGGTGCAAAAAAAAAAAAAAAATCTTGACTCATACCTCTGAGCACATCTGAGTCAATAATAAAAGACACACATCTTCTTCAGGTAAAATAATTTATCTTTTGCGGCGTGCTTTGTTCCCTCGGTTATGATTTAGTGGCAGCCGCTCGTGATGGCGCGGCAATACAGTCTTCAGCTCTGATTTACATCCGCACGTCGTTCCATATTTCAGCTTTTGGAGAATTTACAACCCAGTTCATTCTGCGCACCGTCTTAAGTGAAATCCTAATTACACAGGCGGTATCTATCACCGATGGGAACGAGGGACTATTTTTGTCTCGACACCTTTTGCGCATCAATAAAATCTTTTAGGACAAACAAGAGACGGTGATTTTGACAGGATTGAGAATCAGCGTTGAATGAATGCAGTTGTCAACACACCAGTCGTAACATTTAGTCCACAGACAGGCGAACAAAGTGAATAAAACAGATTTTGTTGGAACAATTGAAAGGGCTTGAGTGATTTTTGACAGTTTGTTCAGGAACAGGAAATCCAGAGGTCGGAGAACACAGAGTATTTTGGATTTCCATCATTGTCGAGAAACACATCTGTTGATATCACTTATGCTGAGAAGAATAAGCAGGGTTGCCAAAAAAAAAGAAAAACATAAAAACATTGCACTGAATCATTTCTTCTGATCTGTATAACTAGTACATGATCAAAAGACAAACACATTTTAGTTAGAAATATGTTATTGTCTTTTTATTTGTGATTTAGTGATTTCTTTTTCTGCATTCATAGGAATAGGCTGCATTTATGTGACATTCAAACATCTGTTGGGAAGCTACTATAAATATGGTTTAAATGCATGTTTTGTTGTAATGCAGTTACTATTCAGTGAGCATTTGGTGTCTACTTTTAAACTAAACTAAATTTCCTTCAGATTTTTAAAGTACCATAATTTCCTCCACAAACAACTATATCGCTGTTTTTCTGCTTAAAAAATGTTTAAAATACATGTGGCACCTTTATTTTTGTCAGTTCTCCTGGACATGTTTAAAATATCAACTAAAATCTAACTTGTCAAACATAGATCTCAAAACCAATCATAATCGCAATATCGACAAATCACAATTAGATTATTTTCTCAAAACTTTTCAGCGACAGCACATGCTTGTTTTAGTAATCTTTGTTCTGCTGCAGTCCTAATGTCATTGCTCCACATATTTTTATCTTCCCTGACACCAATGCACAACCATACTAATCGTTGAAACACATTCATATAAAATAAATGTTGTTTTTTCCTGCTTGTCTGCGCACCGTGAACTTTCTGGCTCCATGATTCAGAAGCACTTTGTTATGACTGTAAGTGAGCACACTTGATTTTTAGAAGTTTTGTATTATTTTACTCTAGAAAGTTTATTATAAAAGCAGACTTCATGATGTTTTCATCAATGACTGTGCAGAGGATGGAGGATGACAGCAAGGATTGTGATAGAAAGGGTTAAAATGTCCTTTTTTCACAGTTCAAATAGCTTAAGGCATTTTAGATCAACATTGTAATTTAAAATGTCTGAAGAAATATCCAGGGGTACACAGATTACAACTATCCAGACAAAAGCATAACATGTCTTCTTCAAACAAATGACGTTCTTCCTAAACCAAAACAAAAACAAGAAGACAGTTCTTTGACAGAAAGACACTTCAGACCACCAGTGCTTGGCAGGTGGCCTCAGTTTCCTGCCTGATATATTTGCTCAGTAGATTGAGGTTTATTTAATCGCAAAACATTTCTTCGCCCATAACATATTGAAAGCATAAAGCTCCCACAGCTGTGTGCAGCATGTGCTACCACTATCTGAAGGTTAGTCTGTGAACTGACATGAACCCTGGCTCTGCTCCAGTCTTCTCATGGAGCCTGTGGAAAGTCAGAGGCATAAATATTAAAGAATCCGTTCTCTCTCTCTTTCTTGTCCGTCCCGCTCGCTCCATTGCACCTCTCTAAATGTGGAGTACCTCTACAGTCGACGCCATTCTCACATGTCAAAGTCTCTTCACTCAAACCTATTTTAAAGATGTTTTAAGGAAGAGATCTGATATGTATAATGTATGTCACTGTAGATGAACTCTTTCTGAACCCACAGACCGCATGCGTCATTAAGATTTTCACCACACCTTTTTTTACGTTTCTTTTGCCAATCTTAAATATGCCCAAACTTGCCAAACAACCAACATTGACTTTTCATTTGACACGTGTGCCTCTGTCTGATTTTGCCATGACATGCTAGCGCTAACAAGTTAAAGAGCTCCCTGAGGCTAGCGGCTAACATGATTCACGACTTTTGACTGGCCCAGGAGGCACTCAAATGAGGAATGACCATAGATTATGTGCTATCCTTCGTGCGCCCGTGTTAATAATGTCAGTGTGCTGAGATGAGCAGATATGCAGTGGGCTATATAGGGTTTGTGGCACCTAATTTTCAGTACAAATTCAATGTGTTTCATCTATCGAGGAACCGAAGAGATGCATCACTGTGACATAAGACTGACATTAGAGAAATACAGGGAAAGATTCTGTTAGACTCAAATCGTATGGGAAACTATATTTTGAAAATCTCAAACTGTACTAGAACATGTGACATAAGGTTAGTCTACATCAAATATCCTTCCCGACTTAAAAAGAAAATGTCTTTAATTCATCAAATCAAACTTTATTTATGAAGTGCTTTTCATACATTAAATGTAACAAGTGCTTTGCAATGCATTAAAAACAGACTCACCCACTCCAATAACCAGCCCACCCAACCAACCTCTCCACAGTCAGACAACCCACCCCAACCACATGCACAGACACACCCAATAAAAACATCCTGACACACTAAAATACTTAGTTAGATTACATAGGATATAAAAGACTGGGTAGAGATGAGCCAGAAGAGAGAGCACCATTTGAGGCTTTAGCCTGTTGTCTCTTCGCCTAATGATAGTGGCATATAAAATGCACCATACTCAAATGTGAAAAGATGATGGGAAGACTGTGGAAACAAGTCGAGCAGGGCTGTTGTTGTAGCTATCAACAACAGTTTATCACTGTGCGAAAACAAAAGTTATGCTGCTAAATCAACATTTGTGAATGAAATTCGATCCTACAACTCAAACGTCACATTCAGGTGAGAAAATGGCGAGAAAAACACTGTCTCAAGCTTCAGGAGCGAGACGTCCATACCAGTTCCTTCCTGATCAAAACAACTAGCTCTCGTCCCGTTTTTTTGTTTTAATCAAGGAATTTCCCCAGCTAAGCAGATGGACATTGGCTCTTTCTGCAGCATGCACAGTAAAGCGGAAAGTGATGTTGACTGACAATCTAGCTATTAACAATGTTCACAAGTATGGTTTTAACTTTTAACTATTTTTAGTGAACTGTGTAGTTAACTTTTCTTTTCCGAAAGTTACACAATGCACCTTTCAAAATAACAATTTAAAATTGTAAATGAAAGTTATCAAAGAGCGTTGTAACAAAACTAAAAAACTAATCCTATATGTATGAAACAGTATTTTTTCTCATTTTAATTAGAAAACAGATCATGTATCTGCTGTTTCCTGAGTATGTCTTCTATCTACATTCTGCTGAGCATTGATTTCAGTTATTCGGAGATGGCAAGTGTTCATTTCAGAGTTATTTAATGGATCGCACTGTGCCATTCAGGCCTATTAAGCCTCTTAAGTGAGTACTTGGACCGCAAATAAATGTTGACACGGTGGACATTATCGCATTAAGACCCAAATTAATCCTGACATAAGCGGCGTGACAATGGATGTGTAAATCAGACATGGCTGGTTAAATATGAAACACCAAGAGGGAAAGATACTGTGAACCTCCGGACTTAGTAGAGTCAGTGTGAATGTCTTTATAGCGTCCATCATACAAGATCAAAATGAAAATTTCCAAAACATGCTAAGCATAGTGCTAAAGATTTCCATAAAACAGTAATGAATTTCATTAATTTTGTTGTGCCTTTTATTGCATCTACATTAAAGGTACCTGATTTTGATTTCACAAATATGTGAAAAAACTGTCCATACAAAACGTCCGTAGTCCCATTCACTACAAGGAGTTTATAAGGACTTTTCTTAGCTTTCAGTGGCTACAGGGTCATCACAGAAAAGCAAACAAAAGAAATGATGAATAAAGCCACCCTTTGTGTTTCGCCAAGGATAAAAGACTATATTTAGATGTTCTCAACAATATATTTGTAGAAAATACTTTGCTATTTTTTACATTTCAAAAGTTGGGTACAGTCCCTGTAAAAATGCATTCCTTCCATTCACCAACAAAGGATTGTAAAGTCACAACAAAGACTAACCAACTATGTCCAAACAATCAGAACTCAAAATCAGTGGAAAATGTTACCAGAAATGTACATAATATCATAGTTATCAGTCATTGTTATGCATATATAGCCAAAACCTACAACACCACACCTAAATGATGCTTTGATACCAGTAGTTATAAAAATCACGGTTTAGTTTCATACAAACTCAGATTTTTGTGCTCCACCTGTTGCCTGGTCACATAAACATGTTATAACTGTGTCCTGGGAGTTCTGAAGCATATATTGCCAACGACATACTTGGAGCTCACAAACACACTTTGTTTTTTTCTTTTTTTTAATTAGAGCCAAAGATCAGAGAAATACCAAGTGTCAATACAGCAGAGACTGAGAATATGGCAACGGCGACCTTTCAGAGCTCCCTGATCTTTTATAATGTCAACCATGGAGCATCTTGTTCTCTTCTGCCATAAGTTTGTGCCCCCCTGCCTGCCCTCTCATGGAAATGCATAGAACTGCAAGTTAATAGTGTTTATTTTTAGTTTGTACAATGTGGCACACACATAGTTTAATTGTTTTTTTTTTTAACGCGACTCAAAGCTAACATGACGCGACTCAAAGCTAACATGAGAAAAAAGCAGAGTTTTCACACAAGCGGCAATTTTTTATTCTCATATTTTCACCATGTGTCCACAATCAATAGCGCACCTTAAAAAAAAAAAAAAGAAAATATAAACAAAAGCATGTGGCAGGATGAAGAGACCGTTATGCACATTGCGCTCTGATTGGTACAAGAAGCAGTACCACACCTGAAGATCTTCTCTGACAGTTGACCCACAGTGAGCACGCACTAGGGCTGAGGAAGTGTCAACTCCGGGTGGGAAAGTGGGCGTGACTGTGGCGTGACAAACAAGCAGGCGCCCTGGAAATCTTGAGGCTGAAGTTCGTGGCGGGATGCATGTTTGTATCTGCAGCAGGTGCTTGTGATCAGATAAAGGCGCTGTAATCAGGGCAGTCCACTGTGATGCTACAATGTGCTAGAAATTGCATAAGAAAAGAGGGTTCTCTAACCTCACTTACCTATAATTTCCACAAAAGATTTTGGGTTCATATGCTTCAAATTAAGTATTATGAGAACATTATCATTAAATATACTTGTAAGAGCCTTCTTAAAAGTAAATACTGTATATACTGTATTTAGATAAGAAATTTAACGTTATCAGCACAATCTCTTATGCTGCATTCAGACCAGACAGCTTCGGAGCATCCAAAGCATAAAGTTTACATGTTAAGAGAATTTGCGCCTTGGAGCATTGAGCAAATTTGCGTTGCAAATTGGCATCTAGTGCGTTGAAATTTGCTTGTTCAGGCGTCTGCTGACCCCTCGTCTTGTAAAGTTGATACTCAAACCTGTGACGGACGCTTGGGCTCTGCTAAACTTTCAAGGGTCAAACGGCTGCGTCCACTAATCAGACACTACTCTCCTGTGACGTAGTGGCAAGCTGTTCTCCTTTCACAATAAAGTGGAGAGAACGACTCTTTACTATAGTCTTAAAGTTAATAACCTTTATTAACAAAACGTTGCTTGTTTTTGGGCTTTTTTCAAAGACTTAGTCGTTAATCGCTCTGAAAATCTGGCGACATGGCCAAAGAAACTATACAGGACATGATCTGGACTGACAATGCGCTCACATGGATCTATTGAAATGCTTCATGTCATGCTTAAACCACTGTTGTATGACATGACTCTGGAGGAGTGCAGAGACAGCAAAAGGACATTGCCTGGAAGAGGAGAAAGTTGTACTACCGGGTAAGCTATGTTTTATAAAGGCAGCCAGTCTCTCTCTTTCCGTCCTTCTCTCTCAACGTGACCTGCCTACGTGCAAAACAAAGCCTTTTGCAAAAAGTGGGAACGCAAAGAAGCGCATTGGGGCATTCTGGGCATCTATTGAGGCGTCAGCTTCAGAAACATTCTGTGTCAAAATACACTATGACGCGCGAAATTAGACGCTTAAAAGCTGTCCGGTCTGAACGCAGCAATATGATCACAAAAATTAGTAGCTCCCTGTCATTTTTATTTTCTAAAAGGATCGCTCTTCTGTCAATTTTGACCAGAATTCTGCAAATTTACTGCATTTACTTACTTAAAAATGACTTGGAGCTATAGATTGTGCTATTTCAACAAATCTGCAAACTGTAGTTTAGTAGCAAAATACAATTACATTGATAATGTTTATTTTAATTTTAGATTGACACTAAAGTGGGACTACTAACCCAGAACTATCCCAGAACTAAATACACAGGAGCAAACCAGGACAAGAATGACAGTTACTTAAACATTCATAGCACAAACCTTCTATGCTGATGCCCAAACACTGTGAAACCCTTCTGTTGTCCTCTCTTTCTCTCCCCAGACTCCTAGAACAGCAGCAGGGGATGAGACAAATCACCAGCCTGGAGGCCTCAGTGTTTGGGATCAGGTCTCTCTGCGCTCCCCTTCGCCCCTCTGTGGATGGTCTTAGCCTCAGTCACAGTGACACAGAGAGATTTGTGTGCGGCACTTGTGGCCTGGTCAAGTCTTATCTCCTAATCCTGTTAAATAAATGCCCCATGTTCACATTGTCAGGCATTAAGCGCTCACACTTACAAGATATATAAAGTGAGATAAGCTTTTGGTCGTCGCCGGTCGAAACTGTGGAGGTGGTGGAAGAAAAACTAGAGTCAGTGACCTGGCCTATCAGTCTGTTTTGTTGTGCTTGTAATCCACTTATGACTCGAAGCTATGCGTTTACAAAAGGCGACTGCTGCAGACCTGAGTTTTTGCCGATATGATGAATGTAGCGCGAAGCCAGTGGTTATAGATAACAGCGGTGAAAGGCCATGTTTATCAAAGGCCCCATCAAAAACAGTGAAATAGATAGAGTGAGCACAAGGAAAATGCTGCTGAAGATCAGTTTTCAAATGTATTGCTAAAAGATCTGTTGCATTTAGTTCAGTGCTACTATTTACTTAAGAAATGGGCTCTACTACTACTACTACTACTACTACTACTACAACTTCTACTCCTACCACTACAAATACTGCCGTAAGAAAGAGAAAATATTAATGTCATGTGTGTTTTTTTAAGTTGTCAATGAGTGGATTGTATTCTAAAGTCTTCTGCATACTAGATGAAGTTTGGCCCCAATGTGCCTCTCCACGAGTTTAGGGAGGTGTGGCCTGTGTAATGAGTCTTGTAAGAGAGAGTTTTGTTTCTTGTCATGTCTGGGTGGTCAGTGCGATTCTGTTAAGAATTTTTGCCAGATCAGATCATAATACATTTTTGCCATATTACGTGTGGAAAACTTCGTAACAACCAGACCTTGTGATGACAGCTCTTACAATGTGGTAAATTGGCGACTCCCTTTGTGCAAACTTGTTTATTTCATTATGCCCACCGTAAGTCAATGCAGCCGCTGTTCTCAGTCTTTACTCGGTTTAATCCACGTTGCATTATTGTTTCACTTTTAAAGGTAAAGTCATACGTGAAGGCAACTCAAGCTGTTTGCTCAGTGTAGCCTTTTGCCTTTAGTCAACCGGCTTAAAATGTATTTTACTTTTTTGCTAAACCTTTCTGACTCTGTGCTGCATTTAAACTTGTTTTATTCAGTGCATTGAGGCTTTACAGTTTTTACCCTCAACAAACAGGAAACAGCTGATGCTAAAGCGTTAGCTCTGCTTTGTTGAATTTCTTGGAGCAACAAATAGTTTTCATCACTGGAAATACGTTGGTTTGTCACAAGATCAAGTCTGCGTTTCATGAGAAACATCAATTCATCTCTTTTATTGCTCTTTTTCCCTGAGCCTTTGTTTTCTTTGCCAATCATCGAGCCTAAAGAGGGAACGGCAGTAAGGTCTGCCTGGGGTAAATCCAGGGTGAAGCACTTTCCAAAAGCGGACCAGCAAGTGGATTGGAACAAGTCGCTTTGCGTAGTGGAAACAGCATAGGACTGTACTGTACCGCCCCGACCAGATATTTTCTGATTCTGACATTGCCCTGAATCATATCGCTAAATAGCTTCTGAACTCGGCATGTTTGTGACGTATCTGTACTTCAAGCAACATGATGCGACTGTGAGACAAATAATACTATAAAATATTTTATGTCTCTTCCCTGCACTTTTTTGACACATCTAAAAATAGCAAAAATGTTAAACTTTGCAGCCGGCTTAAGTTAAAGTTTACATGTCCTCCCGTCATAATCAAATGCGTTTCTTTATGTTCCAGTATCAGGTTCACAATTTCTCAAGGGAATGATTGACATCTAGATTTACAAATACTGAAAGAGAGTGTTACTGTAATGTAATTGTTTTCTTATTTTCAGAGACGTGCTATAAAAGCACTGTCATTGGACGGTTGCAAAATTGGACATTGTATACTGCATTCTGTGATCCAGATTCTCACACTTTGAACAGAAAGTAGGTATCAGCTGTTGACCCATAGGAATTTGTCTTTGGAATTAGACCGATTGTAATCTTCCATCTGTGAGGAACAGTGGGCGAACCCAGTCCTGCACTAAGATGTTTTTTTTTTCAAGAGTTATGTTAATCTGGTCATCCAAGCTGAAGCTATAATTTCCTTTGTCTGAGGGTTAATGATGGAACCAAAGAATCTAGAGACAATTCATCCAGGCACAGAGAGAACATGCAGACTTGACAGAAAACTCGTATTCAATCTAAGCTCAACCCCCAGACCTTTCTTCTTTTTGTCAACAGCGCCCAGCCACGAGTCGCCGTGATTGAACCCGTCTTGCAGTCTACAGATGACAGGACAGATGGAAGCTTGGTGGAGAAATCGTACTGTTATCTTTGTCCAGTACAGTAGCCCAGTCATGCCTGTACTGTAGACTTGTATGTGATCTCATGTCCGCATGTGGCTGCCAGCAGAGTGGGCTGGTCTGGCGGGTGGCCTACGTTTGTTTAGCTGTGAATTCTTCTCGCGGATCCAGTGACTCACAGCCGGGAGCTTATAGGCTGCGCTTGCCTGCCCAGAAACACTAATCTGGGCACACACAACAGGAGCGCAGCATCAGCGCAAAGTACACCAGCGCTACACCTGGGTCCCTGCACAGTGGCTCACTTTACATATGGAGTTTTAGTAAAATAGACACAGTACATGTTGAATATTGAGGTTAGAAGTAGTTTAGATTTGTTCTCAAGTACTGTAAAATCAAGTTACTTTTTACTTTTACTTCTTTACTTTCTACTGAGTCCATTTTCAAAGCTGGTTACTTTTTTTTAAATTCACAAATCCACAAAGTTTTTTTTTTTTCCCAGTGCACACCTGCTGCACTGACATATATCAGAGCTTTGTTTCAGTTAACAAGTTGTTAACAAGTTAATTTCCCAAAATGTTCACTGCCGAGTATCAATGTACCACACGAACAAAGTCAGTTAAATTATAATCCATTCATTCAGCCCTTTTCACACTCCAGTGCTATACACATTAAGTAACTGCATACTTTTACTTCAGTAGTGAGCTTCATTCACAGCTTTCAAGAATTGCGTTTAGAAAATGTTCTCCCTTCTGAGCCTAAAAACACACAATAAAACAATACACAGTGACTATGTTAGGGCTTGACCAATTGCGAATAATGTCTTTTGCAATTTTTTGATTGGTATTATTATGATAAGATTTGCAATTTTTATTTTAAAACCAGAATTTTGAGCTGACAAACTAGAATGAAACACAGGTGTTTTGAACATATTTGCACAGATCTAAACTTCTGGAGTAACAGTTTATTATGCAGAAAAATCACATTCTACTTTAGTTTGTGAAGGAAGTTATAATACATGAATTGCAGCCTTTAAATTTGCTAACTGTGTCTATAAAAATTGCAATATTGATTTGATTTCAAGTAATTGTGCAGTCCTAGGTAAAGTAGTACAGAGGTAATATCCATAATTGCTGTCAGAGTTGTTTTGAGTGATTCTGCCCTCATTGCAATTGCAGTATTAGCATGTTAGAGCAAGCTACATTTTGTTTATCTTCCCTTTGCCATTCTCGTTGTATTCAGTAGATGGAGCTCAAAGTCTATTTGTGACTTGGGAACGACATCACTCATATGATGTCGTGTCCAGATATTTTTTCCTTTCTGAAACATCCAAATCCAAATAAGAGGATCTCATCATGAGCATGTTAACAATAACTCCAAAAGGAATAATATTTGTCCCTGAAGTTCCCTCTTCAGTTTTATTTTTACTTTTGAAAATATTGTGGGCAACATCTGCAGCACAAATATTTACCAAATTAGGTCATATCCAGACAAATTGAATAATCAGATTATAATCATTGTCAAGCACTTTGAATAACATTTTCTACTTTAATAACTAAGTAATTTGGCTGCTGGTATTACATTTACCAGTAAAACAAAAGTCCTTATCCAAACTGCACATGTGCCTCGCTGTTCCAGTCAGAGGAAGCGTCAGAGGACAACAATCCTCCCAGTCCTCATCACCGTCATTAGTAATGTTTTGGATTCTTGTGAAAGTTGCATTGAGAGGGAAGAGCGCTGGGACAGAGAGCAGCTCATGTATAATAGTGTGGTCGTGTGAGAAACAGACTTCGCGAGGCCATAGGGACATGAAGGGTGCGAGCGAGGAGCCCAACTGGCAGCACACTCTGTTATTGTGTATGCGGCCCAGATGGACTCCACTGAGGTTACTTGGACTGAAGCAGAGGAGGCGCCGTGTTGCTCGGGGAGGAGAAACCTGTTGAGTTTTGGGAGACCATCAAGATGTTACAGACTTGTCAAAATAAAATTAAGCAAACACATTTATTGGTTAACAACAAATTATAAAGATATCAACATTTATTGCTTTTTAAAATGTTGAAATTGCCTATTACTTTACCTATAACCCCCTTTTTAGCATTATTTTATTACTTATAAATCATTTATGCTATGATTGGGAATCTATTAATACGGTAACTGTTGACCCCGGAATTTCGACTAGCATGACAGGGAACAGTTATAAAGTGTGCCATGCCACAATAATACATTTTGTCACCAACATTTTAAAAACAGCAATGAAAGGCTTAACTTACACACCAGAGTTGTTCATTTGAAATACAATAGAGCTGCAAGTAATTATCTATCTATCTATCTATCTATCTATCTATCTATCTATCTATCTATCTATCTATCTATCTATCTATCTATCTATCTATCTATCTATCTATCTATCTATCTATCTATCTATCTATCTATCTATCTATCTATCTATCTATCTATATATATATATATTATATATATAACTACTTTAACTTAACTACTCCTTAAATAGTCTGAATAAAGCATGAATATAGACTTAATTATTTATTAACAAATGATCCATTAATAAATGAAAAAAGTTTATTAATGCCTAGTAGCTACTTATTTAAAAAGCTAAGGCTATGATTTATGGTTGAGGGATAAGGCTTGGGATAATTAAGTAGACTTAACAACTTTGTCATCCAATGGTCATTGTTTATGATGAATTTGGCTTTTATTCATGCTTTATTAATGCTTTACTAAGTAATAATAAGTTACTCAATTATTTTGGTAAACAAATAAATTAATCTGAAAAATAAGTCCTACATTTGAATGATAAGTCGCGTAGGTCACAAAAGCCCCACGACTATGAGACTTTAGAATATACTGATCAAGTATATTCTGACAGTCGGGCTGTAAACAATGACTTTTCATGCCTTTCATAACCCAACACAACAATCTGATCATGTCACATCCCTGGTGACAAAACAAATGCTCTTAAAGTTGGGGTAAATATTTTTTTAGTTGTGAATTATTAAACTTTCTCTTTTCTACTAAAAATGCAGCACTTTGCATTTATCATATACTTTTCATTCAGCTCCTTCTAATCAGGAGCTGAATGAAAAGTTCTGACTGGCTGGGTGGTTCTCTCCAGTTTCACTTTGTTGTTTGTAAAAAGAAGTTTATAAGCCATAATTGCAACCAAAATTAATACATGCCAATATTAACCATGTGTGGAAGGATTTATGAGTGGAAGTCGTCAGATTTAAATCTAAATTATGTTTGCAGTGTGAAAATCACACACACCACCTTTAAATGTGTGTCAGCTATTTTGAGTGACAGAGTTTATAGCTTAAAAAAGGCTTTGTGACTGAGACAAGTTGAACCTCAGAAGGTTGGTGGTTGGCCTCTGTCTGTCAGCTGGAGCTGAGGATTGCTCTGTGAAAGCTCTGACCACACGGAGATGCTGTGCTGTTACACAAGTGGCGGTCCGGGTACAAATCAATCAGGTAAAGTAGGTCAGCGGAGAGGGAGACGCGGGCGGTCTCTGAGGAGCAGCCCTTTGTTCCACTTTGGAGCAGGATGCGGAATGATGCATCAAGAAAATGCCTGTGGTCCGTCCCTGTGGGCCCTGCACAAACACTGAACGGCAGCATGAATATGTGTGGACAGATCAGCTCACAGGTGTTAGCGCTGCTGTCACAAAAAATAATGTCAGGGTTACAATTAATGTGGTAAAAACATCACAAATGTACTATTATACTGAATAGGTTGCATTCATGTTGATATCACAACAAGATAAATTCTATACAGGAGAGCTAAGATAAATAATGTTTAAATACAATCTGCCCTGAAGCTAAAATGCTACCTTGGTTTTGATGCCATAAATAAAAGAAACAACCGTGAAATCCATAATTTTTTTTATTCTTCTTGTTTATGAACTGTTCTCCTAGAGCTGCAAGATGGGATATTAAAAACTGCTTGAATGGACACAATTAGCAAATTACAAAGTAATGAAATACCATTTGCTTCATCAACATCAAACTATTTCGTCTTATTCTGCTTAAACAACTGCTAATCCTTAAACTAAGATCTGTACAAACGCACATAATAATTTATTTTGCTTGTCAGTTCAGGCTCTTTCTTGGGTGTGCTTGCATCGCCTGTGTTGATAAACAAAAATCCCTCTGTGCAGTAGATTGTAGCATTTTAACAATGAACAACTACAGACAAAATTGTTTAGATTCAGATTTTAGTTGAGGGGCTAGATCTTGAGGTGCTAGGCCTTTTAATTTTTTAGTCATAATGCGTCATTTAGCTTCAGACCTTGTTTAGTTATTAGGATAATGTTGTGCCCTGAATAATCAAAATGACTGATTAAAGGTGCGGTAACTATAAGGTACTAAACTAATATGATAAAGATTTTTCTTCACTCCACATCTAGCTCTCTTACATTCATTCTGTCCAACCAAGTTTTGCCATCAGTCATGGTATAGTTACAAAAATCACAGCCTTCGGAGAATAACAATAGATGTAGACAAGACAATTAAAACTTTATTTCTCCCAAATAGATTCATTAAATTGGAGCACTATTACATAAACTATTACATAACATCATTAGAACAGTTCTTTTATAACCTGGACATCCCTGGTCTTGGTCAGGACCAGCTCATGTCCGTCTCCGTGGCAGCGATGCTTTTAGACTTTTAGTCTGGCTCTTACATGACATAACACTATGGACACAGCTTTTCCATGGAAACTCCAATAATGTGAAGTGTTTGGTGGTGAGAATCATGTAATGTCCTGACTAACCAAATCACAGCTCACATAACGCATCAGGGCGACCAGCACAAGCCGCCGCGTTCATGGGCAAAACTCATTTAGCACCATTTCTCCAGATCATTCCTAATATCTGCTGATATTGCCTGTATACACGCCGCAATAAGAAAACACAGGATTAAATCAAACGTGAATCCGCCCACTTGTATGTAATAGAAATGAGACATTATATTCATGTCGGGCTTTCAATTATGAACCGCTGAGCTGGATTTATCAATATTTATCTTTAGGAGTTGAATTTTAAATAATAAGTTATGTAAGGATTTGATTATACATTTTACGTCTGCAGTCTTTGTGTGTCTATATGTGAAGTGTGCCTCATCACGCCGGCTGCAGGGCACTTCCATAAAGTTTAATTACATGTTGCATTCCCAGAGGAGGGCCTGAGATTAAACTAAATTAAATTGTGTTGGGATGCATAAAATGTTTCTGTGCTTCAGAGAATACACAGAAACATAATACAGCTCTTGTGCGTTTGTGCTTGTGAGTTTGTTAGTCAAGAGTTTATAGCTTTTGAACTGGTTTAAGCTTGCATGTTGAGGATTCTCTGTTGGTTTATTTGGTTAGCTGTTAGGTCATGGTCACAGTCAGCTTTCCAGTAATTATCCTAATGACTCATGCATTGAAGTCATTGAAGTCTTTGCAGCTTTGACCCACTTAAATGTTAACAAAACCACGCCCAACAAACACATTTTTCCCAGTATCCATCCATTACTCTATTGTTCCTTCCATAGACAAAGAAACAGACTAATAATAAAAAAAAGTTTTGATACAATTAAAAGGTCTGTTGGCTCTCACAAATAGAATCTTTAATTATTAGGTGTGATAGGCCTGATTTGTCCAGAGAGTTTTGCTTTTTGAAAAACTTTCTGAAGACAAAAACAAAATGTACTAATTATTATATAAAAATGTTACATAACCCAGCTCTAACCACTTGAAATTGTATTCAGTAGAATTCATGTATGTTTGAGTAATCTTTAGTTACTTGCAGACAAGACGCCATTGCTCAGACTGCATTACTGCTTATTGTCACATAACAGCCTTTGGTATTGTCATGGAGCCATTTTGATACAAATGATATACAGTAAATATGCTGCTCAATATTGTGAACTGCTTAACTCGTCAACATTTTTAGTTGATGAGTGAATGAATCTGCTGACTGGTGTCTTTCAAACTAATTGTTAGACTTTTATTAGACTAAATTAGTGTAATTTTTATGTTTTAAAACATTTTTATGTAAAAATGTGCACAGCTGTGGTTGGAGTCAAATGTTTGATCAGAGTAAACCAGTCTTTTCCATCAGGGTTGCAAAGCATAAGCTGATTCCCACAAAAAGACTTAAAAGATGTGAGTTTTAAAATGGAAATACTGTAATTCTTTTTTATTGATTTAACAGAATAATGTTTGGTGTACAATGACTTTGGTTTGGGTGCTGTTTGGCCTCTATGAGTCTCACAGGACTCGCAAGTGCTCTGAGTTCCTTGTAGCAATTACAATTAGTGTGAGTAGTCCAAAATAGTTATCTGGTTATTTTTGGGATTCCAGCCTGAAAAGTTCAAGAGTGTCTGGCTGCAGACACATACTGCCCACCTCTCGCTACAGGCTGGAAGCCCCTTTCCATAAAGACCTGGTGCTCATAATCACCTCTCGCATGTGACAATAGCAGATGTTTTTATTTTACACATTTAGTCCCCAAATACATACGGGTTAGAATAAGTTATTTGGCTAAGCTTAAGGCTTTGCGTAAGTAGAAATTTGCCAATTATGGCGCCCGATCTGTACACAGAGGTGCACAGAGGATGTAAGAGGTCTGCAGAACTCGAAAAACTCGAAAAGTTTGGGGACACTTTATTCACATTTATTCTCTTTCATTTTAATTAACCTAAACTGTTATGATGATGTGTTCAGCCCTTTTTGGTGCCTGAAAGAATTTTGTCATTTAGATCTATTTAGAATTTCTCACGGTACTTTGAAGACTGGAGGGGACCATAGATACATCCCCTCTTTAATCACGGCACAAGTTTGTTTTCAGCCAACCAATAATTTGTTACTAAGTATTATTTGATATGTGCCTTGATCAAATAAGCATGTTGTGGTATTCAAAACGTGACTCATCGCAGTAATTTGTCCGCCTGTTTTGAAATGGAAACCAAAGCCACTGGAGGATTAGAGCTGTGAAGCAGTGATTATGTTTTATTGTGATAGTAATAATAGTATGACACATTTTACATTTAGCTTTGTTAATCCCGGGGTAAGTATTTAGAAGACTCAAACAAATATGGATTGCAGTACAGAGTGTTTCCATTTCAGGCTGATTGCTTGCTGTCCCTGTTTTTTTAATTGCTTGCCGTCGTCAGTTGCACATAACGTTCACTGCAGTGCCAAATTGTCCTGTTCTTGTAGATCTTGTAGTTAATAAACACCATATGTTAAAAAGCTAAGTTAATCTCACTATTATTGATGGTTTAGTTATAACAGTTTCTGTCTCCTTGGTCTCTATTCATCGTTGTGTGTTGGTGCTGATGGTCCAATTTGTGAGACCACAACCTCCTGACACTATTAGTTTCATGACCTTTGACCTCTGACACTGCACAAACGACCCAGAGAAGATCCAACATCTCTGTAGTGCAATTGCAAGCACTGCTCTAACAGGTTTTGCTTTAGAAAGTTGCCTCTTGCATTGCCATTATAAAAGTGCAGCATTAAAGGAGCCGAATGGCAGATTTAACCGCATCTACTGGTTCTGTTAAACTTGAGCCTGACAAAGCACGGATGCACATGTCACTTGTTTAAATTAATTATTGCATATTCATTACTCCTTGCATGTTAGTAAAGATTGCGTCGAAATTCTGGGGGGCGGAGCTTAGCCGGAGGCAAAAGACGACTTTGCCTCCAATTAAACCAGTGTAAACTAGCACGTTTTTGGAGGGATTTTTAAACACAAAAGCAGAAAAAATGTCAGATTCTGGTTGAAACTATCAGGTGAATTACTTCTGATGGATGGAAGCATTTTGTCGGAGTTTGTTAGATTTGTCATAGGATCAGTATCTACTCTTTCATGTGATACTTTTGTCATTTGTTTTAGGTTCGTTTTACTTTGCTAGACCCAGTAGTGGCTAAAATGCTGTCTTTTAACGGTTCATTCATGTTCATTACGGTACTAGTAATTATTTTATGATTAACTTAGTCCAACAAAATTGTTTGTTTGTAGCTCTGAAAATCTGTTAGTTCTCGTCTCGTCTCTCTCGTTAAAAGCTTTGCTAAAGCAGGAAATAAGGGGCTTGTGTATATAAATTGAATGATTGACAACAGTACAGTTTTAGTTAGAATTCTAAATAAAACAGATACATTTTAACATCACAGTTCACAACAAAACAACATTTTAACCACGATAAAACCTCAAACTTTATAATGCATCGGATAGAGCTGTGGTGTCACTGTGACGTGGCATGACAAGGGTCTATTGGTTGTAATGGTCGTGAATGATCTGTTACTGTACTTCCATTGTTTTTATTCTTTGGCTGCACACAACTACGTGCCCAAGGCAAATTTCCTACTTGTAGGGCAATATATTTTAATTTATAATAATTTTTGTTGCATGCTCTTGCTAAGAGCAGAGTTGTTGTTTTTTGTTTGTTTGTTTTTTTGCATATACTCAATTACATTTACGCTTGGGAGAAGTTTTACTTTCTATAATAGGTTTATAGCAAAATACTTTTTTACTCATGCACAATAGGAACCAGTTTCTGAGAATGCATACAAAAGCTTCACAATTTGCTTAGATTGGCCAATGCATTGTTGAAATTGAAATTAAGTACCGTACTGTAATCAAATTAAAATCGAACCTTTAGAGTACTTTTTTGTTTTTACATTTTAGTTTCTTTTTTGTTACCAAAATGTGTAATTCCTAAGACTGTAAAATAAGTAAATAAATAAACATATCCATCAATAAAATTCAATAAAATCCATTTAAAATAATAATAATAAATCTCGCAACACAATCTTTTGATGACAGAGGCAGATCAGCTCTCGACCAAAACAAATACCACACATCTGTTTAATATTAGTACTGCACGTGAATATTTACTGCTTTTAGAAGAGTTGATTGTATTTGCCAGGTAAATAAACAAAAAAAATAAAATAAAAAATTAAGCAGTTACGCTGTTCCTAAAACAGATATTTTCTTTTTGGACATACATTATAGCACAAGGTTACCGAATTCATTTTGAAACAAAGTCATTAAACTTTTAAAAAGCACTCTATAACATTTCTGTTTTTTGCCTGTTTTTTGTAAATTTTGTTGTACAAGTCAAATCTATGGAGAGGAAACTTTAGTCACTTTTTTTTTTGTTTGTTTGACAAACAAAATGTTATTGAACCAAAATACATGGTATATTTTTTCTTCATAATGACTCTGAATGTTTTTGTTGAAAAGTCGCATAGTTCACCTAAACAATATTCTTTGAATTAAAAATGTTACTAATTTTACTTTCATTCTTGCTGAAAAGACAAAAGACAAACAAACAAACACAAAAAAATGTTCATAGATTGAAAATTGAGTCCTGACTTTTTTCAAGGCACACCTGGGAGTATCTCAAGGCACACTAGTGCTCCCCAGCACACTGGTTTATAGCATTAAAGTTTGATAAAAACAAAACAAATTACAAAATACACTAAAAATAATGCAATAAAATGATGCAAACAATGGGCATGAGTGTGACTTGAGGCAGTGCTCCCTCAAGAGCCAGCGATTAAAGACTAGCAGCAATACTTTTATATGTAATTTCATTACTCACAAACGCATTGATAATAACATTTGCATTGTAATTATCATGTTGCTGAAAACCATTCGCGAGGCCAAGTCTGTGGTGTAAAAGCAGCACTAGCACAGTTAGACCTCCTGATAAAATATGTGCTGTGTGTGCCTCATTGAGCCATTGATTAATAAGCAGAGCATTGATGGAGTGCACTACACTGGGGCCGCCTGCATGCTGGGCTTTTGTACATTAGTTCTGTGTCAATGAAAGCCTCCTCTCAGGACTGCGACAGCACTGACCCCGAGCCCACATGAGGAAGAGGAGGAGGAGGAAGAAGAGCTTACAGTTTGAATGGACTGGCTCATCTCCTGCTTTCTCTGTCTGTCTATCTTCGTCTCAGATTCACAAAATGAGCTGGTTTTGGTTTACATGCGTGTGTGGGTATGCAGACATGTGGGCGGGACTCATACTTTTCATACTAAAAAGCTAGACATGCCTTTCCAGGATTAGCCCTCTTTGTGAGCCGCTTTGTTACTAAAAGTGTCTTTGTGTAAACCACATCCGTTTTAACCTGCTTGCTTTTCAGGCAGATGTGAGTGTGGGACCCGGAGGTGAACTTTCCTAGAAATATTTGGATGTTTTATCAAAGGGTTTGACGTGCAGAACTGAGGTGTATTTCACTGAGAAACCAATTGTATCAACAAATCAAACTGCATCTCTTAGTGAAGTAGGCAGATTATCAAACTAGGTAGGAAAGTTTTTTTTTTTTTTTTTAGATTTCAACACAATTTTTGCAATGTTCACCATGTTAAATTGAAACTAATACACATACGAGGACAAAACAGATTCAGATTTGAACCTTTTTATGATTGTGTTTCCTCATCAGTGCTTTACTCTAAGTTGTATTTTTGTTGATTGACTCATGCATGTTTGAGTAATCCTGAATTGTCCAGTAACTGAGAAATGAGGCTCAGAAAAGTTTATTTTCACCTACCCCCTATCCCTGCCCATTTCTTTTTATTTGATATGTAGTTTATGCAGTGGAATGTAGACTTTCAATTTTAACAATTTTACTAAACTACCTGTTTATGATATTTTAAAAAATGTATTAACTAAAATTAATTCACTGAACGTAAAATTATCTTCGAATAATAAGTACGTGAAAAAGCACAATATATCTTAATGTGCAAATGACCAAATAGATCCCATTTTTCAGTAAAACAGCGATCATGGTTGATTAAGATTTCACTAAACATTTTGCTTGTTTTCACCCAAGTTTTGATCAGGTTTAATATTTCTTTTGTCCAGCAAAAATGACACATGTAGAGGTAATTCTACCACTGTAGCGACCACATTTTAAATATGGGCTAAAATCCATATCATTTGACAAATGACAAAACTTTGTAAGACTTAATTTTGTTAAATGAATGTTTAAACTCTCAAGAAATTGTTTGAGTTTTGTGCACCTTGTTTTTGCATTTTGTCCCTTTTTGATGACATAAGGAGGGATTCGTTTTTAAAACTCAAATGACTTTCTGTAATTTTCAGCTTTTACTTTGTCAATTACTTCATAAACTGCAACTTTTCTGCTGCAAAACTATGATAAATATTCACCACAATGACTATCACACTATACTAAGTCAGAAAAATGCCGTAATCTTTAAGCCCATACAACAGATTATGATGCTTTTACGTAATATTACCTTTTTTATTGCACCTTTAGTTCCTTTGTTAATATTATTACCAGCCCTCTGTGTTTTGACTGTTTTCTTCTAATGCGCTCAGAGGTGAGTTCAGCGCCTCCACACGAGGCCTAAGTTTCAGACTCAGTCACATTCTTTCCCAGGATGATTACAGCATACAGGCGTGGTGCGGAGGCCTGGGCTGGAGCGCCACTTCCTGTGGTCAGGTTAAATACAGAGACTCAGAGGTCAGCGGCCTGCTCTGTCCCCGCTGGCACTGCACTGTCTCTGCCAGATTCAAATACAGCCCTATATTTGTACTGCAGTCACTCAGGACAGATGTTTTTCCTCCTAACCCTGCATTACAAACGCTGCTATATTTGCATGTTTATTACCTGAATAATCACAGATATTCTAGACAATTTTAACAATTTTATATATGCCACTTAATACTAGATAATCACAGGGCCATGTAAGAGTAGGTCGCTGACACAGCTGGGCAATACTGAAATATCTCTGATATTGTCAGAACAGTACACTATAGCAGATAGGTTAGAGCTCTGGCTTCCCGATAAGGGAATTGTGGGTTTAGACAGTACACTGCTAGCTAATTTTCACCTCCAAAGATAAAGAAACAATATAGCAATCTGTGCTAGTTGAAATCTGATTTTATGTCATGTTAAAAAATAAATAAATAAAACTCCTTTAACTTATCAGGCAGTTTGTGTGCACAGCATAATTTACAGCTTTAAAGGCCACATATATAAAATTAACTTTTTTAGTTTTTAAGTAATGTTTTGACAATGTTTCTTTATTACAGAGACGGAGCTACAAAAAACTCTATTCTGAATATCACAGTTTTGGGATGTCACAGGTGGATCTGAAATGTTATGAATTATCTTAAGCATTAGTATACAGTATCAGGTTAGATCGGTTTGAACAGTGATATTTGTATTTCCTACTGTAGCAGTAGATCAATCCATGCTCACACAAATTGCTGCCCCTGTTAATTTCTTTGGTGGATGTAAAGATGCGTTATTATTTATGAATATTAATACAATCTTAATCCACATCTTAACCAACTTCAAGACCCAGATCTAAACTTCCCCCTTTTTGTTTCACCTTTGAATTTCTGCTAATTATTTCTGCATCATTGTAGTTCATATTAATGTTGAACCATAAATCTGTAGTTTTGGAAAACATTATAATCCCCCACCTCCATGCTATTGTTAAAATATTGCATTACCCTTTGTATCTCAATATGCATTATAGCCTCTTGTATTGTCATCACATCATAAAGTGACAAAAGCAATTAGAAAATAGTGTCTCTATTAGACACTTTTCACAGCATCAAGACAGAGCTCTAACTCAATTCCTGGTGTGGGAAATGACTGTCAGGTAGGCTTTATTACGTTTAAAACTTAAGAGGCCAGAGTCTGGTTTCTCAAAAGTTTGTTTAAGCAAGAAGAACAGTGCAAATGATACATATTTGTCCTTTAACTCCTCGTGTAAAAGAGGGCAGATAGTGCAATCAGGTCATAAGTGTCCGCTGCGAGCTTAGGTAACATATGGTGCATACACTGTCGATAGATGCAGTGAGAGAAAGCAGCCAAACAAACACGTATGGGTGGTCCAGCAGGGCAGCGTCGCATATTGGCATCACCAATGAATAAGTAAAGGTGCTATTGACCCAAGGCTCGGCTCCACAGGCCGCCAAAGCACTTCCTTCAATGAAAAGTGAAAAGTATTGACAAACCAGTCTCTAAAGCCAGAAACAAAGACTGTGTGAGCAACATGCAAACAAAGACGTTGAAAATCATTACAGCTGTGGCGACTGGCTGCAGTGTCAGGTAAAACCACTAACTGTTCTATGCAGATTATGGTATTGTGATCAAATGAAATTACTGTCATCTGATTGTGTCGAAGGAGCCGTGGGTTGGGGAGGGGTGTAATTTCAGGGACATTTGTTGGCTCCATGGGACGCTCCGGCCATCCGTCCTCATGTGAACCTGGCTGTCCCTCCTGTGCACGTTTAAACAGATGTGAGGCTGAATAAAGGTGGATTTCTGGCACCAAGCCAAGCATTTTGAGTCCTATGAGCTTGTTAGCTTGCCTCCACTAATGATGTGATGTTTTCAATTGGTCTGTTGGCTGGCTGAAAGAAGAAATGCACTGGTCCAGGCTCTGCTGTGAAGATGTGAGATCGGGTCAAAGGTTCTGTCTGCTATAATTTTTTAAGGAAATATAAAGACAGGCTCACAGCAATCTTGTTTCTATTAATTTCTGTGAATGCGAAAAATGGATTGGAATATCATTTACTCTTGAACTCAACGCTATCAAAGAAGTACGAGACTGAGTGAATTGTGCTCCTGAAAATGTAACTTTTTGAGTTTTCCTTGAAAAAGACAAAACACTTTCCAACAATTCATTTTCAGGACTAGTGCTGTTGAAAGGCGAACAAAAATTGGTTGATTTTTGGCCCAAGCAGCTGCATTTGTTCAAACCAATACATAAAAGCTTACCATTAATATAGTCACTTAGCTCGACACTGCAATAAGTTTAATTAACTCAACTCATTGCTATTGAAAGATTTGTCAACTATAATTCCGTTATCAAATAAACAGTAGAAACAAGTTCCAAAACATGCCATACTAGCTAGACAAGATTTGCTAAGTGATTGTTTGGTGCAGTCTGATAACACGGACGATTACCTATAAACTTACTGTTTTTATGATTTGTTAAACACACTCTTCTTTACCTTTGATTGCAGCTCTTATCTACTTCCCCAGTTCCTCGTGTGACTTTGCGTTTGGAGTGCATGGCCCGTCCTGATGTGCTGTCATGACAGGGCCGGGTGAACACCTGTCCTGCCCTCCTGAGGCCTCCTTAAACATGCAGACACATGGTGGGCCGATGCCTGACCTTGGTGGGACAGAAGGAGGAGACACCAGGGAAACAGAGTGATAGTGGCCCAGCAGGGGACAATATGGCATATGCTTCTGGTGCAGCCCTAAAAGAACAAGACTTAAAAGAGGGCATCACACTTACAAAGAAAGATTACCGACGTATAGTTTAAACATATATGAAATTAAAATAGCATAGTTATCTAGAGGATATGGTACAGATTAGGGACGGGAAGATTCACAAAAGTCATGATTCGATTCAGTTTTTGATTTTGCTACCACAATTTTCAATTTTATTTGATTTTGTTCATTTATCTACGTCAACCTTTTTTTTTACCTTAAGACTCAATTAAAACTCACTGAAATATATTTAAAACAAGGACAAGATAATAATAATTTGTGTCCATATTTAGAGATCCACCGTTAATGCAACATAATAATGCACATTCAGTCAGGTCTAGTATATAGTATACTATGTCAGTGGCTGCACCTGTATTTTAGTGCATGAGCAAAACAAATCGATTCTGGCCTTTTGATCCAATCACTGCATACTTTGAACAATTGTTGAAGTTTTTGAACTTTTTACTTCCCTGGTATCAATCCTTCATTGTCATTTTAATAATAAGAATAACTCAATGATAAAAGAAAACAGTCATTTTTAACAGAATTATAGACTTTCTGTATGTTATTATGATATAGTCTAGTTCTGTTAGTAGTGCACTGTGTAACTTTTTTTGGTAGAGACTGATGTGATGTTTTGGCTAGAAAGTTCCACAGTACAACATTAAACATGTGGTTGTCTCTGGTGATACTTTAAGCCATCTGTAGTTAGATTTTTATTTAGAGTGTTTTGGTCCTCCCTTGAGCTAAGCATACTTGGAACTTGTTTATTTCTGGTTTACCATTTCATTCATCATCATCTTAAACCACTTTGAGCTCAGCCCAATGTTATATTCTGTAGTATTTGATGTGAAAAATATTAGAACTGCAGATCTAAAATGTATTTATTTATTTCACTTATTTCCCAGTTTTAAAAGTGCTTTTTGTCACTTGTTTGTCATTTTAATGCTTTTTCAATCAATGCTTCGACTAGTATAGTTTTAATTGTTTTGGTATTTGTTTTTTGTAATACATTGGGCAGTGCTAAGCTGGGTTAATTTATTAGCTGTTGGCAAAACCACATAAATTTGCTGTTGGACTTGAGTCAATATAAATAAGATTACGGATGCACTATTAAACATAGTTCAATTTGAATTCTGATTATTGCTTTTGTCCTTACAAAACATTTACTCTAAAGAATGTTTATTCTGAAGAATATTTCTTTTAGTGGCAAAGTTGCTTATATCTTTTTTACGTACAAGTGTTTCATATCAAACAAACATATTTCCATGATATATTATTTTATTTGTGGAATTATTCTTGATATTTAAGTCCTGCTGATGCCCCACCTACTGTCTATAATTATATGAACAATCATGATTTCAATCAACAAATGTGTAGTGAACATACAGTTAGCCTCTATAAACTTAAACTAATTCAAAGCATTTGTAGAAGAGAAAAAGTTTGCACCGACAGTAAAAATACAGACGAGAGAAAGACCGCTTTATTTGAAATAAATAAGGGATAAAGTAAAATGAAGGTAACTGCTGTATGTTTATATTGAACACATTAGAAGGCATTTTATTAGTCTAGTTGGCATATTTTTCTTTTCTCGCTCATGGTTTACCCAGACATCTGACCACTTGGACACACATTTGATAATAACTTGAGCCAATACAAGTCTGTTTGTCTGGGGGATATTATTGTCTGCCCCCCTCCTCTCCCTCTCTCTCTCTCTCCTCCTCTCTTCTTTCCAACTCTGCACTTCTTTTTCTTCTGGTGGAGGTGCAGGGCTTGGTATCTCCATGGAAACAGGCTCCGGGATCAGTGGGCGGAGGAGGGACTGTCGCTCATGTCTAAGGTATCTGCACAGAGGCTCAGGGCTGCGCTGACGTTTTGGAGACAGTGGAAGTGAATGAGCATGACCTCTGTCTGTGTTTAAAGTGATATCAGCGCACACACGTGTTTATGGGCATGTTTGGCCCAGTTCTGTCCACCTCTGTTCCTTTTATCATCTTTAGCCTTGTTTTTTTTATATCTTTGCCCTTTACTCGACACCTTTTCTCTGCACCTTGTTTCAACTGTGCTCCACTGTAGCAGCAGTTTGTTATAGTGCTTACAAACTACAATTAAAATTCATACTTTTCCCTAATTTCTTGAGTTGATCAAGATGTATAGCGTTTGCTCCAATTTTAGAGGATTTTTTTAGACTAAACAATCACAGTAAAAGTGTGTTTTTATGTTTTAGTTTTAGTCAGTATCTATCTATACAAAACAAAAATCAGATTCTGATTTTTTTAATCTAATGTAATAATAATATAAGGTGTGTATAGGCTATTAACATCTGTTAAAGTAGAATAGTCCAAATAAAGTATTGCATATTTAAAATTGACATGACAAATCTAAATGTTTGAAACGTGACTTTTATTGTATTCTCTAAAATATTTGTGTGATTGAAATACATTTACCACTAGAGCATAAGTTTGAGTAGAACTTTACAATAGGTTTAGTTCACCACGTACAAACAGAGCATTCTAGTTGCATCAGACCCTGGTGCCTCACATATACAAATACTTTTAAATGTACCCTTTTGTTCATCTGTAGCTTAAAATACACTTGAAATAAATATATCTTAAAATCATTTGTCAGAATTGCTCCTATTATTTCAAAAAGACTAAATGACTCTTGACCTTTGGATACCATAAAATATAAACACAAACACAAACATGATTTTTTTTTTTCCACTTTAGATCCTCCTCAAGCTCATTTTACTCACATTTTTCACTGTTCTTTTGTATTTTTATTTATTTTGTTTACTATTTCACACAATTCTATCACACTGACAATTTACGTTTATTTTTCTTCACCATAAAATGCAATATTGCTCTCACTGAATTAACTTGATAAATAGTTCAGTGACCTTTTGTTCAAATTTTTTTTGCTGGTACTTACATGATTTGTATCTGTTGTTTGTAAAATGCAGAGGTGGGCAGTCATTAAAAAAAAAAAAAAAACAGACACCCAAAAAACATTGCACAGTAGAGAATACGGCAAGTCAATGTCTCTTTTTAAATTTGATTTTGAGGTTTGTGAGAAAATGACTAAAAATACAAAAAGGCAAATCAAAGTCAGCAGTGTGAAGTGTTAAATCCGGTGTTTGCACTTGCATCATGTCTCAGACTTAAGTCTGTTTGACCTTAATCTTTTCTTAACCTCAGTATAAAATACTAACCTTAGCACTGGTGCTTCTGTAATGTACATGAAAACATAAACAACACTCCACAGTGTAAAAGTGAAGAACATGGTCTAAACACAATTTAACTCACTTGATGCAAATGCTTTGAGCTGACTTTCTGTGTTGTTTCTAATTTAATCTAATAATAAAAACTAAAAACTACCGGTTTTGTTTTATTACATTATTCAAATCATAAACATGTGTTTTCATGTGGTGTCAGTAGGCTGAAAAGAAATAACAACTCAAACTAAACTTCCTGCTTCTTCTTTTTTATATATATAATAAATGGCAGGTGATGAAGAAAAAAGTTAATAAATTTGTCTTGTCAGGGGAAGATAATGTCTTATTTAATAACAAAGCATTATGCATCTTATTAGTACTTTACTTAAAGCACGTCAGTTTGGCCTTCAACCACAAGAGTTCATCCGTAGTTCTATAGGCACGTCTAGTGTCAGCTGATGAACTCTATATGAGTTTAGTGGTCGGAGGGCTAAATCATGTGCTAAATGAGGCCACTGCAGGTTAGGGCTGCTAATACCTCTCTTTTCATCTCTAAATTGGACTCTGGGGCCTTGGAGAGCAGCTCGCACTTTTCTCTCTGATCCACCGGGGGCGCTGTGTCTCGTTCAACACCGGGACACTTGAGCCGGACGGGATGCATTTAAAGTTGCTCAAGTAAAATGTATCTGAAGCCACATGGCGCGCGAGCCGAGCTTGTGGTTTTCTTTCACCGTTTCTCCGCGGGCCTGTCACTCACTCACTCACGGCCCGTGTAATGTTTCTCCTCCAAACAGCGGCAGTTGGTGCGAAGTACACTTGTCAGAGGATGGGGGCGAGAGAGGCGCGCGCTGAGGGGCTAGCGGAGTGAGTGAATGTGAAAGTGTGTGAGGGAGGAGAGAGAGCTCCGGGAGGAGGAGAGGAAGACTCTTAGCTACAGAGTGAGAGAGAGAGAGCGAGGGGAGGAGAGCTCCGTCGCTCCCCGTGCACTTGGCAGTCTAGTTGCGGGCTGCTGTGCTGTTGCTGTCGTGGCGGGGAACTTCACCACACTGGAGCCCGGAGTCCCACTCTCTCACCTGCGCAGTTCGGAGCTGCCATGGGTCTCTCGCCTGGATTTACAGTCCTAATTCTTTTACCGGCCTTTATGCTGCACACCAGCGGCCTTTACATCGCCAGTAGCGTTGGTAAGAAACGTGCTCACTGTTTACCTTCCTCTCCTTATCTCAGTCCCAATCTGTGAGTGTCTATTCTCTGTTGCATGGAAAAACACTGTCAGGCTTTTGTGCAGCTCAACTTCTATGTGTTCTCTATGTGTTCTTACTCTGGTGGTGTTGAGGAGACTTTTCCGAGTGTTTTGGGGTGTAAAAGACACGAGGCGCGCCGCTTGTTCCTGTCAGATTTTGCGGGGAAGTAGGCTGACATTATCTGTCGCAGATATCGATCCGTCACAGGACGCTGGAGTCGGATGTCAGCATATTGATCACACTATTATCCAATCACTCCAGCGACACAGAGAGCAAGACAAAAAGAAGCATTTGTTTATTGCAAAACTTCAGCGCTAATAAAGGGGACAAAAATCATGTGCACGGTCCAAGGGCACCTGGACACCGCTGGGCTCTGGTGACTCTGTGAAGTGGCTTTGCAGTGTGTGGGTGCAAGGTGCACATCGCAAGTCGCCTCCAAATGATGCTTGTGTTGTCAGTGTGACACGTGAACCTTACCCATGCCTTAGACATGCACTTGTGTGCAGGCTTTGTACACTCGTTAAAGAGACACAAATAACTCATCTGGTTTAATCATTTTAAGTTTCCCAGGGAGTTTTAACGTTGTGAGCCATGATCTCAGGGAATAGTCTCTCTTGAGGTAACGGTGAGAAAACTGTCTGAGAAAGACGCAATTAGCGCCTTGATCCTGTGCTGGCTTTCCTGTTGACGGAGGAAGGGCACAGAAGGTGTCAGGAGCGCACTGCTGAGGCTGCCGTTTGCAAACGCGCACTGCACCGCTCCAGCGAGCACCGGGGTCGCCTCTGGGTTTCTGGGTGGGGCTGAGTGTGCATCAGTGTGTGTGTGTATGTGAGTGTCTGCATATGCAAAGGTTAGAGTTTAATTAGCCTTTTTCTTATGGAGGGACACAATTCAACACAGTGTTGGCATGTGCAATCCACTAGTCAGACCCCCCACTTCCATTGTTTATTTTATATTGTGTTTTATATTATTAAATTTATATTAAGCGACAGTGTCGGATACTTTATGCCCAGGCCAACATCTTGGTCAGAAAATTCCACATGTGCTCAGACAGAGTAAAATTAACCTGTTCAGAACATACTGCACACCTCTGTATACAGCTCCACTGTGGTGCAAGTATAAAAAGTCC
The DNA here is from genome assembly GCA_038363315.1 of Mugilogobius chulae. Classification (NCBI taxonomy): domain Eukaryota; kingdom Metazoa; phylum Chordata; class Actinopteri; order Gobiiformes; family Gobiidae; genus Mugilogobius; species Mugilogobius chulae. Next base: position 34,224,386 of record CM076400.1, read on the forward strand.
ACACTCCAGAAGCTCAAAGTAGCTTATAATGATGCATTCAGAATGCTGTTGAAAAAGCCCAGGTCCAGTAGTGCGAGTCTCCTCTTCTGCCAGGCTGGAGTCAATAGTTTTCAGGCTCTTATGAGAAAACTAATGTACAAGTTCATAGGTCGCCTAAATGACTCTGAGAACTCTGTGGTGGCAGTGCTGGTGAACCCAGTGTGTAGTGCTGTGCGATACCAGTCGTCAATGTGGACGCATTGGTACAGCTGTCTTTTATAATTTTTGTTGTTTTTTTATTGTTGTTGTTTGTTATGTCACGTGCGTTCTTTTATGGACCTTGAGTCTGGAATAAATAAATGATGATGATGATATATTGTTCTGTGTGGTTTCTGTTACTTCTTCTTGTCTAACTGTTCTTTTGTCATCTATGTGCCATGTCTCTCCTTTCCCCCTCACCTGCCTCTGTTCCACCTGTGCTGTTCCCAGACTCCCTGCAGCACGTCCTGGGGGAGTATGGACTGGTGAGGCCTGTGAGTGTGGATGCAGAAGGCCGCTTCCTGTCACATGCAGTGTCAGCTGAGCACCTGGCAGGAGGGCAGCCCCGTAGGCGCTTGAGGAGGGAGGTACAAGAAGGCAATGATGAGTGGGAAGGACCAAACTCAGAGGAAGACCAGGAGTCCGCCGCACACCGGGAAAAGCTTTACTACAATGTCACCGTCTTCGGCCGGGAGTTCCACCTGCGCTTGCGCCACAACGCCAGGCTGGTGGCCCCCGGAGCCAAGATGGAGTGGCATGATGACAGCGACAGCATTCGGCACACTGAGGCTCTGCACGATGAGTGCTTGTACGTCGGGGACGTCACAGACACGCCCGGCGCCACTGTGGCCATCAGCAACTGTGATGGACTGGTGAGTGAACCTCTGACAATAAGAGCTGATACTACACTACACTCAGTACTCATGTTTTTGGTGTATGGCAGCATAATCTGTTGACTGATTGGCAAATGACAGATAACTGGATGCAAGCAAAGGCTGCAAAGATACATATTGCTTATGTTTGTATAAAATTGCATTGACAAATTAGGCATGTAGGGCTGCTTGTGAATTGATAAACAGAAGCCTAAACATGTGTGCTCTTTGACCTTGTGGTTGTCGTGGTGCTTAAAGAATCAGATTTGTGTTTTACGCATCTGTTCTGCATTCTGACTTGTGCACCGAGGCCTCTTGAGGCTTATTGTCTGTGAGAACCTCAGACATTGTCCTTGTCCTCAAAGTTTCAGTCAAAGCTTATAAGAGGAACATGCCTAGTCAATGTAGTTTGTCTTGTTGCTACAAATACTGTGTATGTCTTAACAAAGCAAATTGTGATTTGATTGCTTCTGTTAAATATGGTTGGATGAGTGCACAACAGTTGCAGCTTGACTTGTAAATGCTTTTAATAGAGCCAACATAATGAATAGAGCAAAGCAAAGGAAATAGCAAACAGTTGGTGAATGGCTGTCGAGAATAGAGAGAAGTGAGACTGTGTGAAGGATCTTGACGAGAACTGCAGAGCGAAGAACATGCTAATACTGAGATGGAGTCAGAAGACGACAGTAAATATCATTCAAACTAACATGCAGACTTACTCAAGGGAAAAGGTGTTCCTCTATTAGAGAATGTGTTCATTAGTCAGCCAGATTGGCCCACCGCTGGAGCTGAGTAGCAGCAACTGGATCCGTTTAGGGTTGAGGACACTGGGGACTGAGAGCAGCTGAGAGAGCAGGCAGGGAGCCAGCACAGTACCGGCCTGACATGCCCACTTAGGCTGACACCAGCCAGAGGCGCCTGGCTCCTGCTCAGTGGCCTGAAGACAATGGTCATCTCCACTGAAGGATCATCCTGAGCTGGGACTGACTGACCAGTTTCATTGTTAAGGATGCCATCGTCATACGTACATGCAAGTACATGAGTGAAAAAGGGTACAATAATGTATGTTCTTACTGTAATCAAGCATGCTAAAAGACTACAAGGTTGACTGAATCCAAATGTATACTCTTCAAATTCAGTGTCTTAATACATCTTTAATGCTTAGCTAGTAATTGCATTGATTTGTTAAATCAGTTTTTGTAGCTGCAAACCTGAACTTGATATGAATAATTGATATACATTTAATATAATGCGGTAAAGTACTTTATAGATCTGTTGTGTTTTAGTGAACTACACCTGCGATCTCATTTTAACCAACCTGCATTATGGATACAGCTAAAGGCTTCACCACTATTTAGCGAACTTTATAAAATACAAACTGTCAAAACTATGGGCGGTCTCAGTGCACCTTTCATGGGCTGGACAGAAAATCTCGAGAACCAGATATCTCGAACACCCTGACATCATTCAAAACACACACAGTAATGCTTCATTTTCGAGACATATCAAACCTGGGACTACACACAAGATCTCATATAGCTGCATATAGGCAATGTCATAACATGTTTTTGTAAAAAGTATGGAGGTGTGGTGAAAAGGGCACTGGGAGTATATGTAGGGAAGAACAAATGACCATTATAAATAGTGGGAAGGAGAGTGCACAGGAAACAGGGAAATCTTTTGGTGTGGATAAATGACCTTTGCAGGGAATTGGATTTGTGTAAAAGACGCTGGGATCAGCTGGTTAGCTCTGTGGCAGCTGGAGAGAATCAAGGCCCAGCACAGACAAGAGAAGTTGTATAAACCAATGCTTTTCAAACTTTCACCGATAGTAAACAGATACAGTATTGATTGAATTAGGTTGTCTTATGTTTGCGTTTTTTTTTTTTCTTGGCATGTATTTGGCATCGACCTGTCCAGTGGCTATTAGTATAGAATAATCAAACTACTAAATGACAAGATATGAACTTTGTGTACAGTAGTCCAAGGATGCCTCCAGAAGAACATGCTATAAATGTCCAAAGTTGTCAGGTCAAACCTATAAAGCTGTCGGGAGGATGTGGAGGCAGGGGCGGTGTTTGTGGTCATGTAGGTGCGAGGTCAGGTGCATTTGGGTTTGTTTTTGGGAGAGCAGGAATGCGCCAAGTCAGCAGCGGACTTGCATTTCCTCTCATTCTGCACACTCACTAGAAGGCAAAAGCAATGCACAAATAGAGCTACATTCACGTGGTAAACGGGACTTTGAGTTCGGGCTGTGCAATAAATCGAATTTCAATTATGATTTTTGCTGTAATCGATTGCAAAAATTGTGTCATTGAGCAATCGTGATGATTAACGGTAACTCATAAGTGTGTTCATAATGCAGTGTATTTCTTTGAGTTGGTCTCACACAGTTTCTTTACATTTGTAGAATACATTTATAACAGTTAGTCTGCATTTGCATTTAAAGTACGTAAGACAGGTTAAACTAACATTGGGAACATGCTTATATTTAAGATTTCACTATACATTGCTTTTTTCATCTGATTCGTCTGTTTTGATGAGGCTTATAATTGTCTTTATACAGTAAAATGTAGCGGTGATTCCACAACTGTTACCTAGCAATCATACTGTAAATATGAACCAAATTCACATTGGCCAAAATCCGCATACATGACACAGGCGTTATGATTTGACAAATGATAATATCTTTAAGGTTGTTTAAACTGAAGGAAACTGTCAGCTGTGTGTAGATTGATTTTGCATTTGGCGCTTTTTGACGACATATGTGTTGTTTTAGAACTCAAATTCCTTCCTGTAATTTTAGCCTTGTAAATGTCTTTATAATTTGCCACTTAACAGCTATAAAACTATGGTATATATTAACCACAAAGACTGTCACACCAATGAAGTGCAATAAAGTGTCATTTGGACTTTAAGAGGTGCTAATGCTCTGCGCTGTCTCTGAGCAAATAATCGTTTGAATTATGAAGTATTTTGTGAATTAAATAACCTTGGTTAATATTGTCAGTATAATGGAGCAGCCCTACTTTGAAAAAAAAAACTAAATCATAAATGCAAAGAAAAAAGAACAATGACAAAAGTCTGAAATCTTCCACAGCTGCTTAGAAAGAACAAATGATGGACACTAAAATAGAAATGAAGGTTTGATAGTGGGCTGTAAAACCTGTTGTTGAAAACTAGGAGATAATTTACTTTAATGATATGCACGTAAAGTTTTAATGTTTTGGTTTTGTAGAAGTGAATTTATTGATTAAAGCATAATGTTTAAATAACCACTACAAGAAGAGTAATGTTGATTAATCATCATAATTAAAGTAATTGCCGCACTTTGCCGTAGCTAGTAGCTCAGTCTCACACACACAGTCAGTGTTCAGTGAGAGAATTCCAGTTTTCTAATTTAGCGCAGCACCTAAAATAATCAGTTTTGACAAATGGCAGGTGGCTTCGGGTTACCGTGGGAACAGCGGGTCACATGGGTCTCAGGACACAGAAGCGAAGAGGGTGGAGTTTAACATGTGAGAGAAGTTTTGGGTCGTCTTCAGGTTTAGAGCAGAAACAGCTGCACACACACCTGGATCAGACTCAGCATCGTAATGTAAACAGGTGACTGACATGAAGTCACACTTTTTAAGCATGCCCACGATCAATAACTTTGATTTTAGAGACAAAAAATGACTGTGGACATAGATAATATTATAGATATGCTCCAGAAATAGATATAGACATAGATATAGTTATTGTTTGTCATGAATTGTCTTTTGAAACTTTGTCCATATAAAATGTAAAATAATTCTTCTTTTGTATCACTTCACATAAAAGTATTTATTTAACTTTAGAGTAGGGATGGAGGTCACAATTTTGTTTATTACAACACATTTTTTATGGTGCTTTAATGAGCTTATGTACACTGTATTGAGATTGGTTAAATGCTTCTGTACCTCACCTCGAGCACTGCTGAGGCAAAAGGTGTTGTGAGCGTTAAAACATGTCTTAGGTTGGCACAGAGCTGCATTCTGGGAAATCAAGTCACATTTAAATCACTTTGTTTATTTGGTGTGTACACAGAAAGCCAGCACATATAAACATGCATCCATCAAATCACATTGGTTAAATATAATAAATAGAACTAAAAGAATGGTATGCCTATTTTTACTGAAATATTTAACAAATGAATGGTAGAATAGAAATGTTATTGGACTTTTATCACTATAATGTCAGACCTACTTTAGCTTCAGAACAACTTTGAGTGAACACTTAGTAATTAAAACTCAAATTTTAAAGTGAATTATTTCAGAACATGCTAAAAGTATTATATCAAGGTCGTAGTAGATAAGTCTTAAAGTTTTGTTACTACACATTCAAATCAAACCATAAACGCATTGCTATTGAACTTTTAGTTCAAAAAGACTACAGCATTAAAAACTATAATGTCACAATCCGGCTATTGGAAACATGTGCAATTGCCCCAAAAAAAACAATCTTAGGATAAAATGCTCCACCTAGAACACCTAGGAAAAAAAGCTAATTGTTAATTAACTTTTTTGTTTCATTTTTGTACAACACAATATATTTGCAATTAAATTTTTGCTCACAATATTATCATCATATTGCTCACTTCTAGCTTCTGTTCTTCATTGTTTGTTTATTGACCAGTTTGGTAATTACTTAAAGTCTGAATTTAGTTTGAATAACTGTTTTAAAAAGTGTTAAAAGATATAACATTTTACGTGAGGATCTCTGCATATGTGTTATCCTAATAATCACAACATTTTAAGAATATTGTGGCTAATCTCTCAGCTCCATTCACAGAGTCCAATGCAATTCAGTCTAAGTTTTCAGACCCATCCTTCCCTCGCTGCATGCTACAAAGCCACACAGGTCCCTGCTTCTGTCTGCACCTCTGGGTCTTTCTCTCATTGTCTGTCTCATGTTTTGTGGCCAGCAGCGGCAGCAGGAAGCAGCACCGCTCACCTAATGAGGGTATTAAAAGAGTCAAGAAAATGACAGAGAGAGAGGAAGAACGTGGCAGACAGCTTTTGGCTCCCAACACCCACAGACTCGGAGACAGCAGAGACATGCTTCTTTAGCGAGAGCCTTTGTCTGTTTTTAGCTTCAGCTCTGCTCCCAGCGCTGATCACAAACTGGTGTTGAGGGTATTGCCCGCTGTCAGTGTTAAAATGTGAGATCCAGATGAAAAGGCAGGATTGAAGATATTTTACACATGTGGGTGTATTAAAAGCACACTGTTTACTCCTGAGATAATAAGGCGGTGTAAGTGCATTGTTGTATGTGTTTTGTGTGTCTCTCTGAGCTGGTGTGTTCATGTGTGTTATTAGTGCGCTGTGGGGAGGCAGCAGTCTTATTTTAGCACCTACAGTCAGGAGAGATGCTGAAGCTGTGACAGGTTTCTCTGGTTTGAAGGTGGCACATTGTTTATTTAATGAGACTGACCCTTTAGGTTTATTGGGAAATGATTTGACAGAGCTATCATGTGCACACAGAGATAAACATGTGGTTTATGAAGTTTGGAAATACGTTTCAGCGCAGTGTTTTAGAGATGAAACCTTTTACATGAGTTTTCTTAGAGTTAGATATTGGCCAAAAAACGATTAATATTTATGTGTATCTTACAGGTTTAGACATATTACCTACATTAGTTTAAATAATTGATTATACAAGCTTTTGAATATATTTTTGTGTATCACCAAATCAACAATTTGTTTTATAAATTGCATCTTCTGAGAAGCATAGGAAATAGGAACATGGGCCACAGTTTGGGAACTTGTTTAGCTCCTAGTCTGGTTCAACTCTGGCAACCTAAAACATTCACATAAAAAGAAATGTGTTTCATTTTGAAAAACACAAAAAAATGGTTTAGATTAGGGCTGGGTCATTAATCGAAAAATGAGAGATTGAAATCAAATTGAATCGTCAATTATTTGGTGGTGGGTTTTGAATCAAAAGATCGAAAACCATTCTTTAGTCAGTAAAAAAAAAAGAAAAAGCCCAACTTTAAGGCAAAATATTTTTATATAGTTTCAAAAATATTTAATAAATGGGACATAATGAAAGTTTTTGTTTTGTTTATGTTCATGAATGGCATTTTTCATTTGTTTTTGAAAAGGTTAAACAAAATCAAAAATCAAGATCGATCAATATGAGGAGAATTGTGATTATATTTTTTCCCAGATCACCCAGCCCTAGATTAGATTTAGCATTTTGTGCAACATATTTTAGGTTCCTGGCTTACAGTGCCTAAAAAGAGTACAGAAGAGAGAGAAAGAGAGAAAAACACAATCTTCTCTTCCTAGCCTCAATTAATTAAATCTTCCAAATCACATTTCGCATTTTAAATTATAGATGCAAGTTGCATTATTGCAAGTAAGATGGACTGAGAAGTTCCTCGACTAAATAGAAAATAAATGACTTAGTTCTTGCTACAATTATGTGTTAAAAGAGTGTAATTAGTTAAGTTACTCTTATCTACTTGATCCCAGTGATAATATGTGCTCCTCTACTATGCACACTTGTGTCTTAAGTGTGCTTTTAAACTTTGTTGAACCTATAATTTCAACAACTATAGTGCAAGTACTTACAGTTGTTCAAAGCCTATCCACTTGTATTTGATGCATGCTTGTATTGTGAGTCATTGCGGTGGTTAATGATGCGGACAGTGTTGACACAAGGCCGCAGTAATAACCACAAACTGAGTAAACTCTACGACATACTTCCCCTGCATCTCCTCAGTCTTTACCTCTCTATTAAGAACTGAACAAAGGAGGCAGAAGTGGACCCAGCCATCCATCCGGAGCGGCTGCAGTTAAGCCCGGTCAGGCGTGGCGCTCCCTGGACTCGCGGCGTGTTATTCCACCGCGGGTCACACGATAAGCAGCTCTCCACTGTAATCAGCTCAAATTGAAACGATGACATCAATTACAGCACGACGCACAGCTGTTATTGACCCTGGCCTTTCTCCATGTAGAGGCTTTGTGTGTGAAAATAAGGGGATGAGAAGGCGGAGCGGTTGGGAACTACAGGGCCAAAGGGAGGGCCAGGTGTGTGGATGAGAGCGCTCAGGCATGAATGGAGAGACAGGAGAGAGAGAGAGCGTGTAGAGCTGGGTATCTGATTGCAGGTTCCACCCTGCAGTGTAGCTCCACTCAAACACACAATTACTCAATCTAAGCTATTATCAGACAGAGAGAGCGCAGGAGAGTCAGCCAGATCGAGAGCGGGCCCATTCGAAGGAGCGCAGTGGAGAAAAGGAGTGCTTTTACCAGAGCTGTGATTATGGGCGCTCACTCAGTGCACTTAACCAGCCCCCTCTCTGCTGCCTCTGTCATTCACCAGCACCGGCACAGCTGATTGTTTTGAGTGGTGGAAATAACAGGATTCACCCGAGAAAATAGCCCAGTGGAACCCCCGTGATTACAGGGAACACCTCACTGACGTCACAGATACTATGCTCTATTAAGCAGATCTCCCTCAATATGTTCACAATATCAATGCGCTAACAGGTATTTTGGATCAGTGACAAGACAAACAGTGAGTGTGTTTACAAGATCAGGGAAATCAGACTAGGCTAAAAAACTTCAAACCAGATGAACCAGTTTTGCTCTTGTTTACATGCATGAAAGTAAACCGATTAGTGACCCTGGAGAGACATGTCCTGCTGTGTCAAGTCTACTTCTGCATGATTCAGCTGTGTTGATTTACTTGTTAAGACAGATTATTATATAATTGTAATATTGCCTGTAATAAATGTACACACTGGTCTTTCTGGGATATGTAGGGCAGCTTTTAAACATTTAGAGCAACATTAAACATGTAGTTTAACATCCGGCTATGTGCCACTTTGTGCAGGCCGTTTTACTGTTCTTAACTTTTGAAACTTTATTACTGGGATGTTGTGAGCATACTTACATTTTAGCTGTAAATAGAGGTGTGCAATATATCGAATTTTAGATAATATTGTGATTGTTGTCTTGAAGATATGCAAAAGCAAAATATCGAGTATATAGTTTGTAGCAAAAAAGCAACAAAAATGGCTGATAAAAAAAAGAAGAAAATTACTTTCTTCACTGTAGAAATTAAGATGGTGATATTTTAGTCAATTGATCAATCTCATTTGTATTCGGAATTTTGTACATGAAAATCTCATTTAGCTGTTTTTACTTTTTGTTTGGGTCAGATATTTGGTCAGATCCTTGAGACACTGAAACTAGTTTTTCTTTTAGTCGTCTGAATATCGTAATTGAGATATGTTAAAAGATTATCGAGATATCATTTTTTGTCAGTATCACCCAGCTCTAGCTGTAAAGCGATTGTCTGTTTACATGACCTATGAAATTGGACTACAACTGATTGAGACCACGTGTGCCAATTGGATTTCTGAAAAAAACGTCTCCTCAATCGATGTGTCTGGGTTTACATGCACTTTCCTTAACTGGTTTAAAGTGAACTAAGATAGTTTACCTGGTTTTCCTGGCCTGCATGTAACTGCTCTGATTGGTTTTGACATGCCTGAAAAAATCTAATACCTGCTACTTCATATTTGCATATTCAGTTTTACAATAATACCCTGCAGGATCACCTTAAAGCTGGAATACCCTTTTGTTGTGAATGAATACAATGTGTTTTCTCCATCAAAAAGTTAGTTATGAACGCATAACTTTGTCAGAAAATCAGACCACTCTTTAATGTTTGAGTTAAATAATAAGCAGTCATCTGATTGGCTGTGCTTGGGTAGTCCACTCCAGTTTCACTTTGCAGTTTGAAAAAAAGACATTCTAACGCCATACTTACCGCAGACATTGATGACATGAAGAAATTAGCCATGTGTCTATGAATTTGTGAGAGCAAGAAAGAAGTTTTTTTTTTTTCAGATTTATAAACCAACAATCTTTTTTGCTGTGTGAAAATCAGGTACCCCATGCAGCTTTAATGCTTCACAACAGCAAATGAAATTGTCCTCTTCAGTTCTTCCTTCAATATGGCTGAGGCACCTGTCAGGGCTGGTGAGTGAGACAATGCAGTGCCCACGCAGACTCTTAGATCTTTTGTTAGCATCATGGTCAGACTCGGAGATGGAGGATTAGTGTTTTTGTGCATGTTTTGGATTGTTGGAGAAAGAGAAAACCTGTGTTCATGCTCAAACCACAGACCTTCTAGCTTTGAGACAGGATTGCACTTGCTCACTTTGCAACACTATATTCAAATAGGCCAGAAATCAATAAGAGTAAAGTAATTGCTGTAATAGTGTGGTAATTGTGTAGTTGTATCGTTAAAGTGCAGTTGTAGCGCTATAGATCATGTTCTTGTTCTACAGAGTAAATGAAACAAATATAAAATACTAATTAGACAAATAGATTTTATTCTTGGCCTGTGCGCCCTCCTGTCTGTCACTTCTGAGTCGACCGGCCCTTCAGGACCGGGGCTGAGGGGATCAATGGAGCTGCTTCAGCACTTCTCCTGCTAACTGGCCTCTATGGGACATCTTGGATGCGGGACAAGACATTTACTCTAGCCTTATACCATGTTTCCCTCAACAGCCTGTCCTGTTTTGTTCCTTCTACAAGACCTTGGTTTTATTAAGATGGTATTTACACAACAATATCTAAAAAACACTGTTATTTTCTTGTCTCTAGAGTGCAGTGGTTTAAATATACTGGTAGGTTTTCATGCCAAATGCCCTTGCAGACCCAGTTATCTGCTTTTATCCAAGCATTTGTTTCATAAATTCAGGACAAATAGGTTCAATTTCAAAGCGGAAAGGTTATGTTTTTTTTGTCTCTTTTCCTAATAATAGATTTTGGAAGTAGCTTTGAACAGAAAACAGACAGGCGTTAAGTCCTGGTCTGATGTAATTAGTCCTATTTGTTCCCTCCTTGTGTTTGGATTGTAGTGTTTACACCTTCTTTAATGGGATGGAGCTGGTCCCTCTATGTGCACTGCTCTCCCTGTGCAGGCAGCAGGAGAGCTTAAGCGGCAAGAATCACACCTCACAACAGAAATTCACACTTCCTCATCTTACTAAGACGGCCTGTTTTTGTTTTGTCGAAGAGAAAAGCAGAAAATAATCACTTTTCCTGTTACAGTGTTTTATATTTGGGGTTTTTGCCAGTGCACAAACGCGGTGGGAATTGTTAGTGTACCAGCATATGTAATATATTATATAATAATATATTGTATTCTAATAACTTGCTGTGTGTGGGCTGGAGTGAAGCAGCAGAGACAAAGAAACACATCTAGTGCTTTGATCACTGTGACTGATCATCTGCCAGAGTGTACAAGAGGAGCTTTGGATACTGACTGCAATTATATAATGCTGTTCGCCAAGATATAATGGAGACTTTCACATGACCTTGTCCGCACACGGCACTTTGTCAGATTGAAGAGGTGTGAGCAGAACAGTTTGTAAACTCTAAGTCAGGGACAGAAGCGGCTGCATCTTCGTCTTTTCTGCTCCTCTTGCCCTTGAACAGTAGCAAGGTACAATTATGAAGCGACTGTGACCTTTGACCCCACCAGTAAGAAGTACAGAATCAATAAATGTAACCCATCTTCATAGGAAGCTCGACAGGAAAGCATGGAGTCCATTAATGTGCATATGACAGATTAAACTACATTTCTCAGTAAAATATAGCGGACATGATTATATTTAATATTTTGTAAGTGTAATTGTCTTTTGTCCAGTAAAATGACATATATAGAGGTAATCCCACAACTGTTACCTAGCAACCACATTGTAAATATGGGCCAAAATCCACATAAATGACAGACTCCCAGTTGAGTGTAAATTGTCTTTGCATTTTGTCACTTTTTGATGACATAAGGAGATTCAGTTATAAAACTCAAATTACTTCCTGTTGTTTCAACTTTACTTTGTCATTTTTTACATTATTTGCAACTTAGCTATTACAAATAAATATTTACTACAAGGACTAGCACACTAAAGTAAATCAAAATTAGAAAAATGTGATAATCGATCATAAGGACTGATGACAACTGCAAATATTATCACTTTGAACATGCGTCTTTATGAGTAATAATAGTTTGACAAATCCTGGTGGTATTGTTGTGAAGCAAAACCATTTCCTGTTAACCCTCCTTGCTTGTTCCTGAAACAAGTCTGAGCTAGGACTAAAACAAGTTAATAGATGAATTGCAACTAATTAATTATTTAACAATTGTCAATTCATTTACTAATAAAATAATTATTATGTGAACTGTACACAGAAAACATGGCATGTACTGAGAGAGTAGATTTGATTATTTCATCTCAAATCAAAGTCATGTCAACTTTTCATACAAAATTCATACAAAAAACTAATTTAGAGAGAGTGATTGGTGCAAATCAATCTTTGTTACAGCAGTCAACAATAATTGTGCGTTTATAAACAAATTAGTGTTTTTTCTACTCGTATCAGTCTATTTCTGTCATGCAAATCAAACAAGCTGGTTCTGTCTTTTTATAGATCCATATATTGACTATTGTTTAGTCTTTTTTGCATTCTTTCAGCTCACTCTCTGAATTCACTTTAGTTTCTCTAGTCAACACAAAGCTCCGTCAAGCCTCTCTTCTCTTCCATTTCCTTTATCCATCTTATCTCAAGTGATATCATCCACAAAGCAGCTCCATTCATTGCAGCGCTTGTACAGTAAGTGTAGCTCATGTCTTTATATTGCGAGCACAGCCTTATCTGTTCGATCACACATTACCGTATCTGCGTCCTGATCTTAAATGGCGCGCGGTGGATCCACTTGAGTCCTGTGGCACATCGACAGCAGACATGATTGACAACTTTACTCGGCGCACAAAAGAGGATGGTTTTTGTCTCCCGGGATAATCCCCGGCCCTGCTCCTGCCTGCACACACTGACACTCAGACACTAACATGCCATGGATACGCCACTCATTGTCGCCTTGTGCTATTTTGCCACACTTCATTTCTAATCCTCTTCCAGCTTCTTCCAGTGCACGCCCACCTACAGTGTGTAACCGCTGAGGGATTCTCCACACCACTCAAATCAGAAGTCAGGGGAGACTTGTGGGAATGACAATGACTTCAGTAAAAGCAGCTTAGGAAAGAAAAAACAAAACAGTATAATTTATTAGCATGCTCATTTCAGCCCAATGTCTGTTTAATTAGCACACTTTTATCCTGCTTTACGAGAATAATCAATATAGTCCAGAAAAGTTATTAGGGGTATATTGATAATACTGTATCGTGAACAGCTGAATGGATTTGAACTATCTATAAATTATTTTGAAGAAAATAAATGAGCTTTTATTGTAAATTATTTCACTTATTCACACTTTTTCTTTCGTTGTTAAGATTGATTGAAGTGATACGTGTATTTTATCATGTCCTGTACAAAAAAATGACAGGGGCATGTTGGGCTTTTTAAAACTAAAGCTCAAGCTGAGACATAACAATTTAAACACAGTCATCAAAAGACATCAAAAGAAGCTAATTCACATAATTATTGTCCAACATACAGTAAATGTCACAGTTTGTAAAGTGTGTCCATTTTCAAATTAAGTCCTAATAGAATTCTATGCTCTTATTTTAGTTAGTTATTGCTTCAGTTTCTCATCCATTTTTAGTGATCACCTTTTCCTCCTAGAAGAAAGTTATTCACACAAAGACTAGAGTTTTGAGGCTCAAATATATAATAAAAAAAAATACATTACTATGAGATTTTACAACTTAGACCTTACAGTCCCAACTTCTGCAGTTTTGCGTACTTTTAGATGATGCAAGCAATCAGTGTTAGCAAACTGCTGTTTTTAATCTTCAGAAACCATGACATAAATTTAAATCCATGATCATTTGACTGCTGGTGTCTTTCCTCCTTTAAAGCGCTGTAGTGTGTAGTGCAGAGGCCAGCGGGATGCTCCTTCTCCTTTCTGCTCCAGTTGTCGTTGATCTGCTCATCTTGGGGCACGAGGCGGGTGTGTCTGTCTGTGACTGTGATGCGTTGTGACAGGGTGCTCCTCTCTGTCCTTTTTGCCAGAGCGTGACAGCATGAAGCTCCTTCTCGGTCCTGTGCCTTCTCTTAGCTCACCACATCTCCAGGTGTGTCTTCCTCTTGTCCACTTCCTTCAGAGCTTGTGTTTTTGAAGGTTGGTGTGAGTGACCGTGCGTGTGTGTCTTGGTTTAATTTAAAATGAAACTAAATGCAGAATCCACTCATTTTCACTGTGTATATGGGGTCAGAATTCAATTATCTGTTTCTGGGCCTTTTTTGGACTTGTTTGTGCAAACTCGCTCCTCTTGCAGTTATGTGTGCAAAAATCTCGACTGTGCTGCTACAATGGTCAAACGCTGTCAGTGCATTTTCAGAACGCGCCAACGTCAGATCGAGTTGACGCCACAACTGGGTGCCTGTGTCCATCCGGCAGAGGGACTATCGATGAAAACTAGCCTTTTGGCTTATTCAGATACATTTACATTGTTAAATGTTTATTAATGTACACTGTCCCATTGAAATAAATAAACCAAGCTGCACAGGTGCGCTACAAAATCTCCTCCTACTGACACCGCTGCAATGGGTTATTTGGCTCAGATGGATAAGCAGGGGAAGCAAGGTGCAAACGCTCACACGTTTGAATGTTGTGTCAGTGTTTTTTTCTGAAATGTAAAGGAAAGGTTTCGCAAATACTCACATGAGCTCAGGTAAAGGAAAGGTTTCATACATATAGTATGTCTGCAAAGTTATTAAAAAAAAATCTTGAAGTGCAAGTAAGCAAATAGAACTTGCCAAGTTCGCCTCTGGGCCTCTCCCACTTTGCACCCCAAACCGCCTGTTTGGGGTGCAGTTGACCGCTTGTTTAGCCTCACTTTAAAGGTACACTTTGTAAAGATACATTTTATTGTTTTGTAGGGAATATTGTCCTCTGCATTTGACCCATCCTTGAAACACATTCTAATTTCAAGTAGAAAAAACATTTAAATTGGATCACAAATGTTTTTGTTTTAGTAGTTTATTGCATTATGTGACCAAAACTCACTCAAACAGCTGCTTTCAGTAAAAAACAAAACGGGTCATAATTGTAAAATTACATCTTAAATTCATCACAGATTTTGCTTTATTTTGGGAATCACTGCTCTTAGTAACTTCTCTCCTGCGTGACGCCACGGTGATGTTATTGGTTTACCTCGCAGTTTGTGTTTCAGTATGTCGTGTTTATTATGATTATGAACAGTTGAATATCTTTTGTGGCTGGAAAATTGTATTTGTCATTCAGTGTCCTGCTATGCTACATTTTTAAAATACTAAATAGATTTTATTTATATTGCAATAAACTCAAAAGCTGATAAAATATAGTTAATAATAAAGCTTTCCTATTGGGATTTTGTATAATAGACATTAAGTGTAGTCTTTGATTTGTGCTTTTTAGGGGTACATTGATTTTTGAAAGTTTCATAAGACATTTTGTGATTTAAAATGATCAAATCAATCTACCTCACATTATCACATTGTTTTTCTCCGTTTATCTGATATTTTCTTGTTGTTTTGAAACGAGAGGATGCACTTTTCCCATCGCTGGGCCTCAGGGTCATCTCAGATAGAACCATTAAAGCTGCTCATTCTCAAAAACTGAAACGCTTTACTTTAGAGCGAGGCTGCAGAAATATTGGTTTGTCTGGCCCATTTATGAAGATTTAGTTCCTATAAAAGTGTAAGTAATAAGTCAAATCCTGTGACAAATCTCCAAACCTACTTTTCTATTTCTGGGATACAAATGTTAGTGTTTCATAGTGTTGTAGTATGACTCAACGCATTTGCTTCTAAAATGGTCGTTTCTTCCAAATGTTTCGTGGGATTCATGTATTAGTCACACACACTGTAGTAGTCTTGTACTAGTGTTACAACTGCCACTTCCACACATTTACTACTAAAACAACACAAGTCAAAATAAGGTCATTTTTCCACCTCAAAATGGCCACATGTTCCTAAAACTGGCTCCATTATTGCCACAGTCCACTTCTACTTTAGTTAGAGAGTTTGTCCCTGGTCTTGTGCACTGTCTCCTCTTCTTTTGTCCTCCCTGTGTCTTTTCCTGGGGCACATGTGGAGGTCGTTGCCCCGACTGAGCCACAAGCTGTTGTTGCCTGACTCTATGTGGTGTGAGCATCACACCAGTTTATCATGTTACCGTCTCTGCATGGAAAGACCACACAGCGGCCAACAGGCTGAGGGAGGTTACTCTTTTGGACATTGAAAAATCTGATCCTCTTCATACTTTGGGTTAGTAAAGGTTTTAAGCTTGTTCTAATCATCATTGGTCTGTGCCACTGTTACACTTACACTAATATAGACTTAGGCTGGAGAATCTGGATTAAAAAATAGTCAATATGTCCCTTCATGTTGATCAATCATCATTTTGGCTTTTGGTAATGATTTGTGATCTTAAGCTATGCTGACTTCTTCTCTGCGCCATTTAATAGCACACCAATCAATCACATTTTTCTGTCAATGTCAGATTTTTGCTCCAAACCACATATTTGTACTGAGCTGTTTTTGGGCTTCTTGAATAAAAAACATTGCAAGTAAATACAGACGAGTGGGTGGGGACAGGTGGTGAGTGAAAATCTATTTTCTTTTACTTATCAGCTGCAGATTATACAGGGATACTCAAATATGCAAGAATGAGATGAGAGAACACTGACACTTTACACTCAAGCAAGAACTAGCCTTTCCTGAAAATTCAGAACACAACTGGTTAAGTAATTCACATAAGCACTATTCTGACTAATAACGTAACTCCCTGCTGCTGCTTGAATTCACTTTTTAACCCTCAAACACATTATATAACCATATGGAAGCTTTGCAAGCTGCGTGGGACTTGTTCTTTGTGGACATGAAAAGAATAAGTGTGTACCTACATCGCTCCAAGTCCATGTTGTCAAAAGTCATACTCTTTCTTTTACACAGCACTGTTTGACCCCAACAAGTAGTTTTGACAGGAAACAGAAAGAAAGACCTGCATCTACGGATGGGACGATTCACCCAAGTCACGATTCGATTCAATTTTCAATTTTGCTGTCACGATTTTCGATTTTCTTCGATTTTGTTAGTAGATGTCTAAAACTATCTTTGTTATTTAGATATCAAAAACAATATTATTTTTACATTTATGTTTGTACATTTCTTGCTTCATTTTGAGAATGTGGGCTGCAGTTGTGCTGTTATGTAAAAATCCATGACTTTCCTCATTTTTCCTATAAGTCTGGAAATTTGTCTGATGGACACTGCATGTTTGGCAGACACATTAATGGTGATTTGGCCCTAATTCTTATATTAACAGCATTAATGTTACTTTGTGACATTGTGACTGGGACAGTGTTATTTCTACTAATTAACTTCCATTTCATGTTTTACTTCTGTCAGTGCTTCTGAGAGGTTTTGACTTGTATGGGACTCATACAGTATGCGTGCCTGCAACACTTTAGCCTACTCTTTGTCGATGTAGTGGACCGTCATTGTAATAAAACTCTTCGTAGCTTTGGAAGTCCACCCATCAGCTGTCAGCGCAACACATTCACGTGCAGTCTGGTCTTGCTCAAGTTCACGCTTTGTTTCTTCATACATCGCAGGTATTACAGTGTTACTGAAGTGTTTTGGGCTCGGAGTTTTATAGCAAGGCTCAGCAGTGTTAAACATGTGCTTAAAGCCTGCACGTTCAACAGCGCGAACAAGACAAAAAGACTGCATGTCATTAGCGATAAACTTCCCAATAGATAGTTTTCTTACCGCTAGCATCATACTTGGCACTAAATCTAAAGTGTTCCCAAACGCTGGAGCGATATGACGTTAAGGTTGAATCTTGCATCTTGTCCACTCTTGCAGCGCCAGCGTCTTCCTCCTCTTCTCTCCCCACACACATCACCGCTCTCTTGCTCACGCGCTCACTCGTTCCCCTTGTAAACAAAACGCCGCTGCGGCTACACGTGCATTTTGGCTCATGCGCAAAATCGACTGAACTATGCAACAATCGGATCGAAGGGCCAGGATTGAACGATTCGACTCTTTTTGCAGAATCGTTCCATCCCTACCAGCATCACAACAAAACAGAGAATATTTGCTATATGGGGTATATTCTTTTGTATATTCCAAATACATGGGATGTAATCAGTGAAGCTCCTGGAGAGTCTCATTTCCTCAGAAAGAGGGGGCGGAGAGCAGGGGCTTGTGGATAATTTGGTTAGGGAAGGAAACTATGAGAGATGGCACAAATGGAGCCAGGCTTTTTGACATACCCATTCACTGGAGAAGCTCTGTGATGTATAATGCCAATAGAAGAGGCCTGCATAAGAACACACTCACAAACAGGTTGTGATTGCACACAAATTGAAGCTTTCTCTCTCGGCAGAAGGCTGGGCTTGTGGGCTGTCAGGATTAAGGTGTCGACTTGATCAGAGGTGAAGTATTACATGAGAAAGAATAATGCGGAGGGTGTCTTGGAGCAAAAAGCCTTTTCCCTGAGAGCTTAAGTCATTTTTTGGTAAATGATAGCTTGAGTGGCTTTTACCAAGGTGCACTGACTCCAAATGCCCCTGATTTGCTGGCAGACGCTGTGATTGTGTAGACTGGGTTTGGAGGCCTCCATAATTGGGGCCAACAGAGGCGCTTGGTGTTTCCCTGTAGATGAAATCTGTGCCGCGGCTCAGACAGGTGTGAATTGCTGGCTCCAGTGTTGGCCTGGGGAGAATGAGTGCGCATGTGCGGCTGTGTGTGTCTACTACGCTACTTACACTGTTTACGCCAGCACAAACACATATTTATTTGTTTGAAAGTGGTGGGATTCCCCTGTGATTGTCAAGCCTTATAGCTTGCCTCGGCTTTTATCTGACTGCTGCTTGTGCGGACTCTCTCTCTTTCTCTCAAGAGGCTGGTCTAATCATCATATACGCAAATGTGATCTGTTATTTACACGCGCTAAAGTGAATAATGCCGGAGAAGAGAAGACACAGGGTTCTGCGTCTCGACCGAGGTGTTGAATTAACAAAATCCCAGGCATCAGATGTTGAGCCGGAGATGCTGTGTAGACGTGTCAGTGTATTAATTGGCACTCACAAATGTATGCAGTGCACCATATAGTCATGTATGTATTCACACTCACTAGCCCAGGGCCCAGTCCTCCGGCTTTACTCTGGGCGAGTGTAGAGTTTGTGTAATGGTACATACACTGTAAACAAAGTGCACAAGTAGCCTCAGCAGATTGTTTTAAATGCACTTTAACAGACATTAAAAAGTGAGGCCTGTCTTTGTCTGTCATTGTAACTCATTATTAAAAATTGAACAAATACATTCATACAGTAATACATGCTTTAGATAATGTATTTAAATGAGATTCAAATAATATCCTAAGACTTCTTTCTTTAAATCTTTTAATAAGACAGCTTTGGGTTGGGCTTGGATGACCTCAGCTGAGGCAAGAACAGTGAATACATTATAATTTATTAGCCTTTGTTTCCTTTGCTCATCTCACCAGATATATGGACTGTACGCTCAGTCCTAGACCAGTCATTTTATTGTTTATTCATCCTAAACTGTTGGAGGGACCAAAATATTTGCTGTCTTACCTGCAGAAGGCTTTCTTCTCTCTGTCTCTTACACACCTCTCCAGACAAGGAGTGAAGCTCGGAGCATGCCGGCGAATATTCTCTCTCAATTTGTGAGTGAGTGCTTGGGCTGCGTGATGCTGGCGGAGGCCCCTCTTTGTCATGGAAACACCAATTTTTTATCTCAGGTCCTTAAAGCGACGAATCCAAGCCACTCAGACGGACTAACCACCTTAGCTTAGAACAACATGCATGTAATGGGCATGTCTCTTCAAGGCTTCAGCACATTTGACTGACACGGGAGCAAAAAGACAGTTAAGGTGTTAGGTCTGACAAACTGGTAAAATGAGTGCATGGTCCAAAAAATGGAAACTCGTTGTATACGTATGTGTAAAACATCCTATGCCTGCTGACATCACAGGAAAGCTTTTTCTTTTAATAAGTGTCTTAAAGATTACTACAGACTTTTGCAGCCTTTTAGTAATTATTCAGTAAGTGAAATTGTGTTCACAAACTAATTTTAAGCCACAGCAGTGTTCACCTTTGATCTCCAGACAAAAACTCACAAGTAAATTAAGGTAGCTTAGTATAGGGCTGTGCAAATAATCGAGTTTCCATTTCAATTCCGATTATTGCTATAATCGTTTACAAAAATGGTGTAATTGAGTAATCGCGATTATTGACCATAACTTATACATCTTTTTATAAGCTCTATTTATTTTCCCTTCTTTTGGAAAATAAGTGATTTCTTCACAATTGTAGAAAACATTTACAACAGTTTTATTTCTATAAAACCTGTTTCATATTTCATTTGATCTCTTCTCTCTCATTTAAAGGGCACTAACTCTCAGCAGTCTCTCTAATCGAATAATCGTTTGAATAATCGTGATTTCAATTATGATTTAAATAATCACGATTATTAATTTCATCATAATCGAGCAGCCCTAGCTTAGTATGTGATGATAAACTAATGTTTTGAGAAGAAAGGATAAAGAGATTACATGAGAAAAAGAGTCAGATGCCCTAAAAGAGAACACAAAAGCACAGAAATCTCAAGGCAGCAAACATAAAACTTTTTTGATAGGCCTACATTGTGCCGTTTAGGGATGGATTGTTTTATATATATTTTAGAGTTGAACCATGCTCTACTGGAGGATCAGTGTAAATCTATCACAAAGATGAGTATTGGTATCACTTGCAGTCATTATCTTCTCCCTCTTGTCATTCCCAAATTCAGTTTTAGATGTTCAGACACAGTGATGAGCTAACAAGATAAAGGCCACACCTTTGTACGGCGTCCAGATCCGCGCCCCCCGTGGTTTCCCATAGCGACCGCTGGTAACCTTGGAGATGTTGGTGGAGATATGCTGCAGCCGACTGGAGGGGCGGAGCCGGGGCGTGATGTGAGAGCGCTGCACGTGGGTCTGAGTCTGACAGAGAGAGAGTTTGACACACACATGCTTGAGTGGGATGAGGGACAGAGGCTCATTCATTAGTCCAACACAATGCTCACAAACTGTTTAGATTAAGTTTCTTGTCATGAAAACAGGCACCCACAGTCCAAAGAAGAACCCCAATTAAAAACTTAATAATGGATAGAAAATAAAAGCACATTCAGGTTATCATATATTTTAGCATTTAGAGGTGAAAGTTTTGCCAAAATGATTATCACAATTTTCTCTGAGTCAGATCACAATTTAGATTTGATCATAGTTTATGTAATCCCAATATCTTCATAGTATTTTAAGTCCTCTGCCTCTGACACTTTATTGAACTAGGTTAAATACCTGTCACTCATACTGAGCAGTGCTGAGGCTGAGTTTTGTTTAAGAATACAGCTGCTCAAAACAAAACATTTATGAATAACCATATGACTACTTTGCCAAAATAGTCATTTACATATACCTGATTATTGTTTGTGCCCCTCTGCATGTGTGAGTGTCACAGGCCTCTAACTAAAGCCCAGGGGTAATCCTCAGCCTCCCTGTGTCTCCTATAGGTGTAGGGCCAGAACCAGGACAGGTCCCTCACTGTGTGATTTATGGCCACATAATTATGCTTCATCAACACTATTGTACATCCACAGTAAAGCTGGAGCCTTAAAGCTCCACCCTAGACACCACTAGCCCTGTATTAGCTAATAACTCTGGATAATAAGATAATCTATAGGCTGCAGAAATTAGCATTTGGTAATGTAAATGATGCACTCCTTTGTACCTAATGAATTAAATTGATTATTTGAGTCCATTTGAGTCTAATTCTCATGACATTACTGCTTTCTTTAATTCTGCTCTGCTCCTTTTTTCTTTCTTCCGTGCTGACGGTGCAAGGAATGGAAAGTGTGCAACACTTAACGACTGGTTTGCTGTTCTGTTCCTAAATGGAAGGAAAAAAACTGGAAATACATTATAAAACACAAGTACATTTCTTTTCATTGCTTTTTCCTGTTTCAGCTTTTACAAATTTTGTCTGAATTTTTTATTTATTTTTAGCAGTGGAAAAAACAAATCTATTTGAAAATTATAACATAGACTATAGAAAATATGTTTTGGATTATTTTTCACATTACAAAGTTGTGACATGTCTTTTATGAACTAGGCTTGTAAGATGTTGCGTGGCAATGAGAAGTGCTGATGTTATTTAGACAAGTGTGCTTAATCCCACACACTGTGCATAATCCCGGCCGTGTTATCTGAGGCGAGGGCTCGGGCCGAGAGAGGAGAGGAGCAGGAGCTTCCCTGAGAGGGTTGAGTTTGGGTTCAGCAATGTTCAGTCGTCTGTCGAGCACGCACACTATGTGTCTGAAGCTTCTCTGGCCTGGGATGCCTTCATCAGGACATTAGCAATGTGCTGCAGACAGCGCTTTTTGTGAACTCACTACTACCACAACAGAAGCAGTGTGTGTAAGACAGGACAGCGGTGTTCAAGTGTGAAGAACATGCAGCCAGGGCCTAGAAAGTGTTGGAGCTGCCTGCCATCTTGGTTTTTTGTTGCTGATGTTTAGTAAACATTCAGATGTGTCGCTGTTTGAAAGTTATTCTTACAACACCAAACCAACACCAAACACCAACATTTCAAACTGAAAACAAATACAGATACTGATTTTATTGCTCAGTGTTTTACAAAATGGTCTTTTTAAAGAACAAAGTGAGTCTCTAAATCAACTTTATATGTTGCTAAGCTTTGTCTAATGTTCTAAGTCATTATTAGTACAAACTAGAGACATTTAGTCAATAACTTCTTGCAGTGGCTAATGTAATTTTTGTTTGTTTTGACATCACACATGTTGTGTTTTTGATCAAAGTTACCTGTCACATAAACACAGAAACTGTTTGCTCTGCTCCAATATGCTTTCATACTCTGGTCAATAAAGTGACACTAAACTCCTAAAATCTATTCACAAACACATTCTAAACCAAATTGTCAAACTGTGCAGTGCTAAACAACTAAAAGTGAGAGACAAGAGTGGAGTGTGAAAGTATAACAGAACAGATATCAGCAGCATTAATCATTTCATTATTATTTTATATCAAGACAGATGACTTATTATCTAATATTTGTCTCACTCTGTGTGAGACATGTTTTATGCAAATAAAAGGGTTTCCTAGTGAAATAATTCATTTCTCACTTTTGTATTGTCTTGTTTTCATCCTCAAAATCTCTGAATGTTATTTAAAACTGCGCACAAATACATATATTTTTAATTCATATAAAATTACATTTCGCCTCCTTTTAAAGTCTGAAAATAGTTCCAAGTACCCATGGTAGCTGCTCGCGTCCCCCTGGTTGGGAACCGCTGCAAGATTTGATTATAGCAGGAAAGAGGTATAAAATTACTGACTCCTGCCACAAGGGGTCAGCTAGCTAGAACTTTATTGCTCATTATCCTGTCCTCAGGCATAAAGCACTCATAACTGAACCTCCCACATTCATCATGACAAAATATTTGACCTAATGAGAAAATGTAATCACAGCTTGCTGCAGACTAGACAGGCTTTTCCTTTTCTCTGCAGTTTTTCGACAGCGTTTGTGTGTCTGCATGTGGCACGTGTGAGGTGTTTGAAGTGGCACGTTGGACAGGCGTGGTTCTGTGTACAAATGTGAGCAAATCCACCTGAGACGGACAGAGGAGAGCAGCTCGTTAGCAAAGGCATCTTAACTATGCTAATGGTTATCTGCAGAACTACACACACACATACGCGCTTTACATTCTTCTGGACGAGTGTCTAAACAGTGATGATGATAAGCACTCACACACTGCGGTTCATGTTAGGTCATCCAAACAAAACCAGCAAGTATAAATGTTTTAGTGATGCTCAGAAATGTCGTATGGACAAGACACATTTTGATTTTATTTCTATAAACTGCTTTTGACGTTAACTGCTTTTTTAATTTGGGCTGTAATGATTAACTAGCTAATCATGACTATAATAACACAAATGTATAATAATTTTTTTTTTTTCATTTTATTTTAGTTATATAGTTATATCATCTTGTGTGACAAACAACGAAGCTCATTGGTCTTTTGTCATTTAAAACATATTTCACATTTTTTAAGCTACATTAAAAGAGATTTGTGCTTTCTTTTTATATTTTGCTCGTTGTCAGCCATGTTTGATTTAATAGATAGACTGACATCAATCTGTCAATTACGCTGTGTTGTTATGTGTGTTACAATATATGTGTCAAAAATGTCAAAAAACATGTCAGATTTCTATCCAAATCCACAGTGTAAAGTGCATTTAAATTGTCCTTTTTTTGTAATTACAGCAGACTGCATGCCAAGCGGCACATTGCTGCCTTAAGTCTTAAAAGTCTCAATGTAAAAAAAACAAGCATTCGACTAGTTTACTAAATGACAAAAAATAAACAAAGAAATATTTCTTTTTATCTGCTATTTTCTCCACAATGGCAGTTCATGTTGCAGAGTCCCACATTCATTTGGATAAATTTCATTTCTTAAAAGTTTTAGATGATCCTTGTTTGTCTCAATTAAAGTGTTACATGATTTTTTTTAAAATGATATAGCATTAGAAAAATGCATGGGTAGATTTTATAATATGGTATATTTATTAAATACAATTAAATAGAGTAACTCATGTTCATAGGGTTATGACCAGGGCTACAGTTAGCACTTATGATTATGAATTTGTTTCTGCCTTAAATAAATGCCTTAATTATTTTGTAAATAATGATTAACTTAAAGGTGGAGCAGGTGATTTTCACACTGCAAACATGATTTAGGTTTTAAATCTGACAATTTTCTCTCCTAAGTCTTTCGACTTGTGTTAATTTTTAGTTACAATTACTGATAATAAACTTCTTTATACAAACGACAAAGTGAAACTGCAGAGGACCAAACACAGCCAATCAGAGCGCAGCTTTCAGCTCCTTACTAAACTAAACCTTAACCAAAATTCTTTATTATTTATTTGTATCAATTTAGACAAGACTTAGTGGTCACATTTTTCACAAAGATCTGGATTTATTGTATACTTAATGGAAACAACAAAGTTTACTAATTGTGACTAAATGTTTGTCCACTTGTGTTTACAGGTTCTGACATTTGTATCTTGTGGCACCTTGTCCAACCCGCCATTATGAACTGATACCATTACCAATAAAAAGAGAGTTGGAGGTGCTGATATAATCTTTAAGTTGAATTAATTTAGTCTGTTATTTTGAGCAAGTATTTTGTCAATAATTACAAATTATTCATGCTACTTAATTACTAAGTGCTAGGGCTGGGCAATACAGAAAAAATGATATCTCGATAGTTTTTTGTCATATTTCGATAGCGATAGTTGGACGATATTCTGTCAGAGACAGTCCAACATAAATATGTCGTCCAATATATTGCTTGATGTTAATTATCAGACGAATAAGACATTTTGCCAAATACTCACACTGGAAAAAATGATTATGATATGATTTTTTTTTTTTAGATATTTGACCTAAAATGAGACTGTTAATGGAATAAGCAGAACTGAAAATGTGAATAAAACGACCACTAGAAAATATAAACAAAATGTGCTTTTCTATTGAAAATCTTATTGTAAGACAATAAAAACAACTCCAAATTTAGATAAACGTTTCTCAATTTAGGCCCTATTTCACTTTAAGTAAGTGCAGCATTCTCCTCTTACTTTTACATTTTTTTTATATTACATTTTTGCACATCTTGAAGCTAACATTCACAATATTATCTAAAATTCGATATATTGCCCAGCTCTACAAAGTGCTACCAAAACAACTCTTATTCAAATATGCTGATGCAGGAGATGAGCCACTGTGCCGGACATAAATGGTGGGACTCACTTAACTGCAAAACCACACATATCCCTGACCTCTGACCCCTGAGGCGCCATGACAACCAGTTAAATACTGTGCCGCTGCTGTTTCATGAATACCTTTACTGTGTGGCTTTTCTTCTGTGCAAAGCTGTCCTTTCTGTGCCCTTCAATCCACACACCCCATTCAAACACATTGTACTATTATTATATTAGTTTATCTTTTTGAATTTGAATGCAGACGGCTATCGCTAGCATTTCCAATATGTTTTCCTTGACACCTCTCGAAGCGTCTCCTTGGCGTGGATAGATTTTCAGCTGATGAATGTTCCAGCGTGGGGGTTCACAGAGATAACTTGGCCCTCCTCTCCTGTGTTGTCCTGTAGCAGAGCTGTTATGACTGCTATTCAGTGGGTGGCCTTCAACAAGGTTTTCTGGCATAAAGACGGTTTGACCTCCACCGAACCTGCGAGTTTGTATCTGTGCTCGATGGCTGAAAGACTCGGGGCAGTGAGGGTGAGGTACAAGAGGACGAATGTGATGTTTGTGTTTTCACCCACCCACAGCTGTAAGGAGCTCAATTTCTGTCTGTTACACTGTCGTATCGATCAAAGTGACAACTAACCGGCTTTAATATAGTGTTGTTATAATATAGTGTTGTTGGTTTAGAACAAACATTGTGTTTACATTTTTCGTCTTTTGAATATGGTCCTAATTACATTTATCTTGGCTTCTTTTGTAATGGACTTTTGAAAGTGTGTTCTATAGTACACATGATAGCTACATGTTTCCCCTGAATTGCTTTCAGAGTTCTATTCACTAACACTCTCAAAGTTCTATTCACTTTTCACTAGATTCCAAACAGGAAAAAAACACATTTATCTTGCCTGATAGGGATGGGACAAGATCTCGTGCCACAAGATCTCACAAGATCATCCTGTCATATTACTGTGTGCACACGTATATCTCGTGAGATTGTTCCTTATACGTAGGCTCTTATGAATGTCGTTTTGTATCTTTGAGCAGCTGTAGTAAAAAGTCTCCTCCACACACAGACTTGTAGCGGACATATTTTGACAGAAAACGGTCTAAACTCTGTCCCAGTTTTTATTTCGTAATGATAGGACCAATATTGACAGACATACTCTGTCCTAAACACTGCAGAAGTTAGCGCAAAAAATAAATAAAATATGTGCAGACATCGTGAGAACAGCGCAGTGTCTTTCACATTTAAACATAGTTTAAAATAGATCCACAAAGATATATTTTGGCCTATATCATTAATAAGTTTATAAAAAGTATGAAAGTCTCGCTCCCCGTGCATAGCTCAGGGGGCGGAGCCTGAGCTACACAAGGGGGAGCTGATCAATTTCAGTCAAATGATTTAATTCAAATCATTTAAATGATAAGAATACAAGGTGACAGACATAATGAAAGGTAAAGCTAAACTAAATGAATATTAAACTAACAATAATAAACAATATAAGTCTAATCTTGTAAGTTGCCTTGTTAAAATTCTGTATTGAAACAAATAATGCTAATTATTTCAAAATCTTGTCTCGATCTTGTAAACCCAGTCTCGTGGCTTGTCTTGTCTCATCCCATTCCTATTGCCTGATATGCTAATGTTGGCAGAAGTGCTCAAAGAGTTTTGATCTGGAAAAATTGGAGCACTGTTTTGTGAGGCTCAGAGGGGAAAGAATAGTACTTCATTAACAGAACTCCAACAGTTTTTTTTTTTCTTTTTGATGAATAAACATTGTTAGAATATGGTTTAAACAATCAAAAGTAAAATTTGCATGTGTACTTTCAATGTTATCTGCTAGTATTTGATCTTGATCATGATAATTCATATTCTCCCAGCAAAGTTTCTTGATATTATATTATTTTTGAACAGGAAAAATACAATGAGCCTGCATATTTTGCCACTAGGCCTAATACTGTATATGTTTTAAAGGTAAGCTCACCCCCTAGACTCCACCCAAAACAAATTTCAAACACAGCATAGTCATTAAAAAGCATTGGGGAAAAGGGAAAGGAGGGGCTCTGAGTAGAGAGCAGCAGTGTGATTGGATTGACAACAGGTGTCTGCAATTAGTGTCTCGATTTTCAGTGGACAATACACACTGAGGTCACATAGAGTCCAGACATGAGAGACACAGCCAGTTTGTGACTATTTTGACCTGAAACCTGCTAACTTGCTTAGTTTGCACTAAAAATGACGAAAAATGACTCAGACCAGTAGACAATGCTATTTAAACACCATGTACATAGTTTAACAGCCAAAAAATATATATTTTTGGATTTAGCTTCTCTTTAAGTACAAAATTAACAACTCTAACTTCAGATGTGTACAACTATCACATACAACAGCTTTGTTATGTGTCAGATTATTCCTCTTCCTATATTTCCATAGTATTATATCTGTAGTGGAGGCACTTGGGGAATTGATTTTGTCCCGGGCAGCTCCACATAAAAGCTGTAAAGTATAAAGTCTTTGAAATGTGAACAGTTTCAGGCTGAAAGACACTCTGCTGGTGCTCAGGTATTATCAGATGAACCTTTAAATGTGTTTTCAAGATCCTTTTCTGCAGTGAGAGGTGATTACGGCAAATTACACCTGAATGAGTTTTTAATCCAACAAAGGAGAGTGTAAATGATCTGTGATTGTAAACGATGTTATGTTTTTTTTTTATGCACACACACAGAAAACAGTGCATGAAAAGCCTCCTTGTGTTCATGCTAGTGATCACCAGAGAAAGCAGGGCATTTGAGTCAGTGCCAGGCTTTGGCTCTGGCAGGTAGCTTCCTGTCGAAGTGTCAGTCCTCTGCTGTAGCGCCCAGACCACAGGAGACATGTGATGAGTTTGAAGTGTAACAAGCTTCTTGCTCTGGATACACGCTGCAGATGGGAAACCCAAAACTTGGCACTGAGAGAAACAACGAGACATCACAAAGAGGGGCTCACAGGAAAGACTGGAGCAGGCAGAAGGACCAGGTGTCCCTCTGGGTTCTGGGATAAATAGTAAAAAAATAAATATCTTCATGAATTAAACACAACAGTAGTAGTGATGTTGAGAAAGTCATTATTTAACATAGCCTATTTAGTAATAATCTGATTATGTTTTGTCTTTGCAACTTTCAAGCCAAGTCACAGAAAAGCAAAAGATATTTTTCTTTTGTATCCAGGACTCCTACTACTTGTTCAAATCAGTGGGAAATGCAAAGCAATGCCCTGGGTTAAGGTGACCTCAGTCCAGCAGCTTCAAGAGGCCTTGACCGAGCTAATAGTCAAACAAAATCATGTCAGAACAACTTCTCAAGTACTTTAGGATTTTCAAACATCAGAAATATGAAGTTGTGGAAAAATGTTTCAGACAAAGGACCAGACAAAGAACTAGCTGTCTGAACTGTCACTTTATATCGTTGATGAGCCTGACGTCTCTTGTGTATTTAAATGCAGTGCCAGTGACTGTGGATGGCTGGAGTGAATGGCTGTAGCATGTTCTCCACAGACAGTAGAGTTGTGTCTGGCTGATGATTCACAGCTCTCTCTCTCTCTCAGGGATGTGTCCACACACAGACTGGGAAAGATCAGAGATCAGATGTACACAGACGCTCCGCTGCATTTCTATTGGCGTCTGCTGCAGAACAGGAGACATCAGGTAATTAAAAAGAAAAGTGAGTGAGAGAACAGGGAGAGGGAGGTGGCGCGGGAGAGGGAGGCCAGTGGGGAGACAGATAATGGATCTCCAGCTCATGCAGCTTTTGCCTGAAAACATAACTTGTCATTAGCAAAGCCATCAGCCAGCGTCATGTTTAAGGATTATTTTTGAGTTTTTCCAAGAGGGACTGCTGCTTTGGTTACCCTGTTTGTTTCAATTTAGAATTCAATTTACATCCCTAATTCTATAAAGATGGACAATGTGTTAAATACACCTAAACCATTTATTAACAAGACCAATGTTTCAGAAAGAGGGTTTTGTTTTTTTTTTCATTATAATTATTATTATTTCAATCAGAATAATATAGTATTAAAGGCAACACTGTTTTTAAATGAGAATAGACAAATACACTGTTCTTTAACAGAAACAGCAGAAATAAGCAATTGCAGAGACAACATTTTTTGTTTTGTTTTTCAGAATTAGTGTGGCTATAAAATATCTATGGTATAAGGAAAAAAACACACTTAAACACATTGGTTAAGCTACTTTAACTATGTTTATTCAGTACTGAGTTGTACAGGCAATGACAAAATTTAATATCTCTCAAAGCCTTTATATCTCAAACATTATTTTCACTTTTTTTTTTAACCTAGATCCGTCTAAGTGAGCCTGGGCATAGTTCTCTCAAAATCTCTGATGGTACACAAAGCGCTTGTTTTGTTGTTTGTGTGTTTGTTTTTTGGCTTATCTAAACAAATGTAGTCTTTTGTTTATAGGCCTTGAAAAACCCTAAATTAAGTCTGTATACATGTGCTCAGAAAATCAAATGTTTTAGACTTTACTCTAGATCTACAGAAACTTTGTATGCACCCTGAAGCTGTCATTATGAAGAGGTAGGGCAAAGCGGTCCTCCTGTTTGTTGTGCGTTGTCAGGACAACAGGAGCTAAGTTAACCTGTGGCAGGTGTCTGTTGGTTTGACCTTGTCTTTTAAAAGGAACCCGAATATTTACATAAATAGATCGAAAATACTTCGCGTAGGTATACTTACTAAAAAGTAGAACTTAAAGTAAACAATATTCGCGTTGACGTAAAATTGTTATGTTTACAACAACTTCCTGATATTACGGCGCCGCCATCTTGAGGTGATGAGCAGAATCGTGTGGCGCACTGGCGCAGTGAGCGTCAGTCGTGAGACGCACACAACGCTGCAACAGTTGCCGTTGATCTGGTTACAGGAGCGTCAGTAGTTTTTCGTCGACAACACATTGTAAATGGTACAATGTGGCTTTGGGTTGTGATTTCGTCTCGGAGGAAACAAGGAGAATGCGGTAAGCTTCATAGCTTTCCTCGTAGTTACACGATTCGACGTCATACTACCCATAATGCACTGCGTTGTAAACAATGATGGCGTCTTCCGTGAAAATATATTTCGTAAAAGTTTAATAAAACGGTAGATTTTTCAGATTATTTTTATGTATATTTATATCTTTGATGATATAAGAAACTCGAAAACAAACATTTAAAATTCTCGGGTTCTTTTAAGCTAAGATGCTTCAGAATGAAATGTCTTCCTCAAACAGAAGCTGCCAGTGGAGTGTTGCATGTGGGAAATGGGGATGATACTTGGGGATGCTGTCACTCAGAAGTTGTAAACAATATAAACAAGGGGTGAACCTGTCCTGTGTATATATTTTCCTTTATTGAAGTGAACGTGAACTCAATTTATGGGCCATCAATTTTCCTTGTGTGACAGAAGTGTGTCAGCAGAGCCTGTGTTCCTAAGGCATCTTTTTATGATTTACAGTTTAAGTGATAGACAGAGAGCATGCTGGGAAAGAGGACTGAGCAAAAGCAGAGCTCTTCCTCATCTGAACTCAACCCTCCTTCTGTGTGTCTGTTAAATATTTCAGGAGAGAAGGTGCCTGTGCTAGGCCTAGCCACTGCGCTAACATGTCATTGACCATTAGTGCTAACCTGCTGCAGCTTCTGCTTTATACTCACTCCTTTGTTCTACAGACTTTATTAATATTTATTAATATATATATATATATATATATATATATATATATATATATATATATATATATATATATATTATATATATATATATATATATATATATATATATATATATGGATATATGGATGGATTTGTGTTTGTGATTGGATTTAGAAACATTGCAATCGTGATGTCAGCTCTGAAAGTTTACAACTTTAAATGTTTAAAAACATATTCTTTAGGTTTGACATTTACTTTATTTAGGCTGTGTACATTTGGTCACGTGTCACAATAACACAGTTGTATGTGTCTTTGTCTCTTAAACAAGCACAGAGATGCTATAGTGTATTTGTTTTTTAATGGATATGAGCATTAGGAACACAAAAGCTGACAAATTGCACCAATAGCCTGGTCCAATAGTGTATGTGCAGTGCTCTGGTGTTTTATGCAGCGGCACACACCGCCTCATAACAGAGGATGGATCAATCAAGAGAACAACAGGGCCGGTTGTCAGCGCGGGCACAGTCTGAGCCCATCGATCCAAGCCACATCTTATTGGTGTTCACTCTATTTGGGCTGCAACACACACCGCACACAGCCAACAGTCCACTACGTGACTCTGAGCGCAGGTAGGAATCTTTTATAGTGCTCTGAATTACAGCTCTACAACACAGAGAGAGAGAGAAAGAGACAGAGGGAGAGTGAGAGGAATTGTCAGAGGGAGAGAAGAGAGAGATGCAATATTTGGGAACTGCTAAAGAATTTGAAATATAGCAGACACTCAAAGATCGTCTCTGTGAGAAGAAAACAGACAAACTGCTACAACAGAAAAGTAATTCTTGAGCAACAGGGATAAGTTTGAAAAGCTGTCTGCTCCATCCCCCCTTGGGTTGTTGTCTGCCCTGATGTAAAGAAATGGGATTTCTTTACATCACCTTTTGTAAGCTTTTGGACAGTTGACACACTAACATCATCACCACATAGACAAGCAATTGACCAATATAGTTTTTTCGTGTATCATGATTGCTTAGAATTTGAAAAGAACAAATTCAAATTACATGATTTGCAATGACAACAAACTCACCTCCACAAATCTACAAGACAGGAGGAGAGTAGTTATGTTTTGTACTGTTCCTGTTCATATTAAATTTGTGTCTTGTTTAGACAGCAGAACGACCAAAACAGAATATAGGCTTTGACTGTAGCAGTAAGGTTTTTGCTGATATGCCAAAAAAGGCAAATATCAGCAATAGCCATATTGATTTTTAAAAACAACAATGGCAAAGTAATGCGTTGACGTGGCTCGCAAGTTTTGCTCATGTTTACTTTTGAAAATACTGTTTGACTACTGCTCCATCTATTTTAAAGTAGGCCTAAGTCTGTCTGGTATGTCTTAGCTAATTAAAGCTAAATTATTGATGATCTGGTGAATTATTCACGAGGGATAATTAGAAATAGACATTGGTAAACACAGGTAGAGCTTGAATGAGTGGACAGTGCTGAGTACCAGTCTCCAGTCCACGTCTGCTACATCTTTATGTCGCTGCCATCCCTCTGAGCACCATGTCTGCCCTTGACTCTTTTTATCCTCCTTTCCTCTCCTTCTCTGCTCTCCCCTCTCCGATTTGTACCTGCTCTCTTGGCTCCTTCACTTTTCTGCCGCACCCAGCCGACTCCCTTTCTCCCTGTTGCTATGACATTAGCTCGCTGAAGCTGTGTCAGGCTGGTCTTGAGGGAAGAGTCTACGGAGCTAAGTCTTGCTCTTTTCTTTTAATTACTCCTCCCTCACTGCCCCCGTCCGGCACGCTCCCTCCTGTGCACCTCCACCATCTCTTCCTCTCATCATAATATTGTCTTTTCCCCTATACCTGCACGGTGCTACCTGTGCCTCTCTCGTACTCTGTCTCTTTCTCTCTCTCTCTTCATCTTTCTCAGGGATTTAACATCACACCCACATGCCTCTTATGAAACTGTTCTCATCCTTCAGCTCCGCCCTTTTACCCCACTCTTTTGTCTCGTTGTTACTCGAGTACAGATGCCCTCGCCGGTGCATCCAGTTGCGGTGAACGTACAGCGCTTGTGCATTGGCCTAGGCTTGACCTTGATCACCACGGCGACGGTGCGCATCCTCATTATCGCCTGGACTGCAGGAAAGCGTTGGTAATGAGGGAGCCCAACTGTCCTCGGGGACTCAAACACATGCATGCATACCCACACAGATGCCAATGCACTTCATATTAGCACCCATGCACCTGCTGACACCTGCGCTTATGCAAGAGCTCCTTTAGCACATACACACAACACATCGCAGTTTCAGGGCCCCCTACTCAGCTGTCGGCCTTACCTTCTGTTTAGTTTTTTTTTTTTTTTCTGTCCTCTCTCCCACACACATTCTGCCTTTTCCCCCCGACGCTCCCGTTCTCGCTCTCTTCTGCCCACCACCAGACAGACCTTGCGGACCTCGCTGCCCACTGACTCCTCAAAAAGACTTGAGACTGCTCAGCGCCACCCCATGTCGGCACAGCACTCAGCTCGGCATTGTGGGAAATCTCATGGAAGTGCCCTAGTGTTACTAAAATCAACTTATCAAAATATAGCAACTTAAAGGCTTTGCAGTGGGCTGTTCGCTAATTTGTTTATACCAAGACACTATCTATCTACAGCCACAATTATGGTACAAAACGGGAACATCTCTGAAGGGTTAATGCTTGATAGTCGGGGCCAGAGGGCGTGATACTTTTAGGGGAGTGGCTAAGCTTAGGAAAGGGTAAGGAGAAAAGGGTTTGGGTAAAAAGCATGCCCTAGCTGCAGTCTGACCCTTCTACAACAACATTTCATCATGTCTAATTACATTCAAGATTAACAAATGTTACAGTAGGAGCCTAAAAAGCACAGTCTGAATATTAATAAAGCTGTTTTTAATTAAAACATTTTGCCTTCTTTCAACAAAATTGCTTCTGCTATTTTTGACATAATACAACATGATGTAATTTAACCACAGAACAATTACATAAGCTCGACGCTTTGTCTCCTTTAGATTCTGCTGCTAAAGTCATAACAGAGAGCTGTTTTCACCACTTCTCCAGAGCTTCTTAAGCACTTCTCCAGGACCACACTAGTGACACTGATTGGTTTTGGTTAAGAACACAAAGAGAATTTTCCAACATGTAATAGACAGTGAAAGTTTCTGGATTACCTCACGAATAGAAGCTAATGAAAGACAGACATTTCCTCGAAGTCAAACATCTGTGGA
The DNA here is from genome assembly GCA_038363315.1 of Mugilogobius chulae. Classification (NCBI taxonomy): domain Eukaryota; kingdom Metazoa; phylum Chordata; class Actinopteri; order Gobiiformes; family Gobiidae; genus Mugilogobius; species Mugilogobius chulae. The sequence goes on from CM076400.1 coordinate 34,259,060, forward strand.
GTGTTGCTGGTGCAGGGGTTTGGGCCTGACGTCAGCCTGAGGTGGAGCATTTGAGTTCACCTCAAAAACACTGAAACACACGCACTGGGACTGTTAGCTCTGGGGACTTTTGTCTACAAAGTTAATGACATTAAAGCTAAATTTTCATTTCTTTTGAAAAGATCAAAGATTTTATTGTTTAGAGCTGTACACCTTTAGTCATTTAATCAGTCAATGTTGTTTTATTATTCAACAGTTTTATTTAGATTATTCTCATTTCTATCAGACTAGAAGAAATTAGAGGACATAGAGTTAATTAGCAAAAGTTTTGGACATTTAAAGTGACACCATGCAACTTTCTGGAGGTGGAAAGTCATCTGAATAATTTAATGGAAATAGAACGTCAAAGCCATCGTTTTGAATGTTTCTCAAGAGGACAAATTTAGTTTTAAGCCAAAATAGGAACAAATATTGCTAAAGGAATGGAAACAGCAGGAGGCCGTACTCTTACCTATTTAAGTGTACATTTTATGACCGGACAAGTTTGCTCAATACAAAGGTTTTTTTTTCTTTTTTATTTATTGTAACACAGACAACGGTGGCAGAGTGGACAGCGCTCTTGCCTCACAGCAAGAATGACTCCTGCTTTTGACTCTCGCATGGCCCGGGCCTTTCTGTGTGGAGTTTGCATGTTTCTCCCTGTGTCTGGGGGGTTTCCTCCGGGCACTCCGGTTTCCTCAACAACCAATAACATGCAGGTTAGGGAACACTTAGTGTCAGTGTTTAATTTGTAAATCAAACATTGCTGGAACAAAATGTGGCTTTTGGACTGGGGTCCAGACAAGGTTACCTTTACCGAAATGCATACAATAAGTGAACATAGGAATTTAGGGAATTAGGAATTAGAAATGCTAAAATACAACCCAACTGTCCATCTTACCCAATTTTAAACAATATAAAATGTATTTTATCTGTATTGCACATGTACTTTACAAGTGCACCAGGACTTTTGACTGAAATCACAGCACACCTGCCGCTGAATCCAAACCACAAAGTGGCAAAATTCTCCCCACAAAAAGATCGCTTTCCCTCCGCATTAGTATCTGACCCTCGACAAATTCTAGGCCTGGTTTTTGCTGCTTAAAACTGTGTGTGAGTCTGATGGAAGTACAAAAATCTGATACAACAAGAGGATAAACAGCCTTTACACAGGAGACACAGGCCCAACAGTGAGTTTACCAAACACAGACATCAGAACATTGTAAGCCTCTGTGACAGCACTCGTTCATCAACGTGATCGCCAAAATACACGTTAAAGTAGTTACACTTACAAAAGAAAGAAAAAAGCAGACAGCTGTATCCACGTTGGTTCTCGCCCCATTATTGATCCGTACACTCCAAACACACGTAACATCTCGCTGCAAGTTGTTCATAACAACAAATATCCATAAAATTCACTTGCTGCATATTTCCTTTTATTTAAGTTTATATTTGACTAAAAAGTTTTTGTTGTGTGTATGAATACCTTTACAGTTGTAGTTTTTGAGTGCAGTTTGTGGTCAGATTCCCCCAAAATGTTATCGTTGTGAGAGCTTTTGTCACATCCTCTGTTAGTTGATGAATGATTGGTAAGTCTTGTTTTTTGCAGACTGGTGAAACAAACAATACTCTGACTTTGAAAAGTTAAATGAGAAAGCAACTGTAACATGGTTAACGCATTTCTGAGTCAATTTTACTTAATGAGTTTTTATTGTTATTGAGTTTTTGCATCTCACAAATATTTGGAGATAACAATAACAAAGTGATGCATTGAGCTTAAACAACAAATGAAACAAAACACAATAAGTTTGATATCAGAATCAGAATCAGAAAGAATTTTATTGCCATTGTCAGTGAACAAACAGAATTCACAGACTAGGAACTTGCTGCGGTGCTAATGTGCAACATATAACACAGAAAACACAAATAAAGAATCTAAAGAGTAAAAAATATCAAATATAGTAAAAATATTTAAGATATATAAAATCAAGTATAAGGGCATGCAAAAATAGGCCAATAAAAATTAGGCAATAAAAATATACACAATCAGAACAATCAAACAATAGTGCAATCTGTCAGTGCAAGAGGTAGGACAATACTAACATAATGAATAAATGAACGAATGAATAAGGTGAATAAAGTGACAGGTGATGATATGACTGTTAAAGTGACAATGCAGGAGATCAACATAGTGCAGGTTTATGAAGTGTTCATGAGTCCTACAGCAGAGGAAAGAAACTGTTCTTGTGGCGTGAGGTTCTGGTCCGGATGGACGTAGCCTCCTGCCCGAGGGGAGTGGCTCAAAAAGTCTGTGTCCAGGGTGAGAAGGGTCAGCTGCTATCGACCTGCACGCCCCCGAGTCCTGGAGACGTACAGGTCTGGGAGAGGTTGCAGCCAATCACCTTCTCAGCAGAGCGCACAATGCGCTGCAGTCTGTGTCTGTCCCTGACTGTGGCTCCAGCGTACCACACGGTGATGGAGGAGGTGAGGATGGACTCAATGATGGCCGTGTAAAACTGCACCATCATCTGTGCCGGCAGCTTGGCTTTCTTCAGCTGCCGCAGGAAGTAATCCTCTGCTGGGCCTTTTTGATCAGGGAGCTGATGGAAGGCTCCCACTTCAGGTCCTGTGTGATGGTGGTGCCGAGGAAACGGATGGAGTCCACAGTGGTGATGGGAGAGTCTGTTAGGCGAGGGGGGGTGAGGGGGCTGTGACTTTCCTGAAGTCCACAATCATCTCCACTGTCTTCTGAGCGTTGAGCTCCAGGTTGTTGCTGCTGCACCAGGACACCAGCCGGTCTACCTCCCTCCTGTAGGCAGACTCATCCATCACCGTCAGAGATGAGTCCGGTGGTACAGGGAGAAGAGCAGGGGAGAAAGTACACAGCCTGTGGAGATCCTGTGTTGATAGTCCGAGTGGTGGAGACATTCTTCCCCAGCCGCACACACTGCCTCCGGTCTGTCAGGAAGTCAGTGATCCACCTGCAGGTGGAGTCGGGCACGTTGAGCTGGGAGAGCTTGTCCTGGAGCAGAGCAGGGAGGATGGTGTTGAATGCAGAGCTGAAGTCCACAAACAGGATCCTAGCGTAGGTTCCCGGGGAGTCCAGGTGCTGCAGGATGAAGTGGAGGGCCAGGTTGATGGCGTCATCTACAGACCTGTTGGTTCTGTAGGCGAACTGCAGAGGGTCTAGGAGGGGGGAGGTGAAGGACTTGAGGTGAGGGAGGACCAGGCGCTCAAATGACTTCATGACTACAGACGTCAGCGCCACAGGCCTGTAGTCATTAAGTCCAGTGATACGGGGCTTCTTGGGGACAGGGACGATGGTGGACAGCTTGAAGCAGGCAGGGACATGGCAGGACTCCAGGGAGATGTTGAAAATGTCCGTCAAGACTGGAGCCAGTTCCTCTGCGCAGTGTCTCAGGGTGGCGGGGGAGACACCGTCCGGGCCCGGAGCTTTCCGTGGGTTTTGCTTACGGAAAAGCTTGAGCACATCCTCATCTGTCACTGAGAAGGCAGTGGAGGGGGAGGGGTGATCAAGGGGGGTCGTATTTTTATATTATATATATTTGCGAATTGTTTCAAGTTTAAATAATTAGCTTGTCTCCATAGCAGTTTTTTTTATATGTTTATTATATTTTTTTTTTTGCTAAAAACGATCTCTACAGCTCTGGCCTGTACCTTAACTCTGAGGCCGGCCTGCTTTGGGACAGAAAGTCTCAGTAACTCTGCACCAGAAAGTGTACATACATTCCTACTTTATGTCACTTATATTTATTTGCTTCTGTCAAACTGTAAAATTCTCAAAGTAAATGTATTTACGCTGAGCAGCCCTGGCACATGTGACAGTGTCCACACCTCCCACTTCAGAGCAGCTTTACTACAGCAGGGGAGGAGCCTGTGGGCAAAGTCACTGTGGACTGTGGGCTTCTCATATGCTGCTGTGTGAGCATAGTCACATTTGTGCAAATGCAATGTAAAGGTGTAAAAATATGACACAGAGAGTTTGCAAATGAGGCGCTAATATTCCACATTTGTTTTGATTATTTAGATAAAGGCATTCTCAAAAAAAAAATTGTCATTGTCGCTTTAATCATAGCCTATAGACAAATGATTGTCTTCATATTTCTTTTTATCTGGATTGATGAATTGTTTTGTTTAGGTTTAGTTTCTACCTAGTTTGGTATACATCAGTTTTAATGTGTTTTTTTATTGTTATTATTGACTGCAGAGTTTGACATAAAAAACATTATATATATATATATATATATTATATATTATATATATTATTAATATATATATATATATATATATATATTATATATATATATATATATATATATTATATATATATATATTTCAAATTGTAAAGTGTTGTGTGAAGTTTGAGAATCACTGTGTTGTAGTATTGTAATGACCAAATAGTGCAATGAGTTGTTCGTGTTTTTTCCCAATTCTGCTATTAAAAGCCTGGTTAAATAATCAGCAGACCATCCTCTGATCACAGGTTCCTGTGGGACCTGTGCTAGAGCCTGTGGGGGGGTCAGAAGGGATAGCACAGGCCAACACCCAATTAAATCAGACATCTGATTGGCTAATGCCTCTTCAGCGGATGCATCTCATTGGTGGTCACATGTAGCAGTCAGCGGTGCGGGGACAGGTGAGGGAGGTCCGCAGCTCTGTTGCTAGGTTACAGGTGTACCCAATAGATGTGGAGATAGGGAGATGGAGTAGAGATAAAGATGGGGATGGGTGTGGATGCGAGCGTCGTGGACGTGTTATGTGATTGTCAGCTGCAGCAGGGAGGAGTCCAGCTCTAAAGGGTCAGCAGGGCTGAGCAGAAAGAGAGACACATCCAGCCGGAGCGCAGGCAATAGTGGAATTAAATGTTTCTACTTTTGAATGATCTAAAGTACTGTCAGCATTGACCAGTGTCTACCAAGATGTGATGGAAGCACTGATAAAATGGTCCTAGTTGTCCGGACTTGGTGCCACTGGTTTAGTTGTGAAATAGTCCTGTTTTAGTTCTGTGTCACTGCTACTTCATCTCTTTTTAAAATGAACCTTGATTTGTCCATGTTTGCCATAAGTGCCTGTTTTAGCAATGAAAAGTTTGTCAATGACTTGACTAACGTTTGAATGTTGAATGACACAATCATGTCTGTCACGGCGTGTCTCAGTTGGAACACATGTACACTGTGTTGGATGTGCCTAAATGCCACGCGCTCACAGGTTTTAATTATGACTGCCTTGTTCCCAGAGCTGAGCTTGTTGTGTGTAATTCATTTGGGTGCTGTTGTATTAATCACACACTGGTTCAGACAGAGCTGCTGCTGATAACAGCTGTTCTGCTACACTTAGATTGCAATAATAGAGCGGTCAGTTGCCACTAATCGTGGTCATTTATCAATCTGCAGAACACACACACAATTGCCTGATCGATGTCCCGACCCGGCCCAAACAGGGATTGATGCGTGTTTGGCTGGACTTCAGTGTCGGCTGTGTCTGAACTGGGACCAGAGGAGTGGAGCAGATGAAGGCACAAGATTAACCTCAACTCCTTACTCTGTATTTATCAGCTTAGCAGGTTATTTTTTAAATATATCTATTTTTTGTTTTTGTTTATTCTATAAAAAAAAAAAAAAAAAAAAAGAATACAAATTACAGCTGTAGGCTGAATAATAAGACTGCAGGTAACATTGGTGAATTTTAAACTTTTGCTCAGCTTGTGTTTCCTTCCTCTAGGTTAACTAACCTATGAATGACTCAGTTAATCATACCTATTCTATTCTGTTAGTTTGTGTTGTAAGTTTGTTGAAAATGAACTTTTCCTTGAGAAGTGAGAGAAGTGCAGATGTAAGGCTTCTCATTACAGTCATAATCCTTTGTAAAGCGTCTCTTATATTCTCCACCTGTGTGAATATTTCCTCATTTACATTTGGTAAAATTGGGATTTATGAGGCTTAGACAAACACAGTGCCTTAAAGGCATGCACCTCCTCAGAGAACGCCATTGGTGCACTGCCCGGAGGCCTTTGCACAGCTCCTCACAATAGAGCTTTGACTCTGTCAGAAATGCAACACAATGTTAACCTGTCTGTGGGCTCAGTCTGACTCAAAACTTTCTCTTCATTCAGTAATACTTCACATCAGTGGTTTAATAGTTTCCTCAGTCACTCCTTACCAAACACTGACACTGTGGTTGTCCAGGTTGAGAGAACTTAACCCCAAACATGCTGTGTGAGCGTTTGTATTCAAGATTCTGTCATTGTCTTTTGTTGCTTTGATTGAGTCTCCATGTTTGCATCTAACTTTTGATGTTTTGTATATTTCCTGTTTAAACGTGGAGCAGCAGGAGTCTGTGTCCCAGTGAAATAGCGCAGGGACAGTGAGGTAAACAGTGTGTATACTTCTTCTGCTCTAAACCATCTATGTTGGACGTAGTCTAGGGTTAAATAGGCTTGTTTAAGGTAAAAAATGGCTCGACACATCACCGCCGATGTATGCGCTCATCACATCACTATTGGCTAGTGTTAAACACAGCAGGAGCTGTATGTGATGATGGTTCTACTGTGTCTGTTTGAAACCCAGTTATGAAACCTAAAACATTTGCCTCAATTTAATGCACTTCTTAGTAACATAAATCTTATACTTTTGGAAGTTGGCGTTTGATATACAGTTAGTGGCCTAATTGTATTTGTATTCAATATTCAAATTAATTTAGTTTTTTGACCAGGACTATAAAAAAATGTATGACTTGACAACACAATGTTTGTAAGTGAATAAAATTTTTTGTATTACATTTAAGAAATTAAAACACAAATAAATCTTGATTTATTATATTAAACTGTACAAATACATAAAAAAAACAATAATTTAACTCACCGATTTATCAAAAAAATTGTCAATAGACTAATCGATTAAACAAAAAAATAATTGATGGATAATTGATAGGAAAATATTTGTTAGCTGCAGCCCTATTTGATTTTGGAAGCTTAAATTGGAGAAAGAAGAAAACAGCGCTCTGTTAAGCTGTTGGTAAAGTGGTTTGTAAAGCCGGCGTAACACTAGTCCAAAACTCGATCCACATGTAGTAAGTGCAAGATGATGATCATTGCCTTGACAGAAGCGTATTGGATTTGAACGAAATGAGCCATGATCTATAAAATTTATAGTTGTGATAAGATCTTCAAGACCGTTGACTACGGCATGCCTTTAATCTAATTATTCCATTTCAGATTAAAATATTTAACTTCAACGAATGGTCAACTTGATCTAATTACATAAACCCAAGAAACTTTAGACCATCAGACTTGAGACGAATAAAATAAACTGTTGTGTTAAATTGTAAAAAAAAAAAAAAATAATAAGTTATTAAAACACTGATTTACCTATTTCAATTAAGGACAAACTACTACAACAAGGACAAACTACTACAAACAAGGACAAACTACTACGAACAAAGACAAACTACTACGAACAAAGACAAACTACTACAAACTAGGACAAACTACTACAAACTAGGACAAACTACTACAAACAAGGACAAACTACTACAACAAGGACAAACTACTACAAACAAGGACAAACTACTACGAACAAAGACAAACTACTACAAACAAGGACAAACTACTACAAACAAGGACAAACTACTACAAACAAGGACAAACTACTACAAACTAGGACAAACTACTACAAACTAAGGACAAACTACTACAAACAAGGACAAACTACTACAAACAAGGACAAACTACTACAAACAAGGACAAACTACTACAAACTAGGACAAACTTCTACAAACAAGGACAAACTACTACGAACAAGGACAAACTACTACAAACTAGGACAAACTACTACGAACAAGGACAAACTACTACGAACAAGGACAAACTACTACAAACACGGACAAACTACTACGATCAAGGACAAACTACTACAAACTAGGACAAACTACTACAAACACGGACAAACTACTACGAACAAGGACAAACTACTACAAACAAGGACAAACTACTACAAACAAGGACAAACTACTACAAACAAGGACAAACTACTACAAACACGGACAAACTACTACAAACACGGACAAACTACTACGATCAAGGACAAACTACTACAAACAAGGACAAACTACTACAGACACGGACAAACTACTACGATCAAGGACAAACTACTACAACAAGGACAAACTACTACAAACACGGACAAACAACTACGAACTAGGACAAACTACTACAAACAAGGACAAACTACTACAAACTAGGACAAACTACTACAAACACGGACAAACTACTACAAACTAGGACAAACTACTACAAACACGGACAAACTACTACGATCAAGGACAAACTACTACAAACTAGGACAAACTACTACAAACAAGACAAACTACTACAAACAAGGACAAACTACTACAAACAAGGACAAACTACTACAAACTAGGACAAACTACTACGAACAAGGACAAACTACTACGAACAAGGACAAACTACTACAAACAAGGACAAACTACTACAAACTAGGACAAACTACTACGAACAAGGACAAACTACTACAAACAAGGACAAACAACTACAAACTAGGACAAACTACTACAAACTAGGACAAACTACTACGAACAAGGACAAACTACTACAAACAGGACAAACTACTACAAACTAGGACAAACTACTACAAAACTAGGACAAACTACTACAAACTAGGACAAACTATTACAAACAATGGAAAAGTACTACAAACAAGGACAAAGTACTACAAACAAGGACAAAGTACTACAAACAAGGACAAACTACTACAAACTAGGACAAACTACAAACAAGGGAAAAGTACTACAAACAAGACAAAGTTCTACAAACAAGGATAAACTACTACAAACAAGGACAAACTACTACAAACAAGACAAAGTACTACAAACAAGGACAAAGTACTACAAACAAGGACAAACTACTACAAACTAGGACAAACTACAAACAAGGGAAAAGTACTACAAACAAGACAAAGTTCTACAAACAAGGATAAACTACTACAAACAAGGACAAACTACTACAAACAAGGACAAAGTACTACAAACAAGACAAAGTACTACAAACAAGGACAAAGTACTACAAACAAGACAAAGTACTACAAACAAGGACAAAGTACTACAAACAAGGACAAAGTACTACAAACAAGGACCTACTTGATAATTTGCCGATGCTGTGCGGCGGTAAAAGCAGGGAGGCAAGGACACAGCTGACGTGCCTGTGTGAGGGAGCGGACTGTATCTTTTATTGGGAGTGACCGTTTTAGAGACCACTCAGTGTAATGAGCAGAGCGCTGTGGTGAGCTTGGGCCTGAATTGCTAAGTCATCTGCAGCTTAAATCACACTGGCATTTGGCTCCAGTGGGCAAATGCACATCAATACACAACATGACATGATCCGTTTGGGTAGAACAAGATTTTGTAGCTGCTCCAAAGACTCTGTTTGTAACTATGAACGTTTATGTTAATGAGATACTTCACCCCAGGCTGCAGTTTAGCACTCCATCAATTTACTATTTCTGCAAACATGTACTATATTCGTCAGATTATTTTCCTTCTGTCTGCTCAAAATACACCTCAGAGCCAAGTCATGCACTGTGTGTTGTTCTTTGTGCCCTAAGCCTGATATTGTAATAAATACACAATCTATGCAATATTGAATAACAAGAAATTTGCACAATGTTGGAACTTTTTTCAGTTCCTGGTACTTTTTTTTAGTTCCTGTCCTCATTTGAAGCTAATTTACACATACAGTAGGAAGTAGGGACTGGGGCGACCGTTTGGGGACTTCTTTTAGCTTCTGCTCTGGGACAAGTATTTTTCAGTCAAAGCAGTGACCTTTTGATCCCTTGGTCTACCTTTAAATTCATTCATTCTCACTTAGACAAGATTCACTGATTCACAGAAGAAGTTAACTTTAAAATAAACATAATTAAATGTAACTAAAGTTTAGAATACTTATGAATGATGTATTATATTGTACCAGACTATAGATGCTATGTTAAAGTCAGTTAGATAACTTAATTATGACTGTTACTCTCTACTATGTAGAGTACAGTCTATGTCTATGTATTACCTGGGAAAGACTTCATACGTTAACACTGGAGATGCAACCAGAGCCCATTGCACAAAATTGTGCACACAGTCTGTAGATGTACATCTGAGATTGCATTTGACTTGGACACACACAAAACAGAGACTGAACGCAGATGAGTTAAACATTTTCATTAGTCATAGTGCCAACGCAGAGCTATGAATGACAGCAAACATATTCAATTAAATACAAGTCACAACTATTTAACTATTTGAAATGATGTCCAAATCCTGTCTTGTCTTGTTCTTCTGGACCCCAAGCTGTGTCTGATCCCACCAATAGCTTACAGATTACATTTTCTAACGTTTGACTGTCTGGAGCTTGATAAACGTCCTAAAATATAGTTTGAAACGCTGTGTCTTTGCTTGTGTGCACTCACTGGTGGGTATTTCTGTCAATCCAACTTTTAAGCAGCAAAATTGCTCCTGGAAACTGTCACTTTTTTACTTTCATCTCATTAAAAACAACTTGTGCAGATGTTTGTATGTCAGTGCACTGTTTCTAAATACAACTCTGCTTCTACAAATCTCATATTGCATGGTGACACATTTTTTATCTGTTGATACATTTTGCTCAGTCAATTTGGTGCTCACTGTTTAAGCTTTTCATTACCAGGCCTTTAAATGATTTGTTTAATGCAAATGCTTGTATTTCTTCCACTCATCCTGCCTGTCCTACATTAACATAAAAACTGATCACATCACTCCATAATTTAATTTAGTGAAAGAAATTGGATTAATTATTTTATATGAACATGATTCCTGTAAATCCTTCTCCCCCTGCGGTTTGCTAGGGTTTATAAACATCTTGTGCGTGTTTCAAATAGCTTTCCTTTCAGACGTAAATAATAATCTGCTTTTCGCTTTAGCCGTAATAATCCCTACACCAAAACTTGGCAGCTCGGTGGCGAAGCATAAAGGTACAATTTACAGCTCACGCGATTAAATAAAATGCTATTAATATTCCCAGTGACGTCCTAATCTCTTCTCTCTCTAAACGTGTGTCTAATTTCCCAAATCTGGCTTACTATTGTGCACAGCTGATTCGCTCGTGACTCAAAGGGTGAATGAATGGAAGGGAAACACAGTCGGAGTGAGTCACTATCAAAGCTATATTTGTGCATGTGGTGTGTGCTCAGTTAGCCCGCAGTAGCCCGAGATCGCGGCCCAGATCAAATACAGCGGTAGTGACACCACATCAAACGCACACACCCGGTTTGACTTTGATCCTCACCACTACATCCGCCGCTCCCTCTCCACAGCCCCTCGCTTTCCCTCCTATAGGACACTTATACCAGACTCAAGTTACCCCTCTCAGCTCGCCAGAATAGAGTGCATTGTGCGTTCAAAGGCGGCGGAGGAGCATCCCGTAGTAACCGGACACTGGAGCGGTGCGTACGGTCCCGTTTTGGAGCCGGCTGATGGAAGGAGGCCTCAGAGGGAGAGCTGTGGTTAGTGTCATGATCTGAGCAGTTGTGAGCGTAATAATAACCATATGTGATACCAGCAGCACTGCCACTGGGTTTGCTTAAGTCAGATGGAAGTCAGAAGTCAAGTCTGAGGCCGTTGTCATATTTAAGGTTTACTCAAGGTGACTCTTCACTTGTCCCAAAGTAAAACGGAACCATCAGTTTGAGGTTTGACCAGATTTTTTGCACTGAACTTGTCTCTTCTGGGGGGTTTCCCAATGCTTCCATAGTAAATAATCTTCTGGACTCATCTCAGCAATATTCAGATGACATTCTTGTGGATTTGAAAAGTTGTGATTAAGTATAAAACATTTTCATCAAAGATGGCAAAAGCAAAAAAGTCTCTCTCTAAAGTGTGTTTCCAGTTCCTCAGTTCTCCTTCTACAGTTCATACTGCTGTGAATGTGCATCAGATGAGGACTGGAACTTAAAAAGAGCCTGAAAAACGTTCTCATGGTGTGAAAACAAATTAAGCACAATGATGTGTAATTAGAAGACATTTCAATATTCTTTTGTGTAGAGAACATTTACATTGTGAATATCTTCTACACTTACAAATGTATGCAATAATAATAGTAAAAGTGACTATATTCTTTAGATTTCAGTTTCATCAAGAGAGCTAGAACAATTCAATCTTAAACTTTATCATAAAATGATGGAATTTGATTAAATTCTAAGTTATTGTGTATTTGTCGAGTCTGTTTCCTTACAAATATATTATACTAGACAACATTTAATAAAAGTCACTCATACACCTGTGTTGTGGGATCACATAACGGAAATAAGAGACGATTTGTGTTCACTCATAAAGGACAGAATCATTACTGCTTAATGCACCAGGCGCTGCCATGTATTGTGCTATTAAAAAGCAATTGAACAGGTGGTCTTCCAATCCACTCCTCTGTGTAGTTAACAATAACTGCTTCTGTGTATCCAGATGAGAGCAGATCCCTGTTAAGTCCCTAAACCACGTCTGTGCTGCTGTAGTTCCTCTGCCTGTGATGTACAAATCTGTAGCAATCAGCCGGCATGATAAAAAATGCAGAAAGCAGCTGCGTCTCATAAGGGAAGGAGGGCTAATAAGCTTCATTCTTACACGTCAAACTTAATAAAACGTTTTCACTCTGCAGCACCCAAAGGAGCCCAATGAATTTAGCGTAATAAGAGAACGAATGTGGCGAGACAAAACTACAGCGATCCCAGGACAGAATCAGCACTGACAAAGAGCCAGAGCCACCATGGCCGCCCTGCTTCTCCAAAACACACTGTGTGGCATTTAGGCATGGACACTAATATAATACTAGACTCTGTGTGTGGCCTGTGTGGCTAACTCACTGTCAAAGTCACTACTCTTCTATTTTTCCTTTCTTATCAATCCGATATGAGTCCAGCATGATCTAAAATGTTAACACAAAACTCTCTTAGTTTTCACTGATCAATCCACAAGAATTCATTGTGAGCAGAGGTGGTGGATTTGCTGAAAAATGTATCTCACATCATGATTAGGATCATGATTAAAACACGTCTTTATTTAATATTTATCCAGGTAGATCAAGTAAGAACAAATTTTATTTAACTGCAAACATACAATAAATTACAGCTTAAAGTCTCTAACATGAGCCGCTTATCTTATTTTTTGATCAGATGTTTTCTAGCTCAGACAAAGAATTATTACTAATCTACGATTCATGTTAAATAAACCATGTACGATTATTTATTTATTTATTTAAATTATAATTTTTTGTCTTTTCAACAAAACAAAATACAACACAAATCAGCACAACACAGCAGATACCTTACTAGTTACAAGTGCACATAGAATTTAGGTCAGAGTTACATATCAGTAGGTCTTAAGGTGCAGTCAGTTATTATTCTTGAAAGCAAAATGTAAGCCTCCTTTACAAAGTACTTTAGCTATTTCCCAAGGTAGGTGATCCAGGTAAGGTTGCCATGTCTTATAGAAAGTGTCAGAGTTACCCTTTAACAGGGCACTGAGGCGTTCCATTGGAAAAACTTAAAAAGTTTCTCTTTACAATTGTGTTACTGATGGAGGCTGTGCTTGTATCCATTGTAACAATATACACCTCCTTGCCAGGTGTAAAAGTTGGGTTGGGTTGGGTTTTCTACCTAAAAAGCAGTGAGATTGACAAAGAAGTCGCAATTACATTAGATTACAAGTTTACTGATGATTAATTAGTTTAGTCTACTGTAAGGACTTTTGTTAATATTTTTGTGACCTTTTATATCACTTTTTTGCCAGTTTGCGCTACATACACTGATTTCTCCTCAGTGCATCACACACTTCTTTGGCACTCTTAATGTTAGTATTTGACCTATCAGACCAGACCAGTTGTGCATTTAGATGAGACCAAGTCCTCTGCTTTCAGAATATGTAATTTGTGTTGTACGTACTCCTAATACTGAGCAGATGTGCAGATTTGCTTCACCGGACATACACTCTGTCTTTATACGTGCAGACCTGCTTTGGCTTCGTATTTGACAGGCACTAGTCTTTTCGATAGTGAATTTGAATTTCACTCTTTTGATCTGGACATAGTGTTTGGACAAGGCTGGCTGTAATCCCCCGGACGAGGACTTGGAGATGAAGACACAGCTCCTCTCCAGATACTTTGATGCTTTATTCAGTTCATTTTTTTGTTCAAAGAAGTCTAGTAGTGTCTCTCCTCACACTTCTCTCTCCGTTTTGATCGATACTGCTCCGTCTCCTAAGTCCCACATGTCATTTTTTCAGTTTTTTTCTTTGACACGGCTCTCCTCCTCTTCCGCACTGCTTGGTATTCTAGAGCGGGAACACAAGCACCATCAGATCCATCAGCGCCGATCGGAATGCCACACCACGACTCTGGGAAATGATGGGGGTGGGGGGTAGGTCTGCGGCGCGTCCATCCGCCCGGGACGAGAGCCACAAACTGACACAGAAAAAGGAGAGTGGACCTTTTTATCACTGACCGGAAACTTTTGAGTGCCAATACTTCTATGTCAAAGTGAAACGCATTACTCTGTTTGATTCACTTAAAGGACACTTTTGACTTTAAATCATGTTATCATTGTTTTCCCTTTTATTTGACGAGTCAAAGTTATATTCACCCCAGCTCCAGTTGCTGTGTTGGACTGGCCTTGTGGCTAAAGATCACTCACATGAAGCATTACGGTGCTGTTGCTGTCACTGCCTTTGATCATGACACACTCTCCCACCCTAACTGATCATTTATAAATAAATGAACTACAATCCAATCTTACAGAAAGAATTCAGAGTGTCAGAGCACCTTCACAGGAGTGCTCAATTTGTTGTTTTATTTCCTCTCACACTTTCTCTCACAAAATATTTTCTAGGCCGGGTACAGTATTGATAATATTGTGATATCGGAATACCAAAATTGTCACCGTATATCGTCCGTATAAAGTCCTAATACTCTGTATAGTGAGAGAGCATTTTAGTCTGAAGCCTTGAATTTGCACCCAAGAAAAGGAATCACTGAAAGATAAAAAAGAATGACTGGAACATGGTACTTTAATGTTTGTTTGTTTTTTTATTGTTAGCATAATTTTATTATTCTGGACCCTGTTTAATATTGAGAAATCGTAATCATGTTTGTATTGTGAGCTTCATATAAATAATTATTATATTGTGTGATTTGCATAATGTTACATCCCTAGCGACCACTGAACTGGAGCTAGACCAAGTGCAGCCTGAGCTTTGGGTTGTAGTGTTTCATCCGTTTGAGTAATCTTTATTTCGTTTTCTCACAAATCTCTTGTTGCCTCTCCTCATACATAGTATCTGCTTTGGGTTTTCTTTGGGCTATTTTATCCCCACATCAAAAATCCACTGCTTGCTACTTTGCAAAACCTGATCTTCAGCATGGTCTTATAGCTCAGTGGTATTGTTGTCAACTGGTCAGCTGGCGTTGTTAAATCATTTTATATCAAGTGTATGTTTTTATCCAGCATACTGAATACAATAATCACTCAAACAAAAATTAATAAAATTGCACTTAATACATAAAACAGTGCTTGTTTTCCTTGAAAAAATGCTTTCTCTGATTAATAGTATAGTCAGTAGCATCTAAGCTGTCTCTCTAAAATAATTCAAAAAAGAGAAAACAAACACATATAGAGTGTAATAACTTTTGACTGTCTGTTCACAGGTTGGTCCCTAAAATCAAAACGTTTTTCGTCTTGTTTTTTCTCTCATAAAACTAGAAAAGCTGTACCTCATTTATTTCATCTGATTTGACAGATGCTACCAGAACACTTCCTAACAATGCAAATTTATGTTTCATCTGTCAATTCAAGCTGTTCCTTCTCCTATAGCTATAGTGGATGTGTCACCTATTGTCACATGTACCTTTATGTAAGTCTCAGTGAGGTAAATGCATCTTTAATCACAGTTCGAACATAGATAGTTTTACATTTAAAAGAAGATTTATCTATTATGTATTTGTGTTAGTTTATCCCTTTGCATGTTGTGATTTCTGTTGTCTTTGCATGTGAGGCTGCTGCTCTGGGTTCTGTGCAGTCACAATAATCCAAACATACCGTCTCGTCTCTGTCTCACAGGAGCGCACAATCTGGCCATGTCTGTCACTTTTATCAGCCCATAAAACACATTTATCTGCCCTGTAGCTTAAAGAGCATATTTATTACTCATACAGACATTATAGTGTGATCGAAAGAGCTGTTAGAAGCCAGTCATTGTTCCCCTGAGTGAGATCTCTAACTCTTTCAGCAAAATTCAGCTCAAGACATGGCTTTGTATTATTCTCTGTCAAGTGCATTCACCAGCCTTTACTATAAGAAATCTTCTCGTTGCATTAGTGCTATTTCTCATTCGTGAAACTGTGCCCAGCTCTTAATGGCTTTCTTTTAAAGTAAATGTAACAATGATCTTTAAGGGCATTTATCCTATTGCAAACTAGAAAAGAGCTGAATGATAGAAGATTGATAAATGCTATGTGTACAGCAAAAAAAGTTTATGAAAACATTTATTTTCTGTACAAACTACTATAAAAATGTTTATGGAATACTATATTTTGACACTTTAAGATACCTATCAATACAAACTTAGTACATGATTTATCAACCCAGGTGCTAAATTGTGGGTACAAACAGAAAAAAATGCATGTGTTATTTGTGAGCATTTATTGGAAACGTGTGCATATAACATGTCACACGACTCATGAGGACAATCTCAAATTTTGCATCTTTCAGTCTGTGTGAGAGCATGAGCTTAAATCTGGCCCTTACTGTGTTAAGACGTGCTTCAGTCATATTGATTTAAGTATTATTTGAGTTCCTCCTTATTCATTTATTGTTTATTTCACATTGTATAATGCTTGTCATTTTGTTATTATAAGTAGAACTATTTTTGTGCTCAGTCCATTGGCAAATTGTATTTTAAAAGCACACTCTCAAGTATACTCAAAACTAAATTAATACCACTTATTTCAAGAAGATGGTTAAGACAGTTATTTCTTCCAATGTTATTAATCCAAATAAGGGCAAAAACATGAATTAGTTTGACTCTAAATGAAACAAATATTGAGACTACAGAGGGCTTCGTGTTCCACCACCAGAGACAGTACGCTGCTGCACCACAGGTTGAGAAACACCACTATAAAGTTCTCTCAGGCCAAAGTGTTGTGATGTTTCTGTGTTGTGTTTGTTTCAGGCTGGGATGATCCGGACGGAGCAGGAGGAGTTTTACATCGAGCCTTTGGAGAGGGGGGTGGAGGTGATGCAGGAGGAGGCGGGAGGACACGGCAGGACGCACATCGTGTACAGGGCATCCTCCGTGAAGAAAAAACCTGTGAGCCGGGGAGCAGCAGACCTCCACTCCAGAGGTCAGTGCTCGAGTGGCCATGGGTCACTAAACACTTGCTGGGATGAAGCCTTTGTCACGTGTTGGAACTGTGTGTATTATGTCACTTTATTATATTGGATTTGTTACATTGTGATGCGGTAAAAAGGATCTTCTCATACTTGATTCTTATACTTGAATAACGTACATAGCAAAGAACTTAAAGGTCCTATACGTGATTTTTGCTTTCTAAAAATGTAAACAAACAGCAGATAATAATTTTAAGTTTCTTACGTTAGTCCTCATGTTTTGTTAACTTACCTAATGCATTCTGAGCCTCCGAATTGTTCACTGTGATGTTTTTTAAGCTTTTATCACTGCTGTTAGGAGCGAGACGTGCCGGTATGCTAACAACAGTTAGCCACACACAGTTAGAACAAATGTGACATTATAGTTGTAGACAGGATATTGTGGACTTAGTTCCACCTGAATAGATACATCAATAAGAGGTCTGTCTATCTCTGTCTGATCTATCTTTCTATCTAACTATCTATCTATCTATCTATCTTAGACAGTCTGTTTGCCTACCTGTCTGCCTGAAATCCATGTGTTCTTGTCACTGTCTCAGTATCTATATCTAAGCCTTGTATTTTAGCTAATGATATATATGGTCTAAGTGTGTAATTGGCGTCAAACGCGGTGGCTGAGTGAGGATTTGTGACATGTGCAGCTCCACGTGTCAGATCCTCATTGTGATAGAGACACACTGACTCTCACAGTTAGCAGCTCACAAGTGTGTGCCTTTAGTGTAGATTAATCTAATGTTAGTCTGTCATTCTGCGAGAACGTCAAAACCTTTCAGGCCAGTAAACAATATTGTTTTCCCTTATATGCTAGTGTTTAAACAAAACATTTTCCTTTATATTCTAGTGTTGTAAACAATATTTTGTTGTCTTTATATGCCACTGTTGCAAACAATACTTTTTTGTCCTTATATGCTAGTGTTGCAAACAATATTTTATTGTCTTTATATGCTAGTGTTGTAAACAATACTTTGTTGTCTTTATATACTAGTGCTGTAAATAATATTTGTTGTATCTATATGCTAGTGTTGTAAACAATATTTGTTGTCTGATGTTAGTGTTGTAAAAAATACTTTGTTGTTCTTATGTACTACTGTATATAGGGACAATTCTGTAGTTTTTGTTTATAGTGATTTGATGTAGCTCTACATTCATCTTGGAGCTGACACAAGTAGGACTTCTGTAGCTGAATTTTGAGTGCTACATGCTAAATTCACACGCTCTTTGGACGAGGGCGAGATTTGATTTTTGTCTATTGTGTTGTTTGGATACTGTGTGACCCTATGGCAAGCCTCTTTAGAGAAATAGATTAGCATGAACACATACAAAACAAGAAATATAAAAGAATATAAAAGAAGAGTATTATGGTCTGTGCTCCAGTGGAACACGCAGTGCACATGTGATATTACGGTCAGGCACAAACCTTGTATCGACAAAACCTTCACATTACTTGGATATCTGACAAATACTGTGTGGCTTTTATAACTGAACATTGCTTTATCATAGTTTGGAGGACCTTTTCATCATGGTCTTTTCCATGGCTTTAGTTACACTTCATGTGTTTATGGTAAATGTAAAGACAAAAAACTAAATTGATTGTCATCTATGTTTATTGTCTATGTTCTCTGAAGTTGCATGGTGCAGCATTTGGATATGCTACCTTTTATTTATGTATTTTGAATATGTTTACATGAAACTTTGTCACAACATTGAGCCAACAATGCTTTTGCAAACCTTTCAGAACTGGAATATTATCAGAAGCAAAGGCCAGTAGACACAAACAACACACCTTTTCTGATCAGGTACATGCAAATTGGTTATTCCCATCAAAAGAAACATTCAGTTTGAGTTTATGAGATTTTTAAGGAATCTTGGCACAGTAACCTCTTGAACAACAAAATGCCAGTTATGAATGATAAAGAGTGTAATTTGATACAAACCTCTAGGCCACATTTAAGAGAAGTCAGAGCCTTACAATCGATTTAGTTGTTTTTTTTGTCTTGGATACAGAACGTATGTTTTGCGGTTTGTATCTGGGTTTTCCAAATGATTGCACTTACCATGTAAACAGGAGTAACTTTGTTTACACAGAATATAACATAACTACTTCTGTTTTTTAATGGCGCAAGTGTAACCTGCTTGGAGATGCTTTTGGTTTGTTTGAAATTTCCAGGTTAATCTTCATGTTGATGCCACCAGGCCAAGTTCTTCCATCACGTCTATCAAAAGTAGTTGTATTTGTTCAGTAAAGTGATCTAGGCCATCACAAGTCCACTTCACTTGCACAATCACCAAAGACATGCAGATACAGCTTGAGTTGAGTCCATAGCAGCAGATGAGAGGTGCATCCTCCTATTCTGAGCTGTTCACTGGAGAATGCCTAATAATATACAGTGAGACAGAGTTTCCATAGGAACACCCAGAAAGGACAGACCGCATCCGAGTAACACTGTTCCTGATACCGCCGCGGCAACAATCCACAAGAAAACTAAACAAATAGATTAAACTCATAGGTGTCGTCTCTTGATCCTGCTTCTTCACCTGTGAACACGCATGCACAGAGGCAGTCAGTCGCGCCATCATCCCCTCTCCCTCTGTTTGTTCCTTTGAATGTGCTTTTCTAATGAAGAGTGGGGCGCGGATCGATAGCGTAGGATAGAGCAGGCCCGAGTGTGTGTGCGTGGTCTGTGCGCGTGCGTGCGGACAGCGTGGGCTTGAGTTCTGTGGTCGTCTGGCTTTAGAGCAGGGGATTTTGATTCTAAGCTAGCCGACAGCCCGACAGACACAGACAGACAAGTAGGCATGCTCACTTGCCGTTTCTTTGTTCCTTTTCTTCCCAGCTCTTACAGACCTCTACATAATGTAAACAGAGGCTTACCTTCAAGCGTTGCATCAGGAGGATTACTGCTACAATGCATCCAAATGCCTTTACATTCCTTCAGACGTTCACTCGGCTTTCTACATCACCAACGGACAGACAAAAATTAATTCATTGCCAATCAATCATTTGTGAAGCTCTGCAAAGTCTACTCACAGGGTTTATTAAATGTTAGGCTCATTTCCTGGCTAAAACAGGAGGGAAGAGAAGTTATATTTAGAAAGGTAATAGAGAGAGAGCTCTGAGGGAGGACGGAGATTGATCGGTTCCTTGCATCATAAGCTGAAGAGGTGTGAATCAATATCCTAAGTGGAGAGAGCAAGCTTTTATTATTAATGTTGTCAATTAATCGCTGCGGCAATAGAAAAAGGCTGTATTGCTTTTCATTTAGATGGACAAGCGCTACACCCATACAGTCTGGCATGCATTTGAACTCTTTCTACCTGTCTTTCTCTTGTGATCATTTCCTCTCTGGCTGGCTGGCCGTTCTTCCTCTGGCAGCCTGTTTGTTTGTGCGCGTGGCGACGGGCGCAGAGGGCGGGGTCTGCGGTGCGTTGTCAGGGGGACTGGACTGTCTGCGCGTGTTGTTGAGGCTGCCAGAGTCTCGTAGTGTCCCGGGACGCAGACGTGCCCAGACAGATGGATGACCACAGGGTGTTTTCTCAGCGCCTGTCTCGTACCTGGACTGGCACAAATACTCCGTAATTTGGGTGTTTGGTGTAGTAGTTTTTTCTCTATCTCTACAATAATCTAAGTCTGTAATCAAGGCTATGCTGACTTATGTGACTAAAGTACAACTTGAATATTGAATGTTGTAAAACTCTTACGTCGAACAATACGAGAATAATCTTTAATCCACATCCAAAAGCAATCACTGAATCCTTTGCTCAATGGATGCGAGAGGTTTTCTATGTTCTCCATAATCAAAGTTTCATTGTATAGTAACTTTAGTGTCCTTTTTGTACACTGCAAGGTTTCTGTTTTTCTGTTTTCATCTGGTTGTCTGAAGATGTTAAGGCTTGGTCAGAAATCATTAAAAGGATGATGTACATACACTATGGCAGGGCTATTCAACTTTATTTTCACCTTTATTCTCCTGCAAACCTTGGTTTTTAGGCCGCAGGACACCACTTTTAACACAATTTGGAATCAACAAAACATCATTGTCTTTTAATTTCAGAATCAGAATCAGAAAGGATTTTATTGCCATTGTCAGTGAGTTACAAAATTCACAGACTAGGAACTTGCTTTGATGCTAATGTGCAACAGACAACACAGAAAACACAAATAAAGAATACAAAATATAAAGAGTAAAAAGTATCAACTATAATAAAAATATCATCTATAATAAAAATATTTAAGATAAATAAAATCAAATAAAGGCATGCAAAAAAAAAAAAAAGCCAATAAAAAATTAGGCAATAAAAAAAAAAAAGCACAATAATTTCTGAACCAAAACTAAATGGGCAAGACTAGACACTAATCAGATCTGAGCAAAGACTAACTCAAAAACCAAACCAGGTCTAAAGCAGAATTAGGACCAACCCAGAACTAAACTAGGTCCAAAGCAGAATTAGGACCAACCCAGAACCAAACCAGGTCTAAAGCAGAATTAGGACCAACCAGAACCAAACCAGGTCTAAAGCAGAATTAGGACTAAGCCAGGCACAAATCAGGTTAAAGCAGAATTAGGACTAACCCAGAACCAAACCAGGTCTAAAGCAGAATTAGGACTAACCCTGAACCAAACCAGGTCTAAAGCAGAATTAGGACCAACCCAGAACCAACCAAACG
Source organism: Mugilogobius chulae (assembly GCA_038363315.1). NCBI lineage: Eukaryota > Metazoa > Chordata > Actinopteri > Gobiiformes > Gobiidae > Mugilogobius > Mugilogobius chulae. The sequence goes on from CM076400.1 coordinate 34,281,233, forward strand.
GTCTAAGCAGATTACAACCCAAACATAGGTCTAAAGCAGAATTAGGACCAACCCAGAACCAAACCAGGTCTAAAGCAGAATTAGGACTAAGCCAGGCACAAATCAGGTTTAAAGTAGAGCTATAGCAATATTATTGAAGAAATTTATTTTTCAAGGTTTGGAAGGTGGGTGGAGGGCCAGAATAAACTGGTTGGAAGGCCTGATTTTGAATAGCCCTGCACTATGGCATTAAACTACATGGAGACTGTCAGATCTGTGGAGAGACGACACTGATCAATGTGAAAATACATAATTTTCAATGTTTTCTTTTCGATGAATGAATAAGTCAAAAGATCTGAAATGTAATCACTCCTGCATCAGAAAAGTTGCTTAGTGCCCTTTCAGTATTTCGCTACAACAAGTGATAGTTCATTTTTTACCAGTCGACATAAAAGATAATCACAGAAGTATTTTGGTCACTGTATTCATTCTCTTTACACAGCCTGAAACACATACATAAAGCTATTAAGCATTTTTTTATTTTAAGACAACCATTTGTAATAGGAAGCCTTCGCTATAATTCAAATCGACAATGTTTTTTGTTGTTGTTGTTTTTTTCTTAATACTTCAACTTTAGCATAGATTTTTATTTTTATTAATATTGTATTGTGACACATTTCCACACCTTCATAAAAGCCACAAAGATCTCATATTGATCAATCTAAACTTTGTATTTTGTTTAACCTTTTCAAAAACAGAAGAAAAATGGCTGTTAGGAACATAAAAGACCTTAAATATGTCCCATTTATTTGTTTTTTAAAAATTATATATCCGCATTCTGCCCAAAGTTTGACTTTTGCTCAAAATCACACATTTTTACTGACAAAGGATTGATTTATGATCTTTAGATTCAAAACTTACAACCAAATAATTGACTATTCGATTCAATCTCGATCTCAGAATTTTTCGATTAATTGCCCAGCCTTAGTTTGTACCTTTGAAACATTTCTGAAGTTTAAGTAGCTTAGAAATCCAGATTCAACTCTTTATCAGCAGTTGCATTAAATAATACAGAGCTATCACTTTAGACTCTCCAGGCTAAAGTTTGAATGAATTAAAGTTGAATTGTATTTGCACAAATACACAACTCTTAACCTTTGGACAGTTGCTTTGATGTGATTCAGTTACTTTCATCCCAGGCTGCTGCTGCTGTTGACTTATTTGTCTGAGCTGGACTAGTGTTTTTACCGTGACGTAGCTGGTCGGCTTGAGCTCGAAGCGAGGTCAGACAGAGGCCAACAGTGCTAGTCACTGTCTGTTAACATCTGCCTCCCACATCCACTAAAGTGTGTGTCTTGTCCCTGCGACGCCTCCTATCCAGTCCACATGCAGATGATGTCACAGGGGTCTTCAGAGGGGACAAGAGAGACCCAATAGAACACGAATGAACTGTTTTAACAACTGAAGTGTAGAGCCTATTGTCCCTAATACAAATTGTTTCTGAATCCTTTGGAGAAAAAGCAAATGGCTGGAGTCTTTGTGGAACTGAAAACCTGTAGTTTTAGCTTTTGAGAGCAAGATGCTCTTATCAGAAGTGAGAACTCCACACACACAAAAAAAAAAAACAGAATCTATTGTCGTAAGTTTTTTGTTTTTTTAATGAATTGTAAGGATCGGTAACGCTCGTGTTTACAGCTGAATGACACTGGATTTGACCTATTTTGGATTTTGATCATGATGTAAAAATTAGTTTTAAGTACCTAAAATTACTCAAAAAAAAATTAGGTGGTTCCGCTATAAAAGTACTATTACATTTTTTGAATTTTTGGAAAAAAAATTTTTTGTAATTTTCAGTAGAAACTGTGTCTGATTTATCCAGAATAGCTGATTTGACTCTAAATAAGAATGCTACAATTAGGGCTGGGCGATATTGACAAAAATGCATATCTCGATTATTTTTTGGCGTATCTCGATATTGATATTCACTTCAGACAATATTTTGTTATTGTTAGTCCAACATAATTGTGTTAAAAACAACAACCCTAAATATTCCAATGAGCTTAAAATTGGTTGACTGACTCAGTGTTTATCGTGATTTTAGCATGTTTTGACTCTCTTAAATAAAACTTTGACAATAGAACAAAAATTTAGCCCTAATTTTAAGAAATGAAGGATTTTTTGTGTATTTTTATGCTTTTATGCTTGTTCTTTTAGCAATCTTAGTTCAAACCAATAAATAAAATCTATTGAAAACATAAAATCCTCCTCATTCCAGGCACATATTCACTTGTTTTCTAATTAAGTTGGTAATTTGTGTAAATGTTGTTTAAATATCAAACAAATATTTGTAAAAAATAATTACAAGTGCTTGAATCTCTCCTTAGATCATAACTTTGCTGTTTTGTAAAGCGCTCTGAACTCCACAATGTACGAATTCTGATGGAATATAAACTGGTTAAGTCTATTAGAAAGTTGATAGCATCATTTTTTTTTATTGTATGAGCTTTTTTTGATTTTTAATCACATATACTCGTATTAAATATTGCATATTTAAAAACAAATGCACGATATTATCTAAAATTCGATATATTGCACAGCTCTAGCTACAATGTTCATTATATCTTTACCACCAGGTGCTTCACAATTTGTTTTGATCAAATATTGAACAAAAAGGAATTCAAAAAATTGAGAAGAAATGGGAAGGCCCTTCGAGGGACGTCGGAATGAGATTGGGTTTTAACTAAGAAAGTTTTGAGAGTTGGACTGCACAGTTAATTCAAATTTAATCAAGCAGTTTTTGAAACATAATGTCTGACTATTTATTAATCCACTAAGAACATCTATGGATTCTGATCATGTTTAGCTATATAGTAATGATACTGTAGTTGTTAATCAATATGAGTATAAAATTATTGTTTTTGTCCTCTCGTCTTGCCCTTAAGGTGCTTTTAGTTGTTAAGCTGTTAGGTTAAATGGAGAACTTTCTGAGCATCTCTTATGTAAACATCTCGCCAAGAGCTGTGAGCGCTTCTGCAGTTTTAATTTAGAATAAAGAAAACAAAAGGCCAGCAGCAAATTCCAAGCTAAAAAAAACTTAATTTCAGACCTTTATAGGCGAATGTAAACATGTGGTAATAAGCTGCACATCTGCATCTGATCTCGAGTTTGAAAAGCTAAATATAGTGCTGTTAAGAATGTAATGCCTGAGAATGAACACATATATTTTACTTCATGTCAACCTTAGAATACAGCCCGATCATTTATTTTTTAGAACTGTTGCTTATTAATGCCACTTGTCATCTCTTTCTTCTCTTTCTTGCGCACAAAATCTTCTCAGATAGATAAAGATAAATCACAAATTTGGTGAAAGTCAGGTTTCCGGTAGCTAACATAATCATGTGCAGAACCCACACACTGCTAAAACAATATTGTCACTAAGATCATGTTTCTTTGCAATGTTTTTCAAAGAATCACACACATGTCGAGTTTGTTTGTCTGCAGGGGACATTACATTGACTTCATCAAGATCCTAGCCTTAATCAATCTCTTTTTAACCAGTCTTAATTACTTTTCTGTCTTTAAATTATGTTGTTACCCAGAAATAAACAAAAAAACACTCAAACTAAGACCGTATTTATATTCAAAAAATATCTATTGTGCTGATAAATGTCGGCATCTAACTATTAAATATACTGTTAGTGCACGGTTAGCTTCACTTCCCCTGTCCACTGAATTCTATGTAAAGCAATTGAAAGTAATCACTGTTGATAATGGGATGCTTTGAATGCATTAGTTAAATTAAGAAAGGCTAACTTGCTTTGTCATTATCTGATTTGGAACGATGCTGGATTTGGCATGTCCTTCAGTTAAATTGGTTTAGCTGAATAAAATGAGTTTTTCTTGTGTTCTGTCTGCTGTTTTTTCAAGTAGGGTCATTTTTAATGCAGTTATTTAAAAGTTCAACTATTTCCAAGTTTTATTTTGTTTGTTGTTTGTTTTTTATTGACCTTTATTCAACCAGAAAAGTCCTACTGAAATTCAGAATCTCTTTTGGTCATTTAAAATATTAAGTCAGACTCTACTCAGCGTTTTTACATTTTCTAACATTTTCTTGATCGATTTTAGCTAATCTTTAGTTAATCTGCCAAAAACAGAAATGTAAATATCAAGCATACATTTAACCACATTTGGGTAGTTTTTTGTTTTTAACTTAAAATCAATTTCTTCTTTGCACAGATATCTTGTCAGTGCATCTGTTCAGGTGGAAATGAGTCCACACTGTCCTGACTACATAATGCCCTGTGTTTACCATCAAACCTACAAACTGTGCTCGGTCCGTCTGTTGTTGTTGTGGACCAGGGTATATATCAAATTTTAGATACTATCGTGAATGTTGTTTCAAGATATCCAAAATTATTGTTTGCAGAAAAAATACTACAAAAAGTGGCAAAAAAAAAAAAAAAATGTATACAAAATGCTGTAATTTCTCAGGCATAAATGTATTATTTTTCGCACTTTTGTGGTTAATTTTATCAATTTCTCACATTTATTTGACAGGAGGTTTCATTCATATGACAAACAAAACATTATACAAATCAATAATTACTACAGATGGGGATCAAGCAGCAAAAATTTGCAATACAGATGTTATTGGGTCTTGTTAAAATCTTTGAAATGACACTGTTATTAACTGGATAAACTGGCTTTGCTCACTAACTGGACTTATGACATCAAATTCTGCAATGTGAACGTAACTTCTTATCATGAACAAAACAGTTTAAAGACCTTTGTAGCACATTTCAGTTGGATTGGATTCGGAAGTTATTTGCAAGATACTCCAAGAAAATATCCAGATATTTGTTTTTGTCAGTATCGCCCAGCTCTAGCATTGTGGCTAGCGGCAAAACATCTAGACTGATGTAGGAAAATTAAAATGAATTACTTTGGTTTACATTGTTAGGAAAGCAAAAATCGAGTGTAGGACCTTTATTGTGCAAACTTAGATCTGTCTAGTAACGTCAGGATTTGTGCTTTGTCTGTGTTTTTATAGGCGAGTGCAGTGAGAAACATTGTATGTGTTTTTTTGTTCCCATAAAAGAAACAGGCCTCCATGATATACTGTTTTTAGTCCCCACAATGCACCAAATGCCCGCCCACACACATGCAGGTCCCACTTAGTGTTATGTGAATGGCAGCAGGCCAGGTGTCCCTCCAGAGGATATTACAGCGCGTGTACAGGAAGTCTTTGAGCTGCAGCTGCTTCCTCCTCTGCATCCCGCTACTCTCTCTCTCCCCGTCCACTGCTTCCCTCGCTCACCCTCTCACCACATGAATGCGCCGGCCACAAGTGGAAAGTGCACACTGTAAGAGTTTAAGTTCACTTCCCCGTATATTTGTAAGGCTTTATTTTTCACCTGCTCCTGTGATGACTGGCAGCGCTGGAGTAGAAAAGTGTGGAGCGGTTTTACACGGACTCTGCAGGGATAATAGCAGGGTGGGTCTGCTCTTCAGCCTGTGGCCACCTCTTTCTCTCTGACCCATTCACCGTATGTGTGAACATGTGTGATTGTGAAGGAGGTGGTGTCACTATATTCAGGCTGATCATAGTGTTTAAGAAAGAATAACACAAATGCCTTCTGACATTGATGGTTCTAAATGTTTATCTGTCAGTGGATGAGTGATGCAGAAATCTTTATTTTTGTTTCCACCTATTTTTGCTCTGATTTATCTTTTACAATGTGTGAGTTACTGTGTCATTTCCCTTGTGCATTCATACAATTTGTATAAGTCAAAGTACTTGGCCATTTTTTAAATAATTGCGAATTCCTCAACAACTAAAATAGTCAATTGTTGCAGCTCTTTTTACATCTCTTCCAGATTCCTTTAATGATGTTAGCTTAATCTCTATCCCGTCTCACTTGGAATAGTTAAAAAAGCTTCAACTCAAGAGTTTCTTTCACTTTCGAAAATAGCCCTGGTTGCTTAATGTTTGCCAAAGCATTAATACTGTGCCTCCTCTGTAGTTTTGTTAAGCTCTGTTCGCTGCAAATAAATCAAAACCACAATGATGAGGCAACTGTTGGTTTCCATTGACCTTGCTTTAATCTTGGGGCTAGTTAAGAGCTGACCTCTTTAGTGCAATAAGTATTTATGTTTGGATGTTGGAAATATAAACTTATGGTTGAGCCTTGCGGATGTTTCCATAATCAAAAGTCAAGTGAGGTTGTTCCACTGCCTGTGCTCAATTATGAATGAAGTGAAGTGGTTTTATCCATAGGCTTCTTGTTCGTGTTGCTGCACTGACATGCAGTCCTCAGCAGCAGCAGTAGCAGGTAAAGGCGTGTGACAACAGAGGTCCCAGGAGAAGGCCTCTGTGCTGTGTTATGTAAGGCTGGTTCCTCTGGGACGGCTGAGGCAGGACCATATCCTCCCACTAGTGTCACTGCTGCTCCCACTGCACGCACTGATGCTCCCTCCTTACACTGCTCCACTACTGTCACTACTGCTCCTCCACTGCTCCCACTCTATCACTACTGCTCCCTCCACTGCTCTCACTACTATCACTACTGCTCCTCCTTACACTGCTCCCTCCTCACTACTACTACTGTCACTGTAGCTCCCTCCTCTCACTGCTCCCACTAACTGTCACTGCTGCTCCCATACTGTCACTGTGCTCCCTCCTCGCACTGCTCCCACTACTGTCACTGCTGCTCCCTCCTCACTCTGCTCCCACTACTGTCAATGCTGCTCCCACTACTGTCACTGCTGCTCCCATACTGTCACTGTCCCTCTCCACTGCTCCCAGTACTGTCACTGTAGCTCCCTCCTCACACTGCTCCCACTACTGTCACTGCTGCTCCCACTACTGTCACTGCTTCTCCCTCCTCACTCTGCTCCCACTACTGTCAATGCTGCTCCCACTACTGTCACTGCTGCTCCCTCCTCGCTCTGCTCCCACTACTGTCAATGCTGCTCCACCACTGTCACTGCTGCTCCCAGTACTGTCACTGTAGCTCCCTCCTCACACTGCTCCCACTACTGTCTCTGCTGCTCCCTCCTCACTCTGCTCCCACTACTGTCACTGCTGCTCCCACTACTTTCACTGCTGCTCCCAACTAGGCTGGATGATATGGACAAAATGTACATCTCAGAAATGTGTTCATACCCGATAAACGATATACTGTATATCTTAACATCTTTGAAAGGATATTTTTAAGTGATATATTTCTTTCTAAGCCTGTAGCCTGCTGAATAGGAAGTAAGTAATTTTGATGACACCTTTTGCTGAGAAAACAACTAGCTATAACTACAAATAGAAAACTGAATTGATATATGCATTCTCTCTTTGTCATGTTTCTATGTAAACACTTTTCATCAATTTTATAAGCTTTTGTTTTTTACCCCGATATACATTATCTCAATATTTACAATATGGCCAAACTTTATCTTGTCTAGTAAATCATTCAATATACACTAATTATCGATATAATATATATATTATACCCAGCCCTACTCCCAACTCTTTAATATTGTAATTAAAACATTATAATTGTGCACACTGCATACACTTTATGTCCTCACAGTTTTGGCAGAGAGCGTTAATGTCTAATGCACAAAGATTCATTTTTGATTGAAGAAAGTGTAATCACATGGGAATAAAAAATCTCAGGAGATAATGTTCTGCCTGTGTGCAGAATCTTGTTGCAGTTTTATCTTGTGAGATTCTGTAATACCACCATCTAGTGTCATTTATATCATTAATTATATTGGCACTGTGATTTTTCTTATATATAAATACACATATACTGTATTTTTGAAAAGTCATACTGCTTTTATGCCGCAGAGACTCATTTTATCCTCTGTGTAAAATGTTATGATCTGGTTTATGGTCAATATATTGAAAAAAGATGCCTTCTCTGTTTGTTAGCATAAATAAAAGAGATTGTTGTCAGTTGAGTGGGCTTAGTTTGAGCCGTAAGATTAATATGGCAAGCTTGTGGAGCAAATCTATAAACAAATAATCATGATTCAACATTTGTGCAACTTATGTCTGGATAATAATTCAAATAATCTAGTGGACAAGTGCTTTTTTGTGTGTGTTTCCAACAATTTGCAGAATTTACACTTCTATTAACTATCAAAGATCATTCAAATTACCAAAACAATGCTGCCATCTTTCTTTACATTATCATAAAATACAAGAACATCCTGTTATGTTAGCAAAAGTATGAGTTCAAATTGTATTTTATTGTGATTTAGTTTATAATGCTGTTGTATGCATGATATGTAAACAAACAGAATGACTGCTGTCGTCCTTAGCTGCACTGTAAAACTCATTTCCAAGACAAGAGTAAATCCGCTGAATAAACCGCTCTTTGGAGACACTCAAAAGTTTTCGCAGCGCTATAAAAACACAGCTGTTTTTATTTGTTTTTAGAGATTACAGCTGCTCCCAGAACCACGTGGGCGTTCAGTCTCTTCCCTCTTAATTCACAACACATTATCTTTAGATTTGAGGTAATCAGGCGGAGAAGAGTTAGACACATGTTTGGTCACACAGAGCCTTTGAATAGCACCATAATGCTTGTCTTTATGCACCCAAACAGCATGGAGGTTAACAGTGCGCGCAGGGAGGTAGTAATAGCAGCCAATTCAATGCTTAATGGAGCCTCTCGTGTGAATGGGCTTTCATCACTGTTCACTCTGTGTAATGTGTAGTTATCTGTTACTAAATAATACTCTTCAGAGCGCCGTCATTAGGGCTCATGGTTAAGTGTGTTTTACCCTCGCGCTGCTACAAGGGTGCAATAAAAACCACATTATAGATATCAATGATGTATGCTTTGTAGAGTTTATTCTAAGGGCCAGAGGTCTAGACCGCAGTGTGTGGGCGGATGAACATGCAACGCGAGTGTCTTTCTCTATAACTTTATTACATAATGTCACAAGTTCAATTCAGTTACATGTGGATTTCAAAAAGCTTGACGTGCAAATGAATCTGGTCCCTATTTTGATATAATGTGGAACAGTGGTTTTTACCGAGTAACACCTTTGATAATGTTCGTCGGAGTTGATCTAAGCCCAACTCTCTGAATTTCAGCTGCATGCTCTAAAATGAGGCCGTTCTTTAGCTAAATGGTGGACAAGCTAGTTCTTATTCATCTAATCGAAATTAAATTTTAATCTTACACATACATAGATAGAGACACATTGATGTAGGATGTACATTTTGTATATATTTTGTACATAACATTACCTGTGCTTGTGTCTTCACTTATGAACTTGAGGTTAGTCACCCACTGCTGCTGACGGTTTGTCCAAGTGGTTCTGAGGATTAAGTTGGACATACATTTTGGTTTGTCTTACAATTATTTTTCTTGATTGCAGTTTTCTGTTGCATGACTTTTTACTGGTGAAAAGCTTAAACTTTATGAATTATTATTATTTGAGTATCAGGGTGAAACTGTGAGATACTGTATGTTTAGTGACTTCTTCTGCTGTGTCTGCCGTGTTCCTGCTATATGGTCACACTCATAGTTATTTACTGTATAGCTAAAACAGTTTCTGAGGGGCAGATCAATACCATGTAAATATATTTATTCACACGGCTATCAAAAAGTATTGATACTTGTGTAATATTTCTGTTTAAAAAATACATTTTTTAATGTTTTGTTTTCTGCATTATATTTACTTTCATCTTTGTTCAAGTTGGGTTTATCTTTATGGTAGAGGAGTTTCAATAGATAATATTACAAAACTCATTGGTATCAGTTGTGCAGGCCTATTCAACTTAAGGCCCGGGTGCCAAATTGGCGCCCGCAGTGATCTGATCTGGCCTCAACCCATCTTCCAAATATCGCAAATATTTTTATTAATTCTGGGTGTACCTTAGACCTGCTTTTGGTATAATTCGGCTTTGGATCTGACTTGGTTTTGGCCTAATGCTGGTTATACTTGGCTGGTCCTGGTCTAGTCCTTGTTTAATTTTGGCTCAGTGCTGGTTAGGGTTAGGGTTAGGGTTAGCTTAACTTTTAATGCCATGTTGTCATGGCATTAAACGTTATGCAAGAAAAAGAAGGTTAGCACTAAGTGACGAAGCATGGTTCTTTGTATATTTTTAAACAACAAAAATACTTGAAGGTACATTAAATTTGTGGAGCATTTTTCAGGTAAACCAATATCATCAGAAGATGTGCTTAGTTCCAGAAAAGTTACACAAAAATCAGCTTAACCAGCCTTTGCTCCCTCCACCTTCAGCTGTGATGCAGAGACTACTGTCACTGAAAGCCCCACTGCCTCTTGTTTAACGGGAGCTACAAGACAGATGTCATACAAATGTGCTCATAATGCAGGGCCTGTGTCCGTGTAGTGGGAAAGAGCCTGTCACAGCTGAGCGTGCTGATTAGCAGAGTGATGTGTGGTGCTGGGGGTTTGTTAGGCTCAGTTCATTTGCCGCTGTGCCCCCCGGGGAACTTTAATTGAATAAAAACAGCTCAGTGCTCCCTCAATCAACAGTGGCCATAATACTAGCCACAAGCTCCTAAGACAGACACGCCGCTTACCAACAGGCTGTCGTTACTGTAAGTTTACTGTTGGAGCAAAAGATTTAGAGACATAAATTTGAAGTATTTGTTCTCACATTTATTCACTCTTTGCTGTATATCTCAGCTAATCATTTTACTCAACAAAGAGGCATCTTTTTAGAATTTCCATTGTGTGGCTTTTTTGCCCAAAACTGGCCTTAAAAAAAATCAAATTTGGTCTTGAACGAGCTTGCATTGCCATGAATTTAACAATTATTTGACCTGGAGAGTGGCCTCCTTTTTTATGGTTCCATTGAAAAGCTGTGTCTTTAGCTATATTTTTCCACATTTTGGTAGGGGTGTGCAGATAATCGATTTTCAATTATGTTAATTATTCTTATCGTTGACAAAAAATGTGTAACCGTGAATATTAACTTTACCTTATGAATGCGTTTCTTGAGTGGAAAAGTAGCTTAAAATAGCTTGGAGATTATGCTTTTGTAGAAATTTGTAGTAATTTATTTGGTCTTTGCATTCAGAATAAGAAATTGCAGTTATTTGTCCCCTGTTTATTTGTTCTGCCTTTAAGAAGCACTAGTGATCGGCTTTCTTGCCAAACAAATAATTGTTAGCATAATCGTGTTTTCAATTATCGTGATATTGTTATTTTTCACATGATCGAGCATAAAGCCCCACTAAGCAAGTTCTAAAGTATCATATTAGCTTTCTATTTCTATGGAACAATCTAGTTTATTTTTCACCTCCAGAAAGTTACACAATGTCAATTAAATGTTCAAGTTGTGAGCCAATAACACATTGCTTAAGTAATTAATGAGAAAGTCATTCCTTTAGAACCCGTCATCATTTTAAGTTGATGTAATTGTTTGGAGGATAATTGTTAGAAGGAAACAATAAGTGATGTCTAAAATAAAATATTTGGAAAGGAAAAAACACAAGTAAGATAAACTAAATTATAACTCACGGAGAAAACTTTGAACTGAAGATCTAAAAACCATTACCCATATAAGTACTCAAATAAAAACTTGAAATGACAAAGAAATTATCCTGAGCACTCTAAAGACTTAAAACTTCATAGCTAAAGTTTGAACTGTTTTGTCAAGTGGGAACATCACTTACTTCATCTGTGTTGTCATTACATTTTTGAGCTTCACACTTGTTCTTGTGGCACTTCCTCTTCCGCTGATGCTGGGGAAAAGTTACCTGTTCCAGCCTGTGATGGATGGTCAAACTTCACTCGTATCCACAGTCACACAGAGAGAGACCACAGGCTTTTGGCTCCTTACGTTACTACTGTACGACATTTCCAGTCAAGCATGATCCACTTTTTCCTTTTGGCCTCATCCTCTGACTTAAGGCACGCTAAAGATTCTATTTCACGTCACAATCACAACATTGGACTCACTGTTGTTAGTGTCACCTTAACTACGTACTTGAGATTCATTAGTTTGTTGTGTAGAAATCAGCAAAACTGTACTGGCTTCTCTTCCTCTTTCTCTCTCTCTCTCTCTCTCTCTCTCTCTCTCTCTCCTTCTCTCTCTTTCTGTCTTTCTTTCTTTCTCTTTCACCCTCTCTTCATCTCTCTCTTTCTGTCTGTGCCTTTCTTCACTCTGTTTCTCTCACTTTCTCTCTGTCTCTCTCCTCTTTCTCACTCTTTCTGTTGCTTTCTCTTTCACTCACTCTCTCTGTTTCTCTCTCCCTCTCTCTTCTCTCACCATTTTTCACTCACCTTTCTCTTTCTCCCTCTCAGTGTCTCTCTTTCTGTCTCTCTCCCTCTCTCTCTCACTCTCTATGTTTTACGCTCTCTTTCTCCCTCTTTCTCTCTCTCTCTTCTTTTTCTCTTCTCACTCGCTCTTTCTCCCTTTCTCTGTCTCTCTCACTCACACACACCCTCTCTGTCTTTCTCTCTCTCTCCCTTTCTCTCTCTCTCCTCTTTCTCTCTCTCTCTCACTCACTCACTCACTCTTTCTCTCTCTCTCTTCTTTCTCTCTCTCTCACCCTCTCTCTCTCTCTTTCTCTTTCTCCGCTGGTGAACTGTGTTAGAGAGGGAGACACAGACAGCGTGACAGAAAGCAGTTTAAACTGTGTCTTAAATGATCCAAAAAGAGCCGAGAATTATGAAGAAATGACTCCGTGAAATCTTCAAACCGACAGTGACGCTAAACAAATAATTGAAAAAGCATGTGGAGACTTAGTGATCAATCAATAACACTGTGCATAGTTTTCTACATGTGTCAATGATGTTTACTTTGAACCCCGCTCGGCTGAAATATTTACCTCTCGTGTGTTTAGTGAGCCGTGAGCCGGTCTGGACTGTCACGAGATCTGGGACTTGAGGTGGATGATAAAGTCACAGTGATCCAGTGTATTATTTGAACTTATTTTATTAATTGGTCCCACATACAGTCAGATCAGAATTCTCTACTCAGGCCTAAAAGTATAATAAAGAGGTCTATAGGAAACAAAAATTCTTAATGCTGTCGATTGGCAATTTAAGCTTCCAAATAAAGGCAATTTGATGTATAAGTAAACATTATATCTACAATGTCTTTATATTGCTTTTTTCTGGTGTATTTTGTTTATGATATCTCGATTATGTTAGATTAGTTCAGCAGAAATGTGCTATAACATTCTAGATCAAGTTAAATTTTTTAATGCCTGTAGAATTGCTTAAAAAAAAGGTATTTGACAGCTTGTAACAATTTCTTTTATTTTCATTTTAAATGTTCAGGATTGTGAATAAGACATGCTTGCATATCTTCAAGTCCATATTCTCAATATAAGCTAAAAATTGAAATATTGCTCAGACTGAAAGCTCTTGCACAGGTCCTTCATCTTGTTTTTAATCTCAATCTGTATCGGAAAATCAGAAATAAAAAAGGTTTTATTGCTAGTATCAGTGAACAAAATACACAAACTAGAAACTCGCTTTTTAAAATGTGCAGCATAAACCACTGAATAAAACAAATATCTTAAAATGAGTTATGAGTTAAGAATAAAATTGTCTTAAATACACAATATCTGTCCATTAATCAGATAAAGGTTTATTTAAAATTTTGCACCTAGTGAAATAAACATGTCAAACCTTTAGTGTCACCGCAATACAATTTGAAAAAAGATTTTTATTTTTTTTTTACCAAGGAAAAGGAAAAGACTTGAATAACACAAACGAAATACTAGGCCAAGTTTTTTCTTTTAGACATTTTTGATTTTTTTAACACTGAGTTATAGCTTGTCTGTTATTTTATTATGTCTTTATCGTCTTTCTACTTCATTAAATTGTACTAGTTCATTCTAAAGTTAATTCTAAAGAATATACAAATTGCATTCTGATAATCATTATTTATTGATTAGTGTTAGATAGGCAATTTTGGGGCTGATGTTATAATTTTTTTGCCTATCAGCTGTTGGTCTTATTTTTTTATTTTTATTTTGGACGATGTTTGATCAGGCAGTTGTTTTGGCGGCTTTAGCTGCTCAGGTGAACCACACTCACTGTGATCAGCTGAGCTTTAAGTTAGTTTTGGAGAGAAACAGTAAGACTTCTTTTATCTCTCTCCATTTTTAAGTCTGCAGCTTTGATTGATCTTTACCTTGTCTTTAAGTAAAGTTTCATTCTGGTTTTATGATTTTGACCATATCACCATGAACTCATCATGTACACAGAAAGCTTGTGGATACAGTGTGATGATAAAAACACTGGTGTTACTGTGTTTAAAAATAAACAAAAAACGCATAAACCTGTTTTATTTATTAGACATTGTTTATAATATAATAGTTTAGATTGAACTGTTTTTGGTCATTCTATTACATTCCAGCCATGCTATTTTAACACTAAAATAAGAAAATCAGCCTCAGAAGTCAGCCTTTGATATCGGCATCTGCCAAAGAAAAACCCATATCGGTCGATCTCTAATTAGTATCTGATTTTTGATCATTTTGACAACCCTCTTGTTAATTAAATAGCCTGACAATCCTCTGTGCGTTGTATCAGCCGCTTGTTTTTATTGCAGATGAACCAGTGTGTACATTTCAAAGCTTTCTTTAAGTCGAAACTCTTAGGAGTTTAAAAGTGTGGCTGTTGAACATAATCAAGCTGAGACGTGGATAAAGGCCTGTGGTTCAGGGCAGGATTAGCTGTGATTTCACCAGAGAAACAATGTTAAAGCTATTAAACGCAGAGTGAGTGTAAAATGCAGGACTTCTTAAAATAACTGCCAGGAGCACTGTTAAATGTTTCACCAACAAAGCTGTCACCGCGGCCTTTACAAAGACAAAATCTAATCCTCCGCTAGATGTTGTTTTTCAGATTTGTGCGAACAAAAAGCAGTTCTTTAGTGAAAGCCGCCATGCTGCCCCCAACCTCTGTGAGTTTATTTTTACTCCAAAAGCTGTTAAGCCGAAGATTATTAGTGTTTAGTGAGCCGCTCCAGCCTGCTAATAAAGTGAAGAGGTAAAATAATTATTATTCCTCAGATACAATGACTTAATTGAACTGTAGAGAATTAGATTGTACAAGAGCACCTTAAACAGTAACAGTATCATAGACGTAAGAAGTGCACAGTTTAATTAAAACTGTAGAGACTCAAGTATTGTATTATTGTACACTTAGATATCTGCTGTGTTTCTGTGCTTTAGCTCAGTGTTTCTCACACTGTGGTGCTTGTACTACAGTGGTGGTCTGGAGGTACTTGAATAATTACTTTATTCATCATTTACTGATCATTTAGTCTGCCCTACAGGGTAAAAAAACAAACGTATTTGAAGTCTTATTAAGTCTTGAAATAAGTCATTTTTCTTGGTGACTTATTTACCGCTGATGTGATCAAGAATGTCCAATAATAGTTCACATTAAGTTGTTGTCTGCACAGTAAATAACAATCACATAACACTGTGATCTATTTTCTAACTGTCTTCTAAGATCAAAAAAATAAATACATGTTTACTCCCCACTATCGTATCTTAAATCATGCACCTCTAGTTTTAGACCTGGTTTAGTACAATTTTAGATTATTAAAAGCTCTAATTTTGGTCTAGTTTGTTTGTTTTTTGTAGTGACCTTTTTATTCCCAATTATGCTACATTGGCAGTCTCATTTTAAGGCAGTGAAAATCTACAAAAAACATCATGCTTACTACTTATTTTCAGCACCATTTCACCAATTTAAGATGGTATTATGGTTTTTCCAGGTTTATTTTTTGGTAAAAATGTTTTTTTGTCTGATAATTAAATCTCAAGTAATATTTTGGAAGACACATTTAAAAAATTTATGTTGGACTGACAGAATGTTGCCCAAATATCACAAAAAAAAATATCGAGATATACATTTTTTTTCTATATCACCCAGACCTAGTGGTGAAAATAAGACTCAGCTGCAGGACAATGCAAGATTACTCGAACAAATATGAATATATCCAAATACATCTTTGAATAAACTTATGTCGAGAAAACATGTTTAAATACATGATAAGGTAAACTCAGAAAAGTGGCATTTACACAACATGTCCACTTTAACTGTTACACAATTTCACATTTTGAGCTGGCACCTTTAACAAACTAAACAAGCAATAACTGCTGTTACTATGATGTTGAGTGCTTCTAGTTTCTGCTCTGAGGTGAAGCGAGGTGTCTCCTAACATTGTAATATCATCATTTCCCGATCTCATATTTTCTGTCACAAATGAGCCGGCCACACGCTCTCACGCCGCAGACGGGGCCGAGGTGAGCCCCGAGGAGGCGTGTTGCTGCTGCTGTCTGGATAGTTAGGCTCTAGATTGGAGATAAATAGTGACCAGCGGCCTTCGGCTTCTCCGTCAGACTGAGATTTGTGTCCTGGCGCGGGATTGGCCGGTGAAAAAGCCTTCCCGTTAATCAGGGAGCACTACGCTGGAACATGTGTGTGTGTTGCGCTGTCAAAACAGTCTGTTGTGCTGGTCGCGGTGTTGTGTCAGTGGTGTGTCGGCCATGTTGGAGACCCGCGTGGATGTATGACAGATGACTGGGTGGTAAAGGCCGCAGGAACAGCCATCAGTCATATCCGCTCACACAACGGGCTGCCAGAGCTGTCACATTATAATCCTACCTGTGTTTCCAGCACCAATTTGCACCTTTAGGGTTGCCAAATAAAGTCGCTTAGCATGTCAACGCTGGAGAATGGCATTACATCATTTTTTGTCACCTACCTGAGGTCTTACTCCAAATAATATACTTTAGAATAGACAAACAAGTACTGGCCTGGTTTTAGGCCTGTGAGAAATGGTTTTCAGAAGCGCTGCAGCCTGTGACTGTAACATATGATGGAAAATTATAATTAATGTTTGAGGATGTTATACTTTGGAAGATTGTTTATGAAGATAGATGCATTTCATGGCAAACTGTAAATAATCAAGTTAAAGAAGCAATCCTTAAATGAAACAAGCATACAGTATTTTTGCAAAAATATTCATTCTGTCTTCTTATCTTAATTTTTTTTTAAAAGCGTTGTTTCTTTACCTGCTTTGAATGTTTCATCTACTTCCTGTAGCCTTCCTCAGGAGCGTCACTGGTTGGTATGGTGACGTGTCTTGTAGGCCACTTATATGTTTTTGTAAGACATTAGGGGGAACTTGTGCTACCGTTTGGCATCTTCTTCAGGACAGAATCCTATGAGTGTGATAAGGTTTGAAGGAGACTTATGTAAAATCTACTTTTCTGTGGTTTAAACTATGTTATAGCTGTGTCCTCTTGTCATTAGTTTACCCAAAGTTGTAATTGGATTGATTCCTGCAATCTTGTATTGTCCTGCAGCTGATGCTCCAGTGCTCACAAAATCCCTGTCTTGACCTACCACCTATCCCTGCCCATTTGTCTGTATTTACTTGCAATTATTCAATAATTAGTATTAAAAAAAACATGTAGGGATCAGAATTGTCATGTAGCCACTTTTCAACAACAAAAAATGTAAATTTTTAAATCTGGGGCCTGTTAAAGTTACATTTTACAATGAGGAGGTAGGGCTTATTAGTTCTGCAGTTTTGAACAGGAAGTCATTGTACCTGTTTATATTTCTAAGCCGTTTAAGATAATTTTTGTGTTTTTCAATTAACAAAATGTGAATAATGTATTGCTACTTATGCCATTGTTTCTTCCTAAATATAGAGACAATTCACAGTAGGTCTCCTTTAAGCTCTCTCGTCACGATTTATGCTGTTAGGTCCTAGTTTGCAGATCATAATGGCCTCCCTGATCCAGCAGTGGTATTTGTTACTTTCAACACAGATGACCCTGGCTTTCTTTCAGTCCATAACCTGGTTCTGTCTTTTGCAATGATCTGATATGGCTTCTGAGAAAGGCTACAGGAAGTAGCTGAAACATGGAAAAAAAAAAAACTCCTTACCAATGGTCAGTAACAGGACAACAATACAAATAATGCAAAATGTATGTTCTTTTACGTTTTTTTGTCATAAATAAACCATATTTATAGTGCCAGGACTAACAAACACTTGCTCTAAAAAGACAAACGCTTTAGCAGAAGTCAAAGTTTGGTGATTAAACTTAAGTAAATGTTAATCATAACTGATCCACTTCTGACAATCACAGTCCTAATGATACATTAGGTTTTATATCTCGGATTACCATCTATGAATCCTCTGATTTTAGGAGCTGAAAGTTAAGCTGTAGTGTGTTCCTCTGAGCGCTGCCGGGATTAGAGCAAACGCTGTATGTAAATGTTTCTTGTTTTAATTAAAAAGTAACACAAAGTTCATAAAGTAAACAAACTCCCAAAGTAGTGACAAAAGTGTGATGTAAGGATCTGACACATTACCAGCATCTGTCACCTCTACTGTCATCGTGAACCACAACAGAGAAGTGAACTGAATCTACACACAGTATGGGCCTGATCTATCCAACCAAGTGCTAAATTGTGGGTGCTAGCTGAAAAAAACATGTTATTTGTCAGCGTTTTGCACTGAATTTGATAACATGCACATAACATATTACATGAGATCAGATCAGCACCACTTCAAATATTGCATCTTTAGTCTGTGTGAGTGAAACATGTCATCTATGTCAAGTTTTTGCTCCCCTAACCTGTTTTCCACATGAGCAAATGCTTGATAAATCTGTGTTTTTAGTGTATTTAAAGCTCTTTTGCTTAGAATTAATATGCACCAGCGTCACAATGTTGTGTAAATGCACATCATATTTTTTAGTTGGGCTCACCTAAGACACAATTTTTACATTGGGCAATTAATTATAAAATATAATATGTCCAGGGCTCAACTAATGCATTAGTATTCCAATAATCATCAAATGGTTTGAATCAAATAATCTGAATCAAATAATCGAATAGTCATTTACTTTACTGTACACAAAGCCTGTTAGAAGAAGTTCTAGGAGTCAGAGGAAAAGTAAATAAGTGACACTAAATATGTGTAAAAAAGTTGTTAAGTAAAATAATCTGCCAGTGTCAATCAAACAAGACTTTTTGTACTTAAACTAAAAACACATCTTACTTCTTTAAAAAAAGAACGTTTAACTTGAAGTAAGAAAAGACTTGGTGTCATCTAATTCAAGACATTTTAACTTGATTAAACATAATAGTTGGTCAAATTTTCATTTAAATCCCACATCGACCAGCTTTTTGCCTCATAAAGAGCTAATTGATAAAGAAATAAACATCAGAATAATGGATTATCAGAATATTTGTTAGTTGCAGTCACATTGTGTAACAGTTCACACCGAGGATCAAACCCAACAAACTTGCACCAGTTCTTCTGATATTTTTCGTATCGTTCTGAGGGCAAAGCAGTCTTCCATATTCTGCTCATCTCTCTCCTTGTCTCCTCCCTCCTCCTTCCTTCCTTCCTCTGGCTGTTGGCCCTCTCTGTCCTGGGGCTAGCCTCAGGGCTGCCAGGTGTGGGTTCATGTGGACTTCCATGTTTGTGTGAGAATGTCTGAAGCTCACCTGAATGTTTAGAGTGCGCCAACATTTGACATTTAGTGTGAAGGTTGTGTGCTGGATTGTAGCGTGTTTTGCTGCTGTTGTCTATAAATAATCTGATCAAAGAGATTCAGTGTGAGCCCAGAAAACTAATAATGGTTTGTTTTTGCCATTTTCCTGCAAAGGTGGTTAGTAAAAGTAGTGAAAAAAGGTGATTGAAAAATACAAATACATCCCAAATGTTAGTTAAACTGTGCAGATTTATACGTCTGAATCTTTTTGAAAAAGTGAACAATCGATAGCACCATATTTCATTTAGATTGCCACTCTTACAATGTTTGCAAATGTTTTGCCTTAAAATGAAGTATAACATTCGGTCGAGATTGACTTTCAGACTTTGACCTGAGCATGTGCAGCTTTTGCCTCTTGTTGCACTGGAAGCACTTCCCCAAAACAAGAGGCAAAGATGTGGAGTTAGACCAGAGGCTGATGAAGCAGAGCCTGTGGTCGCTGTGTGAACGCTTGGATTACAACAAAACTGTAAAGCTCACGCCCTGTAACTGCATTACAATCCAAAATGTGCTGATTACCTCCCCTTCTGCCCACTTCTTCACTCCACCTGTCTCTGCACACTTCAGTGCAATTCATCAGGTAAATGGGCACTGGGTCCACCATAGATACGTGTGCAGCCTACATGCCTTTATCATGAAATACTTTACTTTTCTACTACAACGTGGAAATATGCAGATGTGAACAAAAGGCCGTGTGCTATACTAAATCACTGAGTCATCATTACTAAAGGACACACAGCATTGTATCTTGCTCGTGTTTCAAGCCACAGCCTCCTGCTCTCTCTTCTTTCAGAGCTATTCTTAGCAGACTTCTCCATTACACCCCAATACATATGATGTCTACTCACGCTTTGCCCTGTGCTTTTGAGCTAGCTGGAGACAGATGCGCATTTTACACCGCATGCACAGCCTCGCTACGCAATTGTTTGGTTTGTTCGATCTTTTTAATGAGAGGATTGCCTTGTCCCTTGAAAATTGTCTGGTACACAGAATGTGAAATGTGTCTTTTTCAGGTGGCTGTTTTGATGTAGTGACAATAGATTTTTATAAATGTTTAGTTTAGTGTTTTATCATGTTAGGCTATGTCAAGTCACAAGAGGTCAGTAAAAGAGCAAACAAGCTTTAATGCAGATGATAACACCACATAAAAACAACAATGAAAAATAAACCTGCTGCGCATTGTAACATTAGTGGTTCTTTTGAGACAAAGACCCCTCTCAGCTCAGACTACAGGCCCATTTCCACTGAGCGCTGGTATTCTCAGAGTAATCAACGCAGCAGCTATTATTAATGAGAGAGAATCGGCTCATTAATATTTTAGCAGTGTCACTGGGGCCACTGCCACCAGCGCAGGCTGTGTGTGTGTCTCCATATAGATGGGTATAAGGCCTCTCCCTGAGACAGCACTCAGACCTACTCCATTACAAAGCAGGAACAGGCTAAATCCAGACAGAAACTAGTTTAAAAACAGACAAGTTTTTCTCCTATATATAGTGTTTGGGATTCTATAAAAAGAATGAGAAAAAGTCCAGTTACATCACAAAGGAAAACATGGTTCTGGGAGCTTGTGTGTCACATTTCTGGTCCTATTATTGGACTTTAAGGTTTTATATATAATAAATACATAAGAAAGAGTTGTCCAAAGAGCCAGAATTAGTATTGAAACTGGACATTCGTGGGAACAAATAATTCTGCTTTAAAATTGAGAGGAAATAATTTCATAGTTTTAGAAATGTCTACACAAATCATTAAAGAAACACATTTATTTTGTGTTTGATCATAGTGTCATGGTTTGGAATGGTGAACCTAATATGATTGTTGCAAAAGAACCTTGTGGGCTCAAATATCCAGATATCGTAGTTAATTAATACAGATTTTTTTAAGTACAAAAAGGTAACACAGATAAATAACAAATGAGACTCTGAAACTGAACAAAACAAATTTTGTTAAAGGTTTTTCTGGGAATGTCATGTGTTATTACTATTATTATTATTATTAGTGTTATTACTGTGTGCCATTTCTCAGGCATCTGCGAATATCAAAAATATGTGCACAGATATAGTTTTACCCCACTTCCACTGTAACATCAAACTAAACTATATACTTGTCTTGACTGACTTCAAATGGAGTTATCAGAAACATGAAAAATCTGATATTACACTTAACTAAAAGTGACCCTAATGTAAACACTCTTTTGAGACATTTATTCTACCCTGTCCACTTCCTGTTTAGCTGCTTTTAGTCGATAGCATTCAGTCGGTGGGTTTATTTTATCTATCTGTTTATCTATTTGAGATCGCCCCGATAAACAGACAAACATGCTAGCTACCTTAACAGAGGAACAGGAAGTGCGTTGTCAACAAATGGCTGTGGTCGGCCAAAGAATTTTGAGGTAAATTATTTATCTGACACAAACAGCTGTTTAAAAGACTAAAATGTGAGTTTATGTGTTAGAAAACTACCTAAAAGGTCAGCCAGCCCACTATGTTTGTTGCTGTTTTGTATAAATCCCTATCAAAATTAAATTATAAAACAACCGATAAATCAAGCGACTGAAGGCATACAGCCCCATTTGATATCCTGCCAGCACTATTTGGAAAGTAATGTTTATGTTTTTGTGTATTTTTATGTTTCTCTGTGCTGTCCATGCTGCACAGTGCAATCACTTTCACCTAAAACATGTGAGAGCACAGCAGAATTAGCCGGGCCTAAGTCTGAGCAGGGCTGCCTCCTCATTGGCCATCTGCCCATGTGTACAGTGATGTGATTAGTGCAGAGCTTCATTAGGAGTGAGAGACTGGGGAGGCCACTCCGGTTGCTCCCTCCTCGAGTATAGAGTTACCTTTGTGTGGAAGAGGATGCAGTTATGAGCCATATGCCTGGAGATGGCTCACCCTGTCCCATCACGCTCTCCTCTGGAGGACTGAGAGAGAGGAAGTGTGAGCTTCCTATTGGGCCCGTTTAGACCAATGTATCTTATCTGAGATACCCTTTATGTTTCAATGGGTGATTAGTGCCCAGGGGTTTCCTGGTAAGTGCAGGAAATCATGTCGATGGGAGAAAGGACATATGTTAATATGTACTCTTACTCTGCGTGGAGGGTGTGCTAAGCATGTATTTGTTTTGATTGAAAAATATTTGTATGAACAGAAGCTTATTTCACCTGTTTAAATTGTGCATGCTCATTACCTCAACAATTGACTGTGTTGCTCTTTATTTTAAATTGTCAAGCTTTAGCGCTGACAGACAAACAAATCCTTTGATAGACACACAAGAGTCGTTTGATGAAATATTCTCCTGATTTGTAAAGTTTAACATTTTAGTTAGTTACGTAGTTAGTTTGTTTTATTTATATTTTAGATTGACTTGGTGAAAACCCATAGAAATGCACTGAACAGGAGGTGTATATATCGAAAGGAGAAACTGTGTTCCAGTCGTTCTGGGAGGTCAGAACTCAAATTTAGAAGTGATGTTTTCCCTGAGTCTTGTGCGTTCCAGTGGCCAAGTCAGATTACTTTTACGCTGGATGTACACAGACTGCGAGTTCGGTGCGGGTCGGGACTCGCGCGGGTCCCGCAGAACTTAGAAAGGGCTTAAAATCAATGCGCCCATGTACACGGACCTCCGAGGCATGCGGATGTGAGTGCGGGAGCCGCATGAAGTCTATTTTTCCCGGAGACCGCAGCGGTCTGGTGCGGCTTTCAATTCATTATACGAGCGTTCTCGCGGGAATCTACGTGACTCCACGTGGCTTTGGACGAAATCGGACCGCAGTTGACAGCATCTGGTGTAACAGGCAGTTTGCAAGAAACCCGCACGTGTCCCGACCCGCACCCGCCTCGCTGTCTGTGTACATCCAGCGTTACAGTAATGAGCCAATCAAATAATAAATTGCTAAGAAATTGTTCAAATCAGCCACAATACAGATCTCTTGATGTCAGTTTATCAACTCGAACATTGTTGTTACATTTACAGTTTGTAAAACATCGCGAGAGAGTGAATTTGTGCTTTTGTTTTACATTAGTTATGTCTGTGTAGCCGTTAGCAACATTAGCATGGCAGCACAGAACAGCACATTTATAATGGCTGAAGCGCATAAGTGAGGGTGGAGCAGAGTCTCAGAGGTGAGTGGATGGTTGAGACAAACTCAAGAGAAATAACACTGTCGGAGGTTTATCTTTCCTAAAACGCAGTGCGCTGCCATGATCGATTTCTACCTCGGGCTCTGAAAAAAGTATCTGATCCGAAGATCCGAGCTCCGAGTACCACTTGAACACACCATGATACTTTGACCTCTCTAGCCAAAGATTATTTACTTCAAAAATAACACATAAATAATTATGTTTCTCTGGGTGTAAAATTCAAAAGAAGTATATATATTCAAAATTTACAGGACATGTGTGTCATTTCCTCTGCAGTTGAAGAATTATCTTGAGTTAGTTTAATGTCTAAAAACTTGACCCACAATAGAAAACTTTTCTTTTGTGATTTTTTAAGAATCACGTAAATTCTCATTTTGTACACTTACTTTGAAGTGTTATTGTCATAGAAAACAGCACAAAACAGTTAAATTTACAAGCACTGCACACAACCATTTCATGTTATTTTCTCTAATAGCTGCACATTTTGGCCGGCTGCTCGCTGGAGGATATTTAGCTTGATTTTACACTTGAATTGCCTCTATTTCTAAAGGCCAATTTGGACAAATGCTGAACTAGCAACAGGTCACCCTAGTGTTGACACTGAGCCTAACAGACTGGTTTTACAGGCAGGTATTCATAAAGACATAAAGCTCAGATCCAATGTCAGAACTGCACAACTGACACGAGAGGTAATTGCAGGTGTGCACTAAACGCTCCAGGCTCGCTCTTCTGGTGGTTTTGATTACATGTGATCAGCTTCATGTCACGCCGCTGCCTGTTCCCGACCAAAGAATGATGAATGGCTCTTTTAATTGTTTCTAATTGATAACTGCTCTGAAAGACTTTGTTATGAAACACTGCCAATTTAGTAACAGCGATACACTCTAGTGCCTTATTAATTCTCCCCCGTCTGGCTCCAGCGCCGAGTTACTGAAATGGACTCCGTCTGTGCTCTGGTGGGTTGACTAGGCTCCATAATTTCTTACTGTAAATGTGTGCCAGTTTACATAAGTCTTAAAACATTCTTCTTCTTTCTTAGTACATTTTTCAAAACATGTTATAAATGTCTAACTTCTAAACTCAATAAATTGTGTAGTTTTAATGGACAGCGTTTGTAGTGTTCTTGGGCGATATTGACTAAATTATTAAACTTTGCAATTGTTTGGTATCAATATTTTCAATAATTATATAGTATAAGCTTCAGGAATGTGCTACAGTGTTACAAGATATTCACAAAACATAATCAGAGCATAAAATTAAGCATCAAAGAGCAGAAATATCAATTCATGTCCTTGTTTCTTTTGTTTGTTTGAACTAGACATTTCTGCCTTTTTTAATAGTTTTATTTTTGGACAATAGACTGAACACTGTTTATCCCTGAAATAATCATTGCAATACTTTTGACTTTTGAGGACCTCAAGTCTCAAACATGGGCTTGTTAATAATCAGCTTTTACTTTACACTGTAACTTTATTTGTAACAATAAAAAAACACCTACAAACAAGACATTTATAAATCAAATCATCAGTCATCTGAAACTGTGTCAAAGGCCAAAGGGAACAAGACTCATTGACTTATTTGTAAAGCAAATGTTTTGTCTCTGATGATCTGTGGCACAGACATTGTGTCTTTGAGCAATACTCTCTCAGACAGTGTACTCGCGTACACTAGTGTGTGAGTGTTTTTTGACGTACAGTACTCTAAGGGCCCTGAAGGTAGAAACAATGTGACCGATTGCTATGTGTATATGTATGTTACAGTAGTATTGGAGGTTGTGGCCAAAGCTGAAAGTTGAATTGATAATGTCTTATTTGTGTTGTTGTTGTTGTCCTTTAAACATGCTCTAGAGTTATTTTCTTTGGCTTTTTATATAATAGTAAATGTAGACATTCATGACAGTCCATGTTTCTCATTGGGGGCAGTCCAAACTGATCTTTACTCTTGTTAATGCTGCAATAAAGCACAAAATGAGTTTGATGATATACACTAAAGACATCAAAACTGTGCAGAAGATCTCAGAGGGAAAAGAATTGTATCTCACAGACACATCTCAGCTGTGTTTTTGATGAGGATTAGAACATGAACTCAAATATATTATGTGTTGTTTAAGTAAAGTTTAAAAAAATAAGTGATTTGATTAGTTATGAGGAACAAGTGGAGGATGCACAATAAAAATATGATAATTCTTTTGTTTAACAGTACAGGAGTTATTTGGACTTCTTCATTGTTCCTCCTCACCTCATTAGAGATGATTTGCTCCGATGTTTTGATAGCAGAGTTACACTGAATGTAAAACTACATTACAGCAGGCTTATGTGTTTATCATGATCATTTATTATGAGCCCATATTGGATGATAAATCCTGGTCGCACTGATCTGAGGCAGCCGTGCTCATGGGCAGCACACAGGCATTTGCATACATATTGTCTAACTCTTTTTCAATTTCTCCTTCTCCAGATTTAAAGCGATTTCAAAGATATTGCCATTGATATGAAAAAACGCATGAAAGAGGACAAGAATGTAATGGTGATAATAGTTCAAACTGATCAGAGCAGAGGTCATTCATAAACCTGCAGACCGGGCATGTGTTTATTGTTTGTTTAGCTTTTATCTTATTGGCCTCATAAACCTTTGACTTTGACTGTTACAGAATACTTAACCTGAGACAGCTGCAATATATTACAGGCCACATTTTAATACTGGTGTGGCAGAGTGGTTAGCACTGTGTGCACTCAAGAAATGAATTTGCCATTTGTGCACACCTCATACACATTGAGATTTTTATGTATAGTGGATCATACCATGTTTTTGTTTGGCATACTTACATGGAGGTTTATTTTATATTCTGGATGTCTAAAAAAATTGTTCAGAAAAAGTTCAGTTGCTTGTTAGGGATTACCGAAAAATGCAGCTCTTATCCAATGGTGGAAATACTGAATATTTGTAGGAAAGTAAAATTAAAAAAAAAAAACATATACTATAAACAAGGACAAAAATGTACATGTTTGTAAACCTGTATTCATTAAATGCATGTTTTTCATCTGCTGTTGTTACAAAAATCACTTATATAAAACATATCAAGAACATTATGTAAAATGAATTATGAACTCAAAGACCAGAGTCAGAAAAAGTACGTGAGGAGGACAAAATGCAACTTTCAAGTATGTAAAGAAAGTTCAGATTTATAAAGGCCTTCGCACGCACTCCTGCGGGCCTTTCCTTGATGACTTTTTACAGAATCCTGCCTCACGTCACGCCCACTTCCCACCTCCTTTTCCCCATAAAAGGAAATGCAAAGTGTTTTGTGAATCTCATATACATATTTGTGAACCGAAATGAGCGAGGCTGTTTGACTGACACACGGAGGTGAAAGGGGAGGGGTAAAGCTGCAGCGACAGGGAGGATTCTGAAATGAACTAAACATATCGACCTGACTTAGATGTGATGACTTTAATGTAGAACTGTTTACAGTTAAGGCTCGAGTGTGACCACAGGATCTTTGTCATTAAGCACACAGCAGGTACGTAGCAGTACACTAACTTGTACAGAGACTCATTCAAAGTTAATTTGAATGTCTTCTTAAAGTGAATGCTTTCTCCATCCACTGGTTAGTTACCACCAAAAAGTCTATCATTGTCTGCTTCTCCCGAAAATAAGTCTTCTCACTTAAACAGTTTTCTGACAAATGTAAGATATAAGCTTTTAAAGGACAAATATGGTGATTTCTTGTGTTGTTCTTGTCTTTCAGACAAACACTTTGGAATCCCATGCAATCAATAAAAAAGGTAGTAAAGCTCACATGACAATCTCATGTTTCCCACATCAAGAATTGTGTTAGAACTTTATCTAATGACTGCAAAGGAAATTACACAGGAGAGGTAATCAAACCGATCTTTCCTGATATGCTAATGCTGCAGAAATGCTTAAAATGAGTTTAGATGACTTATGAACTTATAAAACTCAGAGGTCTATTTATGACATCACAGATCAGGGGCTTTCAGAATGGTGTTTGGGGGGCGGAAGATGGCTCACAGACAAAACGTCTGTGTTTTAATGAAGAAGCAATTTTAGAATACGGTGAAAAACTAAAAACATTTAAAAGAGACAGATAAAAACATTTCAAATTCATTAGTGATTCTTACATAATCATTGATGAAAAAAGGTGTATGCTTTCATCCAAAAAAAACTTTAACAGCTTGTCAAATCCACTAAAAACATCTGGATGCACATGTGAAAGGAATTACTGACCCCTTGTGGCAACAGTTGGGAAGCTTGGCTCAATCAAATGTGGTAAAACAGTTCTTCCAAATATCACCCGAGATGCCCCATTTGGTCTCGTTTGGTCTCAGAAAAACTGCCGTGTCCTTCAAGTCTCTGGTGGTCAGCGAGCAGACCAGGACTGGACACCGCCTTCGGGCACAGACACAAGTGCGATTTTCTGTTTCTGTAGCAATAACTTTATGTAGCTTCAAACAGCTGAAAGCAGTTCTCATGTCCACTTGCCTCTTGGATTTAGACCTTGCTTCTGCTGACAGTCCTGGAGGAGGTTAAAGAGGGACAGTCCTGACAAAGTGGAGAGAGGAGCGGGGGAACTGTGGGGGGACTGAGGGGTGCAGAGAGGGCCACAAACCCTTCACTGCTCCAGTGTCTCATCTCTGCGCAGATTTATGTCCCGTGGAAGCCGGACCTTGCCCCTCGCTGTCAGCATCTTTCTTCATCTCCTTCCTGCTGCACAAACTGACACTCTACACATCACAGGCAGGGCTCTTGGCTTGGTATTTGTAGTAAATGAATGTACTCATGTTTTTGTCCACTGTTTGTGATAGTGTAATTATATCTACAGTTTCTGCCAAATGTTTCAGCGCTGTATTGGTTTGGATTCTTATCATATGCCTTTGAAACTCATCAAAAAGGGCACAAAGATAGAAAGATAATGCTAATAAAGTCATGAGATTAATGGCAATGAAAGAAAAAGAGAAACTGCAATTTGAACGCATGTAATTATCAAATTCAAAAGCAACAATTTGTGAATTATCATTATTTCCTCCACAAGCAGCAACGTAGCTTCTATTCCACATAAAACGTCTCACCCTGTAGCATAGATCTGTACAAAAACAATTTGAAACTTGATATTCTTTTGTACAAATGTCCAAATAATAAAATACAGATTCAATCATAATGTTGTTGTTTTAGCATGCAAATTTACTTACAATCAATAATTCATACCAAATAGCAATCACATTTTTTCCCAAATTGTGCAGTCTTTTTAACAGCCGCATTGTGAAGCATATTCAAAATAGATCAATTCAATACTAAGGCTAATCTCAAAAGTGTTAAAGATGGTCAGATTAACATGACAGAATGTGACTTTTCCTGAACAGTTTTTCAGTGATCTTAAGCTTTAACAGAGCTACTATATGAGCACAGAGTTTAATAAAGAAATTATGACTTTGTGCTACAAATTTATCTATAGTCTCAAACATTGAATAAACAAGAAAACAGGCATGAAAATTACATCATAACATTTTTAGACGTTATGACTTTGTAGCTGATGAGCATTGACCCAAAAAGTAACAAGCCCAGATTTGTCCAGTATCCTGTAATTAGATGTATGAGTGAAATAACTACAGTATTTTTATCATTGCAAGATGTGACCAGTGTCTTTTGAAAATCTGTCCTTACTGTCCTGCCTCCAACAGTGTTCTTTGTACTTGTCAGAATAAGTGAGTTACTGCTATATTGCCTTTTTCCTTCTGGGGTCTCACAGACAATCATTTTGCGGCGTTTTGTGATGTGTATTGATTTGGGAGAGGTTTTAACTCTGAGAACCCTAGTGACACAACCTTTTGATTTATTCTGGCTGGGGACTGGCACTGTCTTCTGACCCTTCTCACATAGTTCTTTTTAATGAATGCACCTAAGTAAACTGCCAAGTGATTTGTCTGCATACCTGTGTGGCTGATGTTTTCATAGGCTGAGTGGTTCCTACTTTTTGATTTCATAAGAGACCTTTCTAAATGTCTGCGGCGGGTCAGCTGGAGACTGCAGAGACCTGCTCTAAGCCGTTATATCAGCCAAGCTTTGCTGTCTTATTGGACACGTCAGAGCCCGGCACACATCGCACCAGCAAAGCCACTTGGAACACAAGATTGATCTTTGCTCACAATATTGCCACTGCGGATGCTATGATTGGATTACTGCTTTGAGACATGTTCCCAGTGTGTTTCAGTGTGCTAATAATTCATGCAGACCTTCACCTGTTGTTTACTGCAGAGATATTGCCTCTTAATTTTGCTGTATTTGTGATTTCTGCTGGTTACAGGCTGGTGGCCGTGCATGCTTCGAGACGTGATGAAGTTAGGCAAATGAGAGTGTGGTGTGTCCCCAGCAGAGCACCTGACAGACAGACAGTTATGTAAGAGAGCAGCGCTAAAGGTTGAACCACCACAAATCCAGTGGCACCGAGCGGCGCTGAGGATAGGTGTCCCCGCTGATAATAAAGACACCGTCATGCAATATTAAAATCTGCGCCCCTGCAAGACTTTGAGGGGTTTAAAATAATATTATGAATGGATGTGGATATAGGGTTTCAATTACTAAAACATTTCGAGAACCTATCTATATTATCTGATCTTAAGATTGATAAAGCACATTCAGTCAGGTCTTGCACAAGTTCACACTTTGTTTCTTCAAACAGTGTGTTTTTTATTATATTATTATTTGTATTATACAGCTACAGACTGTGTGTGTAAGTCAGTGACTGCATAAGCAAAACTGATCGATTTTGGCCTGTCAATTCAATCGCTACTTGTTTTGATAAATTTTTCATCCCTTAAGTTTGGGATTCAAGTTTCTATAATGAGTTCGTTTAGGACTGGGCTTAGAGACAAGGTTAGAGACTACATAAGGATTTCGTAAAATGTAAACAACATATGCTATCGACATGTCCTGTTATGTCATGGTACATATACGCTTTCTTGTGAGATCGGGTTGATTTCTTTATTAGCTGACCAGTATGTTTCTAATAATACAAGCCAAAATCGTGAGGCAGTACAGTGACTGTGTGGTTATCATGTTTCTCAATGTAGTCCAGAACCAAGCGGAAAAAATTATGTGGAAATAGGTCCAGAACGTTGTACCACAGTAGCTCATTGCTACTCAGGTTGAACCAAACATTTTAAAGGATTGGTCGAATAGAGAGAATGAATTTTCCTAATTGAAAATGCCTCATATATAGTATGCCTTAGGCTTCAATCTTTAAAACATTTCAACTTTGGACCTCTCTTTTTAATGGCATCATCAATGGCATAGTGCCCTTCACTAGTCGACTGCTAAATCCAGTGGTTGTGCAGCCCCCATTGTGTATCACTTTGGCTATGTGTAATTCATACTCATTATGGGTTACTGTGGGAAGGGCATCTGGAATAAACAGTGTCATGATTAGACCTGTAATAAATATGCAAATGACAAGTTGAGACTGAGGACTTGCTGAACCTGAAAGTGATTGGATAGCCATGATCTTTAAACTGCACTGCACTGAAAACAAGATTATTCTGTTGGGTTTACCAAGTTGTACGAATACCAGTGTGTAATTAAATCAGCAATATAGCAATGATATTAATAACTGGGCAAAGTTCAACATATGAATAATTAGTGTCATCCCATGGGAGCTCTTGATGTAAAATTAGATTACTGCCAAGATAAATAATTAACAGCACTGATTACAATAGCTAATGTGAGTTTATGAACAACTTGCAACAGTCTTTTATGTAAGTTAAAAATAATAAGTGCTCTGTATTTGATGACACTGTGTGGGCTATAGCTCGACGTGTTGCTACGTGTCTGCATCCGGAGCCACTTATCACCCTGACAAAGCATAAAGCTGTCGTCGTGGAGACAAAATGTGGTTGCTGTGAGGGATGTGCACGGGACATGGCTCTAAGTAAATGAGTGGACATGCGCCTCTCTGCGGACAGCGGAGCCTTGAACTGAGGAGGGCCCTGAGTGTGTGGGCAGAGAAACACAGCAGGACATTTTCATTCAAGTGTTATCATTTGGTGATTTGTATCAGAGAAACTCAGAGATTTATTTGGTGAAGGAATTGATTTGTAAATTGGACTAATAGAATAAACTGAGATTCCATATTTTCTAACTGTCAGTGATCAGGTTGGGTCTATTTTATCGAGAGCAAAGAGTCAGATCCTCACATGAAGAAACTTCCAGATCATGTTGCCGCTGCGTCAGGTCAGATTTTCCTGTATGATCCAAGCTGCCTAGGTTTTCTAAGAGCTTCTGCGCTGCTGCTGTTCCCCAAACAGTGCGTTTGAGTGCAAATCACACTTATGAGTATTAGCATTACGTAGGCCTATGATTGTGCGTTCACGACGAATGCCTCCGCAGACATACATGCCTGCAGTTGCAGCAGCTTGCAAAACAACAGTTGGTAGATCCAAGTTAAAATTCAACCCCAAACCCATAAGTTGTGTCTTACGGTGTACTCAGACTGGCATAACTGAACCGTGCCCAAGCCCGGATGGCCCTACAGCGCAATTCGTTTGTCCAGTGAGAGTGCAAACGAACCGTGCTCAGACTGGGCACGCATCTGGCGCGGTTGGAGGAGGTGGGCCAGAGCTTGGCACAGTTACTCATGTACACGCACGACTTTACATACAAGCCTATGGTGACCCCTGATATTTGTCACAAGAAGAAAGAAACTCTGCACCTAACTCTAAGGAAATACGCTTACCTTGAATTAGCCCCGTGATCGGAGAGAAAAGTTGTGAATTTTCTTGTCTCCTGTTGCTTTTGCTGCTCCACGCGATTTTTAATCCAAAGCCTGACGGAGGAGCGTGCATCACGGGTAAAACTTGAGTCCGCCTCATTATATCAAAGATATAACAGCCCAGATAAAGATATATCTTGTATATATATAAAGATATAACAGGACTTATTTTCAACATGTGTTTCGGTTCTCTTGTGCAAGTGTGAGTGCGGACCAGAGCATTTACTGCAATCGGGCTTGAGCACGGCACGATTACAAAACCCTAGTCTGAGTGCACCCTTAGTTTGTTAAACAGGGCTACAGAACAGGCATTACATGTGATTTATTAGACTGACTGGGGTCGGGTGGGGCGGGTCATGAACAAAGCTGAACCACACCTCACTAGTGTGGAGTTTGAATGTTTCTCACTGGTAAGCTGCAGAAGCTTTGAAGGACAAGTCAAATGCAGAAGACACATTTCCATCCAGGGACAATACAGTGTTTCTCTGTCTCACATTGTCCCACATTTCCTCCTCTCTGGCTCCGCCCCTGGTATTGAGCAGGCCAGCAGACATTCTTGACATTTTGCAAAGGTTGAAAGACAAAGAGCCTTTGTCCTAATAAGGCCGTGCTCTCTGCTCACCTGAATGAGAAACTGGGAGTGTTTTCAGTGATGGAGCGAGGGTCTTTTCTGCCTAAACCTCAGCATGTAGATGTAAATCAGATCCTGAGGAGGGCAGGAGGAGAGCAGCGGAAAAACAAAAGTCCTTCTTACATTCTTTCACTGTCTGTATTAACCCCTTGAGACCATCTGAGCCAGTACTACCAGTACTTTACCATGAGTTTAGAAGCTCTCTTCACAACTTTCGGGAAACCAGAACGAGTTATGCTGTTATGGTACTCTGTAAATTTAAGACCTCTGCTCTGCTTGACTTACTATCTTATGGCATTCTAAGCTACTCGGTGGGTTTCATTTAGTAAATGTTTGTATTTGTACTTCTTCAGGGTGTTGGTCCTGTCTATAGATCTAGTCAAAATACTTTTAACTATCCGATACTGGGATCGGATATTGGATCGAGTATTGGCTTTATAATATTGGTTCAGTCGATATCATAGTTGTGTCTTTACTTGGACATAATGAGACAAATTTACTGGCATGGTGTTGATCCAGAACGTCTCATAATATTGGACATTTTATTCAGATTAAGGTGTTAAGTTGTGACTTCCACTATAGAGAACATTTAACATTTGTCAAATGTTATATGTTTTGATCAGAAAGAAAAGTAATTTCAGTCCTTACACTAGTATCGGTTGATAGTGAATATCGGCAGATACCTAAAACCAAAGTATCGGTATCGGTATCAGAACCAAAAAAGCTAGATTGGTGCATCCCTACTTTAAACAAGGTTATTGGGTTATATGTCTCTACTGCCTGTGATATATTCATTCCCATATTGTGTAATATTCAAGATTTACTAGGACATTTCTGATTGATTGCTTCATTGCCATTCCTGTAGGTTATCATCAAGGCCTTCTTAGAACTCAGGATGAAACATCAAAAATGAACATTACCATTGAATGCAGATATTTCTGTTTCTGATGTGCTGCACGTTCAAAGAGAAGCATTGGCCAAAACAATTAAGCCTCTGAAGATGTCTATAGACTAGCTTAAAATTCAATACGAAAGACTGAAAGCAGAGTTCTGCACAACAACAACACCAGCTGAAAGTATGTGCATGAACTTGTGCAGTATAAACCTGTTTTTGTTGATTTCTTGTGCTTGTTATATTTGCTCGCTGGTGCCTCGCTCGTCTGTGTGTGGGTACTCTGTCACTCACTCAGATGTGGGCAGAGATGGGATCATTTTCAGACTTCCAGATTTATTCTCCTAGCGACTCAGGAGCCAATATTAGCCATGCGGTCGTTGTGTTACCCATGAGTACGTTGCCGTGGAAACATTGCATAAGAGGGAGTGGGATTGTGGGATGCCCCTTGCTGATTGGGAGGCAAGGTGGCAGCGCTTCTCTCTGTTTCCCCTCTTTTTCTTGTATCTTCACTTCTGCTAACTGTACGTGTCACAACACTTGAGCTGTGACTGCGTAGCACATGTTAAATTAACTTCAGGGCCTCTGCAAGTAAAAGTCTGTCCCATCTTTTACACTTGAGGCAAAGTTTCTAACAATGACAACTGGGCTGTTCACCGACGGCAGTTTTCTCACTGAAAACCTCAAACAGGTGCCATATTTTTTCTCTGTATGTGTCGCTAAATGAGATTCATCTTCTTGTGCAAATCAGGCAGAGCAGTTATAGCACCAACAGTTTATGGTGAAAGTATTAACCAATTAACTTCAACTAATCAACTAACTCTCAACCATGAACTGAATTAATTGTTGACTCAAAGTAGCAATCACATAAACACATTTATTTTCCCAATTTTATTATATATTTATTTTTATTTTTTTTTATTAGTAGCATTAGTAGTATTATTATTAAAATTGTTAATATGTATTTATTTTTGATTAAAATCAGCTAATCACTTAAAGAAAAATGAAGCAATATCAGGGCTTCGGCCATTTGAAAAAATGTATACATTGTATGTATTTTATTCCCTTTTTAATCAATTAAATACATTTTTTTGTTTTTTTTTTTCATTTGTTTGAATGTAGTATCATGAACTGTAAATATGAATGTGTATGTTTTAAAGTGTAGTTTTATCAAATGGATGACAGGATAAGTCATTGTATTAACATGCATGAATTGTGTCAATCTATTTGTTTATTAATGTCATTCTAATTTATTTTATTTTTTATTAGCATCTTCGTTATATTCTGGCACAATTATTATGTTTGTATAATAAGCGTAGAATAGTGGGCTTTAAAACAGGCACAGTACAGCAATAATAACTGTCCAAATCTCTCCAGGATGTTTTGTCCCTGTCTGTTGGAGTCCTTGATTGAGTTGGAGACTTTGAGCCCGCACAGGCTGCATGTAGCTTCTGCAGCAGCGGTGTTGTGAGGTGTGTCCATAGCAGGAGAATGAGTCTGAGATCGCAGAACGAGGAGGGGAGGACAGCCAGCAGCCTTGACTCCAAAGACAGGACCATTTATCATCTGTGGACTCACAGGTTGTGACTGCCAAGCTTAAAAGGACAACAGGATTGGATTAGATACCTGAAAGCTCCGCTAGCTGATTTAGTTTTTCAGTCGCGGTCAAAAACACGCCTTTGACACAATAACAGCACAGTTACCTTGACTGGCTTTACTCATTTATCTCCTGCCTGTTATTCTTCTTCAGGTTCATGGGGAGCTGGAGCCTGTCTCAGCCTATTTCCCTTAAACAGGAACCTTCAGCCTTCATGATCATTAGTCTGTTTAATTTAATATTAACATAAAAAAATCTGCGTTTTGTGTGAATATATTCAGAGTACTGAGCGTAAGCCAAAGATACATTTATGATAGTTTGGCACAATTAGCTTCACATTTAACCTGTTATAAAGTTTCTGATGTCATTAGCATTTTGCCTGACAGTGTGGAGCCAGAGCAGGAGCAGAGTGGGCTGCCCCTGTGTGCTGGAGCGGCTCAGTCCATGTGTTTAGTTTGCACCATCTGCTGCCTCTAAAGAGGGAGAAATATTTGGTGGGTAGGAGAGGATATGTGAGCGCATTAGGACCATTTATATGACAGGATGGAGCTCAGTTTGATAATAGTGGCTTGTGATTGCAGGTGCAGACCTGGGGGGCCTGATGGACCTGGAGACCCTGTACCGTGGAGTGGAGCAGAGCATAAACAACACTAGAGCCGGGCGTTCTCGCAGACACACCATGGACCGGGCCTACAACATCGAGGTGCTGCTGGGGGTCGACGACTCTGTGGTGCAGTTTCATGGAAAAGAACATGTTCAGAAATATCTTCTCACACTCATGAACATAGTAAGTTTATTAATCTATTTCTTATATTTGCATCAAGACATGGGAATTCAAATTTAATTTAACATACTATTTCTATACTACAACAACTTTACATAAACATGTTCACCTGACAGTGAACATGTCCTGTAGGTGTAAAGAACTTTATACCAGCCTAAGACAAGGCTTTTGGAGGACTGACTCAGAATTATATTTGCACACACAATCATTTACAAAATGCAACCTGCTTTATCAGACTTCACTAGCCAAAAAGTATTAGTCTGCCAACCTGTTTCTCCAAACCAACATCTGGTCTGTAAAGTGTGTCTCACATTCTTATTTCTCTAACGATGTCCACAAAAGAAGACACTTTAGAGATCAAATATAAGAAGTGAAAGTTTTTGCTTTTCCCAAAATGCAGTGCTTTCAGTGATAAAATGTTCAGTGTGAGTTCTGTCAGAGGTAAGTCAGTGAGAGGTCACAAAACACACACGGCAGCAGGAATAAGCATCCAATTCTCCCCCGACATGTTCTCATCCAGCAATCAGCCGCTGGTAATCCTCCTGCGCTATCTGAATATGATGAGATTTCTTTGTATGCCTTTGTGTGTGTAGGTGTGTGTGTGTGTGTGTCTCTTTGGGTATGTTTGGGGTGTGCTGTCTGTCATTGTCCAGTACATGACTAGAGCAAAGGACACGACAACTTGGTCATCTTTGAACCCCAAGTTCTTCCCCTCCAAGCAGAGCGATTTAAATCTGTGCAAACAAAGCCTGGGATGACACTGCTGCATTCTAGTGTGTGTTTGTGTGAGGACTCGCTGTGCCATCTCTGGCTCTGCCCCACCTTTCTACCTCAGCTCAGCGCAAGAACATATCATTTCCACCTTTTTGGAGATGTTTGCTTGACAATCCAGGAGAGAGGGGAGTATACTTCTCAATGTCGCAGCCCCACATCAAATCTGTAAGGGGAAGGAGTATTTTAAAATTCTGCATTCAGAATAAATTACAGGCAGTCGGATAAACAGAAATAAATAAATAAATGTGCCGCTGCCTCCCACACTTGACATCTGGGCGACTTTCTTCTTGAAAGTTTGCTTTGCTCACTTCAGGGATGGGGTGTGCAGAAGATCCTGCTTTCATTTGGTGTCTGACTCTCTTGGAGCACTTTACATTGTTGCTCCTGCATGACTTGACTGTTTTAAGCGTCAATGTCACCAACTTTCCAAGTATGATGTGAACAATGTGCAAAGGCGTAGCTTTGTAAAAGGGAGATTTCTAAATGGAGTCATTCAGCGTATCAGCTATATTCACTTGTATATTCATGTAGGACTGCGCAATTAATGGAATTTCACTTTCATACTTGATTATAATCAACAACAAACATTTAAGAAATGAGTGTTAGTATTTTTTAACATTAGTTCACTCTACTCACATGTTTGTTTGTTTTTTAGGAAAAGTTGATGAAGTGTAATTTCACTTATTTCTCAGGCAATTGTAATTATTTGTTTTAAATCTATCATCAAGCAGCCATATAATCATGTAGACTGCGACTGACTACTTTTTGTAGAACATTTGTTATTAATCTTTTCCTGCATTTTTACCCCTATAGATGATTTCAACAATAGAGCCAACTCAGCTCTCATACAGTCACACTATTTTAATGTGTTGTTTTTTGTAAAACATTTATCACATTTAACGCGATAAACATTGAACAACCAAGATCTTTTCTTGCTTTTGTGATTGCATTATTAGTGATGTGATTTCTGGCCAAAATACAGTAGCCTAAAACTTTACTGCAAAGAAAGACTCTGCAGAATTGTTGAGTTTATGCTCAAAACCGCAAATTTGCATCAAGTAAAAAAAAATCTTACCACTGCTATGTTAAAACAACTGTTGCATCTTGTCTTCCTAATGAATGTTTGTCTTCATTTGTGTCTGTATTAAACTACAGGAGAGGAGCAGAGGGTCAGATATTCTGCACTCTCTGAGAAGAGAAAGAGAGAGAGAAGGAGAGAACGCTTTTTCACAGCATTTGCAGTGTTAAAATAGGGCCTCATTATTGGGAGATATTGTGACAGCCTGTAAATTAAACACTGTATGTTAACAAGTACTTTGAGCAGTGTTTTGCATTTATTTATTAATTGAAAATAGATATTTTAGGCTCAGCTGGTGTTGTGTTTTAGGGTTTTACACTCTCCTCATTTTACACTTGCTGTTTTGTCACTTAGACATTTTGATTGTAGTGTCTTTTGTCACTGCTATCTAAAATCTACATTTTAAAAGAAACCCAAAGTGTTTTTTCATGCATTTAGTAATTGATAGATGTAGGTAAGTAATTTTGTTGTCAAGGTTACATGGCATAACAAAATACATTAAACTGTAAAATGATAATAATGATTACAATGTATTCATTCGGATTGCTTTGGTGTGTAAAACTATACTTCCCAGTGAACGTTTACATTCTCAATCAGAGTTTGTGTCCATGCCCTATGAGATGCAAAGTGCTCCATTACAAAGTGGAGGCATATTTCCTGGTGCTCTGCCGGACAATGTTCTGTGTCCAAATGCCACGCAGAGGTCAGCGCTCGGTGATGGATTCAGAGCCTGAACGTGATCCGTCTGTTCACCTGTGTCTCTCCCATTAACTGAGACCTTTCCAGGAGCTACACTGTGTTAATTACATCCTCACTCTGCAGAAGTCAGCGAGGTGTGCCCGGGCAGAATAACCTCTTTCATTTTAGTGATCGACTAGTTCAATGGACAATGAGTTATACAATCGAGTAGATTAATATGGCCACCTCTTTACAACACAGCCACAAGTGTTCACTTTGTTTTGGATATTATAGTGCATGGAAACAATCATAATCAAATAAGGACACATTTTATGCTATCTTAGTTTGCCAGTCAGATGTTCAGTACTGGATATCGCCATTCTGAGACAAATATAACTTGTTGAGTGAAAGTCCTGGTAAACATTTATTTTAGTTTTAGATCAGTTAAGGTTAAAATCTGAAAAAGAGCACAAGACAAGTTATCAAAAACATTTCATAAAAAATGCAGAAAGTGTAAACACAACTGAAACATTCTCCTGACAGGTGAAACAGGAATTGTATTAGTCAAATCATAACTTTGTGGTTCAGGTTTCCAATATGTTTGCTAGGTAACAGTTGTAAATTGACCTCTTCCTGTGTCATATATCCTGGTCATGCCCACCCAGAATGTGCCATTAAAAACTAAATTTGCCAAACTTAGGAAAACTGGCCACATGTTGAAGATAATCCTAAAGTGACACTGTGTAAAATTTTAGAGGGGAAAGTGTAACAATTCAATAGACATGGGAAGGTGAAACCAGACTTAAGAACATTTCTAATGAGCAGCAATACATTTTCAGGATCAGAATCACAATCTTAGAGAGGCTTTGTCAGAGAACAAAGCAAAAAAACAACAAGGAACTTGATGCTAATGTACAACATATAACACTGATGATAATAATAAAGAAAAAATAAGCTAAATAAAATCGTTATAACTACAGAATACATTGGGCGTGCAAAAATAGGGATACTAAGTAAAAGAGTCAATTAAAATATACATAATCATATACATATAATCAGAACAATAGTGAAATCTGTCAGTGCAAAGAGAAAAGTTGATGCCAAAATGTAAAGAAATTTAGCTAAAACATACAAGAAAACACCCTCTTCCAGGCTAAATAATACATTTTGTGACTATGCAAGCCTGCTCAATGTAAAAAACAAATTGGGAAACAAAGCTACAGTGAACCTTTAAATCTATTCATCTTCACTACACTTTACGGCCTAACTTGTGTGCACTTATAAGTTTTAATGAGCTCTGCTGCGTGAACGTGTTTGAATCTGCGTAGAGTCTTGATTATTGCTGGTGTCTGCCTCTGTGATTGCATGTTGATGTCGCTGTAATTGAATATCTAATGACTTCTATTCATATGTTGCACAAATCATCTGAACCTTAGGAGCACCTGCCATTGCATTAATTTATTGTGCATAAACATAAACAAATTGGGTTATGATTACTTTGTTAGAGAGAGCATGAGGAAGAAGCAGGCCAGGCACCTTTATGAAATTCACAATTCATCGACTAAGCTTCATACGTGGTTCATTTAATTACTAAATGGTAATAGGCTTCTAGTGCTGATGGCGACTTCTCATGTTTTTCTAAATATGACATCGTTTGATGTGGTAAATAATTGTTGTATTTTTACACAGGTCAAATTGTAGTTTATAAAAAAAATTGACAAATTAAATTGCAGTCCTAAAACAGATCAAATTTCATCAAAAAAACAAAAGGGATTTAAGTACAATTGACACAATCTTCTGACACTTTTAAAGCATACTTTAATTCAGTAAACCATCTCACTGTGAAGCGCTTTGTTACTCTGCGTCT
Organism: Mugilogobius chulae; assembly: GCA_038363315.1. Classification (NCBI taxonomy): domain Eukaryota; kingdom Metazoa; phylum Chordata; class Actinopteri; order Gobiiformes; family Gobiidae; genus Mugilogobius; species Mugilogobius chulae. Next base: position 34,321,972 of record CM076400.1, read on the forward strand.
ATGAAAAACACTATATAAATGAAGCTTACTTATTTAAAGTGCGTTTGACAGGTTAGACTACAATTTTAGTAAAACGTAGTAAACATTATTAAGATTTTATAAAGCATTTAGCTTGTTTTTACATAATTTGGTTGTTTTGGTGAAGACGTATGTAGAGGAGAATCCACAAATGTTACCTAGCAAACACATTGTAAATCTGGGCCAAAATCAATATAAATAACACAGGAGTGACAATGTGACAAAGTATTATACCTTGTAACATTTTTATTGTGTTAAATGATGGTTACAGTTAAGGTGTGTGTAAATTGTTTTTGTATTTTGGTGCTTTATGTAGAGGGATTCTGTTTTAGAACTTAAAAGACTTCCTGTAATTTTCAACTTTTAGTTGTCAACTTCTTCATAAATTTCAACTTAACTGTTGTAAAACTATGATACAAATTTACCACAAAGTCTATCACACCAAACTAAGTCAAAATTAGAAAAATGTTCTAATGTCATAGGCTTTAAATGTTTACTATATTGTATTAACTTTTCAAATACACTTGTCATAACGGCCTCCCTTCACTATTAGTTTACTCAAAGTTATATTTGAATTCATTCATGCATGTTTGAGTAATCTTGTATTGTTCTTCAGCTAGAGCTCAAGTGCTCTGAAATCCCCGTTCTCCCCTACCACCTATCCCCTCCCACTTGTCTGTATTTACTTGTTATATTTCAGAAGATTAATTCTCAAAGTGAAGCATATATGGTTCAAAATTGTCCCAGAGACACTTTCCAACAATAATAATTTGTTATTTAAAATCAGTTGCTTTTTACCGTTACATTTTAAAGTGAAGTTCTGCAGTTTTGAACAGGAAGTCAATAGAGCTGTTTCTATTTTTGAGCCGTTTTAGATCAACTTTGTGTTTTACAATGAACAAAAGATAAATTACTGATCTGCATATGTTCTAGTTTCATACTAAATAGCTTGAAAAAACACAATAGGGCCCCTTTAAAGCATACATGACTCAAATCATTATTTTAGCTCAATTAAGGGTGTATGACAAGTAAAAACATGTTATCAGGCTAGATAACAGATTTAATTCATGTGCACAGTCTTTTTATAGAACCTTTAAGACAAAAGGTGTGTGCTTAGTTCACACCTGGCCTGTCAGTCATTCAGAGCATGACAGAAGCGCAACAACAGACACAGAAAGTGAGAAAAAGTGATTGTGTTTGAGCACTGAATCACAATATGACAATTTAACCAAAGTAGCAGATCGTAACCGAGATTGTGCTTGAGTTTTTACTTTTCTTATTGAGGTGCTTTTACTAACTACCAACTAGTGCTGTCTCAAGTTAGTTACATCAGTGCTAGTTAACAACCATATTTATTAAAGTGCCTAACCCTAACCCTTTCTTCAGACATCATACTTTAACTACTTGTGAGTAATATATCTAACAGTATTTCTCTTAGTGACAAAATATGTTGAAAGTATTTCATCCGTTTATTTTTATTTTTTTTCCAATAGTTAATGTTTTCTTCTGCAAATGTATGAAAGCGCAGCTATGAGCTTGCTGCCTAACCGGAAGTAGATATTTAAATCCAACTACTTCCTTGCGCTCACAAATTCTGTGACACATGGTTAATATTTTATGATGTTAATTTATGACTGCATTTACAGCTTAAAACACATTTTACAGACTGCAAAGTTTAACTAGAAGGATCAGTCAAGTTTAGCCAATCAGAGCGCTGCTTTGAGCTGTCTATGACACATAAAAGACATATTGATGGAGACAGTACACAGTGATCTGATTTTGTCTCAAAGGGCTTTGTTTGACTTTTCAGAGGAAACAAATCAGTTTATGAATAACAAAATCTCCCCAGCTTTAACCTCAAAGTTCAAAGTGCAGACAGATAGTTTCTCAACACATTTCTTCTGTGTTGTTTGATTATATTATTTTAGTTATTTATTTATTTTGACAATGAGTAGAGGTTTAAATTGGAGATTGAGCTAGTTTCAGCTCAGGATCTTAGGATGAACTTAGACTTGTTATGCTCTTTTCATAGAATACCTCCAAAGTTACAAAGTAAAGCTTGCAGCTGGTGTGATGCATACAGAGTTTATATTGAAGTTAGATTCTTCTAAACACACTTAGTGACTTCATGCTGTAGAAACTGAATTTCATTATCATGCACACACAGTTGAGCTGATCCTAAAGCTCTGGTCCACTTACAGAAATGCTGGTGCATACATGTATCCATTTTTCATTCTGTCCTCGTTCGCTCAGGGTTAAGTGACATGGCCCGGCTGCATTATTTATTTGAGAGTAATGATTTGGACCTGCTGATCCCTGGACCTGCATAGCCCACTACAGAAACAACACAGAGGAGCAAACAGTACAGAAATGTGTTCAACTGTCAAAGACCACATGATCAATAATGAGCTACACATATTTGTTTTGTGTGGAAAGCAGAAGACCAGTTTCACAACATTTGAGCCACATAACTTCTCTGTCACAACTTAACACTTTCTGTGTTTTTTTGTTTATTTCTTACTGTATCGCAGATAAAGTCCTCATAATTTCAAAATTGTTGTCTTTTGCTCCAGTGACCGATAACACTGTATCTCCACCCAAATCTGTCTGGAACCTAAGCTTTACTTTTAATATTACATTAAATCCAGCACTTTTAGATATTTGAATAGATTAAATATGGTGTTTAGTATTACTTTCTGTATAAATGATTCTAGTTTTCTAGTAGGACTTTTTGCTGATGAATTAATGAATCATGGACATGTATTGTTTTTTGTATGAAAACAAATGTGGCTGCTCACAAGACAAGAAATACCTGAAAGAAATCACACAAAAGTGGCGGTTTTCTGAGCAAAACAACAAATTAATGTGAGGTGTCACACAAATAAACTCATTTGACTGCACGGTACATTTTGGAGACCCACTCTCAGGCAAGAACAGGACAAAATCAGGTCTTCAAATGTGTCTACTAAAAGGGGCTCAAACTACCACCAATCAACACCAAAGTAAATGTTGTAGCTCATAATGGCGGTTGTTGGCAGGAAAAGCCTATAGCCTGTGAACTATACGAGTCATCTATATTCGGATAACAGTGGTTAACACTTAAAGGTGAGCTCTGCATTCCTGCTTGAGCTCATTAGACAGAAACCTGTGATTGCCGAGGTATCACCTGAAGTCAACCTGCCCTAATTGGCCCAATCGTTGCTGTGGAAACGCTCTGCATCTGGCCACGTGTTAAGCGAGTGACCCGAGTCCAAGACAAAATAATTTCTCACAAACAAACACTGGCACCCGGGCAACAGAGCGCCATGACTGCGCTTCAGTGTCCACGCACGGGCGGCCTGATCCTGCCAAGATAACGAGGGAGTGAAACAAACATTACACAGCGAGAGACAGGAGAGCCAGCAGGTAGTCAGAGCAGATATAAACATCTACACCAAGGCCCAGTGCCACCTCAGTGCAGGGAGATGCTGAGACTGAGATGAGACTGTAGTAAATGCTATTTTATGCAGATTACACAAGTATAATGGCCTAGTAGGACAGTTTATTTCCACAACACAATCTGTACACATAGTATTTCAAAGTGCTTCACATAAAAGTAAAAGATGCAATTTTCAAGTCTTCTAACAAAAAAGTGTTTGATATCTAAAATCCAGAAAGAGCATTTGTTCATGTTGTTAGCACTTGATTAACTGCAGTAAGCATGTCGACACGCCTTGACTTGTCATGACTTTTAAAATTTAAGAAACAGTTCCAAACACATGGGGAATAATTTGGAGGCTCAAAATGCGTTAGTGAAGGGAGTTAAGTTTTTTTTATTACATATTTAAATTAGGGTAAGTTTTTTTAGATGACAAGAATCAGGTATAGCACCTTTATTGGCGTATATAATGATACATTCATGTCCTTCCGCGTTATTCAAGATTGGGTCAGGGAGGCAGCAGCCTGAGCAGAGCAGCCCAGACTTCTCCACACACTTCCTCCAGCTCGTCTGGGAGAACCCTGAGGCATTCCTAGGCCAGTCGAGAGACATTGTCCCTAGTGTGTCCTGAGTGTTCCTCGAAGTCTCTTCTCTCTTTCAGTGTAAGACATGTCGTACACTGAGTGTAGGACACTCCCATCCCCGGTTTGACTTTTTCACAGTGACACGTCATAACACCTTGTGCCTTAAGTCACTTATTTATTGTGCAAAGAGAAACCAAAGTTTTGCTTGGATGTGAGTACAATTACACCGCTATATTTTTCTTCACTGAGCAGTGCGTTGTGACACGTGGCAGCCATCTTGTGCCGCACCAAAAACCAAAACAACACACAGCAAGAGGAGCTGCACTGTGCGTTTGACTTTTAAAAAGCTGAAAATTGGACTTGTGCTGTGCAGAGACATAATTAGTTCAAACGGCCAGCATAGTCAATGCTAATCAATCTTTAGGAACTCATGTTTGTCCAGAATACTGCAGAAAACGGATTATCTCATTCTTTGCCTATAGCTAACAGCATTACCCCGGTCTCACACTGGATCCAGTCCGTACTCCGGTCCGGCGTACGGAGGCTTTCCGTTTCTTGAAAAGTAATGAGAGGCTCTCACACCGCGATCCGTCCGGTCCGGCGAGCCGCGCGGCTCTGCTCCGTACGTCCGTATCGTTTCCGTTTCATTTAAAATTTTCCGGACTGCCGGAGCGCTCCGGAGCACTTTTTGGTAAAATTGTGAAAAGAAGACACGACAAACAGGAAACCAAGCGCTCGCGGGTGAAGTGAATCCGGTGGTTTTCAAAGTAAAAACATTACGTTTCTGCTACTACAACAAATACAGCAAAATGCTCGACATATACGCGACTATTGAACACACAGGAGGTAAATAAACGTTCCGTACTTACCCATTATGCGTCGAAAAATCCAACAGAAAATGAAGTGACGTGAAATAAGCAAAAACACGGCGCAAGTGTTCCTTGTTTACATATCCATGTGCCAGAGATCACGTAAACTCCCTGAAACTCCCAAGTTGAGCGTGAATCCCGTGAACTCGTAGTCTCGCGAGGCCGGCAGAGTCCGTGCATACGCATGCATATTCTGGAGGCAGTGTGAGTGACGACCGGACCCAGACGGATCCGCATCTGCATCTGGATCTGCATCTGGAGGCAGTGTGAGCCCGGTGTAAGTCATCAACACGTGCAAAGAGGTTTTTGGCTAATACAAACCCATCAACTACATTTTCGAGAGTTCAAGTACAGTCATTGTTAAGTGTGTAAACATTTTATTGTTTTATTTGAAATGATGAGTTGCTCTGAACAGTTGCATCTGAACTAAAGGCTAAGTGATTTCCCATATTGTGCTCGATCTGAGAATCTAAAGACACTAAACATCCTCGTGTACATGTTTTTTTTTTTTGTTTGTTTTTTTTTTGTTTTTTTTTAATCAAAATTTTATTTGAGTTTTTCACCATATGCCCTATGGGTCACAGGAGGGCAATATATATATATATTTTTTAACAGTGTGCACAGTACAGAATAACCCCTCCCATTGACCCCACCCCCACCTCCCTCCCATTAACATCCACCCACCACCCCTTCCTCCCACCCCCCCCCCTTCCTCCCACCCATCCCCCACCCACCCAAAAAAAATAAATAAATAAATAAAAAATAAAATAAAATAAAATAAATATAAAATAATAATAAATAAATATATATAAAGAGAAAAATTAATTCATAAATACAAAAAAATAAAATCATAATAATAATAAATAACAAGTTAAACTCACTAAATAAATAAAACAAGAACAATGACAACAACAAAAGTATAGAAAACACATGTATCCATGTGTATGACTTAGACCAATACATATCAAAGACACAAACTTCCAGCCTTGTATGTAGAAGTGCATGCAAAAATACGGTATACACATGTACAAGTACATCATATTCAGTAATGCAAACAGAATGTGTTTACAGTTTTAGGTATGAATGTACAGGAGTCCATATTTTATGAAAAAATATCTTGTTTACCCCTCAGTTCATAAGTCAATTTTTCCAAAGGAATGGCCATGGACAGCTGCGTAAGCCACATGTCCAAAGTTGGAACATAAGGAGTTGCCCATTTCAAAAGAATACATTTTCTTGCCAATGATATAACAATCATTAACATAGATTGGGTGGCACTGTCAAAAATATGATTGGGAAAGAGATTTAACAAATACATTGATGAGGACATACCAAAGAGTTTGCCAGTAATTTCTTGAATCACAAAGTGTACTTTCTTCCAAAACTGTTGAATATGTTCACATTCCCAAAACAAATGTACCAATGTACCTTTATGTTTTTTACAATTATAACAAAGATCAGAAGTACCAGGGAACATTTTCTGAAGGCGTACCGGAGTGTAATAGAATCTATGAATTAATTTATAATTTGTTCTTGTACTGATGCAGATATACATTTTGGAAAAATATTACTACAAATTTTAAACCATTCTTTTGAACTAAATGTCATCTGCAAATCCTGTTCCCATAATATTTTCAAAGAGTCATAGGTGTTAGAAGTCTGATGAGATATTATGGTATAATATTCTGAAATCTTCCCTTTTAAGGAAGTAGCTGAGGTCATTGCACATTCCAGCTCAGATAGGTCAAATCTAAACTTTTTATCTCTTATTAATGTACAGATCAAATTTCGAATTTGAAGATATTTATAAAAATCTTTAACTGGAATATTAAATTGTTTCCTAATTTCCTCAAAAGATTTTACAGAAGATAAAGACCACAAGTCTGAAAAATTGGTAATGCCAATAGAAGCCCAGTTAGAAAGACCAATGCTCCTAAGTTGTTCAGGGATATCAGGATTTAAAGTTAGAGGAGATCTTATTGATAAGACTGATGGAATATTCAAATATTTTTTAATATCTTTCCACACTAGCCAAGAATTGTAAACAATATAATTTTTATTCATTTTCTCTAAAGTAATTGCACTGTTAATAAAAATAAGATTCTCCAATTCAATGGGACTGCATGCAAAAGATTCCATTTCAACCCAATTTGATTCTTCTCTTTTTAGAAGCCAATTAGTCATCATTCGAAGTTGAGCCGACCAATAATAATGCCGGAAATTGGGTAGAGGTATACCGCCAAGTTGTTTTGGTTTATATAGAGTATCCGACTTAATTCTCTGAGGCTTATTCTTCCAAATATATTTGAGATAATAATGTTCAATTTTTTAAAAAAATTTAATGACAGATAACAAGGTAAACATGTACATGTTTTTAATGTAAAGACTGGATAAATGACTTACAAAATCAAAAACATGTTGTCATTTATTTTAAGGGCAGTGACTTTACCATTCATGTGATGCAGAGCAAACGTCAGATTTGTCATATTTGCAGCAGACACAAAACTCTTGGAGATAATGTGGGATGTTTTTCAATCAATCATCAACTTTATTTGTCCCCAAAGGGCAATTTCAAAGGCACACAGAGCAGGAGACAATCACATATTCATAAAAATCAGTTGTCAGTTTTTACAACTGTATTCCATGCCAGCCATCCTCTTGCTTTGGTTAGATCCAGCATAAGCCTTCCTTGTGTGTGTGTGTGTTGTGTTGTGTTGGGAGAAAAATTACAAAATTATTGTCCATCTATCCTCTCAAACATGTGACATGACAGTGCAGCCAATCACACAGCAAATAGTATGTGACAATAAAAAGCACTTTAAATGATCTAAAATGTTTACTTCAAATTTGCCTTCAATCTCATACCAATGACGTCACCTTTCAAAGCACTATATAGTAATGTAAGAGTAAAAGTGTGTCTGAGAAGGTAGTGTCTCTGGTCTTTTCCTCACTGATGTCATAAGAAGGCGTTGTGAGCCATTGATCTGTCATTATCTAGTTATTAGAGTGAAGACTGAATGTGTGGTTTAGACACATGTCTGTTACTGTGGTTTACATTTGCTTCAATACCAAGAACCTTTAAAAGAGCATTAATTCTGTGTGTATTTCAAGTGTCACTCAAAATGATTAAACGTCTTGGACTCGACAGCACTGCCACTGTTTATGTAATCAAAGCAGTTTTCAAAGTCCATGTTGAAGGTATTTGGACCGCGCTGCTAAAAAAGACTCAGTTTTTCCGAAGGGTTGGTGGAATTTCAGAGTTCTTGTTGCAATTTGCTTGACTCAAAATGTCATCTCCTCATTGCCAAATAAAAAAGGCACATTCTGGGAACAAATACCGAACTAAAACACAATATTTTGATACACTTTATTGATCGATGAGGAAAATTAGTTTGTCACAGCAGCTTAAAAACACAATTTTCATGAGTTTCAGGTGCATCTATGCATATCTAACTCAGTTGTGCAATGACCTGGTGAGCAACCCTTTCCCATACCAAAGAATAGGATACCCCTAAAATAAGGACACTTGCAAGCATCATGACCACATATTTACTGTGTGATATTATTGGGCTGGGGACAAAGATTTGCTAAGCCTTCAAGTCAACCTCATCGTGGCGCAGTTGTTAGCTTGTTAATGTTTCCTCAGGTTGCTTTGTCAAAAAAGATCAATAAATACATAAAGAATGTTCAAATCAAAAAGGAATGATTTGACTTTCCATTACCAAGTTGAAAAAAACTAAAAGAAATTAGTATAATTTCAGCAAAAGTAATGGATATACTCATTTGTTTTTGTCCAGTGCTCAGGAAGACAAATGCTTCTAGATTGCTGTCTGACATAACTTATTTACATGTTTCACAACTTTTTGGTATCTTTGTTGTCCCTTAGCAGTGCTTTGTCCCCGCTCCAGGCTGTATGGTGCATTGCTCCTCTCTTGTGTGTCTCTTGTCTTTTCTACTGCCCTGTGCGTGTGGTGTGTGTGTGTGTGTGTGTGCGCAGAGTGTCCATCAGCTCTCTCATTATGATTGTCTGTTTTTACATCCCTTTGCCTCATTAAGCACCACACACAGCACACGGAGGACAGCAGCCCTCGACTCAGACGCCAATTTAGACCATCTCTCTCTCCATCGCGCTGGCGTTGTGTCTGCGGCATTGTCTCTGTGTCTCCTGTGTCACAAATTACCCTGTTTCCTTGCATTAAGCCATTTCTCTCCTTAGCGCTATTCTCTTATCCAACCCATCTGTGCTCATGGGAAGCCGAGTTCAGTGCACTCTTTATTTTGGACCAGGCACCGGTGACAGTTGTCCCGATGTCCACTCTCAAAGTAGTCCCCAATGCTTTCTCACTAAAAATAATACAATAGATTCTGTGTGTCAACACTGTGAGTCCGCACACTTTACTAAAAGTTATGGCTTATTCTTAACTGCTATAGCAACTGTGAAAATCTGGAGCTTGTTGCAACAGTAACATATTTTGCTGTTGATTGTGAGACTTTACAGCAGTGTTTCTCAAACTGTGGTGTGCATGCTGACTTGGACTAAATGTGTAATCAATGTTTTGGGCGGATTTATTCTATTGTAAATTGTATTCTTCATGAAAATGTGAAATTGTTCCTTTTGACAACTGAGTAATGCAACTGACTTCAAGTTTTAAGTTTTAAATGGACATTTTAAACAGACTTTTAGTACGTGTTTTAGAACTCACTGAACAAATATGATTAGCAACATACAATTATATAAAAAAAAGTTTATTTGACTAGCCACTAGTTTTTGACTACCCATTGTAGTCCTACGTAGCATCATTTTAAAACTGCTCTGGGAAGGTCAATTGGTTCTTACTTAGAACTGACCGAGGACGTTTAGGAAATTTATTTTGGATGCCTTTTTTTTTTTTCCCTTGGCTTTATATCTCCGCATCAATAAACAAACAACAAACACCAAACATACTACACATGCACATACAATGACATATACTACGCTTCACAAACAGCAAATACACCATGTTGCCTATGTGCCAAATGCACACTCTAGAACAGACCTGAGCAAACTGCGGCCCGGGGGCAAAGTGTGGCCTGCGACCTGTTTCAATCAGGCCCCTGGCATGTTTTTGAGAAACAGAAATGTATGACGAAGTTTAAGAAACAAAATCTTGGGCTACGACAACAAACTTGTAACATTTTGAGATTAAATTCACTATGTTATGAGAATAAAGTCAAAGCCATAAAAACTTTTTCTTTATAAAGAATTTGTCATTTGGATCATGGAACATCTATTGTGTGACAAATATAGACTATATAGAATAAAGCAAATATTTTGCTACAGGGCCGCATGTGGAGAGAAAGTGAAAGTGAAACATAAAGCGCTCCACCTAGGAGTCTACATGAGGAACAGCTGATTCATTTGCACGTGCTTTGTTTTTAATTGTAGCTGAACAAATTACAAAAGTGTTTTAAAATATTATTTGACATGTGTAGCATTGTTAAAGGCTGAAAAAAAACATGTTTTGGGCTTATAATTAACATTTTAAAAGAACACAAGAGCAGAAAAAGAACATTTAAGGAACCGATCCTGAAAAGCAGTTACTGTTAAAGTACTGGTATAAAAAAAATAAAACAGTACCCAGCCCTACTGATATCTGTTCAAATGAGTATCTCGTTTCAAATGATTGGCATCTTTTTATATATACTTTTGTCAACTCCATCTGGTATTGTTTTGGATTAACTAACAAAAATGTAACTTGATCTAATGTTGTGTTTTTCTTTGTATCTCCAGGTGAACGAAATTTACCACGACCAGTCTTTGGGAGCCAAAATCAACGTGGTCTTGGTGCGAATCATCATGTTGGGCTACGGCAAGGTAAGAGCCGTTCTTGGAAAGTGGCTGTCCCTGTCTCAGCAGCACTAACTCGATCCCTTTCTCTACAGTAAGCACAGTCGCACACATAAACAAACACGGCCAAAACACAAGCGTGCGCTCATCAACACGCACTGATGCCCCCGGCCTGTTATTCCAGTGGACTGAGCAAAAGAGGAACTAAAAGCATGCAGCGTCCCAGGGGAATGTTTTCAAGTCGCACGCCCTCACAGTTCAGCACCAAAGCCAGCACACACAGAAAACTCCTGTCCGTTATGCAATCTGCCCGCTACCTCTTCCCAGTCGGCTGCAGCAGTGAATCATGGGAAGTCCAGGAGAAGATAAGCAATCAATGATAGCCCTCCCTCATTCATAAACATCCAGGGGCAGCATCCATTCTTCTCCTTTACTGTAACTCAATCTTTCTGTGCGGATGGAAGTGGAAGAGTAGGATAACAACGGGAAATCCCAAAGACAGATACCATTTTATAGCTGATAAGGATGTGGAGATGCAAAAGACTGTATTGAATCCATATTTTTTTTAACTATGAATATTTTAAACAGAGTACATAACAAGCAGTTAGGACAGTCATAGAAGTTTTATGTAAACTTTGATCAAAAACACGTGTGTAGATTTATTAATATATGTTTGATTAATCCTCTTAAGAATGTCATCTCCCCTCTTAGCGTCAAAAACATTATGGTAAATTGTATTACTATATAAACTTTTTTTTTGTCCTTTCAAGGTACTCAAAGTGATTTGCATTAGGGCTGCAACTAACAATTATTTTGTTTATTGATCGATTAAAAAAAGTTCCTTGATTACACAATTTATGCCAAATATGAACTGAAGTAGCTTTGCTTGAGAACCTCCTGAAGGTATAGATTTACATCACAAATACAAAATCCATGTCTTTGTTGTTTTATCTGAGGTTTTTCTCAGCTCATGACGTGTTGTTATCTATATAAAGACCAGGTAACAATTATTTGATTACTAAATTAGTTGATGATTATTTGAATACTCCATTAATTGCGATTAATTGATTAACTTGTTGCAGCTGTGTTTTGCATTAAGGATTCACACACAAATTCACACAGTTCATAAAGACACTGGGGCAAGGTTGCGTTGAGTGTCCTGCTCAAGGACACAACAATTTGCTCATCATCCCAGTGGTCTCCCACCCAAACACTCTCGCTTGACAGCATGTTTGTTCCCGTGTTTGGGTGAGTTTCCTGCAGGCACTGCGATTTCCCCCACCAACCAAAAAAGGCATGTTAGGGAATATCCTCCATCAATGGTAGTCTGGGCCAAAGCTAGCAGAGAGTTTTGGAGATGGATCCCTGAGCGCTGCACTGTGATTGTCACTGCTCCTGAGGAGACGCCCCAGAGGCAGTGAAGAATGGGTCAAATGCACTTTAATCATATAAAGTGTACCTTAAGTACTAACCAAGCCATACCTTGCTTAGATTAACGACAACATTTTCTGTGCAGTTTTTAAGACTATAAAGCAGCTGCAGACTACATGAGTTTTGGCCCGATTTTAACCCCAATGCCAGAGTAACGATTTTCGTAGGAGATTTTTTTTGTCATTTCTCTCCTTATGTTTGTGCATCACCGCGACTATTTGTCGGGATGCATCACCGTGAGGTTCACATGCTGCATGTGCACGTCCACATAAAATAAAGAAAAAAACATTGCCTCATAAATAAATGTAACGCTTTTTTTACGAGCATTACGCACGTCATCTCCAAAGCATCTGCTCCTCAAATAATGTGCAAAGCATCGACTCTACTATATAGAACATGTCCAACATAGAGTTTGTTTAAACATTTTCATTTCAGTGTAACAGCTCGTTACCTCTGTGACGTCTATAAATCTGCTTGTTAACTTTTATAACAGCGCACGTTGGCTCGATCACGTGACACACGCACTGTTCGCCGCTCACTCCTCTCCCCAAGTCTGTCGTCTCTGTTCTTCCTGCTACGATGATGCGACTGTGAGACAACTATTCGTTGTAAATGTCCCCATGTCTGTGGCCTGTTCTTTTCTTTGGACGTCAAAAAATCGCAAAAGATCCTAAACTTCTGTAGTGTGCAGCCGGCTTAAATCCTCACCTACCAAACCCCTTCTTCTTAGTATAAAACCTAAGATGCCAAGGTAAAGATGGGCAAAAGAACACTAACAAGACAAAAAAAAGTGTCATATTTTTCCTTTAGGAGCCAAGAGTGTGACAGATGAAATAGTATCACATTCTGCTGATAGATGGTTAAATAGAAAGACTTTTTCAAAAGGACCAAATGACAAAAATGATTTCACTATGGTGCTACATTTGCCCTGTTCTCCAACCAAAGCACATAAAAGGTCTTTCCTACCTGAAGGATAAGCCTATTGTGCAGGTTGATGGAGGGATTAGAAATAAGTGAGACCCTTGTGGTCCAGGATTTAGGATGCTAACCACTTTGCCTCCATTAAAGTGAATTTCATAGATTAGATTATACTTTTCAGGAAAACAGATTGAACATGATCATATTTCAAAATAACTATATAATTGGTCCTTTTCTCCAGTTTAATAATTTTGGTGAAGTTATGTTTCTAGATAGATGTGACTAGCAAATATGACATAAGTGGAGTAATTCAACTTTTAAGAGTCAGTCTCTGATAGTTCACTTTTACTCACGACTCTTATTTTTACAGTGAAAGTACTTTTTAGTTACTGTTCTCTCTGTGAGTAAATCAACAAAACACAAACGTTTTATGTTGAGAATAGAATAGTTTGCACCCTTCTTCAAACATAGCTTTATATTAATATGTTTTAGTCACAATAAAAATCAGATGTTACGCCCTGACAGTTGTAGTTGTTTCCCCACAATACTCAAGTTACTTCTACTACTTCTACTTTTAAATAAATTGTCTACCCACCTCTGCTTGTCTTTTTACATTTAAAAAGACTCTTAATTCCATTCTGATATTCAGAAGTAGTACTCAACAAGCTATTATAGTACAGGTTGGCACTGGCCTTCTGCTCTCATTTTGGGTTTTGGATCACATTGAACCGTAGTACAAGAATACAACCTTTCAAGCTGCTTTATCCTTATCTCTCTCCCTCTCTGTGTCCACGGTCGCGCCTGAGCATCGATACACACTCACTCCCACATTGGTCATTCTGGACCAGCCCCGATGCTGCTCCAGCCAAAGCTCGCGGCTGTCCATCATCCCCAATTACCGTGGCAACAGAGCTGCACCCAGACAGCCTGCCGATTGGCTGTGTGACCCTGAATGCAGGCGCACACAGGCACATGCACACTTAAAACATAGAAAAACACGTTCAAGCCGGCTTTTTTAGAGATCATAAAAAATGAAATATAGAGAAAGCACCTGATGCACAAGATGAAGTACACACATGTAAAGAGCGCGATGTGTCTAAGGGGCTTTGGCGACGCGTTCACACTCCATCATGTGTGCAGAGGCAGGCCATATGTTTCTGCTGCAGCAAACCACACACACACCTCAGTGTTGAGTTTAGCTATGCATGTGTAAAAAGAGCAGAAAAAGGATGAAGAAAGTGCAGCTACACACTCTGTGAAAAGTATTGCTATTTGCAATGCCATTTATGGTTAAAAAAAATGTTTTAACACATTCAAGAAAATGAGTCATATTGTTTGTCAATTTAGCTGCTGTTTTTATAAATTGCTAAACCTAAAGTTCTTATAGCAGATTTTTTTCTTCCTTAAATATGTAAACTTCCTACTTAAGTCCACATCTTTTGTGGACTGACCTATTGCATTCTGAGCCTCTGAATTGTTCATCACGATGTGTTTTAAGCTTTTTTCACAGCTGTCGGGAGCGAGACGGGCTACTAGTTAACCACAATGCTAACAACAACAACAGACTAACTTAGCGGAGATGGGTGAACAAACAGACGAATGGAACATTATTAGAGATAGTCAGGAAACTAATTTCAACCAGAATGAATACATTATCAATATATCTGTGAGAAGAAAAATCTGGTATAGTCCCTTTAAGCTCATGTAAACATTAACTGGACATCATTTTGTTGCTACTATGCATTTTTACTGAGACAAGTCAGAATGTAAGAATGGATCAAATGTACTATTTTGCTTTTTACGGACTAAATTTCATCCCTGGAGTAGTTGTTTTTTACGCCAATTATTTTTTGTGTAGTGAAATTGATAAGAACAATAGTTTTCTGTTGCCTTGGCAACAGTGTAGAGCTTCACTAGCTTTTGACATTTTAACTACAGAAGTACAAATTAAATCTTCATCAAAAAGGAAAGAAAATGTAATTATTTATTTTAACTGTGTGTGATCTGAGAGAAGCTAAAGTCTATCTGTTTATCTGTTTTTCTGACACAATTTACCGTATTTTTTTGTTTTTACATGTCAATTACAAACCCAGTACTCAGCGGAGTTATTGTGGGTTGAATGTTTTCTCTCATTTAACTTATTTTCCTCATTTTAGCTGTGTTTTGAGTTCTTACAGGAGAAAATAGCCTTTCTCTTCATTGACTCTTATGCATTTCTTGCCACTCACTCCTCATTTAGAATGCTGTGATGTAGGGCTGGGCAATATGGCAAAAAAAATGTATATCACGATTTTCTTAGAGTCAGATCACGATTTCGATTTTATCACGATTAATGTCTATTTTTTTGCCTTTGAGGTGACGTTCTTTTTTAGTATCTGAAGTTCCTACTTCACTGTCAATGGCTACATCCAGCTGTCTTGTTGCATTGCTGTAAGAATAAGTGACCAAGCCTTTGAAAAGAAAAAATCCCAAAACAAGCATCCTCAGCCCTTCAAATTTATTTAAAAAAGTGGTGTGTTGCCAAGTATTAATTTTGTCATATTTTAATAGTTTTTTTAACATTAACAACAACTTTTAAGCACAAAAATATGCTATCATGTGAAAAATATCTATCATGTGAAATCATGATATGACAATGTCATAAAAAAGCAGATTGTTACAGAGATGAGCTGCACGATTCGATTGTTATCACGATATTGCCGAGCCCTACGTGATGTCACCTGCATCTATAGTGGTGCACAGCTCATTACAGAGGAGCATTTAAGTTTTTTCCATTTTTTACTATAGTTGCAATTAGAAGTGGAATATTCAGTTTATGTTTCTGATTTTATTTAAATCTCACAGAAACATGTCTTTAAATGCATTTGTTTTTCTTTCTGAAAATAAATACATTTACATTTAGTAACTAAGTAAATAAACTTATATATGAATTTAAAGTTCATGCACATACATAAAAAGAAAAGGCAGACAGAAACTCAAAAAATGATTTATTGAATTAGAAATCACACTGCAGCTCTGCTTGATTTAGTTAGGACACTTTGATGTCAATGAAATGCTCTCAGACCTAATCTTTGCTTGTGTTTTTAATTTTACTTTTACTATAAAGAGTTGCAATCTTTAAACAACACTTACAATACACTCTCCACTTCTTATTGCAGTTGTTTTGTGCGTTTGTGTTGTCAGTTGCTCTGCTTGTTGTTGTATACCTCAGCGGTTTGTGGGACCAGGTGATGAAGTTGCATACTGTGACACTGCCCCCTACAGGGAAGAGAGGAGTGTTGTAGCCCCCCATAGATCGCTGGAGGGGTGTTGGGGGCCTCAGTGTTTGATGTGTACACAGACTGACTCAGTTTCATTATTCCTGTTTGTGTGTGTCTTTTCCAGTCGATGAGTTTGATTGAACTGGGAAACCCGTCTCAGAGCCTGGAGAATGTGTGTCGATGGGCTTTTCTCCAGCAGAAGCAGGACACGGGCGACGCCGAGTACCACGATCACGCAATATTTCTCACACGACAGGAGTTTGGTCCCACCGGAATGCAAGGTAGTGTCGCGTTTGCATAATGTGAGTGAATACATGAGTTAGAGATTGTATCGTCAATGATGTAGTGTCGAAATCCTAGTTGAGGTGCTCATCAAGAGTTAATTTCAAGCATAGTCAATCTGTGGCCAAACTCAGTTGGTGCAGCAGAAACCCAAGGCCTGTGACTGCTGGAAAAGTCCTTTATTTGAGACTGGACGCCTGAATGAGTGAATCCAATCATTTTATTTTGTCTTGAACAGCCTTGAATGCACATATACCCAGCTATTCCACTATTCAGAATCAATGTTTAAAGCAAACTAGGCAGCCACTTCTTCAAGGCTTTTGTCATCTCTTTTCCAAAACATATTAGTTACAAACCTGAGTTCAGAATCACTTACCTGATTGATGATGAAATAGACTGTATGAGCTGGGATTCAGTCATGTTTTATTGTCTTGTTGCAGTTTTTGAACTGAGAGCTTCACTGACATCTTCTCTCACTAAGACATATGGTTTGGTGCAAAAGACAGACTTTGGAGAAAGAAACCTGTATATCTTACACTTATATTTAATTATTTTTTTTTATAAAATTGTATTTATTTAATTTTATTCTATCAAATCTGACTAAAGTACAAATTAGTAATACTCTCTTCGTGTAACTGTTTAGAAAAGATCAAATTGGATTTTAGCTCAAATGAGTGTCTAGTTTAGGCATAAATTGTATTTTATGTTTAATACTTGTGGCAACAGTAGTCAGGAGGAGTACAACATGAACATCTAAAAACACAGACTGGATGCATAAAAAGCATTAACTTGCCTCTAAACCCAGAGCAGGACCAGGCAGAGAGTGCATGGCCTGTGGTTTGGCGGTCGGTGGTTTGTCTGTGCAGTAGAGTGCAGGCTAACAGTCAGGCCCAGGGGACCTGCCTCTAAAGGCAGTGACCAGCCTCTCCAGAAGCCCTTCAGCTGCCCTTGGGCTCAGCCTTCAGCAGCTCCAAATCAATAGACGAAGCAGGGCCAGCCACAGCGCCACAATTAAGGCCAGCACGGGACAGACGAGTGCACGGGCAGCTGAAGATTGGCATACGAGGGCGAAGGGTGATGCTCAGGGTCAAATGTAAACACAGCAGCCCTCACACATTTGTAACACTGTGTTTTATAAATAAGTGTGTGGGAACGGGCAGACTGTCTGATACTGTCTGCTCTGAGGCCAATTAAAGGTAATCAATATGAGCGACTATGAATGACATGACGGACACTTCTGCAGTTTGAGTCTGTACAAAGAACTGTGACTTAATGTTTTCATTTCAATGCATCTAAATGTTGCTACAAACAAATAATGAAAATGCATCACAGCATCTAAGAAGATTGTACTGTACAGAGCCGGCCCTGAGCATAGGCGAACTAGGCAGTTGCCTAGAGGGGTGCCAAATTGCAGCCCTAATAAAATAAAAAATTTCCCACGCATAAGCTATTAGCCAGTTTTTTATTTTCATGCCAATAGGACACTTATTCAATTGAAGTTATAACACACAAAAAATATACAGAAATGAAATATGTACAACACAGAAAATTTAAATTGCAACAAAAGAAACAACCGATAGATAGGAAGCCTCGAAAAAAAAAACATGAGGGCCTTATTAATTCATGGACCTAATATATTACAATTTTTTTAGTCTTTTTATGTTATTTTTTGTAGATTGTAAATGAATATATTGTTTTGTTCATGTTGTATGTTTGATTTTCCTAGCCAGTACTGAAATCCAGAGTTATTCTGATGTGGAACTATGTATTGATATACAAACTAAGATGAACAGTAAAACACAATTATAATCGCAACAAACAGCACCGGTGATAGAACCTCATAAAACATGAGCTGATTAGTTCTGGACTGAATTTTCAAGTTTAGTTTTCTGTGAGAGAATGAAGCTTATTTGGCTGGTGTGAAGTGAGTTCTACACATTATCAATCAAGATAAAATACCACTGGAAACTTTTTGGGGGAAAAAAACATCATGACAATTATGTGAACTTGATTGGTCGAAGCAGCACAACACAGACGTTTTTTTTGCTACATCCAGCTGAGAGAAAAGCACAGAAACCTTTCCTGCGCACAAATCTCTTCTGTGTGCACTTTTTTCAAACAGATAACTCGAGTCTGCAACTTTTAACAGCAAAAGAGCCACATTTGCCCCATTCAAATCAAATCAAAGTCAGAAAGAGACGCAACTGTATTTAGTCCAAAACAAAAATGTTTCGACAATTAAGTAAATTTACACAATGCAAAATAAAACATTGTGTCAATTCCATTATGTATTTCCCTTGTGCGTGAGGAAGGTCAGTTACGGCTGTCAATACATTTAAAAATGGTTAAATAGCCCATATGCATACTCTAAACAACTGACAATTTAAAATACACACAAACTGTAAACAGAAAAGAGTAGTTACAACTATTCTCAAACTTTTGTCTAGATCCTCAGACTAGTTCCTTCCTACCTTCTCAATCAAATCTCAAGACCTGCATAAGGCTCTCGAACCGTAGGTTGCAGACTTCTGGTCTAAATAGTCTGTTTTCTGTTAAAATAGTCCAAAGTATGTCCCTATCAGTCAAACCACAATGCTACACTGTGATTGGTCCAGTTACACTGTTGTGCCAGCTGTGCCAGCTGTTGCAAAATGCAGAAATATCAGTTTGATAGTTTCAAGTTATATATTTGGATGATATTTTAAATTAACTTCACTAAATTGCTTAATTCCGCCTTGTAATTTCTAGATTGTGAACGCACCAATTATCTAGATTCTAGATTACCTCAAACCAATTAGAATGTACATATGGACCAAAAAAGATCTCCAATTTGTATTTATTTATTTTTTGTATCTTTACCTTTTTTCTTATAACTGCAAAAACTTAATGTAGCCAGCCAGATGGATGCCTGCGATATTTGTGAACTTAAAAATTCCTGAGAACCCACCTGGATTATATATTATCTTTCTTGGCGTATTATAACGCTTCGACCAATCAGCTTCAAATGTTTGTTTTCATGCATCACCTTTTCCTGAACTCGATTTAGAGTAATACACATATTCATCTGAGCCAGATTAGTAAGAACTGTGTTAAAGATTCCATATGAAAATGTGACCTTGACACACGGTGTTTCTGCTCCAGGTTACGCCCCAGTGACTGGCATGTGTCATCCTGTGAGGAGCTGCACTTTGAACCATGAAGACGGCTTTTCCTCCGCCTTTGTGGTAGCACATGAGACTGGACATGTGTAAGTGCATTAAACCAACAAACACAACCAAACCAGTGTTTTAATCAAATGACCACATGAAAAAGATCAGATTTTCTCAACGTCTTTCCTCTTTCTTTGTTTGTTCTGTTTTCTCCACCCACACAATCCCAATCTGTCTGGCCTGATCTGACTTCCATCTTTCTCTCTCTCTCTCTCTCTCTCTCTCTCTCTCTCTCTCTCTCTCTCTCTCTCTCTCCTCTCTGCTCTCTCTCTGTTCTCTCTTTCTCCATCTCTCTTCTTCTTATTTCATGCTGGTTGTCTTTAGACTCGGAATGGAGCATGATGGCCAGGGGAACCGTTGTGGGGACGAGGTGCACATGGGCAGCATCATGGCGCCGCTGGTGCAGGCCGCCTTCCACCGCTTCCACTGGTCCAGATGTAGCATGCAGGAGCTGGGGCGATACCTACAGTGAGTCACGCACACAACCAAACACCAGAAAAACAAGAGTAAAGAAGCAGGACAAAACAACAGCTCTGTGATGTCTGAGTGCTTGGACTTTTCCCAGTACAATACAGTTTTGCATTTTTCTTTGGCAAAAATCCAAACTGTATTGTTTATGACCCGTAGACTAAAGTATCTGTTAAGCTGTTAAGCATTGCACAGAGCAAAAAGATTCAGGACTAAACCACTTATGAACTTCCTGTACGATATAAAGATGTTTTCCAGACTGAACAAAATCCCTTTGTTTTTACTTTTTTGGTTGCTCATGGTTTTTAATTACATGCTTCTCTTCTTTTCTCAGCTCATACGATGTCTCAGAGACGACCCTTTTGACCATAACTGGCCGTCTCTGCCTCAACTTCCTGGTTTGCACTACTCCATGAATGAACAGTGTCGCTTCGACTTTGGTGTGGGGTACACCATGTGCACCGCGGTAAGAGAGCCCTCTAATGTGACTAAACATGTACCTGCATGTGTAGCTAGACCAATAACCTAGCTCTAGTTAGCTAAGGCTTCTCCACAATACACTCTAGGGCAAGTTCAGCTGAGTCTTATAAAAGCAGAAAATATATTATTGACAGAAGAGGCAGGCTCTCCTCAGATATTCACATTTCTGTGATGTCTTCTGCTTCTCTCTCACGGCCACTGGTGGGATTGACATCTGTTTAAAAGCAGGTAATTTGGGCTTTGATAGTTCTCACTTACACTGTAAATGAAGCTACATTAAAGTTTCATCCACAGTGCCTTCACATGATCCTGTCACAATGTGTATGTTTAGGAAATCCAGAGTAAATGTCACAGAGTAGTATGTGAGCTGTAGAATGTACTTTCTCTTGTGTCTCTGTCTGATTGTGAAGCCACTGTGGCCCTGTGCTGTAGAGGGGTGTTGCTTGATAGACAGAGGGCTTTTTCGGGGCTTTGCTCACGTTGCTAGTTATCCTTCATTCTCTTGTCAAACCCATTCCCTTCAGCTACAAAAGGCGGGCCAGTCAGGAACACAGGTAAGGTAACCACACCTCCCCAACATGTGTTTCTGTGCCTGTCTGTGACTTCTTTTGGTGCAATATCTTAATCAGTTTGACCATTTCATATTTTGAACATCAGGCTGTAGGATTCTGATTCTTGTACAATATTTTTCAACAGTTCTCATACAGTTCCTCTTATGTTTTCCCATGACATGATGATTCTGAATTGCTGAAAAGATCTCATTACCATTGGCAACCTTGAACAGCAAACATATGTATGTTCACAGAATATTTGCTTCTATAGGATCCACCAGTCTGATGTTTTCTGTACCTGCACCTACCACAGTCAAGTCATTTATTGTAACTTGGCGTTTGACCTCTAGAGGTCACTCAGGGTCATCACAAGGAGGGCATAGTCTTTGAAAAGCAGGTCACTAGACTGTGTGTCGATGTTTGCACTCCTCATCAATGGTTTTATCAGACAAACAAGACAATTTGATCCTTTACCAGTGTCCAGGGGCATTTTGGAGGTCAAACAAGCCTCACCTTTTGGCTCTTTGCACTTACTGACCTCGACCCTGTAACCTGCCCCGGGTCCTGATAATCTGAACAGTGTGTTGTTGTGGAAGTGATCCCTGGCTGAGTTTGCATGAATGGTCTATGTTTGTGGAGCGTAGTGTACAGTGACTCAGTGAAGGGGTGGTGTTTCTGTCAGTATAACACGGTTGTGCTTATTGTTGTGGAATCCCTATTTTCATCTATTTTTATTTTCTATTTTCAGTGTTGAGTCATTCAGGCTGTAATGATAAGTGGCTATTCTAGAGGTCAGAATGAAGCGTCGTTTTTAACCAGGGATTTTTCTGTTCTCTGCAGTATCGCACCTTTGACCCGTGTAAGCAGCTGTGGTGCAGCCACCCTGACAATCCCTTCTTCTGCAAGACCAAGAAAGGACCACCCATCGACGGCACCATGTGTGGAAATGGCAAGGTACTCACAGACCACAAGAGATTATAGAGAAAGAGGTAAAGACTTCTTACAGGGAAACTTTTTATTGGACCGGAAGTTTTGTCATGATTAAACCTTGGATGGTGTAGTAGTGTAGTACCTGTTAAGTCTTTTTAGAATTTTTGTGATTCTGTGGATATACTGTAACTGTTGGTTTGCAGTTCATGCTTATTAGTTAGTAGGGGTGGAAAAAGACTTTTGTATATTTAGAATGGCTCTAAAAGTTTTAAGCTCTGTAACTTTGAACAGCTGCAGTAAAAATCTCTGACAGAGGCTGATTTAAACCTTGTTCCAGTTTTTATTACATGGTTGTTGGACCAATTGGTCTTAAACTTAAATAAATAAATTAATAAATAAACAAACAATGATTGCAGTCCTTTTCTACCACAAAAATCATATAACACCACTGTGTTTTTTAACACTTTCTTGACATTTGGTTCACAAAAAGGCAAGTGAGGCCTACGTCATTTATAACTTAGATTGAAAAGCTGTGTCCCTCTCTGAAGATTGCAGCAGCTGCGGTGAGAGAGCAGGGAGAAAGGTGACGGAGCTAGAGTGATACAGTCTGTATGAGTGACACAGAGTGATCAGAGGATAAAAGTTAGTTAAATTATAAGAATACATTTTGTACAGTTATATTGAATAATGGCTTTAATGGAATAATATCATAATGCAATGTCTGCAGGATTTAACTGGCAAGCATGCTTTGAACTTAGAAACAAAAAATGTATACGTTACAATAGTGTTTTATTAAAATTGTGAATTGAATCCATTAACTCACTACCTTCTGAAAGTTGTGAAAAGCACTTCTAAGTCAAGAATTATGAGGCTGCAATAGGTAAATGAAATGTGGACTGGTGAAAAAGTTTCTTTTACGTTTTAAGGAAAAACTAAATCAAATATATTGTATTTATTCATTTAAAGTGACTTGACTCATAGTAAACTCCTCCTGTATTTTCCAGCACTGTTTTAAGGGTCACTGCATCTGGTTGACCCCTGACATCATCAAACAAGACGGAAACTGGGGTTCCTGGAGCGAGTTTGGCCAGTGCTCCCGGACCTGTGGAGGAGGCGTACAGTTCCGCACACGCGACTGTGACAATCCCAGGTACTGTCCTTTGGAACTCAACAGTGGAAGATCGCCCTGGTGCAAAGACATATCGTGGGCAAGCAAGCTATGGGCTAACTCAGATCCACAGTGCGGTTGTTTTCAATCTTTAAAGCACATTCAAATTCTACAAAATGTCTTAATAACTTTGTAGCGTATAAAGCTGCGGAAGCACGTTCTAAACAAAAATGTAGGTCTTTTGACTCACCACATAGCTGATTAATCACATAAAGATTTAACATGGGAGCCCGTGCTTGCTGAACCAGGTCATAGCCTTCCAGGTCGAGTGATTAAAAGGAAAACTTTTGGCCACATAATAGACAACACATATTTATTCCTGTTGGGAAATGTACGTACAGGTCTGAAGATCAATGAATGACTGCTCAATACTGTGTTCACTAGATAGACTAGGATCTGGACAATCCCAATTTGTGACTTCAGTTGTATTATATTTATTTATGTTTTGCAAAAGTCACATAAGTGTTTTCATAGAACACAGATGGATGCTTGTACTTTGTCTGTTTACAAAATCAAGTTACCAAAACAAGTTATAAAAGCAAAATACTTTGAAAGTGAGCTAACACCTTGTTCTGCATTGTAATCCTGTGTTTTATGCAAATTTCAGACCAGCCAACGGAGGGCGCACTTGTGTGGGCGCCACGTACCAGTTCCAGATGTGCAACAACGAGGAGTGCGAGGACATCTACAGCGACCCGCGAGAGGAGCAGTGCCACGCCTGGGACCCGCGCTTTGATCTCCATAGCAACATACACCACTGGCTGCCTTATGAACACCCAGACCGTAAGCAAACACCTACACATGGAGTTTGTGCAGAAACTGTGAGAGACAAAGTAAGGATATCCTTCGGAAGTTGTTAATTCAAATTACAGCCCAAAAGTAAACAGAGAAATTTTAGATGCGGTTTGGTTTTATAGTGTTACATAAATAGCCAAAGGTCTGTTATAGTCATTGACATCTGGTTGTCCTGCTTTGAGGCCAGGCAACACCCTCTTGCAAAATATATAAACGACTTTGAACTTGATGTTCCTCTACTCGCTGACGGATATTACCTCATACCTGCTCTGTTAGAATTAAGTGTCATTTTCTTATAGAGTATGAAATCATGATCTATCTAAATGGCAGCCCTCGAGTAAGGAGCAGAGCTGTGTCTAATCATGTCACACAACATGCACTTCACAACAGTGTGATAAATTGTTTTCTCTCTTATTATGTCAGATTGTTTTCTTTCTGCGCGGTGTTTGTGGTGCATGCGGCGACGTGCTCGAGCGCCAGACAGTTCCTGCTCCGAGTGTGAAATTGTACAATTTGTTTAGAGAGGGGTGACACCATTTTGTCTCTATTTAGGTTTCACTGTGTCAACACAAAAGCAGCCTTGTTGGTCTGCGGCTCAGTGAAGGCCTTGTTAGTGGTTCTGCCACATTAGAGCTTTTAATACAGTTGCCTGTTTATTTAACCAGTTATCCATGAGCTACTGCAACTGTTAGAATAGCTCTTAATTCAATGTGATGAAGAAGATTTTAAGGGAAATGTTTTTCTCCAATTCAGTGCCGTCACATAAAGACTGTTTGTAGGATGGTGTTTTTTGGATTTCTAGGCCTACAAGTGTGCTACTAGGTCACTGAGCTTTGTGCTAATCACAGAGCATTAATGTACATCGCAGACAAAAGTGTACCATCTTGACAGTTCATTACAATATGTATCGTTGTGTTTTGCAGCTAACAAACGCTGCCACTTACATTGCCAATCAAAGGAGACTCGTGATGTGGTCTTCATGCAGAGAATGGTGCTGGACGGGACACGCTGCTCCTACAAAGATCCTCACAGTGTGTGTGTGAGAGGCGAGTGCGAGGTCAGTCTATGAACACACAAAATTGGACTCATCCATTATCACTTTTCATGTTGATTTTGTTAAAAGAGAAGAAGCATGTGGCCACAAACCGTACTCCAGTATCCAAAAGATAGATATGTGCAATTGCATCTCCATACATACTAAGGTGTAGGCTCCAGAAAGTGTAAATGTTTGGTGAGAGACTCCTGACTAGTGTGGTAAAAGTTTTCTAAGCAAACAATAACACATGTGAATTGCAATTATGATGCAACTGAGGATTAGACGAAATTACTCAAACTGACTTTTTTGTGTGATCAAGGTTTTTAAAATACATTCAAACTTCAAAATATATCTGCATGATGCAGGAAAGCTAACAAGACTATTTAAGCTTTTGTCTTTTTAAGATCACAGAGACAGGTGGGTTTGAATTTCAAATGAGTAATTGAAAAAGTTTGGAATTTGCAATCGCAGAGGCTTATTTGATAATAAAATGTACAGTCTTTTTATGCAAAAGTCCTGTTGCACTTCTTGTTTATACCTCTACAAACATGATAATGCTCTTTGAGTTGTTTACAATGTGCATTCTGAACAGAATATTTTTTTCTGAATAGATATTGCAAATCTAATTGGAAATCTTAACTTGGAAATATTATTCATCCTTATATACAGTATCTTCCCTTCAGTTTATTTGATTATGACTCACTGTTAAAATGCTTACTTTAGCTCAATGTAAATTAACGCAGATCTGTGCTTGAGCAGAGAATGGGCTGTGATGGTGTGGTGGGATCTTCAAAACAAGAGGACAAGTGTGGAGTGTGTGGAGGAGACAACTCCAGCTGCAAAACATTCAAAGACACCATCACCCGCACCACCAAAAAACAGGGTATGTCCCACCTCCAGCATTCAAGCCTTTCTACATGTCAGTTGAATTAACAGAGCTCAGACGGAGACCAATGTGTATCTTTAGCTCAATGCTGCCCTCTAAAGGAGTTTTAAACCTGTCCAAACCACAGTGAGCTTTCCAACAGTTTAAAAAAACATGTTGTGCATTGCCAATAGATTACATCAAGGTTGAGGTTGGAAAATACCACACTTTTAAAAAACCAAAGTCACTGCCGTTGGTCGTGAAGAAAGCTAAGACTAGTGGGATTTCAGTCATGAAGCAGGATTATTTTGTAATCATGAGTAAGAAGGTTTTCCTGGAAAAGCTGCGGCTGTTAGTCAGGAAGCTGCGAAGCGAGCTAAAATGTCGTCATAAAATCAATCTGTATTTCATTTAGGTTTCCTTAAAGTCCTTGAGGTCCCACGAGGAGCAAGGCACTTGTTGATTCAGGAGCTCAAAGCAGCTCCCCACACATTAGGTTTGTATCATGTTTGATTAAGTCTGATATTATCCTGTTTTATGTCTGGTAATAATCCATCTTTATTTCATCAGCTGTGAAAAATGTGGCGTCAGGACTGTTCTTTTTAAATGGGGAGACTGACATCCCAGAGACCCGCGCTCTCATAGAGAAGGGGTGGAGTGGGAATATGAGAATGACAATGGCAAAGAGACCCTTCAATCCACAGGGCCTCTTAGACACGGAGTCCTCATTATGGTAAACATCCACATATTTCTGTCAGCACTTACTGTTTATGTTAAACAATGTAACATTTAAATTGTATTTCAGGTTAAGCTGCAGGGAGACGATGACGTGAACCTGTCGTATAAGTACATGATGAACATGGACAGCAACAGTGCCATTCAGAACAATATGCTGGTGGAGGACAGTGCTTATGAGTGGGCACCCAAGAAATGGTCATACTGCTCAAAGCCCTGTGGTGGAGGTAAAAGCAACAAAATAATACATTAAAATATGGGAAATCAAGTGTATTTCTGATGCCATTCTGTGTTACAGGAAAACAGTATTTGCGTTATGGATGCAGAAGAATAGTAGACAGTAAAATGGTGCACAAAAGCTTCTGCAACAAGTCCAATAGGAAGCCTATTGGGGATGTCCGTGACTGCAATCCCAAACCCTGCCCTCCACCAATGTAGGCCTCTATTCTTTAAAAAACATTTTTATGTTTTTCCTTCTTAAAATGGCTGTTTTTCTTGTTGTTTGGATGCTGTAGTTGGGTGACAGGAGAGTGGCAGAACTGCAGTAAGCCGTGTGGAAAGACAGGTTTGCAGGTGCGCTCCGTCAGCTGTGTCCAGCCTTCAGAAGACAACACCACCCGCTCCATTCACAATAAGCACTGTAACGACAACCGGCCTGAGTCTCGCCAGCCCTGCAACCGGCACGCATGCCCCACCCAGTGGAGAGTGGGGCCCTGGACGCAGGTCAGGACACTCATACTTTTTAATATAGTGTTGTAAACATACAGGCTTTGATAAACTTTAATTTAAAATTTCTTTGTTTACTTCAGTGCTCAGTGACATGTGGCAATGGGACGCAGCAGAGGCAGGCTCTGTGTCACACGCGGGACAACACCATCGGCCTCTGTCTGGACAGCAAACCGGATACCATCAGAATCTGTCGCATGGACCCATGTCCGAGTGAGTGCTTTCACATAAAAATCCAAACTCAATGAAAATTTACAAAATACAGTAAATAATTTTGTCTTTTTGCAGAGGGCTCCTTGGATCTCAGCAAGAATGGCAACATGCTGATCCAGTTTCTGTCCAGACCCAATCCTTACCCAAAGATCTCCTCACGTAAAACCTCCCTCTATAGTAGCCAGCCTGGTCTCCAAGGCAGCATGTGTGTGCTGTGGGCGCTGCCGCTCTCTCTCCTCCTGTCTCTGCCGGGCCCCGACTGGCCCCTGACCCTTCTGCGCTGGTGCCTGTGGCCCGGGCTTCTCTTTTGGTGGAGGGGATGTAGTGTCTCTCTCTGTGTGTGAGACGGCTCTAACTGGGGGAGGTCTCCTGTATGTGCTCTGTCTCTCTCTCTCTTTCTCTCTCCTTTGTGGAGCATTGTGTTGTAACCGCTGGCCAGTCGAACACTCAAAAGATCAACTAAATATTTGACGCCTAACAAATATTTCAGTGGAAGGGCAAACCGGTTTTCTTGACACTGTGCGTGTCGGAGAGCTGTTCAGTCTGTGGAGCCTCCTCTGCATTTGGAGGCTATGTTTTGCGCAAGCTAGCTGCGTATTGTACTGGGTTACCACTCCTGAGATGCAGTGTGCTTGTTTATTTTTGTAGCGCACTGTTATTGTGGGGAGAAAACAGATGTGAAAATAACCAGATTAAGGTATATAAATATCTATATAAAAAGTTTAAAAAATATGAAAGCTTTATTGTGAATGTGATCTTGTCACAATGAGGACACCTTTGCTAAAGTGCTCATCTGACATCCTGGTTCCATTGGGACGAGAATGGCCCATGCTACATTCCATTCTCAGTTGATGGGAACTCAGCACAGGGACAGGAAGTGACACATGTAAACCTGAGATTGGGGAGAACTGTGAGGTGAGGACTGAAAAGATACAAACACAGGGTAGTCTGACCCATTTCACCTCATCATCAGCCATCTCTCTTTGACTGTTATACTAAAGTTCAATAAATGCAGCTTATTTGTGCTTGCAGACTTTAAACAAATACATCTATAAATATATTTGTATTTATATAAATATATATACCTATAAATCTAAATCTATATATATGAGTAACAATAATATTAATAATGTTTTACCATGAATAAGCTGTAGCTTATTTGCCTAAAACCTTTGGACTGCTATTGATCGCTTAGATCCTTGACTGTTACGTGTATTTTTTTATTGATTTTACATAAGTACAGATGAATATTTAATAAAGGTATAAAGTGTTTGCGGGGTAAAGGGGGATAGAAAATATTATGCAGGACTTGGTCAGTTAGTTGCCTCTCCATTCTCTCAGATGGATCAGTGGTTTACTGTCGCTTCTTGTTTATTTTTGTTAGTTTTGTTTATTTTTTTAATGTTAGGATCATGTTTTGTCATGCACATTTGCCTCCATCACCTCAGTGCGCGTGCAGTGGGTGAGATTTGTGTTTCTCTACACGGGTGCAGGCCAAATCGAATGGGTGTCCCTGAGTGTGCGTCGTGTGTGTCGAACTTCATCTTTGGGCTCTTACACATTTGCGATCAGACACAGAAATACCTCATAAACTTTTCTTTGAGCGTGTCCGACGGTGTCATTTTACTTTGATGAACATTAACCACATGAACAATGCCTTATCTTGGATTGAATGTAACGGCATTTTATCTGTGAAAGAGGTGGCTTTACTCATACAAAGTTTTGCTCGGATTAGAGGCAGCTTCAACTTTACAAACTCACCGCCAACCATCGAACTTGACGTTGGGCCAAAGTCCGACCGCTGAGAAGGCCTAGGGTATAGACACTTAAAACACTTCAGACTTGTCATTGTATTGTGATCACATATTTCTGTTGTGACTATGTAGCGAGCTATCCAAGGTTTCCTTCTGCTGGAGTTGGACTGTCTGAGACCAAGCCAGACCCAGCAGTGCGATACTGTATATAACATTGGTGTTGACTGTATTTAATAATGTTCATGACTGTTAACTTCTTATATAATATTCTATACTATGGGTAACTGTTTTGTGGCTTCACTGGCCTGCTGCGTGGGGCTGGCTAACGTTCGGCTAACGTTGAAGAAACATTCAGATGGACTATGTGCACTGCGTCTATATGCACTTTGATTTATCAGGGAAATTTTATTAATGTTTTGTAAATGTTTCATATGACACTTAATGTGCCATTCCAGTTTTTACATCATCATGGAGATTCTGTATTTGATTTCCACAGCAAATATCATTTATGTTTTTATTTTTTTTATGGATAAACTGATTGACTGATTGATTTCCAAGTAATGAAGTGTTTTACCAAAGTGACTGTGAACTTGTAACTTTCGATACAGTTGAATTATTTTTCTTAAGAAAAGAATATATCTATATATTGAGCAAGGGGCATACATCTCATTGTTTGAGTTCCTGTCATTATCAACAGCAAAGTTGTATCAATAAAAATGTTTTAAAAGTGTATTTTTGCTCTTAAGGGACTGGTCATGGCTGTTTATGTTCGTGCTGGTAACACTTTGGAATGACTAGGCTTTAATTAGCCTTAATAAAGCATGAACAAAGCCTTAGTTCATAGTGACATTTATGAAGAATGATGATTCTAACTAAATAACTACTTCTATCTAAACTACAGTCAATTCAGACCTTAGCATCTTAGTTCTTACTTAGCTTTTAATTCAACAATAATTAAAAATGTTGTCATAGTTCATGCTTTATTTAGACTAATTAGTGTAAAACTTGTAAAGTGGTATCTTAGTGCTAAATCTGCATTGGCCTACAGGAAAACTGATATAATGTATTAGACTGTATGGCATTTCAAAACTGAGTTAGGAGAAACAACACAAGACTGGCACATGTTTCATTTCTATTTTAGTACCTTCAGTGTTTTCCTCCTTTACCTTGCATCCTCTACTAATGGTTTGGCTTTTTTTACCTCTAAACTTCAAACCCAACCTCAACAGCATGTAGCGTTATGCATTCACTGCACTTGCTTCTCAAGGTGACACATGTTGCTTTCTCACACATGTAGACTGTTCCCACAGGTTACGCCCAGGCTCTGCGCTCACTCTCTCTCTCTTTTCTCTCTCTCTCTCACAGGCCAGCGTTGTCATGGAGACCAGTCTGTGTTCTGTCGAATGGAGGCCTTGAAACGATACTGCTCCCTGCCGGACTTTAGACGCCTCTGCTGCAAAACCTGCAGCAACCTGACCGACACAGACAAATTCAACACTACAAATTTTAAACTCATGCCCAAACCAATGTCTACAACTGCAAGACCCTCATTTCCTTCAACTCCCAGTGCCTCGTCTGCTCATCTGTGTCTCCTACTCCATCGCCAACGTCTTTGTCTTCTACATTCTCATTTCCTACATCCTCGACTCCAACATCCCCATCTACATCTACATTTTCATTTCCTAGATCATCAACTCCATCACCTAAGCCGTCAACGCTAAAGCCATCTACTCTTAGACTGACATCTCCAAAACCCACTTTATCAACATCCTTATCAGTTTCTACAAGACTTCCTACATCTGCTGCTTTGACCACCATCTTGCCCTCTACCGCTCACTACACGCAACCACTAACTACAACCAGCACAATGCCCACAACCTATTCAATCCCAAAAGATTTCACTACATCTGCATCCAAATCTACAACTCAGCCTCAGTCTCCTCCGACCACTAAACAAGACTCAAGTACTTCCACAATGTTTTCAACAACACGACCCAAAGTGAAAACTCCGGTGAAGACAAAAGAAAATGTTTTAAAAGTGAAACCGAAAAAGAAGCCGCCGCCAAAGAAGAAAATCCCCCCACCGAAAATTGTTAAAAAGAAGCCAGCAAAACCCAAAATTACACCTAAAAAAGAAGTGGTATCCAAAACAAAGATTGTCAAGAAGAAGCCGGAAAAGCCTTTGCCCAAAAAACCTCCACCAAAGAAGAGCCTTTAACTCCTAAACCGAGTCCAAAGAAAAACATTGCGACTTCACCAAAAAAGGGGGAAACAGTCAAAAAGACAAAACTTGTGAGCACAACAACACCCAGTCCCTTTACGTCTACACCAAAGATGATCGTAACAACCAAACAACCAATGCAAGTTTCAGTCTCATCCACTCCCTTTGCATCTATTACTTTTACACCAGAAACAATCACAACAACAAAAACGCCCAAGCAGCCTAAACAAGTTCCCCAAATGCCAAAAAGAAAGTTGAACCAAAAGTTAAAGTTTCAAAGGATATCCAAGCAGGTCCAAAAGTTAAAAATGTGCCAAAAAACTCAACCAATCCAGTTCCTAAAAAGAAGTTTACAGTGATCAAAGCTGAATACCCGGGGAAGAAATCCAATTCAAAACCAAAAGTTAACAAATTCACTGTCATAAAAACAAATCCACCAAAGAAACCGCCAAAATCCTCCAAAAGCACTACTACTGTTTCAACTTCTACCACCTTCACTACTACTGCTACTCCTTACACAAGTCCTAATGGATACTTTACTTCTACAAGCATGTATCCAACAATAACAAACTCTCTTGAATTAACAGTCAATGTAACGAATATGAAAAATGACATGATGACAACGCAAGAAACTCTGCTTTGGTACTACGATGATACTGCATACACTACTTCAAGCCCACATGAGGACTCAACGATCTCCAGTGGTACAATGCCTTACATCGACGGTACTTTCACCAGCAGTGGAGACATGGCAGTGACCAGCGGGACGGTCCTGAGCGGCGATTACATCACAGGGGGCGTGGCTATTGAGGGTTTCATCACAAGAGGCGTGGTTACGGACACAGCTATATTAGATGAAGGCTTCACTATGGTAATACCCACCATCGCTAACGAGGATTTGAAAGAGTTCACGTCATCTCCGTGGCAGGATCTGTCCGAATACATCCCCGTGGAAGTTCCTGGGACAAGTTCAAGTCCCACTGCAGTTCCTCTGACCACCAACTCTCCAGAGGTCAACTCAAATACAATACTTATTGCTCTAGCCTTTACCGAAAGTGAAAATAACCTCATTGATATGTCAGACAATCGAAATAACCCGATAGACAATGACATATCCCAAGACAACCTTATTTCAAAACACAGAATAACCTACGAGAGCGTACCAAGAACAAGCGGATTCAGGAGCTGCTTGAAGAAAAGAGGAACTTTCTCCTGCGCATGAAACGAGGACACACAAAACGATAAGACTGGTGTACTTTGAGATGGACTGAACTGGTAAAAGTCGAGTTTGGATCCGTGGACTGTGGGTCCTTCCATTACAGTGGCATCACTTTACTTCTGCAGTGAACATCTGTCTAAACAAACCAAAAAATGAGAGAAAGATTTTTAGCACTTTATTTTAGGATATATTTATTAGCATCTAACCAGCTGCCAACTAGCATAGACAAAAAGAGGTTCATATGTTAGCATTTATCACTTTTTAATGTCTCATTCTGCATAATCTTAGTTTGCTCATAATAAGACATTTTCTTTTAGCAATTTTCTGCTGATAATTTAGTACCAAAAATGTCCAAGGATTGTAACTGTATAAATATATGTGCAAAATGATCTATCATTACAGTAATAAGCCGTAAAAATTCTGCGCACTAGAGGATTTTTGGGCATGTTATGAGAAACTTTACAGCCAATCAGAGCAGCCAGACAGCTCCAGGCTTCGCTGCCTAGCAACAGCTCTATTGAACAGAAAAGCAGATTTAATTATCTGAAGATCATGCGAGATAAATAATCATTGAAAAAATGTTCTTATGTCTGAGGCTTACAATTTAAAATCACAGACGATTTAAAATGCTCTAGTGTGCAGAAGGGTTTAGTAAATATTTATAGCAGTAAAATAAGGTTGTATACTGTAGAATGAAACATTAGGAATAGGCAAATAAATACTAATTCATCTTAAATTATCACCTACATTTATGCAAATTTGCAGCTTGTTCTATGTGAATAAATATGCCTTGAAAAGTGTTACCAAAGTTTAAAAGGAAGTCAGGTAGACGTTTTGACTCCCGTTAGGAAGTCCAGATAACTCTTAAAATATATTTTTATCATCAGCTACTCAAATGAGAGATCCAACAAACTAAGAGTTTAAATGCAAATAGCTTTAAAATCAGCCAAGAAGCCTATGTTTTCATTTTCTCAATCTTTCAGGAGTGCTTGATAGTATCAAAGGTTTTATTTAGTCGTCACATCAATTCTTCACCAAAAAAAGATTATAATTGCAATTAATTATTGAAAAGCAGCTTCAACTGAACTCAACAAAATGGGTCATATAGTACCATTTATTGAGCAAATAACTTTAAACTTTAGCGTAAATAACTTAACATGAGTAAAATTTCAAACATTGTTAGATGTTCTAGTTCAGGGATCTGTAACCTTTAACAGCAAAAGAGCCACATTTGCCCATCAGATCAGTATCAGATTGGTGCATCACTAACTGAGATCCAGAGAGCCCTCCCAACTTTCTTTCATTCTATATTCCAGGTGACATAAAAACGTTTGCTACTATGACCAAAAACAGTATTTTGCTCTTTACTTTTACTACTAATGCAGTGTTTCATATGTATCGCAGTATACTGGAGGAAAATGTTTATGGTAAATACATTTTATATCTAGATTTGACAAAAAAGTTAAATAAAATTAGGGAATAAAAAGTAGAGTAGGTTTGCCAGCACTTTAAAGCTAAGCCTCGAGAGCTCACAATCTGATCCAGGGTCAGTGAAGATGTAAAATACTATTGTCCCCTCGAGCACTTAAACACAACTTCTTCTCACACTGCAGATTGTAAAGAGCCCAACAGAAACCTAACTTAAACTAAACGTGGTGCTACATTGTCAGAAATGATCGGTTTACAGTGTGTGACTGCTTGGACCTCTCAGGTAATCACACGAGGCTTTCACTTACAGCAGAAGAGTGGTTGTATATTTTGTTTTGGCCAGTGGAGAATGATGTCTGTCAGCTGTGTGTAAAGAGGCTTATTGGTGCGTTCATTGTACAGAAAACTAAAGCTGTTTTTAGTCTAACAGGATCTCCCAGGGCCTGTAATAAGTTGTATTTTTTATACTTTAAATGCAGCAAATGCACGCACAGATCTTTTTGTATATCTGTACATAAAAGAATTTAATGTTGAGTATTTATTAAAGTTCAAGCAACTGTGGTATTTTGCAAATGTGGTCTTGTTACAGTTTTATTTCATTATTATGTTTTTTCACACGCTTGTTGGTTTCAGAGGACTTTATATTATACATTAAATCGACTTACATTACATCTTAGACCCAGATCCGAACCTTAATCTTTGTGACTACTTTCCTATTTTTTAATCATCTATGCCTATTGGTCACCCATTTTTTAACCTTTTTTTATATATATATATTGATCCAATAATAATGTCATGAGGACCTGAGGAAGGCGGGTCATAAAAGGCAGATTTTGCTCGATGTGGCTACACACATTACACACACCTGACCAAAACACAAGGTTGCCAGATTTTCAGAAAGGAACAAGTGACCAAGGCAATGAAAAAAAAGGCTAAATCAAAAACAAAAAATCTCCACTCCCTCAAAATTCAATGAATAAATTGGCTTAAAGTTGTGAGTGGTAGGAATGTCAATGTTATTAGGTTAATCGATAATCGTGATTATTCAAGTCACAATATAATCGTAAGAACAAAAAAATAATAATCGTGGCATTTTTAGAAGAGAAATGTAATTCTTAAATTTACTTTATAGAAACTAGGGCTGGACAAAAGCTGAAAATAAGACCAATATTTGGCTCATATGTTGTTATGTTAAAACAATATGACGTTATATTTTGTTTTTATTTGGTACTGAATTTTGTGATTTAAAAATTCAAATGTTGGTTTCAACAAACAGCGAAAGGAAAAAAAAAAAAAAGTGCCAAACAATAATAATAATAATAAATGAATTAAAGAAAAAATCTGAAGCAAAATTATGTATTTCAATCCATACACATGTTAACATTTTAGAGGCAGGCAATAGTAAGTTTTTTATTCAATAAAAATTAAAACTAAAGTTTTTCTCACATTGGCATTTTATTTTCATTAGAAACATTGATTCATAAAATAACTTGAGCAGAAGTGACATGTTTGACAATGAGAATACAGTTTGATCATAATCGTGAATAATCGCTAAATCGTGATATGTTGTCTCGCTATAATTGTGATATCCACTGTGTAACTTTTTGGAGCTGAAAGTCAACTACACAGCTAGAACATTAAAAACATACTTTGGAACATTTGGAATGAGGATAAATATATTTTATACCGTAATGTGACAAGATACAGCTAAAGAAGCAACTTTTCAATGGAAACATACAGGAGCAACTTGTCTATGGACAGAAAGAGTCCATTTTCTGGTCACAAGCCTGCTCCAATTTAAGTTTTTTTTTTTTTTTTTTTTTTATTATTATTTATTTAGTGTAATTAGGAAATCTACATGATAAGCACAGTGCAGTGTGAAAGTGCATCTTAAAATTTTAGCATTAAAATATTAAGATATGGGTTAGGGTTAGTGGGTATTATCTCTTTTATAACATAAAAGCATCTCCACTGACAGCTGATTGTCAAAAACTTGCCAACAATATTCCCATAAAAAAAAAAAAAAAAAGACACAAACTTGCCAACTCTGCTTCTCACGCGCTTTATGTTTGCTATACCGTTTGTGGCAGATAGAGGGAGACATGTTACCATAGAAACATTACAGCCATTTACAGTTCCAGACTTAAAACAAATATGAGCATAAGGTTGAGCAGAAGGAAAATGTTGTTTGCAGATTGTAAAAAGCTCATCAAACTGTGCTTCTTAGTAGATCACTGCTACTTTTTTTGTTTGGAACAAAGTCAGACAAACTAGTGTGAGCCAATAAACGTGTGTAATGTCATTTCTGCGTAATGGGGTAAAGATGTAATGTTGTTAAGTCTCTTTGGCACATTTGGGGATCAAAACCAGAGTCATTAAGCTGTGTTAGATGTAGCACTCTATCTCTCTACTGTAGCGCGTTTGTTTTCAGGGCTTCCACAAGGTTTAATAAGCATTTAAAGAAAAGTAATTACATGTATTTGATTAAAAATGAGGCCCAAATATATTACTATGAGCATTATGATTCTTAACCCCTTTACATTCCCACTTGTTCTTCAAAAATTTGTTTTGTTCAGTGTCTTAAAAAGCATACTATGAAGAACCTGGAAAGGTTAAATATAAAATCTCATTGTATCCTTTTATTTGGAGCAAAATCAGCCTCTGGATGATCCAGACTCAGATTTCAGCAGTAAACCTCCAAATAAAAAAGGTCCCAAAAATTCAAAACTTTTAATAGGACTTTTGCATTGGTTCTGCCTAGATTTTTTGAGTAATTTTGGGTCCCTAAAACTCATTTTTACCTCAATTATCTTCAGCTTTTACAGAGGAATTGTCAAAACCCAAAATATTCCACATCTAGTGTCATTTATGTCTCAGTTGACAACACCAGCTATACCATTCCTTATATCTACAAAAAAGAATTAGGCGGATTTTAGATTTTGTTTTCTTTTGCTTAGAGAAAGTTCTCACTTCTGATGAGAGCCTGATTGACATCAGAAGCAAAAACTACAGGGACACAGCTTTAAAAAGACCCCAGCCATTTGCCTGTGCTCCAAAGGGTTCAGGAACAGTTTTAGTTTGAATTTTTACCGATTTTAGTCAGACGTGTGAGGGAAAAAAGAACAGAATGAGAAGGGGTGTTAAAAGCCAAATATGAAGTAGTATTTGCATTGTTCTTGTCTTTTAAACATTACAGTGGCATTTGGGTTATTAGAACATGAACAATAGCACAGTCTACTGGATCACAAAGGGAATTGCACAAGGGAAAGAAACAAGCTAGTCCTACCTGATATGCCTGATAACATCACAAAACTGCGACATTCAGAATCAGAACGGTGTTTTCTGAGGCTCAGTGGAGAAAGAATGGTATCTCAACAACAAAACTCCAAATAAAACGTCCAAAATTCAGCTGTACATCATGCGTATTGTGATAAATTAGCAACATTATAGTTTGTCAAATATTTTACAAGAAAAGTTTTCATTAAATTTTTTCATTCTGAAGAATCAGTTCCTG
Source organism: Mugilogobius chulae (assembly GCA_038363315.1). Taxonomy (NCBI): domain Eukaryota; kingdom Metazoa; phylum Chordata; class Actinopteri; order Gobiiformes; family Gobiidae; genus Mugilogobius; species Mugilogobius chulae. The sequence goes on from CM076400.1 coordinate 34,359,891, forward strand.
TAGCGACAGAGTATTTTGAATATTGTTCCACATTTAGAGAGTTGTGTGAGAAAATCCTGTTCTGCCAAATTCAGTGTTAATCCTGAGAGTCTTAAACATGTAGAAATGCCAGTCCGAGTATAATCGTAAGGACTACAAGATTGTAAATGTGACATGTTCAGAAACAAAGTAATGAGGAGAAATGACAAGTGTTTTTGTTTTTTTCTGCAGCTTATTTACAAGACACATTGGTTGTGATGAATCTTTTTCTCTAACTATAAAGACACTCTCATCTCTGAGTTACAAAAACAAAGATTCGTTGTGCTTCGGTTGCAGAAGTTATAACTGAATTCCAATCGTTTTGACGTCGAGCGACAAAATGAAATAAGCGAGTAATATGATCTTTTGGTGCCAGATTTGAGCCAGATCCAAGAGGCTTATTAGCTGACCTCAAAAAACATGCAACAGTCTGTTCCTGGAAACGAGAGCGCAGTAAAGTGTTTTCTGAAAAATGACACTTGAACCTGCTACATCAAAGTCTTTCCAAGAACTCACCTCACTCCGCTTTTCTGATGGTAAACACGTCAAGGTCTGCTTTACCTTTGGCACCATAATGTATATTCTGATGAAAGAAAAGAACATTAAGGAAATGGTTTACACTGTGGTTCTGCTTCCTCATTAGGCTTTTCCAAGAAGCCTTTTGTGCGGGAAGTCTGATTGTGAAATCAATAAGTGATCATATTCCGTGCCATCAGTCTGCTCTGCCCACATTAATATTATATAAGTGCATGAATAAAACACAACACTCACGTTTACATATGCTACAATAATGAAATAATGAAAATGCTGGCTGGATTTTATCTGGTAATACAATTTGTCCTTATCTGTGCAAGATATTAGCTTGCAAAAGTGAACCAAAACTTAAAGACAAAATAGCCTGTAACCTCTTCAAAAATACTTAACTTCCAACTTTAACTCATGATTCAAGTAGTTACTTATGGTGCGTTCCAGGCAACTGGGAACTGGCATATTTCCCACTTCCCACTTGTACAAATGCGCTGGAACGCCACTCGAACTGGTAAATCCCACTTGTGAACTGGGACCTGGTCGAGGAAGCCCCACTTCATACATACGAGCTCAACAATCACCACAATAAATGTATTTGAGAGGTTTAACTGACACAAAAACTATGTAAACATTGGTTATAGGTCATTTACCGTTACTTTTGTTTAGCCAAAAGATTAGCATTAGCCATAATGTTTACATACGAGTTGATTAGGTTAGAACGCTTTTAACTGGGAACTGGGATTTTTCAAGTGGGCAATATCCCAGTTCCCAGTTGTCTGGAACGCAACATAAGTCATAAAGTGCATGGCAGGTTTTTATAATTTTTATTGTTAACTCTATTTGCATGTCTAGTGTTGCTATAAATTATTGTAATAAATAAATAAATATGCTTTTAAAAAAAGCAGGAAGTAGAGCCAATTGACCCTGTGCATAAGATATGTTTATTTTCAAATTATAAAGCTTTAGCATTAGCATTGACAGACAAACACATCCTTTTATAAACACACTTTGGTGACGTGTTCTCTTGATTTGTAAAGTCTTTAACATGCTGCCCAACAGAACCAATCACAATGCACTGTTCACTGTTGGATCTTGTAGTATTTCCACCTTAAGCTGAGGCAGTAAAAAAATCATAGAAATGAACAAAACAGAAAATGAACATGCTGGCAAGATATTAGCTTTTTTAAAAAAATCCACAATAGGGAGACAAACATATTTTGAAACTTGCGAGAAACACAATTAAAAGAGCATGCAAACATACATTTAACAAAATAAGTGTATTTATAGTGTGCTTTTATTTGTCAAATAAAAATATATATATATACTGTATATATGTTTCAATGTACAAACTTGGGCCGTTACCATTGGTTTCAACTTCAATGTTTTTTATAACCAGGAAGTAAAGTTTGAATCATAAACAATGACTAAAGAGGGATAATAACTGTAAACAAAAATAAAATGGTTTTAATTGTGTTTTAGTGATATAAACGATCCACCCTGTCATTTCGCACATGGTCAGTTATGAGTTAGTTTGACTTATTGTCTTGTTTTATGTACATGCTTTTTCAAGTTTTTAACAATTCCTTTTGGTCACATCAACAAATGTGTGAAGCAACTGTTGCGTGAGCTGCTGTGATTTTGGACCATGAAAACACATTTTATTGAATTATAGCGTTTAATTCAATGGAATATGGTGTCAAAGTTACAAGTTATTATGTTTTTGTGAAAGTTGAAAAACAGTGCTGGACTTAGTTCTGAACATTTGAACTCCAGTAAAAGTACAGTTACATTGCTGATAATGTATTCATTTACAATTACAGTACTGTAATTAGTACTGCTGACAAAATGTTCAAATAAAAGTCAAAAGCAGACATGGATAAATATAGTTGCCATTCAAAACAGTTTTACTGTAACAAGATTATTAAGTATTTTTTTAGCAACATTAACCTGTTTCAAACGTCAGTTTGTGCATTATTTGAGCTCTGGCCAAAAAGAACAGACAGAGATGAGACTCTAGTCCTCAAGTTGATGTATTGCTCAAAATATATTTAATGACATCTTTTTAAATGTGTCTAATTACATTGCTTGGCAAGCAGAAAAAAGAGTGGAACTACCTCAAATAAGGCGAGAATTTGTGATTAGAGAAGTTACTTTCCATCCCTGTTATAACATCTTAATATTAATGTTTTATCTTGTGGCATAAATAGCATCATGAAAAACAAAACAAAATACTGTAATTGTAAGACGGGTAATTCTATTTAAGGATGCTTTGCTATGCGACTGTATAAAAATATGTGAGCTATGTTTGTAAATTGAGGATATATTCTATTTAGGTCAACAATTTTCTATGCAGCCTAAATATATCTGTTTGAACGGATGAATGGGATCATTGTGGGGCGTATGCAGCTGTCTATACTGTGTGTGTGTGTGTCTGAGTGTGTGAGCGCGGCGGAAGCAAATAGTTCCTCGTGACTCTAACATTAGCCGACTATAAAAGATGCATCTGACTCATCCAGGGCTTTAAACCGCTGCACATGAGCGACATAAACACACGTGTGTGACTTAATCCTTTGTTTTCTGCATGAGTAGAACAACACAAGTGTCTGAACAGCTCTGGGCTTTGGAATGACAAGAGGGTGTCAAAAGTACTCAAAGACACACAGTAATGGGGGAAAAAATATATCAAAACTTAATTAAGTAATAGGCTAATCGGTGTCACTTTCTAATAACTGCACTTTAATCAGCCGTAGTAAGCTGTGAAAATACGTAAAACACATCATGGAGAACAATTCAGAGGTTTAGAATGCTCTTGGTCTGTGCACAAAAGATGTGGAAATTTAAAATTAATTATTACTAATTGTTTACATTTTAAGGAGCTTTAAGGAGTTAATGGTTAGAATTTAGCGTTGAGCATGGGTAAGTCTTAGTAAACATTTTCATCCATTAATTTCTCATTAATTCATGATGAATTAACCCATTATTTAATCTTTATTAAAAGTTTATCACGGCAAATCAAAGTGTAGTAATTATAAAATGTTATCTATAAAAAAATTCAAATCATACAAGCTTTATAAGAACTAATGTTTGGTAAAGAAAAGGCTGTTTTGTGTTTTATAGTATCAAATTGTCATGAAGCGTTTTGTTTTGTTTTATTTCGTTTATTGTCTCATTTTGGGATCAAATATCTTGTTGAAATCAAATACATTTCATATTAAAATTGAGTTCAAAGGCAAAAAGTGTAACATTTCAACCAAAAAATTGATTTGAACATTTTTTTTTTATATATAAATGTCTAAAAACATTGTGAAAATGTGTAGTTTTGGCTGGAGTATTTTTGAAGCTCCCTAAAATCAACTTCTTTGTGTCTAACATATTCCAGAGTATAACATGTTTTAAACTTTCCATTTCAATAGGATTATGTACAGTAATTGATCTTTTTTACCCCCAGAAAGTTACATAGTGTCACTTTAAATTTTTAGTATTGCGACAACACTGCTTTTAAACATGCTTGGAGAACATTTACATTTGCATCCTATGTTTCATTTGCAAGGACCAAACAGATATAGATATTTATTCTTTGTTGATGGGATTCTGAAAGGAATATTGTGAAGTAGGGAAGGGCAGGGTAGGTGGGCCAAAAACAAGCGTGTAAAGTCGCCTCGAAAATTCTGACAATAAATAAAAAAAAGATGTATCGTCTGGCCACAGTTTTTCTCTTTCAAATTTCAGTGGGTGTGATTGACAGATTAATTAGCCAATCAGAGCCATGTATCGTCTCCTGTATGAAAACCAACATGGCTGCTTACAAAAATAAATAAATAAATAAATAAATATCACATGGAAGTGAAAAACATCAGTTGCATCATTACTGAAGCTTCTTTTTTACATGAGTGGCATAACTAATCTGACTGCCCGGTACAATGTGGAGTTTATCTTAAACACAGGCGGGGGGAGTGGTGACCAGACCCACTGTTCACAATTTGCAAAACTGTGGGCTCTGGAGCGCAGGATAAGAGGGCTTCCAAACTCTGGTCTGGGGGCGTGGCCTGGCTCATGAAACTCAGTTAATCTTTGCACTACAAACATTAGATTAAAAAAGTGTTACAAAGCACAATGACAGTCATGTGTTTCCCACCACAGGAATCTAGTTAGAGCTCCATCTACGAGCTGCAAAGGAAATTTTATGGAAGAAATAATCAAACCAATCTAGCCTGATATGCTAATGCTGCAGAAATGCACTGAGCTGACATCATGGGGCCCATACTCGATTAGGGCTTCGCAATATTGACAAAAAGGAATATCTAGAATGTTTTGGCATATCTCTATTACGATATTCAGACAATGTTTTCAAAACAACCGAAAAATTGTTCAAACACATATTTATGTGTAATACTTTAATGATCACAAAAATTAGGCTGTAATTGACTAAAGACATTTTTGCTCAACTTAAAGATGTGCTGTCAGTCAATAAGTCGACTAAAAGGTCCACCTTTCTCAAAATTGGTGAATGTCTCAATGTTCTGACCAAATATTTGACTCAAACTGCTCTCATAAGAGAACAAGCTCAGAGGTTTGCATGCTAAATTACTTTGCCTGAAGAAAAAATGCAGCTAAATGAAATTTTGTTGTAAAAAAAAAAAAAAATCTGAATAACTAAGAAACCAGTGAGAAAATATCACCTCCAAGACTTATTTAAACATTTACAATGTTGCAATTTTCTTCATTTGTATCTTTAACAACTATTTTTGAAGCATTTTTTCACTATCAAAGTTATGCTCAATATCCCCTTTTTATATATCTTCAAAACTACTGCCACAAGGTTGTTTCAAATTTGATATATTGCCAATCTCTAATATCGATACAACAAAATTTTATAGATTGGCACTCTGTTCCGATCCCAGTATCAGATTGGAGCATCACTAACAATTTATGGACTTAAAAACAGAGCAGAAGAACTCAGAGAACTACCAGTTACACCACAAAGCTGGGAAATTCAGATTTTTTCTTTCTGAGGCTAAAAAGGAAAAGAATAGTGTGTGACAGACAGAACTCCAGCTGTGTCTTTGATGACGAAACAATGTTAGAACATAACTAAAAACTGATTCAGTAAGTTCTATATATGTGTCCTTCATCGCCATATGATCCAAGTACGTTCTATGAGTGTGCCCTGGTCTTCCTCTTTCTTTCACGTGTGTCCAGATCAAATGCATGTCACAGGTATCAGAGTCAAGCGTACAAAAGCTCATTGTGGCTGATGTGAGTCATGTGAAGCCTGCAGGTTCAATTCTCTGTGTGTGCCTTGGAGATCCAGCAGCTCTGCCCTGCACGTGCCCCGCTCTCACATGCACCACATTATTACTTTACACTCTTAAGGTCAAACGTGTTTACAACCGCTCACAAGCCCCTATTGTTCAATTATGGATCTCGTTTGGGACTTATCACAATCTAATCCTTAATTTAATCCAATTCTTTCTCAATAGGGCACATGCTTGGCTTTGTCTGTGTATTCTTTCCCCCTTTTTCCTCAATGTGGTCTCCATCAGCACAGCACCAGAGCTGAGGAAATGGATGGTGAGGCTATTTTTAGACACAGGGAAGGAGGGCAGAGCAAAAGTAAGCTATGGAGAGAGGGAGGGAGGGATGAGGAGGAGAATAATCTGTATTCGACTGCTGCCGCTGGCCAGAGACACTCAGAGAGACACAAGGCGGAGGACAGACGAGCATCTCCTCCTCCTGGACTCAGCATCACAAACAAAACATCTCGACTGGTCTGCAAACAGGTGAGCTTTACATTATTACTGTTTTTGTCAAATGGACTACTGTAAAGGCTGGTGCTGTGAACAGTTTTGTGGGCTCAAGGTGGGGTCTAAATTTAGAGATGTGCGTACGCTTTGGGAGAAACTGGGTGAGGCTGGCGTTTTGGTTTTTTGGGTATGCTGCTCTTCTATTTTTGGCATCAAGGTCGCCAACTCAAAATATACTAAGAGTTATGCACAGGGTTGGAACAATATGAGGCAGAGAGCAAATTATAGGCTGGTTACATTCTGTGGCTTCAACGCGTCTGTACTCCTTCTATTTCGGGTCCTTCTTTGCCAAAAACAGATTGGGTGGGTTGTATTTTCTGGAGCTGTTTACACTTGCCTCTCCAAAGTAAACAAGAATGGTGTCTGAGCTGTGTAAACCAATACAAAAAGCCTGCACACATAAGCCAGAGCTAATGTTTGATGGATCTAGTAAAGTCATAATAAATAGATCGTCTGGGTAGTCTGTGTGCCTGGTTACATAAAATTAAAACAACACTTAAGATTGCATAACCGCAGTGCCGGTGCATTCTCCTATCAATACGGTAATGAAAAAGACTTGAAATGATGTAAACAAAATGATCTCTGAGCTTACACAGTGTCCTCTTTGTGCTTCTCTAAAAACCTAGAGAGACAGACAGCATCGCCCCGAGGAACAGATTTAGACAGAAGATTAAATTTAATCGATCTTCAAGTAAGTGCACGTGAGGTGATGGCTTGTTGGAAATGCTTAAATCATGAGGACAAGCGTTAAATTAAATCTGGATTTATAGATCTAAAGCAAGATATGATACTGGCACAAAAGCCACTACAAAACAGGAATAGGACTAAAACAAAGTCTTTTGTAATTTTGCCTGAAATGATCCACTAGATAGTATAAATCATTAGCAAACAAGCAGGTGATGCAATCAAATAGGCAATCTGCAAAGTATTTAAATAGGGGGGGCATGTAATTTTTGCATGTGAGACAGATTGTTCCTCAAATTATTTATGATCTCAGAGAGCTCCTTAAAATCACTCCTTAAAAAGGACATTTGCCAAAGAAAATTGCTGATCAAAGAGGGCAAACTATTAACAAAATACAAAAGCTAGAAATTACTATATTATAAGCAAGAGTTTGCCCATTTCAATGAAAAAATAGCCAGGGTTTGATGAGCTCATTAAATATGCAAATTCACTTGAATATTGTCAACATGAATCACAACTTCTAGAATGTTTCAGAAATGTCACAAGAAGTTTTCTAAGTATATTTTTGTTTTCAGTTATGGCGATACAAATCCTGAAAGTTAGATTTTTAAAGCAATCATTGTGATCTACTGAAACTTGTAAAACCCCTAATAGCATCTTATAATGTGTAGAATGTAGAAATTAAATAAATAGCCTACATGACTATGCTAGAAGTAAATAAAACTAAAATTACAAAAGCAGACTAATTAAAACACAAGATTATGTAATGGGGCTCATCAACAAAGTTTGTACCTGGGGCCCAGAATTTGGTGCAACGCCCCTGGCTATAAGCAAGTATTGTCTTGTTACATGAGACATCTATAAAACAATCTATAGTAACATATTTTTACAAAGAGCAGCTTAACCAGGACAGCCTACAGACCCCTAACTGTCCCTTTGCCCTTTCCAGACATGCGGCCGAGGTCCAAACTGCCCTCCAAGCGGACCCTCCTGCTGCCCACTATCAAAGAGGGCACAGAGGAGACAGTGAAAGACGCCAACACAACGACCTGCAGCCACAACCTTCCCCTCAGCTCCTCCGAGGACTACTTCCTGTCCATCTGCCACCTGGCCCACCCCACATTCCCCACACGGGACGTCACATCCCACGGCAACCACGCTCGGGACGACAAGGCTGGTTGCTACGGACACTCTGACCCGCTGGAGCATCTCTACGGGCATCCCAACTGCAGCGGCCTTCAGTTTGGCAGAAGACACATCAGATCCAAAGAGAGGCAGAGGGCGCACAGCATTCCCAACACTTCCACTCCGGATCTTGCCCCAAAACGCAAAAGCAGTTGTCCCGAGTTACACAGCACGTCTGGAAACCCCGATGCGTGCCAAAGATGCTTACCAAAGATGGAGCAGACAGTGGAGGTGATGGAGGAGGAGAGGCAGGACAAGAGCATCAAACCGTCACTTATTTCACAGTGGATCTCAGACTGTAGGTCGGCCTGGAGAGAGGCGCGCGCCCGAGCCTGCCTGCTGCCCGCCATCGCTGAAATATAACACTGTTAATACGAGGAACTCCAGAGAGAGGCAGGGAGCTCCAGGGTTTGTCCAGTGAGGTTCAGAGTAACAGTTCATTTGGATTCTTTTGATCGAGCAGTGAGACTTTTTAAATACATTATCAGACGGATTAAGGTTGAACTATTCCTAAATAGTATAGCACAATAAAAAGAGGCTCCTCTTTAAACTATAAAGCAGTGATGAGGCATTTAAATGCAGTTGTGACTTGGTTAATAGAAAATGTTTAACAAGCAGCTTTTGAATGCTATTACAGACATTTGATCATGGTTTATTGATAAATGTTTTGTCAGTGGCTCATGACAATTTAAAAAAGACCTAATATTGTTTTTTTGTTGATGTTTTTCAATTAATTTAGTGATAAACTGACATGTCTTTGACACAGAAATAGATAAACAAGTCCTTTGACTTCTTGTTCAAACTGCAGTGATAAACTCCACCTCTTTAATGTGTATTTTGCTGGAAAATGGCAACATGACATTTTCAACTCGACATATTTTACTTTGAATATGAATTTTTGGAATAATTGCAAGTAAATACAGATGAGTGGGTGGGGCACTCAAACATGCATAAATCAATCCAAATACAAACATGAAAAAGTAGATTTTCTTTAATATGTCCCCTCTAATGTATAATGTGTCATAAATAGGTTATGCTTAAACCTTTAACAATGCCTTATAAAATATTTTTTAACGTTTTATAGTTTGTATAAAAATGTATGATTAACGAAACACAGCTTCTATTAAAGCTATTATAATAGCTGATTTAGTGTTGCAGCCCTAGTAACAGTTAACATTTAACATTTAGGAGCCAGCAGATTGTAGACTCTGTTATTGAGAAGAGAATGGTTGTTTTAAAGATACATTTTCTCAAACAGACCCTGGAGCTGTCTTGCCTCTGCCCCACACACGACCAACAAGTGTAGAAAATGCAGATTATTTATTGTTGCGTATTGAAATCTCAGTGTCCGTGTTGAGGCCTATACACTTGATGTTGCCAATCTCTTTTTTATCTTGTTTTGTGTGTGATTCAATGATCAATAAAGTGTTTAATACTTTGCCTTTCTTTATGCTGTGTGTGTGTGTTTTTTTTTTACCTCGGCCTCAGATCTGCTGGAGCCTTGTGTGATGCGGTTCCCATGGTAACTCGTGGGATCCTACTCGGCGAATGTGTGGAGGCAAACACTGATGACTCGCTCAAAACAAACAGCAAGAAAAACACATCTTATTGTTACTACCTCCTCATCCAAGCTCGTCAAACCTCTTCATAGACACTGCTCTGAACTGAAAACAAAATAAATATGATGTCGAACAAATACAACTACTCTTTACAAATCAAAACTGAATTATTTTTGATTTCTTGATGATCTACAAAGCATTCAAACTACAAAATCTGATGTGTGCAAACAGAAAAAAAACATTTAACAGTAAAAAGCTTGGTGAATTTGCTGATTATAGATCATTTTAGCAGTTCTCTGGCAACAAGATTTCATAATAATCTTAGTTTGTGGAGTTAAATGCAGTATGGCACATTGCAGTTTCACTTGTGGCCACTAGATGGAGCCAGCTCTTCTCTGAGACTTGATTAAAATACTTCATTTCATGTTTTAGCCCAGAAATTTACGTAACCACCGCATCAGCTCTTTTATAACATCAAATATCCTGTAAAGAGGAATTAGGTTTTAGACTGGTGTTTGGGGGGATTAGTGAGTCAGCGGTGTTGTTATTTATGAAAAAGAAGAGGAACATGTCATTAGGATGATTGTATTGTCTGTCTGTGTCTGGCACCTGCTTTTTTATTTAGACTTTTGTTTGTCTAAATAAATGTAGCTCATAAATATTATAGTTATTCAAAGCCAAAGCTGGTCATGGCAGAAGATGCTTGACAGAAGAAGATTGAAACACAGTGACTGACTTTTAGATTGTCAAACCTTGTGCATTCTAACCTTTTTGAGTTTCTATGAAGAAGAAGATGAACTCTCTGACTCTGGCGGCTGAAGATTACATCCTGGTGGTTGAACTTGATGGAACCTGTGAATATTCAAATGTAAAAACACACATTTATATTAGGAACATTACATAATTAATTTTCCTATATTTACAGCATCAAAACAGGACACTGAGTCACAGTTGGAAGGAACATTGTCTCCCATTATTTTTATATGTGGCATTGTTTGGAAATGTCTATTTTAGTAAAATTCAGGACCAAGACTGTCTAAAGCAGACCTGGGTAATCTGTGGCCCAGGGACCAGATGTGGCCCTCAGCACATTTAGAAGAATACATATTTTTTATGACTTAGCTCTGAAGCATGTGTCTGAAATTGTGTTCTACACAAACATTACTATAAGTATCTAATATTACATGGCTTGAATTTTACAGCAACTAAAAGCTAAAACTGAATGATTCTTGTTAATCTTAATTTCAGAAATGAAATTAATGAAATTAATTTATCAACCTAGATCTTTCTATTTGTTTCAGAATGTTTCAGACTTGTTTTAAGAAATTAAAACACCTATTTTCCTATTAACCAAATGTTCTTATAAACCGAGATCATAAAACAGATGCTTTGAAAACAGTGACATAATAAATCTTATCTTAGCTACTAAAACTAACATTTTGAACCAAAGCAATTTCAAGCAAAGTTGGAGCGTTGTTTTTGTTTGTTTGTTGTTTGTTTGTTTGTTTGTTTTAGATTTGAATACGACCCTCAAGAAAAAAACAGTTGCCCATCACGAGTCTAAAATGTGAATCATTTTGAACTTTTCATAAAGACTCTTTCTTGTGGCATTAGCAGGACACAAATGTGGTGAAAACATACAAAGAAAGAAAAACTACACAGGCTTAGTATTAATAGTAGTTTTAAAAACCACAAGTTGACCTTTGACCTTCAGAGAACAGAAGATGACACATTTGGAAAGTGTCTTTTTTTTCCAGCAACACAAAATGCCATGACCTATATACAACGCCAAAATACATACTTTACAAAACAAAGCAAAAATAACAATAATAATCTTTAGTAAAAGCATTTGTTCAGATTACATTAAATTGTAAGAACCTTATCTAAATATTGTGCCTTTTTTCAAGACACAGATCCTGTGGAAGAGAGTTGGGAAATTGAAAATAAGGCTTCACCATGTTTAGACCGAGCTCTAAGAAGAAGACTTGAGAATCAGCAGCTCCATCAGGTCATTTGAACCTCTCCTGTTCAACGATTTGTGGGCTAATAAGAGAATATTAAGCTTGAATTTTTTGAGGAACAATGTAACACTCGTAATACGCTCAGGTGATATGTTGTCTTTTTTGTTTATTGCTGTAGTATATTGTATTGTATTGTAAAAAAATATAAAGGTTCTACACATATGAGGTCAAAGCAGCCTCTACAACAGGGGTCTTAAACATGCAGCCCGGGGGCCAAATGCGGCCCTCGAGATGATTTCATGTGGCCCGGATGATTTCTGATTAATCTATAATGGTCCGCTGATCAAATACATCGCTGAGATGTGTCTCTAAAACTTTTAAAATGCTCTAGAATACAGCAGAGTATAGACAATTTGTCCAAAACTTTCCTGGGCATGATCCTGGTTACCCACTTTTATTCACTTTATCACTTGAGCGTATGATGTAAAATAGAACATAACAGATGATATAATCAAGCTATATAAAGCCTATTAGCCTTATTTATATAAAATATACAACATAGTCAGGTCTGTATCTTAAAATGAAAACCAACTCTAGGCCCCAGCTCCATTTCAGTTTGAGACCCCTGAAAGAATGAGCTCTGGGACTGAATTACATTTTTTGTTTGATGGCAATGTTTGTGAGAAAGGACAAAGAAAGTATTCAGACCGTGGTATAACGGTTGGGACGTCTGCGCTGGAGCGAGATTGTGGGAAGAAACTAAACTACAACTCAGTCTTTCACAAATGAAGGTCAAAGCACTCTCACATTCCAAAATAATGAATCTAACAGGCTCAGTTGGATTTGGACTGATTCAGATTTGTAAAAATGGTTTTGGTTTTGTCAGATTTATGGACATTGTAGTCATGTGCAGTGGTCATGTGAAGAGAAAAGACATTGTTACAGAAGTGAAACTGAAAAAGTGGTTCGGACACAGGCAGGACGCTGAGTCACCGTGAGGACAAAAGCAAGAGCAGGAAAGACACAAATATGAATGAATGGGAAGTGAAACTGAAAATACAACAATACAATAGTAAGATCTTATTAGTAAAGTTAATGAAAAGTGGGTCAAACTTCTTATAAATCCACTTGTCCAGAGATTTAAGAAATGCTATTACTTTAAATGTGTTTTCTACAGAGACAGTAAGGATGGGACCATTTGATTCTTGTCTCGTTTCATTTTGTTAAAGTTAACAAGAACAAACTATTTTTTCAGTGGATTTGCTAAATCAGACATGGCTTTTACAAAATAACAAACAATACTACTGATTAGAGATGGGACGATTCACTTAAGTCACGATTCAATTCAGTTTTCGATTTTGCAGCGACAATTTTCCGTTTTTTTTTTACTATTTTTTTTTTTATCTTAAGACACAAAATAAACCATATAATTTGCATTTAAAACAAAGCCACTGTTGTTTGTGCTCAGAAATTTTATTTTTTTTTACAAACTTTTGAACAGTAAGCAGTAATAATTAAGTATTATTTGGTGTCCATATTTAGAGGTCCATCATCAGTTGTTAACGCAACATAATGATGCACATTAAGTTAGGACTTTCACAAGTTCACGCTTTGTTTCTTCACACATTGTGGCTTTTATTGTGTGTATTATACAACTACAGAGTGTTGTGTGTGTGTGTGAGTCTTATTCTGGCCTTTTGATTCGATCGCTGCATACTTCGATTGATTTTCGAAGTTTTCGATTGATTTTCCATCCCTACTACTGATATAATGTAGTTTTTAGGAAATTAAGTCAGGAATTTATTAAGATAATGTAAAAAAAAAAAGTTAACATTTCAGTCATTCTTGGGTCATTTGAAACAAAAAGGGACAAAATATCAAAACTCCCCTCTGTAAGAATATAACAACAATAACTGCTTCCTCTGACTGAGAAATGACTGTGGATTCAACGCTTTCCTAACCGCACAACTACAATAAACCCAACTACAGATTTGACTTGAAGCTCTATTGAACAAAGCTATTTTTGATATGGTTCCATCCCTATAACATGTCAGTCCTTAAAGTGACTCCCACACCAACTGTAGGACTTTCTATTCAGCAAGATTTTGAACGGACATCCCACCACGGGCCCTCCTGCTTTTCATTAGTTAATCCATTTTTGTCCAACATCCAATAAAAATCAACTATCAGGCTCCCTGACATGATAAAGATCAAAATAAATTGGGAACCATCTTATTTACAGCCAAATCAACTATTCAGCTTTTATTTACTAAACTTACAAAAAAGAAAAAATAATATTAATAATAAAAAATCTCCAAAATGTAATAGGAATTTTTAATGGGCTCCGACTGAACTTTTTTAAGTTAACACAGGTCCCTAAAACTCATTTTTAATGAAAATTGCTTCAGCTTTTGAAGAAGCTGTGACACCAGCTATACTGCTTCTTATATTTACCAAATAAAATGTAGCATAGGCAGACTATAAAACCTGATTTTTCTCACTTAAAACAAGAGTCAATCAGAGTCAAAGGCTAAAACTACAGAGCTTCAGCTTCACAAAGAGTCCAGACAATTGTTTGTGATTTAAGGGTTCAGAAACAGTTTCAACTTGAATTATAAATAATTTCAGTCAAACGCCCTCTTAAGGGGAGTTATACATCTACAATTGTGAAAAAAATTTAGTTGTTTGGTTTTTACTTTTCTAATTAAATATTCAAAAACATAATCCAAAATGACCAACAACATGCACCAAGAAGTCAAAACTAGGAATTTCTTTTTTTATACACTATAGACATACCTCAAAATGGCATATTAGTTAAAAAAATAACACAATTAAGTTGAGCTCTAGTGAAACAACATGGACTCTGTAAATCTATTGAAATAATGACAAATTGAACAAATTGAAGTGATTTGGCATTTTTCTCACTGTTTATAAGATATTTTATTTGAAACTTGATCTTGCAATAGAGATTATGCACAGGCATTATTTTATGTGAAAAAAGCTCCTCAACATTCTGACTATGATGAAAAAAAAAAAAACCTTTTTTGGCCTAATTTTGCCTTTTGTTTGGAAAAAAAATTATAAAATTGCTCCTCTGTTGTCATGGCAGCAGTGCAGATTTACCTAAATTGTTTGATACCTGCAGTAGAAGAGATTAAAGACATTACTGTTGCACAACAAATAATCCACTCATTTTTTAACACTTTTTACCTGATTTTCCCTTTTTACATGTCACATACAAACTCTATATTCATCAGCAGTTTATATGGTTTATATTTATTATCAGTATGTAGTTGCTTTTCTATATGTTTATAATTTTTTGAGAAAGGAGAAACTGTAATTTATGACTTTCACTCATTTCACCTTTCACTCCTGACATTTTGAATGCGGTGATAACATTTGTATAACCTAATATAGTGAAAAGAAAATAAATTAAATCATAAGTATCTTGATTTTAAGACATTTTGAATCATCTAGAAACAACACTCCATTGTTTTGGTTTGTATGCGATTGTGTATTTCTGTGAAAACCTATCATTATGGTAAAAGTTTCACAACAAAAGCTGACCATTTCCAGTGAAAGCCTGAAAAAGAAATAAGAAGTGCAACTGAGAGAGACAAAAGGAAGAGCGCTGACATCAGTCCGAACAGCGAGAGCACAGTTCACACTTTTTTACCATTTCCTTTCATTTGGAAGAAAGTCAGAGAGCAGAAGCGTGTGGGAAACCCCCTCGGAAGATTTATTAGCTCACCACACACAAAAAAGTAAAATCAGAGAAAAGGCCAGTTTCACGTCACTTTCTGCTCTGGACCACAAAAGCACATGTCCTTTCTGTGTGCCTCATGCCTGAAGAGCTACTCTGAAAAACGATTAAATATTCAGAGCCTCAGTTATAAAATATGAAAGTAAAGTGCACTCTGCTGGTGTCAGTGCGGTGAAGGTGACGCTCCGATTCAGTCAAATCTTCACTTGTGGATGAAGTACTTAATTTTGTTACTTTGGTAAATAATACGAAAATAAAATAATCCATTTAAGTAAAAGTATGAACAAGCAAATGTTTCACCCAGATTATGAGAGCTGTTGAAGATCGAATGTAGTGGTTTTCATTCAATAGGAATCTAATCAACATTGTTTATATATCTTTGGTCAAAATGTTATCTTTAGCTTTTTATATTGAGGTATTTTGTCAGTACGACCATCTGTACAAAAAAGTACAGATACTTGCCCTTTAGTGAAGCAAAAGTAAAAATATACACTAAAAATGACCAAAGTGCTCAAATGAAAGTGTTTTTTAAGTTATTCTTTCCTCAACTGAAACTCAACTATTACTACTAAAGGTGCACCGTGTAACAAAAAATAAACTTGTGTTTGTGACACTACATAAATAATAAAAATGTGTAATTTTAGTATGAGAGAGCTTGCAGGGTCACTATTATTTGGCATAGACGAGGGCCTCCTTTTGTTTATTTTCATAGAAAAACATCTCCTTTAGCTATATTTTCTCAAATTATGGCATGTAAAGTGGTTATTCCTAATATGAATTTCTAAAGAATGATTTTTTTCTTATTTCTATTGAATTGCGAAGTTGACTTTTCACCCCGAGAAAGTTACATAGTGCACCTTTACATTTTGTCACATTTCTGTTGAAGCAGCATTTCTGTGAGGTGGCACGATTGTTAAGCAGTTCCCTTTCACCAGATGGTGACAGGATCAAAGCTCACATAAGTCAAGAAGAGACTTAACTCACTAAAACACAAATCACTGTGCAGCTGGTTCTTCTGTATGAGCTTCAGTCATTCCTAAACTATTCGTTTGTGGCTTGCTTTATTAAAAATGTACCCATTGTTTTCATAATAAGTCAGAACTTTTACTGTAAAAGTAAAACTGTCTGTTCTGACTGCTTCAGCTAATTTTAATTCAATTCAATGTATTTACGTAGAGCCCCAAATCACAACACAACAAAATCGGCTATTTGCACAGAAGTCAGTTGGCTTATTTATTTTAAAAAATGCTAACATCTTGCTGGAAGCTTCATTTCCTGTTTAGTTCATTTCTATGAGGTTTTCACTACCTCAACCTAAAATCATCAAGATCAGGTAGTGAAAACATGTAACTTAAATACTTTACTAATTAGGAGAATATTCTACTAAAGGACCAAAGTGTGTTAATAAAAAGATGTGTTTGTCGGTCAATGCTAACGCTAAAGTCTGACAATATGAAAATAAACATCTTCTATGCACAGGGTCAATTGTTGATTTAGCAAAAAAAAAAAAAATCAAACAATGGAGGTCACATTGAACGTCATTGGTCAATAATAATTAACATCTTTCCCTTTTTCTCTTTGGGATACAGTTGTTGATTGGTTGTTTTACTTTTGTGACCTTTTGTCCTGGGTCTCAGGTGTTAAGGGACCAGAATATTACTCGTGTCATATTAATTTGTATTTTGTGGTGGGCCTATATTGTAAAATTCTATATCGACGGGCCTGGCAGCATGGGAATGTAATGACATACTAAAGATACATTAGAAGACTTTAAATGCATGCTTCATTTTTTTTACACTTTGAAAGATATAAATAGGTATTATACTGTACTGGGAAGATTTGATTGTTTGTTTTTTGTGAGTAAAACAATTACAGGAGGCTGAGTGTGTCACAACCAGGAAAAACAAAATGACTAATCTGATTTTTCACACCGTCCACACAGCTTTTGACTTATCTCTGTTATGTGTCTGTTTGTGGCAATATCTGTCACTAAAATAACTGTTGGTCGTTTTCCAAAAGATGATTAATCCTATTGTTTTGAATCTCCTGAATGAATAAAGAATCTGAATCATTCTTTGTTTTGTCTATGCACATTCAGACATAATAAAAAGAATAAAGACTGATATTTAGTGGAGTGAATAGTGTGAGATAATGCCTTTATTAAAGCCTACACACTGTACCACCTGTGGAAATGTGCAACACTTGTCTGTTTCCGAGGGGTGCATTTGTTCGAGGTGTTAACCACGGCTTGCACATGAGGCACTGAACTTAACTCCTACAGCTTCTGTTCTACACAACTGTCCGCACACTTTACACTTTTTAATATGTGTTACTCAAGCAGCGTTCAAAGAATTTCCATTAAAACAACCGTGACGCTGATGATTGAATACTAATGACAGACATTTAATAATCGATCCTCACGTGTTCCTCCGGGCTCTGATTTGTTAAAAAAGATTTCTGAGTCAGAAGATGGAAACAGCAAGCTTATTGTTATTTTTGTCATTCTGACCCTTTTTTTCACCAAAAATGAAAGGCTGTGTTTTATTTAGCAAATTTACAGAAACAGTAGTAGTAGTAGTTTGTTTGTTGTGAAATCAAGACCATTGCATTGAGACAAAAATTGTGACAAAAAGTCCAAAACATCCCCAGTGAAAGTAAAATGTGTCCACTGTAAAATGCACTCAAGTGAAGTACAGTTAACAACAAATGTTACTTATTTCGCTAAAGTAAGTGACCAACTAAGTGACTTAGCTCTCACAAATCCTTCAGCACATACAATTACAGCTTAAGAACAGCTTTTTACAAACAACAAAGTGGACCACCCAAGCTCAGCCAATCAGAGAGCTGCTCTTAGCTGTCTATGAGAATTCAAATGCTTTATATTATATTTGGATTGAGAAAGCACGCAGCGATCTGATTGTGACACAATGTTTTAGAATTACAATGTGCTTTTAGCTGGATGAGACAATTAAGCAATTTACAACTAAAGATAAGTACCTGACTTTTTAATATAGTAACTTCCAGCACTGGGTTATAGAGCTGTAGTCAACCAATGAAATTATTGATCGACTAAAGACATATTCCATCGACTGATTAATTGATTAAAAAGGGGCGTGGCTAAAGGTCTGATGCTAAAAGTATGTTTTATCTTGATTTTGGTTTTTTTTTTATATATTATTCTACTTATCTAACCCAAATGAAAAGATTAAAAATCCATTGGAATTGTTGCAAAAACAACAATTTATACACAAAATGAATAGAAAACATGGTATTTAGGTATACAACAGATTAGACCAATGGTTTGGTCCAACATCCTCACTAAACACTACTTTTTGTCCCTGTTCAATGAACAACCTTATAATCTATCTAAAAAAATGTGCCAACTAATACAAATTTTGGTCAACTAAGGTGCCATCGGCCGATTAATCCTAAGCGACTAAAGCAGGGGTTCTCAATTTTTTTAGACCAGGGACCCTTATTGACCTAAAAATATTCCAAGGACCCCCTATCACTTTTCTCTCTGGTGGCACATTAAAATTCGGAAATTAAAGCCAAGCTATATATCAAATTTGAATAAATGGTTCATTTCCTATGGTCCTTTGACTGGTTTACTTGTTTCTTTTCAAAGCTATCTATCTTTTCAATTCCAAATTCCATGTTTAGGATGGTAAATCATAAGAAAATGTTATATTGAAAAAAAAAAAAAAAAAAAACATTGTTTCAAAAATTGGGACACACTTGAGAACCACTGGACTAAAGGACTACAGCATTACTGGGTTACTGGTAGGCAGCTACAATAAAAATTTGCTAATGGTCAAATTTATACTCAAAGAAGTGAAAAAGAGATATATACCATATATAGAAATGTAACATGACCGAAATATTAACCCTTTAAGTGCCAAATAAGCAATTCTGCACCAAGTAATTTCAGGCTCTCTGTCTTCAGACTTCACACCTTCTGTTTTTGTGTTAGAAGCTTGAAAATACTAAGCTCAAGTCCCAATGGCCTAATAAAATAATACAAAGAAAAATCTGTTGAAATTCCCCAGGTGAAAGTTTTAAGACTTTATATTTACAGAATTGTAATTTAGTTGAAAAACTCTGGTGCCAAAAGGGTTAAGCTGAGCTCACAAAGTCAATCACATTATCAATAGTGTGTATGTCTTTCCGTCTTTGCTGTTGTATTTTTGTTTCGCAGTTTACCTCTGCTGTTTATTGCATTTCTTCCTTTTGTTGAAAGTTATCAGGCTTTAATTTAATAATCTCACATTTCAGGCTGGGACCTCCAAACTAGCCAAGCCACCCACCTGGGACTTCAATGCAAAAGATGTTGACACTGGTAATTAACTAAACAGCAAGACATTGTTTAATTGTTCAGTGGAATTATTTAATGCGCTATTGGAGTAAATGCAAAGTCATAATGCTGTGTAAGTCTTATCTTGAGATTATTTCAGCCTCCTCTTTGAAAACCATAATGAAAATTATACTGAACATCAAAAAGTAAGTCTAATGTGACCATAACAAAACATTGCACCTATCCTCTACCTTTGTTTTAACATTTTAATCTGTATAAAACAGTGTTGAGTTGGGGTGTCTTCCTATTTATTACTAATATTTTAGCTAAGAAAACATAACTATTTTTTCTTTGTTTGGATACATTATTATAATTTATAAATCATTATTCAAACATTTACTATTGTTTTACAGTGTTGCTTTCTGTTTCTAAATTGCTGTAGCTTGTAAACTATTATTTCCTCACAAGATTTAAACTTTGATTTGGTTTATACAATATTAATCTGATAAAACAATAGAAGGAGTGGGATGAGTGTGTGGTTTTCGTTTTGCTGCGACAGTTTCACTTTCCATGTCAGAGCCATGATGCAATACCTTTACAAGAGTATAAAAGAGAGAGAGTCCAGAGCAGGACCACATCAGACTCAGCCTCCTGCTTCTCTCCGGCCAAAAAACAGCTCCACATCAGCTTCAACATGATGAACTTCAGCCTCAAAGCCCTGGTGCTCCTCTCCGCTCTGGTTCTCCTCTGCCACGCACGACGTAAGCATTTATTTAGTCACTTTTGTACTTTTGGTTCATGTGACAATCTAGTGCTTTCATTCATAAGAGTTTAAAGGTCTTTGGGCTACGAGATTAAAATTATTATTATTTTTAGTGTATTTGTTAATTTTTTTTTTTTTTGAGTAAACCGTCTATCAAGCTAAATTGATTTTAGGGGTTAAATTTCAAGGATAATGACAAATAGACTGATATGAATACAATCTACTTGGTGTCTTATGACTTTTCTTTTCGTGTTTTAGAAAAAATATCCAGACAGTGTTTGTGTCAGTCCTTAAGTGACACTGTGGACGCAAGGAGAAACATCTCAGATATTCAAATCCACCCTGCCACTGACTTCTGCAGCCAAGTCGAGATCATGTACGTTTTTAATACAGATATTCATTTATATTAATATTGTATTACATGGTTATAAAACTATATTTTCTTATTTTTCTGTTCAGCATCAGCACTAAATATGGAAGCCGATACTGCGTGAACCCCAACCTGCCTGTTGTCAAAAGGTTTCTGAGCAAAGTCATCCAGTAAGTCAAGCTTTTAATCCATTGGACATCTGAATACATTTGTCTAACAGTATATGTTTGTAATAACACACTTTCTCCTTTTTCTTGTCTCCAGGTCCAAGAAGTAACTACTGAAGCTTCAGACCAAGTGCAACACTGAAATCATGTGATGGCCAGTGACTTCATGCAGCTCGACAAAGAATGTAAATAAAGAAATGAAAATGAAAGCTTTCTTATATGTTCTCTAAGTTATTTTTGACAATCAGGTCATTTTAATACTGCCTTTCTAAAAGACTATTTGTGTTTTGTTTTAATGTTATTTTTTTGTTGTTTGTAAATTTGATGAGCCTACTTTTGTCTGACATTTCCGTTCATAAGTCCACTTTTTCACAGTTTTATTTGTATATGTTTATAGTTTTGTAATAAAATCTTTTTCAAAATTGATCTATCAGTGTTTGTCTGTCAGTATGCTTGCTTGATAAACAGTGCAGCCTGGTGGTGCTTTTGGGAAACAGAAAAGAGAAATGTGACTCGTGCTACAAGTGTCAAATGGACGGTTTAAAGTTTAATTAAAACAGGGAAAGAAACTGAGAAGAAGTAGTAATGATGAGAGCAGAAGAGCACGAAAGTATTACATCATCAGAGCAACACAAGCCTCTTCACCTCTGAACAATAACAACACTCCTTATGTATTGAATTCTGCTGAAGATTAGAGCCACTGATGCACTTAACCCCATAAGGAACCAGCCTTTTTTCACTGAAACACCTAGATTTTCTTTGGTAAATACTGTATAAACAGTAAAGCTCGTGGCTGTAACTGTGGCCAGAATAACACTAGTATGAGCAAAGTTTAAGTTTTGAGAAATCTTCAAAAGCTGAAAGTAAATAAACACAAAATGAGATTAACTGACTTAAAATAGGTTTGAAAAGCTTAGACAGAGTTCATTAAAAGTCCTAGAGGTATATTTGTGTTCACGTGAAGAGCAGTTAAACAAGCACAAAGTCATCTTAGAATGTCTGATTTGACTGTACAGTAATAGGGTTACATCAACTAACTAAACATTTCTCCTACAGATGTTAGTTATTTTTATGAGAAAACTAACACAATTGAAAATATAGGAACAAGGTGGAGGTGCAACACATGTCCAAAATGGTGCCATAAGGGTGAAGGATCAATGTTTTGGTGTGTTTCATGTATTTATTCATTTACTAAATCTTGTGTCTAGTTCTGAGATGAATGGTGCTCAGAGAGTTCTTGGGCCGCCCAAGTGTTGGTTTATTTTCACTCCTGACAGAGTAGCATCGGCCTGCATGCCACCCAGACAAACCCTTACCTTAACGTTGGTCTGGAAACAGTTAATCGTGTTTGTTGGCGCGGTTCCTGGCACTTGCTGACGCTGGTCACATCTCTGTAGCTGATCAAGTTACAGCAGTGACATCCTCCACTTCACGGTTGAGAGCGCGCGCAGACAGTCCGCGCGTCCGTGCGTCCCACCGGGAGGGAGGGAGGCGGAGTGGTGCTGCTGTGTGTCGTGGAGGAAGCGACGTGCCCCGGAGCTCTATTTACACTTTGCGTGTCCAAAAGTCATGGATGTACAAACAGATGATATTTGCTTTTTGTGTCAGTCATTTCGGTGCAGCTGGGACTACTGGGACCGTTAAATCTCTGCGAGCGGAAAAAAGGAAATAGGTTGGTGCGTCTTAGTTTTAAAAATTCATGACTTCTGTTTTACACCGCTGACAAAATAATGCAGAAGTGTGTGGTTATCATGTTGTCTAATATTGTGTAATGTATTAAATTATTGCTGAAGTTTTTTTAGTTGATTCGTGCCAAGACTCGAGCGCATGACGAGTGCATGTTTTTGCAAGTCACCTCAGGCCAGGCGGACGACGTGCACAGTATCCAAAATAGTACGCAATGTGTCAGGTGGCACAGTCAAAATAGTGGCGATATTAAACAACGTGCAGCAACGTTAGTCAAATGTAGTCTGTGTTGTGTGTTATGTAATCTTTTCAAAGTCTGTTCACTCTCTCGCTGAACCAAACAGAAGTGCTGAGAAGAAGACTGTGACATAAGATTTGTAATTTAAGATTTTCTATTTGTGGGCATTAGAAATTAGATATTGTTCTTGGCACAGGCACTGCATATGCATTTGCAAGCTTCCTGCATTGAACTGCATTTGAATGATTCTGCTGTGATGATGATAATTTATTTATGTGTTCATTCAATGTGGCAGGTCGAAGTCAAACACACTGGTCCTAAACAACTGAAGGCGCACACTGCTCTCAAAATGTCTTCACAGCAAGGAGACATCCCAGGTAAAAGCTATCAATAATGCAAGAACGAGTGTGAACCTTTGTGGGCTTGTGTTGTGTAAAAATCACTTTTCTGAGTTTTTGCCATTAAAAAACATTAGGTGTCCTCAACATTGTATTTGGATAGATTTATGCATGTTTGATTAATCTTGTATTGTCCTGTATAGCAGTGGCCTCCAACCTTTTTTGTCTCAAGCCTAAGACTTGCTTCACGCTCCAAGGACCCCCAAACTTGGATATTAGACAAATAAATCTGTTTACTCTAATATACTGTCAATAATTCCTTTTTTTTTTTTTTGGATTATTGTTTATTGATGTCCAAAATGCTTCATGTCTCCCTTAAGAATGAGTACAGTAAAGCACATTGTAATTGAAATATTTTCTAATTTCACTTTGCTTTTTAATCTGAAAATCATTCCAAGTACCCCCTAGTAAGTGCTCATGTACCCCCAGACGTTCACATACCCCTGGTTGAGAAACAATGCTGAATGGTGAAGCACCTATCTGATACTAGAATCAGATATTGGTGCCGATCCATGAAATTTTGACGTATCAGATATCGGTCCCATGATATTGGTTCAGCCCATAACCTAGTTGTGCTTTTGATTATAGAGTATTTATTGACTAATATTTATCTTAAGTGACTCATAATGCCTAAAATGTTACTCATAAAGTTGTCAAATTGTTATTTGCACAATCATTTACAGTACATATAGGGCTGGTCTATTAATCGAAAAATTGAGAAATTTAATCAAACCAAATCGTCAGTTATTTGGTGCTGGGTTTTGCACCGAAAGATCGAAAACCAATCTTTTGTCAGCAAAAATGTGTAGTTTGAGCAAAAGTCAAACTTTGAAGCAGAAAACTGATATTTAGCTTCCAAAAAGTCTGATAAATAGACATATAAAATGTTTTGTTTATGTTGATGAATGGCATTTTTCATTTGTTTTTGAAAAGGTTAAACAAAATCGAATTGATCAATATGAGAAATAAAATGTTATTATATTTTTTCCCAGTCCGCCCAGCCCTAAACATAGCATGAACGACTGTATTAATAACTGACTTTCAACAATTAAAAAGGTTATTTTTAGTCTCTACACTGACAGATACATAGTCACAGTATCAAAATCAGTATTGGAACTAAAAAAGCTGGATTCTTAGTCCTGCAGCTGATGCTCGCTTGATTTGTTACAGCCCTGGAGTCTGGGACCTCTTCTTCCCTCTTTGGCCCCATTTCGTCCCCAATTTCAATGATCCGCCGCAACATTAGCTACGACGAGCTGATTGATGCTCCGATGCACTCGCCCCCATCAGACCTGGCCGTCAACATCCTATGGAAGGAGCCCGTCAAACCCAAGCACAGATTCAGGAACACCACAGAGGTACTTCATGATATAAAACATTTATTTATCATTTATCAACGTTGGCCAATACCTGGAGGAAGGTATTCATTTACTAAATGGCTTAATCTTTGGCCTTGAATTGTCAATGCGCCCTTTGACTACACACTGAACTTGAAATTGACCTCAAAATGTGACGTGCAGCAATCTGTTTGTCAGGAGATGTTTGAGTTTCAGTGACAGAAATCAACATTAAGCACATAAGGCTAGTTAGTTGGTTGGTTTTTACCTTCTGCATTAAACATATTCATGTTTGTTTGTTTGTGTTTGTAGGAAGATGAGAGTGGTGGAAAGTTTTTGACATTTGAACCAGCTGCAGCACCAGCCAAGTCTCCTGTGCCTGTTGTAAAGGCCAAGGCTACCACTTTAGTGAACGCCTTGATAAGTAAGTGAAAATCAAACATGCATTTATGTACATTTGGGAATTTCGATTAAGTGCTAATCTGAATGTAGATAAGCATCTGGATCAATAAATCTCTGATGAACACCATCCACTTTATTACTGCACCAGGTCAATAACTGAGACTTGCTGCTAAATTGCAAGTTTTCGGCCCCATTCACACAAAAAAGACCAGTTTTTACCTAGTTAGGCTTTATATTGAAATACCATTAATAAAAAAAAAACTCTTGCTTTTTACTGTATCTGAGACCATGGGTCCTATCTTATCAAGTGACGCAGCACCTGGCGCAGGCAGTGGTGCGAAAAGTGCCGCCAGCGCTCTTTGAAAAACTAGACGCAGTACGAAGTTGAAAAGGCGGGACCAGAATAGGGTGGAGCTGAGCTGCCTGCAGGTGGAGTCTCGTGAATGTGAGGATGCGTTCTGGCCAAAAGCCTACAATATTTGAAATTTTATAGTTTAAGACTATAACATGTGTTTAGAAATCTTTTAGGCTCTTTGCTCGTGACTATGGGATGACAACATCATTCATCCGCCGAGAATAAGTAAAGTTAAGTTTACTTGGAGCACTTTAAGCAGAAACACAGGCTCTTTTGAACCAGAGACAGCGGCATCAGTCTGACAGAACTTTAGGACACGCTATGGACAGTGGTCTTGTTTAGATTTATTGAACTTTTCTTCATTGAGGACAGCTGCTTGACATGGATATAGCCTTCTCTCTGTAGGTGTGAGTGAGTGCTTGTGCTTCATCTTGCTTTTACGTGGTAAATAAAAGTGATCAAACATGCAGCGTATTGTAGGCTATTGACTGAGAGGACAACTTGCATCTCTATTTCATTTTGTTGAATAAATAAATCTGCATAGCCTATTGTCTTGCAATTTGTGCTGATAGTTTGATTATAGCTGCAGTTAACATCGATGATAGCCTACATGATGAACATAAAGGCTAGCCTATTTAAGTTTGCCCGTGTCTTCTTTTGTATTATAGGCTTTTATTTATTTTAGTTTTTTTCAATGACACAAGCCTGTTTGTTTCGTGTCACAATTAGACCCCCACATAGGTAGGCCTACGCGTTTCGTGAATCATGCAACCTTTGTTGTGCAGCCTATAAAAACAATAAAAACAAAAAAAATAATAATAAATAAATAGCTAATTTAGAAAGCAGCGTTTACTTTTTTTTTTATTGGTTCTAGTTATAGCTATTTCTTTACATTTTCACACTTTCTTTTTGAGAGAGTGTGCAAGGCATAGTCCTAGGTTTTGGCCAATGCGTATCCTCAACCTCACGAAGCTCCACTGCAGCCTGCTCAGCTTCACCCTCTTTTGATCAGCGCCAACTGATTCCACCTTTGGACTTCGTACTGCGTCTACTTTTTCAAAGAGCACTGGCGGCGACTTTTCGGACCACTGTGCCTGCGTCATGTGCTGCGTCACCTGACAAGATAGGGCCCATGTCCTCATTACAGTCTAATCTATTGACCCTTTGTCCGCTATTTTTAGACGTGCACTTTGTTTACTTTTAGCTTAGTTTCAGTCGTGGTTTTTTCTGTCGTTATTTAATTAAATTGCCCAAGCAGACCCACTGCTACCTTACAGAGCTAAACAGGAAGTGCATTTCCAGCCAAGTGGGCGGGACAAATAGGGTCAATAAACCACAAACAATTTAAAAGGGTTGGCAGTTTTTTTATTGTATGATTATTATTTTGTTACTTAAAATTAAAAATCAAAAAGTTACTCTCACTTTAGCACTTTCCTCAACTTTTTTGTTCTTACTTGAGTAGGAATAAAATGTATCTGACAGGTTTTTTAAATTTAGCCAAAGTTGTGATAGCAAAATTTGAAAAGATTTTTTTTAGTATGTTTAAATATGTGTTAAACAGGAAATAAATGTGTTGAAAATACAGGAAGTAATGGAAAGTACTTAATTGATGACGTCACACTAAGGAGGACATTTTCAATTTTCTCACAAATTATTTAGTATGACTCTCGAAAGTTAATTTTTTTTTACGTTATATTAGAAGAGTTTGGGACAAATTTATTTCATGCTTGTTAGGCAATTTCTTAATGTGATGTCATTATCTGTGACCAGGTAAACCAAGAACATTTAAAAATATGGCTAAACAGGGAGAAATTTGTAAAATGTTAAGCAAAATTGAAAATAGATTCATTTTAACTGCGTATTATTAAAATGAGTACTGATAGTTCAACGTGTGAGATTCATTTACTCTATACAATTTTTGACTAATCTCTATCCACCTCCTAATGTGATTAAAAAGACTTTTGTTGCATGCTATAATCCGCAATGTTCTTTGTTTTAACCAGACAAAGCCATGAGAATCTGCAGCGATTCGAGCACCAAGCAGGCCTCACAGACACTGGATACTCTCCTCACAAGGGACTTTCAGCTGAGGAGACTCGCTTTCATCGACGGGCGGAAGTCACTCTGCCAGTGAGTAAACAGTGACAATGGCATGCACACCAGAATCTCTTGAAAGTGAAGTGACTAATCTAATTGCTCTCTGATTGTTCATAGCAGTGCAGGTATAGATAAGTAGACCTAATTGAAAAAGCAATTATATTGCCTATATTTTTTGTTATTAATGAGAGATTAGGATTTTGTCATAGTTTACAACAGCTTTAAATTAATTGTATCTAGAACTGTAATTTCACACTACTCTTTATTTGTATCAATTAACAACTTCTAAAACTTAAAAACTCTAAACTGTAGGCCTATTTGCCCCATTCATAGTTTATTGCGACATTCACACCTACAGCAAACATGGCATTTTTCAATGGAAGCAGAGATTGGCATCCCATACATAGTCCAGTCACAGAAATTAGAATTGCTAGATGAAACCTATAAATGTGGTTGTCTGATTATTAGTATTTTCATTTTTATATGTTTGTTTGTTGTTTGGTCAAAACAAAAGTGCTCACTAGCTTACCAGGTAAACAGTAGCATACAACAGTAAGCATACAAGTTGCATTGATGCTGGGCCTGGCATTGAGTTTCATAACTGCTTGTGGTAAACACATTACGTTGGTAACCAGGCAACGCTCTTAAATGAACACACCTACTGTTTTTGCCCACACGAACCAATCACAGCGCTTCTAGCTGTGTTGCCAAGTCCCTTTTGTATATCGATTTTGAGCTTCTATTTGTTTTGGGCTTGTACTTGGGTGATGCAGGCGGTCTGATAGGAATAATTATAAAATAATAACAACAAATAATAGTAAAAAAAATTACAAACATAACAATAATTATAATTAACTATATTATACTTGCTTTGTTCTATGTATTTATTTTTTTTATTTATCTATTATATATTTTACGTTTTTTGGGGGTTGGATAGGTTCAGGGCTGGGTCGCTTCATTTGGATTATTTATTTATTTATGTATTAGTCAAAAACTTGATCGCTTGTTGCTCTCTTAAAATCTGGCAACCCTGTTCTTTACGAGTGGACGGACAGCCCCAGTGCAGTAAAGCCACTCGCCAGCGTAGCATACGGATATAACATCCCCCTTTTCGCTCTAATATTTCTTGAGATTGTCTAGTTAATACTTGCAATTATGGGCAAAATGAAAATCTACACCGAGCTGGATCGACACAAAAAGCCTATTATAAAAAGGTATGTGGATATAGTAAAAATGTCTTTGTGTTTAGCTCGGGCGAAAACAGGCCAAAGCTAACTGGCTAACTAGCATTTCAGCTAAGCTAAATGCTTCTTGTTTCGCTTGTGTTAACGTTGCCGTGATTTAGAAATACATTTGGAACTAAGTAATCACACTTTTTAGCGCAGTGTGCGTTTTAGATCCTTTGTCCATATTAACTTGTAAAAATGTTTTTAGACAATTCAGGAGGTTAACATTTTGTTAGGAAGGTGAGCTAACTTATCTTTTAGCTAACGCAAATGTGATGCTGGAAACACAGCAGGAGACCGAAGTCAAGCTAGTGCCAAGTCAACATTTCTGTAACAATAGTCAACACAAGGACGATCGTGTTAACCCTTGGTGCCAGATATTCCTTGCTTTTTAAATCTTGTCAATTGTTCAATTTTTTTTTTTTCCAAATGTCCTCGTTGCCCTTGTAGACAATGTTTAGAGCAGACGTCAGATTATAGAATTGTAAATACAGAGGCTAGAATTTTTGGTGCATTGATCATTGTTCTGGCATAAAAACACAATTGCTGAGAGAGGTGGAGATTGTTTGTTGCCCTACCTAAATCTGTAATTAAAAGAAAAATCTAAATGTTCACTGTGTGAGCAATAAAACATTTCCACTTTCTACTCGATACAAAAGTAAAATAAAAACAATGAAATGATCTTTTGTTGACCATTCCACTGCTGTTGACACTAAATGTCTCCACCTAACTGTGTATAAAGTTCAGATTATTGGTACTGGAACATGTAATATTTACTACGTACACTGGTCCCAAACGTGACATTGTTATTACACGTGACCATGTTCCTCCCTATACAGTACATACATGACCAATAAGTTGGCTGAGTTCCCAGAGTCTCATAGTTCTCATATGGAGTTTAACAGTGCTGTTGCTCTTTCTTTTGCACAATGCTGACTTTAGAGAGTAGAATTCAAGAGCGCGCATTTAAAGAGGAAAATATGGATGAATGCTCAACACAAGGATCTCTTAACTGTGATACATGGCAGTATGTACCTGTCAAATGGAGACTTAACTTAAAAATAATAGTGAAGGAAATCTTCAATGAATTCAACTTAAATGGCAAGGCAAGTACCAGAAAAGTAGTCGTTCAGTTATGTTGTTGTTTAGTTTAGATTTTGCAATTCATGTTTTAATATTAGAATTTGATGTGAAGTTCCTATTTTAATCATAGCAAAATTTACTAAGTTTAATGTTAATGAGCTTGCAGATTATACAATGATTGCATGTAAACTTTTTAATATATTTGAAAGATTAACAATTTTTATGCTGACAAGTTTGTAGTGAAGGAATAGGTTTAAAAAGTGCAATTTTTGTAATGTTCTAATTGCCTCTTGTTTTTTGATTTGACCGAATAATTGTCCAGCCTTACTCTCCACCGTGTGTTATTAGTGTGTTTTTCATGGATTATATTGTTTTTAGTGTTTTATTGTTGTGTGTCGCTGTCTGGACTTGTTTGTCTCTTTTCGTTTGACTCTCACCCTTTAAGTAGGGCCTCAGGTGAATGGCCCTTACCTAAACAGTGACGCACTTTGTCATTAATGTTTATCTGTTCAGAGGTCAATGACCTCTTTGTTTGCTTCTCAAATTAAAAGGAAAAACACTGACCTGGATGACACTGTAGCTTCTCTTTTACCTATGCAGATTCAGAATCTCAGATCTTGGATCTGAATATCAGTGGATGGATAATGTATAGTTCATGGTATTACAAAAATATAAAAAAACATAAAAAGGTTGGAACAATATGTTGTTAAGCACATATTGTATCGGAAAATAAAGTATTGCATCTGCTGATGAGACAAGTATTGAATGCAGGACTGAATGAGCTGTAGGTTGGTACAAGAAGAACCACTTTTACACTTGGCTCATTCTCACTCAGTTCAAGTTTGTTTTCAATGTCTTCTTATACGCTAACCTGAACTCTGTTTTGTTTTTACAGAAGTTGAAGATGCCAAGTGGGGACTTTAAGGAGGACAGGCTTACAACATCAGCACAGTCGACCCCCTCCGTCACCCCTTCTGTCACCCCCTCCGTCACTCCCTCTGTCACCCCCAGTGTTACCCCACACTCCTCACCTGCCCTCAGTCGCAGGTATGTTTGCATTATACAGTATTAACTGTACTTAGCGCAGATACAACATCGGATTGCATTATTCATCTAACACTGTTCTGTTGTGAACAGAAACTGGTTTGCGGTGAACTCCAGTCCTTTTCTCACAGCTCCAGAGCTCAACTGCCCTGCTCCAAGCACAGACATGGGGAACGAAGGAGGGGGTCAGATAAGTGGAGCTTTTTTGGTACTCGCTCCATGGTCCAGAAGTCGCCCACTGACCCTGGCTCCGACACAGGCACAGGTGAGGAACAGTTTCAGAGACTGTTTTTCTCGTCTATTACACTTTCACTATTAGGTCTATTGGGTTGAATGTACGAAATAGAGTTTAGATTCTGGTTTAAAGTGACCAAATATATGACATGAGGAGAAAGAGAGAGAAGGCTTGTGTATGTGTGATACGCGCAGACCAAGGAGAAAGAGGGAAAGAAGAAGCATGTACAGTATGTGTGTGCAGCAAGGAAACGATGTGGAAGAGAGAGAGAAGGGCCACACTTAATGTTGCGTGCGCAGTGAGAAAAGAAGGAAAAAGAGAAAGAGATGAGCAGTAGGGAGGCGATATGCTTTTTATGTTATTAAATGCCACAGTTCAGTGAGTGGGCTGGGTGGGCTCGAATCGCATTCGGCCTCAGACACACAGAATTATCGTGTTCCGGTCGGTTTCGGACACTACGTGCGTGGGCTCAAGCCAGGTCGGGCTGGATTTTTTGGGACTGATCTAAACACAATGACACAAAGATGATACTTTACTGACACAGCAGAGGCTCTTTCCTGGTTAATCTGACAGTTTTCTCCCTCTCAACCCTGACTGAGTCAAAGTCAGTGCTGCAGGACCCCGTGTTTCCCTTTGTGCCACATAACTCACACTTGAAACCCACAAAATGTCAAACCAGTGTTTCCGCTAAACTGTGGAGTTTACATGCTTGTCACAGTGTCTGTAAACCAGAAATAAGCATGTGGGTTCAGGGTCCTTAAAATGTCTTACATTAGAAATGCAAAATTTAAGTTCTTAAATTTTCTTAAATTTGTCAAAACCTGGACTTTATAGACAGGACAAGAGCCGGGACAGCACCAGAGGTCATCTGTGTGAGCTTTTGTAAAGGCTTACATAAAGCTGGTCATTGCAGATGAGCGCAGAGAGGAAGAGGCAGGTGCAGCACCTGTCAGTGATCACTGGCAGGTGCAGGCATGACTGCATCAAGTCAGGACAGGCCTCTACAAATTGTTTTTTGGTCAGAAATAATTGCAGTTTCTGTAATTTTGTAAGCAGTGCTTATAAGATAAAACAGAAATGTATCTTTTTAATTCATTTTAGATATTTATTTCTTTTTACAAAGATGTTTTAAACGTATAGTCTCAAATTTTATATCCTACATCACAAAAATGTCTAAAAAGTCTTATTTCATTCTAGAAGTTGTGCAGGAACCCTGGTCTTGTAATAAAAGTATTTTTTCACATGTGCAATAGCTTCAATAGGATCAAGGGATATTAGCTCTCCTTATAAACACTCCATGGTTTGCTCTGTTGAGTGTTGTGTTGCTGTTGTTAGCGCGGGTAAGCTAATGCCACGCTAACTACAGCACCAACATATTGGTGTTAAAGGGTCAGACCCATATTAAGGTCCTGACTTCTTTCCTCATTATTGCAGCAAATGAGAAGTCGTTGGCAGTAGTTTAAATGTTTGAAGTTATTCATTTGTTTTTTAGGTTTTTCACTGCAGTCCTACTTTGGCCTTCAGAAGTCTTCCACCATGGACTACTCCAGCACACAAGTCAAACTAAATGTGGAAGACCCTGCTAACTTCATGCCTCCTAAGATCGAGATCACAGGGATTGAGGCCAAGCGGCCCCCTTCCCGGCCGCACAAACTCAAACCTCGGGACATGAATGTGCTAACACCATCAGGCTTCTGAACTCCTGGGCGCCTCATGGAGCTGACTTTTGACCTCCACAGTCCCTCTTGTCTCTTTGTAGCTCCCCACAGACTCCTGCTCCTTAACCAATGCCCTGCTTTCACTAACACACAACTTCCAACATGTGAGATGGTCCAAAAAAGGCTTCAATTGTCAGTTCTGCTTCGTATCAGTATTCTGCCATCACACGCATTGCCTCGATGTCCTTGTTTTGTTGCCATTTGTGGCTTGAGATGAAGTGCTGAATTAACTTGTCAGTGTATTTATTTGAACTGTGCTTTTGTAGTTCTACTGACTTGCTACTTCAAATCAACATGCTCAGTGGCCATGTAGTATTTTTGTTTAGTTGTATAGTGCTTTTTGGTTGCATGTAGACTAGTGCGATTTTGACTGATGGTGCCTCCACCTTCTGTGTGTTTGCATCTTATTATTTTCTATGTATGTAAAGAATGTTGTTTTATTTAAGGGCAGAATACTTTTGTATCATTTCCAAAATTTAAGTTTTTTATTTTCAGTTGTTGTGTCTTAACTGTAGTTTGTGTGACACTTTTTCTTTACTATACTATTGCAACAATTTCCCCTGTTGTTGTTGATCTCTTACACAGAGTAATGGCAAATTCTGTTATAAATTGCACAATGGAGGTTCTCTCCAATTTGTAAATACATCTGAAGCAAATAAACGACTGATGTGGTTCTTTGTTTCACTTAATAAACATGTGTATCTTTGGCATAATGCACTTTTATTTGTAATCATTTCAGTGGCTGCTTCTGAACAATATTTATGCACATAATTTTGGAAAAAATAACCAAGTACTGCCTGTTGAACTTGCAAACACTGACCAGTAGGGGGCACAAAAAGTACACAATTCAACAGAGACCAAGAACGTGTGATTGCTATATGTGTGTCTGAATTTGAGTGTATTTTTTTAATACGATTTGTCGATGAAACAAATGTCTTTTATCTCAAGCGAAGGCCGCTTTTTAGCAAGACATTTTTAAATATTCAAGCTCTATACACTTTTTTTAGAATTTGGAATATACATTTATAAAATGTGTTGCCAATATTAGACAACTGCAGGATGCATCACAAATCCATATCAAACTGATGAACTGTTCACATCATAAGAATGTGTACAGTTTCAGTTTTGAAAGTAAATACTGGAGGAGACTTGTGTATTAGAACAGTTCCCTCAAGCCTCTTTTCTTCCACGCAGCTCGAGTAAAAAGCACTGGTATTGTGCTGGTGTCTTCAGTTATGCGAGTCTATTTACATGAATGAGACAGATTTGTTACAGGGCGTGACTCTTGCCCTCATTTTGTGGTAAGAGAAAACATGCCAAAATATGTGTTCAGCGTTCAAATCTTTGCTTCTTTACTGCTGTTTGGGTCACAGCACGTCCTTGCCTGCTACACTTGTGTCCATCTGTTTTTCATTTTCAGGTGTGGACAGGTCAGTGACAAAGGCTTGTCCAGACACCGTGGACAATAAAAACTTTAGACTTTACTATGATTACAGTGATTTGGCATTTTACTACAAACGACAAGAAGGCTCTGGGCTACTCAGGTCTAATGAATGGGATTCTTTATCTTTCCTTAGTTTTCTACAACTATAAACGTGAGTCTCCTATTCAAAATCAGTTAAACAGTTACTAAAATCAGTACAAACATGCACTGATTATGACTTTGTGTAGATTTACTTTTGAGTGTAATGTAGTGTGTTTCTAGTTGAGTAAATGTAATAAGCAACATTTAAAACTCTGGCCAAACATACATACTTGGTCTTGGGCTATAAAGTTACCAACTATTTTAAACTACTTAATTCTGCTTTTTAAGCTGTTACTAAAACAAGTGTAAAAGTAACTAGTACTTTGAGAAGCACACTTTTACCAGTAATTGAGAAGTACATCTTTAGCTATGGATATGTACATTACCTTGAGTACAAACTAAAGTATAAAACATGGCTAACAGTAAAAGGTAAGTGCAAAGAACTGCAGTGATGGACACAGTCCTGCGAAGCACAAGGGGAACATTATAAAGACAGGTTAACGTGTTTGTCTTGTGGATTTTTTCTTCTGTGTAACAGATTTGTTACAGATATTTCTGCTGAATATTGATACTGTGGGGCCTAGTTCTGCTCAACTCAATGAAAGTGAGAAGAGTTTGGGGACTTGTGATGGAGAGTCTCGTACAGTGTTGGGAAGTAACTAAATATTTGCACCAAAAAACTTTTTCAAAATACTCAAAGTAACTGTATTTAGTTACAGTTACTTTTTCATCTGTAGGTTTACTGACTTTTTAAAAATCTGAAGAATACATTTAGCTTTTTAACACAATTTAGGGTTGTTGTTTTTTTTTTTTTTCAGAAATTGTGAGAAGGAATAGCTGTGTGTCTGCAAACCAAAATTCAAAAACTGTTTGAATTTTATGTCATGTTTCAATGCGAATGTTTTCTAAGTATTCAGAATACAATACTCTGAATGTAGATATTCAGTATTATGTAACTAAATGTATGATCAAAGTATTCATCTCAACACCCATTTTTCACACACACCTTCTCTCTAACACATTTTTAGTAAAGAGTATTCATTAAACCAGACACATTTGTAGGTACAAATATCAACAAACTGTCAGAGGAATGGTTTTCAGGAGGCTGCACATGTACCATGGCTGAAGGGTGGAGTGCCCCGGCTGTATGACATAATACAGATGTGTCTCTATGGGTCCGGCGTGACGTGGATCAACCCCCCCTCCTACCTCTGCTGACACACAGCTCATGAAGTCCAGTAAAACATGTGCAATCCACCCAGTCTCCACAGCACAGAGACCACCGCATCAAACCAAAATACGCTTTCACTTACTCACGTCTGGATTATTTCCTTGAGCTTCTTTTTTTTTTAGGTCCCACACACGCACACATCGCGAGTGTGGCCATGATAGCCAGTATCTACTTTACAACGAACCATTCACTGTTTTTATAAGCAGTGTGATCAAGGTTTTGTGTTGGTGATTGAGCTGTATTTCGGAGATAAAATAGTTTATTGTGTAACACTTAAGCTGTAAATCCACAATACAGAGGAAAATACAAGGAAATAGTAAAGTATTCTATTCTTGTAATTTACCATCACTGCAGTTAAGGAGTTTACTGTAAGAAACCATAATAAGGGTACATTTGTACCCTGTATTTGACGGCTATGTTTAAAGGGTACCTATTGTATTTTTCTATGTATTTAGCAATGAACTGTAGGCTATACATAGATCAGTAATTTATATTTTGTTTTGCGTAAAACACAAATTGATGTAAAACAGCTTAAAAATAGAAAGAACTTCATTTACTTCCTGCTCTTCAATGAAAGGTTATAATGTAACAAAGCAGCAAATTTTTAATTTTTAATGTTTATTGTTATAACGTGGCAATGTGACTGTTTAGAACTTTTACATACATTATATGCTTTACTGTGAATCTGAGTATTTGAATAATTAAATACAGATGGGGGTTTTTCTGAGCATTAAATCATCAGCTGCAGGACAATACAAGATTACTCAAACGTGCTTCAATCATTCATAATAGAACTTTGAATAAATTAAGGACTTTGTGTAGAAAAAGCAGACTACAGTGTACTTTCTGAATCGATTAACAAAGTATTATAGTTCTCAACAAGTGCTGAAACTTGCACTCTGATTTGCTGTGCTTGGATGTCCCACTCCAGTTTCACTTTGTTGTCTGTAAAAACATGTTGAGACTTAATTGCACATGAAAATGTAATGTTAATCATGTGTCGAAGGATTTGTGAGAGCTATTGTATTGTGAAAATCAGGTAGCCCAGCTTTAACTTATGCCACCAGGCCAGTTTAACTAGATACTGCCCTGCTCTTCTACAACGTGTGTGTCCTTAAGCCGTCTGGTTTATTCCCATGTTTCAGAAGTGCAGGCTTATAGTGGTGTTTGGCAAGATAACAGCTGGTGACAATACTTCAGCAGGGACACAGGGGCTGACGTATGCAGCTGGGTGGGTTTGCTCTGCTTTAGCCACATCTGGGCTTAATAAAGTGTGAGATGTCCTGGAGCTGAACCGCTCGACAGGAGAGGGGTTGGGGTGTGGGGAGCCGGCCGGGATGAAGCAGGATGCCTTCAGCGGCTGTCAGGGCAAGGGTCTGTCATGCCCACTACGCAGAGTTAGAGTTACAGTGTTATGGTTAATAAGGAAAATAGGTCACACATGAATCATATCAGAGCTCTCTGTTATGCAACAAACTAGCCCTTATAGTTGGACTTTGAGTTCAATAAAGTTGGTACCGGGGATATTTAAATAGTTACATAATTATATGCAAGGTTTTCTAACAAACCTTGCCTTGTCTCTAGTTCCTGTTTGACCACTATTACTTCCTGGCTGGAGACTGGCAGCAGTGACATACTGTAACTTGTAACAGGTGGGTCTAGAAGCCAATGAGGCCATAAGACCAGATGCAGGGAAAGAGACAGTTTTTTAAATTATTGTATTTTCTAATAAACTAATATTTACTAATGTAAAATATGGTGATTTCTGAGGTGACAACTCATTACAAAAATAAACTGCGATATTCGTTTTAGCCGCCCTTAACCTGATTGAAATTTACTGGCCTGTAGAATGTTTTTATGTTGCGTGAACAGAACCTATTTCAAAGCTGTTACCTGACAGCTCACCTTTAAACAAAGGTCACATCTCAACTACAAGTGAGGCATCAGCTCCTCCAGTCACCAAATCACACAACCAGTAATGTGGGTGAAGTGTCTCACCTAAGGACACAACCCCTGTGGCACGTGGAGCTCCCATAAACACGCCCAACCCTGATCATTCGAGATCAGACGAGACAAGGATGGTCGCGTACAGATTATTTTTTTATAACTCCATTCTATTCTATCATTCTCTCTTCACTTGACTGAAGGTCTATTTATTACACTATTCAAACAAAACAATCAATACAAGAACATGTCATATGCACTTTAACTCATCAATAAATAAAAACACTTTACATATTTTTTAGCTGAAAAAAGGACTAAATCACTTGAGATTGTCAGTAGTAGACTATGTTCTTATTTAGCAAGCAATTCGAGTAGTAACATGTAAGTAGTGTTGTAAAAGACAATATTAGAGTTGAATTACCTGGAGTAACATGTACAGACATCAAAACTTGCCTTAGAAGCTATGTCAATAATAATAATCCCAATCTCGGTTTGCTAAAGAAGAAGCATGACAGTGATGCTGATACTGTAATAATTTTGTTAAACATTAGCACTACAGTCATTGCATTAACATAGCTGGACTCCAAGCGTTCAGAAACAGATTCAGTATAATTTGAGTCTCATTTTTATCAGACGTTTTAGGGAAAATAGATTTAAATGATGACGTTTTAAGAACAATAACAACAAAAGAACTGCTTTGTCTACAATGGGCTATCTCTGGCCTCATAGCAATAAGGTCCTGGGTTCGATTCATAGTCGACCCGGGGCCTTTCTATGTGGAGTTTGCATGTTCTCCCTGTGTATGCGTAGGTTTCCTCCGGGTACTCCGGTTTCCCCCTACAACTAAAAACATGTCCATTAATGCCTCCCCTGACCCTTCCCCAGGGCTCCCCTGCAAAAGAGATTCTGAATCTCAGTGGGACTGGTTAAATAAACGTCAATTAAATTAAATTAAATACATTTATGTTCCAAATAATACAGGGCATGTTTCTGTTTGCATCTGTTTGCATTTTTCCTTTAAATTGTGAATATAAATATTCAGCCTAAAATACTGCAGTGGGCTGTATTTGATGCAGAATTAAAGTATTTTTTGTGTCTTTATATTATATGAGCACAAACAGTCATCATTATTGTGTTTATTTCACTGCTTTACTATAAAAGAAGAGTTTATTGGGCTAATATTAAAAGTATATATATATATTTTTTTCACATTGGTTTGGTTTGACTGAAGCATTTATAAATGGACAAATATGAAAAGGTTCAATTATCAAAGTTTTTAAGTGAAAAACTAAAAGTTCTGAGTTTGTCTAGGATCTTTCCCGACACAAGATGGCTCCCCGCAGTGGATATTTGTTGCTATGGGCTACTGTGGCTATGCTCTCTAGTCATTATAATATTATAATAACTCATTGAGTTTGGCAATCTAAGTTAACTCGCTGCCATGGCAACAAATCGCTTCTGTTTCTCCAAGCCAACTAGCACTATTAATGCTTATTATCAATTATCACTATCAATCGACTGGATAGTTTGCAGTTTATTAAAATCTTGCTCTTAATGATCTTAATAAAAGAGTAGTTCATATTGTAAGGACTGATACTTTAATGACTTTTGGAGTCTGACAGGCCGTCACTGGGCTGTGACGTTCTTCTTGCCTCCCCCACCGAGGAGAGAGGAGCTCCATGTATTCTTCACTGGCCACAAGCTGCTAACTTGAAGCAGATGTACTATTGCATGGGAGATCCCCTGCAAACGGACACAGAAGTAACAGCGCAAGGCATATTGAGATTTTTAAAATGTACTTGATAGACAACGTGGCTTTAACTGAATCAAGATGTGTGTCTTTGAGTTAACAATTCTCCTACAATAGTTAAAAGACTTAAGATGCCCCTCCCGAACCTTAACACTGCAGTGAATAGTAAAGTGTTAATCTAAATTAAGCTTACAAAGTATTATTTAGCAAAATGGCAACTCCCTGACAACAGGGAAGAGAACATTGCCTTTGTAATTAATGTAATAGGAGGGCTGGGTCTAAACAGTTAGGCGCTGCAAGTCACGAACTATCTGACGCCAAAGCTACAACAAGGTTTATACAACTAAGATACAAGTACTATAAATATATTACGCTTGGCTACTGGACCGCTTATCTGCATCTTCTAAACTGGCAATATCCTTTTTGTAAATACATAAACCTGGTCAATAAATTTAAGATAACACAGATATCATCAGAAGAAGTGCATGAAACCAACCTAGTTGTTAACTCAAATAAATCAAAAGTGAAATATTAGGTTGTAGCAATTCAAGTTCATGATTTATTGCACATTTATCAAGAACCTTTGATCTGTAAAATAAAGCTTCTTAAGCTTATAGACCATTTAAAGTGCATTGTACCTATTATCGAAGGAAAACACAAAAATAAATGTTATTTTAGATTTTTTTTATTATTGTTGAAAAAATATAAATAAATACGTATTTAAGTGTATAACAATGAAATGTGTAATTGCAGTTTTTTCTAGGTGTGTGAATAATAATATAATGGCTTTTATTTTATGTGGTTTCAGTGGGAGCCTCCTGTGATGAGGACTAATTGGGGATTTTGGACCTTGTTGGAGAGAACAGTTTGGACACTGACATCATAAGATTACGTGTCCAATACAAAGAGGGACACACCTGTATTATACCTGAGCTCTGAACCCGCTTGGCTGGTGGGCAAATCTGAAAAGTAATAAAGGTTCTACTTTAAGCNATGATGTAGAAGTTTTGCCAGTTATTATGTGACCTAAATGTTCTGTTAAATGTATTTTCAATCTCAACCATTTTCCCACCACACTTCTGTGCATCGTAGAACAGACTGCGACATTCATATCATGTTAGAAGAACGCTTATTCATCTAAACCAGAGCCATGTTGGTATGTAACCGGATTCTCGTCTAACAGGTCAGAGGAAATGGGTTTTCCACTGTGAGAGTGCAAATTTAGATGGCATTAAAGGGGGTCGAGAAGGGTTGATGTCTTGACGAACGCCTTGTATATATGGTAAATTTTTATATGTGGAATGTTTTTCTCTTTTTGGATGAGATGCCAGGGGCGCGTGTCTGTTCGATTTTATATCCTCGCTCGCTTTACGTTTGTTCTGCTGTAATTCACTATGCTCATTGAAGTTCTCAGCTAATTAGATTGAGAGTTGTAGAAACTAATACCATCTCGGTTGCTATTCAGGCAGAAATCGAGCACGGATTACGCCTGGGATATATAGATTACATGAGAATGCTCTTTACTATACTCACGTTGTTGCAATATAATTTTCCCTTACATCTTCTTCTGTTTATTGATGTTTTAGGTCCCACACATCCACACGTGTAAAGTGGCCTAGCAGAGTGCGGAGACCTGGTTGCTTGGAGATAATGGTAAACATTCGGCGGGAGTGTGGGGCCCATGTATAATCAGGTATCATTCTACTTTACACAGAACATTCCTGGTTTTTATAAGTGGTGGATCAAGGGTTTTGTGTTGGTGATTTTGAGTGTATTTCGTCAAGATATAGTAATTTGTATTTGGTAATCTATCTTTATTCTGATGGCTTCTGGTTAGTAACTCTAAATAAGAAAGTAATCGTGAGGAATTAAATTATCTGTGTAAATTAGGTTAGTTGTTTTTTGAATTAGGAATCTTTTCTTTTAGTTTAATTTTAAGCTTATCACTGATGGTGTAAGTTATGTAAGTTTATGAGTTATAACACAGTAAGTAAAAAACTATCAACTCTTGGGACATTTGTAACTGTATTGACGGT
This sequence comes from Mugilogobius chulae, assembly GCA_038363315.1. Classification (NCBI taxonomy): domain Eukaryota; kingdom Metazoa; phylum Chordata; class Actinopteri; order Gobiiformes; family Gobiidae; genus Mugilogobius; species Mugilogobius chulae. Next base: position 34,401,292 of record CM076400.1, read on the forward strand.
TTATGTTTTTAAAGGGATACTACTTGGTATTTCTTACTCTATGATGGCTTCTAGAATTCAAGTAACATTGTAATTGCTAATACATAAAACTTTGATCAGATAGAATCATTAATATTGTTGTTTTTTCGCAGCGTAATAATACTAAGATGTGTGAATTGTATAAATTGTAGCTTTAAAAATTATCGACATAAGAATGATCAATAGTAACGACTTTCTGCTCTGTGATGTTTCTTTGAATATTGAGAAGTGGTTATAATGGTTAGTATTTTACAGGGAGCAGATCCAAATTTTTTAATACATTGTATAATTCGTTTTAAATTGCTTCTTAGGCAAAACGCACATGATCGTTTTAAGACTGGACAATGTGAGCCTGTGTTTAATGATGAAGTCAGTGACTTTTTTCTAATCACATTATAATGTGATCAGTGCTCTCTTAACGCTGTAATCTGACGCTTTCTGAAATAATTTGTCAACGATAAGCAGGATGGGCAATGCTGTTTTTTCTAAGAGATTAAATCATTCAGCCTGCAGGACAATGATTAGCTGGCCTCACATGTGATTACAAAATCATTCGGTAAATAGGACTTTGAATAAATTAAGGGACTTGTGTGAGCGAAAAGCAGACTACAGGTACTTTCTGCAATCGATACTAAAGCTATAAAGTATTTAGAATAGTTCTCAGAGTAGAATTGCTTGCTGTTAAGCTTGCAAATCTGAATAGTTGCTGTGTATTGGATTTTTCTCACTTCCAGTTTCAGCACTTTCGTTGTCTGTTAAAAAATGTTGAGATTAATTGCACATGAAAAATAAATAGTCAATCATGGTGTCTTAAGGGATTTGGAGGTGAATGTGAGCTATTTGGTATATCAGTTGAAACATCCAGGGCGGTCATGTTCACTCCCAGTTGTGTTTCGAATGATAAGGTAAACTCCAACCTGACAGGAGTCAGTTATTAAACTAATGGGTTAGGAGTAGATGCACTCTGACATTCTAAACAAGAATTTCAAGTAGTGATAGATCTCCGTTGAAGTGTACTGTGCTTCATATACAAATGGTCTTAATCGTTTGAAGAGAAGTTTGCGGAAGTACCTTTATACGTGGTGTTTGGTCTGCAATGGACGACATCACTCTTATGAGCCGACAATACTTTTGTGCCCGTCACGATCAACAGGAACACCATGTAATATGGAAGGATGTGAAGTGTAATATATGGAATGTCCACTGGCTGGAATGTGGAGTAATTTGTTGTCGCTTTTCTTGTCAATTAAAAATGTCGATGGAATAATTGGTCTAGTGACTTGTGATAGAGTAGGTTTGAAGATGTGTATCTTGGTCGAATGTTGATCTGAACGCCGTCTGATCAGTAGATACGGTGCGCGAGTAGTGGGCGGGTAGATGTTGGGCGGGAATGCCAGGTGGTGGTGGTGATGAATTGGTAGATCTGGTCCTTACAAGCTGTGTCCATGGGCAAGGGTCTGTAGCCGTTTGTGTGCATACCGTCTATAAAGATGTTAATAGATTAAGAGCGAGTAATCTATGGTGTATAATCGAGAAAAGGCGTGTAACATCGAAATCCATGTAAAATCCAACGCTTCTATACTGATCTAAGGTCGACAAAAAACAAACGTCTATGTCATGTTATATTTCATAGATTCTTATTTTTGAGTGAAACTTTCATTCAATATAAGTTGGTACCCACATCAAATCACGTTTGCAAAAAGAAAGAAATTGAGTGGGGTTAAAATAACTAACCATAGTTTGCTCAAAAATAACTAAATAGAGTTGCAAAGAGTTTATGGTTGAATTATGCGATAGTTAGCGTTGTAATATTTTATGGTTCCTTATTTTGTCTTGATACATTTATTCATAAATCTGAAGAGCTGAAGAGACTGGCACAGGTGAATACTGATACAGTCTTCTTAGGCGATAATGTGTGGTATTAAAAGAATGGAGTAGTGAGATATTTTTATTATATATATTCATTCAGTTATTCATTATTTTCTATCTGCTTGTTCCTGTTTGAAGTTGTGTTTGACAGAAGCCTAGTGACTTTGAGCTGAGGACAGTATCTAACTTTTTGCAGGGCTAACATATATATACTAGTCACTCTTCCATTCAGTCACTAACATTTTTGACCTATTACATGCTTGTTTTTGATAGAATCGGGTACCAGGATCCGAACCCCGGTAAACAAATGATAACATGTAAAGTCTACCCAAAGAGATCATGAGATGCTGATTTGCTCCAATCCGGTTTATTTAGAAGCCAGGGCTCTAACCACATGCTACTATGCACTCCTTTATTTCCTTCTTTTTGCCTTAAAGATGCATAAAGCTACATAAAGAACATTCACACTTCATTGTAATTGGTGAAATCCACTTGTCAATCACTCAGCACACCCTTTACATTCAAACTCACTTGCTTATGTAACAATTTAATCTATAAGTGTGTCAGGGAGCTAATTCAAAACAGCAAAAATTGCATTTATTGAGCCAGACCCATTTCCATAAAAATCCCTGCAAGGTTTTCTTTCCCAGTTTGGAATTTTTTCAAGGACTATTACACTCACAATATTTACTCCTCGTCCTTGGGGCTTCGCACCATTCCAGCTCGTTGGGAAAATGTGAAAATAAATGTAATCTGAAGGGGCTAGTGTTTACGGCGCAGACAAAGAACTTTAGGTCAGAGAGAGAGAGAGAGGGAGGGAAGAGAGAGAGAGTTGCCAATTAGGAAAAAAAAAAAAAAAACATTACATTTTCCTATTGGTCCCTTTAGCTGAATCCAGAGCTCGGCCGGGCCGTATTCGGTTGCTGTGACAACCAAAACAGAGTGAGAAAGAGAAATGGAGAAAAGGAGAGAGTTAAAGAGGATAGAGAGAATAGATGGAGAGGGAGAGAGAGAAGAGAGAGAGAGAGAGGGGATAGATAAAAAAGAGATAGATGGCTGAGAAGAAAAAGAAAGACAGAGAAGGGAAAGAGGAGAGAGAAGAGGCAGATGGGATGGAGAAGGAGTGAAAGAAGTCGAAAGATAATGAGATAACGGAGAGAAAGAGAGAGTTAAAGAGGAGAGAGAGAGAATAGAAGAAAGACATGATGTGAGAGGAGTTGTGGAGAAAGAGAAGAACAGATAAACGGATAAAGAAGGGAGTGACAGAGAGAAAGTAAGAGAGAAAGAGTCAGAGAAAGAAACAAACAAAGAAACAAAGAAAGAAAGGGATTGAGAATACGAAGAGAAAGACAAAAAGAGATAAGGAAAGAGAAACAGAAAGAAGGGTATAGAGAAGAGAGAAAAAGATGGGATGGAGACGAGTGAAAGAAAGAAGGGGGAAAAGTCGAAAAATAATGACAGACAGAAAAAGAGAGGGAGCGGATGGAGAAGACATGAAGGAAGAGATAAAGAGAAAAAAGCACAAGAGTTAGGGAGGAAGAGCGAGTGAGAAAAGATAGAGGGGATAGAGTTAGAGTCAGAGATAAAGAGAAAGAGAGATGAGATGGGAAAGAGAAACAGAGAGAGAAAGGCGTGTAGAGGGTACATGTGTAGAGAGAGAGAGAGAGATACAAAGAGAGAGGATAAAAGAGAGAGAGAGAGAGAGAGAGAGAGAGACGAGAGGGAAGTGGAGAGAAAGTCAGATACAGATAGAGAAAGAGAAAAAAAAATCAGCTGATTAGTTGGCATGGCAACGGGAGAAATGTAATCCCAGTAGACACACTCTAATCAATGCCCCAGCACAGATGGTCTCCCGAGGATCAACAAGAAAGAGGCTAGCGGCCATATAAACCCCCACCCTCACCCTCTTCCTCCCTCTCCCCTCCCTCACCCTCACAACACACACAGTCACGTGACCTAACATTAACTACAGACGAAGAAGAAAATGTATTCCAAAAAGCCAACTGCACGGTGCTGGTAAAGTGATGAAATGTGGGATAATTTTCTAAAATAAGTTCCTCAATGGTTTGGGATAAGTTATTTATAAATAAAAATGATACAATACAAATAGTGATATGTAATGATGGGTCTGTTTTTGAATAAGCTTTTTGTCAATTGTGCTTCAGTTGTTAAAAAAAAAAAAAGCAACTTTTTAGGTATTGAATACACTTAACAAAAACATGCTTTTAATTTTTGTTTAGTTTTGGATTATTTTGCTGCTCTAAGAAAAAAAAGTGCTTTTAGCTTTTAGGGTGTCCTTACATTTCTCCAAAATGAATTGCTTTGTGACTTTGAGAAGGAGCTCCAGTTTGTTTCCATGGAAATACTGCTATATAATAATAATAATAATAATAGTTCAAAGTATGGCACAAAGGTTATATATTTATCTATGAAAAAGGTCCCCATGTATTAGAATTATTCAGGTCCAGAAAGTTACAAGGTGTCACATTAACCTTTAATGGATAAGCCAAACTCTGTCAAAATAAAAATAAGGCTTTGACTAAATTTATGGCGAATTTTCACTTTCATAAAGAAAAGTCCTGAAAAAAAAAGGCAATGGAGCATCCTGGCTTAGTTTGTTGTATTATTGTTTACTGTATTGAAAGCTTTGCTAATGAATGAATGAAGCACCGTTCAATAGTCTCCCATTTTACATATTTTATTTGAACTAACTTTCAGCGGCTTACTTTGTTGACATATTCAGAAGTCTCACAACCTCGAAATGAGCTTGTCTGGGTTAAGAGTGGATTAAACACAAAATTATAAATAATCGGATAACGCTGCGTAATGGACAATAAAGTAAATTCTTCTGTTTATTATTTTAATTCTAAAAATAACCTTTTATCCAAAAGCAGCCACTAGAAGTCAGATAAAACTATTGTACACCTATAACGCAGCTATGCATTAAATATTCAGCTAGTTTTACAGTTAGAATTAGAACTGTGGTTACTTTCAGGGCACTTTACTTACTTATTTACTCTTGGTGTGCATTAAAAATTCCTAAGTCATCGCGGCCATCAGTTGTTTAACAGTAGTCAGGTAGATTTATGGTGTTTACCCAGAGTCCTCTGCAGCTGTCCAGGTGCAGAGCCTACAGTCAAAACACTATTGATTTCCATATTGTGCCAAACGCAGCCTCATTCCTCTGTGCCTCTTTTCCTTTGTCCGGCTCTCAAGCATGCACTCGCTTTACTTTTTATACCAGCTATTTGTGCATAATTTGTTAAGATACAGCAAAAGCAGTTAACTCTTGTGAGATAAATTTTGCTATTATTTACACATTGGTGGTTTAAGTGCATTTCTGTAGTTTATTTTTATTTCATTTTAGCACGAGGAATGACTATGACTCTTAAACAGTGCAGCCCTCCACAGTGAGTCTACATTGATTTAAGCACAGGATCATAAATCATCCACAGAATTGGACAAAAATCAAAAGAGATCCCCAGCGTAACAGGGACATTTTGACACAGAAAGACAATCAATAGAGACTATGGAAAATGAAAAAAAATAGATGTTAGTCAGTTATTGATATATCATGAATCCGTTTTAGCTAATATAAAATGTTTTGTTTTAGTACATTTTTTTAAGAGTTGAGCAAAATGCAATGGGAAAAAATACGGTAAACTTCCAAATAAGGGTGATGTTTAAAAAATTCAGTTTTGTCAGATAGACCGCAGGATCAGCCAAAAATATAGAGACGTTCATTTTTGTCTATGTTCTCACTCCAACTGCTTAAGGTTCATTGCACAAGTTAAAATGCTCAGTTGCACTATATCAAATCAAAGTCCACTGGCAATTGCCTGGACATTTTGTAAATTCACAGAGGTTTGCCTCTATAAGCGCATGCAGCTTGTTGAATGTGAGTGACTCGGGTCACATTCTTCAGCACTTGATCTCATATTACTGTCATTATTATTTGTATTTATTTCAAATAGACTCTGTTTTGATCATCCTCTCAACCCTGTCTGCAACTCCATGCAACACATTGAGGAAAGATCATGACAAGTGCTGCTAAAAGGGCAAAGCGTGAGGGCCACTGATGCAGGGCACTTGGACATGCTTTTGGTACATTGCACATGCAAACACAGATGATGCAATGGTGAAACCAAATTGGCTGGTGGCTTTGCTGCGGAAGTCAACAAATAGAATAAAAGGTGTACAGGTTTGAATTTGTCTTGTGCATTTGACCCATTCTTCAATGCCTATGGTGCATCTTTTCAAGAGAAGTGTCACAAATGCAGCGCTCATGAATCATCCTCTTACAAGGCTGGTTCAAAACTACTGTAACTGGAGGATTTGACCTATGATACATGTTTTGCTTGGCAGGATAAATCAGAATGTTGAGAGGACAATTAAAAACCTGGTGAGGTGAGAGCACTAACCACTCTGCAACAGTCAATAGTATGTATGACTATTAAGGCTACTTAAAGTATTTGGAAGTACTGTAAAGGTTGTGATGCGACAAAGAACACAATCACTTTTCTTTTTTTTACCTAATCTAAACCTTAAGATAGCTAAAAAAAAAAAAAAGTATTATTTTTTAGAAAGAATGAAAATAATGTCTGTGAAGACCTTATTGTTGTGAGATAGATTCTTGGCTCTGATAATTTGCCTAAATGTTCTCTATTCTCCTCCAATCTTAACTGTTCTACAAGGTAAATTATTAAATGTTTAAAAATAAGAAAGAAAAACCCTGTCCCCAGTGGTCATTTTACTTGCTCCTTCCCCTCTGTGCAGCCTCCGACTGGGCACCGGTAACAAGGGCCCCGACCTCAGAGCTCACACTCATGCTATGCCAAGGAGCCAGGGGTCTGGTGAGAGCGGTGGCAGTGGAGTGTCTTTTGGTCAAAATTGGCGGACAGACAGGGATGCAGGGGGGAAAGAGGAACGGGTTTTTTTTTTATACTTATTAGTTGTAAATCACGCTTCTGTGTGGTCCAAAAATTAACTCGCACACTCACGTCTTCACTTTAGCTGTCATACATGAATGGGTGGATTTCGTGGAGGGTGACAAATTACAAAAATGACTGGGCGGAATTCTCGTTTAGCCTGGCCCTTAACTGATTGAAATTTGGCTGCTAGAATGTTTTATGTGCCGTGAACAGTAAGCATTTAGGAACACGTCTAACTGAGTAGATGGACAGTCACCATTAAACACAAGCGGTCATCAGTGCAACCACAGGCTGCCGAGTGAAAATTAGCTTTTGCAAGCAGTCACCAAATACCAGCACTGAGAAGCCATTAAAATTCCGTACACATGGTTTTGCACTCAAGCAGTAATCGTGTGGTTGGAATTACTGGTCGCATCTAAAAGGACCACCATTATGGCTCACTAGCGCTGGAGCCTCCTCATCACTAACGCACGCCGAATCTGATAACATTGCTGTTTCTGAGATCAGAGAGCAAGGATGTGGTCGCGTACAGATTCTATTTTTATAAGCTCCATTCTATTTATCATTCTCTCTTCACTTGACTGAAGGTCTATTTATTACACTATTCAAACAAAACAATCAATACAAGAACATGTCATATGCACTTTAACTCATCAATAAATAAAAACACTTTACATATTTTTTAGCTGAAAAAAGGACTAAATCACTTGAGATTGTCAGTAGTAGACTATGTTCTTATTTAGCAAGCAATTGAGTAGTAACATGTAAGTAGTGTTGTAAAAGACAATATTAGAGTTAATTACCTGGAGTAACATGTACAGACATCAAAACTTGCCTTAGAAGCTATGTCAATAATAATAATCCCAATCTCGGTTTGCTAAAGAAGAAGCATGACAGTGATGCTGATACTGTAATAATTTTGTTAAACATTAGCATACAGTATTGCATTAATTAGCTGGACTCCAAAGCGTTCAGAAACAGATTCAGTATAATTTGAGTCTCATTTTTATCAGACGTTTTAGGGAAAATAGATTTAAATGATGACGTTTTAAGAACAATAACAACAAAAGAACTGCTTTGTCTACAATGGGCGTATCTCTGGCCTCATAGCAATAAGGTCCTGGGTTCGATTCATAGTCGACCCGGGGCCTTTCTATGTGGAGTTTGCATGTTCTCCCTGTGTATGCATAGGTTTCCTCCGGGTACTCCGGTTTCCCCTACAACTAAAAACATGTCCATTAATGCCTCCCCTGACCCTTCCCCAGGGCTCCCCTGCAAAAGAGATTCTGAATCTCAGTGGGACTGGTTAAATAAAGTCAATTAAATTAAATTAAATACATTTATGTTCCAAATAATACAGGGCATGTTTTCTGTTTGCATCTGTTTGCATTTTTCCTTTAAATTGTGAATATAAATATTCAGCCTAAAATACTGCAGTGGGCTGTATTTGATGCAGAATTAAAGTATTTTTTGTGTCTTTATATTATATGAGCACAAACAGTCATCATTATTGTGTTTATTTCACTGCTATTACTATAAAAGAAGAGTTTATTGGGCTAATATTAAAAGTATATATATATATTTTTTTCACATTGGTTTGGTTTGACTGAAGCATTTATAAATGGACAAATATGAAAAGGTTAATTATCAAAGTTTTTAAGTGAAAAACTAAAAGTTCTGAGTTTGTCTAGGATCTTTCCCGACACAAGATGGCTCCCCGCAGTGGATATTTGTTGCTATGGGCTACTGTGGCTATGCTCTCTAGTCATTATAATATTATAATAACTCATTGAGTTTGGCAATCTAAGTTAACTCGCTGCCATGGCAACAAATTGCTTCTGTTTCTCCAAAGCCAACTAGCACTATTAATGCTTATTATCAATTATCACTATCAATCGACTGGGATAGTTTGCCAGTTATTAAAATCTTGTCTTAATGATCTTATAAAATGAGTAGTTCATATTGTAAGGACTGATACTTTATATGACTTTTGGAGTCTGACAGGCCGTCACTGGGCTGTGACGTTCTTCTTGCCTCCCCCACCGAGGAGAGAGGAGCTCCATGTATTCTTCACTGGCCACAAGCTGCTAACTTGAAGCAGATGTACTATTGCATGGGAGATCCCCTGCAAACGGACACAGAAGTAACAGCGCAAGGCATATTGAGATTTTTAAAATGTACTTGATAGACAACGTGGCTTTAACTGAATCAAGATGTGTGTCTTTGAGTTAACAATTCTCCTACAATAGTTAAAAGACTTAAGATGCCCCTCCCGAACCTTAACACTGCAGTGAATAGTAAAGTGTTAATCTAAATTAAGCTTACAAAGTATTATTTAGCAAAATGGCAACTCCCTGACAACAGGGAAGAGAACATTGCCTTTGTAATTAATGTAATAAGGAGGGCTGGGTCTAAACAGTTAGGCGCTGCAAGTCACGAACTATCTGACGCCAAAGCTACAACAAGGTTTATACAACTAAGATACAAGTACTATAAAATATATTACGCTTGGCTACTGGACCGCTTATCTGCATCTTCTAAACTGGCAATATCCTTTTGTAAATACATAAACCTGGTCAATAAATTTAAGATAACACAGATATCATTCAGAAGAAGTGCATGAAACCAACTCTAGTTGTTAACTCAAATAAATCAAAAGTGAAATATTAGGTTGTAGCAATTCAAGTTCATGATTTATTGCACATTTATCAAGAACCTTTGATCTGTAAAATAAAGCTTCTTAAGCTTATAGACCATTTAAAGTGCATTGTACCTATTAATCGAAGGAAAACACAAAAAATAAATGTTATTTTAGATTTTTTTTATTATTGTTGAAAAAATATAAATAAATACGTATTTAAGTGTATAACAATGAAATGTGTAATTGCAGTTTTTTCTAGGTGTGTGAATAATAATAATAATGGCTTTTATTTTATGTGGTTTCAGTGGGAGCCTCCCTGTGATGAGGACTAATTGGGGATTTTGGACCTTGTTGGAGAGAACAGTTTGGACACTGACATCATAAGATTACGTGTCCAATACAAAGAGGGACACACCTGTATTATACCTGAGCTCTGAACCCGCTTTGGCTGGTGGGCAAATCTGAAAAGTAATAAAGGTTCTACTTTAAGCTACTTGAAGTTGTACGTATGAAAAGTACCGTAATTCTGCTATAAGCCGTACTACTCCTTATCAGGTTGTTTTTTTTAGCATAATGTTATAATTATAGCATAATTTTAGATCTAGGGAGCTTTTTAGACAGTTAGTCTCCAAACTTAATTGGAGAAGGAAAGTATCAAACTTCAGTTTAGTCACTAAGTGAAGATCAGATTAAAGGTGTAGCTGATTTTACACTGCAAAACATTTGGTTTAAATCTGACAATTCTCTCAGAATCCTTCAACCATGTTATATTGACATTTATTGCTAAAAGCAAATATGCTTAAACATCTTTTCACAAACAAAAGTGAAATGAGGGACACCACACGCAACAGACAATTTGGTTTTATTATTATTATTCCATTCAGACAGTACACAGTGGTCTCATTTGTTCACACAGTGCTGCATTTATCAAATACTTTTTGTGGAAAACACAAAGTTTTAATTAGCAACTAAAAAAGTTACTTCATCTTTAATTTAAATCTAGCCTATATTAAAGCAAATATACATTCTTTGTTTATTGTAGCTAAATTAAGCTCATTCATTCAAAGGAAATGTACTAAAAGGAGTTGAGAATGAAATGAAAAGCACTAAAATGCCACACCAATGTTATTTAAATCTTCAGACATTATATCAAACAATGAAAGTAGACCTTGATGCATTCTTTAGTTGTTACTGTTGCGCTGTAATTATAACTTTACCAGTCAAACTAGCTTCTAAGTTTAAAGGACAGTTTACCTTTGAAATGGCATCACTGGCCGTCTGCACCACGTGTTTTCACCTGCTCACTTCCTCATGTGGATGATCGTGCCCTTACATTAAAATCAGTCAAATCAGATGAAATGACTTAATGACTTTAACTGAACTCGTTTTGTCATACGTCTAATTACGTCAGCGCGTGCCACTTAACCCAGTCTCGGACGGCGCAGGCACGGGCGCAGGGCTGGGACGGTCTGTGTGGCGCTGGCTGGATGTCCGGGAGAGCGCGGGGGGAGGGCCTGGTCCGTCTCTTCAGGAAACACCACTTAAATGCCTGGTGGGAGTGTGTGGGGCCGTACAGTCGCTCTGGATCTAACACAAGTGTAGCATCACTCACATCTCGATTGTTGACAGCAGCTGAGAACACGTCTCCTAAACTTGAGGTCAAGGACTGAGCGATGTGCGGTAAGTCAGACTGCTTCTCACTTTTTTGTGCTTTAAACGAAAGAATGGGTCTTGACTTTTGTCGAGAATGACAACACACTTTATTAATAAGACGGATATAATTCAGAAACATACATTTTCCGACCAGAGACGAAACCTTCTTCTGCTCGATGCTTGTGTCATTCTCCAAGAAACGGATACGTCAAGTGTCTTTGCGCGCGACTGCAACGTGTCAATTTTCTCAGGCAGGCTCCAGATGATAAACTAAACCATCTCTTACATTTAATCGAATGGTGGCTACGTTTTATTTGGAACAAGTCTATTTTCGCACTTTTGTCACTCTATTGCATCCCTTCTACAGTCCGCGCGTTTAGCGGGACAAATCGGTCACCGGGAACAACAAGGAAACGTTTACGACCCGAGAAGTCAATCGTTAACCGTGTGTGTGTGCAAAAACCCCCGAGTCTGCAAAAGGAGAGGCCAAGGTTGGACCGCGGTGCGCCTCACCTGGGGCTTCAACACTGTGCGTAATGTGCGTCTGTCAATGGACGACTGTGTGTGCACGCAGAGTGACGCAGACCAAGCATTCCTTCAGCGAGGCAGCAACAGGCTTCAGTCTAGGGATTTACTCAAATATATAGACAGGTTCTATATGTGGGCTTTACATTTATTTACGACCAAAACAATTCAAGAATAAGTTGCAAGGAGTTTGGAATCAGATTGTTACTAAATATAGACTGAAGTAACGTTGAAGTAGAATATTTGTATTTGGATACATATACCAACAAATACAAAAAATACAAAAAAATCTGTATGCAAAGGTTTAATGTTCCTATGATAGGTTAAACTGCTCATTGCACAAAGTGGTTAAGATCACTATATTTAAAGTTTTACAAAACACTTTTTATCAAATTTCATTCTAGTTTGGCCATTTTTGTAACATTAAAATGTACTGTCTGTTCATAAATGATGACATCACGCAAGGTGTTTGCCTGACAACCGTGTAGTAAACTGGGCTTTTTTTTTACTTGAATCATAAAAATATGCTTGAACTCATTAATTTGTTAAATTTATGTCTACAAAGCCATACAAATCTGTTTCTTATGAGAAAACTTAAAATATTCTCTTCTCCTAGTGTGATGTCATCAGTCTAAAACTGTGCTCTACTTCCTGGTATTTTCAACATATTTTCTTCACAAACTTGTTCTTGATTAACGTAAAACTCTCATTTGTAATTATAACAGGTGTTAATCTACAAAAATAAATGAAAATAAGAAAAAGCGTAAAAACCCGTCATATGCTCTTTAACATCTTAAGGATTTTCTCCCTTCATTTTACGAGCACATTTCTTTCTTTGCTTTGACAAGTATTAGTGACTTTGCTTATTAACAAATGATTATATCACTGGCACTCTTTTTCTCCTCTGTGTTATTTATTATAGAGTTAATGAAGCATGTAGCTAACTCAGGATTCCTGTAGTTATGTGAATTCTTCTCACAAAATCTCCTATTGTAAAACCATTTCCGTCTCTTTATCCAGGAATCTTTGCCTACCTGAATTACCGAGTGCCACGCACCAGAAAAGAGATATTTGAGACTCTGGTGAAGGGACTGCAGAGACTGGAGTACAGGGGCTATGATTCAGCAGGTAGGACCAGCACACACCGCTGCATCCCAAATACCTCAGACACAATACCCAGCACAAGATTCTCCTTTACAACAGTCTTCTCTGTTGAGCTGTTTGGACTAACATTTTACTGACATAATCATTTATTTTACTGTCTTCAGTAATGCATTAGACTCAACTGAAAGAATAGTCAATTAGGACCATTTAGCCCTGGCTCAGTGACACAGAAACATCTATGAAAACTTTACATTAGTTTTAATCTATGTGAAGATAACCTGAGTTCAAACCAGTCCGCACTTATGTAAGATGATAGGGGATTCTTGTGTCCAGAAATGGGTAGTTATTTGCACAGTTATATTTTGATGAGTTCATTTTTGTAGAAATTATTTTTTCTAGCAGGATGTTTTTATTCCCTGCTTGAGTTATTTTAGTTTGAGTAACAGTATTCTTCGGTAAAATAATTTTTGTTACTCACTAAATTTAACAGAAAGTATGTATCTATATCTGTACAACTAGTGCCTACCTCTCACAAATGCTTCAGCACATGGTCAGTATCAACATGTATTCAGTTTAAGAACATCTTTTTACAGACAGCAAAGTGAAACTAAAGTGGATCACCCTAATACAGCCAATCGGATCTCTGGATTTGTCTACCAATGAAAAATTAAATACTTTATTGTTTCATTCAGATAGTACGCTGCGGTCAGATTTTTTTCACAAAATGAGGTGTTATGTACTTTTTAGTGGAAAAAAAAGCTTGCTATTTTACAACCCAAATTTATGTAACTCTCCCTTGACTAATTGTTTCCTCCAGATACTTTTTACTCGAGTAATATTTCTTAGTAAGTAACTTTACTCTTTTCTTTTACAAATTTCAGCTACTCTGCCCACTTCTGTTGTGTGCATGTCCAAAAGCTAGATTTGTTGAGTGCATCTAAACCATCCATCCACTGAAATGCAGCTGTGCTTAAGAGTTTTTCTCCAGACCTTGAGTCAGTATCTTTATACAGTTCCTGCTTATAAAGTCTTTGCAGGTGCCGCATCCAGGAGAACAGTATTTGTTCATCCTACTGGAGCAGGATGTTTGCTCCGTAGAGTTATTTGACTTTAGACAGGCTTAAGATTAAAGTCTTTATTCTGTACACATCTTTTTCAGGTGTGGCTGTAGATGGGCCAAACCAGAGCAAAGATATCAATGGAAACTCTATCTGTCTGATCAAGAAGACGGGCAAAGTCAAAGCACTGGAAGAGGAGCTCCACAGTAAGTAACTCGACTTTTCTGCTCAATGAAGGGTATGCATCTTTGGTTAAACACCCTATAAGACTTCTCCATTACTGAAATAAAAAATAAATAAAAAATAATCATAATTTTTGAAATCACAATTAATTTAAGGATTTATTTCCTAAGAGAGAGTGTAGAGGAGTCTCGAACATACTTTCACCATGGGCCACATTGGCTTCATGTCATAAAAGGTGGTGACTGTAATAACCTCATAGTCTTTGTATTTGATTTACATATTATTGAAGTAAAATGATTGCATATACATATGTTTATAACAAGAATTATTCATTCAATTTCATACAAATCATTTTGTTAGGTGAAGACATGTTCATTAGACTTAGTGGTATGAGTTTCAAAAAAATATTAAAGACATGGGGTTCACATAAATTGATGTCGAGGCCTTGTGTTTGACACGTGGTGTAGAGCATGAGCACACTGCAAATGCAGAGAGACCAAATGAAATCGGTGATATACAATATTTCACAGAAATACAGTAGAATAGTTGTAAACTAGAATATAATAATACCTGCTCTGTATGTGTATATACACTATCTGGGCGATAATTTTTCCCACTCAAGGAAACGTATATGCTTAAAAAACACCTATTATTATTGATTACATATTTTTTGTTTGTATTTGAGCCATTCAAATAACTGTGTAACCCTACTTTACTGCACTAATTTCTGCATGTTAAATGATTGTTCCCTGATCAGAGATATACCTGGAGTTGTATCTTGTTTCATTCACATATGTTTAACACATAATGATGTTGAGTACTGACTGATACTTAATTCCAAAGAATCCGGAATCGATATTGAAAATGAAAACTGATCAGTATTTGTTAAGCCCAAAACACAACAACGGTTATTTGAGGACACAAACACAGGAAATTTAGCAAAAAGAAATGTTAGAAAATCAAACAATGAAGCTGCCATTGGTCGATAACGCAGAAGCAGATTTGTTCAGCACATAATTATATTATCGTTTATGGTCAATCTCAATTTAAGATAAAGCAAACATATTGTAATGCATCATGGAAAAAGTAAAATTGTGGCTAAAATTAGCTGTTCAATGTTTACTGTATCATCAGGTGTAATTGAGCATTTAGATCTTTAGACAGGTAGTGTACATAATCTAAAAATGTACTATTACTCACATGTGTGAAAGATGCAATGTACAACAATGTTTTTTCTTGGCTAAAAGCACAGGTGTGATAGCTATGATAGAATCTTTAAATATACTAGTAACTAAAGGTTACTACGATTAAAATAAGGCCAAAGAATACAATATTAACTATGATTAAAAATATATTAGAATATATAAAACACTAAATATAAGGGCCTGCAAAAATAGGTATATGAAATAAAAAAAAAACAATTACAAAATACATACAGTGTTCAAAACATTAGTGCAAAGGAATCAGTGCAATCAGATAAGAAGATATTGATATGACTTAAAGTGACGTGATATTATCATGACTATTAAAGAGACAAGTGATATCGACGTGACTAATAAACTGGCATGTGTAACGTCACAATAGGATGTCTGCAGGAGTCCAGCACAGTCACATGTTTTTAAAGTACTCATAAGTCCAAAGGCAGAGGGAAAGAAACTGTTCTTTAGCCTCTGCCCAAGGGAAGTGGCTCAAATAGTTCATGTCCAGTGTGAGAGGGGTCAGCTGCTGTCCAAACTGCTCACCCCTCAAGTCCTGAAGATGTCTGGGTGGGTTTCTTACAGTTTTTCCAGGTTCCCCAGCAACACAAAACCCAAAACCTGCACTATATGTCAAATCCTGTTTTTCCACCTGTCTTGATCCTTTAATCACAGTTTGTTATCTGTTTTCTTCAGAGAAAAATGGCCTGAAATTGGACGAAGAGCTGCACACGCACTTTGGTCTGGCACACACTCGCTGGGCCACTCATGGAGAGCCCAGTGCCTTAAACAGTCACCCTCACCGCTCCGACGAGAACAATGGTATGACCTATGCTCTTTACACTGTATGTATGGTGCTCTTTTCAGCATAGTCACTTTTTGGACTTTTTTGGACACCACACTTACTGTATTTGCTCTCACTCTATGATCTATGATGAGTTTGTTTGATACTTGGACAAATGACTTGAATTAAAAACACACCCCACACACCCTTTTTTATACCTCAATAGACTTGTAACGTGGATATTTATAGTCTACCCGAAGATAAATACAAAATACAAAAGAATGCAATCCAAGCCTTTATTCCTTCTGCGTCACTATTTAAGCACCTGCTCCCTCCACATTGCTATTCAACCAGAATGTAACACATCATCTAAAATAACTTGTTCAACAGGACAGGGCACATTTCTGAAGGCTAAGTGAGGCATGGCTTTTGTTTGTTTGGCTTTTATTTGGATAGATGTAATTTTAGTGAATGCATTTGTACTCAGAGTCCTGTTGCAGTGTTGTGATAGTCATTTACTCTGTACGTAATGGTGGTTACTATGATAGTATTCACAGCTGCTAACCCAGGCCTGTTCAACTTAAGGCCCGGGGGCCAAATCAGTCCTCCAATAATCTGATCTGGCCCCCAGTCACTTTCTAAATATTACAAACTATCTTAATGTGTCAATTAGTGTTTCAACTAGACAATAGTAATCTTAATTTTACTGTCTGAAAATACGGTTTGCCAAATACATTTAGTGTAATTCTAGTTATTTTTCATTTTTTTACTAATTTCTAGTGAGAAAAATATATTTTTTTCGTATTTTAGCAAAACAATCCCATTTGTTTTTGTTCCATAAAGACAAATATGACTTATTTTAAGCACTTATTCACTTATTATTCAGACTAACATTGTCACTTTTTACAATCTTAGCCTTTTTTCAGTCCTGGTTTAATTCTTCTTTCGAACTTCTTTGGTTCTGGTTCAGAGTTGGTTTAATGGTGAGATGCTGTAGGTTCAGATTTGGTTATTACTGACAATAAAAACACACTGCAGCATTATTTATCATCAATATGGAAACAAATCTAGTCCTCTGAATATTTGGCACAACCTTGTGTCAAAAGTGGTGACGTAATGTGCCACTATCCGGCCCAGAAGCCACAGTCCTTGATAAAATCTGTGCATATTATGGGAAGCATGCAATTAAAGCAATACACATTACTTTAAAACAATCTAATCTGCTTTTATCTGTGTTTTTCAGAATTTGTCGTCATCCACAATGGCATCATTACTAACTACAAAGAGCTGAAGGCGTACCTGGTCAGTATTGATCAAATTTATTATAAATGCTTTATTCACAGCAACAATGAAATGCTAAGACTCTGAATGCAAGCAAAGTTACATTTTTAGTACATTGCTGCTTTTGTTTTACCTGGTGGCCTAGTGAATAGCACATATGCTAGACTTTGTTTGTAGCAGCGACAGCCGAGTTTGAATCTGACTGACAACTTGCCTTTCTATCTTCCTCTCATGCCTATGTTTGGATCAATTATAACTTTCACATCTTTGTACTTACAGCCTCAGTGCTATTGTTTCATCCAACACCATTGGCGTTGTACACAAGTGTTTACTGAGCTTTCTTCTTGTCCGCAGATCAGTCAGGGATACGCATTTGAATCTGAGACGGACACAGAAGTGATTCCTAAGCTCATCAAATACATTTATGACAACAGAGAAAAAGACGAGGTGCTCTCCTTCTCCACACTGGTTGAAAGAGTCATCAAGCAGCTGGTGAGTATTTGTAGTCAAGTCCAAACTTTTTCCACAATAATCTCTCGTCACTGATGGATCATGCATTTTAGCGCCGATGTCTACAACCAAAGGAAATGGATGTGGTTTAGTGAGTCTGTGGAAGTGCTCTTGATGTCCTAAGAGCTCTGATTCAGTCTGACAGTGAAAAAAACACCAAAGCGTCACTACTTCATTATTTTACAACACTGTAAAAAGTCATTAGGCCAATAAGTTAAATAACTTAAATAATTTGTGTTGCTATAACTTGACATGATGAGTCAAAGATTTTCAACTTGGATTTTTAAGTTCTAAGGGACATCAATGACCGAGAGAAAGAGAGAGAGAGGGGGAGGGGGACAGAGAGAAAGAAGAAAGAAAAAACAAGAGAGAGAAAGAGGGAGAGAGAGAGAGAAAGAGAGGGAGAGAGAATGAAAGAGAGAGAGAGAAAGAGAAAGAAATAGAGAGAAAGAGTGAGGGAGAGTGAGAAAAAGAAAAAAAAAAGAGAGCGAAAGAGGGAGAAAGAGAAAGAAAAAGAGAGAAAGAGGGAGAGAGAAAGAAAGAGAACGAAAGAGGGAGGGAGAGAGAGAGAGAGAGAGAGAGCGAAAGAGGGAGGGAGAAAGAAAGAGACAGAAAGAAGAAAGAAAAAAAAGAGAGAGAGAGAGAGAGAACAACAACTCACATACACAAGTTTCAGAAACAGAAACACAGTAGGCTACCCATAAAGGCAATACAACAACATCACCATGGAGACAACCAGATGACAGATACTCAAGGGGAAAAGTTACTTGATAAGTATGAGATGATATTTTCATTTGATCTAATGTTAACCAAATAGAAATGCTAAATGTTTAAATTAGGGTTCACTAAAACATAATCAGAGTGATAAATGAATAGTCATTCAGCAGTATATTTGGTCATTCCACAGATCTTTTTTACATTTTGTTGTTAATTTACTGTGGGTCAGCTAACAGTAAAACGACTTAAAATCTTTTGCAATAACACTAAACTAATCTAGACAAATTGGTATTTTCTTGGCAGATCAGCCTTTGTCCCGATTTAAACTTCTCCTCTCTTCGTCTCGGCGTCCCAGAGCCACCACAGGCAGAGTTGTTACACTCAGGGCTTTCGAAACACAGCTGATGTTGTACAATAGCAGTCTTATTTCTCTAACACCCCCCCTCCATCCTCCATACACTCACACACACACACTCTGGCTGCACCCACGCCCACTCCACCACAGCCAAAGGCCACAGGACCGGCCCACAGATGAAATGTTTGTTTGTCTGCTCTACATTACACCATGCGACTCGAGCCGGATCGTCTTACTAGTGTTAACCTAATCCTCATGTTTCTTCTCTTTTTCAGGAAGGGGCTTTTGCTTTAGTGTTCAAAAGCCGGCATTTCCCTGGAGAGGCAGTGTGCACAAGGTTTGTACTATCCACATATTCTGCACTAAATGACTTCTGCGCTGTGTTTTGGCTGTCGTCATAGATTGCATTCGCTGACCAAGCCCCACCAGAATTGAGTCATCTCATGTCTGATTTTTCATAAAGTCATTCTGTATTACATTACTTCTTTTTTCCACTGTTGCTTACGATAGTGCAGGTCAGGTCGTCATTCTAACCAAATGAGCTGGACGTCTCCAAAAGAATAACCTGCTACTTTAGTTTTTAGTTAAAATGAGTCATTGTAAATGTCGATTAAAAGCACCACAGTTACTTCTATGATAGATATGCACTGAATTTTAGGTTAGTGGGAATTCAATTTGTTTCTTTGAAGATGTAAAGAAACACTCATGACATTTGTAAGTTCAGAGACTCATCTCAAAGTGATATGTGGATTTGGTGTAAAAGGAAGAAGAAAAGCACAAAAAATGTAATTGAATAATTATTTTTATTTCGAATTCAAGATTGTGGGCATCCATGCTTTGTCAATGCTTGTCAGAAGTTCAGAAAATTAGGGTCCGGTGAGTTCTTGAATGAGAGAGACCAGGAGCTACAGTGAAAAGACTGGACTCACTTTGCTTCAGGGTCTGGCACACTGGTGTGAATGTGTGAGTGGTTCTGCTTTGAGTGACTGGAAAGGTGGAAAAGTGCTATATAAATAGAGACCATCTTAATAAGTGGCCGAACAGTATAATGACAAAATTCTACAAACCTGATAATAAATATAGTGTTTGCATAGTCACAATACATCACATTGTTCTGTGCAACACTGTACTTTAGATTATTGGACTGTATTTGGACAGTGACTTTTGCTCTATTTTGTCTTCTTGTTTCCTTACAATGGTTTGATTTGCTTTTTTCTTTTTTTTCTCAACGCTGCCTCAGATTCTCTGGGTAATTGTTTTGGAGAGCAACCACATGTTTCTGTTTGCAAGCTTAGTTTTGGAGCCCCACACCCCTTAAAACAACTCTCTCTTACGTCAGCACAGCTACAGATAAATCAATGAGAGAGCCATTATGGAGAAGAATGGGAATTTGATCATTGTGAGACACAAGAGAAGTGATTTTAGAAATGCCTTCACGGTAACTTTTGCCACTTACTTTTGTATGTGTTGATACATCTTTCTTTTGATACAAAAAGTAAGTAAAAGGCTAGATTTCAGAGACATTTTTATGAGGTACAGTCTGTCAATATAAACTCCCAAAGATACAGCTGCCAGTAAGGAAGCAGAGACTTTCCTGTAAATCTAGGCAAAGGTCTCAAACTTCCATCAAAATGTCTATGAAAGCAGATAGCATTAACATGGAGTTGGTAACTTTACTATAGTTAATAAAGATTGCATCACAGTTTGTCACATGACTGCTTGCCTAAAGTCCAGATACCAAATGGAAACTTAAAGCTGGCGATTTGGTGCAGTTACATGCTAACGCAACAAACACTTTGCAATCCCATGTTTGTTTGTCGGTCATATTGCAGGATCTCATGTTACCACATAAGCTCTGGTTTCTTGCTGGTTGTGTGGACAGACACTGATTTCTCTCTTGGTTTTTCTCTGCAGGAGAGGAAGTCCTCTGCTGATTGGAGTACGCAGTGAGCATGAGCTCTCCACTGATCAGATTCCTGTGCAGTACAACTCCAGTGAGTCTGCTTTCTATGAGTGTGCCACATGCTGTTCAAAATGACACAACAACATGACGACACAACTTCTAAAGATGCTCAAATACCTGCTGTGATGGAGCTTAGCAAAGACCACCCACCCCTTGGTTTGAAGAGTACATTAGAAGTGAACCGAACAAAAGACCTACACATTCATCAATATGTTTCCGAAGCTCCAACGTTTTTTTAGGAACTGAAAACAACTCTCAATATCCTCTGACAAAAATGAATCCAACTTCCAGAATTAAGGTGATATTGAAAATGGGTGGGACAGTTGAGCTCCAAAGGTGTGCTACATTCAGAATGAAGATCAGCCAGTTTCATGTGGAAATAGATTCCAACAGTCCAGTAAATTGTCTTGAGGGAAGTCCGTTTTCATTAGGACTATAAAGTGTTTACAATACACATTTGTTTCCTTTAGTTTACAGCAAGAGCAGCTATCGTGCTTTTCATTGACTCCACTTCACTATTAATATGATTTCAAAGTGCAATATCTAAGAAAATGATTGACTTCCCAACTCCATAGAGA
Source organism: Mugilogobius chulae (assembly GCA_038363315.1). Classification (NCBI taxonomy): domain Eukaryota; kingdom Metazoa; phylum Chordata; class Actinopteri; order Gobiiformes; family Gobiidae; genus Mugilogobius; species Mugilogobius chulae. The sequence continues at coordinate 34,422,658 of CM076400.1, forward strand.
CAAAGTGACATTATTCTTATCATGCTCCAGATGAAGGCTACGTTTGTCGTCCCTTTTCTCGTCAGTGCAGTGTATTCTGTTGTGGCCTCATTGTCTTATCAGTGTGTTTTTTATTGCTTATGATAGTTCAAATGTGACCAGGGTAAAGTCCAAGGCGGGCGAGGCTGCCAGTGCTCAGCAGAGAAGAGTACTGGGCGTGTTACAAGACTGGAACAGAATGTGTCAATTCAGGGTTGTTTTAATAGTTCTCATTTAGTTGCACCACATGTGCCAAACACATGGCCCTCCACATCAGCGACCTGCAAGGGCTTTTAGCTTTATTTCAACCCTATTCTATAATAGCAATAGGAGTAATGTGGCTATCCTAAAGAAATATGTATATGAAATTTAAAGAGTCATTTTTATTTTAGACTTATGCAAATGTATAGGCACTATTTGTAACTTCAATAAATACCCCAAACTCAAATACAGACAGTATATTTTGTAGTATGTCATAGAGTAGTAGGTTTTATTACAATTACAACCAACCCTTTGATGATAACCATAATGCCATCGTGGCCCATGTTCAAAATGAGTTTGATACGCCTGAGTTACACAATAGCACTTTGACTCCTTGTGGCTTCAGAGCAAAGTGAAAACAGTTTGTGGATAAAAAACATTTGAAACATTATAATTGGCTACACTGACAACAATGGTAAATGTGCAAAAACATTTGTTGCCTTTTTCCCCACGTATTTAAACTATGATATATGTAGATTAGTAATTTACTTTTTGTTCATTGTAAAACTTAAAATTGGTTATTTGCAAGTAATTACAGACAAGAGGGCGGGTATAGATATAGGGATTTTCTGAGCCTTGAGCATCAGCTGCAACATAATCTAAGATTACCTAAACATGCTCGAATTAATCCAAATACAAGTTTGTGTAAACTAATGATGAGTTATAAAATGGTTAATGGTTACACAGAAGGGCTTCATAAAACAGATGGAGGGCAGCAAAAGTTTATATTGATTCAAAATGTGAAATGACCTAGATATTTCATGGCGAAGTACAATTATTTAGTTCTTAACAGGAATTGTATTAGTTATTATTAGAAATAACAAAGATCTCTTGCCCATCAACTGGCCTTATAACATCATTCTGCTCTAGAATAGAACATGAACACATGGTATTGGTAATATTACACATTTAGGACAGATCATCATCATTTGGAGCTTCAGTGTTGTGTTGACTGATTTATTAGTTTCTATAATTTGTTTTTGTTGTACAGATTTCACAGTGTCCAAACCGTGTCCTTACCCTCTGACCTTTGACCCTTGCAGCTCACTTCAATGGAGTCCAGGAGAAAAACCACATTAACGAAGTCATTAAATCCACTGGAGAAGGCAGAGCAGTGGAGTACTACTTTGCCTCTGATGCCAGGTAAAATAAAGTTCATAAACTCAGACTTGGTTAGATTCATATTTTCACTTAAACATAGACGATATAAATAGGTTTAAGATGTTTGTGTTTTTCCTAGTTAGTTTACTCTGTATTTGACATAAAAAGCCGGTGTGATAGGCCTGGAAGTCACTTCTATAGTGTAAAAACAGGTAAGATTTTATCTGCCAATAATAGAAAAAATAGGGGAAAAAAGCTGCAAAGGGTCCATGATTGGACCTTGTGAATGAATGACGTGGGATTTTTCTGGTTAAAAGATAGAGAGATTTCATTTCTTATTAGAACCAGTGCTGCTTTCATTGTTAAGGTCTTTGGCCTCACACACACACAAAAAAAAATCATGTCCAAACAAAAATCAGCATTAGTTTGTTTTTCACACACATTACTGGGTCTTGACACATTAGGCGTTTTCACACATGAAAGTACCAAGAACTAGTCCCAATAGTCCCTCAGTCCCTGTTTAGTCAGAGGAGCTACTCTGTCCCCATGTTTGTGTTCACACAGCTACAGCCCCTGAAAGTGAGTTTAACTGTCTTTAACATGAGAATCTGTAAAGTCTGGAACATTTAAATATGGAATTAAGTGGTGTTAGGAAAACAAACATCGTCTTTTTCAATTCCACATAAAACTGATCTACAAAACCTTAAAACATCACTGAAATTAACAATAAAACAAAATCACCGGTATTAAGAGTTAGGCTACTAACAGTGTTGGGTAAGTTACTCTAAAACTGTAATACATTATATATTACTAGTTACAGGAGAAAAATGTAATACATTTGTATTACAATATTACTGTCTCAGAAATGTAACTGAGTTACACTACTTTGAGTTACTTTGAGTTACTTTGAGTTATTTGAGGTAATCACACATTTGTTAAGACATTATACAACACTAATCTGTTACATTTACATTTGTTTACTGGTTAATTTGTGGAAATGGATGTCACAACACGTTTTCCTCATAATATTGATTTACCTTTAAGCAAACAGACAGTATTTTAGTGATGTTTTGGTCCTGAAGTGTCATTTCAATAGAATATAAAAGCAATTAATTTATATAAAAGTAACTTGAGTTACTCAGATTGTAACTGTAATATATTATCAACATTTTTACAAGTAATGAGTTACACTACTTAGTTACTGAAAAGTGGAATATATTACAGTAACTAGTTACAAAAGTAACTAGTTACTCCCAACATGCTACTAATAACAAATTAAATAACTATATTTAGGAGTTACTGTTTTTAAATCATTTTTATTATATACAGTATAAGAAAAGTGAATCTAAATGTTAAAATGTCTAAAACATGTTTCCAAACAAAGTTAGATTTATAAATATGTTTGTGTCACTGATTAGAAAAGTACCTGCCCCAGAACAGGAGCTAAAAAAGTCCCCAAAGTGTGGTCCCAGTCCACAGTTCCTGCTCTGTGTGAATGTGCCTAAAAGGGGGGACAGGAACTAAAAAAAGTACAAGGAACTGAAAAATGTTTCTACAGTGGAAAAAGGTCAATTTATTCAAACCAGACTAGAGAGTCCAGTGACAAAACAAATAGCAAACTAAACTATTTCTAAGTAATATTTGCAAAATAATTGAACTAATATCAATACACAAAAAAAAAAAAAAAAGAACTGAAATGTTTTCTTTCAAAGGAGAAACTTGGCCTAATTCATTCATAATTAAGCAATGCTACTGTTGTCTGTGCTTTAATTGAAAGTTTCTTATCACTGAGTACACACGGATGTGTTTGTCTTGGGTCAACAGTGCCATAATCGAAAACACCAACAAGGTGTTGTACCTGGAGGATGACGACATCGCCATGGTAACCAGAGGAGAGCTGTCCATCCACAGAATGAACCGACAGGCCGGAGAAGACCCTGTGCGAGCCATCCAGACCCTGCAGATGGAGCTACAGCACATCATGAAAGGTCCACAATCACACTTTATTACTTTAGTGCTTTTACCGGACGTGCTTTATTGTCAGTGATGGGAAGGGACTGAACAACAGAAATACACATTCAGTAGCAAACCTAGTCCAAGTAACTGTATAGTGACCGCCCTCATAGAATTGTGGCTTGGGAAGTTACAACAGTTATCATGGAAATAATGTAAAATCAGCCATGTATCTTGTCAGCTTTGCAGAACTTACATAGCAATACATTAGCAAAACAGTAAACGAAACAGCCATGGAATAACACAATAAACTGCTGTAGTACTGGTAAGTTTATCTATCAGTCTGTGGTGTCAAATATGCTTTTATAAACGCTATTTATTATTAGCCATTTAAATCTCCATTAACATTAGACCAACTGAACATTGTGTGATACCACCTTCCCGTGCCTCATACAGTTCAGCACTTGAACACACTATATTGGTTTGAAATGTACAAAATTTGTGAAAAAGAAGAAAACACACAACTTTTATTCATTAATGCTCTGTTGTGTTGAAAGCAAAAATTGTCAGTGAAATATTTTGTAAGAATTCTTCCCAACACTCTATATTTTCCTCCTTTTATGATTAGACTGGAATTATTTGTCTTAATCAAGAGTTTCTGTTTTAAAAACGAATGTATGTCATCATTAAATAGGGTGACAATATTTCAAAATCAAAAACTGGGACACACCCGGATAAACGTTGGAAACAATAACACAATCGTCAAAAGGCTGTGTATGTTCCTAGTCAATACACATTTCCTGTTGGCCTTTTTGAGTAGTCTGAAATCTAAAAAAAATTCTGCCAATTACAATATATTTCCGTATTTACTACTGCTGGTTTTCACAGTGATCTAAAACTGGGACAACTGGGACATCTCTTGTGTAAAACTGGGACATATTGATGGTTTTGGGTATATTTGCAGGGATTTGGGACACATGGCTCAAAATAGGGACTGTCCTGGGTAAACAGGAACATCTGGCCACTCTGTCTTTAAAACCTCATGTCGTAAACCTAAACTCAAAGATTATTGTAGATTTTATTTACTTTCCTCAAAGCTCCTTTGGTTAAAGTGGTTGTATATTTTATATTTGTAGTTCATTTGAGTGAATTTGTCTAAAATGATCTTAACTGGTGTAGTGTAATTTTAGTTTTATTTCTATGTGTGGTTTCCCTCTGCTGGTCAAATTAGGTACTGTGATGAAAATAATCCAAATAAACTCATTCAAATCTGTATGGATTATACAGGGAATTTTGAGGCCTTCATGCAAAAGGAGATCTTTGAGCAGCCTGAGTCTGTGGTGAATACCATGAGAGGAAGAATCTGTTTTGACTCCAATGTTGGTGAGTAACATTAAAACAATCAAATAAGATCTGTGTTAATTCTATTGAATTGTACAATGTTGAACAAAACGACCTGCCTTATGCAAACACATGTAAATGTGTGTCTGGTGTTGGCTCATAGCACATATTTGTTTGACATACATGCCTGTGGTTGACTGTGCAGTGCTGCTGGGTGGTTTGAAAGATCATTTGAAGGAGATCAAACGATGCAGGCGACTCATAATGATCGGCTGTGGCACCAGTTTTCATGCTGCAGTGGCTGTAAGCAAACATCAGAGTTATATAATTATATCTGGGCCCTTTAGAAACATTCCTAGTTCTAATAATGAATGTGCATGTGCTTTTTGCTCAGACGAGGCAGATCCTGGAGGAGTTGACTGAACTGCCCGTCATGGTGGAGCTGGCCAGTGACTTCTTAGATCGTATCACACCAGTTTTCCGGGATGATGTTGCTTTTTCATCAGCCAGTCAGGTAATAAACACATTCTAAAATTTCATGAATTAGCATAAATCAATTGTTCACATGACATAATCGACGGAGACACATGTCGAGTGTTAGGTAAAGAATACTACTTCATAATAAAACAGAACGATGTTGTAATACAGAAATGTTTATTAACTACCTTTTGTACCAAACCTTCACACATATGTTGTGATCAACAGTTTATACAATTTGGAGGATGAAAGGATTATTATAAACACTATCTTATAACAATATGAAACAATCACAGAATCATTCAATACATAATTATCAAGTGTAATTTCTTTCATAATGTCAACCTCTGTGTATTAGGGCTAACTACTTCACTAAGAATATTGTAGCAATTACAAATCAACCAATATTTATTGTCAAGTTGACTACTCAAATGATTATTTCTGTGAACAATGAGGCAAGAAAATACCAGAGACTCTTAATCCCATCCCCAATTTGCGACAAACTATAGTCATTTTATTGTAAGTAATAGAAATTGCAACATTCTCAAAGACAACTATAGGTATTTTGTTTATTTTTTTACCTTTTGTTTTTACATACATGTGTCTATATTTTAGAAACAGTATAGTTCAGTTAACCAATACAGTTATCTAAAAACCATTAATTTTGATAATCATATGCTTGTGTCCACAAAAGGGGAGACGGCGGACACACTGATGGCTTTGCGTTACTGTAAAGACCGAGGAGCTCTGACTGTGGGCATCACCAACACCGTGGGCAGCTCCATCTGCAGAGAAACAGCCTGTGGAGTGCACATCAACGCAGGCCCTGAGATCGGAGTCGCCAGCACCAAGGTATTAAAATCACCATAGCGACAAAGACAGGGACAGCACTTAGTCATTGTGCCAAATGACTCTCCATATTTCTGTAACAGTGTGCAGCACAGCTTGACATGCCACGTTCCATGTTGTGTTTCAGGCGTATACCAGTCAGTTTGTGGCTCTCATCATGTTTGGGCTGATGATGAGCGAGGACAGACTCTCCCTCCAGAAAAGACGACTCGAGATCATGACTGGGCTCAAAAATTTACCAGGTCAGTGCGTTACATCACATGCATGCTGCTACGAAAGTGCAGCTACACAATTGTGTTTTTAAGTATGGCCATACATTTTACTCATGATTGTTTTCTAGACCTGATCAGGGAGGTGTTGTCTTTGAATGACAAGATCAAAACCATTGCCAAGGAACTATATAAGGAGAAGTCCCTTTTGGTCATGGGACGAGGTTCAACTATTCCACATGCCTGGAGGGGGCACTGGTGAGTACAGTTTATTAAAAGTAACCCTGAAGGATGAAGCATTTGTAAGCTGACGCAATGAAATCTTTGACTGTAGAAAATCAAAGAGATCACCTACATGCACTCAGAGGGATCCTGGCCGGTGAGCTGAAGCACGGCCCGCTGGCTCTTGTGGACAAACACATGCCTGTCATCATGATCATTATGAAAGACGGCTGCTACACAAAGTGCCACAACGCTCTGCAGCAAGTCGCTGCCAGATCTGTGAGTTTCTTTGCACACAGTTTCAGTTACTTATTATATGTCACCTGTTTTAACGTAGCTGTGTCGTCTGTCAGGGACGGCCGATCATCATATGTAGCAAAGATGACCCTGAAATGACTAATGATGAGACGTATCAGACAATCGCACTGCCCCACACAGTAGACTGTCTACAAGGCATCCTCAGCATCATCCCTCTGCAGCTGCTGTCCTTCCACCTGGCCGTGCTCCGAGGATACGACGTAAGAACAACTCTTTGTCATTATATGTGCAGTCAAAAAAAAAGCACAATAACACAACATTAATGTCAAATGAGCAATCAAAAACAGTAAAGAACTGTATCAATACAAATACGTTCATGCTGTTTTCTTTTTTGAAGGTGGACTGTCCCAGAAATTTGGCCAAGTCTGTAACAGTGGAGTAAAAAAGAAGTTTACAAAGCACCAAAGAGAAGAAACTAAATATTGTAATATTATTTTAGTGCAATGAATGTTTAAATGTTTATATTAATGTGTTTGAAGTGTGCGATGTCCATGTGTGACTGAGACAGGTTTTTTGGCACTAGTCCTTTTGTAAAAGCTGAATGTGAAATATGACCAAATACACTGCCAGTACCAGTGATGCAACAGGGAACAATCTGCAATCTGAAGTGAAAGACCAAAGCATCTCACAATGACTTCCTAGTTGAGCCAAAATCAAACCAGACTCCTTTACTTTGCAGTATATAAAGATGTTTGCTACTGTGCAATACAAGAACTAAATGTACATTTTAAATGTGCATAATGATTGAAGTTGACTGTTTTCTGACTGTGGCTTTTTTCCATATCTTTGATCTGGGATACTTTTAATATGAAAGTGAACATTTTAATCTGAACTACTGCACCAAAGCAGTTGTTTCATGAAGACCACCACAAAGATGCCTTATGACACTATTACTTGACGTTTTTTATTGTGATTTTTGAATGTATGGTCTGTTGGACAGAACCGTCCTAGTGAAAGTCTATTGTTTACTGTTGTTGAAGAATACCTTTTCAAATGCAATTTTTATTTAAATATTAAAAGTGGCAGAAAGTGTAATGCCTTAAACATTATTTTATTTGTTATATAGCTTATCTCATGAACTATTTTTGGGACAAACAGAGGGTTTGATATAATTGTACTGTATGAATATATTTTGTATTGTAGATATAATGACTTTTTGACATCAATCAATAAATTATAGGCCTACATTTAACTTCTCTTGTGTTTTCTTTTAATTGTGAATATAGGGCTCACTACGATAAAACAGTCACATACAATATAATGGCAGTGGTTGAACATTTGACTGCCAAATAAACTGGATAAGACAAGTTCCTGCAAATCTAAAAGTCTTTCCAAAGTTTGCTTGAACGTAACTAACTTTTTGGCAGCGTTGAGCGTGCGCGATGACGTCACCCGCATGCTCTCTGCTTGTTGTGGCGATCCTCCCTGCGCGCGCCGCGAATTTGTTTTTACAAGATGGCAGGGAAGAGCCATGGAAGAGCTGCCGATGCGGCCTTGATTGGCTGACTAGTGACTCTTACCTCTTCCTGATTGGCTGTCTCGCATGTGCATGTCTGCTAGCGGGTTGATAGAAAAATCACTTCGAAAGGTAGTGCTAATAGATAGTCAGGCCTAAACTGTTATCTAACCTTTACCCAAGCCTTTTCCTAACCTTAGCCATCACCCTAACCCTTTCCCTAAACTTAACCGTTCTCCTAACTAATTTTCGTCCCTCCAGACCTGACTATCTAGCAGTAACCTTTCGAAGTTTGTGTATGTATTGAGCGTCTAGCCAGCCAATCAGAGGCCGCCATCGGCAGCTCTTCCCCTGCCATCCTGTAAAAAAAAATTCGCGCGCGCCGCTCCGCTCCTCCCGCCGCTGCTGCTGTGGAGTTCAGCTCTTCACCGGGGGAAGCCACGCACAAGCCGCCGTGACAGTCGTCCCGGTCCACTTTCGGGGCAGATTTCTGTGTCTGTTACACTGACCGAGGGGTTTCACTGCGTTTTCGATGCATGGGAGTGTCATCGGAGCGCTCAAAGGAGAAGGTAGGTCCCAGCCGCCTGTCTGTTCTTCTGTCCGAGTCTCCGGCCCGACTACCGCAATGCAACCGAGGAAAAGACCTACGTTATGTCCCGGTCTGGTCTCACTGGTGAAGCAAATGTAGGCCTGCGTCTAAATCTATTAGTAGAACATGATTGTGACTTGTGCGGGGCGGATTTGTGTCTGCATAGTGCCAGCGGTGTGGTGGTGTGTCATACACGAGTGACTTCATACCTCTGTGTGTACAAGTGTGCAGTTGTGTGGAGGCGTGCGTGTGTCTATGTGCGCCTGCGCCACCACAGACAGGCAAAGTTAAGGAGATTACCAATGATTCTCGGCATTACTGTAGTATTACACGTACAAAGAGACTATCCCACACTTAGAGACCTTAATGGACATTTATTACGTATTATTTGCGTTTGTTTTAAACGCCTTATTCAATACATATAGCCTACCTTATGTTTGTATCTAACTTGAACGTAGAAAAAAAAACTAGTTAAACACACATGACAGCCATGTGTTTCTCACGTCAGGATTTGAGTGAGAGCGTCATCTACTGCTGTGGTACCTAAACTTTTTCGTCTTGAGTACCCCCTAATCATGATCTCACACACTAAGTACCCCCTATGTCCTGTACCCCTATGTTTCTGGTATTTTATCTTTACTCATATATTTTCATTTATAACCAATGCATTTTATTGTTTTAATAAATTCCATGTAAATAAAATGCATTTTAACATGTAAAATGTGCTGCAAATAACATTTTATGTAGGATTATGCAATCCTACATTTCTTTTTAATATCATTAAAGTACCCTCTGGCAAAATGTCATGTACCCCCTGAGGTCCATGTATGTCTGGTTGGGAAACACTGATCTACTGGATTACAAAATAAGTCACATATGGGAAATAATGCTTGATCTGCTACTGCTGCAGAAAGGCTCAAAATGATTCTGATCTGTTGTTTTTCTAAACTCTGTGAGGAAAGAATAGTATCTCACAAACAAAACTGCAGCTGTGATTTTGACGAGGAAGGAATGTTAGAACATAAAAAATGTGCAAAGTATTTCTAATAACTCAATTGTCTGTTCAAAAGACAATGTTTTGGTCCGATGCGATTGCTGTGTTTCAGTGCATCATCAGTCACTAAAACTCATTAACACATGCCTGGATGTCTTTTGAGTACATGTAAGACATATTCAGGTAACACAAAGCAGTTGTACCTTTATTGTACATTACTAAACTTTATCTTTTAACTAAAACTTATGTTGTAAACGCAGCGCTGTGACAAAGGCAGATCATTATGTACTGTCTGTCTTAAATAATTTTACTGCATAAACAGCTGAAAGCAGGGCTCTGATTGGCTGAGCTTAAGTTTTTAATAGTGTTTTTAATCCATAGCTGCAGGCAGAAATCAACATACGTGCATATTAATTATACGAGGATTTGTGAAGTTGGATTGTTTTAAATTTCCACTTTCTCTTTTGCAGAAAATCCAGCTTTAACAAAGGACCCAAATGGCATGATATTGATATTAGTAAAAGTCCTGAACTAACATGGTAGTTGCAATGAACCATCCACTTCACCTGGTTTATCTATAGTCTAATTACTCATTACTTACAATGATATCCATGTCAGAACTAGTTCTCAGTTTAGAGTTTGTTCCGAGGCAGCAGAGCAAATGTAGCTGTCATCTGTCCTAAGCTCCACATCAGGCTGATTCCGGGGGCCATGCTAATCTGATGTGTGTTCTCATCCAACGCTCTGTCCTAAAGCCACAGCCTGTCAGAGCTCAGGGTCACACTCTGGTCCACTGGACTGAAGCTGGGAGAAAACTCATGCAGCTACTGACTCCTCTCTTTGTCCACTTTTAACTGTATGTAAGGCAGATCATTGTTTTAGTGACAAGAGAGTAACAACAGAGTCAATTTTCTACTAAAAACAGACATTCAGTATCTAATAGGTCTGGACCATTAAGCGAAAAATTAACAGATCGAGATTGAATCGAATCGTCAGTTATTTGATGGTGGGTTTTAATTGAAAGATCACCAATTTTTTTGTCAGTAAAAATGTGTAGTTTGGAGCAAAAGTCAAACTTTGAGGCAGAATATTGATACATAGTTTCAAAAAAATCTACAAAAATGGGACACAAAGCTCCTTTGTAATAACTTTCTTATCTAGACATTTTCTCCTTTTCCCTGCCTACAGTGTCTTGCCTTAAACAAAACTAGACTTTTTTAATGTAGCTTTGATTAAAAAAGTTATGTTTTGTTGTCGCCTTTTAACAATGAGAAGCAATGAAGAGTTTAGTGAGGATTTTAAACGTTATTATGAGCTGCATAACATTGTCTTATCTCACGTGTGTCTCGACAACTGTTAGTGTTTACACATGATTGCAATGCACTGTAAATGGTTTACAACTTTTAAGTTTGCACAACTATTTTCTTCTTCTTTAAGTAGAGGAGGGACCATTTCCATTTTGTAGTCTGACCACAATCATTCCTCGTGAAAACATATTTTCTGTTCTGCCTCACAGATTAAACAAGCTCATCTGCATTTACTCCAGCTGTATTCACTATTCAGTTAAAGGTAGATTGTGTGTCAAGTTATGAAAGATGAATCTGTTTGGAGAGTGTAGAAGGTTGCGTGTGGGGGCAGTAGTTGTAAAATAGAGCTTTTACAGTTTGTGCTATTAATCTTAAGATATAGGCCACATGTCAAGAGACTCAGTGCTGCTGCAGTCATTTATTTATTTTCTGTGCCAATGCAGAGCAGCTTTGGCCACAACTAATATTTTATCACTGAATACTACTTTATCAGGAGGAGCGAGGATGCCGAGAGGCCAGCGGGAGCAAGAAAAATGACAAAAGCAGCAGTAATGTAAATGTTATGGGAGGCTTGGGGAGAAATTGGACTTTAGTTTGAGTAAAGCAAGAGAAGCAGCAGGAAAAGAGATGAGAACAATTTATTTTTCTTGCAGACCCGCTCCTGCACCTGCCGCTTTGATGCAGCTCGTCCAGGCGTGAAATACACTCAGGGAAACAGACAGATGGACCACAGACTGCTGATAATGCAAAACAACTTCACATCATTCCATGGGATTCGTCTGTAAAACCCCAAGACATTAGGTTAGAAAAAAATATATACTTTTCTGTCAGGTTTTCTGGAATCATTAGGGAGAAGTTCTTAACTTTAGTATTGCTTACTTCACCACAGAACTGAAAAAGCAGGATCGGTGCATCTCCAGAGATAACAAGAATCTAATGTGAGCAAATATTGGTTATTTTATTTAGTCAATATCCTAATGTACTAACTGATATAGACATAAACCTCCAAGCAACACTTATTTTTGTGATGAGGGTTACATTATTTTGTGTTGTATGAAATTATTGAAGAGTGTATTTTGTATTCAGAACTGGGTTGTGCAATTAATGGAATTTCAATTTCAATTAAGATTACTGCAATAATGGACCACAAAAATCTAATAGAGTTTATCGTGTTTATAAACATGAACTCTTAAGTTCACTCTACGCACTTGTTTGTCTTTCTTTCAGAGAAAAAGTTGCTCACAAATTGTGTCGTGTTACATACGTTTTCAGCCAACAATTTCTATGAGATACGTCACGTTCTTTCATTTTAACTAAGGATGCACTGATCTAGCTTCCGATACCGATTCTGATACTTTTGCTGTAAGTATCTGCTGATAAACGATATTAACCGATACTAGTGTAAGGACTGAAATACTGTACCTTATTTTTCTTATCAGAAGACATGTGGTCATATAGTGTTATGTAACTGTTATTTATAGTGCAAATCACAACTTAACAATTTAATCTGAATAAAATGTCAAACATTATGAGATGTTCTGGATCAACACCAGTCAGGAAATTTGTCACATTATGTCCAATTAAAGACACAGCAATGGCTCACCAGATATCATGGAGCTGATACCAGATCCAGCAAAATGTCCTGGATATATCTGATCCCAGTATTGGATCAGTGTATCCCTAATTTTAATCGTTCCTTTATCTAAGCTGTGCTGATGCTCTTCCTTGTCTCTAGGCTAATAATCGGCTGAATAATCATGATTTCAGTTCAGTAACTGTGATTACTGTTTTATCTGTAATCGAGCAGCTCTACACATATTTGTCTTTCTTTGAGAGGAAAAGTTGTGTTACATAGAATACATTTTCAGCAGACCTTTTGTATGAAGTTTGTCAGCTACTACTTCAAATATGTACCAACTAATCGTGGTTATTATTTTATCTATAATTGAGCCTATCTAATCAGAATTATATTCATCCTCAGAGAGACATTGAAATCGAGTTTAAAAATATATTATTCTTAGAACTCTCCTGGATTAATATGAATTTATTTTCACTGTCAGTATTCTTAGTCGTATCCGCTTGATTAAAGGTTCTCTCTCGTCAGACACATTGTTCAGTTTGAAAAGGGGCTCAAATATCAGACCAGTGTTTAACCGGGGGCTGTTTTTCTGAAGAAATGACAAACAGCCATGACTATTTGCAGTTGCATGGATACTCTGCCCACACACACACGTACACATCAACCATGGCCAAGAATAAGTCTCCTCCATTTTATGTCCAACAAATGCATCCATAGCTCATCGCATCAAAGTTACACAGAAAAAGAAAAACTTCCATCTTTATGACCAGCAAACAAGCAGTCTTCACTTTTAAATCAATTGTTTTTTCTTGTAAACTTTCTTGTTAGTCAAGATTGAGCTGTGTGGATTAATCTTAAACATTCTGCACACTAGAGCAAATCAATTTTAAACCCGATGTGCCTACCAATGAGTTTAAGGAGATCTGGCCTAAGTAATGATTCTTGTAAAAGATTATTTGTTGCATACCTTGTCGTGTGTGGGGGGGTCAATTCTGTAACTCACATTGCAAGCTCTTTTATTTCATTATACCCACTAGTTAGGACCCAGCTCATGTTCTCAAATAAACATCAGCTCTTATTAATCCACTCAACTTTGTATTGTTCTTGTTGTTGGTTCACTTTTATAAGTAACCTCTCATGTAAATGTCTCAAGTTGTTGTGTATTATGTTTTCATTGTGTCACTGCTATGTCTGTGGCCTGCTCTTTTTTGACACACCTAAAGATTTTAAAGGACACATTAAAGATAGATAAAGATATATTTTGTTCCCCGTGAATGTTGCTCTGTGATGTCATAGATAGATCTCTGAAATCTTTTGCACTGTTTTTTAATCCATAAATTATTCACACATGTTTTGAGCAATTCTGTAGCATCATTAGCATTACAGGCAAAATCTGTTTGATTGTTTACTCTGTAGTCAGGAGATAGCTAGAGCTGTAGTTGTGCTCTAACTAATGACCGTTTTTTTGTGTTTTATTACACTTTTTTTAAACTTGGTTTTGGTCCATGGGATTCCAAAGTGAAGGTGCTCAGGGACATGTTTGAAGGACGAGAACAACACAAAAAAATGCCTCATATTTTAAACTTCTCTGGGGGCAGCCGGCTTTAACAAACACTATCCCTCTGAGTTAAGCTGGATTTGCTGTAGTTCAGGACTGGTCGATGGTAGATACAGTTTCAAAGGTAGTCATCTGGACTGTTTGAAATTGAGACGCTTCGACAGCCATCCTAGAATCTGAAGGCTCTGGTGTGTAAAGAATTTACAATCCTAGATTATTATGTCCTAAGTAAGTTAGTAAGTTTAGAGTGCAAACTGAGTCTGATTCTTTCCAGAATGGTTGATTTGACTCCTAAAAAGAGGAGCTTGCAATTTTATCAAATTATGTTGGACAAAAATGAAATAAATAAAAATGGTAGAATAAATATACATTATAGTAAGATTCATAACACTAAGCTTTGATATTTTGGCATTTCTACAATGCACAGATGCCAGATTAGCTCATTGTTCCTCTTTGAAATCTATTAAACTTCAACTTGAACAGAACATTACAGGTTTAGTAGATTTTACTGCCTCCATTTGTGCTGGTGTAAAGTTGTGTTTTGTCCTTGTTGTGGGCATGTGTGTGAGAATGAAACGTGATTCAGTCAGCCTCAGGAGCTTAAGCCTGTTCGCTTTTCTCACTCTCTCTCTCTGTTTCTCCCTCCTTCTTTCTCTCTCTCTCTGTCTGTCTTTCTCTCTGTGTCTGTCTTTCTCTCACTCACAAACATTTACAGCTGGACGTGCACCTTTGTCAGACCCAGAGACTGAGCGATGGCTGGCTCAAGCTGAGAGAGCCATGCCAGGGTCTGACACATGCAGCCATATTTGGACCACTGGTCTCAGGCCGTCACATGATTCAGTGCATTTGGACCAGACTTTCATTTGCCACAAAGTCTACAATGACACAAATAAGTTAGATGAATGATAGTGAGTGTATTTTGAACGTGGCCAAAAACAAAAAAAGAGGTTTTCTCCTTTTTAATAGGTAAACAGACCTTAGAGTTTTACCCTATACATAAGGACATTTCTTGTGCTGTGTTTAAAACATGTTTCAAAGGCAATGCATGATCCAAAATCAACTTTACTAGGCTATTTATTTTGTGATGAGGACATTGTGTTTTTTTTTTTATGGTTGACTTGTTTTTTATATGAAATTACTGAAATTTTTTTTTTTTTTTTTTCTTTTTTTTTTTTGTTATATGTGACATGTTTTGACTCTTTTCAAAACTAAAAACTGAAATCTGCTTCTTACTACAAAAAATGAATGCTAGCTGATTCATGAATTATTCTGTTATGATATTTGTTCTGCACTTTTGAATTAGTAGTATCCTCAAAAAAGTATGTTACCTTCAACACGCTTCTGAAAGGCAAAGAGATTTGATTTGGTTATTTGATTACCTGAAAACTAAAGTCTGATCTTCTGTGTTTCCACAGACAGCCCTGGTGCTCCTGACTGTTGGGCAGGATGAGTGAGGTGGACACACAGTTCTACAGTGTTCAGGTGGGAGACTCCACCTTCACCGTGCTCAAGCGTTATCAGCAGCTGCGCGCTATCGGCTCTGGGGCTCAAGGCATCGTCTGGTCAGTGCTGGATCTTTTATAGATTTCACCACTACTCCTTTATAAGAGCTTTTACTGAGCAGCGTTATAAAAGTCAGATTATTATCAATTTCAGCATCAAAACTAGGATCACTAATCTGGGAAATTATCGATACTAAAGATAAAAATAATAAGATAAAATACGATAAGATATCCTTTATTTGTCCCACAGTGAGGAAGTGTTGCAACACAGTTCAACAACAGCAAGAGAGATAGAAACATGCAATTTATTATTATTTATTTCAGTGAGATCTGGACATGTTTATTTTATCTCTTCACTACATTTAAGGGACACTAACACTCTGCACTTTCTCTAAGCAAATAATCGTTTGTGTAATCGTGATTTCGTTTATGATTTAAATAATCGTGATTATTATTTTCATCATAATCGAGCAGCCCTAGTTTGTGTTGAAAATATCACTCTATTGTCTAAAAACTTAGCTAAAAAAGAGGATTTTGTAATTATTGTGGTAAGTATTGAGAATTGAGTATATTTTAGTTTGAAATAGTTTTATTACAACTCTAATAGAATGATATACAATAAATTTACTTAACATGATCTGAATTTATCTTAAAACAAATAAGGAACATCCTGGTATTAATCTTTTATTTTCTACCACTTATTATTCACATTTGGGTTTGCAGGTAACTTGACCCTATCCCTTTTACTTTGGGACTAAGGCGGGGGAAACACCCTGGACACTGTCCAACTCATCACAGTGTTAACACATGGCAATAGAAGATCACTCTCTTATGCTGTCATTAGGGGAATTTACAGTCAGTTGTTGTCAGTTGACGTAAACATGCATGTTTTTTGGAGTTGGAGTACCCAGAGCAAACCCACAGTAGCATGGGGAGTTTAAAATGCTATTTTAATCTAGCCACAAAGCTTTTTGAAACAGCTCTGCAGCTAGATTAAAAAAGCATTTATCTTCCATAGATTCTTGTGTCCGAACAAGCTGGCTCTATGATCGTAACTAGTATCAGAATCAACAAGATACAACTTGCAGGCCTATTATCTACAGTATCTAAGTCAGTTTTTATATTTTAGCTTCATGTGGCACCAGTGCTTAACCAGTATGCACAGATTTTGATTAATGAAGATGCTTTCTCTTTCTCTGCAGCTCCGCATTAGACACTGTCCTGGGTATACCAGTGGCTGTGAAAAAGCTGTGTCGGCCTTTCCAGAATCAAACCCACGCTAAACGGGCCTACAGAGAGTTGGTGCTGCTAAAATGTGTCAACCACAAAAACGTGAGCTTCTTTCTGCTTCTACCTGTGACAATTATGATTTATAGAGGTTCTGCACTGACTTATTTTAGTTTGTAACGTTTTTTATTGCCCTTTTTTCTTCTGAAATTCACTGTGATAATATGGAAATTGAAAATAGTTTTTTGGATGTTACGGTGACAGTGCAGAACTTAGCTAGGCTGTTTACTTATACCGGCTGGAGATCTTAATGAAGAAGAGAAAGGCAATGAGGTCAAAACTGGGTGATGTCAAAGTCTCATTGAGAAATGTGAATGAAACTTTAGCGTTCCTGTTGTTTGTATGGTTTGCTACTACTATTTACCTGTTTGTTTGTTTTTTCTTTTTACATATGAGTTACAAAACCAATATTCAGCAGAGTTGTGTTTGCATTTCTAGCTCTTTTATGTTTTGTTTGCGTTTTGAGCTCTTGATGCCACAAAAAATGCCCCCAATTGACTCTCATGTATTTTCGCCACTATGCTAAGAATGCTTTGATGTCTGTTCAGAAAATACAGTAAAGTTTTCATATGAGTACTTCCATATGTGAAGAAAGAAACAAACACTTTATTGTCAAAAATGTTGCCTGACCCACAAAGAAGAGTTGGGGAGTTAGATTTTGCTGAAAGTGAAAGTAGTGCCCAGGGCCCTGACAGTGCAGGAGCTGTGGATGGAGCAGAGAACAGTGGACTAATGGCCTGTCTCTCTTGTTGCAGATCATCCGTCTGATCAATGTATTCACGCCCCAGAAGTCTCTGGAGGAGTTCCAGGATCTGTGAGTGGCACTTACTTTAAAAAACTCTACTGATCACCATGACTCAGGAAGTGGTGCCAATCCTTCAGTATCTCTTTCACTTTGACTCTCTTTCTTCAGAAGTGGCAGGAATACAATAATTGTTTCCTGACGATTTGCTTGAGTTAGATCAAGTGTCCAAGTTCAATATTTTTGTGCAGGAAAAAAAAAGTTAAAGTTAGTATATGTTTGAATTTGTAGGTACTAAAATATTTTGGATACACTTAAAGTGAAACTCACCCCCAAAACTCCATCTACAAACACATTTCAAACACAGCAACATTAAATGCATTAGGTAAAGGGCACAAGGGCTTAGATTAGTGCTCATTTTTGAGTGGACAAGATACACTGATGTCACATAGAGGTCTAGAGAGACCTGAAGCTTGCTAAAATGTTGACCCAGAACAGTAGTCAATTCTGTTTAAACACCATAACAGGCACAAAAAAAAGTTGTTTTGGGGTTTAGACTCACTTTAAAGCAGAATAAAGCAACTTCAGCCATAGTGCTCCCCTACAGCTCCATTGTGTAAAATCAGTCATCAAATATTGACAAAACTTTTTTTTTCTTCATGTTTTCTTTTTCTTCAAGTAAGAAGAGTAAAAATGTATTTATTCAAGTGAAATGTATTCAAAAAAAATTTCTGTTGCTAAACACAATAGAGAGTCTGGTCAGGTTTAATGCACAGACTGCAGGACAAAGTTGCAAAGCTGGTTTTCCATTGGAGGCAGCAGAGTGCTACAAATGCTTCAGACATGTAATCATCACAGACTAACAAAATTAATGAAAAATGTTAAGTCTTAGTTCTGCTTTAACTCGTTCGAGTGCATATTGTGCTACACACATGTAGTGTTTTGTGAGGTTTTAATGAATGATGTTATGACTTTAGTGGGATTATTACTTAGCATTGGCTTTTGCTCTTTGTGCTATCCGGTTGTGCGCGCATCTCAGTTCATAAATACATAATCCCTCTATATTGTCTTTGTAATGGTCTCATTATTTCATTTTGGCTTTCTGTACAGTGCAGTGTGTAGGTGTGCATCATGAAACTGCTTTTGCTGCAGTTTGTAGGTTTATTCACTGACTAAACAACCTCTACATTTAAATTCTACTCGATATCAAAGAACACGAAGGACATACAATGTTATTTTGATATGAGCACTTACCAGGTACTTTGAATGGTTTGACACTGTAAAAGAAGGAAATATCGAATATCAGTTGGAATTGCACATCACTTTTAGGGGGTATTCAGAGTCCATGTGGTGTTTGCAGATACCTGGTTATGGAGCTGATGGGATGCCAGTCTCTGTCAGGTGATCCACATGGACCTGGATCATGAGAGGATGTCCTACCTGCTTTACCAGATCCTCTGTGGCATCAGGCATCTTCACTCTGCTGGAATTATACACAGGGTCAGAGCTGCTTACTGCACGTACTGTTCATACACTACCACTAAACAGCATGAATATACAGTATATTGATAAAAGGTGTGTTTTGTGTTTATGATTAAGGATTTGAAGCCTAGTAACATAGTAGTAAAGTCTGATTGCACTCTGAAGATTCTGGACTTCGGTTTAGCCCGGACAGCCTGCACTAACTTTCATGATGACTCCATATGTGGTGACCAGATACTACAGAGCCCCAGAGGTCATCCTGGGCATGAAGTACAAGGAGAATGGTAAGAATTCACTGGCAAGTTTCAGTGTACTGTACTTTGATTCTGTCGGTATACCTCTAGTTTAAACTACACCTCTAACCAGGGGATAGATGATACTAAATACAAAACATCTTATTACTGTAACTGAGTAGATTTGAGGGACACTTTTGTTTTTTAGAGTAGATTATAATCCTGTATGCTTTTACATTTGAGAATTTTTTGTATCAGATTATATTTTTCTGAGTGTAGTTCAAGTTCTATTTGTCCCCAAAGCAAATACTTAAGCAGCGTTAAAAGTAGCTAGTAACTAGAATCATAGTTGTACACAGTATTGAGTACATTGCTCTTCACAAATGCATTTACTCTGCTTCAGTGGACCTGTGGTCAGTCGGATGCATAATGGCTGAAATGATTCTCACAAAGTCCTCTTTCCTGGGAAGGACTGTATCCTTGCTCGCTCTTTTTTCCCCTTCTTTCAGTGAAACATGATAGTTCAACCGTTTTATGTCACAAGAAAGGAGTTTAGTTTAGCTTAGTGCAAAAAGTTGTGCAATCATGTTGAAGACTGTTTAAAACTGTTCAAACAAAATCATTGTAGAACTAATCTTAAGTGTTTGTTTTTGATACAGACAAAAGGTACAGCAAGAGTTCAGTGCTTTTAGCTTGGCTTTATCTGTGAGAGAAGTAGTCGAGCTAATGGGCTCATTTGCTACATGTATTTGCTCTAACATAAACAGTCCGATAGAAAAGATGTAGGCAGGCTCAGTCCATCTCTGTATGCAGCGAGCGAGCGCACGCCCGCGGAGAGAGGCGGACAGCTGTGTAAACTGATAAGACCAGAGGAAAGCTCGGGAGGCTGCCTCTGTTTCACAAGTCCCACAGAAAAGAAGAGAAACGCTGAAGATGAAATATGTTGGACCAAAGAACACAAATCAGAGTTGTGCATTCGTTGTGATGTAAAGTGTTGTAGCAGTTATCCATTGTCACTCCATCTCGTGTTGTTCCTGTAAAATGTTGTCTTCCATGTATTGAACATACTTGTCCTTGTGCTTGTGCTGTGTGTCTCTGATCACAGTGGACATCTGGTCGGTGGGGTGCATTATGGGAGAAATGGTCAAAGGCAGCGTCATCTTCCAGGGAACTGATCGTATCCTTCACTTCACACCATCACACCTCCCTGAAAAAAACACCACTCACTTTGATTTATTCTGTCCTTACCTACACAATCTGTTCTTGGTGTTAATGTTGCTTTTGTTTTCATCTTATGCATCAGATAGTTTTTGTGGCTCATTATGCACTTGCTTGTTTGTTCATATTGATGTCTCACATTCTTTGGATGGAAGTAGGAAATACCAGTATTACTTAAATTATTATATTTAACTGTAAAATCTAAAAGAAAAAAAAATCACAAATTAATCTAATCAGTTTACATCACTGTCATAATGAGTTATTTTCAGCTCTGGGTAGAATGCAAAAAACTAAACTAAACAAAAAAAAAAATAGTTGTTTTGGAAATCTGCTATGTCTGCTTCACATGTTCTAAATGTCACAGAGATTCATTGGCCAAAGCTATCTAACAAAGTAAACAAAAAGTCTTGGAACAAGCCACTAAACAGCTGAGTCATTTCTGGCAAATGTACCTATTTATTACTTTATGTGTTGAAAATGCTTTAATAAACACTAACTTAAGTATTAGCAATTAAAATCTTATGCTGCCCTTGATGCCTTTTGGTAACATTTTAAAATAAAATTAGGTTCCTTTGTGATAAACTATTTAACAATCCAAATTTATGAGCACTTAAAATTAAATTTACCGGCATGGCACCGTCTCATGGTTATTGAAAGCAGTTTGTTATCTAAATAAATGTATAAGAATACAAGATAACTACAAATGCAGAGCTTTATGCTTATTAGCAAACATCTTCTTTCAATGATTTATTAGACTAATTTGATTTTTTCAATGTCTTCAGGCTTATAAACTCTGAAGTCATTTAAAACCAGCCAACAGAGTGAAATAGAGCAGATTTATTTCCATAACTAGCCCTGTGCTCAGATATCGACCAGTGGAATAAGGTAATTGAGGTCCTTGGCACGCCCAGTCTGGAGTTTATGAACCGCCTGATGGAGACTGTCAGAAACTACGTGATGAACAAGCCTCAGTATCCAGGAGTGAGCTTCAGTGAGCTGTTTCCAGACTGGGCTTTCCCCTCGGAGACTGAACACGACAAACTCAAAAGTAAGTCTGTGTGGATTCAGTGTGGACATCACACCAAAGTAGAAAATATGGATTTAAGTTTGGAAATTGGACTAATTACCAAAGGCTAGTTGTAAACATCCTCTTTTTGGGGCCACACAGACTCTTCTGCAGTTCTAATCTTTATTTTAGACCCTTTAGACATAGTTAAACAAGATTTATGCTCTTTCTATAAACCAATTAGAGCTGTAGTTGAAAACTTTTTTGGTCGACTAAAACTATGATCAATTAGTCAAATTAGAAGACATAACTTTTTATGATCTGGTGAACTATGCCTACACTGCACTTAAAAAAAAAACTACAACTACCAAAATTTCCGCATTTGTTCTTGAATCGGTGGCCTAGGTCAAAATAACCAATAATTTAATAATTAACTAAGGATTTACCCCCTGTTAATAAACAGAACTGTAATGATAAAATCCACATGAATAGGACACAACTAGGCCTTTCAGAACACTTTTAGTGATCTATCATTTGGAACATTAAACAATTATATTATTTTTTGAAAATTACAGACTACTGTGTTTACAAATAGTTTAGTTTTGTTTTTTTGTGATATCAATATTGAGTACCAAACCTTTTGTTAGTGTCAAATCAACTTTTTAGGAACGTGTTACTGCCAAGACTTGGAGTGACCTCAAAGAGCTAAATTTAGATTTATATTACCGAAATCTTGTCAACATCTCTCCACCGCGCACTCGTTAAGTGATGTCATGTGCTGTTTGCCTTAGTGAACTGGTCTCTTTTCCGTTGCCATAACAGCGTGTCAGGCCCGGACCTATTGTCCAAATGCTGGTGATTGATCCTGAGTGTCGCATCTCTGTGGAGGAGCCCTAAATCACCCCTATATCCACGTTTGGTACGACCCAGCGGAGGCCGACGCAGTATGTCTCTTTGATGTGATTATAAAAGTTGAATTTTGTAACTTTTTCACACGAGACCCTTTTTTATCTTCATGTTTGTTCTTGTCTTGTTCTGCAGCCGCCTCCACACATTTCTGATAAGCAGCTGGAGGAGAGAGAGCACAGTATTGAGCAGTGGAAAGGGGAACACTGCCCTCTAGAGCCAAAATCATAACAACAGTCACAGTCAAATAAGTGGAATGTAGCTTTTTCTTTCCTAGTGGTAATTGTGGCGTTTCCTTTTTGCAGAACTCATTTATGAAGAGGTGATTGACTGGGAGGAAGGAATAAAAAATGGACTGATGAAAGAAGATTGTTCAGGTTGTAAATGCATTTCACTTTATCAGTTTGTCCAATCAATAAAAGCATTTGAGCATAAACAGAGATTTTAAAAAAAAAAAAGAAATGAAAACAAAAATAGTTGTAGTTTTAGAGAGCAGAGAAGCATCATCCAGACTTATATAAACGTTCCGGACTTATTCAAATGTTCCAGACTTATTTAAATGTTCCCAACTATTCAAATGTTCCGGACTTATTTAAATGTTCCAGACTTATTTTAGTTCCAGACTATTTAAATGGTTCAGACTTATTCAAATGTTCCAGACTTATTTTAATGTTCCAGACTTATTTAAACTTTCCAGACTTATTCAAATGTTCCGGACTTATTCAAATGTTCCGGACTTATTCAAATGTTTCAGATTTATTTAAATGTTCCAGACTTATTTAAACGTTCCAGACTTATTTAAACGTTCCAGACGTATTTAAATGTTCTTTTTTAAATGTTCCAGACTAAACAGATGCTACTGTACAGTTAGACCCATTTTCACAAACGTTTGCAGTGTGAACACAAACATGGGACAGGATAGTTCTTCTGACAAAGAGGGACTGAGGGAATGTTGGGACTAGTTCTTGGTACTTTCATGTTGGAAAACGCTTATTGACTTAGTATTAAGTGCGCCCTTTATTTATACGTTTTCCTATTTCAATTTAGCAGCTTATATTCAGGTATGTGCAAAACTTATAGTCCATACTTAACCATAAACCTATCTGCAGTATTCTCGTTTGACAATTCCTTGCTGGCCTCTATCTTAATTTTAAACGATAGTCTCTTCAGAAAGCTATGAAATCACGTGAACGCAGCCTATTCAGAGGTCTGACTGTGCACCTGTTGGTTTCCGTTGGCTCGTGTTGCAGATGTGGTGTCGGGTTCCGCCTCCCAGTCGTCGTCGGCCAATGACATTTCGTCCATGTCCACGGAGCACACCTTGGCTTCAGACACAGACAGCAGCAGCATCGACACCCTGACCGGCCCCCTTGACGAGTGCCAGTGAGGGCCACACCGTCTGCTCCTTTTACCTGAATATCATTTCATCGTCCTCCTTTTTACTCAAGTAATAGGTCTATTTTTATATTTTCTTTCCATGTGCAAGCTCTGATTTCTCCTCAAATTGTTTATTGTTTGCATTCAATTTCAGGTTATTACTCAGATATTTGTTTGAATGCATGAATATGAGAGTAGTTTTATTTTTTAGAACCATTTTGGGATGTTTTAAGCTGTAAGTTTGAGCAGAGACAAAGCATAGCCAACAGTACTTCTGCATGTCGTCAAAACGAACAAAAGTTAGAAGTTAATTCAAACTTCCATTTATCACAGTAAATATGTCGTTTGATGGATTGTGTATTTCAACAGTCCTGATCTTTTTGAGTTCCTCTATGTTTTGGGCATTACTTGCGCCTTCTAACATAAGGGATATTTTGTTGTTTTTGATGTTGTAGCTATATTTTTGTTTACACTAAGTTGCTGAATTCTCCTTTAAGTTGTAACCAACCAAATTATCAAAAGGTACTGAGTTGACTATCCAAAAAAACAAAACAAAAAAACACTCTCTTTACTTGTAAATTTAGAAGAATTTGTGGAATATTTATTTTGTCTTCTTGCAGAATGTTGCACACAATCAGCTCTGGGCCCGTAGGGATTGCTCTGTTGTTCAATGCATGGACTGCCTCTTCTCTCAACCATTCCACCAGTGCTATAGGACAGTGACAGCATCACCAGTAACAAATCATGCAGCCTACAAACAGATGTTTAACTTGCATGACGACATAGTGACAAATAATAGAGCTCTGAACTGGTCAGATTTTTATATATCAGTTTGTCGATGTGGTTTAAATCTCTTTTGAAAGCTGTAATTTGCCTTGTTAGCCTCAGTGTGTGATAGTGTTCTCATACGTACTGTGTAGCACTCGTTCTTGATCCCTGCTCAGTCCGCTAAGCCCAAAGTCTTTGTGTTTGTGAAGAGGCCTGTGGAGACCTGAATGAGACTCTCTGGATGTAAGCGTACATCCGGAAACATTGAACTGTAACGCTGCTTTTCTGCAGACACGATTGCACAAAAAAGATTGAAAGATTTAAGCGAGACACTAAAGAGTCGCCGAAGACTCGTGCACTTGTATTCATTTCATTGTAAAGAAAGACCTTATTTTGTCAGTCTTGCCTTAAATGACCCCAGATGTGGTCAGTTCATTTGAAAATAAAAACAGACTGAGTGTCATCCTGCCCATAAAATGTGTTTGTCTCTTTTTAAGAAAAACAACTTTTTACTTTTAAGCCCAGTCATAAGATTGTATGGAGACTTTCACTATATTTTTTGTGTTCAAACTTGGTCAAAATAAGTTGTCTTGAATTGTAACAGCTTAAGCTTTTCATTTATTTTCTTCTGTTGTTCCGTTTGGGTTCGCAGGTACATAGCCTATCCCTGACTTTGGGCCTTAGGTGGGAAACATCTTGGACAGCAGCCAACTCATCACAAGGTTAACATGCCAGAAATAGACAATCATACGCTCTCTCATTCATTCACAAGGAATATTTTACAGTGTTGCCTGTTTTTGGAGGTGGGAGGAAGCCAGAGTATCTAGAGAGAGCCTCCAATAGCACAGGAAGAACATGCAAACTCCACATGAGATGATGATTTTGACCCCAACTCACGTTCTCCATGGAAGCTGAGCTCTAACCGCCTGCCAGGTGCACCCTGCCTTGTGTTTACGGTAAAAAAAAAAAGAAAAAAAAAGGAGTATAGACATGAGTCTTAGTTACCCTGTTTTGGAAAATCCTCCATACAACTGTACAGGATTATTCCAAATATATACAGTATATAAAGTACACAGAATTCAACGGAAAGGAAATGTTCATCAGAAGCTCTTGGCAATGTATTCAGTCTTTTTGGCCTCTTTGTTGAGCTCCCCAAAAGTGTCAAAGAACTGCTCCATCTCCCTCTGCAGAGCTGCGTTGCGTTGTTCAGCTGCGACCCGGGCCTTTTCAGACTCCATGATTTTGGCCTGAACAATCTTGTACCAGTGACGCTGTTGGGCCAAGTTTGTTTTCAGACGAATCACCTCCACTTGCAGCTCCTCGTTTCGATTTTCCAGGCTGAGGACAAAAGCACAAGAGTATATCAAAGCCATTGAAAAGAGTCGGTTCTTGACCCTGATGAACTTTTACTATTTTCCGTTTACCAGACCAGTGCCAGTGTGACCTTACAGTGAAAGACTTGTCCTATCTATATCAGTTATAAATGAGGCATGTGTTGTGTCTAGGTCAGCAGCATGTCCTCCGAAATTAGCTCTCTTTCTCCAGTGTCACAGGTTTCTCTATAGGTCAACACCACATGCTGTGCGTTTTTACTTGGCTCAGTTTCTGTTACCATTTACCTTTTTTTTTTTTTTAAAGAAAAATACATTTTATCAAAGAGTAACTAAAGCAGACACAAGTAACAAGGCACTAGTGTTAGACCCTTTTATAGTTCAGTAGTATGTGAATGTGTGTGAAGAGCTGCAACAGGATGTGGGGCCAAGCCAAAGGCCGAGACAGAAACCAGAGCTCTGAGCTCCCAGACTGTCCTGGGAAAGTGCTTCTGGGAACTGCAGCGCTTCTGGGAGCCAGTTCACTCAGTAAACCAATGTTAAAGATAAAACTTAAAGTCTCACTAAAGGTGCCAGTTCTCTACAGCTCCACAAGACAAGCCTAAGACGTACCTGGTAATGCGCTCCTCATACTCCTCTCTCTGTCTGGTGATCTGCTGCTGTAGGTTGGTGAGAAGGCTGCGCAGGGCACTGGCTGAAGGATCTGCCACAGGCACAGGAGGGGGCTGTCGTACAGGCTCCGGGGCCTCCTCTGAGTGCCAGGGCTCAGTCTGACACACCTGGGAGCACAGCTCTGGATCCTGGTCTGGGATTAGGTCCAGCTCTTTGGACTCTGGCAGAACAATCTCACAGGAGGACCAGGGACTCCGCTCCAGGCTCTCCTCCTCAGGTTCGAGGAGTTCTTGGACCTGCTGTGGGGCCCAGGCTTGGTACATTTGTTCTTGTGTTTCCATGGCAAAGACAGGCAGGTTGTCAGGGGTAACGGCCTCAGGGATGTTGTCATAGAAAGACAGGGCGCTCCTGTGCTCGGTGCTGTGTGATGGGCTGGGACTGCGTTTAAGAGGACTTCTGTCCTGTGCTCTCCAGAGGATTCCCTGTTCAGTGTCTCCTCCTCTAGCCCCCAGCTCTGCTCCGTACCCTGGACGTCCTAAAACTCCTCTCCAGCTACAATAACTGTGGTCTGGCCACAAGCCAGGCCCTCGTGCCCCACCATCCACAGTGGGACCAACTGCTGGGGCTAGTCCAGGCCGAGGGCCATAGAGTCTCGGGACAGTGGGCTGCTGAACCCTTCGCTCCATGTGGCTGTCCCGCGTCCTGCGGCTCTGAGCATGGGGCAGGCAGTTGTCGTATATGGGGTCTGTGGAGCAGGAGCTGCCTGTGGGAGTCTCGACAGGAAGACAGTGCAGCTCCATGGTCCCGTTCCAGAGCAGGGCCCCTCCCCCTGTGTGTACTGGCCTTCAGGGGCCTCTCAGGCTCTCCTCCAGAAGAAGAGTTCCTCCTCAGGCTGGCCGTGAGCCGTGAGCCTGACGCTGATACTCTGAGTGGTTATGTTGTAGTACAGTCACAGTGCAGAGTGTGTGTCTTATGTGTGTGTCTTTAAGACAGGCTTCAGCTGTTACTTTACAGCTTCTGAGGGAGGGAGCAGGCTGTAACAGAGTCCGCCTCATTCCAAAAGACAGTCACACATAACTGCAACCACAGAAATAGACAGTGGCCAATGACCACACACAATGAACCCAGCCATATATATATGTGTGTGTATATATATATATATATATATATATATACACAGCAGAGAATATTTGTAATTATTTATTTGTGTTATACTGTATATATTATTAGATTTAGATTTACTATATATTATTATAGTATTTATTTGCTAGCATATTATCATTATAATTATAATTATTATTTTATTTTTAAGATCATCATTAACACAGGACTGCTATAATGTGGTGCAGAACATCTCTGTTTTTTTAACCTAATGTCTCTGTACATTGTCCCTTCAAATAAAGACTAAACTAACTAAACTATAATCACAATAATCGCCATTACCATATGCAAATACTGCAGTATATGAATATTTTACTCTAAGACTTGATCGGTGTAAAAATGCTGGTGTCCACTTGGTGGCAGTGTGCACAAGACCATGAGGACTCACTCATAAGTGAATCTTGATAGAATCCAAATGGAAAGCTTTTCATCACACATGACTATCATATTTTCCTTGGATGTACTTTCATCACTTGGATACGGCCCAAATGTTTTTACAGGCTGCTTCTTGTGTCCTCTGCAATATTTCCTGTTCTCACCATCCGAGTGGAACGCCTAAACGCTGACCTTTTCCTTTTAACAGGGTTATTGTTGCTGGATATCTGAAGGCATTTGGCTGTTTTCAGCCTCTAAAGATCGGCTTAGGGCCATTGACTCACTATTGATTTAGCAATTCAGTGAAGATCCCTCTCATTAATGCAAGGCCTCGGAGGAGCTGCTATCAAAGTCACTTCCTCTGCATCAGAGGGCACAGGCATGAAGACTGATGCAGTCACAGCAGCACACTGACTGGATATGATGTGCATTCAAACTCATAATAAACAATCACCACAACAGAAAGAACATGAGCCTTTCTATGAGCAGTTCTGAGCTCTGACCACAAAGTCAACCATAAGGAGAAGACTTGTTATGTTTCACACACTGTTGTTTTGCTCATAGTGATTATTTTGGTCTTTAAAAGCACAAATCTTATAAATTATAACCCTGACTAAGTCTCTTTACATCTCGACCCTCTAATGTTATTGTAACTCATGCACAGCTCTACAGTCTTCTTATTAGCTGTATCTTCACTGCACAGATGAGATATCAGATGAGATATCACCTTTTTTTTAAACTTCCTGTTCATCTGCGTAGTTGTTTGTAACCATGACTACTGAAGCCATGGCAACACAGAGCTCTCTAAAAAATAAAGGCGAGTGAATACAGGAATGAGTTTATTTCTGAGTGTTTGAGAAGGACCTTGTGCAAGATTAGCTGAAGTGGTGTTTTACAAAGACACACAAAGCATCAAGACAGAGAAAGGTCAAACTGAGAGTTACAATATTAAAATGTGTAAAAAAGACCAATAAACTCTGACTTTAGTATCAAGATCATGTTTTTGTGTTGGTGTTTGGATGAACTTTGGCTTTGTTTCTATTAAAAGTCATTGTCCTGCTTATTCACAGCACTTCAGCCTCTTCAGTTTTGCAATTAAATGGACATAAAATCACTAGATAGAAAATTATGACAAGTGCATTTGTTTAAAGGTAACTAATAGTAGTAAAACATGTTTTTTTTTCTCCTTGGTTGTTGCTTTCTTACATAACACAGAAGTATTGCTCAGTCCTACACTTAATCCTCCAAAGCTGTAAAAGAACTGAGTTTGATTGCTCTTGTGTGTGGGTAGCTGCTGCCGTGCCAAACTGGATTATAAGGCTTTCAAAATAGCTCTTCTTACTACATACAATTTCAATTAAATGTACATGTGTGACTCATCCATGTTGGTCTTATTTTGAGGAGAAACCCCCTGAGGCTGTCCTGCATATGCGCTGATACTGGAGGCTGTCATTTTACATGCTGATTTTTCATCTTGAAGGATCACACATTTCTGACAGCCAATTAACAGATCTGAATGTGCTGCCATGGAAACAGCTAATTTCTTAAATAAGCAGCCACAGTAATGTTTTTTTTTCTCTCTTCTAAGCGACACCTCTAATAAGTGGCCGGTCTGTGAGATTGGCGTCTGCCTCGAGCCAAGGATGCATGTGATAAGATAAGGCACGGGACATAACCACATCTGTCTGCGCGGAGATACGACAGGTGCACCAGGATTTGCACACAGTCACCAGCAAGCTTTTATAATGCTTTAGAGTAAAAATACCAGTCAAAGCTGTGGTATGTTTCCAGACAATTAGTACATTCTACTTTACTTGCTGTTGTCATTACATTTATTAGAATTTTATCTTCTCAAGCTTTGAGAAAAACCCTCATGCCTCAAGTTAAGATTACACAACATTTTACAAAGTTCATCCCGGTTCAACCCTTTTTTAGGATTAAAATTGACTTCCTGTTCATAGATGATGACACACATGATCACACTAGGGAGTTGCTTAGTGACCATTTAATAAATTAGGCTTTAACTCCTCACATGATGTTACAGACTTTTACTTCTTGAAGAATATATATACACTGCAATACACTATATGTTTTTTAATTATGTTTATACGATCATTAAGATCTGTTTATTGTGAGAAAAATTACTTGTCTCCCCAGTTTATAACTTTTTTTCACACATTTCTTCTTGATTTATGTAAAATGATTATTTATATTTACTACTGGTGTTATTTTTAGTTTTGAGAGGAAAATACACATTCTATGCAACAACACGGTGGTCTGTAGTCAACTGTAGTTTAACTCTGCTTTGATCACTATGATCAGCACTGTACAAGGTTGACTAGTAAAGTTAAGGAGTATACATTTAGGAAAAAATCATGTTTTGTTATTTTTGGTGAAGTTGTGTGATTGTGATTTCTTTTTAAAAATCTGATTTGATTTTGATTGCATCTGACAATTGTAAAACTGAAAAGGCCTGACAGACAATAAAACTAATTTGTATTTTAAAATACAGATGTAAACTAGAGTTACCTCTTTATGCAGAATAAATATATTTAGTCATTTGTGGAGGTACGTACAATTTGCTAATTGCATCAATTCAAATTTAGATTTAATTGCTCTTTTGAGTTTGCTGACAGATTGCACACAGTCCACTGCATGTCCCACAAATCAAATAAATGTTTCTTTGAGGTAAAAGTGTGAGTCTCTCTGACACCCTCTTTGGAGACAGAAATAAAAGCACTGGGTATCCAAACTCCAAAAAGAACTCTTTGACGTCGGTAACATCAACACATTTAATCATACACTGCCACGCAGCAGTCCCTATATGTGCAAATTATGTGTAAATCTCAAAAAAACTTATGAGCTGATGCTAAAAGAGACACAAACAGAAGAAGTGTCAGGGATGTTTTTCCCACTGACAGAAGGTGCTTATCTCTTTGGCTCATAATGTGCTTTAAGTATAAGTTTGCTTTTTAGTGACATTCTGGGCACAAAGAACATGTCAATGTTTAGATTTTGCAAAAGAAAATGCAAAGGATCACAGCAATGATCTCTTTTTCAGACTTTAAAAGGCAGATATAGCAGGCGGTTCTAAATTCAAACTAAATAACTATGTATAAAAAATATTGGTTTTAGCCTGAGCTGCTGTTGAATGGAGAGACTGAGGGTTGTGCTTGATCTGGAGACGTATTCAGTATTTCTTTGGAGCTCTTCTTTCCCAGCCTGGGCCTTTGAAAAGAAGGATGTTTGAAGTGTGAGCTGCATACAGTGTGTGATAGTCATCTGTCAGCAGGAACGTGGAGACTGGGGAGTTATAGGAAAAAGACAGAAAAGCAGAGCGAGGGAAGCCGACATGACGTCTGAAAGTGAAGGAGGTCATGGGGAGACGTGCACTCTCTCTGCAGAGGACACAGCGTGAGGGGAACAAGTTCACGTTTCAGAATTAGAGAGTTATGGCTTTTGTCACTTATAGACTTTCTCACAGTCAGAACTGTTGCCAAATAAGTTTTACTGTAAAATACAGCAATTTGAAGAAAAGGTTGATGTCTGAAGACTTTGCCTGAGGCCCACCAAACAGCAGACATTGTAAATAAATAAACATAGCAAATAGGCTAATAATAATAAATCGTGCTTTCTAAAGTAGCCGACCACATTACAGTTTTTTTTAATGTGAGTGTGAAATTCTGAATAAATTACCTGCAATTTTCTGTTCTCTGTTTATTTTTTCTCATACAAAGTGTGCCTGCACTGTGTAACTTTCTGGAGGTAAAAAGTCATCTAAACAATTCAGTAGAATTAAAAAGTTACAGCTATACTTTTGGAATTTCTGAAGGGAGATAAATACATTACAAAATCTGCAAAAGGAACTGCTTTTCTACAGAAACAGAGATGTTCAGGCCCTCCTCGAGGTCAAATAATAGACTATTTTGTGGCCATTCAAGCGCACTCAAACTGAAAACACAGGTTTTTGCTCATTATTCAGTGTAACAAAGGCATCTAAATGACAAAAATATGCTTTTATTCAAGTTTATTTTTGTTCAAAAAGTTGTGTAGTGCACCTTTAACAAGTCTCTGGTTCAGACAACCCATGAGAACATGAAACCCTCCTTTAGTTTTGACCCAAATCATTTACTTTGAGCCTGAAGCTACTCCAAAAAGAATAATCTTATTAAACTATGTTATGTACAAGGTAGACGATGTAACAAGTGTGCTTACACCGGTGTAATTCTTGGATGCTGTTTGTCCTCTCCAAGAAAAGATGTGGCTAACTTTTGATCATTTTCATAGCGACTAATGATGAAACTGACTTTTTCTCCACTTGGGCTGGGCAATATCATAATAAAAATCTAATCGTGAGCACATCCCTGCGACAATTTGGTTTACAATGAAATCATTATACTGTATTGTGATTTTCCTTTTCACTATTTGACGCATCTGTCTGTTCAAATACAAACTATTTTGCATCATTCTTCTCTTAGCCTCAGAGTTGCCAAGTCCACTTCTTTAATCCAACTTTGGCATTTTTCGGGATTGTTTTATCAGATTTTCATTGAAGGGCCGAGTTTGCTTGTTTTGGGATCCTTTTCAAAGACTTGGTTACTTGTTTCTCTCTGAAAATCTGGCAACACTGGTGAACCTTTGCCCTGCTCTGAGTGAGTGACAGCTGGATTTAGCAGGGAACTTTCTGAAAAAGCAGATGATTTTATTTCCGTACCTTAAAGACAATCATAAAGTAGACTCCACTGCTTGTTTGGGTTAGATTAGTAAATAAACAAAATAACAGTGTCAACAGCCCATAGGTTGAAATTACTTGGACTCTTACTACTCACAGATGAAATTGCTGCAGCGTATGTTTCACTTTCACTCATCAGTGCTTCATAAACAGCAGATATTATAACGACTCTGCTGAATCCAGTTGTGTGCTAACCTTTGAGGACAACAACATGTATCTAGGCCTTTCTGCTTAAGATCCTGACGCTGCTGCTGGTTGCCCCCTTTAACCACAAATCTGTCTGGATGTGGGATTAATGGTTAAATAATGATTGCACAGCTCACCTCTCTCGGCTGGGTGCACAGGAAAAGCAGCCCTGTAATCTCCTCCTCTCTACGTCCTAATTGATTTGCTGAATAAGAGGCGTAATTTGATCCAGGGGAATAGTAATTACGAGTTTGTGAGACTGGGTGTTGCCTTGATGCTAACGAGCCTACTTATGAAACAGAAAAGGCAATTACGCTAACCAGAGTAAGAGTAAATGTACCCGTGTGCAAAATAGCAAAGAGGAGCTATGTGCTTAGCAAGATTTGGGGTTGTGTTTTTTGAAGATACTGGTATGGTTACATTGAAAAAAACAAACAAACAAGTTTTAAGAGCAAAACTGATGTTTCGCTACTCATCCAAGTAGTTTTTTTAGTTCATCTGACAGAACTAGTGTGTTAGTTCCTCATGTCGTTAGTTGAGGCCGAATTTTGAAATAAAGGTTTTTCGGTGTTAAATTCCAATATGGCAATAGAGCTATATGCCTGTAAAGCATGTTATTTTCAGGTGAGTGGAAAAAACGTAGAGAAAAACACTGTCTCAAGTTTCAGAAGCCAGACGTCAGGCATACTAGTTCATACCTGATCGAAACAGCTAGCTCTCATTCTGTTTTTTTGAAGGAAGTTTCCACAGTGGCACAGTGGAACGTAACATTGACCGATAATCTCAGCAATAGAAGCCTTTATATTTCTATGGACTTATCTATTCTGGTCTATATGGCTCTTTTCGACACTGATTGCAGTGTATTTTGGGACCAGTTCAAATTGTTTTTGTACTTTTATTAGGGGGTCATTATCAATAATAATCAGAATTTTTTTCTGGGGACCACGTGAAATCATCTTGGGAGCCACCAGTTTGACACCCCTGGTCTCAATGATGGAGCTCACTGAAACTAACAGAGTCAGGAGTATCTCTTGCTGGTGGAATTACTCAAGGAGTGACTGTCACCTGAGTCATGTTTTACATAATCATTCATAACCCTCATTGCGTTGGATCATCTTCTAATGTTTCATTTGTTTTGGTTTTGGCTTAGGCTTGAGGATGGAGGTGTAAACTAGGGATAGGTTTAATCTTTCCTAATTTATCTTCCAGAGGCTGTCAAACTCCTTTTGACCAATGACCACACTGATATTATGGTCATCAAGGGGCTGGTTGCAACAGTGATAAACCTCAGTACTCTTTGATACTACAAATGTCT
Source organism: Mugilogobius chulae (assembly GCA_038363315.1). Classification (NCBI taxonomy): domain Eukaryota; kingdom Metazoa; phylum Chordata; class Actinopteri; order Gobiiformes; family Gobiidae; genus Mugilogobius; species Mugilogobius chulae. The sequence goes on from CM076400.1 coordinate 34,457,123, forward strand.
GATACATGTGGTGTAGAAGGTGACAGTTCCATTACCCGAGTAACAACAGTCACTCCAAGAACGGTAAACATCTTATGTTGTGTTAGCTTCACCAGCTTGATTGAGACAGATAGGCACAAGGCAGTGATTCAACAGCTCTGTCAGATGAACTGAAAAAGCTACTTGGGTTGTTTATCTTCACTAAAAACTTTCACCCAGAGAGTCTACAGTCTGTGTCCCTGAGTCAAACTAAAAAACATGAAAATATGCTAATCCCCAAGTCTTTGTCTTTAACCTTGGCTCAAGATCTGACGCGGGCTCCCTGGATACTTCCGCTGAACTCCTGAAAGGTTACTCCAGTTGCACTGAATGAGTAAATAAATCAGTGCAGTTCTTCTCAATAGAATGTAAAAGTAAAAGCAAATACGACTCATCATTCCTGCATAGCTGTTTACTATCTCAGACTCTGCTTCCCTTCTCTCTCTGATGTTGATGGCTAAGATTCATTCATCTTTTCAGCACCATCCCCTTTTTTAATCTGTTTTTACATTAGTGTTTTCCCCTGAGCTCTCCGCACTCAGCTGAACCCAGAGCACGGTAACCCCCGCTCTGGACTCTGGGCCCTGCTCCTGTAATGGTTTTCCTTAATCCTTTTATCCACACCAGTCCTCTGTATCCTGTTTGTCTGGCCCTCGGCCCCAGGATGCCATGCCAACAGTGTTTAGCGGCGCACAACACAGCCTCAAGAGCTGCAGACCACACAAGGCCACCTGCCATGGCAAGGTCCCATCTAAGATTTGGAGATTTAGAAGTACAAGTAAAAGGAGCAGTGTTGTTTTTCTTCTGCTATCTTTTTCTCTCTGTGACCTTGTGCACAAGCTCGGCATATTCATGGGTTTCAGGCAAGTATTTCCTTCTCATTTAAAGTATTTGAGAACACCATTCAAAAGACATTTGAATAATATCATTCACCCGACATCACAACATTGTAAAGTTTGATCATACTGAATGCAGATGAAGGGCAGCTCAAATAATTATTTTTATAATAATCCGAAAAATGAATGGGTCTGGTCACGAACAGAAATCATCAGTATGAACATTTTGTAGGGAGCACAACCTATTGATATAGCTACACAGCACACGTACAAATGCTTCAGATGAAGAGGGTTGCCAGATTTCCAGAACAAAACAAAAGAGCCCAATCAAACAAACTAAGTAAATAAAATATGCAATATGTTAACTGCGTGTTGCAGCAGATATTGGTATACATATTTTAACATGCTTAACATTAATAATGACATACCATTAAATGATTACACATTCATTGCTTTTCTGGCTGCACTAACGACACTAAGGTAGAATTAAATCTTATTTAAGTGACTGGCTTTTAAAATCAAAGACCTGCACATTTTCAGAATCACAGTAAAATACCCATGAACTGCATAAGGCACAACATTTTCTATAGATTTTTATAATTCTATTGATATAACAAAGACCTATATGAAGGGACAAAATTCAATAGAGGGAACCTAATCTCCAAATCTCCATCTGCGAGGAGAAGGACTGCTACGTTTCATGTGTAAATGAGAGAGAGGAGGTGTTGAGGCAGAGAGAGTGGGGAACCTGCTGAGAATTGTATAATTTTATCATATATGGTTGTACTGTGAAGTCTGTGAGAGCCCATTTCCTGTTGAAAAGCCTCCATCTGACAAATGTACGCTTCACATTCACAAGGACTGTAACTTAAATCTGTCTTTTATCATGTCTTCTGTCACTCATAACCACATCTTGTAGGAAATACCCATCTTTATTTACTCCTAAACATTTGGATGAAGAAAGAAGAGCGTAGAAGCTTTGGGAATCATTGGCGGCAGATGGAGCGTTGGCCCGATTGCTGCTCCCCATAATAATCCATCTATGTATCCTTTGTGGGAATTTCATCGTCCCGAGAAAGAAGCCAAAGACGACGCTGCCAGGCTTTTATTGTTGTCATTTGTAGCACAGGCCTCTGCTGGGTCTAAATTAAAGAGCAGGACATATTTCCAAAGATAGCACGAGCCGCTTCCTTCAGGGCAAGAGTAGGTGTGGAGAAAGAGAGAGACTGTGTTGTGTGATCACCTGGACCAGTGCGGAGGAGAGATACTGCTACTGCCTCCGGCTTTTCTCTTACTTTCACACCATTTTGTCCTGCCTTTTATGCCTTCGGTTTACCAGGCTTCACTGTGGGGAGCTTACATTAGCATCAGACACTTTGAGTTACAGGCAAAGTCAGCATTTTGTCTAAATATTTAATACATTTCATTCCAGTTTAGACATTTTTAGGATTACAATTGCACTTCCTGATATAAATGATGGCATCACAGAGCAAACTGAACAAAAACTCTTCTATGAAACAATTTTAGCGTCACATACATTAAAGTTCACTCATTTTGCTTGCTTGCTTTTGTTTACAAGGTCATAAAAAGGTTTCTTGCAATTCCTATCTGTTTAGCTTTTTGCTTTATTTAAACTTTTTCTCTTTTCTTAGCAAACCTATTCTTTCATGTAATTCAAAAACTGTCCCATTCAGAGTTTGAACCAGAAAGGACACTGAATCATCTACATTTTTTCTCCACTAGGGCTTTGCAAAATCGTCATAAAAATGAAATTGTGAGCATCCCTGTGACAATTTGCTTTTATGGTGAAATGTTGTGATTTCCTTTTCATATTTGATGCATTTGTCTGTTCAAATACAGACTATTTTGCATCCTAGTTCTCTTAGCCTCAGAGTTACTATTCATATACAGCTTTTACTCGACACGTTTTACAATAACTCATTAGAAAATGCATGAAAACTTTTATAGACAATCAATAAAATGCACAGGGGAATTTTCTGTATTATAAGTATTTTTGAAGATGACTATATTGCAACAGTGTTTTTGTTGGTGCTAATTTGTGCCTTTACTTGCATTATTTTTGTTCTTGTTTCATAATTACATTGGAATACTTTAAAGATTTCTACATAAAGTAACTACTATTTTAATAAGCATGGGTCCCAATTGTGCAGTAACCGAAATCTCAACATGGCACCACATACAACTGCACACAGTCAATATGGAAATGCAGTGTCTCATGTCAGAAGTGAAGTGAGCTTTTGCACTCACAGGCCACACGTGGAGATTAGCATTAACACATGTGGTGCAAAAAACAAGCTCTGAGAACAGAAGTAAATTTAGATTCAGTGGAATCCATTTACAAGCTGTACACAGGTCTGACATCAAGGTTCAGCAAAATTATGGTAATTTCTTATAAAACAATCATCATCATCAAAAAAAAAAAAACATGCATGCAAATCATGCTAAAAGGAAAATGAGTAGCTTCTGGTTATCCATATGAAAACAGCACAGCGTAGCAGCCTCTAATCCACAGAGACTCATACATATGCACATCTTGTACGACATAATGGTTCTTGATTACATTATCTTGTTGTGTAACTTCTTTATAATTAAATATGAGCCGTGCCATTCTCTGGGACTATAAATAGGCCCTTCACACAAAGAGTCACCCTGGCTCTTCTTGTGTACATGCAGCCTCAGCATCTCTCCTGGAAAAAGGCCAACTGCAGCTCTTTTAAACAAGATTCTCTTCAATACACTTACTACGTTAAAAGCATCTTCACCATGTGTGACTTACCTGTGAGTTTGGAGACGTCTGCTGCCTCGAGTGTGCCTAATCCACTTCACTGACCTGTGACCTTTGCATCAGTGATTCCCATCATCTTATTGTTGACTCTCCCAGACCCAACCTGCTGCCCGGGATGGTCTCCCACGGCAACGGAGCTTTGGGCCAATCGTCGAGCCAATGACTGTGCTCTGAACAAACCAGGCCTGTTTCAAGAGTGTGATCAGGGAGACCACTGTCTGTGAAACGGTCAGAGATACTATGCAATGAGTATATATATATATATATATAAATATATAAATCACGTGACATCTGGACTAATTTGGAATGCTGCAGCAGATTTTCCAGTGGCAGGCGGCACAGATTGTGGCTAATATCTATCATTTCTGTCTGATTGCTCTAAACAGCTGTTCCCAAACTCTTCACTGCTGCGTCCCCCAGTGACCTGAAGATTGTGCAAGGCCCCTTCAATAATATTTCACACTTAATAAAGAAAAATATATAGAATGTTTTTCTTCTTAGATTACAATGTAAAACAACAAAATGGTAAAATACATGGAATTAGTAAATTATTATGTATTTAATGTAGTACTTGAATTAAATAAAGTTCATTTCAAATTGAATAGTTGTTCATGCTGGTTGTGTGATCAACTTTTGGAGGCACCCCAACAAAGCCTCTAAGGCCCCCTGGGGAACCGTACTTTGGGAACTAAAACTTGTACAAGAGCAATCAAAACCAAAGCTTTTCAGTCACAAATCCTAAATTAGCAACTCTAGACATTCACAACCCCCAAACTCAAAATGTAGGCTACCCGCAAAGTGATAATACTCAATATTTCACATCATCAGGAGACTCCCAGAAATAATTTAGCAACCCCCATGGGGCCCAATCCCCAGGTTGAGCACTACTGACCTACACAGACTGTGAATGCTTTGCAGAGGCTAAAAGGTGAATAATAACAGATGTGATGACTAGAAGAAAAACTTTAAACAATGATTTTTTTATAAACTTGTGGAAAAAAGCATTTAACAGAGTAAACTGGGCTTTTCTGATCACTACATTAAATATATTTGGCTTTAAGGAGTCATTTATCAACTGGATCAAAATTCTTCACACTTTCCCTACGGCATCAGTAGCCTAATCACAAATGGATTTATGTCTAATTCATTCACTCTGCACAGAGGAGCTAGACAAGGCTGTCCACTCTCTCCTGCTCTGCTCACTATTTTCTTGCTTTGTCATCTGCCAAATGTTTATGTATATCCAAGGAATTCAACCACCCAACATGAACCATAAAATAAGTTTATTTGCAGATGATATAATACTATTTCCACAAGAAATAGGAAATAATAACATATCAGCTGTTAGGATGTCTAATCCTATCGTGATTACTAATTCCCATGAATATAACAATGCATTAAATATCATGCTATGGGACATTGCAGTCAAATTAATAGTGACAGAATCTCCCACTGAAAAAATACAAAATGTATATTTAAAGCAATGAATTTTCCAGTTAGCACATATACAACATTTAGGTCCACATCCAGCCGGACAAACAGAAACAAGCGACTCAGTAAAACTCATAATCTCAACAAGAGATATTACTTTTGGCATTATTATTGCTTTATATCGTTTGTATAAATGGAAATAGTCAACTGAACTGAACAGATAACATACAAAATGGTAAGTCTCAGATCTTTTCAGAAATGACACCAAGGACAGAAGAAAAATGTGAGTTTTGTTTGAGACTCTGCTGTCATCTGTGAAGGCAAATCTTTTCCATCACTCTGGACAGTCTGACTCACCAACCAAGATTCATGGCTTTTTATAAGTGAGAAATTCAATAAAGCACATCTCTTTCATTCATTGTGCTCTATGAAAATGTGGCCATGGCTTTCCTGAGTAGCTCTGATGTGATTTGGCCTGTCTCCTCTCCATAGTATTTTACAGACAAAAGAGGGACCCACGCCTGTCTGCCTCCTCGCTCCAAAGAACTGCCACCAGCCCTTTTTTCAGCCATCCATTAACGGCACCAAACACTGCCCAGAGGAGCTCCAAAGGTCTCCACTTTGTACGGGGGAATTTCGGTCAGATTGAGGGAAGATGGAATTCTAAGAAAAGGGGATTAAAAAAAAATCCAGAAATTATATGACCTACTTTTGCATGATCGCTAACATATTACTCTTGGCTGTTTTTGCCTCATTGGTCACTTGATAACTTTATGTGAGGTTTGTATTAACCCTGTTGCATGGACTTTTCCTAATTTGTTCATTCCTGAACCCATGAAACATTTTAAGGCCATTTCCTACATGCAATAATATAATAATATACAGAATACTCATTATTCATTCCAGCACATCTCTAGTCTTTGACACTATTTCCCCAACAAAAGTCATACATCTGCATGATGTTGCCTTGAAGCAACAGACAAAAAACACAGTTCTAGCATATAAAAGTAAAAATCAAATGTAAACAATCAAATGTGCATCTTTGCACTGGAAATTCACAAGTTATTCCAATTTAACCCAGCAGAAAAGTGATATTTATCTCACGGTTATCTGGCGTGTGACAATGCTTCCAGAAAAGACTGCTTCAGATTCAGATGTCCACATCCACTTTAGCCCCTGATTTGATGTGACAGAAACATGTCGGCTAACATTATCAAAAATGAAAAATTAAAAAAAAAAAAAAAAAAACTTATGGCCCGTGTCCAAGTCAAAAATTGGTTTGCCTAAAAGCAACAATATGCCATAGAGGGTTAGGGTATAGCAGATTTAACAATAAGCTTTTAAAGCTACTGTATCTTATCAAATCAGTTTGAATATTTTCTCAAAGTCATTTGTGCTTTATTAAACTGTTTTTTTTTTCTAGTTCTAATACCCTAAATGGCATCAAGAGTATGTTTAAAGGATAGGAATTAAAATAACAAGGCTATGAGAATACATGCAAAACAATAAAAAATAGTCAAAGGTGTATTTTTTCCTACACCTGTTGAAATTTTATTTCAGATGTGTTGTCTTGGATATTTCAAGGGCTAAGTTTGTTTTAAGATTCAGATATATATATTATTTGACACTTGTCAAATAATTCCACTTGTTTCCAGTTAATTTTAGTTAATAATGTGCATGTATTTTAGTTAATAATGTGCATGTATTTAATTAATAATGTGCATGTATTTTTGCCGTGTAGCAGATTTGTCTGATGGTTTTGAGATGCAGACAGGAACAAGTAGCCTTATTTTAACAACACCCACACAAAGCTATACCGGGAGGCCTATGCATAAGACAATAATAACAGTATTTAGGGAAACTATAAATAAGAGTAGGTCAATGTGCAACTGGAGCACAGCTTGTGGCAAATAGCGGGTGGGTTTTAATTGGGTGGTATAACGTGAATGACTGGTCTTTAAGTTAAATGTCCTGTTCTTATGTAGAGATTAGTACAAGAATGAATCATGATTGTTGTAGCGGTAAAATGCGAGGAAGTGCTGGAAATATAGTGGTGGTGAAGCACAAATCCAACAAAGAATTTTCACTAACAGTGATATGATAGATACAATTTTAGCTTTCATAGATAATTCTTGATCTGCATTTGTGGCTTGAGCTGCACAATTTCTGTTTATGTTGCGATTTCGATATTTAACCTATACATGTTTTTTATGATGCAGCAATTGTAAATGGAAAATATTAAAAATAAACTGCCCAACGCATTTGAAAAGTTTAACTTTGCATACAATTTAGGCATTAATACTACTGAAGCTTCAACCAAGATTGATTGGCTGGTGTGCGCCTTAATAATTCTGTTGGCCAGCATAAAAAGTAACAGTGACTCACTGTTTAACCTAGAGTGTAGGCTTTTTGCCTAGTTTATGACACAAATTTACAATTACACCAGCAGATGGCGCCAACTGTCCCTGAACAGCTCTGACGTCTCAAAGCGAAAAAAAAAAAGATTCTGCTCTGTGTTCGCTTTCGCACTGCATTGTATAAGAATAAAAAACTAAAGGAGTAAAATTGCAGTTTTTGCATTTAGCTAATCACAGTTGTCAGTATAGCAGTATCGTGGTGATATCGATATATCGTGCAGCCCTACTTGAGAAGAACTCCTCGACTGCCTCTTTTCTCCGCCCAGTGCTCACTGTCCTCTGGTAAGGTTGTAACCTTTGCAGTAAGACACCAGCTAGTCCAGTTCAATCAATCTTGTGTAGTTTCAATGCATACACATTATTCATAATATTCATTCAGTTATAATGACTATGACCAATTCAAAGCACTGGGCAGAGAGGTACTCTAATTGAACTATAGACGAAAATTGATTGATTGTGTGAAAGACACGCTAGATTTTTAAACCAGTTTGTACCTTCAACAAACTAAAAGTACCCCAATTTGGTATCACTTTATAATAATGTCCAGATACAAATCATTTCCAGATGTTAGTTAATTATTAAGAGAACATTATCTAATCATTACTAAATTAATTTATAGTATTTACTAATAATAAATAAACAATTACTAATCATTTACTTCTGGCCTTTATTCTAAAGTGATGTGCATGTAGTGGTTAGATCAGGGGTGTCCAAACTTTATTCTGTGTGGGCCGCATTTTGAAACTTATATCAAGCAGAGGGCCATATATTTCAAGCCAGTGAAGTGAATCATTCAAAATATTGCATTTTACCTAATTTTAATGAACCGCTACACTTTTAATTGAGCCTTATTCATTATGGTTCAAAGGAACTAAAATGTTTGTTTTTTGACTATGATAGAAGAATTGCTCAGATTTTACATTAAAAACTATACTTTTTGTAATTTAGGCCAATCTTTCAGTAAGTCTGAGGGCCAAAGAAAATTGGTCCAAGGGCCGCATTTGGCCCCCGGGCCGCACTTTGGACATGCCTGGGTTAGATCATCTACACTTTTGAGGTAAACCAGTGTTGTATCAAAGTGAGCACCTTCACTGGCTTCTGTGACGTTTGTGACGTAACAACTTTACCATAGGAAAACGTTAACAATCAATTTGGCTACGTTTAGACACAATTCTATGATTAAGTTTAGGATTGGGGTTTGGGATACTGGTACTGATATCGAGAATCAGATAACACAGTATATCACTAAATACATTATTTGGAAAACCTATAAATGGTCATCACTTTAGATAGGGGACAGAAGTAAATGATTAGCAAATGTTTGCTCATTATTAGTAAATACTATCTAATCATTTACTGGTGATCAGGTAATGTTATATTAACATTTATAAATGATTTGTATCTGGACATTATTATAAAGTGTTACCCAATTTTTTCATCCAGACCAAATAATACTTCCTTTTCTGACTTTGCAAGCCTGCTCAAAAACATGTATTTTTTTAATTCTTTATTTTGTGCAACAAAACATCAATATTTCAGTAATATTATTTTATTTAGGTTTATTTTTCAGTCAAAAGTTACCTGGAGGGATTTTGAGGCAAAATTTTAACAAAATACACTTTAAAAATTCACATTACAGCGCATGACTCACCACCTCATTTCAGAATAACAAAAGAGACAGGGTGCCTGTGCTCGGGCCGAGACAGATGAAGAAGTGGCTTACAGAGCTCAGCAGCACAAGAACCCAAACTCCAGTGTTTCATGGCAAGAATGTCCCGGTTTTGAATCCCAAGTGACATAGTGTCTTTGGAGTTTGCGTGTTCTCCTTCCTTCACCCCTCTCACAGACAAAAAAAAATCCAATCTCTTAAAATAAAGGTCATTAAACTGATTACATCTATATCTTTATTGCTTAGGGTCAACATTTAATTTGTATTACTTTGGTTAAATATATTATTCTCCAAAAGTCGGTCTTCCACCACCAGACAATCCGAGAGGAGATCAATAATGTCTGAATAGATTCTGTAGGTTTCTCAATTATTTAACCTCGCAGCCCAAAGCATCTTTGATATGGATCCGCACAGACTACCCAAAATGCACTTGGCTCTCTAGATCAAAGTCAGTCTGTCTGCCCCAATGACCCCTGCACTGTTTACAAACCAGCAGTCAGACCCAAACAAAGGACAAAATCAATGTGCATCTTTTACTTACGTCCAAACATTTCTGTGGTCAGTCAGTGCCAGAGCTGCATGAATTAATTAAGTCTTGATAGCAGAGAATGAATGCATATAAAAGATCCATTAAGAGGATATGAATATGTAATGAGAGCAGTAAGCAGCGCTAATGACAGGCCTGGACAAACATCGCAGTGACAGCTCAGAGTTTGCACAATCAAAATAGGACGACTGACTAAACAAATGTCCTGTTGTGAGATTAATCATACACAATCAAATGAAATATGCAATTTAAATATTTCAATCAATCTATTTTGAAATTAATTATTTGTGTGCTTGTTTTTTATTATTCCGAAAAAAATATAATTTGCTCCTCACAGTCTCTGTTCACCAATTGTCTGGATACTTTATACTATATTTTACATAATGATTATGTAATACTTCAGTGGTCAACATTTTTGTTTAGTTCGCCAATTAGATGAATGAGAAATACACCTTAATCAGAAATGATTAAGGAATAAAAGTGGAAGGGGCAAAGAAAAGTGAATACAAATAAATTAATTCTAAAAGGGATGACGTTAATTTTTAAAAAAATATATTATTTATTTAAGGATAGCCGTTCTTTTTTGAGGGGGTCCTACAATAGAGTACAAAAGAATTACAACAGCAAACATCCACATAACAATTACATACAAACTCTTCACGGCTTTGCCCTACAACCTACAGCCAGGTTCTTTACTTTACGGTTGCAAAGTTCAGATACTAATTCAGTACTTTAGGACATTTGATTACATTGCATTATAGGGTGCATTCATGGTATCTCGTTAAAATCCAACATCATTTAGACCAGGCAACTCAATCTTCTTTTAAGATGTTGTAGATTGAGTGATATGTTGCAGTACTTTCAAATCTTGAAAAGTTCTGAGCTCTCACAAATCCTTTAGCATATCTGTATTCAAATGCATTTTCTTTGAAGAAAAGATATAGTTTTAAACCAACTTTGAGTCACCAACAAACAGACAAACTCTTCATGCATATTTTTACTAGCACCAAACAAAATAGACAGGTCAGCTTTAAGTGAACACTTTGTATAATAGATGCATTAGCTGAGGAAAGTTCCCGGTAGGCAAATGCATTCTGTTTACAGTAGGGCAAACCCAGTGTTTGTAAGAGACTTCGCAGTCAGCAGGGGAACAGTGCCCATCCTGTAAATTATCAGGCTCTATAAATAAAACCTTTTGTGGCACATTGCTCCCCCATGAGTACACCTGTGTCTTTGTGTGCAACATGAATCCCAGCATAATCAAAAAGTAATATATGAGAGAGAGATTGACTTCACTCCCTCCATCCCTCCTCCTCCTCTTCCTCCTCCACACACCTTCCTCACACTTCCTCTGCCTCCCCCAGGACGTCTCTACACACTGGATAACTGTATGTCCTACACATGACGCCCACACTTCATAATTTTTCATTCTTTGTCCTGAATGGCCTTCAACCCACAACTCCTCTGCTTCTGCAGCATTCATTACACTGACAGTTTCAGATGAGCTGATGTGCAGCACTCACCTATAGAAGCTCCATTATGTATCAAATATTCTCTACAAATTAAATTTATACTGGATGAAATGAACATGAATGTACATTTATATCATGACTTCAGTAAGATTGGTTCACAAGAATAAACTGACAAAAATATAATGCATGCTGCGCTGTTTTAGCAAAACATCAAAAAGAAAACTCTTTTATTGTTATTCTTTTGTTTTTCAGTGTTTTATTCCCAAAACCAAAATGTGATCAACAGACTGAAGATGTAATCATTCTTTTTGGTCTGGATCAAAGGCACATTAATGTACGAGGCTACACACCTCTCTACCGACAACCCGGAATGTCGACATTAAAGTGTAATTGTCGATGTTGCGGCATTAGCATATTTTCTCTCACATCCCGGTACTCCGACCCCTAACATTTTTTTGTCGATGTAGTGGTGTTTTGTAGTTTTCTCAGAAATGCCACTTCTCCGACACTCTTTTGTGTGTGTTTCTATTAAATAATTATTTTTAAAAATACAAAGCGTTTTCTCATGATGCTAAGTGTCATGTATGAATGTTCCCCCGTCATTGTGCAAAGAGAATCTCTACACAAGATTAATGGCACACAAGGGAGATACAGGCAACTGTGTTCATTACGCTCAAATAATGACGCGCACTGGCCAGGGAGCCTTTGTACCACAATCATGCCCAAACTAATGCGGTTTCGTCTTAAAAACGTAGCCCTTAGAACGAATTGTAGAGGAATTTGTTCATAATACGTGTTTATGATTTAAGCATTTCACTCAGTGCGTAACTGCGCTTTTTGAACCGCAGAGACAGCGGGGGCTTACCTGACGTCCTGTTATGCGACCAGCTAATAACTGCCTCTTCTTAAACATTTTTTGGGTCCTTGTGTTGGCTGTCGTCTTGCTCCAGTCTGGCTCTGTGTTCCAATAGTTTTCAGTCATAAAGATGCCGCTTTCTGCCTGTGCGTTTAGAACAGATTTCTCATGGATCTCCACAGCGCGTCCTCGTGCGTTCACGTTCTCCTGCTCATTGTCAAAACAGTCCAACTTTATACAAGCTCCGGGTGTCTTTGTCTGCTTGGTCACATAATTTATAAAAGCTAGAGTCCAGTGTGACGTGTCCCACGTGAACAGCGCCTGTTTGGTTCTGAGGTGAGGCTATCATTAAAAAAATAATAGTAAATTAAAACTGATACAAAGGGTGTCCAAATTCGATTTAAAATTAACTACAAATAGCCCTCTGTGCATATTTAAAGTTAAAAACTAAATTAAAGAAAAATAAAACCATTAATAAAATATATTTATTTACCCAAGAAAATAGAAGAGACAAATCTAAACCTACAATATACCATTACAAACTTTATAAATTGTTCTAACGAAATACAAAACATTTTGAACGAATTCAACCTAGAAACCACAGAAATAAAATAAAAAAGTTGGCGTGTTGACGAAGGCCGCGCGTCACGTGCCTGGACGCGTCAGGCTTTTAGATCAGGCGTGCCACAGCACATACAGTAATATAACCTAATATATAAGGCTGTGCTGGGCCAAGGTGGAACAGGCTGAAACGATCCTTTAATGCAGTTTGTGGAGAAAATAAGAAAAGCTGAGCGCGTCGCGTAATTTCGCGTTTCGCCGCGTGCTTCTTTAAAGTTTAGCGCTTAGAAATCTAGGTTCTTGTTTTGCTCATTTCTCAGTGATTTTAAATCAGATTGTAACAAAAGACACATTGTTTTGTTGCTTAAAACACAGAGAACATTACTGTACACTTGCCACAGTTCTCCTGTCCACGATGCGTCTGTGTGAGGTGGAAGAAATAAAAACGGAGAGGAAGGGAGAGAGAGAAAATGTAATAGACGCTCACTGATGTAGCCTACTTTTACTCCTGCGTGTGCAGATAGTCTATAGCCTACATAAAGAATTGTATCTTTTGTCTTTCGTCAGTCTTACACGTCATAGTGTAGTGATGAGGTCCCCAAATACGCTGTGCCAGTGCGTAAAGCTGTGTCCATAGCAAGCGCGCACAAGTGTTCTTACGCACAGTTTGCCACTTGTAATCCTTTAAATCATGCTTTTTCTTACACTTCAATGTCCAAAAAGCAAGAGGAAAGGGGGAAAGCTAAAGCGGGAAACTGCGGCCCTTTATTCAAGTTGGAAAGGCGAAAATGTTTAGAAAAAAGTGCTGCCAGTAGATAAAAGAAAAAAGACACCGTCAATACGTGGAAGCTTGGAAAATAATGTTAATGCTGAAATTCTGACAGACGTTGGCTTGTAAGCAAGTGAGTCCAAGTCCAGACCCATTCAGTCCAAGTCCCGGTCCGAGACCAGGTCTGCACGAACACTCGCATTGCTCTGGCCGTTTGGAGTGTTAACGTCTCCACGTCTGTCCAAAAAATACTTCTCTGTCTTACCGGGGGCAGCCTGTCAGAAAAGCAACGTGAATGAAGGACGCTTTGTAACGGAGAAATAAAAGTATCATTTTTAGCCTACTTAATGCGACAGTAAAGTTGACAACTACACATTGGCCTATTGGTCATTATGACGTTCGCTGTCTGAGTGTGTGTCGGAGGTGGGGCACCATTAAATTCGGAGGACAGGGTTGTCGGAACAGTGGGATTTAAAAATAAAGACTTTCGGAATAACGGCATGTCGATAGAGAGGCCTGTCGACAGAGAGGGCTGACCCCAATGTGGCTAGAACTAGAGCCGCTTTGTTTTGGCTTCTTTTGTGCATCAAAATACACTTAAAACCATTCAAACCATCCCAAAAACATTTCCTGGAAGATGCAGACAACATTTTGTTCAAGTGTCCTTGTTGATAAAAGTCTGTTTTTTCATTAGATATTTTTTTCTTCACCAACGAAGCTATTTCATGTTTTTTAATGATTGTGTTTTTTATACAGGAAAGGGTAAATAAACAAATATTACGCCTGACACAGTTGAAACAGTTTTGCATCTATTTCGCCACAAAGGAATGAGAAACAACAACATTCACAGCAAGAACAATCACAAACACTGCCCACACACTCAAATAGTTCACAGTCAATGAGGTGCAGCCTTCAGGAAAAAAAAACCCTGTGAGTCCTGTTGAAATGGGCATCTGAGCTGCTTATAACAGAGAAGAAGATTCTTACACAACCTGCTGTGAAAAAATGATTTTTATTCTGTCCAAAATTACTATACTGGTATTTATAAATGCCTGTCAAATAACATTCGGAAACAATGATTTGGTGGCTTCTTCCTGTGTGAGTTTTTTCCAACTTCTTCAACATCGACTAAAACTGAACATTCTCAAGATTCAAATACAGCTTCACGCATCAAGATAAAAACAAAGCATTATCTGCATATTTATGATTAAGAAAAATGTCTAATAGGAATGTGAACTGAGAAAAGTTAAGGTCCGAGTACACTACCTTGAGGGACTCCATTCTACAATTGGAACAGACTTGGAATTGACAACCCAGTTTTGACAAATTGTTACACATATGATTTTTATTACAGATGAAAAAATATTCACCAAATCAAGATCTTTGTAGAAATCAATAAAAACAACTTTAAAAGCAAAGCAAATATACATGACATTTTTTAACTATCCCCGATTTTTGTAATCTTAAAACATAAACATGCAGAAATATTTAGTCTTAAATGTTTTACAACATTCATGTTTTTTTTTCTTGAGCCTTCTAAATAATCATCATTGTGTTTTAAAGCAGTGTCACTACTTTTAGAAATAAACATGAGTTCTACCTTGTCAGTATGCTAACAGCAGTTGACCAAAAGTTAGAAGACACAAGCAACTTTCCACATTTTAGTACAAACACTATTTTTAGACCGAATATAGTAGATTAATTTCTATATCTGCGCTAGAGTAATATTCATTTGAAGCAAAAATCCAGTATATTTCCTTTAACTCAACTTGAACACTTCAAACTTTGTGCATCTCATATTCTTTTGTATTTCTTCATTCATTTGTAATCTGTGCTATTGCTATACACATATTCGTAGCCTTCCTGACCTGCTGCGGCTTTCTGTCCATCTGAAAATCTAATCAGCATTTTGTGTCTCAGCCAATACCCAGCGCCGTGTAGAGTTTAATAGCTAGGAGCTGTTTACACATAAATGCCAGGTTTAGCATGCGAGCTAATACATCAGCTGTCACATGGGCACTTTCATAAACTAGCCCCCTGCAGTCAGTTATTATAATGCTAATACTATGAGCAGAGATTGGATTTCGGTTTCACTTCGGCTACACAAGACAGTGCGAGATTGTGGCAGCTCATCTTAAGGCAAAACACCATTGACTGAGGCTAAATGAGGCGGATCCAGAGTGGCTCTCAATTATGTGACAAGCTAAAAGAGATGTTCCCTAAAGGCGTAACAGTTAGACCGTCCTGCTCTGTGAAAAGTGGGCTGACTGTAAGAGGTGCAATGGTCGGATAGCTCAGAGTACATGCTTTGTTTTGACAGCAGTTTTAGAGCGTCAACTGGAACATAAATAATTGTGTTTTGTTTGAACAGAATAATTGCTTTTGTAGCTAAACAAGCATAAACAAGGTGATAGGGCTCCTCTGTTGATGGAAAAACAACAGCCCATTACAAAACTGGCAAATATTTGTAGGCTTTTGTGTTTTCTTTTTTTCATTTATTTATTTATAATATTGTTAAAATTTAACTATTCAGTATTCATTTTGATGCATAACGTACAAAAGGCAAAGGTTTTCTTCAGTGACATGATTTCATTATAAAAACACCTGTTAAAATGTGTCTAGTTATTTGTTTTGGACGTATTTTTGTCTATAGTACAGTATAAAGGCTTCAAAGTTGTCATCTGGACAGCGTATTTAAAGATGGAGACGTTTGTTTGAAGTTGAAATGTCTCTTCAAATTCACTGTCCAGATGAACACTTTGATGCCTTTCTAGATCTCTCCTGGACAAATAAGGGATTACACCGACTTGTTGCCAAGAATTTTTGTCAGTAAACTTTGGATTAGCACAAACTTCAAGTCGGAAAATAGAAACTGAAAGCTTTCTGTTGTTGTGATGACTGTGCCGAGCTTAGCTAGCTTGCTTGCTAAAGAAAGTTAAAGGTTTAGTACATTTCAACCGTTGCACAACAAACAAAACACTTACCAAAAACATTTTATTTAACGAAACAAAAAGATAATACATTTAACTCTGTGTGATCCCAAAGGCTCGGTCATGTGAATGAAGCCTTATTATGTTCCTGTTGTTTATCTGGTCTTCTGTTCATCTCATTTTCTCATTTACATGTCACATGCAAAGTCATTATTCATAATAATCTTGGCAAAATTACATTCCAAACATGCAACATAGACAGCAATAGCATAGCTACATTGCTGTCATGTTCATAATTGTAAATTATTCACGTATTTGACATAATGCAGTCACAGACTCTAATGATGCCTGACCTTTTCAACCAAGCCTATTGTAATAATCAGAGAAAATGCTCTGAACTCACAAGGATCCTGATTCTTGAGCCGGAAACATCTTAATGACCTGCTCTGATTATGATCTGACAACAATTAGGGTGAAGTACAAGTATAGTATTCAGACACTCCTCATTATTAGAGAGTTTCATAACACTCATTCTGTCGTTTTAATCATGCAAGAACATCAGTTGTGCAGGTTACTAAATAAAAATCTTGACATAAGGATGTAAGCCTTTATTTATCCAGGCGTGAAGTCACATTGTCCACTATATTTATCTTAACCATGGCGATAACATAGCACATGGACAAAAAAAAAACTCAATTAAAAAATTTCTAGAGTACTCCGTCTTTACTGTAATAGCAACATAAAACTGAGCTATAAACCAAGGCTCTTCAGAACTGAGAGTGTGCTTGCTAAAATGTCAGTCCAAAAACCTTTTACTTTGGCGAAAAGTTAGTACCAGAGGCATCAGATTGGGGGTGTAAAGGGTACTCTTCTCCTCTGGGTTTAACAGCCCTCGAAAACTAGTTGTCTTTCTCTATCATATACAATAAAATGTTCTATGAGAACTGAACTTTCTTCTGACTGATCAGAAGGGGGTTCAATAGAAATTTCTTTCACCAAGTGGCGAATATACAATTCAGAATTTTTTTTTTTTTTTTTTATCTTTTGTACATAGCCTAACCAGAGTCTTAGCGGGCACAGTCCTGTAAACTTTTTCAGCCTGTAGTTTATGTCCATGGGCACCTTTGGAGAGAGAAAAAGTCCTGGATGTAGCCAAAACAATAAATCACACTACAAGAGCATCAACCTAAACCCATGGACCATAAATCTGTCGTTCCTCTCAAAACCCTCCCATGGACACTACACACACACACTATACACAAACTACACACAACTATACACACACACACCGCTGTGGTTCTTATGGAGCTGCTGCTTCTCTCTGTTTTGGGCTCCTCTAACAAAAGCTGCCTGTGGCTCAGCAGAGTGGCTTCACACATCAAGTGGAGTCCCGCAGGCTGTTGGAGGACGTGTGGGGTGCATCTCTGTATTTTACACACTCTCCTCTTGGTCGAGCTTTTGTTGTTGTAGCTTTATTAAAATGAGTGACTTTTTATTCTGACATTTTTTGTGCTGTTTGTACATTAAAAGGTGCAGATTAAAAGGGCACTGACTGATCCAAGCAGCATAGAAGACCGTGGACATAGTGAAGTTTACTGGTCCTGATACTTTAAAAAATTATAATATTGATATTATTGACAAATCTGTGATAGCTTTGCAGTAAATAAAAAAAAAATTTCGATCAGGGCTGATCAGGGCAAGATTCTTCAATCAAATGAAAAACGCAAATGGGGTGGAGAATAACAAAACCTGCCATTATAACTAACAAAAAAATATTCTGCATAAAAACAGCTCATTCTGAATTTTGCATCTGTGAAAAAACATGTAAAAATATTTAAACATAACAATGCAAATCAAATCGTTTATGATGATAGCCTGTATGAACTGTTGTGATCTCTTGTTTTTGAGTGACTTTGTGACTCATTTTGCAGATAATTTGATTTTATTAGACACATTTTTGAGAGTTAACAATGGAGCACAGTCCGGTTATCTACTTGCCCACAAGACCTTATCCAGAGAGCACAATATGAGTGTAATATTCTTCCTCTTCTCACATCTGCAGCTGCTGCCTCTAAAGCCTCATATGAAGACCAGCGAGAGTGAATGGGTGTGATCAGCTCCAGACTGAATTCATTCTCCGGTGAGAAAGGGAGAGAGGGAGGGGAAGAAAGAGAGAGTGGGAGAGACAGTGTGTGTGTGAGAGAGAGAAGAGAGGAGGAATAAAAAAGGAGAGGGTGCTCCAGCTGTGGCGCAGTCATACCGAGGAGAGGGCCATTTCCCACAGGCTTTCTGTGAACACAGCGAGCATGCACTGAGCCACATACAGAATAATGCTTATGCTGCTTTTATGAGAATGAATGAAGAGCATTAAATCTGCTTATTTAGTGTTTAAGACTGTCGCACAGTCCAAGTTTGCTTTGATTGATCACATGGTCCATTCTGCTGTGACCACAGAATTTAGCAAAGCTCTAATGAGCTCTTCCATTTAATCCAAAGTAAATCGCCGATTCTTCCAAATAAACTGTAGTGGGATTTCCTTGGTGCTGTGCAGCTGGTTGTGCAACTTGTAGAACATTAAGATTTATTTGACCACTGTAAAGGTGTTTGTGTTGGATGTGGTCTGAGTTTGTTTGGCTGCCATGACTGTTGGCAGATTGCCTCAGGGCAGCCTGTGGCAAGAGAAATTTGCTGAACATTGATTTCATTGTATTGCTGTGTCTGAATAAGAGCAGGACTCTACAAATTAGTTCAACATCTGACTGTAACACAGTGTCAAAATATTGTAATATATTTTAAACTAATACATGTGTGGCTTCAGATTGTCATTGTGAGACTCATTCAATAAAACTATCTGCTTGACCTTTGTAGCAGTGGGCCAATGTCACCCATCAAAGCTGCAACACTGTGATTGCATCAAGAAGTAGTAACCCTTCAGCCAAAAGCATTACCTGATTCTGTTCAGTTTATCTGAAACATTTTAAACATTTCCTCGAAATGCCCTGCAAGTGTATTTAATGAAACAAATCTTGCCAGTGGCGTTGCTGTAAGCTCTTTAACAAATTCAGCCCGGGACCCTGGCACAGTTTCACACGGGCCATCTGGCGCCACGTGAGATTCAGCTGATGCCACCCTCTCTTTCCCTCCAAATCTCTGCGTTTAAGAGGCAATTCATTTCAGTCTACAGACAAATAACAAGGATCGGCTTTGGCATGCAAGCAGTCTGTTTCATAATGTAGTAAATAACATCATGTATTTTTCATTTTACATCAAAGAGAAAGATTATGTGCCTGTCTCCCCACAAATGTATTATTACCTCCAGGAAATTATAACTGACACAGAACAGGAGGTTAGATGGTTATGTAATAAATAAAATGTCAACTGAAAAGAGAAATACTATTTTCCACTGCTCACAAGTTTCACCTCTGCTCTGAGTCTGACCGGACATTTACCTTCTGTGGTCACGTTTGAGGACCACACACACATGTAGGTGGTCTTGCACACCTGAAGAGAAGAGATTATTATTGAATTTTTCCTTCTGTTACATTGGAAACTTTGCGTGGGTTATTACTTTTACAAACTAAAGGTTATGCCTCATACAGTAACAATGAATGCACAAATGATTGCAAACATTTACTGAGTTGTCCCTGGAAAGAAGCAGACCTTGAAGCTGACCTGATATTGTACATTGACAGTCATACATCAAATAGTGTTGAATATGCAGAATTGAGTCTTGCAGTCATTATACAAGAACTGGGCAACATGGTGATGCAGATTGAATTGTAAGCTCCTTCTAAAAGACAGACATTTCATTTTATCTGTTATTGGTCAGCCTCTGTAAAGCTTTGGGTGCTCGTTGGATTGAACTAATCATAGGAAAGAGTAACTTTTCAGGAGAATCACTTTACTTTTTCAAAGCATTAAAAATTAGGTAATTGTTGCATCTTGAAACAAAAGAAGTGTGCTTCTATTTTTGCATAATACCAGTTTACATTAGTCTGACAATTCAACTCAAACTGACTCCTGAAAGCCAAAATGCATGATTTTGTAAAACACAAGATTGATGTAAAACAGTTTAGAAACTTAATTCTTGCTCAAAACTGCAGAACTGATAAGCCCCACCTCTTCATTGTAAGAGTTTAATGACGCAGCAGAATATTTACTTTACTATTTATCAGAATCACATACAGTACAAGTGGGTGCATGGGTGGTCTTTCTGAGCATTCAATCATACAGGACTACTTCAACATGCCGGAATCATTCTTAATACAACTTCGAGAAGGTTAAAACGATTTTTTATTTTTTTACATTACATCTCTTTAACGCAATATTTGCAATG
Source organism: Mugilogobius chulae (assembly GCA_038363315.1). Taxonomy (NCBI): domain Eukaryota; kingdom Metazoa; phylum Chordata; class Actinopteri; order Gobiiformes; family Gobiidae; genus Mugilogobius; species Mugilogobius chulae. The sequence continues at coordinate 34,477,771 of CM076400.1, forward strand.
TTGTTTTGCGGAGACACCCTAACTCTAATCCTTAACCTAAATCCTTTAAACTTAGCATTCAGGAGGCAAACTCTAATCATTTTTACTTCTTTAGCTTCTAAGCAGGGGCAAGTTCAAATGCAAGCAAAATTTGCAGGCTGCTGGAAAAAAGGTTTTGATACAGTGAAAAATGTGTACAGTGATTTTAAGAGCAGATTTAATGAAAAAAAAGTAAAACATCAAATACATCCTAATGCACAATCCACTTTCTCAACCTTTGATCAAACTGAAAAGCTGCCTCTTCATCACACTGACTGACAGACACAAACACAACATTACATTCAGCAATCATGAACCAAAAAAAAACGTATTAAGTCTAAAGTCTACTGGAGCAGATCAGTGTGAGTGGGTCTTTGGGATGAGCGCTGCTTGTGTGGGATTGTGAACCTTCAAACACTAGTTGTTTAGAGATAAGGTCGGCATGACAACAAATCCCTGAAATAAGCATGATCTGCCTTTGTGCCCGGTCCGTGTATGTGCTCTCTTATGGCTCTACAGCAGCACTACTCTTACGTAACTGTATTGAAACTGTCAGGATCGGAGGCTGTCAAGACGCGCACTAAACATAGACGTGTTTTATTCTGCTCCTCACGCGCTCTGTGAGTCAGCCTCAAACATGGTTATACTTACATGTTTGTGTTGCAACAATACAAACCTTAACTGTATGTAACTTTACAGGAGAATTTGTGTTTTCTCTTACTGTGAACAGGTTTGCTTGTTTACTGTAACAAAAGTCTGGTTTACATTCAGAAGCCAAAAAGGGAACTAGTCTAAGCCAAATAAACAAGATTTCTTTGGAGACAAGCAAGTGATGTACTCCCTTCAGAAAAGTTATGTGATAGTGTATATAGAGAAAGCTTTCTTTTTTTCTTCAATTATGCAAAGGTCTGATTCTGTATGGATCAAATTATTTTCAGTTTGACTATAACTGTGAGCAATGTGGTCCTTGTTGTGTACATCAAGTTTTTGTATAGAATATACTGACTACACAGATACTACTATTCTGTGCCTTTTAAGACAATCAAATTTTTCTTCTTATGTCTGACTTCTGCTTCAAACCACTATTTTACAGTGTAATTTGACAAAGATCAATTTTGATTTTTCAAAATCATTTTTTTTTTTTTTACGTCATAATGAATGTTTGATGGTGATTGATCAAAACATCACAACAATGGAATAACAACCTCTTGTTCAAGTGAAACTAAACATTAAATCCATCCACTTTATGTGCTCCTTGTACCTATAGAGTGAGTATCCTTGTCTACTGCGTTGTTGTTGCTTTTCTGTAACAGAAAAACTTGCTCTTTCTTATTCTTTTGCAAACTGCTTAGAAACTAATCACAGAGAGTCTTTGGAGAAGAATGATGATTTGTGTTGCTAAATCAGGCAGAAAGACTTCAATACTGAGTACTGACTAGTATGTGCAGAGTTGCATGATGCAGGTTACTCGCATTTTGTTTTTCATCACATCAACCCTTTTCGGTAATTTGGATTTAGTTATGGACATCTTAAGTAGGGCTGAGTATTGCCAAGAGCCTTCCAATACGACACACATCCCGATATATGTTTATCCCACAATACAATAAGTATCAAGATATCATTTTTATCAGTAAAATTACTGACAAAAATGAGAAAATGTAGAAAAAACAAGTATTGGAAAGTATTGTATTGACCCTATTTTGTCCCGCCCACTTTTCTAGGACATGCACTTCCTGTTTAGCTGCATTTAGCCTGTGGGTTTCAGTCGATGGGTTTATTTTAACTGTCATTATATTTAATTAAAATTGCCCCACAAGACAGACAAACAAACACGTTAGCTACCTTAGCAGAGCTAAACAGGAAGTGCATTTCCAAGCCAAGTGGGCGGGACAAAATAGGGTCAATAATGCCTGTAAAAATGTTTTTAACATGTTTTTAGTACAGAACTCCTTAAAATTAATGTTAAGAATGTAACTTTGATTATCTAGAATAACGTTGCAGTACACTGCTTTTAATGTTACAAGTGTCCAACAAAAGAAGTCATTTTTTAAATAGTTTCAACCTTAAAGCAGCAGTCCAGGTCCACAAGTGCTAAATGTATGAGTTGAAGTATTCCGATACTTATCCCAATATCTTTGTATATATACGTGTATTGCCAACAAGCTTGTCATGATATATCCCGATACCGATACATCGAGTACAGCCCTAATCTTAAGTTAACACTGGCATAATCAGTCCAAATTTACACTATACGGCTGAAACAAATTGTTCTGCTTTAGAGATTTGTAAAATGCCCATATTAGGCCATTTGCTTTAAACTTGTATCTTCAGGCAAATAAAACATTTTGTTATGATGCTAATTCCATCTTCTCACCTTTTGGTCACTGCAGGACAGACTGATGCTCAAGGCTGTGCACAAATATTCAAACAAATCCTCTGAAAACTTTCATTTGTTAGCTTGTCTGCATTTGCATTTCAAACTAGGGCCTGAGGATATGGACGATTCAATAGAGAAAATAAATGAGGTACATAAAAACATTGCAAAGGAAATGGCATCTTATCTTTACTGTCACTCAACTGGCCGGGTTTTTACCACACCGCTTCAGTAATTAAATGTGCAAGTGAAGATATAAAAATGTAATCGCAGTGAGAGAATGGTGTTTGCCTCTTCAGAAGTGATGATGAAATTATAATAACGCTACTTTATTATAAGCTTTGAATGATGAGGCCAATGTGACTGCCTCCACAAACAGAGATATGAAGTGTGCCTGGAAGAACCATTTTATTAAGGTCTCTTTCATTGTTCTCCATTGTTACCAGCACAATGCTAATCTGCTCACGTCAGAGTCATGAGTAGCACTGCAATGAGCTCTATTTTATTAATCTGGAAAAGCTCTCACTTAAAGCTGCGGGGAAAATGTGTGACGTCATGATGAATGTTTGATGTTGATTGGTCAAAACATCACAACAGTGGAACAAGCCCAGATAACAACCTCTTGTTCAAGTCAGCTTTGTGTGCTTCTTAGGCCTATATGAAGGTCATTGTCTATTGTTCCAAGTCCTTTTTGGCAAATATTGTGTAAACCAGGCAAATTTGTGGCAAAATTATCTAAAGCCGGCTGCACACTAGAGGAGTTTAGGATCTTTTGCGATTTTTTGACTCGCCAAAAAAAGAAGAGGCCAAAGACATAATGACATTTACAACGATTATTTGTCTCACAGTTGCATCATTGTCACAGGAAAAACAGAAATGAAACAGACTTGGAGAGTGCAGCAGCGAGCTGAGAACAGTGCAGGTCGATCGAGCACAGAGTGTTTTCTTTCATGTGCGCCATTATTAAAGTGAACAATGAAACGTCAGTGGATTAAACCAGGTTTATAAATGTCACAGGACAGCAGGGGTTCATTGTAGGTAAGGAGCTGTTACACTGACGCATTGTGGGCCTGAAATGAACAAGTTCCAACAAACTCCATCTTGGCCATGTGCTTCTCACATCATTTGAGGAGCAGGTGCGTTGGAGGTGATGTGCGTAACCCTCGAAAAAAAAAAAATCCAGCACTTTGGCTATGTGCACAAAGCGTTACATCTTTTTACAGATGATGAAGAAACAGCACGAGATGCTTTCTCCTTGCACTTCTGCAGCATGTGAACCTCACAATGATGCACCACAATAAATAGTCGCAGTCGCACAGACATAAGGAGAGAAACGACAAACGATCTTTTAGGAAAATCTTAGCTCTGGCCACACTGGGCTTAAAATCAGGCCAAAACTCCTGTAGGGTGCAGAAGGCTTAACACTTTTAATATTAACCTGGACTGTTCAGATCACAGAGAGTAAAGATTTTTTTCTGATATCAATCAATATTAAAAATGCTGAGAAGGTCATTGATTTTAAATATTTCACATATAAGAGACATTCCTTTGAGTAAAACTGAAACTTTTTCAGGAAATGCAAAAAACATATTTGTTGAATTAGAATGAAATCAACCAAACTATTCTTGAAACTGCACAAGCACTTTTCATGATGTGATTTAGTAACTTTAGAGTGCAGAAGGAGAATAAACTGCAGTGTATTGTAAACATGAGCTCAAGAAAATTGGTCAGCCTCAGATGTTTTTTGAGCAGTATTTATGAGCATCTTTCAGGACTCTTCTCATCCTCTGCACTTTGAACTGTTGCCTTTTGAAAGTTTTATACAATAGTTAAATCAGCTGCAAAAACAACCAAACCAAACAATATTTAAGAAGTCTTTCCTGCTCACAGCAGTTAAGGCTGTAGACTCCATCCATGTCCACTGAAATGTGGATCTTGTTGCCGGCTTGTTGTCTTTGTGAAGGAAAAGCAGCATGTGAATCTGTGTGATTTCAATTGTTTTGTAACAAAAATAACTTATACATTAGTGGACAATACATTTTTCTTGACCTGTCCTACACAGAGCGCTGCAAAATTGTCCATCATTCAGATAAAATGGGTGAAGTACATCTAAAGCTGACGTGCGTAAATTGTTTTGGTTAGCTTGAGTGCTTCTCTGTAATCCTACAAACATCGGTGAACATGTAATTTTGTGAGTTTTTTACCTCATAATAATTCATCTAGCTGGGCAGGTTACGGCAAAGCAGAATTGTAGAACACCAATTTATTCATGGCACGCGCACGCAAAACAAAATAAATCAATCAATCATTAACACAAAATAATGGTGCAATTTTTGCATTTAAATGTTTATTGTTGTATTAATAGACTATATTTTAAACAGCGTCTTTGTATCAACACGTCATTTTGAGTGAGTGTGAGTAATTGTTTCTGTTAAATGATAAACTTTGTCATGTCTGCTTGTTTTTCTATCATTTTTGCAGAGTGTTTCGAAAAGTATTTTAGAAATATGTATTATACCATCATTACTTCTGCAAGGTCCGATTATTCCCCTGTTATCTTGTAATGTGATGGTTTTAGACAAATCTAAAACCCCACTAATCACCACCCACTTCACACATTGTTCTTCTCTAAAATCATCATTAAAAAGCCACTAGCCCTTCATGAGTTTTTTTGCAGAAAGATAAGACACAGAAAATATCTACAATATCTACAATAGCCTCGGTCCACACATACATAAACAAAGCACGTCTGAATTAGCCGTCTTATGCTAATGGCCGCTCCCTTTGATAGCTGCCAAACTGTAAGCAGGAGGGGGACACCCGAAGAGCCCGTTTCCATTAAAGTCATTAGAAGTCAATCAGGACGAGGGGGCGAGTGAGGGGCGCGCTGCTTCCTCCGGCTTCACACAGACCTGTTGCTAGGAAACCCAACAGAGGCCCGTGGAAAGACTTAACAAAAAAAAAAAAACTGCCTAGACTTGTCATATCAGAAAGCTGCAAATACTCATGCAAATGTTCCAGGCTGCTGGAGGGGCCAGACGGATCATAGCTTTCAATATCGCCCCAGGTTCCACGAGGGTTTAGAAAGTTGCATTAAAACATAATCGAGATATTTTTAGAGAGAGTGCAGTGTTGTGGATGTGTGTGTGTCTCGTGTCGTATACTCACCAGTGTGAATCCATGTTCCCAATAATGGACCAGCGTGTACCTAATTAGCAAAAGAGGCTATGACACGGGCTAATTATCACGCATCAAAAGACAACCTGTGTCTTCTCAAAAAGCCTCGCCCCGTTTGCTTTTACTTCTTGTCGTCCAAATGAAAGCAATAGTGTTTTTGTCTATGATTTTGTTAATTAAAAGGCAATTTTGCCGTTTGGAAATATGTAAGACAAAACATATACACACCATAGACATAATGTACTACGAATGATCAAAGGTATCAGTTTCTATACTCGACATCGTTTTATAAATATTAATTGAGCTCAACAGTGATCGTCCACCCCTTGGCTCCAGAAGTGCCAATTTCCACTATAAATTGACCCTGTGCTATTTATTTTCTAATTGTCAAGCTTGTAGCATTAGCATTAAGCTGCAAACACATCCTTTTATAAACACACTTTAGTCCTTTGGTGAAGTTTTCTCCTCATTCATGATGTCTTTACAATATTGTCTGAGAAAACCAATCACAACTCACTGTTCACTGCCTGATCTTAAAGTAATTCTTCATTTTAGAAGAAGCGCTCTAAACAGGAAATGAACATCCTCGCAAGAAGTTAGCAATTTCAAAAATAAAACAAGCCAACTGCAGTTCTGTGCACAGAGTACACTTGCCATGTAGGGATTCTTTAAAAAATGTAGGTAAAACATCTTTGAGGCTAATGTGATGAGTATTGAAGGTAAGACAAACTGTTTTATTTAAGATGTGTTTCTTTAGCTTGTTAGTTAGCTTGATTCGGTGCCTTTCAGTTCACTGAATATGCGCAGTTCTGCTTTCTACTCAAGTGAATTAAGAAGTGATTTTTAGCAAAACTGAAGACTTTTGATCTGGTAAAAAGTTCATGATCTGAAAGTAGATCTAAAAATCCGAGCCGAGCACCATCATTGTATGTTACATTCTACTTTATGGAAACAATGGTTTAGACTGTGGGGTACACTAGTACAACTCGAAACAATTTTAACCTAGCAAAGTCCAATCCAAATATTTGAATAGATCCATGGTTTTCAGTCTGTGTTTGAACTGCTGTGGGTTTTTTAGTATAGAAGTAACACTTTGTGATGAAATCAAACTGCTGTGTATTGTAATTATGAAGTATTTTGTTTATCAAAAAGGGAGGAATAAAGACAATACACTCTAGCATTTGTGTTGCGTTTGTCCACGACTGTTTCATGGCTAATCCAATGCAGGGCACATGTCTGAAAGTGAATGCACCCGAATCACAAAGATGCATCAAAGGATTTGTGCGCGCAAAACAAAACCAAAGGTCTTTGAGAGCAGTAGAAAACAAGAGAGAAAAATACCTGGAAAGAGAGATTGAAATGAGGTGGAATAGTACTTTTACTGACCATAACGTAGATTAAATGGCCTGAGGCAAAGTTCAAAGATTGATTCGGCTGACCTAAGACAAAAGCACCGGTTTCAACTAGATTAGGTGGTTCGACTCTATTGATTGTCCACAATGACCATTTCAAAAGCCTGATGCTCTATGCTTCAACAGACAATATAAGACCTATTTGTGTGTCTCGTGCAGAATAAGAGATGACTGTTCAGAGGAGCACATGCAGCGGTTTGTTCTCCCATGATTCATAGCAGTATAATTGGTACATACAACACAGTAGGCCTGGACATTCTCATTTTAGTAAAAGGTTTTTAGACCAGGCTCATCAACAGGCCAATCAGAACTGCCACAATAGGACACTTCATAAGGCTTTCTATTAGTTTGAGCTATTGTTTATTCAGATTTTGTAGCACATTTTGAATCTTGAGTTTCAGTAATGATTCTTTCTGCTGCATCATCTTTAGTATCTCGAGGCAATTCATTCTTCACAAAATGATTTTTCTTCCTTCTTTCTCTTATTTTGCTTTTGTTTTCGCTTTATTATTACCACATTCTTGCTAAATAGACCAACAGAAATAAAAAATAATATTTTAAATTTGTAATTGTGTGTAGATGTATTTATAAATTAACCAAAAAGCATTTCCACCTTGCACGCATGACTGAATATTTGCTGATTTGGTTATGCCAGCGTTCTATGGTAACAGTGCTTTCTATCAAAGACTCAACGGAAGAACTATTCTTTCTACTCTGAGCCTCAGAAAACATTGTTTTAATGTTCTCAATTTTGTAGATCTTTTTAGAGTTTTAGAGTCCATAAATCATTCAGACTTGACGCATTTCTGCTGCAAATCAGGAAGATCAGTTTGATTATTTCCCATGTGTAATTTTCTTGCATGTGTGCTTTTTTACAATATTTATTTGTTCTTTAAAATAATTAGTTATCCTAAATTGTTCACACTCTAGAAGATTACATTTTCCATAATAAGAACAGCTGCTATATGAAAGGACCTGTAAATGCCTTTGCGTCTCTTATTGTTAAGCTTAGTTTCTTGCTGAAGCAGTTTTCTTCTTCACAACATTAACTGTCACCGTCACAAGTCCGTCCCTGCAGCTCTTTGCACTTCTCACAGCAGAATATATTGTACTTTAAGATCGTCCTCCCACTCAGAACTGCAGCCATCCCCAGGCTGCACTAAAGGACTTCTGTAATAATGTTCAGGCTATAGGTTGTACAGTTCAGCACAGCCACGTGTGTCAAATACATAAAAGGCCCAAAGTGACCCCCACAGGAGCTTTTGTTGAGGTAATGGCTTTAATGGAGTCTTTGGAGTCTTTCCGCGAGTGCAGTGTGGACTGCAGCTTTTGAACTTTTACATGGCAGCTTTGTGTGAAACAGGACTGGAACGTACAAGCACCTAGAATAAAACACAATAGAAAAAGTCATACTGATTTACAGTATGTATGGTATGGTGTATGTGGTGCGTTACACTTTGCCGTCCTAAACGAGATCTTTTTTTCACTAACATGGCTTCCAAACAGATTTTTCAGACACACAAGCAGCTGACAAGACTGGAAAAAAACTAAATGCTAAATTATTAAATGAAGACAACTTGTAAACATGTTTGTGTTTGTTTGTTTGTTTGTTTGTTTGTTTGTTTGTTTGTTTGTTTGTTTGTTTGTTTGTTGTTTAATAAACTTTTGAATTGAATAGCCCAGCTGTAAGTGCACTATATATGTAATGTTGGAAAGTAGTTCAGAACAGTATGGCAATTTAAAATAACTGTATTCAGTTGGAGGTATATGGAATACAGTTATTTTTCTAAAATCTAATGTATGCATTTTAGTAATAAAACACAAAATTTGGTTTTCAAACCTTTTGGAAATAGTGAGAAAACTTGAAAAAACAGCTCACTTTTTTACTCACCCTGCTCATCTTTTACCATCCTTTAGGCAGAGCAATATCTTTTCCCTGGTGTAAGGCAAATGAAGATCCTCCAAAAATTTTGCACCACAATGCACCTTTAAAGTCAGACTGAGGCTACTGTTTCATTCATGCTTGTCTCATTAATGATTTGTGTGAGGCAAACACACTTAGATCAGCAGCAAAACGTAACTACTTCTAAGATCTGTTTGTTCCCCTGATGAAACGTGTTAGTGTTAAATGAGCTCTATTTAGTCCTGCCATAACTCATAAAGGCATTTATTTTAGAGAAGAGAGTTCCATGTTTTACTATATGATTATAATCATAAGATTTATTTAAATGCTCTGATTAATGTTTAATGAAATCTCTTCGCTGTCTCCTTGTGCCTTACTGGACTGGAGGTTTGTACTTGTGTCATGTTCAGATCACAGTGTGCACTGAGGCGTCTGATTTCAGCTTCATTATTCTCCTTAATTAAACACGGCACATACCTGCACACCAGCAGCAGCAGCAGTGGCTGATGGGAGTGACAGGGACCAGCTGTAACTCTGTGTAACTCTGTGTGTAACTCTGTGTGTGTCTGGAGGTGACTGGAGCCATTAGTGAGATTTTAGTCAATCTTCACACCTGGATTTCAGTAAAGACTTGGGGTCTAGCAAAAACATGTAATGGTGGAGCGCTTCACTGGGTCAATCAAAAGTGCAGATTGTAAGATACTCAGGTGCTCATCGGAAAAAAAATTCAATAAAACCAAAGACCCTTACTGAAAAATAGAGTGAGTAAATTCAACACCGAGGCACTGCATGAGTAAGATAAAAGTTCTTTAATTCAGAGGGACGCCGACTTGGGGTCTGTTCCTGAAGGCGAGACAGTTCAGGCATAACTTTTGTGGTCAGTTTATTCTTTTTTTTTATATATAAGCTTTCTTTGTCTGCTCAAGATGCTATTATGTAATGTAATCCATCATGTACTGAATATCATATGGAACATTGTAAGTTGTTTTTGTTGTTTTAATAAAAAACATATTTCTCTTTAAGACAGCAGTTAAAGTATATCCTACAAAACCAAACTATGCTCTAAAGAAGATATTCAAATCTTTGTAATTTGCACCTAATATTAAAAGTATTAGCTGCCCTTTTTTTTTACTCCTAAAATGTCTTTTGCATTTATTTTTCTACAGTGTATGTGACTAAAATGCAGAAAACCTTCACCTTGATGTCTTACTTATTGTGTATGATAAGACCATTGTTCACCCATTATCTCAATAACTTTACGTTGTGTTTACATTCTACAAACTGCGAAGACACTTGAAGTAAACTGGTTATGTCAATTGCATAATGTATGTACACAGAGAAAATATAATAATGCAGTTTATCTATTGCTATCTATGACTGAAGATTGTTGGACAGCACATAGCAAATTATGTAAATCTACTTATTTTTAACTCAACTTATTCAGCATTATCTGTGCCATGATTTTGCATTGAAACTTTTTCTTTCCCTTCAACATTTTGCTGTCAGTCCACGAGGGAATTCGCCTTTTGTTCAAAGAATCTTTCAAGGTATTCCCCAGAGATGTTTTTTTTTCGTATGCACAATTTTATGTCGTCAATGTCGGTGATGTCAAAGTGGTAAACAAACAAACATGGCTGGAATCTCAATCAGTGACAGAAGAATTGTCTTGATTCAACATTAACTGCATTACAAGAGTTGTCCCAATATTCAGACAGGTTAGCAGGGACCTCGACACTGCACTAGCCTTAAAGCTTGGGTCGATGATTTTCACACTTTTGACAAATGGTTAATAATGATATGCATTCATTTTGGTTGCAAATATGGCTTAAAAACACTTTTTACAAACAGCAAAGTGAAACTGGAGAGGACCACTCAAGCTCAGCCAATCAGAGCTCACATTCAGCTCCTGATGAGAACTACAATTATTCAGTGGTCTAATTTTTCACAATCTTCTGCATTTATCATATACATTTTAGAGGAAGTGCAAAGGTTACTAAATTCTAACTAAAAATTGAGTTTCTGTTGTTTACTAAGAAAACCTCAGGAAACTGATTGTCTTAAAAAATCCAAATAACCTTACAAGGCAACACTCTGTTGATAGCTCATCAGTGCTTTGTTTGTACAACTAACTGTTCTCTTGTAACTAAAGAACTTCCCATATGGTAGGTTTACTGTCATAATGTGTGGTGTACTTACTCAGCATTGAACAGCAAGTTTACTCAACATTGATGAGTAAGTTGGCTCATTTTATCTCGGACAAGTAAAGTTACTAATCAAGGATATGCAAGTTTAGTCATAATACATTAGCAAGTTTACTTATGATAGAATTGTACGTTTACTTATGATAGATTAGTAAAATCACTTACTGTGGCTCAAAGTGTGTTTTTATAATAATGCAACATTTTAAAAAAAATGTCTTGAAATATTAAACCTGATATTTAAAGTGAATAAAACAGTCTTAAACAGACATTAACAAAACAAATATTTTAAAAAGAAACTGTTTTGTTGAAGTAAAAATGCAAACAGAACTGCTTAAACATACTAAAGAGAGAAAGAGAGTGTGGGGGTCCTCTCTCAGATTTAATAATTTATTAACTGCTAAGCAAATTTACATTTTGTCTGAAGAATCTGAATGTTTCCAGTGATCATGTGCTGTAAGATGCAAGTGACTATTGTGAGTGTGAGTGCAGTTGGCACATTCTGTTACATAGGGGTTTGTAGTAATATTTTGAAAATATTAGCTACCCAAAGCACATTCAAATGTTCTACCAAGTAAGTTGAATTAATATCTTTGTCTTTTAATTTGCTTCATTATTTGTCTGTCTGTCTGTCTGTCTGTCTGTCTGTCTGGACACTGAACATTTGTAAAATTTTAGAATTCATTCTTATGCAATTGATTGCCCATGTTCAACTGTCCCTTTCTTAATATTTTCTTAGTCTAAAAAGTATCACACTTTTTATTTCGGTAACCCTATTGTTTTTGTCATTGATTCAGTAACACAGTGCCAAAAGGACCAGAGACATGCCTTAAATTAGGTTAAATCCCGTCAGTGTCAATAGTACAGAGGTAGCTGTAAATTGCTTTGCGGCTCTGGGGAAGATCCGGTAACCTCCAGAAAGCTGATCGGCTCCACTGACTCCCATTATCCTCCGTACGAGCAGTGAGGTAATGTCACACCTATTATCCTCAGCCAGGCTTTAGAAGTGCGTTTGTGTGTGTATGTGTGTGTGTGTGTTTGAGGTGCGGTGGTCTACTGGGACATTCTACAGGGGTCACTGGTTGCGGGACACAGCAGAGGCTGGGTTCTGGTTGGGTTAAGCTGAAGAAGGACAGAGGAGAGAATAAGGAAACATCAGATCTAAAGGTCTGTGTAAAGGTCTGCTTGAACAACTAAACCATGGACTTTGTACAAGAAGTCAAATCTGAAAGAAAGTGCAGTTCTTGTCTTCTTTTAGTGAGATAAATTCCCTTGTGACGACAATTTAGCTCTTTAAGTGCCAAGGCTATTCTGCACCAAGCCACTGCAGTGTGTCCATCTCCAGACGCCAGGTCCTTCATTTCTGACATGATTCAAGCAACACTCCGAAGAAAACGTAATATACAACAAAATGTCAAAAGTGTATGATAAGCACGTGTTCACACCTTTTTTACTCCAATGTGTTGCAAAAAGCCAAAACATAAAATAACCACAAATTTTGGATGAAGCTGGTGACTGTAGCGGCCAATTCTTTACTTTAACAGCCACAATGACCCGGTATGATTTTCTAAGAGACGTGTGCCATTTTAGTCCATTAAACACCAAATCAAAACTATTTAAATAGCTGTTACAGACACTTTTGACATTTTACCTGTTTTTAAACATAGTCTTAACGATTTTTCCATCTGTATATATTTTAACCTTTTATCTTAAATTAAATTATTTATGCTTTTAACTTTCATGGAGATTAATCATTTTAGCAGTAAATATTCAACATTTTACAAAAACAGAAAAATAATTTATTATTTTGGCTCTTACAGTGACATTACAGTTTTAATTATAATTAGGACTAACAATAACATGCATGTTAGGGTAATATCTCCAGTACGGTAGTCATGACCAAGCTAGCAACAAATCTGAATGTCCCGAGCCTGCACTGCGACGATCACTTCTGAGGAGATGTCAGAGGCATTGAAGGATCAGGTCAAATGCAGAGACAAATTCCTACGGACAATAAATGTAACTTAACTTAACTTACTTACTGACTTGAGTTGGGATAGATTAGAAATTTCACACATGCTCAACCAAATTCATGGTTATTTTAGGTTTTGGCTTTCATAACATATTGAGTATAAAGGGCATGAAAACAGTACTTATCTTACGTTTTTGACATTTTGCTGTATTACGATTTCTTCAACAACTGAGCTGGATTCAAAGCTTGAAAATTCCAAACTCACTTATAAAACAATACAGAGATACCGTATGGCTTCTCCAGGCTAAATTTGCTGGATTGTATTTCAAATGACCTACCCCTGGCACCTAAAGGGTTAACCTATATAACCTTATATCACATTAATAAAGTCATGACTGATCAAACAAACAAATACATTTCATTTACTTTTTAACAGGACAATGTGAATTATTACTAAAGACAAAGATGCTTGTACCAGAATAGCTATAATTCCATTTCCAGTCCTTACAGCTACAGTATGATTTTAGGTTTTGTAACTAGTAACGTTGTCTATTTCCACCGAACATGTCGTAACAGCAAAACAAATCTCACCTCACTATGTAAATGTCTGAATAAAAAATGAATCAATTGTAGTTGTAATTAAGAGCCAAAAGCAGCGCTCTGAGTGGCTGGGCTGGAGTGGTCCACTTCAGTGTCACTTTGCTCTCTGAAATTAGCCGTTCGTCATTGAAGCCAAGCCTAGCGCATTCAGATATTGACTGTATAAAAAGGCCTGTGAGAGCTAGAAAAGGGCAATGTTGAAAATCTATTAAAATTTATGTGAAAACAGATAGTCAAGCTTTAAAAATTAGTGCATAGTTTTACAGCGCAACAACTCGGTGCTACAACATTAGCTTCAGTCATTCTCTCATACAACTTTCATCCCACGCTGTAAAAAATATAAGGCAGTTTAACTTAAAAATGTAAGTACTATTTCTGCCTTTAAAGTTTTTGTCGATTAACCTCAGAATGTGAGTTATTGATATCCTCTCTCTCTCTCTTTCTCTCTCTCTCTCTCTTTCTCATTCTCTCTTTCTCTCCCCTCTCTCTCACACACGCTCTCTCTTCTCTCTCTCTATCTCTCTCTCTCTCCTCTCTCTTTCTCATTCTCTCTTTCTCTCCCCTCTCTCTCACACACGCTCTCTCTCTCTCTTCTCTCTCTATCTCTCTCTCTCTCTCCTCTCTCTTTCTCATTCTCTCTTTCTCTCCTCTCTCTTTCTCTCCTCTATCTTTCTTGTTCTATCCCTCTCTCTCTCACTCTCTCTCTCACTTTCCTCTCCTCTATCTCTTTCTCCTCTCTCTCTCCTCTCTCTTTCTCTCCCTTCTCTCTCTTTCCTCTCTACTATCTCTTTCTCTTCTCTCTCTCTTTCCTCTCCTCTATCTCTTTCTCTTCTCTCTCTCTCTTTCCTCTCCTCTATCTCTTTCTCTCTTTCCTGTCTCTCTTTCTCTCTCTCTCTTTTTTTTCTTTCCTCTTCTCTATCTCTTTCTCTTCTCTCTCTTTCCTCTCCTCTATCTCCTGTCTCTCTTTCTCTCTCTTTTCCTCTCTTTCTCTCCTCTCTCCCTCTCTCTATCTCTCTCTTCTGTCTCTCTCTTTTTCTCTCTCTTTATAACTTAAAATTCTTAGTTGTAAATCTTTGACTCACATTGTCAAGTCATATCAACACAAACATTTAACATTAGTTCAACTTTTCAACTCCTACATTATGTTACAATGAAGATATAGAAGCAGCCAGGTTAAAATGACAGTATCAACTATAAAATACTGTTGGTAGAAACATCTCCTATGATTACAAAACACCTACTATCTCTAATATATTACAGTGGAAACTTTCAAATCCTAGTGTCAGCATTACCTTCTACAGACAATCACAAGTTACTCCTAATTTGATTCGTATTGATCTTTGCCGTTTTCTCAGTCTGTCTGGAATCACAGCTCATAGATTTTGAAACAGCAGGAAATGGATAAAAGGAAGTCTTCATTTCAGCATCGATTTTTAAAGGCACCGTCCCGTTCTGTTCCGCCCCGGCTCGTGTCTATTGAAATGAGTCAGTCTTTTTCACACCTGTTCCTCTGGCTGTGATAAGTGCTTTGACCCGCTCGACGAGACTCAAGTGAACCGAGGGTGATCACAGCAGCAGACACAGATGATGTCACCGGTCCTATACAGTCTATGCCATGAGCTCATCACTAATCACCCTCCTCGTCTGCTCGCTGGTGTCTAAGAGCTGATTGGATTGGCCGCCGCACAATGGATGATGTCATGCATGTAACCTGGCACTGGCCCCGCTGTGCCATGGGGATGAATGAGGAGTGTGCTAATAGCAACAAGCACAGAGCACATGCTAAATATACTGTGCTCTTGTGCCACACAGGAGTCAAGGAAGAGAGAAAAGGAGGCACTGTTAGATGCACAAACTTATTCATTTCAAGTGGTGGAAGAAGAACTATAGTTGTTGATGAAGTAAAGGATTTGGATGCAGGAAAATACTCAACTAGGGTTTAAATTTACCTTTTAAACCAAATGTACTTCTCTCTTACTGTGTGCAAGCTAATATCTCTCCAAGTTTGAGTCCATACGTCCTGAAGGATCTTTTCTACTTGTTTCCATGGAAATGTTGTTCCCTTGGTTATATTTTTCACTTTGGTTACATTTCCATGGAGTCAGACAGGCGACCTTTAACCGTCAGAAGAAGAAGAAGATGATGTGTGTGAGTTTACAGTTGCTTATGAGTAAAAAAACACACACACACACACAAATCAATATTAATGCATTGGTATCTTGATTTTGGATTATACAATTTGAGTAATATAAATCAGGCTCGGAAACATGACATCATACATTGCCTTTATGCCCATATACCTTCCCGAGATTGATTTGTTTGTGATTACATATTGCTTTCCTGTTATATTTTCTCAGTAAAGCCTTATTGTTTGTTCATTGAGAGCTCTAATATTTAGTCATCTCCATAAATGTTTTGGATGCCTCAGCCTTTTGACAACAGGTCTAAAACCTTAAGAAAAAAACCTTTACTTTACAGTTAGCTAAAAAAGTTCTGGAGTAGAAGATTACAATGATATAGGCTGTTCTCAAATGTAGTAAAATAACTACCTGTACATCGTAGGGTTCTTGCCTGGAAATCAAATATATAAAAAATATATCGTCTGGCCACCGTGTCCCTTATTCTAGTTTCAGTGATCGGGATTGACAGATTAATCAGCCAATCAGAGATGTGCATCGTCTCCCGAATGAAAACCAACATGGCAATACATGGAACAATATGGAAAAAATATCAATTGGAGCTGAAAAAACATTGCAGTTTTCTGCTGAATAAAGGAGCAAAGCAGTTTCATCTGCGTCACGCAAAAAAACTAATCTGATTGCCCAGTTCGTTGTGGTGTTGATCTGAAACGTAGGCGAGTGGAGTGGTGACCAGACTCTTATAATTCACTGAAGCGAGGGCTCTGCATCCCAGGCTAGGGCTTTTCCAGCTTCTTTTCTCATTTCATTTTCTGCAGCTCTGAAAACTTGTGCACACAACAAGCTTAATTGTGCACATACTTTAGAAATAAAATCCAAGAAGTGAAACAAAATAGAAAATCTTGTTTGGGAGAAGTTTTGTAAGCCACAGAACAATCAACATGATGCATAAAGCAAATATAAATGATAAGATCTTGTACCACATGCATTTCTCTCTGTTGTTTGTTTTGTTTATGTTGCTTAAGAAATCATTATGTGGAAAAAAGAATAATAGTAGGAAAAAACCCTGAAGGAGCAACATTCTTGTACCCCAGAAAATCTTGTAATATGAGCTGGTGGATGTTTGCAGAAATATTACTGGTATGAATCACGGGCATGTCGTGTCAGGCCCGGTTTCGCTGGTGTTTCTGTGGGTTTAAAGCTCCACTCTGGTTTGTTTTGATGCTCTGTGGTTTGGTGTGGCTGTGTCTGACAACAACTATTGGCTAAAAAAACAAGATTGTACAAAAGCAGCACATGTTTCCACTGCTCTCTGGCAACTGATGATTATTTTAGCATCGACAAGTCAAACAACGATTTGATTTGAGTTTTTAGTACAGTTAAGACAATATTATAGATGTGTATTATTTTATGTACATTGGGTATCTTTATGGAGAGGCAAAATCAGATGCATGATCCCACTGAAATATAAAGTTAAAGTTTACTTCTTTAATGTACATCAATTCAGTTTTGTGCATTGTAGCTAAATAAATAAATAGGTTTTAGTAGATCCAATCCTGCTCAGAGAAAAGAGTTTTAGTATGTTTTAGTTTGAATGTTTTGTCTAACTTAAACATCCAAGCAAAAAAGAAAAAAATCCTTACATAGTAGACTTTTGACCAGGAAAGTTTTACTGAGGTAATCTTCATGGGAGTATGTGAGACAAAAGCAGCAAATAGTTTTAGCTACATACATTTCTACAAATCAAAAAAGTCAATAGCAATACCATTTCCAGACCTTTTAGCACAGATTAAACATTTAATGTAAATACACTGCAAAAAAGGCCTTTCAAAAATAAGAAAATTTTGCTTATTTTGAGGTAAAAATGTCTTATTTCAAGTGAAATAATCTGCCAGTGCAGTAAGAAAATTAGACTAACCTAGTTGTTTTGAGCAGAAAATGCTAGTTTCAAGTACTCCAAGATATTTCACAAATTAGTCAAAAGAGCTGAAAAGTTCAAGAGAATGTTTATTTTTTTTAATCTCGAGCATCAGATTCTCAAGCAACACATTCCTCGTCAACATTTCTCCACAACAGAGTCATTCTGCCTGTCTCTGTTGTGAGGTGACACAAATGGAGACCGAATGTTTTGGCGCAGCAAACCCATCTGTCACCGTGGCAACTGTGAGGGGGCGGGGGCTGCTCAAGGCTGTCAATCACCCGGCCTCTGCGGACTGTGGATATGAAGTTTGAAGATCGATACGAGCCAGCGACAGGTGGAAAACAAGCATCAGAGAACGGACAGCTGCATGTTCTCTATGTAATGTATTTTTTTTAGATATATATAATTCAAAAACCAATGAAAAAAGCTTCATACAAGACACTATGACACATTCGTAGCTATAGCTCAGAGCAGTTTTGATATTTATCATAGTTTGTATACCATTTTACCATTGTCTTTGGTGTAATAACATGTGCTTTTTCAGAAAGTTACTTCACTCATAATTCGTTTATACTTTTTTACAAGGAGAAGTTATGCCTGGATGGTTGCCTAGGATACATATTATCAGACTCAAAGCTGCACTGTTTTTCTACTTGGAAACCAGCTTGTAATATTTGCTTTAAGGAATGTTTTATGTTGTATTCTATAGAGTTTTGGAGACAGAAAAACATTTGAATACATTCATTCTTAACTCAGCTGCAAACATCTTTCTCATTTTTTTTTCTTTAAGTGTGCATATCTCAGGGCTAGAAAATTTTGTAAGAATATTGTTCACATTTAATGAAAGACAATGACACAACATATCTGTATTTGCTATTTTCAAGAATTGTTTGAAACAAATGGAAGACAATTTGCAAGTGTCACATGAAAAAAATCTCATAAATAAAGTTTAGATGCTTTTAGATGCTCTTATCAACAGTGTATAGGTTAAAGTTTCTTTGCAATGGCCAAACATAGAGGACTGACAGTCATTGTAGATTGAATGAAAATGTCTTCCGTAGTTCTACGTCTTCTAAAACTGTTGGAGAGTAGGGAAAGTGGGATAAGAATCCTCCTGAGAGAAGCGGGGTTCTCCTCTCTATATGTAACATGTCTGACCGAGTAACTAAAGCACTATTCGCACAGCATAATATTTACCTATTGACCCTATTTTGTCCCGTCCACTTTTCTAGGAAGTGTACTTCCTGTTTAGCTGCATTTAGCCTGTAGACTTCAGACGATGGTTTTATTTTAACTGTCATTACATTTGAAATTGCCTCACAATACAGAGAGACAAACATGTAAACTACCATAACAGAGCTAAACAGGAAGTGCAAATCCTAGAAAAGTGGGGGGACAAAATAGGGTCAATAGGGACATCTGTAAACTTGAATTACCCCACGATGAGTTTTTACAGGCATTCGCGCAAACATTCGATGACTGTAATTTTCTTGTTTTTACAGACTTTCCGGAAAGAGTGACAGATAGTTTATGGCAACAACCTTTTACTTCATTCGTGAAATGAGCGCTTAATCATAGTTTGATTACTCTTTAGCGTCTTAATCGTAAAAAAAAAAAAAACTCCCGACAATTTCAGTTTGGCGAACTTCAGGAGGTAAAAATCGGGGGAAAACTTTACAGACATTTTCACAGACGATTCAAACTCAGATGATGTATGAAATTTAGATGAGGGCCCTCGGTAAATAGTAGGCCGTGCGAATGTTCAATGTCATACTGATGCTTTGCCTGGTACATTCCGGTATATTCCAGGCAAAGCATCTCTATAGAAGCAAGCAGGTAATGTACTCTCCACCCTAAAAGGTTACATGCACCTAAAGAATGCATTTAAGTAAGACTGCTGCTGTTTTTCCTCCAGAAGAGACTGGACCATCTCATTTTGAATCCTCTCTTAAGAGCCATTGACCTTAAACTATAATTATGTCTGCGCTGTTATCATTTCAAACTTCACTGGCCGTGTCTCATCTGTCTCTGGCAGAACTTTCAGCGCGCTGCACTTAAACGCACTCAAACGGGCTCTTGGCTCAGATTGGACTAAATCTTGCCATAAACTGTGAAAAGCAAGAGAAGAGATTTCAGATTTACACATTTTACTGACGTCTTAGTGCACCATTGTTTTCAAATGTATTTAAATAACAGTCAACAGTTTGTGTAAAAGAAATAAAATTAAAGAAAGCTGTCATGATTTGTCCCAGTGTTTACCATCTTGGACAACCATTTAATGTTTGCTTTGTTGGTAAAAATGAATCTAGTCAACCTCTTTTGACAAAACTGTGAACCACTTAAAGAGTCTGTTTTATGATACACAATATTTAATTCTTGTTGTAATGTTTCCTCATCTAAAACACTTGTGCTTTATTTCATTCACAAATATTCAACATGGAAATTGTGCATTTTTAAAAGGTACACCATGTACATTTTTGGCCAAAAAATAAACTTAAATAAAAGCTGTTTTCTAGTTTAATGTCTTTGTGACACTAAGTAAATTATTACAAATGTCTGACGTTGCTCTGATAGGCTTCCATGGCACAAAATGAACTATTTCTTGGTCTCCTCTTGTTTATTTGCACTAAAAATCAGCTCCTTTAGCTATGTTTTTCACATAAAACTTATTTTTTTTCCAATAACAATATTCTAAAGAACTTTTAACTTGCTATTTGTATTGAATTGTGAAGTGACTTTTCACCTCCAGAAAGTACAGGGTGCATTTTTAAGGCTGTGTTTTGCTCTCTCACTGAAAAACACTCTGTTCTACCTTGTGATGTCATTAGTGGCATTATAGAAATGTTCTTTTGTATTTTCTGCTTCACAAAAATCACTGCACATCTTTCTGCCTTGCATTTGAACATCTTTGAAGTCGCAGCTATTGTTTTAGCCTAACTTAAGCTGCTTTACATATAAAAATCTAATATTTTCTAGTGAAATTATTGAAAGCATCTAAAAATTCCTTCAGAGATTTTCATTTAGATTTGTTTTTATGTTGGGGGCCCATTTTATTGCCACTTTCTCCATTGAACATCAGATCATGGGTGAAATTGGATGTGAGCCAGCCAGTTCAAAGGCAGCGTTAGAAACTATAACATTCAGTGAGACAGTGCATCGTCTGTCACGCTGTTTTCCTCCTCAAAATTAAACATTAAACAGATTAATTACATGGCTGAGCAGCTTGCTTTTGTTTGGATGAGAGTTGGCACAAGAAAAAGGGCTGCATGTGTAAATACTGAAAATAATGTGTTTGGTAAATGAGACACTGCAGAAATCAAAGGCTTTAATGTTACTGTTGTAAACCAGGGAAACTCAAGATGTGATGTGTTTGCAGACAAATTCATCTGCTCTGAAAAGATCCTGGAGTTTGAACATTATCTTTTCAATAGTCAGATGTTTTGTGAACTGGGATCCAGAATTCAAGTTTCTGCATAACTTTGCAAACTCCACAAAGAACCATGCAACTACATTAAATTATTTGTGGAGCTCATAAACTGTCTGTCATTTCAAACAAAATCAATTCATTCACTCCACATTATAAGTTGTTTATGCTTTGCTCATTGATTCTGCAGAAATCCACAATGTTTTTTCTGTCCTCTGAGATATTTTGAGATGAACATAGTACAAAGATTAAATCAAATTATTTCATCTCTGTACTGTGTATTTTTATAGGCTTAACTTAAAATTATTTTGCTCCAGTACATCTGATTGAATCTATTTGATTGAAAGCTTGAAGTGTCTAATAACAGAACATTTGTTTGGAAAAGGGCGTGACTTGACTTGCGCCGACTTCTTGAACTTGTAAAAAACACTTCTAATCTCATCGAAGAATCAGAAACTCAGAATCAGTTAGGTAGTGAGCACAAATGTCCAATAAAAGTTGTTCTCTTTCTTTACAACGACAAAATCTGGGTACTGCACTTTTTAGTTAAACCAGTGTTCACCAACATCACAGTTGCATATTTATTGATTCCCTTTCGATAAAGCTGCATTCAAGGACTGAGTGACAGAAAATGTTAGTTTTCACCCTTCCTTATCTTGTCCTTTCCTTAGCCTGTCCAAACTGCAGCCTGAGGCCAAGTGCAGCCCTCAGACCAGGGTTTTGTGTTGTTCTATAGCACCCATTTGGATTTCACTCTATTTCCACTTTTATATGTCTTCCTTTTACTTTAGTCAGTGTTTCAGAGCTTGGACGCCCCGTCGGTGGACCATTTTTAAAATACATTTTCACACATATTTTAGTAAACAAGTCAATACATTTGGCAACGTGTCGTAGCAATCTATTCTCTCTCAGTTGGATAGTTTTGGTAGTTTTGAACCGAAAGTCAATAGAAGCAGCTGTTTGTTCGGTTTATGAATCAAATGTAAAATAAGGATTTATGTGTACTATTCTTCAGTTCTAAATGTCAAAAAAGGATCAAAAATCTTGTTTAGTATTGATGAAGACACAATAGGAGTGTTAAGCAATAAACAAATGTGTTATAAAGTTTCATTCTACAAGCCTTTTCGATTCATTGAAGGTGAGGGCAAATCTATTTAAGTTAATATGCCTGTTAATGACTACATTCAATAAAATAGAGTTCTTTCAGTTTATTCCCAATGTAAAGAACAAAACAGCCCAACATGCCACTCCAGCCATCAGTAGTGCACATAAATCTAAACTCTAATGTGGCGCCTGTGCCTTAGGAAACACATGATGTTCTGCTGTCAACACAGATTCTATAGAGCTTCACCCTGACCTTGGATGAACCCGCAGACCTTCTAAACTCTCTCTTCATCTTAGCGTCAAATCAAAGACACGTGTCAGAAAGAGTCGGCCGTCACAGGAGTTCAAAGAAAGCGCTCTGGAAACATGTGAGGAGGAGCAGAGACAATGAGCAGTAACAATCGAACTTCTCTTCCTCGTGTGTCGTCTGAAGAGCTGCTAAACACTGCAGCCCACGTGGACAGGGTCACTGCTGCTGGTCATATCTACATGTCTTTAATAAAACAACTGAGGAACACGTCGCCCCGAGAGTTATGTTAAAAATGAAAGTTAGAGTAAGCCTTTTTATGAATCCAATATCCTGTGATTTATATATTGTTGCATTCTTTGACAGAACAGATTAACCAATGAAATGGAGCTTAAGTTAATCTATTTATAGATGAACTGTATCTAGAGTCACAGATAATGTTTTGAAATTAATTAGATATAATAGTTTGTTTTGTCATGAAGAATGACATCAGATCAATCAAAGCTGGTTGAGTTCTTGACAATAGGTTGTGTCCACACTCCCATGTGATGAGGTCATACGGCCTGATGATGGACAACAGCAACTTTTCCTATTAATGGCATTGCACATTAATGTTAATGACATTGTCACAATAAAACCTAACTTCACAAGTTTTCAACCTAGGTATTTCTATTTCATTTGTCTAACATCAAGTCCTTCAAACTGTTATTATATTGTTGCCTGGTAACATGTTGAATCAAACCTATTATATTTTAGAAATATGCCAAGTAAGCATTGTACAATAACAAAATTAGAGGTGGAAGTGCATTAGTGGGTCAATACAGTTCAACTCAGGTGCATCTCAAAGACAAGTAGCAGCCTAAAGAATCGGGAGGGTCTTAAAAGCATAAATCAAATAGAAAAATAGTCCGAGGCACACTGATTACTAAAAATTTTAAAAATAAAAGTCTTTGAATAAAGGACTTTGGTTTGATAATCACTGTGCCTCAAAGCATTGAACAATGTTGAAATTTTGCTTCATAATTTATCATGGCCAAGATAGTTATGATTTAGCTGCCTTTTATAGCAAATTTTGGATCTTAAAATGTATTGTTTTAGTGTGTGAAAATGTTCCTTTTCAAACTATTGAACAATTGAAATAAAAACAATAGGGATGTTAAAGAGAATCATAAATGGGCTGTTTTTTCCTTACAATTTTAGTGATTATGACAAATTATATACAAATTGTACCACATGCAATATTTGTACTCTTTTTAAGATTAAAAACAACATTCTTCTATTTCTCATCATTACAAACTCCAAAAGCCACAGCCTTTTTGTTGTGAGAACATGAATAATAACAAACGTCCTTGTGCACACATCATCTGCAGAATGCCATCTGAGTCAAGAGTCTGCAGAGAAAATAACAACAAGTTTGACAAAGATTTGTCATTTTGTTCTTGAGACACTTCCAGAGCATGTTTGCCAGTTTAACCACCCACTGCCTCACTGGAGAGAAAGACTGAGCTGTTCCCGTCTCTGCTTTTGTATCATTAGATCTGCTTTATGAAGGTGTGCAACTGTGACTGACTTTTCCCACGTAGAGTACTGTACGATCAGACCTTTGTCATTATCTCTGCCCACAGTCTCTGTGCTACAGTGCTTATATAAGGAATTATTTAACAACGAGTCTAGTTGAGGAGAGACACATTTTTATTCTGGCCATTAAATATAATAAAATATATAAATATACATATTAAGGCTGAAGTATTTTTACTCTGCAAAAAAGTAAGGATCCAAAGTGCTTAACTTCACAATCCTTCAACATAGGCTTAAAAGAGACCTATAGGAAGAAACTATGGCTTATGCAGATCAATAATTCACATTTTGTTTATTGCAAAACACAGAAATTAAGTTGAAACAGCTTAGTAATAGAGACAAGTCCACTGACTTCTTGTTAAAAACTGTGCAGAACTGCAAAGCCACGCTCTTCGTTGTAAAATGTAACTTCAATAAGCCACAGAGTTAAAAATGTGTATGTATTGTTGTTGGAGAGTGTCTACATGATAATTCTGAACCTTACATGTTTTACTTGCAATCCTAATATTTGAGTGATTGCAAGTAAATATAGATAAGTGGGCGGAGATAGGTGGTAGGTGGAGATAGGAGTTTTCTGAGCACTGGGGCAGCAGGGCAATAAGATTACTCAAACATATATGAATCAATCCAAATACAACTTTGGGTAAACTAATGACGAGAGAACACTGTTGTAATATGATTAAAAACTCACAAATACATTTTACATAATAGATCCCCTTTAATACCAACATGCTTTCAATTTAGACTGCAATGAACATCTTTTTACAAACAGCAACGTGAAACTGAACCAAGTGCAGCCAATTGATCGATACAGACAGAACACAGAAGTCTGCTTTTGCATTTACAATACAATCTTGTGAAACACACAAAGTTTATTCATTAAGACACAAAAGACAGATGTCACTCACAGCTTAGGTATGAGATCAGAGCTAGATACATCAGCTTTACTGCTTCTTATATTCTACTGTATCTATCAAATAAAATTTAGGCTAGCATAGGCAGTATCTGTTTATTTTGTGTTGTTTGTTCTCACCCATAAATCAGACAACAGAGGTCACAACTACAAAGTCTCAGCTTCACAAAGAGTACATCCATTTGTTGATGCTTCAAAAGAAACAGATTCACTTTAAATTGAGGCTCATTTTTGTCAGATGTTTTGGGGAAAAGGCCTGTGTGGTAAGGTTAAGTCAGATTTTATGTGATAGAAATATAAAGGATTTAATA
The DNA here is from genome assembly GCA_038363315.1 of Mugilogobius chulae. NCBI lineage: Eukaryota > Metazoa > Chordata > Actinopteri > Gobiiformes > Gobiidae > Mugilogobius > Mugilogobius chulae. Next base: position 34,503,061 of record CM076400.1, read on the forward strand.
CGAACTTCTTATAAGGCAAATCCTTACATTCACCTTGATACTTCAAACAGCAGCCTCTCTGCAGGCTCAGAGCGTGATTGACATTCTGTGCATGCACCATCCATGTCAGGAACATTATATGTAATTACCTCTCCTCTGAGGGAACAGCCAGGGGAAGGTGTTGTGTGGGACGAGCCTGTCTTTAACTGACAGGTGACAGAAGACACACAGTAGAAATCAGAGGCTCATGGATCCAGATGTCAGCCACAATAAAGAGGTGAGCGGACTATTCTTTCAACAATCATATTTACAGTGGTGCCTCGTGCAGCAGTTTGGGGCGAAACTGCTTTGGTTTGTTGACTTTAATATGAAAAACATCCAAATATGAGCTTGTCAAGAATTGGATCTTGGAAACAATTTTGCTGCAGGGAATTTTGAGTTCATAAACAAGGCGCGCAATCACAAAAACTAAAAATAACCAAACCATTTCAGAATATGGTGAAACTCAATTTTATAACTTCCCTGGGCTTACAATTAGACATAAACTGGTTATTAAAGATACATGCAGAAGACTGGTAAGACAGTAAAAGAACTTTGATCAGATTTGACTTTAATTGGTAGATTGTCAAAGCATTACCAAGCAATCTACCTACAGACAGGCTGAATTACCCCATCAATCATTATAATTATCAGACAATGAGCCAATCAATAAAATGTGAAGAGTATTGTAACAGATCGACAACCTGCCTGTTGCTAAGGAACGCATTGATAGACTGTCATTAATCATCATTTCTTTTTTGGGTTGTAACACATTTAAATCAGACTCTTAACCCTTTCTGTGAAATACAATCTAATATATAGAGAGATATAAAACTTTATCCTGGAGAATCCAAACTGATATTTATCTGTATTAGTTTATACAACCAAAAAATTTTACAAGCCACTGAAACTTATCAGAAACAGACAACTTGAAGTCTGAAGATGGAGAGAATGACTGGAATGACTTAGTATTGCTAATGCTTCTTTGGAACTTAAAATCCTTATACTCGATAAAAGATTTTAATATAAGTCACAGTTACAGTCACAGTATTCAAACTAGGGCTGGCCACTATCTTGATAAAAATCAAATCGGGAGTCAATTGGCGCAGCAGTTAGCGCTCTGGCCTCATAGAAAGAAGGTCCTGGGTTCGACTCCCGGGCCGCCCGGGCCTTTCTATGTGGAGTTTGCATGTTCTCCCCGTGTCTGCGTAGGTTTCCTCCGAGTACTCCGGTTTCCTCCTACAACTAAAAACATGTCCATTAATGCCTCCCCTGACCTTCCCCCAGGGCTCCCCTGCAAAAGAGATTCTGAATCTCAGTGGGACTTCCCTGGTTAAATAAAAGGTAAATTCAATTAAATCAATTAAAATAAGTGAATTTTAGCCACTTTTTAAGTTTGATTTACAAAATATATCAATTATGAATGAAACATATATTCTTAGCATATTTTCATGCTTAAAATGTGTGTTAATGTTAGAAAAACTATTAAAATATGCAAAATCATTAATTCTTGTTAAGTGGCAACCCACAATGCTCAAATTAATAGATTTTTTTTCTTTTTTACGTTTTTTTCTTGAAGGGTTGATGTTGCTTGTTTGGGAGTTATTTTCAAAGGCTTGGTCACTTGTGTCTCTCTGAAAATCTGGCAACAAGAAACAGCATTTGACAGCTAGATTTAGCCCTGACAATGAAGTAGATCTTTCTGAAAACTCAGATGCTTGTTTTTGCCTAAAAGGCCACAAAATAGACATGAATTGTGATAAAATCGAAATCGAAATTGAAATCGAAATTGAGATCTGGCTCCAAGAAAATCATGATATAATTTTTTTGCCATATCCCCAGCCCTAAGCCAAACAAAGCTCTTTCTGATCCAGTATTTCGTTGCTGGTGTTGTAAATTCCTTCTCTTTGAGCGAGCTGTCCCAAACCTCTTTGTCTCACACAGAAGACTTGAATACCCCACTCTTGTTGTTTTGGGTCTTGTTATTGCCTGTGTTTAGTCCTGCCAAGTCTGGTCTGCCAGGAGGAGGCCGGTGGACACCCTCTCTATTCAGAGAAGCACCAGTCTCTTTCTATGGGACGGCGGTGCACACAACAAGGGCCATTGGTCAGCAGAGACAGAGCGGCGCCTCGGGAGAAAGTGGATTGATTGGAGAAGGTGGCAGACTGGACTGGGCTCTGGCAGAGACAAATGTTTTGCCAGCTTGCGATCTTCACAAGTGGGCTCTGAACAGGCAGTGTGGTCCCTCTGGTGAAAAGGACTTAGGATACTGTCATGTGTGGTGTTTTTATATATTTCATTACATAGTTCAGTTTTTATTCAACAAGCAAAACAAGACCATCACACATAAGCACAGATGGATGAGTCTAATGCTAAAGAAAAGTGTACCTTTAACACCAGGGCATGAGACATCTGTCTATAGTGAAGTTCAGAAGATTTGTCCCCTAGCTCCAAAGTGGATCCAATTTTACCAGCTTGAAACTTCTAATTTGACTATTTATTCAGTATATATTATTCTTTTTTTCCCCTATAGCTTGCTCCAAACAATCCTGTGTCGGTGTCTTGAATCTCGAATTAATACAGTAGCTGTTAAAGTCAAGGTGAATGCCAATGTTAGAACAATCTGCCACACTCTATTAAACTTAAACTGACATTTTTTGATCAGTTGTGCAATTCAAAAACTCATTATAATCACAGTTTCTTGAGCAACTAAGATACTTTGTGAACAGTACCACAGGTTTTTTATATAAAAAATTACCATTGAATTTAATACTTGGTGATTCACATTCAATGGAGGACCACAAAATGTCAAGTATGGAAAGAAGAAAAATCTGTCTTTTTTTTTTTTTACCTGTTCATACCCTCTGTCCCATTTCATTGAAAATTTCAGTTCTTTGACATGCAAAATTATCCAATAAAAATGGGTTTGCTAGATTTGCATTATGTAAATTCTCCTTAAAAGGCCTTCCAAAACATTGAACACAATCAAACTGAACATCACAAAACATCACAATTCCCACCTTTGCCTGTCATAAACATTTTTTCTTCAGAAAGTAAGTCATAAAACAATATCTACATAAATATAGCTTTCAAATAATGCATCAACAAAGCAGAAAGACAGTTAGATATGGGGACAATAAGGTTTGGAATTGGGCATGAGCAATTCAAGAATAAATAAATAAATAAATAACATGTTGTAGGTCTAGGGTTAATTTCTTCTGGTGAAGGCATTGGAGACTTGTGGTCCCAACCAGAGGAGGTACACAAGTATTTGCAAGAGATTTACAATGTAAAAGAAAGGTATAAGTAAAATTCTGGGAATACAGCATGTGTCTGGACAATCCTTGCTATGAAAGTCATGCTAATATACACATGAATAGGGTTAAAAACACACACAACCTTGATATTTTGACTGTGAGACCATGTTTAGTGGGCACTCGTGACAAAATAGTTGTCATTAACCATATAATGTGCATATAAAAATGTTTGATAAATGAATAAATAGATCACTTTAATCTGTAAGTGCGCCAAACTGGAAAAACTGCCAACATGGAGACAAGTGCTTCTTTAAAGCCACATTATAAGCCCAAAAATGATTTCTGGGCGTCAGCGGTTTTCTGTCATTCTGTGTCTTGGTTTGGAAAAAAGACAAGAATGCCCACAATGCACATCCTCATTTTACGTCACGCTTTTTCTGCTGAATCCTTCTGCACAGACTGGGCCTGTTATGTAACATTTCTAGAGTACAATCAGCAGCTAGCATTAAACATTTGTGACTTGTGTGTTACTAACAACAGTGAGCTTCTAATGGCACATACTGTACAAGAAAGAAAGTCGATGAACAAAAAGGGCTTAATGAACACTGCAGAGGACAATTTAAATCATTTTATATTCAGCATTAATGAAAACATAAATAAAGGAACCGATGAAACACGTTTGACCTATGCAGCCAAGTCAAATTAATTCGAGGACATAAAATGATTCTACGGAGACACGCTCTGAGACAGTAGTCATTAAGAAGTCATCTGAATACAGCTTATAAGTTACTGTATCTCTGTTATCTCCACACTCTATACGCTTTAAAACGGCTTAGTCATCGCGCACGGGCACACTGTCGATTCGCTCTGCTCAGTTTATAAGCGGCTCCACATGTTGCTGTCTTGCAGGCGACGCAGCATAATGTGGGTGTTATGTACTGCATGCAAATGAATGTGAGAGAATGGGACTGGTGGCATTAGAAGAAGCACGGCCGGAGCTCCACTGTCGCAACACTTTGGTTGTTTATCGCGGCTTCATGAGAGGAAGTCTGAAGCTGTTGTTTTGAAGCTGAGGCGAAGGCTCAAAAGGGTCACTACACAGCACTGGAAAAGGTTTTTTCCTATATGATCTGTTACTATCATTGTGTGTCTGTTGGGAACAAATAAAATGTTTTGGCGCTCCAGGGGTCTCATTTATAAAGCGTGCATATGTACACAAATGTTACGTACATAATTTTCCACATTCGTTTGTGATAACTTGACAAAGAAATTAGCAATACATACCAAAATATTGAGCCTGAGGTTTCCGACATGAGGCAGAAAGAGATTTTTTATTGAGTGTAATACAAAGTTTTGCAGAGGTAATACAGACTGAAATAACCAAGAAAAGAAAAAAAAGAAAGGGTTTCCAGTTCCGTATATAAATGTAAAGTGTACAATCAAAACAAAAGCTGTTGTGAAATTAAACTTGAAATCCTATGGGCACAATCTATTAAGTAGTTTCAGTAGGAGTATACAGTTTACACATTAATGAAATGTGAAATACAAAGACTACCAGCTATCCACTTTCAACAGTCTATATCATACTAGTGAGAAGAAAAACAATATTCACAAGGTCAAAAATTTTACATCTACATCGTTTACAAAAAATAAAATATGATTTACGTTCACAGACAGAAAGAGAGTGCTAAGAAGATGAGAAATATTGAGTTGGTAGTTGGAATTTGAATTTTGTTTGTACGTTCTCTTTCAAAAAGAATTCCAAGCAACATTTTATAAATAAGATCCCTGGGCTGCAGTGGTTAAATTTGGTCTTTGGATGTAAAAAAAAAAAAAAAAAAAAGTAGCACTGTTTCAAAGACATTAAGAACAAAAAATTTAAAAATGGCTTATTTTTCAAGGTAAAAAGTCATCAAAATATTGCCTTTTTTAAACACAAAGCTGAAAAACAACAAAAATGTCATTAGTAAAGCATTTATGGATTTAGTAAATTGTATTGTATTTCAGATCTGATTGATTTGACTTTTAGAATGTCGCTATGAAGATAAATTGTTCTGCTATTGAACTATGATGCCAAACTTCATTGCTAAAAGTTAGAGTTTGCCAATGATAGTAGACTTCATTTGTAACGAGCAGATATGCAGAATGTAGACACATAAACATCACTGGTTGTAATGATAGCCATTCTTTGCTTTGTCACAGTAGAAAAAAACTCTCTCATTGTAATTTGCTAAAGTCCATAACATGAGTACAACATGTCCTGTGAACTGCACTGTGAGAACCTCAAAGGCACAACAGCAGGCAGCACGTGATCTCAGGGGACGACAGCTTGTGCACACTCCCAGAGCGACCCAACAGGGACCTTTACCCCGACAGACCTCCCCCCGCTCTTTATTACTGCCCTCTCCGTCTGCCTGCAGCACTTCACCTTTACCATTAATCCCACTGTTAGAGCTACATCTGATCGTACATCCTCAGCCTCCAGACTCATCTGAATGCTTTTAATTAAGTCTGGCTTCATGTGGATGTCACAGAGTTAAGTGTGTATAAGACACGGGGTTAGTCATAGCGCGCTCAGGACTGTCTATTCACTGTGGTGTGGTTAGATGTGTTGTTGTGCCATTCATCAACTGTAAAAAACAAACAAAAAAAACATGACAAGCGAAACAACAACAATTTAGTTTGGTGTGATAGATTTCAATATTTTCCAGTTTTACAGCAGTTGCAGTTCATGAAGAAATTGACAAAGAAAATTGGAAAATTACAGAAAATAATGTGACTTCCAAAACAGAATCCCTCCTTAGATAATCATTTAACACAATTTAAGTGTTGTAAAATAATATAATTTGTCAAATCATAACATTTGTGTAATTTATGTGGGTTTTGGCCCACATTACATTGTGGTTGCTAGGTACCAGTTGTGGGTTCACCATAGACATGTGACCACCAAACGTCCGCTTTTACATGTTACTAGTGAGAAAACCAGACAAATTACATAAATAACACCAAACAAAGTTATAGCTTCATAATCTGTGGAGGCGCGTCTGTCGCATCGGCAAGTGATGAAGCATTTCCAGTCTAATTTCACATCGCCAAAGTTGTTCAAAAAAGCTTCATTAGACACATATCAGTCTGTTTTGTTCATGGTTTTGCTGAAATCGCTTGTTTTAGCTCATTTTATCCATAAAAGTGCAACTTCTGCCATTGACTTTAATTGATTTGCGTCATCACCTCCACCGGAGGACCGGCGTTGCGCTGTTCGAGTAGTAACAGAGCAGAGATTGCGCGTCTACTAATTTAATGTCTATGGGATTCACCATGTCATTGTTGCTGTACAAAATACAACTACAAACTTAATAAAAAAAAGCCCATCTAGGTGAAAGAAGCAAAGCGTTTGGCAAATCTTAAATACTGAAAATATGGTCTAACCCAGACATGGGCAAACAATGATGCCAGATGCAGCTCTCGACCAGTTTTGGAAAAAAAAGAAGTAGTCTTACTTTAGCTTATTTTTTCTTGATTGATTTAGCTATTGTGGTCTTAAATTACACAATAAATACACAAAATAATACATTAGGCCCGTTTTTTATTTACATTTGTGTAAATGTATTTGTAACCCAGGTGAAAATCTTGCCTTAAAAGCCGTTTCTCCCTCTCTTTATATTAAATATATTGTGAACTTTACTATTACGTCATTGCGTTGTTGACGCAGTCATGTGATTGTGCGCCGCCAATCACAGTCTATATAAACCAGAAGTTAAATGCGCTGCTAGAGCGAGGGGATGACATTTATTTTCAAGAAATGTACTTGTCGCAATGAGAATTTGTTACACCAATGATCGCAGTCCGGCCCTCCAACATTAATTTGGATTTGTGAAAAACAGATTACCCACCTCTGGTCTAACCTGTCATATGCACTTTAAATTCATGAGGTACATATTCTTTCCAGTTTGAAAATAAGTTACAGTAATAATAGTTGTTTTGTTGCTCTTGTGGTAAACATCCCTAGACAGCTTAATCTTGTTTTCAGCCCAAAACCTTTTTAAACCATTCAGTGCTCTATAATTTAGGCCTAGTCAGACTTTATATCTCGTGGCATTTGTAGAGCCAAATATTTTCTTGAAGGTACAATTATACACACACTTCCTGGATTATGACATTACAAACTGTGTATGTTTTTGACATAAATGTGACACCTGAAAAGATACTTTGGCAACATACAGGATTTGTACTGAGGCAAAGCTGATCTTAAGCTGTTTTCATTAAAAACAGTTTAGTACCTATCAGTGATAAGGCTATTGATGTGAAAAGCAGAGAACACAAGTATATAGTAAGTATCTTTTGTAATATGTGCATTTTGTGTAACATTTGTGGCTGAATTAAAATATTTCACAGACTGTTACAGAAATAGGAACTAGTGCTAATGAAGCTTTTGGAAGTGTTTTTTTTTTTTTTCAAATGTGGCATGATACCAGATTCTCAGAGATATATTTTGGGACCAAGCCACAGGAAAGTTCTACAGTACTGTTTAGAGGTTTCTGCTTTATTTTCATCTCGAAGCGACCACAAACCAGTGCCAGAGACCAGCTTTGAGAAAACATGGGAAGATGTGCGAGATGTAGAAAAGACACAAGCAGAATGGGTGAAATTTAAAGTTTGGATTAGATTAGACAGTGATGTTGGGCAGATAGAATATATATAACAGCTCAACATCGACGCTGAAAAAACTGTAGCTCTCATTTAAGGCAAGACTTTTTAGAATTCTCAAAATGCATTTTCCTATCCAGGGGCACCCCATAAAGTAGCTCCTCCTACACACAAACAGAGGTTTTTACAGAAAGATTGTTGATATCTAATTTAAGCCTGAATTATAGTTAAAAGTGTTCACTGTGATTTGCTAAAGCCATTTACACACATCACACTATCATCATATATCGAGATTTACGAGATCCCAAACCTTTTTTTTTGTTGTTATTCATTTATTTAAGCAGAAAGTCCCACTGAGATTCAGAATCTCTTTTGCGGGATGAGTAAGGGGATAGGGGAGGCATTAAAGGACATTTTGCAGGGGAAGTCGGAGTACATACATAAAGTTTGAATGTACTATTATGGCAACAAAAGTTGTATTTTAAAATGGTCAAATTTGGTTCTTCCTGATCTGTCATGTCATGTTTTAATTAGGACTGGGCAATATTGTAAAAAAATTGAATCGTGAGCTCATCTCTGTGAGTTAAGTCATAAAAGGAATGAATATTCGCAATTTTTCAGGTTTAATAAGAAAATATCAATTTATATAACAGAACATACATTTTTAGCATGTTTTCATGTCTAAAAGATGTTGTTAATGTAAGAAAAACATTTGGCAAAATCCCTAACGCATGTTTTGCAGCAACACACAATATTCTAATTAATCAATTCTTAACTTTTTATTGAAGAGTTGGGATTGCTTGTTTCTTTCTGAAAATCTGGCAACACTTGTTGGACAGCTGGATTTAGCTGTTTATAGTGAATTGTATTTACCTCTAAGACGATAGGAAAATAAACGATTTACAAGAATCGTGATAAAATCAAAATCGTGATCTGGCTCCAGGAAAATCATGATGTTAGTTTTTTGCCAAATTGCCCAGCCCTAGTTTGAATATAGAAAAAAAATTGTTTTGATTAAAAAAAAGTGTAATACATTGTTTTTCATACATTCATGTGAGTAAGCTTCACATTAATGCTTTAAAGATAAGATTATTTTTTGTTATTCCTCTTGGTGTGATGAAGGGAGCTGGTATTAAAACTGTGACATTTACTATTCAGATTCAAATGACTTTGCAGTCCTGGAGCTATACATTACCAGTGACCTTCAAGAAGAACATATTAGAGACAAACTTCAGCGCTGATCCCAGTTCTGAATAAACGCTCGAACTGAGGACATGTGTGAGTGTGTTTTTACGACACTTAAATACGCCATGAAACAAAAGGTTATTGGGCGAGAGGAACAAGGATACACTTTATGCTCCTGTAAATTAGATGTACTTGGCTCAGCACTGTCCTGTGTGTAGGTGTATGTGTGTGAGAGAGAAACTGCTTCGTGTTGTCAAGCCCTGACTCTGCACGGAAACAGAACCACTTTCTTTCAAAATAAAAGGGAATTTGTGATATCTTCTTTCTGGAAGTGAAAAGTCATCTACGCTATTCAGTAGCATTAGAGTTATTAAAACTATACTTTGGGACATTCTGAATGGAGATGAATACATTGTATGCCATCATATGAAAAAAATCAGCAAAAGGAACAGCATTTCTGCGCAAAAGACATGTTGGGCCCTCTCCAAGAAAAATAGACTATTTTGTGGCCATGCAAGCCCACTCAAATTAAAAACACAGATTTTGTTAATTTTATTAGTGTTACAGAGGAATTTAAATGACAAAATGTGCATTTATTCAAGTTTATTTTTGGCCAAAGAGTTACGCAATGCACCTTTAAACACTTTGCCAATTTAAAAATAAAAGTGTTAGGTGGTATGTAGTTGTTTTTTGTTTGTTTGTTTGTTTGTTGTTGTTGTTTTAACTAAATTACTTTACAGTTGCTTAGAAATGCTACAAAAACACAAGAATATAAGCTACTAAAACAGAATTATAGGTTTATTATATGTTTGACGTGAAATGGTTGCGCCTCAATTCTGTTGAGGCTAATTGTGAAGATCCAAACCGGAAGTGCGTGTCTTTTCTCTCGCTTGACTCTCGTGAGTAGTTCCCTGTCCTCGCCTGCGTGTGATCACTCCGAGGACGTGTTGATACGCTGCGTGGTGGTGAGCCTCCTGTATTAACTCTGCGTGGCGCATTGGACCCCGGACTGGACACGCACCACACCACGCCTTCGGGACGCACTGATCCACGGCACGAGCTCTGCTTAAAAAGGTCCGCTGCTGCTGCTGCTGACAGTCGCAGGAAAATTGTGTCTTTGCTTTCAACAAACATTTAACGCCTTGACATCAGCTCACTGTGCCTCTGGATGCCATCTGGACACCGCGTCTTGTGAATCATTTGGAATTTAGTGGACTTTTTATTGATTTGACAACGGATACACGCCGGATAAGTGATGGGGATCGGAGTTTAGAGCTGGTGAGTACTTGTACACTAACATACTGAGGTGTTTATTACGCGTACAGTAGCTGTGTTCAGTGCGTAAAAGGGAAAGGAGGAGGATGCCAATCAGCAGCTCCTGTGATTGACCTGACCCTTGCACTTCGTCTCTACGTTCTACAGTGAAAACTTTACAATCAGTGATGAAATCATGTGTGCAATGCTACTGCTGATGATGATGATCTAGTTAAAGATACTAGCGGTGCTGTGCTTGCATCATTTTACTACAATGAAAACATGAGCACGGTCTGCGCTGTGGCGTGAGTCAGCGGTGCGCGCCTCGGTGCTTTTAGGGCGTGTGATGTGAGGGGCTCGTTTTTGGGGGGCCCGTCTCTGCGTCTTTTGCGCGCACTATAATTAGATCTAATAAGGATTTGTCTGCAGGCGTCAGCGCGATGTACAGAGTGGAGTCTATAGCTGCCAAAGGGGGAAACCCGCGAAGCATGTCATGTGGATGAAATCTGACTGTTGTACCAAGCTTGGTTATTATTAATATGCATACTGTACAAAAGCAAATACATACAACGTGTTCTTATGTAAATTGTGTTTTTGTTTTTGAGACCCGGGCCACAGAACAGGCGTGGCACGAGTGACATTTTGCCTCTTTCCAGTTGGAATGAAAAAAATCTGTATCATCCACCTTTGAGCTTTGAAAGAACTAACCTCCTTTACCTCCGGGCTGTGTGCGTATCTGCTTGCTGCGCAGAGCTTACCAAACACGAGCCGAAAAGGATTTGTTATCAGTCTCCTACAGCTTACTGCCAGCTACATGAAAGTCCTGTTGCTCTGTCAGGAACCAGTTGGTTTTGGAGGAAACATCCTTGCCAGGGATTGTTGATATAGCACCAGTAAAGCCACTTAGTACTCAAGACCCCCCACCTTTAGCTCTCTGCCCCCCAGAGTGGAGAGAGGAGTCACATTTCTCTCAAAGACATGCTGGTGTATCCCCCCCGTGCTGTCCTCGCTCTGTCAGTTTAGGATACAGCCCTGGGAAATGTATATTTACTCACTTTCACCTTCAATGGCCATGTGTGCCCGGGTGTGTGCACAGAGGGGCCAAAAACAAACACGTCCTGTGTGAGGCAGAGGCGCAGGGAGAAGTCTCGTGTGAACATTGCACGCAGATACCAAAGTTGTCATGCTGACTTTGTGCAAACTGTAAATACAAACAGAGATCAGTGATTAGAGACTCGGGATGAAGTGATTGTGTGTGCTTCCCCTTTGTGATTAAACTTTGCTCAGATGCAGAAACTGTTTCTATGGAGATTATCTGTCAATCTACAAGATATTTAGACAATAGAAGCTATTTGCATTTTTGATCAGCTGTTATGAGCTTTTTCATTCTGTTAAATTAATCTTTCCAAATCAAAAGCATGCCTGAAGTTGTATTTTATTCTATTCACACATTCTATTGCCTAAAATCTATTTTTTACCCGGTTCCCTGTTCTAACTGCTTTCTCTCAGTGCTCAGAAAAACTCTGTTCTCACCTACCACCTATCCCCGCCCACTTGTCTTTATTTAATTGTGGTTTTTCAAAAAATCTCTGGTTCCTAGTAAATCATGTATGGCTCAAAACAGTCACATAGACACTTTACAACAGTACAAATTCAAAATCTGCTTCTTGTTACATTAAAATCGTACAATAAAGAGTTTATCAGTTCTGCAGTTTTACACTGGAAATAAATTGACCTCTTACTATTTCTAAGCTGTTTCACTTCAGTTTTTGTTTAGTCCTAAATACACAGAAAAAAACACAATAGTTAATCTTTAACATACAAATTCGCACTGCTGAAGCTGTTTTGTTCCACCTTGAATAGTTATTTTCTATACTTATAGTTACAATACACTGAAGACTTTTTACGGCAATCTCACCAAACCAAAAAACATTGTGTTGTATTGTAAGTTGAACAGTACAATTGTGGCTAAGCAAGCTGTTCACTTTAAAGCTTCTACTTTGTGACATCACAAAAGGGAACAGAGTATTTAGAGATTTGCTCTAAACAGTGAAAATGCAGATTACTCAGATCTTTCTGAATGAAGTATTTGTTTTTGATAACGCAACAATTATTAAACATGTCTAAAAGTGACTTGTTTTTATGTCGGAACTTTAACTTTCAACCTCATATTGCTCCTGTCTTATTAATTCTACATGTGCTGACGTCCTTCTGCACATTTTGTCTTCGCATTGTGCATTCAGCTCTGACAAAAGTCTTGATTAAAGTAGGTGTGTGTTCTGTACCTGCCCTTGTTCCACTTTGTTCAAATGTGCTGCCTTGGCAAAACATTCATCCTGCAGTCACTGACAGGTTGCCCTTTTCGATACAATAGTCTGGGAATGTACAAACTTGAGTCACCGGCAGAGAGAGAGGAGCTTGTCAAAAGTCAGCTGCAGGTATAGACACAGACTTAGCACATGTTCCCCTCGATTTGGGCCAAGTCTGCGGAGAATAACAGGTGTGCCGTAATGAGGCCATCGCTGGTTCTGACGCGAGGTTGAAGACTGGTGTGTGAGGAGCAGAAGAGGGGCGAGGCAGGGGCTGTCTGCTGCAGGTAAACACAGTAGTCTGGTATCTGTGACAGCTTTATTACCTGTGTAGAGTTTATGGTGGTGATGTGTCTGTGGGGGAGGGGCCGGGCTCATCTCACGGACGTTTACTACTCTGCTGCGCTCACGTTTTCTGCAGCAGGAGAGGGTCGTTCAGTGTTATTAGTTATTATAGGTTGAGTAGGTGATGAGGTCACTTTTATTAAGTTTATTAGTTGTTGTTTGTCTGCTCAGTTGGACTTTGATTAGTTGTTTCATGTTTGATTAATCACATTTCTATCAAAGTGCTGAACATCTAACTTTTCTGGTTTGCTGCCTGTCATCTGTCAGTCTAATGGAGCTGTTATTGCAAGATGTTTTCTTAGTCAAACACAATATAATTCATCTTGTTAACTATGCCTTGAGGGGGAAAAGGCTATCTTTAGATTTTACACGGGTATAGGTGATATTGGTTATTGATATGCTGTCGTTTGTGAAAAAATTTGGGTTCTTCAATCACACAATCACAAAACGTCCTTTCACATCGCGATTTAGATTTATTTTATTTCATTTGCAGCCCTTGTGTCATTAAACTTACAAACCTTGCATTTATTCCATTACTTGTGATTGTTTGGCTAAAAATACTTATCCTTCGCTCATCCACAGATGTGACCTATAACTTGGCCTGCTGGTGTCAGTTGCCTCTGTGGAGAATAGATGTGTTTAATGCACACTGTGGAACAGTCCAGGCAAAGCAATAGGATTTCCATGCAAGACGAGCAGGTGGCGGACCCTCATCCAGAAAAGTCACATACTTCATCTTTGATCAGAAAAGTCATTATTTGAGAGGTAAGTGTTGTAATGGGTTTGGACATTAATGAATAATTGAGTGGATAATAAGACATGAGTCAGTCTAAAACACAACCAATGAAAAAAAAAAAAAAAAAAAAAAAATATCATAAAAAAAACCTGTTGCGTCTTGAGTACCCCCTAATTATGATCTCACACACAGAGTACCCCCTATGTCGTGTTTATTTAGGGTATTTTATCTTTATTCATGCATTTTCATTAAAAAACATTTCATTTTATTGTTTTAATATATTCCATGTAAAAAATCGCCTCCTAAAGGTGCACTGCGCAACTTTTTGGCCAAAAATAAAATTGAAGAAATGCATATTTTTGTCATTTATGTCTTTGTTACACTAAATAGTTAATAAAAATCAGTGTTTTTACTTTGAGCAAGCTTACATGGTCACAAAAGAGTCTATTATTTGGCAGGAGGGCACGGACATGTTTGTTTCTGCAGAAAAGCTGTTCCTTTGCTGATTTTTTTCCTAATATGGCATAAAATGTATTCATTTCCATTCAGAAAAACACAAAAGTATAGTTTTAACTTTCAATTTCTACTGGATTGTGTAGATGACTTTTTGCTCATGAAAGTGCACAGTGCACCTTTAACATGTGAAAGTGCTGCAAATATTTTTGTTTCACATTACAATACTTGAAATTCTATCTTTCTTTTAAATCTGCAATCATCCCAAGTACCCTCTAGAAAATGGTCACGTACCCCTGATTGTGAAACACTTTTCTAAAAGACCAAAAAAACTTGGGAAGTTTTCAAATGTAATATATTTAGTTTTGTTCATGTTTTTTTGTGGGGAAATCCCAAACAGTCAGCCACCTACAGCATCATCTGCACCTTCCCATTTTCAGTTTTAAGACCTCGAGCGTCATAACCACAGACTTGTCATTTATAACCTAATAGTTTCAGTCTCACACACCTCCACAACCAGAATACTTTGCCCAAACTGTGCACCTGCCAGCCGTTCCATCCCTTCAACGCAGTGAGGCAGTCTGGGAGTCACTCAACAGGCAAGCGACCACTTTGTCACTATAGGGTGAAGGCTGGAGTGGCACAAATATATGGAAGAAGGGAAAAAAAAGCAAAAGCAACGTTAGAAATAAGAGCAGAGATGGAGAAGTCACAGCAGGGACTCAACAGGCATCTAATTACCTCCCAACACGAACCCTCGGCGCCATGGAAACGCGCTCAGCCTCGCCACTCGCCAAACAACTGCTGCTATTGACCGACCAGCCGCACGAATCAACTGGGTCAAAAAAGCAACGTGATATGATGAGATCGCATAGGCCAGCTCAATATTAAACACAGCCTAATTGATTAGTCCGTTGAGCAGGGAATAAGGAAGTCAATCAAATCACAATGGACAGTTTCGAACACAGCGGGAGGCGTATAGATCCTTCGCTTTTGTGTCGGTAAAGACAGCTTGTTTGTAGATTTCTGGATTCAATACATTGCCATTGTTTGTTTATCCTATAGCAAAGTTCCTCGGCACCTTAAAACCCAACAATTTCTTTAATTTCTTCAATAAAGCCTTTAAATTTGACTAAATTCTATGTAAAATTAAGATAAAATGTAAACACGTTCAAGGATTAACTGACTTTAGAGCTAAATAATAATACTTAGTACTAAAAAAAACAAAACCAATTTTAGAAATTAGAGGTTAGAAATTAAATAAATAAGTACGTTAGGGCTGTAGTCGACCAAAGAAATTCTTGGTCGGCCAAAGACATGTTCCATCAATTGATTAATCGACTAAAAAGAAGACGCAAATCTTTGAAGCTAAAATATCTTCTGATCTGATCATTTATCTAACCCAAACTATGCTTGAAAAGACTAAAAATGTTGTGGAGTTCATGCAGAAAGAGCAATTTATATAGAAAATGAATTTAAAAAACAGTGTGTTTAAATGTAAAAAAGGCTTCAGCTACTGATTTCTTTAAACCAGCTCCAACATTACTCACATGTCTATGAGTAGTTTCCATTTGTCAAAACACATTGTTTTTTCATATTTTGCGATATTCTGGGGCCAGTCCCAGTTTCTCTTTTGAAATCCCATTATCTTGCACTTCTCTTTTAACTTGTAATAGGTCTATTTTTTATAACTTGAGAATCGAAACTTGTTTGTTTTTTTTTTTCTTTCAAAATGTGGAAGTGTGCCTTGTCATTTCCACGGTGCATTCCTGGTTAAAAGGTCAAACCAACCACACTTTCTATTGTGTATTTATAGGCTTTTATTCCTTTTATAGCTCCGTATCTAAGACTGACCTCAGCTTCTCCATCAAAGCGACGCACGAGGCAGGACTTACAAACAAACCGTGGCCATGCATTCCTGTAATGCTAATTAATGGGCTACAACGTCGTATATCAGCCGTGACACACCACATGGCCTGTACTCCAGTGCGGCTCGTAATGAGAAGATAGATTTACTTGAACGGGAAAGACGGCAGCCATAACAAAATTAATCATGCCTGGATATTAGATTAGCCGATGTTAGCGTCGCAGATACAGCTGTTCGGAGTTCATTGAGAGAAAACGGCTTTGCGCAGCGGGCCATTTTAAAGTCATTTCTGAAGGAATAGTTTAGATTTAGATAACTTTGGGTGTCGCTATAACATGAGTGAATGTTGTGAAATGAAGCATCACAGTTGTATTCACTTGAGACCAACAGTGAAATCCTAATGTTCTCTCATTCACAGATTAATCGTGTGACCAGCTTTACTAAATTTAATTCCCCAGATGATTAAGAACTGATTAAGCACTTTATAAAGCACTTTACATGGGTTTTCTCTTTGACTTTTGTGGTTTTAAATGACTTATCGCCATTATTGTTTTGATTGTGACTTATCAGGTAAAACAGTCAATCCTAATATTTCAGCGTCAGTTTAATGCAGAGGTGGGCAATTATATTTCCCCGAGGGCCATATTCGAACCTGGACAAGTGGTGGAGGGCCGGACCAGATCTGGTTTAAGGAAACTGCTTCTAACTAAACTCGACTGTGTGATTTTGACTAAAGAAATTACATAGACAGTTTCTATAGTGATCAATAATTTGCATCAGAAACAGATAACTTTGAAGGTTGGAGGATGTTTGGTTTGCCAGTGTGTGCACAAGGAAAATGAAGGCCATCGGTAGAAAATGGTGAGGAGAATGTACAGTGTGCACAGCAGTGAAAGGAGAAAGACTTTGGTGAGATTTTACTGGAGTAATTGGATAGTTTAAAGTGTCTTTCCTCTTGTATGCTAGTACTGTGCTTTAGTTGTTTTCCCACGTTGTTTCTGCACCCTAGACATTTTACTATTGCCACAGTGTTTTCTCCTTTTTGTCTATTAGTCATTGTGATAATAATAATACTTTGAAAAAAAAACAAGACTTGCCTTGTTTAAAAGAATGTTTGTAAATAGATCTGAGGCAACATCAAGCAAGTAAGTAAAAGTTACCTTATTATAATTGCATATCTGTGTGAATAAGAAATTACTTAAAGGTAAACTTAAAATTTTCACACAACAAAACCTGAATCAAGGTCCAACTAGTTCCTAAGTCTCACAATCCTTCAGCACAAGGTCATATCCAAGCCGTTTAGTTATTTTTACAAACGGCATAATGAGACCTGAGGTGACCACTCAAGCACAGCCAATCAGAGCGCTGCATTTGGCTCTTAAAGTGAAACAAAATGACTTATATTTTGATTTGGACAATACAGAGTGATCAGATTTGGTCAATCTGACAATCTTATGCAGTGTACTATTCGATAAAAAAGACAGAGTTTATTAATTTACAGCAACAAAAAGTCAAGTACCCCATCTTTAACTTGAATTAACGTCCTTTATCTGTGGCTCTGTTTGCCTTTTTCACACAGATTTCAGAAAAGTGTTTTTTTTTCAGGTGTAATTTGAAAAGCGCTCCCCATTTTCTCTTCTAAACTATTTGTAATTCACACTACACTTGTAACTTGTATATTCATAATTATTGATTGAATATATTAGATTAACAGAATGATCTTACCTATCAAAGACATGATATGTGTAGATGTACTTGTAAACTATTTTGCTGTTTTGAGAGCTTCTGTAATGCATCATAAGTGCTACTCTTGCCTGTTCAGTTTCCTCCTCAAACTGCTCTTCACTGGTGGTCCATTTGAATATTATAAATAAAACATGATGTGTTTTTACAGAGATAAGAGCATTGTGACTGACAGATTGGGGACGCTCTGGACTTAGACACGTGCCAATTTGTGTTATATTCCAATTATGCTGGAGTAATATGATGAATAGCAGCGACCCATCATTTCCACCCACTCAAACAGGACAAAATGGAGTCTGTTAGACTTTTAAAACAGGTGAAGTAGCCTAAAAGCACTGTCAGTGATTTGGAGAGCTTGTTCGCGCTCATTATGATCCCATGTTAAGTTGTTTGACTGTTTCGTTTTGACTTTTAGGCAAATGGCTTTTGTCACTGAGCTGCCTGGTGGCTTTTGTCTAACTCAACTACTTTCATCTTTTCTCTACATTTAAAACGACACCACAAAGTACATAAGTTAATCTACATAATGCAGTTTTTAGTGGACTTATGTGTGAAAAACAAATCCAAACTAACCATGCACCCCTTTATTGTCATTGTCACAGGTACAACAACATTTATTTATGCTTTATGGTAAAAGACCTCTGTATACACTTCATACAATAACTCATGGCTTGAGATACAAAGCTGTTAGCTACTAGTTTATTTTCCTTCATTTGATTTGTCCTAACCTTGACTTTTTCTCAACTTGAAAAATCAACGACCAAGTTTCTGGATGTGTTTACACTGGACAGTCCCACTTTTGAACCAAGCTGTCCCATGTCCAGCAGCATGTATCCAAAATATGATTTAGCCCAGTTTTACACCAGACATGTCCCATTTGACTTTTGATTTGGTAAAAAGGGGTCAAAACAGAGAAAATCATGATTGAAAATACCAAACTAAATTGCACTAACAGACGTGTCCAGATTATGTACAGTATGTGAAATGTGGAAGAGCCACAAATGCTTGGATAGTGTTGCATTGTATTATATTTTTTACTTTTGACTTTTTATTATCACCCCCCACAACAGCCAAGGTTTGTCCCTGGAATCTATTTGAATAATCTGGTCGGATCATCCTAAATTTAGTTAATAATATTAGTTAATATTTAAAAAAATAAGAAACTACTTCATCTTGCTTCAAAAATGGTATCAGTTATAAATAAATTTAGTTCTAACAATAGTATCTGATCACCTGATAATTGTGCTTATTAATCTCGACATCTGTTGTTATTGACAAACAAATTATTGATATATATAACAGTTAGTATCAAATATTTTTTAAAACAAAAGTAGTAAAATTGTTTACTAAAGGCAAAATCTATTACTTCTTGAAGTGTAATTATATTGTTCGTTTTTTTTTTTTTTTGGTAGTGACTGCTTTTGTGCTGTGAAGTTTGCCTTGAGTTTTTCACAGAATCCATTAAATTTGTCAGCCTGACATTATTTGATTATTTGAGTGTTTTGGTTGCTAGAAACACTATGACGTCATCTACTGTAGTGTCCACTTCTTGTTTCCACGGAAACAGATGAGTCTAATGCTCTTAAAGCAAAAAAGGGAAGAGAAAGAGAAATTACTTTTTGTTGAACTGCTATAAGACTTCTTGAGTATTTGTGAAATTTCAGGGGATTTTGTTTATTACATTTTGTAACCATGACATCACTTGAACCCAGATGGACTTTTGCATTCTCAGCCTTTTGTAACACGCCCCTGCACCGTCGAAAAACACACAGATGTAAACCAGCGTGTCCGAACATTCCGGCTGTGGAATGATAGGCCTACAGGGCGTGTCCGTGTCTCTGCCACGGCGGCGGGATGGAGGAGGGAGTCAGACAGGTGCGAGAAGGATGTGACCGCGACCCTGCGCTAGAATTTAGGGGGAATTCCTCTGTTCACGTCCTGAGCGGGCTGCTGATGGTGTGACCGTAGAGGAGGCAGCTCGGGGACTGGGTGGGGAGCTGAATTCCTGGATGGTAACTCAATCCCGTTTCTCTCACTGCTGTGTGGGTGCAAGTGTGCAGGCAACTGTTTGTGCAAAGATACAATGCTGTCATTTGTCCGCAGATCAAAACACACTCCATTAAGCAAAGCCCCGTGCGGTCGCAACTGGTGTGTGGTGACAGCGACGGATCAGCCAAACATACGGCCACCTTCTTAGTTAATCTGGTGTTATGACTGACAAGAATGCAGAACACATTTTGATGGACTGCATTTGGACTTCTTTAGCATTTGTTCCATTAATTTAAGATTCTTCTTGTTTGTTGAGCTGGACCACAAGCTCTTTTTCTGGTTCATGTTATGTTAGTTCTTGACAAACTATTGAAATATTTCTTCTTGTTTTATTAAGCTAAAAAACAAACAAACAAACAAACGAAAACATGACACAAAAAGAAAATACTAATGTAAATAAATAAGATAATAGTTGATGCTTGCATATTATGTAAATTATATTTCCAAGTAAGCTTTAGTTCACATTGAAGACTTTATACACACTCATTTGAATCATTTGATACTGCAACATGAACTGCTAAATTGACACTAAGATGCACTTGAAACTAGTTCATAGATCTAAGCAGAGTTTGCTGGTTTAACACACAATAATACCTGAATGAGATGAGGTTTTCTGTGGTTTATAGGAACATTAATGACTAATAATTAATTAAAATAACTGACAGATTTGTGATTTGTAAAACTTTAATTTTCAGTTTAATATTTCATTTTATTAACATTTCTGACTGATCTAGATTGGCGTCTTTTATAACCTTACTAATACTATGTCTACAAGCGTTGTCAATAGTATACAAAATGAACAATTGAAGTCACGAGGCAAAGTAGATTGCTTTTGTGAACTGCACTGGGAAAAAAAAATCTGTTTAAATAGGATAAGAAACTCATGAATGAGAATGAGTTTGGACCGTCTTAATTTGCCAATGAAACCAGCATAAAATATCTTGTTTAATTATGATTATTATGAGACAACAACAAGCATCTTCAACTAAATAAAAAAAAAAGGCCACTTCACTTGAAATCAGAACAAATCGTACTCTTTCTATTGACAAATCTTATTGCAAGAAATTCTAATTTCTTTTAATGATTGAGGCACTTTTTAACCAAAGTAGTTTAATAAAGTAGTTTAAAGATTCCATTGCAAAGTAAAGACAGTTGTCTGCCTTGCGCTATCAAAATCTGTCTTAAATATAGAGCCAGTTTGTTAGTTGTATCTTATTTTTTTTCTATTTAGGCAATGACATAAATGTTTTTAGAGATGTATTTACTTAGTAAAACTAAAAAAGTTGTCTGAAAAGAAATAAACTACTGCTAATATAAGAGAAGACAAGATGAGCATTCCTTAGTATTGAAATCAAGTTTGAAATGTTGGCATCGTGACAGCTTCTACCACAGCAGAATCACTGAGGAGACTTACTGCCTTCATCTCACTCATTAAGGTGCCATTATGAAGACACAATTTGGGTTTAATTGTGCCTAAATGGTGTGTAAGTAGTATTTTTGTTTGTTTCTGTCGGCAGTGGATTTTAGCTGCCAAATGACTGCACCGCTGAGTCTGGATGCCAGCACTCTTTTGGATTCCTGTAGAGCCAGGGGAGGATGGGGAAGGCATGAGGCCAGAGTGTGCCCCACTGGGAGAGCAAGCTGTCCCAACTGGCTGAATGGAAAGTAGGCCGTGATTATTGTTAAAAAATGTGTAGTAAATGATGACAAAGAGGTGTTTTGCTCTCTTCTAAAACACTACCACAGCTAGAATACTGTTTCTGTTTCCTCAAAGAACTTACAATTTAGGCCACATCTGCTGTTCGCAAAACAGTGTCAGGATTAAAAATAGGCGTAGATCCGTTTTTTGGAGCAAGGTCTGAAAATAGAAGTTGGAGAAGTGAACATGTGGGTCCCAAATTAGACGTGGTTTGTAGGAAAGAGGCAGGAGGACATAGTACACAGAGGAAAACAGTTTTAGTATTCTGAATGCCTTGTGTGTTTGTGCGCTGGCCCGGGGGCTTGTAACCTCCTCACCCGCCCCTCAGCTCACCTCCTCTGCCCTGTCATTGTCCCGAACGCTGCTAGTCCTGCAGTGAGACACGAGAGGCGGCTTTAAAACTGTGGCTTTGTGGCTTCCTGAAACGTGAAGCAGTCGCAGGAACAACACAGAGCAGCAGCAGCACTATATTACATCTTAAGTTACACAATGAAGTTAGTCAGTGTTTCATAGTATCAGTATACACAATGACACAGTATTGAATGACACAGTGGAAGTAGAAAATAGGCTTGAAGTAAAAGCTGAATTACTGCACTGGTGATCGAGAAAGCTTGATATCAATGTTACAATGAAATATAATACAGTATTATTATTAAGCAGAGGCTGTGCTGGTTCTTGTCTGGTCTTGGCTGACTTGATTTTTGTTAGTTTAGTGTTGTTATTATAAGTTAGTCATGGTCTAGTCCGGGTGCTGGGATGTCAGGTGTAAATATAGTTTAGCTGTCACAACAAAGCTCAGAAATGGAATTGAAAAATGGTTAGATTATCCTTGTACATGGTTTCTGCTGGGTCCTAAATAAAAAAATTTGAATTTAGGGCCTTAAATAGTCTTAAATTTGATGTAGGTCTTAAAAATCCTTGTACAAATCTTGAATTTGTTAATGAAGCATATTCTGTCAGATTAAACGATCTACTTCACACTTCACATTGCACCTTTATCAAAAAATTCTTAATACAATTGGTGTGCTTCTTCTACTGTTTTTTTTTTTTCTTTTTGGTTGATCGAATAGATGAAATCCTAGGTTGCTGTATAAATAGCGTTCTTTTTGTGAATTCAATCAATTGTGGCAAAATATATACTTGTAAATTAAAAATACTCTAGAAAAGAAGCAGCATCGTGAAATACTACAAGTCACAACTCGCGAATAGGTCTTAATTTGCAGGTTTTGTGGTCTTAAAAAGGTAATAAAAAGTCTTAAATTTTACCTCTCCATCCTGGCAGAAAATCTGCTTATAGCATTTGTACATCAGACTTCTCTTTTGGTTGCTCTGGTGAATGCTGTTTTTAAGATATGCAGTAATGGCAAATTATTCACATTTGTCTGATAATAAAACCTCAAAGACACAATGAAAATATGTTTGAGGACTTTCTGAGGAATTACTCCCCAGTTATGCAAACAATAAAAATCACAATAAATTAATCATAGTTGCAATCACTATAGTGCAATCATAATGAAAAAGGCATCTCACCGAAACAGACTGTTATAAACCTATTTAACAAGTAAAAAGGCTAATCTGTGATCAACCTTTTCACTCAAGGAAAATCATATTTGTGCCTTGAACACATTTAAGATTTAATATTACTAATCATACTCAAATACATGTATTTTGTAGTTAGATTAATCATTATTGTTGTAGAAGTACTCAATTTTTTAAGCACTCTCATCTTTTATACAGTTTAGATTTACAACTGAATCATGTCAAGCATTTTAAAATGAAAAAGTAACACATCTACAGTCCTTTCTTTTGACATTACTGACAACAAATTTTGTGAGAATATTCAAAGGTACATGTTATTTTTATGGGTGGGTTGCACATTAGAAAAAATATATTCTCTATTGCTCACTTCTGGGAGTTGGACATCACATATTTTGTCTGAAACTCTTTTCTTTTGCCTTGGACAAAACGTTTCAACAATCACTTTGTACAAATCCATTCTTGCTCTCCAGCTGACCTTTGACCTGAACTTTGAGCTGTCCTTATGATAAAGGGCCAATGTGCTTGGATTGGCTGTGAACTGCTCTCAGTGTTAACGCTTGCTCTCCTGCCATCACTGTTTAGCTCATCAGCGGCTGCACAGAAGTAGGTGGAGTTATTAATAATATGCAGATAAACTGGTTTTACAGAGACGAGGCTGGACTTTTAAACTAGACATGATTCAAGCTGCTTAAATCCTTTTGTTTTATCATGACACCGCGGCTTTGCTCCTTCGCTTCACCCAGACAGAAGCAGTGCAGAAAGAGATGTAAAAACTTGGCCTATTTGAATAGCGATGACAGTTGTAGAGATAGAGATAAAGATACAAGTCTGACTCACATAAATGAACTGTGTGGAACAATGGTGGCGGTGGCACAGCTGTCTAGACAAAGTGTGAGATGCCGTGGGCTGTTGGGGGTCTCGGGGGGGATTAGGATTCACTGTCTGTGGCTGTGTGGTGCTCTTGATGTTCTCTAATGCACCGCTGATGTTCTGTGACAGGCACCGAGGGAGACGCAAGTGTCAGGCTCAGCACAAGCGCTTTTATATGCAACATGAATGGAAGACCCGGGTTTCATGCTGGTTGGGTTTAGGATTTTAGGTTTGTGAGTGGGATTGTGACAAAAAAAAAATCCAAAACCAAGATTCAAAGTATTGATAGTGAAAAATATGGGCATTTCCTGAAATGTTTTATTAAGATCTCATATTAGAACAAGTGTAGAAGACATTTTTATTTATTTTTTTCATTTGTTTATAATGGATATAAAACGATGATGCAACACTTAGACAACAAAAAATTATGATTTATTTGTAGATGTTTTTATTCAAGTTAATTTGAAATACAATCATGTGACTATAGAAACTGCATAGAAATATAGAAACGTTATTCTGGAGAAGCCAAACTGATCACTCAGTATTACTTGTGCAACCTCTGTACAGAGTTGAGTTTGAAATGTTTCAAGCCTGGAGACAAAGAGTCTGCAGTGACCACATGCAGAAGAGCTATTTGCTTAAATACTTTATCTTTGATCTTGAAAATTAGATTAAATGCACAAACTTCAAACCAGTTGCCAAGAAAAAAATGTCACTAATTCCAGGTAAAAGGTTACATTGAGTCAAAAACAATCAAACGAATTGTTTCACAATTTAATTGCTGTCATTGTCATTTTCAAGCTGCTGTTTCCTGCGACTACTCACGATAGCAAAGCTAAATATATTGGCAAGTGCTATCATTGTTTGAACATGACTGGATTAGTGTGCGTTTGCTGCTTGTCAATCAAAATTAATCATTTGACCTCACTAACACACTGTGTTGACATTGCTCGCTGCTGTAAAAGGAAGATATTCAAGCTGCTGCACTAACTGCAATCACAACTGGATTTCCAGTGCAGAGAAAGGAATTCTGAAGATGTGTGGCTGCAAGCTTGACTTAAATTCTGTGTTGATGACATGTTGTGGATGTTTTTCTCATTCTCAGTCTGTGGAATCCTGTCTCAGTGGTATAGCTGCAGCCTGATTGACTGTTATATATTGAAGATATCTGAATATGCACTGAATGTGGACAGTCCATTTGCACCTACTAGATTTCTGAAAGTCTATCCACTTTGCCTCAGTGAACATGGCTGGGTTTACATTCACTTTGGACAGTTTGCTCACACTGGACTAGATCACATTCAGTTTTCGTGCATGTGAATGTAGTGACAGGGTTGTACACTAGCACTGTTTCATGATTCGTGCAGAAGCTGGCTTTATACACATCAGAAAGAAGACTTTGAGGTTCATCTTTGAAATCATCAAACCCAAATGAGACTTATGTGAGACTCATTCTGCTTTCTGATTGTATAATCACTTTGAAAACCAAAACACCAAACCACTACATTAACAACTTAGCCATCACGCTAATGTTTTTGTAATGAAAAGTAGATCAACATTACAGACGTAATCAGCTAGATAATTATGTGATTTTATTGAAGATACAGTATGTATTGTAAAGCAAAGCACTGAAAATATACCGTTCTTTTAGTTTATTAAGTTCTAGTTTTTACTTTTAAAAGCAAATTTCTTCTGCAAGTCTTGAGGTTATTTCTTAAACTCTATACAATTTCCTGGAAAAGGTTCTTCGTCTTGTACATCTTTCATAACAGTTCATCTTAGGTTAATATGAACTGTATTTTTTCATGGCACAAAGAGGAAACAGTCACAAGGCAGTCACATACAGTTGAGTGGTCTATCATAAGATCTAGTAAACACAGTGAGGAGGAAGCGATGGTGCATGATTATGAACCAGAGTTAATATTGTGAGCTCGCTGGGCGCAGAGGCACATACAAATGTGTTTGAGGCTCAGATCCTGGTTTACACACACTTTACATACACACACGTTACACACACAGACACACAAAAGGAGAAGTGTCTGCTTCTGTTACGTCACTGTTGTAGTAGCTTTGCTTCTTTATCTGATTTACAAATGTATCTCAGAGAGTCAGTGCAGGGTCACGGCAGGATTTTGCCTTTTGCGTTTCATTCAATGTGTTGATTGTGATCAAAAACAGTAATATTCTAAAAACAATAATATTAAAAACAAAGATATATATTCTTTTGTTTCTTTAATATCACCATGAGCTCTTATTGGTTCTGATTAACCAAAATCATTGTATAAAGAGTTCTTTTTTCAATATTCAAATGAAACTGGACCATTTTGACAACCAAAGTAAATTTTAATATTAAATAATCCTGTCAAAACATGTGTACATAAACAAAAACAAAAGTAATGATAAAAAGACCACAAATAAAAAGCAGCAGTTGTTAAATGAAACAGGTATGAATTAGAAAAGTGTAAAGATGGCTTGCAGATAAAGTAATAGTATTTTAAGACTTTTAAGACTGTTTCAATTCAAAATGTCAATATTTTTGCATTCTAATCAGATGTTAATAACACAACTAACAAACCTAACTAACCTCACTAGTTTTGTGGTGTTAATACGATGAAATGATCTATGCTTGCGCTAATAGTTGCATTGAAATAATAGTTGAACCGCCTCTTTTTATACTTGGGGTCAAGCACAAGGTCACACTTTAGCCCTCCTTGTGAGGCTCTTGCAAAATGAACACCCAGACCCTTAGCATGTCTGAAATGCGACAGAGCAGAGACAGTCGGAGCTGAAGGAGGAAGGACGTTAAAAAGCACATATAGGCGGACCCTCCCCCAAACGCAGCGAGTTTTGGAGTGCCGACTGTCTGTGCGTGTTTGCATCTTAGGTGTGTGCTGTGGCATGAATGAGAGCTCAGCGGGAAGAAGAATGAGCAGAACAAAGAGAGCCGAACTACTCAAGCAGGAAACTTGACCTCTGACCCCAGGGACACATGACACTGGCTTATCGAACGGGGGATGGGCACCTGAAGGTCACACAAGAGGAGATAGGGAGATTCTTCTGTTGCGTTTAAAGGCTTGGATTTCTGTGATGATGCATTCAATCAGCAAGATGTAGCCAGCGTCTTTTGTGTGGTTGTAGCTCAAGGTTATTTTGAAAACAATCACTAACTATTATGAGTCCAGTGTTTTTTCATTCACAATGTTTCAGTAATGTTATTTTCCTTCTGTGAGGTTTTAGCCCATTTTGTTTTGTTTATACATCCATGAATAGTTTTTTAGTTGGTATTTCTAAAGGCTGAAATAGTTTAGAAATGTTGTAGCAACTATTTTAACAACAGTTGAAGCGCTTCTTTCTAGAGAACACCAGAAAATCCTTGAATAGTTGCCTTTTTGGGAATAGTTTAGCTTTGTTGTGGGTTCAGCTGAAGTTGCTGTAAAAAGTCTCCAATACTTTTTTGTTGTACCGGGCAGTGAATACGTTTCAATGGAGCTAAAACAGCTTCAAAATCATTCAAATTCATGACTGAAAATAGAAAAGTGAGTCTAGTTAATGTGTGTAGACACAGCGGAGCACTTCAGTACCACGTAATGACATCATAAGGTGGAACAGGTTGTTTTTCAGTTTGAGAGAAGAAAGCAGCTCAAACATAAAGGATTTGTGTGTTAAACATGTAGGAATGAAACAGACCACAACTCTTTACTGTTTTGAGTGATAAAAAATACAGGCTTCTTAAGCCATATAAACAGTATATAACTTTAATTGTATAATGCAGAAGGCCTCAAGATAATTTTGTTTATGAATAAAAAGAGATAAATAAAGTCAAAATCAAGTTGATGCAAAAACCTAGCGTCTTGTGTACAGGAAAGGGAATATAGAGAGATAATGTGTTATAGAAACAAACTGCAAACATTTAGTTTACATTGCGTTTTGTTAAAATTTACCAAAAGTAAAGTGCTCATCATTTGATTTTTTAGGTTAAGAATTACGTCTGATGCACTAGACCAGTGGTTCCCAAAGTAGGGGTCGCAAAGCAAAATCTTGGGGTTGCAAGATGATGTAGCTTTCCAATTATGACTTGGTATTTAATCTGTGTTTTAAACTGGAACCTTCATTTTTGACTGAAGTTTGGTCATATGAAGCAGTAAACTACTAAAATAAATGTGTTTTAACCCAATTTAATGGTTTTCCACCTTAAAATTATTACAGACATCTTTTTAATTTTACTGTGGGGGACTCCAGTTGGTTATGTGGTGATTTTGGGGTCCCGAGTTGAACAGTTTGGGATCAATGCACTAGACAACACCAGTATGCGTTTTACTTCCAGCCCAGTTACACATTACTGGTTTATATGTGTCATACATAACCTACTGAATGCATTGGTGCAATAAGTTACTCTGTCCTTCATCTGACTTCTGTAGACATTATGGATTTGTGTTTGACCACGACAACCTTGCCTTGAGGTGCCCAGAGACTGTGGTTGTCCTTGGCGATGGTGAGTAATGCAGCAGGTCACCAGCGATTGGTCGGTTTATCTTTCCACAGAGAAGGAAAAGAAAATGAAAAAAGTATCAGCACACAAGATCGATCTGAACGGCTGCAGAATGTGTAGAGACTGTAAATATTTTATTCCTTTGCAAACAAATAAATAACCTACTTAGTCTGAACAGATGAAATGCACTGGATTCTTTGATTAAATAAGCAGTTCATAACTCATTCTTTTTACAAATGTTGATGCTCCAGATTATTTAAAATGTGCTGCTATCCAAATTTTCAAGTGTAACTCAATGTTTGTCAGAAAAAAGACTAAGAAAGTTCTATGCACAAATCTATGTATACATAATGATTGGATTCATGCCAAATCAACATTGTCAGTGGCATCAAGACTGGGTGATATTCCAATAAATATATATCAAAATATTCCCCTCTTTATGAATTATAATATGTAAACCACATGATTTTACTGACTGAGGTTTGACTGTGCCTCTACATTGTTGATTAGAAATGACTGCATCTCAATCATGATTAAAAATTGACCGATTTCACAGCCCAACTCAAACTTTTCTCACAGCTCAGGACGTCTTTCTCCCACCTCACAGTAAAAGATAAAAGTCTAATAGTTGTTTCTTTGAGTTGCTTTACACGCTTCAGTGCCAGCTGCATCTCTGGGATCACAATGTTCTCCTCTGTTTCTCCTCTGTCTACTCTAGCGTGAAGTATCGTAGAAGCTTTCCCCCACACAGAGACTACTACTACACCACTCTGCTCCATTGAGAGGAAGAGAGGATGTTAAATTTTTAAAAAGGTGTAACCCAAAGCGTCACTCGTAACAGTGATGAGGCTTTCGGGGCAGAGATGGAGGACACACAAAAGCAGCTCAGAGGCAGCCCCGGTCTCCACAGCGACTGAGTGACCCACATTTTTGAGTCTCCTCGATGTGGGAAACGGGCAGCTGCAGTCGGAGGGGGCACGCTGTAACCGCGGCGACGGGAGTGTCCCGTAGCCGAGGACCAATGAGAGAGTTTGAGGAAAGGAGATGATACACTTGTAGAGATAGAAGAGGGGCCAGAGGGGTTTCGTGAAGACTACTTTACTGAGATTAAAAAGTGACTTAAAGTGAATATGACAAGTTAGACGACACTACATGCTTCTCTATTTCGTTTCAGTTTGTTAGTTTTGTTATTGGTTAGATAAACAAGAGTAAATGTCTGTATAAGTTCATAGTTTTGAGTTAATAAAATAAAAAAATAAACAAATGGCACTTTTATTTTGTTTAAATCAGGGGTAATAAACCTTTTTTCACTTTTAGAGACATATTTTGAAACACATATGTAACAAAAATAAATAAACTTTTTGCTTAAAGTGGCAAAATATTAGCAAAACATGAATGCAGAAAACTGAGACATACATTGAAATGGGTGACATATCTTTTGTAAATGTTGTCATTTATCAATTGAAGGCATAAACTGAGAAAAATATAAGAGCTTTTTGAGAGTGTTTTGCGTTCAGGTTACTATTTGGAGATGCACATATAAGATCTTACACAAAACAGATATGTACCGCCTCAAATTTAGCATTCAAATATAGAGTCTGTATGAGACAACAATATGAAGTTTTGCTCCCCATGTGAGCAAATGCTTTAGGCACTTAAAAGTTTGTGGCAGTTCATTTGTGTTGAACTTCTCCTACTTTTGGTACATCAGACTCGCTATATTGTTTTTTTTATTGTTTGCTGCACAATGTCTATTTTAGAGTTGATGTTTCTGGTAAAGATCAATAGAAAACCAGGAAATACTCTATGTTTGTTTACCACAGTGACTGGAACTCGTCTACTTCCTCTTGAATTCTCAAACTTATCTCTCTTCCTTTGACTTAACGACTGTTTTTGTGTGTTTCAGCCAGGAATGCCCCAAACTGTGTGCTCAGGCACCATGTTCAGCACTCCAAGTGGCTACAGCCCCCACCTGGCCTGCGCTGAGCCTGGGGAGGAGGAGGAGGCCCCACAGGAGGGCCGGGCTCCGGGGCCTGCCTCTCGGACGGGCCCCCCATCACCTCTGCCTCTCTGGACACTCTCATCCAGAACCTGGTGCCCACTGCCGATTACTATCCCGAGGTAAATGCTGCAAGAAGAAAGCATAGTAAAAGACAATTCTAGCATTTTTAAAAGAGTTTGTAGAGAAAAGTGTACATCCTCTTACCTACATTTGAAATTATAAAGAATCTGAAAATGGATAGCATGCACTGCAAAATTTAAATCTTAGATTAGTTAAAACATTTTGAATTTGGCATTTAATCTTTATTTTTTGCATTTTCACCTCTTAACCTGGTGTATCTAGATTATTTAACTTATTTAAAGATGTTTCCACCTTGTTTTAAAACATTTATCCTCATTTGAACCAAATCTTTTGGCAATGGATTAAGACATTTTACTCATGTCAATGGTGAATTTGATTTAGGATAAGCAATCAGAAATGTGAAATACTCTACAAAGCTTAGGTAACTTCATTCTAATCTGATCAAAACTACTAGAATTAAGACGACTGTTCTGAATTCTAGTAGTTTTAGCCAAGAGTAGTACTGTGCAGTAAAAAATATTATCTAGTGCTGAATTGATGCTTTAGCACTCAAAGGGTTAACAAGGTTAAGCTAGACTTTATCAAACTATTTGTGAAAGGTCTTATGTTTGTTAAGTTAACAAAAGTGCAGTTATTAAAAAGAGTTTCCTTTCAGTTTTACCCTGAAAACGTATGAAGAAAAGTAATCTAAATAGATCTTGCCATCACATTGTTTTGGGACTTCAAACTATTACATTTTTATATCTCAGACTTGGATGTAAACCTTTAAATGTAGCCTCAGAGAAAGTAAATTGGAGTTTATAGAAGCAGCGCAGCAGTAGCAGCAGATGCCTGTTGGATTACCAGCCCCATGTGTCTGTTTTATGTGGCTGCTACTTTAATTACACATCTTCTCAGTTTATTTCCTCTGATGGACTCTTGTGTCTCCTCCAACAGAAAGCCTATGTGTTTACCTTTCTGCTGAGCGCTCGCCTCTTCATCCCGCCTCCGGAGCTGCTGGCCCGAGTCTGCGAGCTGTGCATCAAACAACAGCAGCTGGACCAGAGCCCACTGGACACGGTCAGATATGTGCCTTTACTGTCACACTGCAAGGACACACGAATCTCAGCTGTTTGGACGAGAGTACTACATCTTACAAACCTCATTTAAAGATACGCTAACTTTTCTACTGACATTGGCTTGTTATAACTGAATAGATTAAATCAATATCACTTTATTTATCCTTTAGTGACTTTACAGAGAGAACTCCGAAATAGAACAATCTTTTGTCAAGTAAATAGCAAATGGAAAAAAAAAGAAAAATTAAAGGCAAAATTGCAGAACCTTACAGACAAGAGCCAAAAATAAAAAACAAACAAAAAAAGTAGGTAAAGTAGGTATGTACAGTAAAAGATTTCTATATGTTTCCAGAGTTGTTCCCCCGCCTAAGGCCCAAAGTCAATTATAGGCTCCAGTCACCGCCACTCCAAATTAATGATGTTTCTTTTGTGATTTTACTGTACTTTGCTTCTCATTTTATCTTATAAACTAATTAGGAATGGATATGACTTAGCGCAGTATCTTAAATCAAGCTACTTCATCATAACAACAACATAACATAAACAAGTCATCAATCATTTCATTCAAACCGTCAAATTAAACTTAGATTAATAGTCAAGTCAGTGTTCTTTGCCAAACATTCATTCATCTTCACTGCACAGAGAGTTGCAAGGCCAAAACTGTAAAATATATTCATGTGCGTTTTTTTGCTCCGTCGACAGGCAAAAGTGCGCAAATTCGGGCCCAAGATCCTGCAGCTTCTGACGGAGTGGACCGAGACGTTTCCCTCGGACTTCAGAGACGACAAGATGGTGGGACAGCTGAAGGACTTCATTCACAGGATCGCTCCATGTGATGAAGTAAGAAAAGAAACATTTGTTATAGAGGTGTTCACTGTAGTTCCAATGAGTTTCACTTTGCATTTTTACTTACTTCAATAACGTGTGTTTTTTTGGCACTTTTTAGGTCTTGTGAGTTGTCTTTGGTTCACAGTAGTACATTTTTTATCATTATACAAAATAGAAAACATAAGCTGCCTAATGGTGGCTATTACCAACTTGTTTCAGACTACTTAAGTTCTAGCTCTTAAGCTCTGCTTCGTCAAGTTTTATTTATTTTGCCTCTGCAGAGCTTCCACAGTCAGTATTTATAATACTCTTGTCTCTTGTCCAAGGCTGCAGCAGTTATCACAATATGCGCCTGTCTACTCGAAACTGAGAGGGAAATCAGCAGCGTTGTACTCAAATTACCGTTATCATTATATTCCACACCGCAGCACAGTTTAAGCATTCGTTATTTAAAGATTATTGCTCATCCTTAATCTGCTTTTATCTGTTATTTCTACCTAATCCATTTTACATTCTACAATACAAATGCCACTTATGTTGCTCAAATAAACTGACACAAACAAACATGACTGAAACCAGGATGCAACAAAGTGGGGCAACTACAGGTGATGCAACAGGCAAATGTTTGAGGAAGTTGGTCTCTTTTAATTTGCATATTACAGCACTACTGAGTAAGGCGGTTGTAATATTCTGCCTGATTGGCGCGCTTTCATTGGCTCTGATGTAAGAAGTAGTGAGAAAGTGGTGTGAGTGAGCAGCTGCGTGTTACACAATGGTCCTGGAGTACTGGACGAGGACAGGAGGAGGCGAGAGGAGTGGCTCTGTCTGCAGCCTCCAGGGAAACATCCAGAAAGAGAAAAAGGGGGGATGGGAGTGTGAGGAGAAGAGGAGAGGAGATGGGTAAAGAAGGACCGAGGCAAGAGAGAGAGAGAATAAGAGAGGAGCAAGGGCAGGTGGTGATGAATGTGCCTCTATTTACAGCTGTGTGTGTGCTTGTGTGTGCGTGTGTGCATACAGATGGACTGTGGGTCATTTGTGAGACACACTGACCCGCGGCCTCAGAGTCTGGTCTCAGCGGGAGGAACAAGCTCATTCCTGGGCAAAGTGCATACATTCACTTGGCTCATGTAAAATAATTAACCAGCTCCACTTAATCTAACAGGGCAACTGAGGGCTGAAAATGTGCTCAAAACGTTCTGCTGTTTCAGCTAAAGGGACGGAACAGTAATGTTAATGCCATACTTTAACTTCTGAAACTGAAATTAATGAGGCACTAGTTAGTACTTAGAGAATGTTTTAAGCTTTTTAAATCTGTAAATGGAGGCATTTTATGTACCAATTATATTTACTGCATGAGGGTGAAAATGTTCGTTCCTAGTGGCTTTTAACAGATTAAATAAAGATTGATAAACCTTTCAAATTGAATGGTACAAGTCCTTGGTTTATATTAAAAACTTGCCTGGTCAGTAATTATCACATTATGCTGTAGTTTGTCTGGAACTGTATCTTTGGATTCCAATTATTAATGGTTAAGACTGACAGTGGCTTAACCAACAAAGCAATCCATGGTCAATTTTTATCCGAAAACCAGTCAGTTTTGAGAAAAAAATGACAAACAACTTGGATTTTGCTTAACCATTAAGTGACTAAATCAATGAGTGTCTTAACTCAACATAAAACTTTATTTATGTAAAAGAGGTTATAGAATTTGGTTCTGAACTTTACAAAGAAGTTGTTTTCCTTATTTGAAAGACTTGTGCTGCAAATAAGTTGTGACTAGCGTCTGGACCAACACAAAATGATTGTCTGACGTGCTCTATGGTTCCAGACACTTGTGCATCAAACAGAAAATAGGAAGAATTGGCTTGCCAGGCAAACTAAAGACATTAAAACTCACTAGCTGAATGCTGATTTAGTCATGAAAGGTGATTCAAGTCTAAATAGTGAACATACATTTCAATGGAGAACAATACACTGTTATTGCCGTTTGAAGTCCTACAGAAATGCACTCACCATCTCCTCTTGACCGTGCCTGTGCTGTGACCTCTCCTCAGGCGTACTGGAAGAGCCTGAACCAGCTGCTGCAGAAGCTGAGCCAGAGGTTGGCCCTGATGAGCCAGGGGGAGGAGAGCATCGTGAAGGTATCGCTCACCGCCTCCTCCATCTCTGACAAACTGGTGGCCTTCAAAACCAAACCTCCACCCATCACCAAGGACATCCTCTCCATCTGCACCGACCCCTACGCGCTGGCGCAGCAGCTCACCCACATCGAGCTGGTAAGACATGTAGAGACACGGAGAACAAATAAGTGTCACAAAATCAGAAGGGAAAGTCAAAAAATTACTTCTACTATTCTACAGCTATATTGAGAAAGACCACTGTGTCAACAACTCTAGTAATACTGTTATTACTGATAGACTGAGTGATGTTGACATATGTTGACAATACAGACCTAATCCAACTGAATTTTACTAAAACATGTTTTATATGTATTAGGTGAGGCTTAGATATCAAAAACACGTTCAATTTATGTCACATTATTCACAAAAATGCAGTCATATACTTTTAAATCCTTATTTGAAAACTTCCAACATGATTTTTTAACAACTCCAGCATTTTGATCATTAACATTAAAACCAATATTTCAATATTCTGCTCACCCTTTTGTTACTACTACTTGTGCCATGTAGCCCTAGATTCTCTTCTTGAGTATGTTGAAAAGTGCTTTACAAATTAAAATAATTACTGATGTGAAACTTTTGGGACTTTATAAAATTGTCCTTGCAAAAACTATTTAGTCCACTTGGGAAAGCAATCTGCAGAATATGCGCGCCATAAAAGTACATTACGCAAACCAGTTGAATAAATGGCTTTGACCCCAGAATAAAAATAAACATTGGACAAAAATCATCACATTTGCAGTGTTGTACAAGGTCTAGGTCGAGTATCTCACCCACTCACTGCACTGAGGCTGATTTAGCGACATGCTGCAAGTCAAGTCGAGGTTATCACCATTTAAAAACGCCATGATCTGG
The DNA here is from genome assembly GCA_038363315.1 of Mugilogobius chulae. NCBI lineage: Eukaryota > Metazoa > Chordata > Actinopteri > Gobiiformes > Gobiidae > Mugilogobius > Mugilogobius chulae. The sequence goes on from CM076400.1 coordinate 34,538,525, forward strand.
AGTGAAAAGCATGATCAAACTGGCTAATATGTGTGGGAGGTGTGACGACAAATTGAGACGGGCAGAAGCACTTAACACTTTGATCCTGAAGCGTTTTGAAGATTACCGTAATAATTCAGAGAAGTCAGATATTTGAACAAAGAAAATTATGCAATAAGACACGCTCTCACATGGACCACGCGTGCTCCTGCTCCTTCATGTGTGTCTTATGTGGATCACGTGTGTGCATGCGTGTGCGTGTTGTACCCTCGTCGCCGCGGTGACATCACTACACAAGTCAGCTCTGTGCCCTGGGCGTCCCACGCTCAGATGTAGATGCGACCTGACAGCTTACACTCCTGCACACAATAGTCAAAGAGGAGACAATGTACCAAGAATCGTTTTACGTTTCCTAGACAAACACAGTCAAAAGAAAGCACGTTACTGTCAGACGCAATGATGTGTTTTAGCGTATTTAAAACAGTGGGAAATGTGAAGGAGAAAACTAAAGACAATTTGCAAAACATTTCCCTGGGACTACGTACATTACAATTTATTGCAATGTATTTTATTGAATAGTTTTGGTCTCTCTTATCTTACAAATCTATCAAATGTTTCCTATGTTACTTTTCTGTAACTATTGCTTTGCCTAGAATGTTCCAGAGTGTGGTATACCTAATAACTAAACATAGACATTCAAATTACATTGAAAACTGTATGTATTTGACTGTAACATGAGACCTTTATATCTAGTGGATAGGTTTAAGTTATTTTAAATAGTTTAATTTGTGAGATTGTTTCTTTGAAAACTTTTTAATATGATTTTTTAAATGGGGCTGATTATGTAAAATCCAAAAATGTTACAGCACTGTTCTCTCATCATTAGTTTACCTAAAGTTGTATTTGAATTGATTCATGCATGTTTGCATAATCTTGTACTGTTCTGCAGCTGTTGCTTCAATGATCAGAAAATCCCTGTCTTTATCTACCACTTATCCCCGCCCGTCTGTATTTACTTGCGATTACTCCAAAATTTCAATTCCAGGTTCAAAATTGTCATCTAACATCAACAGCAAAAAAACAGTAATTTAAAGATTGCTGCTTATGAAAGTTAAATTTTACAGTGAAGAGGCGGAGCTTATCAGTTCTGGAGTTTTAAATAGGAAATCAATAGACCTGCTTCTATTTATAAGCCGTACAATGAACAAAATGTTAATTATTGATCTACTTATGCCACATTTTCTTCCTAAATATATGATGGAAAAATCGCTGGGAAACTGATTACATTTGTAGAAAAGACTTATCCAGTATTCTTATTTTTTTCTCACTTCTGATAAAGGTTCTCAGTTTGTATAAATAAATGCGTAACAGACAACCTGTTTAGTCGTATGTCATGTTTTACCACTAAATATAGTACAAATCAGCATGACAGTAATTCAATATTCATATTAGTATTAATATTACTGTACTCTCAGTAACTGAATACAATATACATTTTAATGGAGGTATTTAGTATTTTTGTACAAAGTATTTTTCCCAATACCGATTGCAGATGTCTTTCTGTTGCATGTCTTTGTGCTGTTGTTGACCTTCCCAATAATGGTTAATAAAAGAAGGAAATTACATATTGTGCAACATTCAGGCAAAGTAATACAATCTCCATGGAAACAAGCACTATTCACCAGGAAAGTTACATAGTGCACATGTAACACAGATGTTTTCAGTTTTATTGCTGTGTTTATTATTATTATTAATGATCTTATTCAAGCAAAACTGGCTCTTACAGATTCATAAGATTGTTGTACAACTGTATTTATTGTTTTGAGGTTTCTATGTTTTGTTTATGTTGTGGTTGCAGCTTCGAACACAGTGTGGGTTTAATGAGTCAGTGGCTTTTGCACATGTCTCCCTCATCTTTAAATAGACACGAATATTGTCTCGTATGTGTCGCATTGAGGAAATATGATTCCACTGAGTCACGTCAATGAGTGGTTACTTCCTTTATCGATCGTCTCCCATTACGGAAATGAAACAAGTATTAATAGAAGCAGTGCCCCCACCCACACCCTCACCAACCCCCCTTTTGTCTGCTGTTTCAGGAACATCTGAGTCGCATCGAACCCGAGGAGTTTGTCCAGGCGTTTGTGCAGAAAGACCCTTTGGATGGCTCACAGGTACGTGTCAAAATAGAGTGGGATTTATGTGTTTTATGTGCATTTTGGAGAGTGTGTTGTGATGTGTGTGAAATATTTAGCATGCACATAGTAACACATAAATAATATTTTACACATTTTAACATCTTAATGAAAGTTCTATATGTTCCCAAAGTCAAAATTACCACTAGGTGTACAACCTTTCACATCAAAAGAGCCACATTGACCTGATTCAATAAAATTTAAATCAGAAGAAGCTGCAACTGAATGTATATTATAAAATCTATGAAGCAAAAGTTTAATTTGCATACATTTGGCTAAACAATGCCGGCATTATTAATTTAAAAAAAAAGTCTTTGTCAGTAACCTCCAAAAATATATTCTTACAAGTCTTCGGTTTGTGAGATGAGATTTGAACACATTTTTTTACTTTCTTAAAAACATTGTACATTTTGGACCCAGACAAACAGTTTCTCTCCCCTATTATAAATACAACATAATAGGACCTTCTTTCTTTTTCTCTTAACTTTTTATTGAATATTTCCTTGTTTTCAATCAGAGTGCAAAGAGTCACAACAAAGTCTTTAAAGAGCCGCATGTGGCTCTCCAGACGCAGGTTGTAGACCCCTGCACTAGACTAGACCTTAATACGGGGGCTCTCAAGTTTTTTTTAGGTCAGGGACTTAAAAAAAATTATCAAGGACCAAAATAAAACTATAACTACATTATAGTAGTCTTTGTTTCATTTGTGTGGTTGTTTACATCAAAAGCATTGTGTTTTTGAGATATATCACAAATTGTACAGTTCAAGTAATAATGTCTTTTAATATTTTGGGGTACTCCCTCAAAATGGCTCAAGGAGTCTCCGGACACCCCTTTGAGAACCACTGCCTCAATATATCTCTTTGTCCTTGCTAAACATTGACTGCTTTTTTCACTTCACTGGCTATGCTCAGATTAATGATTTCTGGACCTTTAAAATTAATTAAATGCAAACAATAAAATGTCATGTGAGTAATCAGCGAGACTGTGACCATTAATATATAAGATATGGGAGAAGATAAGAGTATTCATTTGTTCTACAAAGGGGAAAGTCAGTATTTACCAGCCTACTCATAACAGATAAGGTCTTTCTGTTCCTTTTGCACTCACACTTGTCTGTGTTGTGAACCTTTCCCAGCCGTGCTTCAGCGACCAGAAGAAGAAAACCACAAACCTGGAGGCCTACGTCAGGTGGTTCAACAGACTGTGTTACCTGGTTGCCACGGAGATCTGCATGGTGAGGGCCAATCTTGAATAGTTCTCTGTTGAAATATCAAACAGATTTTTTATTTATTCTTATAAGAACTGTCTGTCATAACATGGTTATATAATATTGTGCAACACTTAAAGAAAAATCACAACCAGAGTTGTTGGCTGTGAAATACAACACAACTGACAGTTTCCAAGGAGCGCTACTGCCCCCCAATGTAAATTTACTGTCATTACAAAATGACATCGAGCAAATAGTTTAACATTCGGTTTAACCCATTTTGTTATCTGCCATGTGTAATAATTAATGTTTTAACAACTAGCAAGAAAAAGCAAAAACAATTAAAAATAAAATAAACGCTGCAAAAAATAAGAACATTTTGCTTGATTTGAGGTAAAATGTCTTATTTCAAGTGAAATAATCTGCCAGTGCAGTAAGAAAATTAGACTAACCTAGTTGTTTTGAGCAAAAAATGCTAGTTTGAAGTTCTCTTGACAAGATTTTTAAGCAACACTATTTTTGATTCAAGCAATTATAGCTTAAAATAGATACAAATTTACTTAAAATAAGTTTTTATATTAGATAAGGTAAATCAGGAAAGAATATCTTAAAGCAAATCAAATAATCTTAGTTAGCCTTGGTCTTATTAAGTGAAAAAAATCTTAAAATTGGTTATTTAAGATTAATATGCCTTATTCAAGTCATTTTAGTTAGATTTTCCTTTTTACAGTGATTCATTATATTTTGCTTGATTAGGTGTTAGTCCTATAGCATCAGTTTAGCTGTACACAAAGACTGGCTTATTTTGACCAGTGTTCTCTTCACTCAAAGCTGTTCAGTCATCACTTGCAGAAGAAATAACAGTTACATAACACAATTTGATCCATTACTCATTCGTAATAACTGCGCTTCCAGGACAAATAAACACTTTTTCAGTCCTTACACTGGTCAGTATCGAAACTACAAAAGTTGGATTGCAGAAACGTGGTTAGACATTTATGTTGTATTTTATAGCCAAGAATGCATAGAGTTTACACGTTAAAGATGATTAAAGATTTACATTTCTTTCATCCATAGCCTGCAAAGAAGAAGCAGAGAGCGACTGTCATTGAGTTCTTTATTGATGTGGCCAGAGAGTGTTTTAACATCGGGAATTTCAACTCGCTCATGGCCATCATATGTAAGTCTTTATTCTCTCTTAATGTGTACGGCTTGTGCGACTTGCTGCCTCTATGACGCATGTCTTTCTATAGCTGGCATGAACATGACTCCCGTGTCCCGCCTGAAGAAGACTTGGGGCAAAGCCAAGACTGCCAAATTCTTCATTCTGGAGGTTGGTACATTTTAACATCATGTCACAGCAGCGTGTCCTGAGGCTAACAGCGGGCTCCATGTTCACACTTGTTTTGACAGCATCAGATGGACCCCACAGGGAACTTCTACAACTACAGGACGGCTCTGAGGGGGGCGGCCCATCGCTCACGGACTGCCAACAGCAACAGAGAAAAGGTAAGAGATGCACTGTTTTTGTATGTTTTTAGTATGATTTAAAGGAGACGTGTGTCTTTAAATAAATATAGGAGATAGGGTTTTATGTAATCTGATAACGAAAAAGCACCACTGCAGCCAAGTCAAACTCTTATACAAGTTGATTTTGCACAATATCTTTACCTTGCCCTGTTTTGACCTGATGTTATACCTTTTTCAGATTGTCATTCCCTTCTTTAGCCTGCTCATCAAAGACATTTACTTCCTGAATGAAGGATGTGCAACCGGCTTCCCAATGGTCACGTCAACTTCGAGGTAAAACATGGCGCTGTTTATTTATTTTACTTTTACAAACATTAAATCATGAACAAGGTTCAAAGCAAAAGCCACAACTTCACTAAACTGTAAGTCAAGGGAACCCGGCCATAAAATTAATAGACGGCCGGAGTGTGATCATTTGTTGTAGCAATTCTTATTATTGATAAAACATTTCTGTAGAGCATAGGGTATGGAATTTATAAATTTTTTAATAACACAAGTGCAGACACATGCTTCACAGCAAAGTCAATCAAAAAAGTAATCAAGTATCAAAGGTCTTGGACTCAGCATTTAGGCTTGTTAATTACTATAATGAAGAAAAGAAAGAATAAGAAGCAGCACAAAGGAGATGGTGGGAGGGGCTGTGAATGATCAGATGGAGAGGAAGGGAGTGGATGGTATAAATAGGTTAGGGAGAGGAAGAGGCGTTGGTGAGGTGTGGTCTGCTCCAGAATGTAAGATAATAACATTTACTTACATCTGTGCTGTGTTTTGGTTAGAAATTTATGGAGCTGGCGCGGCAGGTTGGAGAGTTTATGACGTGGAAACAAGTGGAGTGTCCCTTTGAGCAGGACCGAGCCATCCTACACTACCTCCACACTGCCCCCATCTTCAGCGAGGATGGTGAGTCTCTCCTGCTGCAAGTTGTTTAAAAACAAATATAATTGATCAGTTGTGCATATTAAATATTGTTTGCTTTCTCTTCATTCTCAAGGACTTTACCTTGCATCGTATGAAAGCGAGAGTCCAGAAAACCAGGTCGAGAAAGACAGATGGAAAGCACTCAGGTATGCTTTTTATGAGATTTTCTACAAGGAGACTACCAGATGATTAACCAATTAAAGCTTAAATGTGGTTACTGAATGCTTCCAGATTAGAGCTGGGCGATCTGGGAAAAAATATAATCACGATTTCTTTTTTTCTCATATTGATTGATGTTAAATTTTCAATCTTTCGATTCAAAACCCACCACAAATAAATGATGATTCAGTTCGATTTGATCTTTTTTCAATTAATGGCTTAGCCTTATTCAAGATAAATAATATCTATAAATAAACTGCACAATGATAAATATTGTTTATTGTGTTTGACATTTTGATCAAATAATGCCACCGTTTTGTTTTTGTATGCATGTTAGAGTCCCTATATTCGTTGCAGCCAAACAGAAACAATTTCAGACACTTGTGCTAAAAATGAGTCTAAAATTCCCAATAAATGTATGTGTGTGTTGTTTTTGCAGGGCTAACGTGCTGGCAAAGACATGAGGCTCTGACGGCAGCTCGCCCTCTCATCAGCGAGGGAGCAAGTTCTCATTGCACTAAAACGAACTGTGAAGGAACCAAGCTGGTACTTAGGTGTTTTCTATGAAGAATCGACCACGACGCGATGAACGGGATTCATCACATAGACTTTAAAAATAGGAACAATAAACACGTTTTAATTATCACTATGTTAAGCTAAAATTATGCCTTTGCAGCTTCTCAACCTTCACAATAAGGTTTCAGTATTTTAAAACAGACCCGATCCTTTGCGTGTTTACTGTTGAGAAATGTTTACTACTATAGAGACCGTTACAGGGCAGACCACTTTATACATGAAATTCCTACTGATAATATTGTATTGTTTTATATTTGCTCCTTTGCTCTAGCTATTGTACATTGAGCTTTATTTCCTTACTTGTGTACTGTAACTAACACTGATGTGAAGGGCGCTGGCCAGCCCATAACAACTCTTTATTCCTGCTAAATTAATGTATAACAGAAGTAACTAGCCTTCTACAGCATCTCATATTTGTGTGTTTGTGAATCCCATGTCTGATTTCTATGGACGTCTGTATTGTCATGCACGAGAATGACTGGACTACTCCTTTATTATAGTCATTCCAATGTGTTTGTCTTTTATTTATTGTATTTCAGTTTAGTTTGGAAACTGTTACAAAGTGTTTGCTTCTTTTACATGTGTTGTGCCACTATTGCAAGCTAATAAGCATTGGAAGTGTGGCAAGGTGTATAATCTATGTATAGGTGACATTTGCCCATCACTTTCTGCTACCCAGGAAGTTTTTGTTCCGACTGATGTTCAGTTGTTAAATATTTATGGAGATTTCTGTGCTGACAGACGTTAAGTTTTTATTGTACTTTTCCTTTCGTGAACATGAAGTACAATGGCATGCTAAGACAAGTGTTTCAAAGGGGCATTACCTTGCTATTGCGACACAGTCTTTGTAATAACATTGTGTTGCTACGTATTTGATGTAAAAAAGAGGGAATCTTGTGCCATACGACAATTCAGGCTCCTCTGACTTGAAATGTGTTGTTTATAGTTTTGTGGGGTCGTCGATAAGCTTTGTTTTTGGCAGTTTTTTGACGTGATTAGCAAAGCTTCCTAATGGGTGGGTGGGGACTCAGAGGAAAGGGGCGATAAGGGAGTAACATTGTAATTAATAGGCTTTTTAGACTGGTCTTAATTTGCTATACTTGATGTCAGTGTTTTTTTTTTTCTCAACAAGCACCTTGCCTTCTCAATAACAACTGTAATCCATGAACTTTATTTTTCCAAGGCAACAGATGAGGCATTGATGTGTAATTACTATTCTGTTAAACATGACTTTCAATGACAATCGTCTGATTTTTCAAACGCCACTACACTGCCAGACCCAACGTGACCATTGCTGTGTACATTTGGAGAAGTAAACTCAGTTCATTTTGCTGTGAAGCGGTGCATTTTTGGTTGTGTTTTAAACATGGAACATCTCTATCATTGACATTGCTGCAGATGTTGTGACTAGTTGCTGGAAAGCCTTTAATAAACCATGTTCATTCAATTACTTTCAGTAATCATGGTGTCAATTTTTTAATCGTGTGTTTCAAACATTACAAGTGACAATTAAGTGGAAATCTAGGAAGCTAGCACACATTAAAGGTAGCTTCTGATCCTGTATTACAACAAATTGAAAATCTAATGTATTTGTTCCACCAGTCTCACTGAATTCAGTCTGTCCATTACATTGTCCCCTAACGACAGTGGTTCCCAAAGTGCAGGTTGTGAAACAGAATCTAGTGAAATAATAAATGTTACTCTGTATTTAATTGTTTATTTACAATGAAAACAGCATGTTGTGGTAAATTTAGATCAAAAAATAATATAAATTAATAGAACAAATCCAGTTTTGTGGTTTAACATAACATGAAATCTTTATCAATGTCTATTTTATATTGCTGTGAGAGTCACAAGTAGCTGGCAAAATTATTTTGAGAATCCTGTCTGACAAGGTATGATCCTGTCCTATGAGAGTCTATTTATATAATTTGGGCCTCACAGATTATAGAGCATTGAATTTTTTTTTACATACAAACTAAAACAAGACTAAAACCAAACCAAGATGACATCAGAATCAATTTAGAATCAAACACAGACATATGGGTGCATCCATCAAGGAGCCATAGTATGCCTTTTACTAGTACTTAGTATTAAACTACAACAAAAGTAGATCACCATTATTTTACACTAAACCACATTATTGGTTGAGAGCTGCTTAGTAATAGACATGAGGCCATACACAATGTAGAATTAACTCTTTGGAGTAGCAAGCACTGGATGGTAATTCATTTGCTTGGTTTCATAGTGAAAATGACTGCACTGAGTGTTACATGTCTGTTTGTCCCTTTTTTTTTCCTTCTAACAACTGTATTTACATAGAAGTGGGTGTGGCTAAGTGGTAGGTGAAAACGGCACTTCATAGTCTCCCATCATAAACCTGACATTGCCTTTATCGAACAACTCCAAAAGTGTTTCACAGAAAAGTGACACCACCTTAGTTACTGTACGCATAATAAAACATAAGGGAGTCACTAAAATTAAGATGTAGGTGCACACTGTAGTATTTTTATTGCTTCGTGGGTAAATGTGTACATTAGACCAGTAAATCAAAATTGTATGGAAATAGAAATAATCAGTTGTCCATTATTGATCATTGAGTTCCTCTCCGGGGCCAAACGTGATCTCGGCCAATTTGGTGTAAGACTGGAAGTGCCTGGATCCCAGATAGGTGCCAAAAAACGCCTGGAGCAGCAGCACTACCCGCATTTTCCTCATGATGGGTCTGGACACGTCGATCCAGTAGCGCAGCACGTTGCCCTTCTCTGGCATAAGAGCTGTGTTGTACCTGGCGGCGAGGCCAAAATTCACGGGCAGGGCGAGGAGGATGGGGTACAAACCTCCAGCCACGACCCCCACCAGTGCACCTCGCATCACAGCGCACGAGGGGCAGTTGAGGTCCCCGGACAGGAGCGGCGCAGACACGACTCCATTGTACAGAGCCATCGTGGTGAGGAAGGGCAGCACGGCCATGGGCAGACTGGACGTGAAATGCGCCTGGGTCACATTCAGGGCTCTGCGGTATAAACTGTTGGCCACCAGTCCGACAAGACCCGCATTCCCCCCAAAATAAACGGGGCCATACGTGAACAGCTTCTGGTCAATGTCAGGCAGCTTCTCAAAGTTTTTGGACAACATCTCAGCGATTAGGGCCCGAGTGATGGCCCTCTCCTTTGCTGTGTTATCCGACATGCTTAAGATTGTGTTCGTCAATATTATACGGCAAAAAAAGTCTACGGTTCAATGTTATAAACACTCACATAGCTGGAGAAATGAAGACAGGGCGCAGACATGTTGTATCTTACCCACAATTCCAAGTGTGTGGGGCGTAGCACAAAAATAAATCTAGAGGTATCAAAATAAGTAAGCAAGGCAGCCATCTTGTGACTGCAAAAAAAGAAAATAGTCTGTTGTCATCATTAAGAACAGTTGCCCAAAGTCAACACTTTTTAACAAAATATCCTTTCTTTTAAATTAATTGCTCTCGTAAATGTTGGGCATAACAGGAAGCTGAAACCAATGAATAGAACAGAGCGATCTTGGTCACTTCAGTGTTTGCAGTTGCAGTATTTTTTTTTCTTTTAATTAACAAATTGCAAAAAAAAAAAAAAAAACTGCCCAAGCCCAACATGCTTAGCTCTGACATCCAACAAGATCAGGCACAGACAAGTTGGTATTTTGGCCATCTCTAGAAAGATGCAAATGCTAACACATGATGGAGTAACAAATGGCTCTAACATTGGGATTTCATTACAAAACTTAATACTTGCTTAAACAAGCAAGTATTAAGTTTTGTTTTAACGTTACATTATTATGGTAAAATGTGAACATAAAGGCAAACTCAAATCAATATGTAAAAAAGTGCTCGTTGCTAAGCAGATTTTCAGTCTAAACATGGCCGTTACAACAACAGGCTTCCATGGTAATACTTCTTTTTCTTCTAGTATTATTGTAGCTCACCAGCAAAGAGGCTCTTGCTTTTTGTTTTCCAAAGCAACTTTCCTTGTAGTACTCACGAGGTAAGTCAACTAAACGCGTTTTTACTGTTTCAAAAAAGAGCAAAGTCATATAAAAATAAATAAAAATAGCCCATACGTTGAATGGGCGTGGTCACATAAAGAATTAGTCACGTGGTTTGTTATAGAATATTCTGTCGGATTCTGCGGACCATCGCCATCTTTGAGGACGACGACGACGACGAGGAGCCGAAGTATTTTCCTTTGTGATTTGAAATAAAAATTTTACGAATCAGCGACGCTTCTGAAAAGCTTAAATCTACCACATAACAGCATTGTAAGTATGTTATTTGACTGGAGAGCAGATTGTTCTGATCAGACGTGTTTTTCCCGTGTTTTCACGCTCGAGCGTGGCAGAAGCTTCGAGTAAACGCAATGCTAACGTAGCTTGATTACGACCCTGCTGGCTAACATAGGCCTCTATCAATTGTTAAACTAAGGCGACTATTTACAATGCATTTACTTTGTTTTAGCCTATATGACTATCTATATTGTTATGTGGTTATTGGTGAGGAGTTGTTTTTTGTTTACAGTTGTTTTTTTGCAGCTGATGATAAAACTTGACGATGCGGTCGTCCAGCTTTTGTGACTATTTTATGCAAATTTTGGATTTAATTCCGCAGCATTAAGTTAGCCTTTTCGGTCTTATGTGGATGCAGGGATGAATAAAGTAACTGACTTGTTTGACAGGTGTTCAGAGATTGTTGTCGCAGTGAAGTTTTATAAAATCCTGGCGGAGAGGACACAGGCTTGTGTAGGCCTTTGCTTGTTACACAATCTCTCACTGATCCAGTTTGAAGCCTCTTCTAAGCTCAGCCACCTTTAAACTGTCGCAGTTATTATAACGTTATTTGTTTAAACTGTGGATTTACACTAACTACATTTTGAAATCGAAGCAGAACAGCCAGATTAAATACCAGTCACATTTTATAAGAAAACATACACGTTGCAGTTGTTTTGTTAGAAATTCACTTTGTAGTTGACAATAATGGCGTTTTATCGTAGTTAAATCTTTGATACAGCTCAGTAAATTTGGCAGGTTAACATTTCCTGTGCTCAAAGTGTTGTTCCAGCCTGGGTGTGTTCATATCAATCAGGCAGACCTTACAGTTCTACTTTTTGCTGCTGTTCTGCCAGGGTAAAATTAGGATTAGATTTAGCTGTTGTTAAAAGCACCTTGTCTTTGATCACAGACTAGGGCTGGGTGTGGTCTGCCCAAGCAGTATGGGAGTCTGTGCTCTGTGGATGAATTTCTGACCTCAAGCATAATAATTAAAATATATATCTATACTTATTTAAAAATGTTTAATTTTTTTTTTTACTGAATGGTCATTTTTGTGTTTCAGATGCACCAATCAAAGCGAGCCCGCTCTCCCTGCGTCTGGCTCGACGAGTACAGCTGGGAAGAGAGAATGGACCGCAAGCGACGAAAACATGATTCTCACAGCAGTGAAAGAGAAAACAAGTCCAGGAGAAACTACCGTCATCACAGACATTTTGAAGGGTGAATATCTGCTCGTTGTTCGGGTTAACATCGTACCACTCTCTCAGTAGTTTGCCATTTCTTCTTGTCTCCAGATTAAAGGATTAGATGACTTTGTAGTTTATTTGAGTTATAAGGTCAAGACTCGTAATATTTATCTTGGTTTCGTTGCTCAGTTGTAAAATGTGAAATGTGTGCATGCAAACAGGGTTGTTTGTGCAGGCAGTTGTGTTATTTTCTGATCTGCTCTAATTTTAATTCTGTAGAGAGGCAGACTTTTCCTGGAAGTTACCTGACACCAGCAGGGTGCTTGAGCATAGATATTTTTTGTCCTTTTCAGATGACTGGATGTTAACCTTGGTTGTTGTGCAATAAACTGCGCGGAATTAGCTCTAAAGAGTGTGTATATATAAATATACACATCCTACAACCAATTGTGCATACAAGTGTCTTTGGACAATGAAATATGCACATAAAATCATTGTTTCAATGGCGCACAAATGCAGGTTTGACAGTAACTACATCTAGTGTTTGGTGATGAGCAGGTGTCAAGTCTCTGCTCATATTTCACATCCTCAGGTTTTGCAGACAAGTTTTCAGTTCACACCTTAAACTCTGCCAGATTGGCTGACCCTCAGCTTTACAATGTGCATCGTTCCTAAATGATAAACCAGTGTGACTTTTCATGACATTAAATTCAAGTTTTTATTGGAATGATTTGTCACACTTAAGTCTAACCTAGATGTGCCACAGTTTATTCGTTGTAATGGAGTATGTTGCTAATTAAAAATGCTACATAAAAGGCTCAAGGGATTGAATGTCAAGGAAGAGGCGGGTCTCATAAGTTCATTTGGGAGCATGACCGCTAACTGCGCACTTAGACATCCCAGACCAGCACAGTGAGTTGTAGGATTAATTTGTTTGCTTTGTCTCCTTCCAGGCACTACTTGGAGACGCGCAGTTTGAACCACAGAGTGGACTCTCGGGAAAGACCGACCCGGGACCGCAGCTTGGACATGACCTGTGAGGAAGACAGCCGAAACGGGACGTGCAAAGAGAGAGACCGTGATTGGCACCACTACAGCAAGTCCTCGGGTCGCAGCGGTCGCAGTGGACGCAGCCGAAAGAGCAGCCGCCGGCACCGAGACAGGCGGCACAGGCGCAGTCACTCTCGACACCGCTCCACTTCGGTATGAGGGCTTTTCTCTCTCCTGGTTTGTTTTGTCATGTCTATGCAACAGAACACAAGCTGATTATTTTGGGTGATTAGTCAAAGCCAAAGCATATTTTTGTCTTTCTATACTTCTGTGTGCTCCACTGCTGAGTAGTAAGCATGACTTCCACTATTTGATGAGTTTATGGGGCTATGGGTTCAGAACACGGGGATTGGCAGTGTTTGTAGTTTTGCAAGAAAAAGTGGACATACAGCTGATCAAAGTGCTATAAAAACCTCTGTAATCAATCACAAAGTGTTTTGTGTACTTGCCTGAAGAAGTCTCTCATCTCAAAATTTTGTTGCCATGTTTTTCTTCTGTAACACACACGTATGTGGTGGCTGGCCCAATTTCTCTGACGGGGCTGAATTTGAATTTGCTGCGCCGTCCATTCGCCTGGCGTGTTACTGAACGGGCCGAATCTGTCCACCCCTCCCCCGCCCTTGGCCTGGTTGAATGATTGACGGTGTCGTTGTGGTGGCCCGTGCTGGCTGATGATGGTTATTGGTGTGATGTCCGGTGCAGAGGAGGAGCCATCATCGCAGGAGCAGGAAAAGATCCAGGAGTTTTGAGGATGATGACGAGGGTCACCTCATCTATCACAGTGGAGACATGCTGAACTCAAGATGTATAGAATATATACCTTTTTTTACTACTGTTGTTTACTTTGTCTCTTTCTCACTCTCTTTTTGTCTGGTTTATTTCCACAATTTATTTTTAGGGGTTGGGTTTTAGATTATTACTATTTAGCTATTGCTTGTGAACTTAGAATGTTTAGCATTGTGCATAGCAGTTTAGCCAATAATCTGTGTTGTTATGTGTATTAGTCAGTGTAGCCCTCTGAGCTATATAACAGCAGGCAGTTGAACCAGCCAAAGGAAAGTGCTTGAGTCACCAGTGCCCTTTTACTAATGTCATGTCTTTATTTTCTGTAGATGAGATAGTGTGTACTCTCGGAGAGGGTGCCTTTGGGAAGGTTGCTGAATGCATTGATCACGGAAAGTAAGCACAAAGTCACATTTATTTCCCATTGCCCCTTTTTTATTTTGGCTTTACGCAGTCATGTAACAGTTTTTGTGTGTTACAGTAATGGAGCACGAGTGGCTCTGAAGATCATTAAAAACATAGACCGTTATCGTGAAGCGGCTATGTCTGAGGTAGAGGTGCTGGCTCAGCTGAAATCCCTGGACTCTCAGAACAGATAGTAAGTAGTGCAGGCCCATAAAAACAGATTTAGATATTCTCTCACAGAAAGACTAATGACTGTTGTTCTGTTTTTCCAGTTCATGTGTGCATATGCTCGACTGGTTTGACTTCCACGGACATGTATGCATTGCGTTTGAACTGCTGGGCCTTAGCACCTATGATTTCCTTAAAGAGAACAACTTCCAGCCTTTTCCTATTGACCACATTCGACACATGGCATATCAGATTGTTAAAGCTGTTCGGTGTAAGTAGAACTGATCATTTTAACATGTATTCTATTAAAAATAGAACAACATGTCCTAAATGTGTGTTTTTCCTTCTGCAGTTTTGCATAAAAACAAATTAACCCATACGGATCTAAAACCTGAAAACATACTGTTCATTAACTCAGATTATGACTTGGAGTACAATTCAGACATGGTAAGAATTTGTAGCAACATTTTTAATTCTAACACTACTAATACATTTATCTGACTACTAACAATTGCTGAAACCTTTTAGAAACGAGATGAACGAACCTTGAGAAACCCTGATGTAAAAATTGTGGATTTTGGCAATGCAACTTACGAGCATGAGCATCACACGTCTGTGGTGTCCACACGCCACTACAGAGCTCCAGAGGTTATTTTAGGTGAGTGACTCTATACATACAGTACAGTTCCAACAACGAGGAGAGTCTAAAATCTTTTTGTTTCAGATTTGGGCTGGGATCATTCCTGTGACGTCTGGAGTATTGGCTGCATACTTATTGAATATTACCTTGGAGCTACTTTGTTTCAGGTAGCTTAGCATGGTTTACGAAGTCAATCCCTTTAACAACACAAAACATTTTAACATACATTTTTCTTTTTGTTTACAGACACATGACAGCAAAGAACATCTTGCTATGATGGAGAGGGTCTTGGGCCCCATTCCCACAAATCTACTGCAGAAAACCAGGTTTGTGTTGAAATGTACAAGTGTTCTGTATTCTAGACTTTGCAGAAGTTGGTCATGCTGACACTGTTATCTACACAGGAAACGCAGATATGTTCACCGGTCGAAGTTGGACTGGGACGTACACAGCTCTGCTGGAAGATATGTTCGAAAACACTGCAAACCCCTCAAAGTGAGTGAAATAAGATCTTGAGTCAAAGCCTTCTACCACATTTGTATAATCTTCCAAAGAGCAAATTTGTCTCCAACTAAGGAGTGACCAATGAGAATTTATAGTAACTGAAGCTTCTGCCAGCATCGCCTCTGAACAAAACCTTTCCAAGTCTAAATTAATTTTCTGTTGATGTGAAAATGTTTTTAAATATGGCACAAGGCTAATTTGTCTTGTCGTCTGTTCTGTCAGCATTACATGACGTCCCGGGGCGAGGATCACCAGCTGCTCTTTGACCTTATCGAGAAGATGATGGAGTACGACCCAGCCAAGCGCCTCAGTCTGGAGCAGGCCCTCAGACACCCTTTCTTCTCCTGCTTCCACAAGAGCAGCAGCGTCAGCAGCCGCTGTAGCAACACCAGCGAAACCAGCAACAGCAGCAGTGGCAGCAAATCGGACTGAGCCTGGATCTGCAGGGTGAAAGACTCTTAAGAGTTTGTCTCTCCAGGAGAGCTTATTTGACTGTATCAGTCCACTGCCCTGTTTGATCTGTGCTGTTTTAGTCATAGGTTTATCAAATATGTGAACATATTTCCAGAAATGGTATATTTATTTCGAACAAACTAGTATTTTTGTAATTTTTACACAATTCTCAAACTATTTGTCCTTTGTTTTCTGGGTAATACAGAATGTGGTTAGAAACCTTGGCATTATTTAATTGTACAGAACTATGTGTGAAAGGGCAGACATTGTGTGTATATAACAGGTAACTTTTTTCTATGTGACTTTTACAAACTGTTGTGGAACATTTTCCTAAATAAATGCCTTGAAAAATACTTTGATCTTGTTGTTGGACTATACAAGACTATTCTCAAGCTGTGCCACCAGAGGGCAGTAATGAGCTGCCTTTTGAAGTGACTGGAGGCATTTCCTTTCACATTAGGCTGAAAATGTATTGTAAGAGTGAATTGAACTTACAACATTTAACTTACTAAATAGTAATTGGAAATTGGCTCATTTAAAATGTCTCATCGATCCATTGTAAATGTGATCGACAAGTGATAAGCGCCATTTGACTTTTAGCCTTCTGTTTTTGGTAAATTGAGTTTTGCGGCCTGTTATCATTGCTGCTCAGTCGGTCAGATTTGTTCACGAGAATATCTTTAAGGTCAGGTGCCAGCTACAGCTAAACCCAAAGTTAAAATCAAACAGCCAAAGCTGTCAGTCTGCTGCAGCTCCCACGTGGTCCGCGGGGCGGGCGCACCTCAAAGCCAGGCGCAACTTTTAGGGGAGGCATTATTGTACCCATTGGTAGTTAGCCTATTACATCCTTGTGGGACCCGCTGAGCAAACAACAGTCTGGACCTGTGGATCTAGTCCTGTCTGAGAGTCTTTGCCCCCGTGTGGACTCGCCAGGGCTGCTGTCAGAGAGTGCGCTGTTCAGATTGTCCGGAGTTGACTGGAGGATTAATTTCAACACATTTTTTTCTAGTCAGGGCATAAGTTATGGATAATACTAACGAGTCGATGGAGGAGCGTAAAGGTGCGTGTCAGTGCGCTCCCCAGTCCGCCGCACAGCGCTGGTTCCCCGGCTTCTCTGTGGCACTGTGCCTGCTCATGTCCCTGAGCTCCATCACCGTGTGTCTCCTCATGAGCTTCAAGACCTACCAGCTGGAGAGCCGCCTGAGCGCAGAGCTGCACAAGGCGTCCGTCTTCCATCCTCTGCACGCGGCTTTTCTCACAGAGGATGGGACCCTAGTGCCTGAACTGGAGACTTCAATTGGACAACTTGTGGAAGAGGTATACATTATACTGATATAGGGATACTTTGTTCACAATGTAAACACATTTCATGATAAGATGACAACCAATCAGTTCATTATCTGTTTCATTCACTGAATGGTTAAAGCACATTGGGCTTTTTATTCATTAACACTACTGATGGTAAACACAAATTTACTTCATTCATTAATCATTAATATATTTCAGTCAAATTTCCTATAAGCCTATATTTGAACAATAATCTACAAACAATAAAACATGACAAGTAAGAATTATAATTGTAAACATGAGTGGAAATCAGTCATACTAGTTTAGGACAGAAGTGTAATATGTTTTGAATATTTTTTTTTAATTGCAGAAAGTGGAGTCATGATGCCTAAGTTGAGACCAGCGAGAGATGTTGCCCAGGAATGCGCTTGTCCTCCAGGTATGTCCCACACTGCTAGTGATGCTCAAACCAGGCTGACATCATCATCTGTAACACTTTTTAAAAAGATGAGAAGTTACAGAATTAAAGCAGGTCTTAACCCTGCAGGTCTACATAGAACATCATTTAAATCTTCTGAATTACTGATCTGTCTCATTAGTTTAATGTATGTGCGGGGGACATACATCAGTACATGTCTGTAGAGCCCACACTGGGACAGCATGGCTCAGCACTCAACAGCTCAGTGGGCTCGGGACGTCCTGCCTGAGCCCAGCAGCCTTGAGCCTGTGGGGAACTTTAATAGATAGAACGGCTCTGTGCCAAGAACTGCCACATTTGTGCTGGTGTTCATTACAGCTCGTGATCGGTCTGGGTCAAGAACGGTGTGTTATCCACGCTAAGAGCAAACTTTTTCATTTGGTGACAAACAAGAACAGTCAAACACATACACTATAAAGCTGATAATGCTAATTGAGTTTGAACAGTGCAATATCTTTCAGAAACGATGGATAGGAGATGCAGTGTTAATGCTAATATTCAGTTTTATAAATCCTCTTTTCTGCTGCCTGATAATTTAGTTGCATGCATGTCTGTTGAAGAGGAAACAGAGAAAAACACTGCAGTGGAAAGTGTTAATCTAATAACTAAGTATAGTATATTGTTGGTTGTCTCACTATCACAAATGAGTAACTTTTTTCTGCTTTAACTCACGGCTGGATTCAAAGTATTTTTTTGGGGTTACTTGAGTAAAAGTTTTGGTTAGTCTTCTTGCTGTGAGTGACAAAGTGGCAAAAGCTATTGTCTGCATGATGAAATATGTTTATTACACTGCTCCTTCAGATATGACTTATCTTTTTATTTAATTTTTGTGTACATCCTTCGAAAATACAACTCTTTGTCCTTTGTATTGCAGTATCTTCACTTCACTTCAAACAGGCATTATTTCTCGACAGCTACTTCTAACAAGTACTCATATTTTACTTGAGTAATATTATTCGGAAGTATCAGTTCTCTTACTTGTGTTTTTTGTCTACTCTTCCCGCCTCTGCACTTTGCACATTACTCGCTGGTAGCATCACTTCACTCCAGAATAGGAAGTAATCTGTCTTTTATCTAAGTCCACTTTGACAGAGTACTGGCTGCAGTTTGTGTTTTTATTGAAGCTGGTATTCACTACATTCCAATTTCAAAATTGCGTCTCAAGTTGAACCTTTCCTCTGTTTTGCCTGTGAGAGGAACAGATCCATCTCTGAGCTGAGATTTGGTGCAGTTGCTGACTTCTGATGATCCTTATCTGTAGATTTCCTTCCCTGCTCCTCTCTGTGTCTCCGAGTGTGAATAGAAACAATGAGAACAGGTGAGAGCGTTCACCAGTGGAATTTCTGGCTTGTTTTCAACACGTTCTGTTTTTCGCGGCCTCAGGTTTGCCGTGCCAAGGCTGTTTAACTCTGTCTGCTGCTCAAAGCTTCTCTGTCCGCTGTTTGTTTTGCTCAAGAGTGACCACTGTTAAAAGCAAGCTGCTGTGCCCTGTCTGTTTTAACAACAACAAACTCAAGTGACCACTCTTATTAACATTTCTAAAATCTTGCTTTTGTTTTATGTAATGTTTGCCTTTTATTTGAGAGATAAGCTGTAATGGTTTTAGTTTACCCCCTTGGTATTGGAAGTTGTGTTTTTAATTCAGTAGTACTCATAGTTGTAGCAAAGTACTCACAGCTTTTCAAATATTTTCTTTTTTGCACTTGTTGTTTCTAGTCAGTGGGACATAACTTAAGCCAAGGTACCTAGGTTTATTCTGATTAAAAAAGACATTTGATGTGAAGCTAGTAGCAAATCAATACTGAACTTAATGCACACTTAGAGCTGAAAAAAGCATTGTGTCAATAAAATGCCATGTAATCAATTGGTTGTGTCAGTCCCAAGTTGTCTTTAGAGGCAAATAAATGATGTATGTTCGTTGTTCAATCTGTTTATTGTGGCTTTGATGCTACAGATGCCTGCGTGCATGCTTTTCCCCACCCCCTGTTAGATTGCTCAACACTGACTTGTTAACATTTCAAAAGACAGCCTCTCCTGCATCTGTGCATTGCCAGAAAAAGTGCCTAATGTGTGGCTTAGCTATTTGACCATTTTGACTTTAATTGAGACATAAAGCTATCTCCGGGTCATGTCAGTTATTTAGGTTAAACTTTGCCCTACACATACTTCCTTTGCGTTGATAGTTTGTTAAACACCCTTGCTTGTCTGAGAGTCCGTCCAGGCACATACAGTGATGGTCTATGATAGTTTTAAGTGTCGCTGCTGCCTTTGAAGGGCCGGCGCTGGCTCCTCTCTCAACACGACACTGTAAGGAGAGCCGCCTTTCGCACCAGTGCTACATGAGAAACTGGACCTTGGCACCCACAGGATCACAGGCCGAGGTATGTGTGTGCGAGAGACACTGCCACACACAGCACGAGGGGCATCTCCACTATTAAAGCTATGCCCTTGCTGCCGGGAGGCTCATCTTTCAGGGTAGAGAGCAGGGCAGGGGCAACGATAGGGGGCAGTATACATGCAGCACTGTGACCACAACCTTTGACCTGTAAGGCAAATAAGACTGAACTTCTGGTTATAGATCATACCTCAGAGGGACTCCTCCACCAACAGATCTTCATTAGTCCACTCCATTGACTGCTCCACTAACTTCTCACTATGGTTATAGAGGTTGATTTTGTCTCAACTTAGTGAACGTGGAGGAACATGAATGGATGTCTATTTCGTAGAGGCCCACACATAAATTATAATATAATTCTTGTTAAATTAAAGTTTTGTCCTCAATGTGGAAGGTGAGTCGACAAAAAAGACTAAAATAGGCATATGAACTATCAAACAAACAAAAAGAATCAAATAGATCTAAACTCCAGGCATTGATGAAGAATAAGAGGACATTTTATTGTTTGTAGCGGGAATTATGAAAATCCTAAAGCAGTTGTGCCAAAGTGAAGCCAATGAGCTGAACTTCACCCTCCAGAGGGGTGTAAAGTGGCCTGCGAAGTAGAGCTGAGACTAGATTAAGTTTTGTGAGGAAAAGACTGTGAAATTCTTCTCGAAGTTCTCCTTAAACATGTTAATATAGGGCAGTTTACTCACAGTCCTTTTGCAAGTTAACTTTTAAATACAATGCAATGTTGGCATAGACCCTGTGCACACAATGACGCTGTGCATTTTGGCCTGCTGGTTAAAAAATCTACAAATTTTGGCTCAACAAGCAAAAAACTTTGAGAATCCCAGTACAGTCAATATAAAGTTGATATTTTTTGCATTTGGACTGTTTACCTTGAACCTGGCACTCATACCTCTGTGTACTGTCTGAATCAAATAACGTACTTTAGAACAGATAGACAGCCACAAGTAGATGATTGGCTTGATTAGCTGAACTTGGCCGGGCCACTCCAGTTTGACTTTAGCGCTTGTAAAGAAGATGTTCTTATGCCACTATTGCAGTCAACAATGAGTGTATGTGCTGAAGGATTTGTGACGTAGAAAGTAGTTGGTAAGATTTAGATTTTAGGAAAGTTTCCGTTTTATTAAAGACAATAAAGTTTTATCTTATCTCATAGGCGCTGCTTATTTCTTGTTTTGCAGCATGAAAATCAGGTCAATATTACCTTTTGTCTGACCTGCCTCTTAAAAAACACACTTAAAGCTTAAAGAAAACACTGCCAAGCACTCATAGCCCTAGTTCTACTTAAGAAATATCCCTGAGAGCACTTTAGCTGCACAGGCTTTGAGGACAACTTTCAACTAAAACCTGCCACTGTATGTGACACTTGTATCGACCGTCGTATATCGTCTTAGTCAAACGGTGTCGCCGAGCTCTGTCCCGTTACAAGCTTCAGGTGTTTGTCATTAACACAAAGCCGTTTGCATCGACACACACACACCGACAGACCAACGCACACAGCTCTATTTACACATGAACACAACAGGTTTACGGTCCCTGGCCTGATTCAAAACATGTGCAGCTGTCCCGTGTGAGAAGGGTATTGTCATCTCTACATTTAACACATTTAGAGCTGGTTTAAAGTGCAGCATAAGGGCCTGGGGCGTACACTTTACTCACTCACTTACGCTCTGATCAGACTAAAACAAAAGGTGGATATTTTTCACAATTTGAACTTTTATACTTTTTTTCTCTCTAACATCTTATATGATGTCCAATCTTTGCTGCAGACAATTGCACACTAGGGCAACAGCAGTGCAACTCATGCAAAATGAACTTTTATAAAGAAAAGCAATGTACATGGTTTCACTCCAGAATTGTCAGTTATAACAGCCCATGCAAAATTAGGTCGACTAAGCAACTAAAGATTGTAAAGTATCCACTACAGTCAAACAGCATACCTTTTAAAACTCCAATATTTTCTTGAAAACTTGATGTTAATTTGGTGCTGCATTTTCTGTTGAAGGTGTTTCCTATTATTAGAAGAGGCAATAGTGGCCCCAATAAATGAAATATTGCCTATAGACTTATCAATGGCATGACAAGATCAGATTTTGTTCCGTTTCGTTTTGCCGTAAAGATAAAAAACATGCTGACAGGCTGCTTGAACAGGCATTCACTTTATACAGTTACTGCTATAAAACCATTATCCCATTGTTTTGTAGTGCATCTTTTATCAACACAATTGACCAAAGGATTGTACAGAATACAAGACAAGCACATTTTCAGTAAATAATAAACAGTTGATGAGTCTGAACAAAAATCTATAGGAAAGACTGTGTGCACTTAGTCCGAAATATTGGCATTTTTAACATGTTTGAATATTTACGAGGGAGCTCTGTGAGTCGTGTGGGGCATCTGGGGCTTTGATGTGGGTCACTTGAGGTCAGAGGTTCGCACCCCCGGCTGTGTGGTCAGATCCATTTCCATCAGATAAGAGCCTATTAACACAAGGAGAGGGACTGCAGGTCTCCATATACCTGTGTTTGTGTATGTTGGTCTGATTAAGAGTGCATGCACACAGCGGGACGCCCCAATTTAACACCGCTATCTCTTCACCGGCCAGGTTCTGAATCAACTTCCTGCTCTCCTACCTGGTGCACTAAGAGGAGGAGAGGGGGGTTTAGATTTAGGGAGAAGCACAATGGGTCCAGTAACACCCCCACAGGGCAGCATTAGTTTTTAAAGCCGTTGCAGTAAATCTGAGAGGAAGCTTGTCTATACAATCCATGAGTCGTGCGCCAAAGCTGCCTGTATACATTAAAGACCATTCAAAAACAATAAAAGAGGAAATTTACATTTATTCGTCTAGTTTAAAATTACTTCCACTTGTGCTGGAATGTGTATGCAACAACGATACGTGACCAGGTTTTAGGAGGAAATATAACATTGGTTGCAGTCAAGAAAGAGGTCAAACTCAAATCTGGTTAAGGCTTGTTTTAGTTCCTATTTAGAGTGCCCCTAAAGAATAATTACAGTTTACAATTATGATAGTGACAAATTTAGTAGTAAATAGCATTCAATTCTAAGCAAAAGGCTATCGATGCTCAGTACAAATTTTGTTAGTACACTGATAGTAGACTATATATCATAATAATTATATGTTAAATGTGGCTACACCTGCTTGTCAGTGCTTGAGCCCGACACATATCAGATTTAAGCAATAAATGGTCTTAATATTTGAATGGGAGACCACTGGAACACAAAGTGTCACAGTGAAACCACTAGAGCAGGGGTGTTGAACTCATTTTCACCATGAGCCACACTGGCATTATGGTTTTTATAAAAGGGCCAGTGGGGACTTGAATAAACCTTATGCTCCTTGACAAACTACAAAAAATGTCTGATTGTCTGCATTTGATTTTGCGTATTCATTGATATCGCAAATACTGCAGAAGTATAGAAAATGCATTACTCTTTCACAAATCATTTCATTATAGAACACCAACTAAGATTAAAACAAAATCTTACAAGACCAAGAGGGCTGCATAAAAAGTCGAGGGCGCATCCTGCCCCCAGGCCTTGTATACTGTATGATACATGTGCACTAGATAATACTAGAATAGAGAATATATGTGTTTGTGAATTAATGAATGAGTGGTTCCTTGATGTAATGTGCTTTGAATTCCTTGAAAGAGACAATAGAAAGTACTGTAATTTTCAACTTATATTACTTGTACTTTCATCTATATTGATTTTGATAAACTGATTTTTGAGGAACTAAACCCTCTGCTAATGGCAAATGTACTGTTGACTAAGCGTAAGGCTGATACTACACTGATAGCATACATCATAATAAATACAGTACATGGTTTAAATGACCACCTGCTTCCCAGTCTAACAAACCGACTGAGCAGTAAATAGCCTTTGTACTTTGATAAAAGACCATTGAAACACCAGGTACCACAGTGAATTTACTAGAGCTAATTGCCGCTGTGTCCTTGGGCAAGACACTCAGTCCACTTGACCCTGTTGTCTGCATACACTGGTGTGACTGAGTGAGTGGTTCACTGATGTAAAGTCTTTGAGTGTCCTGAAAAGACAGAATGTATGGACAATAATGTATGTAGAATGTTATATTATATTTATGTGGCGTTTCAGACAACTGGGAGGATAGATATTTTCCAACAGCTGAACATTATCTGTTCCCAGGCTAAACAAAAATAACTTTTGTAAAATGTTGAATAACTTGTAGTTTTTTGTGACTTTTATTCCTCAGATTTTGTGCTAATGGTTGAAGATGTGAAGTGAGAGTTCCTTGATCAGCTGCCAGTAATACTTATATTATACTACAACCATTTTAGAAATCAATGAAGAAAGATTTAATTTTATCCTGATTTTACTATTCATTCAGTATCAGTGCTTCTGTACCAGTTGATTGAATTTGACTGTTTTGATTGTTATCTGGGTATACATTTGGTGTTTTTGTATTATTTTTTTCTGCTAGAGTATGTTTTGTCAAATGTTTAACTCCCTCCAGCTTTGAAGAGAGCATCTTTTATCAGCTGGTTTATTACATTAGGCTTCAGGAAGGAGGAAATTTCAAACCGGGGCAGAAATATTTTGAAGATAGTAAATATTTTGCGTCCCGCTGCGGTGAGAGTGAGATGTCACAAGCTCAGATTTCCAAAAGGTGACTTGGAGTTTGTCTGTCTTCATCAAACGAAGATAGTTTTACTGCTATGACATTACATCTTTATGAGTGTAATTTACAAGCCTCATAACAATAAATAGGACATATTGAACAGTTATTGGCTCTGGTGTTCTTCAAAGAGCCATTGTATCACATTTGTTATTGGACCAAAGTCTGTTTTAGCCTGTTTTTATTTACTAAGACATCATTGCGAATCATCATGTGCACAACAGCTCCAGTGACTAAATCCTTTGTCCTCAAGTTACTTTGATAATGTTTTTGTTCAGGTCACCAGAGGACACACGACTTTTTAATAATTTATTCTTTTTGGGGAAAGTTTTTGGGGTCATGCGTGCAGTTTTGTTTGCGAAGGAAGAGTATTTGTGATTCAAAAACAGCAGATGGTGGCACAAGAATGAAAAGGTACTGTATGTTTGGGATGCTAAAATATATTGCTACACTCAAGATGCTTCTCAGTTTTGAGAAGAATACGTAAACAGTGCTATCAAAACTTGCAAAAGGACAAAACAGTTTGACCCAAGAATAATTACAACTGTTTTTCTGAAATGTTTGATTTTTGTAGCTTTTTACATACACATTTAACTTTTTTCATTTGTTGTCCCTCTGATGCAGCCTTCTCTATTTACCAGTCTGCATCAGAGGCCACGCCCATTAACGGACCTCTGTGGGGGAAACTTAACATTGAGAGTGAATCAGAACAACATATTTATCACTCACTGCTCACAACTACAACAGCAAATGTGGACTTAAGGAAATATATTGTGCCCCAACTATAGATACAGGATGTGGACAAGAATAAAGTGACTCAGCAGCCCAAGTTTGTAAATATATAGAACGCTGCCTGGTGTTTTTAACATCTACAGAAGAATCTGTTTACTTTTCTGAGATAACACCACTTCAGCAAGTTGTGACTTGATTTGAAATATTTGTGCTCAAAATACACTTAAATCACCAGGAAATGTCTGAAAAGAGCGAGGAAGTTCCCAAAGAATTCTTATGGATCTTTAACCGTGAAACTCCCCTACTGCAAGCCACGCCCCCAAATATGACGCCTTAACAACTGTATCTATGGTATTATGGCTTTCCTGTCTCCATGGAAAAATAGAAACCTCAACATGTGTGCAAAAGACAAATCAAAACACACTGTTTTCCTCTTCCTCTCTTTTTGCCTGATCTCTTTCATAGGTACATATATATCAGAATAGTGATTGGGCTGTATGTCAAGTTGTCTTTTTGTTAATCACAAACTTAATGTCAAAGGTGACGTCCAAAACAAGCCTACAAAGTCTACACTTTACAAATGAGATCTCAATTGGTCACAACATCAGGCTAAGCTGCAGGTCAGATAAGTGGTCATCCAAGTAAGAATGCTTAGGGAGATTCAATAGTTTTAGAAACATCTGTAATTGAATCTATACTAAATAAATGTCTAATTATGTCATGACACATTCCTGGCAAATAAATTCTTCCACTATTGACAAATAGAAGGTGAATCAAGCACTAAAAGACTTGTTTGATCTCCAAATTTGTATTATAGCAACCTTTCTAACATGCACCACTATCTTCCTAAAAAGTTGTATCCAAGCTTGTCAATAAGCTGCACATGAAGGCCATAGATGCAGTCAACAACTTATAATAACAGTTACAACACTCACGATCATACTTCTGGATGTGATTATGTGTTGACATAATTTCATATTAGCTGTCAAATAACTTTAATCAGAAAACATCCCTGAGCTGCTTAGTTAATACAATGACTTTATCTACATGTGGTCACGTTTAGGATATTAGAAAAGAGTTTTTTCACGCTGTGCAAAAATTTCCCATGCAGAGCCAGGTATTGAGCAATGTCAGACTGCGCTGGGCCTGTTTATATTTATTTGACATCGTTGTCCTCTCGCAGGCTGCCACAAGAACAGCGGAAGTGCTGTTTACGAGGTTGGGTTTTCTCATGACCCACTCGCAGTAACAAAGAAGAGATGCAAATGAAAAACAAACACTCCCCCAAAGAAAACATGCGCTGCCGCCTGGTCATGTGTTTTTTATTAGCACAGGTACAGCTACAGCATCAGCCACTCTTCCATATGTGACAAATCTATTCATAAAATTGACTTTCTTTCACGTTTTAGCATGATTAACTTTTATATGGTCACAGTTGATAAATGACATGAAAAAAAATTTAATTTCCAATCAATTCGTGTGAGATTCACCATTTCATTTAGAGCTTCAAACATGCAGAGATTTGTGGAGGACATATCATTAAACTGATCTATTTCCATGCAGACAAACAGGAGGCAACACCAGGCCAAATTACAGATCATATCTGTCGAGGCGACGCTATCACAGTCCAATCAGGCATTCATGATAAATTGAATCATGAGCTATTGTTGTGACAATTGCAAAAATCAAATATCCCATTTCTCTATTTATCTCCAATCTACTTCTGGTGACCTCAGAGTTGCCAAGTTTGTTTTTTAAAACAAATTTGGGCTTCTGCTTTTAGTAGTCTTATGAATTTTGAAGGTCATGTGTTGAGGTCAGTCTTTGTTTGCTCTAAGTGAGTGACAGCTGGATTTAACCAATCACAGTAAAGTAGGAACTTTCAGAAAAAGTAGATGGTTGTATTTACCTGAAAGACAATAAGAAAATAGTCGACAGGAATTTTTATAAAATCGAAATCGTGATCTGTCTGCAGGAAAACCGTGATAATAATTTTTTGCCTTATTGCCCAGCCCTAGTCCAAATGCATGTAATTTTAACTCCACATTTGTTCATTTAAAGCATATTGTGTAGAATTGCATGCTTTATACTTATGGGAATAATCTGAAAAAGTCTACATTGGAGAAATTCCTTTGTTGCAACAGTCAGTTCAAGAATAGCAGGAAAACTTTGAAAGTAGCGAGACAGCTGGACAATTACATAAACAAACTATAAAGAAGCGACAAAAGCTGCATAGTGTACTTGTACTGTATTGACGTAGCCACAACCGTGCTCTAATCTCATTCATAAATCTTTTTTGTAACTTCTAGAAAATGTTTCAAAAGTAGTCATCTGGACAGTGTTTTTAAAAAGGGTTTACTTTAATAATAACTCTGTCCAGATGACTATCAAACTTTTTGTGATAGATCATTCCAGGACAAATGAAAGATTACACTGACTTTTTTACTACAATAGTTATGATCTGCCTTAGAATTTCATGTTTTGTTCTGACAAACTTGATGGCATTGCTGGATTCTGACCAAAATCAAAAGCCACGTGGGCATTTATTATCTATTTAACATTGGACTGACCCAAAAAGCATCACCACAAAATCTATATAACATTTTTATAAACTCAAAATGGTGAAAAACGACAAACTATTTCTAAAACTTGATATGTTTTTAGTGTTATGTAAATTACTGTAATGGGTGTTGGGTTTTTGTTGTCTCTGGAACAAACTTACGAGAAGCAATTGAAGCCAGAACCTTGAAGCAAAAAAAAAAAATCTTGCGGTGTCATGTGTTTCATTATTAAACTATGCAGATCTCACAGTTTTTATTAGACTGCCTTATGTGCTACAAGCTGATGAAGTAATGCAGGCTGCAGGAGCGTGTTAGCGAAGGGAAAGAGCTGAGTGAGAGCGGGAGTGGACACTGTGCCAAATGTGGAAGTGATTATGATGTTTTCTTTAATTATCACAAGTGGCAGGTGACAAGGTGAATAGGCTTTTAATGGGAGAACAAAACAACTATTTAACACTGCCTGACACTCTCTCATCTCCGCTGTGTTGTCTCGCTTAATGTGTTGATAATAGATGTTGTTTCTTATAATCTTAATAATGTTATTCTAACATTGATGTGTTAATAATGGTTGTATATCAGGCGAGTTACCACTGACAAGTCCTGAGAACAAAATGTGTATCTTGGCTGTTATGGGTGAGAGATCTATTTATGTAACAGTATAAAAAAAATGACCAATATTTTTACAAACTCGCAAGTCCCAATTTGTTTTCAGAGCATGACATTAGGTATTTTGAGCTGACTAAAGAGTAACAATTTAAATCAATAATTAATATACAAGAAAGCTGTATGTTTATATGTCCAATAATGCAGGCTATTATTTTTTTATATTTTTACTAAGCTAATTTGTGAACTTTCGAGTATTGCCATGGATTTCTATATTAAATAAAATATCACCTGAAAATCCATATTGGTCCCAACTTGGTCCCAACAACTGTGGCTACTCATTGTTGGGACCAACAATGAGTAGCCACAGTTGTTGTTGTAACCCTACATTTATATTAATAATACTATCACCTTAAACTGGAACCAATATTTTGTTTATGTTTCTAAAGAATAAAATAAAAATACTTTTGATTTACTTCTAAAATTGTCACGATTGTTAGTCTTTTGTTCTTGACATCCATAATGGTTTGTTGACTTGCAGTCTCTGCTTGTACATGTTGGCCCCAAAATATCACCCGGATTGTTAAGGTTGTCTGATTCTAAGCACCTCATATCGCCCATCAAAACTCACACCTGTCGAATTACAGTTGTGAGTGCAGCATTAATATTACTATAAAAATGGTCAGGTGGTCATGTTTTATCTTCTATCATTAGACAGCTTCTACAGCGTCTTATTCACTCCTCTGTATTTGCCTCTAAAAACAGAAGTGCTTTGCCTCATCGCTGAAGCTGCTCACAGATCATCCTCCTGTTAGCCCAGCATTTACATCCATCTAATCCAGCTGGAATGTAGCATGCTAAGTCCAGCTGCGGGCTACTCGTGAGCACACCTGGATTTATGGGACAGATAGCATCTCCGACGTGAAGCCAGACGCCCAGGGAGGCACCGTCCCACTCTGAGGTTATCTCTCCCCCGACGTACATCCATCTGCGCTCTGGAAGTGTGAAGCCCAGTGCCTCACGTTCATGTGCACGGGTCGTGTCTGCGAGCTCCTGCACAGTGTAAAAGACTTTTGACAAGCTTGTCACTCTCCCAGCACCTCTTTAATGGCTCTGAAAACTTTGAACCCGCCCTGAGCATCACTGCTCCATGTTATTCTGTCAAAGCAGAGAGACGAGGGCGGCAGAGGGGCAGTAAAGGGCCACTCACAACTAAACACCAGCAAATGGTCATGGTTCAAACAGACTATGGATATGTATGTAGGGAGTATCATGGGTGGTTTGGGCTGTTAGCTCCTCAAGAATAGAAAATGTCAACAGGACAGCTTGCACATTTTCACTTTATAACTTGGATAACTAATTATTACTCAAATATGTACAGTCAAAAATTAAGTTGTAAAGAAAGATTTTTTTCTTGAATTCTCTCACTTTCTCTCTTTAAAACCAGGACAAAAGCACTAAAGTTATCAAGTAAAAGTGCACTTAATTGTGTATAAATGATGCTGTTTAAAGTAGTCTCAAGTATTTTGACATGAGTGAAAACAAGAACACAAAGTTGGTTTGTGAAACTGTGAATAAACTAAAGTTATAGACATCAAGAAAGTATTTGTGACAAGTATATTTGTCTAGTCATTCATTGTTTAATTTGGACATGTCGCTTTGGATGTTTTCACCAGAAAACAGGTTTAGGGCTTAACAAGTGAAGTGTGCTCTGGCTTTAAAAGGAACAAACTGCTTTCTACGTCTTGAATATGTAGGGATTAGATGCAGAAAAATACATAATTTTTGAAAAGTTTAATTCTTTAACCTAATGTTTGCTCAGTAAAGTATGAAGTATGAGATACCAAAAAAGTGTAGTACTGAAGGTAAAATGCGTAGTTACTTACTTACTTCCAGTAAGTAACAGTATTATCACACTTTGCAATATTGTCTGTGTTTAGTGCTAAGACACAGCTGTAAAACTTTGCCATTTACCCGTTGTCTTCTTTTCTCTGTAACATTTAAATCTGTCCACAACTCCAGTCTGCAGATCCAGCCTTTGTATATGAAAAGTCTTATTATAGGCTGACTGTAGGCTTCTTATGTGTCTGTGCGCATCTGTGTATACATAAAGTCCAGCCAGATTTGGGGTCAGGGAGGAGATGGCCATCGTACTTAAAGTAAATAGAAAGTGAGAAGACCCAAACGGCGCCTGCAGGTGTGCCATACAACATTACTGTCAGCAGCAATAGTAATTAGCACAAGCCTGTTATTCCGACTTCACTGGGAGCTGCTAACTGCCTAAGTCCAACTCAACTGTGAAATAAGACATTTGGAACATTTGGAAAAGGGGTTTTGGGTAATTATAGATTTGCTCTTTTGAATTGAAGGAAGTATTTATCAAGTGGTCAGTTTGGGGAGATGGAAATGACGAGACAAACCTTAAATGGTGAGCTAACCAGCTGAGAAGCAGATGTTTACAGGCCTGTGTAACACATCGAGGTTCTGACATGAAACCACAGAGGCGGCGCGTAACTATCCGATTTAGTGTGTGTAAAAGCAGTCTGCCAAAACCATTGATGGGCCATTTCACTCGTCTGAGGTCTACCAGGAGCGCTGTCAGACATTTGGGATCTTTCTGTTGTTCTGAACATAATTATACTGAATTTGTAAATTGTCCTGTCCCAATAGCTCCGCAAAAAAGAGCAACAATAGCCTTAGAAGTTACATCCAACAAATCAGAACATCACATACCAATGTTCTCTTTCAGGTTGTAAATTTTGTGTCTAAAAGAGCATTCAGGGTGAAACATTTCTAGCAGATCTAGCGCTGTTACAAGACTGACATTTCTTGATTTTGATCCTATTGAAAATATGTGATACTCATTGTCCCTGATACTAAATGAACTGGGGTCTCATTTATAAAACTGGGAATTCTTACTAAAGTGTACATATCAACAGAACTCTACAAACTTGATAATTTCTCATATCTCTCAAGACAAACCATCAAAACTTTAGAGGCAGAAAGTTGAACATGTTCAGATTGCTTGCTCATTTCTATCTTTTCATAAATCACAACTTAACGTGGAAAGTGATGTATATAAAATTTTAGTTGCATGCTTTATAAATGAGACCCCTTACCTGGCAAGGTCATTTCCAACCCAAATTAATAATGGTTTCCTTGTGATCCTATAGTTCTGCTATCAAGTTTGTTATTGTCAATACTTGTTCATCTGAGTTTCAAGTTTCAATAGTTGTCTGTTAGTGTCTTGGTGTCTATTTTTATAACCCAGAATGTGAGATGGAAGGCAAGAGTCATTTTTACTAATTGTTACAATGTACTTTGCCATGATGAACTATCTAAAATATTATTTCACAAAATTAAAATCCAGTGATTTGGGCGTGTGACTAAACCATTAAGCTTATTACAACAGAAAACTGCATTAAACAATGTTTATTTAAGATGTCCTCCGCTTGATTGAAATTTATATTATTATTATTGGCCTGTAGACTGTTGTGATGTCACGTGAACAGAACCTATTGTGATTTTGCTTCACTAAAGTGTTAATCCAAGTTATATTAGACTATGGATTGAAATCTTAGATTAAGAGGGGCACCGAATGGTAAACAGTGCATGAAGAGATGAGTTTTAACTAGGGACGGGACGATTCATTTAAGTCACGATTCGATTCAGTTTTCGATTTTGCAGCCACAATTTTCATTTATGTTAAATTTTGTTAAGTTTTCTATGTTGAAAAAATTATACCTTAAAAGACAAAATAAACCATAAAAAATTACATTTAAAACAAAGCCGTTGTTGTTTATGCTCAGAACTTAATATTTATTTCCATATTGTTTTCCTATCAGTTGGTAAAAATGCACATTCAGTCAGGTCTTGCACAAGTTAACATTTTGTTTCTTCAAACATCGTTATTATTGTAATATACAACTATAGTGTGTGTGTGTCAGTAGCTGTCTGAGCAAACTGATCAATTCTGGCCTTTCGATTCGATCGCTGCATACCTCGCAAAAGTTTTCAAACTCTTTTTCCATCCCTAGTTTTATCTGGTTTGCTAAATTGCTTTTGTTTTCCATTCTTTCTTTTTGTCACAACTTCTTGAACTTTCCTATGTAACCATCAGTGTCAAACTTTACCATGAAGTTGTGCAGTGACAGTGCGATAATGACATTTAAGTGGGTGTTAATGAGCGCACAGTGGTGGACACACGCCACGCCTCGCTGCCCGTAAACCCAAACACTTGCTTTCTGTCAGAATTAATGCTGCGGAGGACTCGGAGGGGGGGCACAGGGCCCAAACTCAGAGCACACATGCTGGAACTTTTTATCAGGCCCTCCATCTGTTTTATACATATTGAGCAAACCTGTGCATGTGAATGTAGACCTCCATGTTGGCTGCAGGCATATGGAGAAGGCTGTTTGTTCAATCAGACACACTATCCAAAACACTATCCCTATTGGCAGCATCCACGGGGACGTCTTATCTGCATATGCGCTGTTCTGGTCAGAATTATTATAAAGTACGGCTTGAGTAGATTTGCAGAGCAGCGCAGTGTATCGCAGATGTCCATTTTGCTCCAGTTACGTTTGGATATTTGGGTTAAAACATGTGGCCAATCTATCAGCTCTACATCTTCAGTTTTATGTTAACTGACTTTTCTCTCACTACCTCAGGCCTCAGATGGATAAATGTGGATCATGAATGTCAGGTCATGATTTACAAAATGTGGTGCATTCGCCCACTATCCCCAATCCACCTACAATCTTATGAAAGCAAATGAATTGAGAAAAGACGCTAGGTCCTGACATTTTTCCAGTCCATGATGTGCTTTTGTCTCCTCAAGATACAATGTGATGAGTGAGCCCATATTTTGTCACATACATGCAGTCCTGGAGAAGGCATCACACAGTAGGGGGCGCAAGTTTCCTCTACTGTCTGGCAAAAGCAGCCTGCAAGAACTAGGGTGACCAGATGTCCCATGTCCCACCCACTGTATCCCATGTCCCACCAAATGTATCCAAATACACTGATTTGTCCCAGTTTCACATAAATATGTCCATGTTGTTGTAATTTTTGACCACTTTGACACTTTCCAATAGTGAAGGGAAGAATATTTTGATGTTTCTTATGTCAAAATAGAGAAAACCGTGCTCCAATACATAGAAAGAAGTTTCAGAAAATATACTTGAGTGTTAATGAGACATGATTCGACTAAATATAATATATTTATTTACCCACTATTTTCCCAAAATGTTCATTACCCTTTGGGGGACAAATCAATCAATTCATTGTGCAGCCCTGACATCACAAAACCTCTATGACAATGAAAAGCACGGAAATAATTAATACTTGTCTGATTAAATGAACATTTAATCTAACTAAGAGAATTCAGACAGAAGTAGCTTTTTCCAAATATTGAAAATCTAGTTATGACAGTTTTTTACTGGTTGTTTTGGTGACATTTCGCACATGTCAATAGTTTTGGGGCTGTTGATTTTTCCTTATTGAGTTGTTGAAGCTGTTTCCTGTTGACTTTACAAGATTTTTCACTAAACCCACATCGACTAGACTGACATACACCTTGTTATAGCTCGATGTAGTTCTATCCAGCCGTCAAAGGCCGACTCGGGCCCTGTTTATTTACTCTGAGTGTTTTCTCATGTGCATGTGGTTTGGATTGTGTGATTTGGATCCCGGATAAAGATGGATGAGCTGGGAAGACCGAGACAATGTCAAATGGAATAATGTCTTCTGATGTGATGAAAGAAGCGGGATAAACTTAACTACGCCTTAAGTGCAAAGGAATTTCATGTCCTGTAGTTTTACGGTTACTCTGTCAGTTCAAATTAAGCTATATCGTCTTTATGTCTTTATAAGCATCGCGCGAGCCTTGAAGTCCAAATCTGACACGCTGCATTATTGCTAATTACAAACGAAAGACTTGGCATACTTGGCTGTTTGCGCTATGTTGATCCTTTTGATTTGCATTTGGCCAGTCGTAGAAGTATGCACACCCAACTATACGCGCCCAAATTGGCTCTTAAAATAGGGAACTTGTTTATAACGCACATCGGGCCAATAAGTAGACACCATAAAACATGTTGTTGTGGGGCTCGCCAGAAACCACCAGCGAAAAGAACGTCTAATGTCAAGTTTAATTGGAGGAATTGCTTTTGTTCATGAAAAAAGGGAAATTTAAAGCGCAACAAATTATCACGAGTATTTAAGAACTGGCACAAGGGCTGACCATTTTCACATTTGCAAGCAGCGTCTTTAAATGTCTGGTGCAAAGCCAAGCGAACCGCAGTGACTAAACATATTAATACGCATCGATAGCCAAAAAAACAAGCACAAAGTACACAAGATTAAACTTTTGACATTTTTACGCAGTTTTCCATAAGCCAAGAAAAGTCAAGAAATTGCCCGAAGAGTTATATTGTTGCAACTGAGAAAGATTTCCACCATCTGGGGACAATAGCACGAAGCAGGCCTTTAGATAACAGTTATGGATCCTAAACACATGTAGAAGGGAGAGGCTTTGTGGCACAGGATGCTAACTGAAGTCGATGGTCTGGTGACAATTTGTCTGGAACGATAATTAATTTTAAGAACAATGCCCTGATTTCAATTGGCCCCTTAACCTTCTTCAGTCATGTCCTGGTTCGTTTTGTACTGCATCTAATAGAGCATAAGTACTTTTGGATGCTTATCAATCTCATGCGCAATCTTCTCCATATCCGCGGACGCATGCTGGTTATATTTAGACACAAAATATGCATTCTATAAGAAGACAGTGGTAGCGTTTAGCGTGAGAGCCTGACGATTCACGAGGGGTAAGCATTAGCGGGCTCAGGGAGGCTGGGGTTACCGATAAGATCTGAGCAGAGAGAGCACAGCTGGAAGCCCTCTCACATTGACCCCTTTTTTCTGCCTCTGTGACATTCATTTAAACCCCACCATGCTGCTCCTCTCCATCGCACATCTGTCCCTCAACATCATCTCAACTTTAGCCTTTGGAGAGTTTATTAGCGGTGCAGATGGTATCAAGATGCACAAAGCAGGACAAACTGATAATATTAATGTTTTAGAAACAAGAACTTGGCACTGCATGAAAGTGAATAATGCAATATTGAAATGACTCAGAGAATGCACCATTTTATTATTTACCTAAAATGTGACTTTTCTAGTATATGGGGCACTCTTCTATTGTCCGTCAAGGTGTTTCTGCCTGGAATGTTCCATTTATGCTTTTGACGACTGACATGACTGCCGATTTACTCTTTCAGAAACAAACTTGAAGTCTTTTAGTAATAATTTCATGAACATAAACTATAAACCTTCAATCTGGCCTTTACAACAAAAATAATCACATTTCTTCTTCCACAGTCTGACATCTGTTTAAAAACCACAATTTACTGACTGAGAATTGTTTGTCGATCTCTTGATTTCATAGTCTCTCAATCTTTCAATCAATTAACCAGCCCCACTTTATCTTCTCCCCTTCTTGTTAATGCATGTTTATCGTTGTAATTGAATGTGTAAGTTCAGTTCCATATTGTAAAAAAAAAGTTATGGCAAAGCATTTTTATCTCCATGGAGACAGATGACAAACCATCCTCCAGAAAAAAGTGACATAGGGCACTTCATCCATCTCATTTTATCATTCTCACCCTGATTTGTCAGTTCTTCTTCTCTATATAGTGATGACATTTTCCTGGACTGGGCACGCTTTCTTTGTAGTTTGCCCATTCTCATGTTGTGTGGGTAAAAAAAAGAAATCTTTAATCTGATTTGAGCGAGGTTTGGAAGGCTAACGTAGGCCAAGACTCTCTCAAGTCAGATTAAAGTCAATTGAATCCACGTATTGGTTCTCGTTTATAGACTATTTTGTGTAGTCTTGGTTTTTATAGTTTGGGGCTTTTCACATTCACTTCTTTGGGACGGTCCCTCTCCGCAGTCCCAGACCTCCGCCGGCCGCTCGTCTCCAGACCCCAGTAAAGCAGGGTCAGAATTTACCATGTCCTCCTGTGTGTTTCTGCTGCTCCTCCTCTGCTCTTTGACCGATCTCATCAATACAGGCCCTCTAAACCGAACCGGCATCTTTCATGTTTTCCCCAGGGTCGTGTCGCAGACATGACAGTGGGCCTAACATTTCAGAGGTTTTTGTGTGAATTTACATGTGTCGTCTTGTTTAATAGGATCAAGACTAAGCTAATAATGGGGAACATATGTGCTTCACTTGACTGATTTAACACCACCCACAATCAGTAGTGTCACTCAGGTCACTCGTCATTGATCAGACATAACATTATGACCAGTGACAGATGCCGTGAGGACTATTATCTCTTTATCTTTGTGCTGTCAGTGAAGTTAAGCCTTTGAGGAAGACAAAATGTACAAGTATGAATTTAAGAGTGATTTGTACTTGTAAGAACGTTTGAGCAAACTGCAGTGTCAGAAAGTATAAAGCAAGGAATTGCCCAAGTTGTAAAGATTAATACTATTTCCAGACAGTTTTCTTTCATTGCTTGTTCCTATTAGGAATGTGCAATTTTGACTTATCCATAGTATTATAAATGACGATATTGACAATTTGCTATAATACATGATTTTTAACCTTAGTTTATACTACAGAGTGCCCTGAATTCTTCATTGACTATACACTTTAGGCTGGTAACTCAAGTTTCTTATTCTGGTTCCAGCTGCCTTTTGGTCTATCCTCATAGAGCACCTGCAGAACACTTTTTTGACATGTTTGACCCACGGAGGCACTCATCATTTGGATATTCAGCCAAAAGTATGAATAGAATTGGAATACATGCCTTTTTACTTTGAGCATGAACAATTTTCCACAGCACTGACTTGTCATTTGCCCTAAACAGTCTTCTGATTCTCCTTGTCTCCATTGGAGTATATTAGTTTTACCATTCTGGTCAAAGAAGAACATCAAGAACATCTTCATGCCGACAAGCAGACATCTGACCCTCCATCAAAAAAGTTATACACGGCACCTTTAACCTCAATAAATACACGTAAGCACATGTTTATTTAGCACATTTCTGTCTATTTTTCCACTCACGCTTGCAACTATAGGCATGCAGCACTGACAGTGAAGAGACACATCTGATAGAGCCTTGACTTAGAGCTCTATACGTTCAGCTTTTTGCACTTGATGACACAAAGACAGCTGTTGTGCTCGGCGCTGTTCTATTTTAGCCCACAGTTCACTTTGTCACTTTAACTGGAGCCATATTTGTAAATGGTGTGCGTCGCTGACAGGGCTGTTAAAACACATCACAAGGACCACCTCACTGATAAGATCTTCAGATATTAATAACACACAGGATTGTCAGATATTATGACGCTAATGACTGGATTTCATCTCGGCTCGCGGCCCACGTTAGCAGCTTTAGGGTCCATAATAATTCTCTTTCCATAACTTTGTACCTTTGACCCCTTGTGGCTGCAGCAGTGCCTCATAACTGAAGCTATAAAACACAAAGCTCCTATTAAAATGCTGTCCCAAATAGGATGTCTCAACTAGAGCAGGCTTCAGTCTGAATTCAACACTTTCCATATTAAATAAATAGATGTTTTGAGACTTTGAAGGGTTCAGAAAGTTTTAGCGGATTAAATTATGTTTTATCAGAAAGAAATCTCGTGTGTTGTGCAAGTTTCTCTTAAATCAAAAACAAAAAATTGGCTTGCGTCCCCATTGCTCCAAAGGGGGCGAAACTTAAAACTGTAGCCGCGGTCAGTGCGATGGTGAAGCGTGACTTTGCTGCATGAGAACATACCGAAAAAACTGAAATAGTCATGTCTCGATGCTATCATTTGTCCACAATGTTTTGTCCTGGATTCATATCACCCTATATATTTTACTTAGTGCCAAATAAATATTACAATGGTCAATGTTCTGTTCCTCAGGCTCAGGTACACAATGATCTCAATGTTATAGTAGCTAGCAATAGATCTACAAATATATCCAAGATACAGTAGATGCAAGTATGCATTATTGATTAGATATTGAGATAACTCATTTCAAAATGTATTTTTGTCACTTGGTATTGTCACGAAACAAAATTACAGACTAGATTTTGATACTGAAAAATATACACAGTTCTCAAATCTTTATAAAACCCTGGTGTAAGCTCAAGATTATTGAAAATTGTAAAAAATGTGATTAATGTGATAATGATAATTATTTATTTTAGCATTGATGCTTTTCAAAATACAAGTATTAGTACTTATTAGTATCTGATTTTTGATACTTTAACCTCTTGCCAGTATTGTCCAGCCCAGGTTACACTGCTGCATTTATCCCAGTGCTACAGAAGTTGAACCATTTTTCACTTATCCATCTCCCCTTGACAAAGACAACAGAGGGCGCTGAGAGCAGCAGGAGGCCTAAGGAAGAGGTGAGCTTAGTAGTGACGGTTTTCCTTCTTTAGGTCATAAAAACTCTTCTGAAAGTGGATCAAATGACCTTGTCTTAATGGTTGAAGTTGTGCACTCATCTTTCTGTCAGTCTTCAGTCCGGGTCATGGTTTACCTCTGCCACATGTCAATCACCAGCTCCACTGCACATCATGCACTCTGCCCTGGCCCCTTAGACCAGCACGTGACCCCCGGGGCCAAATCTCTGGATGTTGAAGAAGGAAAGAGAAGCAGATCAAGTTAGCTGCTTCTGTTGAGAGACAGCCTGGAGTGAACAGTTAACGTGGTTATATATACGACAAACAAATGATGTCCAGTATAAACAGGTATATGGAGCAAGAAAAAGGTTGCGTGACAAGCTTGCTGCGTTCTGACCTGCTCTGATAGAAAATATGATGTCACTAGTTAGATAAATAGATAGATAGACAGATTGATAGAAAGATATCCAACAGTTACAATGTCTTTTCTTTTCTTTAATATAAAATTACCTCAGAGCACAAACTGAGAAAAGCATAAATCTACAGTGATGTTTGAAGAACTCAAAAGCTGCATTGTGAATTCAAGATGCCTCATTATATTTTTATTGTTTTGAGATGCTTGCTAATAACCATCTGCAAAATAACTAAGTAGGTTCTGCTTTAATATAGAGCAAAAAATCTTCAAATGTGAATAATATCCATTTTTGTTTTTGGATCGCGGCTGTTCCCATAAAGAGCTGTGTTCCTGCGTCCGATTAGAGCCAGTTTGGTGCAAGTGCGGCCCATGTGTGTCCACTACCTTTTCCCTCCGAGACAGCTCCAGGAAAGCATCAGCAACATGGACTTTGACTAAAAACCTGCATCTGGTCTTTGTAATGAACTGCAGTTGTCTCAGCATGGAGACGTTTACAAGACCATGGAATATTTTTGGTGAAATAAAGGTGGGCCATTATAGGCACTAATAGTTTTCAGCATATTCAATAGTTCAATTGTTAAGTTTATTTTTTTTGACTTTAGAGATTCTGACACTTTTACAAATCGTAAGAAATGTTATAAAAATGAATGATTGACAGCTTTGATGGCAAATCTACTTCAGAGTTTTGAGACTGCATATGGCACCATACTTAACGATACAAATCTGGTAAATGAAGACTGATTAAAACAACACGTTAAATTGGCCAATAAATCGTAAACTAATGTTCATTAAGAAACCTAAACTCTTTTTATAGAGATCAGTGTTCTGAATTATCCTTGACCCTAATCCGATTTTAAGAGACACATTTGTACCTCAACTCCAATTCTTGTCGCTTTTATAGATCTTTTATTTGACTGGCTTCAGCAGAGCAGGCCCGGAGCCAAAACCAACTCTGTCACTTTCAATTCACACGACGTCCGTTGTCGCACTGCTCTATTGGGACTGATTATTCTCTTTCACTACTTCAAGATGTTTCCCCATCGCGAAGGCTAAAAGGTATACTGAATGAAGCTATAATGAGGCTAAGGGCGTATTGTTTTAAATGGACTCACACCTGCAAATCCAGCAGTTCTGTCATTCTCATTAGGTTACAAGTAGTGCAAAAATAGCACCTTTAGAGAGTCCAATCTGCTCTCTTCTTCTGAACGGCCTCACAGATGTTTCGGTCATTGGCTACTTGAAAAGAGGAGCAGTAAAAGTCTATGGACCACTGTATAACATGATCTTAAGTGCCCTGTAAACCAAGTGCTGACCTTTGCCGACCTTTCCGACGTCTTGTCCACTTACTTTTGCCCAGACAATCCAGCCTGCGCACGTCTACCAATCCTTTATCCGTTCATGCCTTCAATTGCTGGCTCATTTTGTTTTTTGCCGCAACAGACCAAAACCAGAATTTCAAGGAAGCAATTAAGGCATGATTTATTCCTTTTCAATTTTGCAATATTTCTGGTAAATTTAGACCAAAGGGAGCAATGTCATGCAAGTAATGTCGCTTTAATGAAAACTGCCACAAACTACTCGGGAGGTTATAACTAAAACGCATGCACAACTTCCTTTGTAGAAAGCCACACATTCAGACTTTAAGCATGATTTGTGGACATTTTGATCTATTTGCAGTATGCGTTGTTCTTTTTCCAGTCACTTAGCCGTCTGTTGACCCAAGCTGACCTTAAACATCTCTTTTTCCACTCATTTCCTGCAGACTGCCCAATCTGTCGCACCCTGGAGTATTGGGTGTCCACAAGTCCCTCTATTGTAAACCCTTTCTCCACCAATTATAGCAGCTAGCATGCCACCAGAGACGCACTTGCACACCTATTACGAGTTAAGCAGTCCTCTTCGGATTCCACAGAGCGCTTAATGAAGCCACACGATGCATGGATTAGAGGCGCAGTTAAACTTAGGCTTTCTTTGACCTTTGGCTAAGGATCAGTTTCAAGCTATTGTCAATTGGAAAATACGCAAATCACTGGCATCTGTTTTATTTGGAAGGATGAGTTTGTATTATGTAGATTAGAGTGTGATTATTTATGGCAAAGATACTACAGTAATGTGTGCTGCAATGTTGCGCTTTTTGTGTAAAATAAAGAACCAAAAAGAAAATTCAGAACTATACAAGGATGGGTAATATGTAATATGTAAGGATTTTCTGACACAACCGGTTTTGTGTATTGTATTTGTTACATTGTATTTTGACTGTTTTCATGTAAAACCCAACTAGGGATGGACATTGAGAATTAGCCTTGGCTAAAATATTGTAGTGTGTGACATGAGCTCATGAAACTACTTATCCCTATCAAATAAAACCTAAATAAATAAATATTCTACATGAATCAATTTGCAGGTTAAGTTTCAATGCATTGTCAAGTGGGAATAATTTGACTTAATTTTCCAGAAAGAACATTTAGGTAATTGGGTAATGTTTATTAAGGACAATGTAGGCCTACAATTACATTAAGCACAAAGGCAGAGATACATGTACCAGATTGTAGTTTACAGCTAATTTCCATCTGTAGTCCTGGGGAGGGGAGAGGGGGGGCACATTGGACATGTTTTTAGTTGTAGGAGGAAACCGGAGTACCCGGAGGAAACCTACGCAGACATGGGGAGAACATGCAAACTCCACATAGAAAGGCCCTGGCGGCCTGGGAGTCAAACCCAGGACCTTCTTGCTATGAGGCCAGAGCGCTAACCGCTGCGCCACAGTGTGATATGTCATGTGAAGTGTTGAAATTTAGGAAAAAGGCTAAGATTAGGGTTAGACAATAAAGTAAGGGAAAAGAATTATGGTTAAAATTTGGGTGAGATAAAATGTTTATAAGAATTTTAAGAAACAGACAAATATCTACTGCATTTGTCTGTTGAAAAAATTTAAAATTAGGGTTAGGGTTACCCATTACTAGTTTTCGCGCAAGTTTGCAATTACCACTTCATGTTGAAAAATCAAATTCTGCTCAGAGTGCACATTTTAAACCTGTTTTGGAGAATTGACAAAAAGAATTGACAATCAAAATATTTGTCCAGACTACCCCCTTAAGCTTTGTCTCACACTATGACTAGCTAGGGTTTTAGATAAATAATGGGTTTCCTAATAATATATTGCGCATGATTACCGCCTTGTGTTTGTGTTTTAAATTAATTTACGCTTAAAATCTTCTTAAAATTTTAAAAGTTGCCATACATATAATTTTAGATTCAGATAATATTCCATTTCACCTTCTTTTAAAGTCTGAAACAATTACAAGTACCCGCTAAACTAATTAGAATTAACTGTTTTTATGCAGAATAAGACAAGATATTTTGCTGTTTGTAAAAGAATGCATGATACTTGTGGGCAAACTGTCTATTCAAATAGTAATTTTAACTTGACTGTGATTAACCTTGCAGCTCTAAAACATAGCAAGGGTTACGGTGAATTAGTGTCATGTGATGCATGTAAGTCTGGCTTGTGTGGTCCACTCCAACAGATGAGTTTCTTTATTATTGTTGGCTCTTGAAAACATGTCTGAATCTATGATGATGAACAATAATAGAAAGGTGGTCATAAGTCTAATCATTGAGAAGGCCTCAGGAGTTATGTGGTGATGGAAGATGCCAAGATGAGTTCAAGGATCGCCCCTACAAACTGAGAAGCAGATTGGGCTTAGATTGAGTTTTCAGAAGTAAAGATAGAAAGCGTCATTTACAGATGGAAGTGTGAATTTAAAGCACCTGGTGTCAGTGGGATTTTGGGGGGGTCCATCCTCTCGACAGCTGTGGACGATAGATGCCTCTGACCGAGGACAGTTGAAGAGGAAGCAGTTGTCCAATCGAGAAGCTGCAGGGGGAGATCGCACATCAACACGTCCCGGCGCGAGTGAGGGAGACATCTGCGCTCCGGATACTATATCACTGACCACTTATAGAACCAGCGGGGTTTGAAGACCTCCAATCTCCATCGTTTTGTGTTAAATAAATATTCGTTGAAGCAGGTCGGCACATCTCTTGGTGACTGTAATTCTTGTAGTGTTTATACAAGTCCATAAAAGGTGTGCTGGGTTTATGCTAATGCTATAGTCACTGCTTGCCAAAACCACTCCAACATAAATAAACCTTATATGTGCACTGCATTAAGGAATTGCTTTACCATCTATAGTCTGCCTTTTGTTGATGTAGCACTCCCACTACTGCTGATGGTAAAGCGTTTCCAAGCAATGTTTGAATAAGTAATTATTGGGGAACTAATCAGACTATTGATCTTTGACCTAGAAACAGTGGCAAGGTACAGTGATGCATGAGAATGGAGATTCGCAATAAAATTTTCATCCTTTTACCTTTATTAGTATAGGTACAATGTGTGGTCCTCTTCAGTTTCACTTTGTTGTTTGTAAAAAGAAGTTCAGAAGCCTTAGAAACTTTTACATTCTTTAAAGGTCCTATACTAGATTTTTGCTTCTTTGCAAACAGAAATAAATAATTTTAAGCTTCTTATTTCAGACCACAAGCTTTATGAACTTACCTAATGCATTCTGAGCATCTGAACTGTTCACCTCAATGTGTTTTAAGCTTTTGTCACTGCTGTTAGGAATGAGACATGCCAGTATGCTATAGTATGCTATCAGCAGTTAGACACAATGCTAACAACAACAGACGAACTTAGCTAAGATGGGTGAACAAAATTAGATATAGTCAGGACATTGCAGACTCATTTCTAGCTGAATAGATACAACAAGTTTAAACATTGAAGTTTAACACATACATGTTCACAATTTTCTACAAAAGTCTATGCATTATGTATTTATTACTTTTTTTAATCTTCCGATTAAACAAACCCAAACATATCACTGACAGTTAGAAACGACTATATTTTGCTCCCAAAATCTCAATTTAAAATGTTGTCATAGATCTAGATGTCAGTCTCTGTCAAAGCTGTGTTGGAACATTTCCCCAGAGTTAAGGGCTGGTGGCATCTAATTAGTGTAAAATGACTCTGAGGTTGTTTAGATTTGTCGTCGTCGGTGTGTTTGTGATCCGTAGGGGAACTGTCAGATCTCTGCTGATGGAGACCAGGATGCCAGGCACCGCTGGGAATGCTGGGAATGCTGGATGGCCTTTCACAATGACCTGTTATATGCGCAAAGGTGCTTGTGCGAGATGTTCGGGCTTACTAAATGGACTCT
This sequence comes from Mugilogobius chulae, assembly GCA_038363315.1. Classification (NCBI taxonomy): domain Eukaryota; kingdom Metazoa; phylum Chordata; class Actinopteri; order Gobiiformes; family Gobiidae; genus Mugilogobius; species Mugilogobius chulae. The sequence goes on from CM076400.1 coordinate 34,583,376, forward strand.
CATTATTGCTGTCAGAAATAGACGCTCATTATGGAGAGCTTGTTTAATTTAAAAGGCATGTGACCTCTGATGCACGTTTTTGAATTTCATTTTCCATTCAAGAAACGTACAAAAAAGCATTGTTTTGCTATTAATCAATATCTCAGAAACATCGAATTTGTGCAATGGAGAACAGATGTGCTTTAGTTAATTAAGTTAAAAAAAGCATTTCTTTGACATTTTCTATTGTTCTGTTGTGCTTGGCTAAACCTCACAGCATAAGACCTTCAGAATCCAAGCACAAATGCAGGGTCAGTTTGTTTATATAGTGTTCAAAGGATATTTGTCACTGTGATAAGTCTATTATTGATGCCAGTTGCGTGGAGAATCCAGGCCTTGTGGTTAACATCTGTCATGCTCTTATCAGAGCTGCTGGGGGCCAGGCTTCCTGATCGATCGACCATCCCCGCCGAGTTGATGCCCCCAATTTGTTAAAGAGACAAGCCATAAAAAGCCAATTTCAACGCAGAGGAGTTTGAGGGCTGCTTGTCACGCATAGATCACCAGTGGATGATCCGACTTTCCAGTGTTTCGGAAATTCCAAGAACATATTTAAGTTTTTGTTCCAGGACCACCAACACCTTAAGTGCCTGATGTCATGAGTTTACACCTTATAAGTCAAGTTTATACTTTCTTAAATCCACCGATTGAGATTCTTGTAACAAGAAGATGAACTGGATTTCTTGAGTTAAACACTAGAGGTGGGACATACATTAGGGAATGGATTGGGACACTGCAGTTGTTAATTTGGAGATGTCCAAAATGTCAAGTACATTATATTGGTTATAATTATAATCATATAAAAAGTGTTCTAGTATTCTTCCAAACAAGAGAATTAAGTTAGTTTTTTTGCCATTTGGTATAACTTCATGGTTCAATGAGATTCTGTTTGCAACCATAACATGTTAGTGCATTCGTGATGCATAAGATAATACAAAAAAATATTCAATGGGAATGAGATTTCCACGAGATAGTAGGGCCCAACCCATATTATTGGCCATATGAGCACTTAGGCCTTCAGAAGTATCGGTCATCTGGCCGATATATCACCAGTATTCTGGGCAGGTTGTACCTCGTTTTAAAGCGTAGGTCCAGAATACAACCATTATATTTAATCTGCAGTCAGATCAATATTTAACGTGGTTATTACATTTACCTGATGAGTTGTTTGTTGTCGGACTGCACCTGAACGCAGCCCCAGGCTGACGCTCTTCATCACTGCATTGCTAGTGCGCTCTGAGGCAGCGCTGGATTTAAACGCCGCTACTAACTCAAGAAAAGGAAAAGACTTCTTCACAAATTACATCTGCAACAACAAAAAGGACTTTTATTTCACCAAAGTGTCAGTGTCGAGAAGAGGGACGATCCTGTCTGAAAGGCGAACACTGCTGTGGCTGTCAACAACGAAAAAGTTCCTCACTATGGACAGTCGTTAGGAATTTGGCTTAAGGTAATTATTTTTGTAAAGATTTGGGAAGAGGTTAGCTGGGCGGTGAGTGTTGAAAACGTGTTCGCTTTAACTTTCACTGTAGCTAGCTCTCCGTAGTTAGCAGTTAGCTCATGATGCTATCACTGCAACATACATTGCCTCATCTCATTCTCTCTGGTGACTGTAACATGATTGTGGCCGTGCTGATGATTACTGGACAAACATTGACATGTAAATTAGTCATTAAAGGAGGTGTTAATGGTCGGAATTTGCGCATATAAATTACGGCTACGTCGTGCATATTAATGAGGCTAACCACACCTAGCCTCTTGAATTCACGTCAGTAATACAAGTCTATCAAAAATAATCTTACAAATACGATTCAAGCCTTTAAAGTCACTCATAAGATCCAATGCGTGACCTAAATAAACCCAAATTTAAACCACTAAAGCAAGACAGTTTTTAGTCATCTGCACCTAATAAAAAAATATTTTTCTAGTTTAATTAGCCTATATCGATCGTCATATCGGTTATCGGCACCCCTGCCTCCTCTATATCGGTATCGGTTCCCAAAAAGCCATATCAGTCGGCCCCTACAAGATAGTGCACACATGTAGAACATAAGTGAGATGGCATTTAGGTGCTCATTTTGAGAAGCTGCAATTCCAATATACAGTATATAAATCGCAGCAAAAACATAAAATGAATTACAAACTTTACAGCCAAAATTGTGAGTCAGAATTTTATTTTACACTATTTAGCTACTAAATATTATGTTAAAATCTCATCTGGTATTGTGGATCCAGTCATTGTGTCTTGTCCAACCCCTGATATTGAGACAGCCTATTTATTTTTGTCAACATTGCCCACCAAAATCCAATGTATTTGTGAATTTGTAATGATCTGTTCTATTCTAAATATTGACACAAACCTAGAGAGTCATGATCATCTTGTGGGGATGAGCTGCTCTGCTTCAGCCATGGTGGTATCAGGTTGACAGTAAATTCCCCTCCCACATTACGGGACAGAAACATAGCTGCAAGTGCCTCAGAGTAGTGGATCATATTGTCTTCATGCATGCAACAGGTATGCTAATCCTCTGCGGCCCCACTTTGCACAGTTAATGGAAGGACACGTTCACCTTGTACATTTTCAGACAAACCGATAAACAGCAAAAGCGCTCAGGTATTTATGTTTGATGGACAATGACCTGGGCCCCTGCCATGATGCCTAAAAGAGTCCCCCATGCAGAAGGAGCTTGGCATAGTCCAGGCTTATTTTTATCCAACCCTTAAATGCATGCGTATGGAGACAGACAGCTATTCTTGTCTGGACAGGACACTCATCTGAGAGCAAAGAGCTGCTTATGCACTGAGCTTTAAAAATTTTCAATTCTAAACTCTGGTCTTTTAAAAATAATGTATGGTATAATTATCTTCAGTGTTTGGCAGTGCTGTTCACTTACTATTTATTTTGTTTTGGAACCCTAGCTCAGTGACTTTGGGCCTTAGGCGGGGGAACACCCTGGACAAATCCAACTCATCACAGGGTTAACACACAGAGACAGATAGACAGACAGACAGACATTCATTCAGTCTCTCATTCATTCACTAGATGTGAATGAGTGTGTTGTCCTCCTTTGACAACGATCACGTCCATGTTTACGCTGTACTTCCCGGACTACAACTGATGTGTTGGTTTGCTGTACTTACGTAACGCCCAGTAACGCAAGTACGCAAGTACAGCAAACCAGTAACGAATGGCAGTGATTGGTTAATGCAAAAAGGACTCGCCTACCATAGAACAAACAAGCCCCAGTGCTTAGACATCAGACGGTTTTTACGAAGTGAAATGAAACTGGTTGATGCATCAGGCTAGAAAAAAGCCGGAGTTCTCTGCAGAGAAACTACGGTAACACAGGTAAAACATGCAAACTCCACCTAGATCTTGGAGATCAATGTGTTATTTCTGCATCTTTTTGTTCTCAGAAAAGAAAACAAGAACTGAACTGTTGACATAGCTTTACTTTGATGACTAAACTTGCTCTGGCTTCTAAGCGTTGTGAAAACTGCTGCTTACAACCCATCGCAGTGAATATTACGAGAAACAAAACAGAGAAAGTGAGAAACACCTTCGGACTCCTGCAAGTCTGAATAGAAGTCTGTTTTTCCATATTTTTTAACGAATCAATTTACACCATTGAAGGAAACAAGTTCAAGTACTATTTTCTTGTTTTCCTTTTCCACTAAATCCACAAGTTACATCTAATTCTGGTGTAATTTGCATGTTGGTTTGGCACTGATGTTGGAGCTGGCACGAAGTCACTTGTGTTGCCATGTGTTAAGGTCCACCCTCTGCAATATTTCCAAAAGAACTGATTAAATCTGTGTTGACTGCAGAAAAGGAGTTTCCCAATTCCCATTTGTTTCTCACATTTGGCATAATTGTGTCTAATTTTACTTGCGGCTGGAACATTTTTTTGCCTTGACTAAGTTGTATCTGCAGTGGTGTTTAGTACTATAAGTGCTAATGTGATGTGGCCCGTGGTGTGTGGGCCGGTCCCCGCTCCTGCTTCCCTCCAGGCCACTTCACGCTCCAGTCACTTCCACACACTGTGAACCAAACTTCCATATTATTTTGTTAGTCAAATAATCCGAGTTTCAGAACGGAACAATAACGGTAATGGCAGTAATCAAAAACACATGCAGACGGGAGGAGAATCTGTGCCAATGAATTCTGTCAATCACAATGTGTGGTCATGATCAGCTCGACGTTGTCTCCGCTGTTTTTCAGTCACATAGAAAACCAAGGATCATCAGTCAGTGTGGTTTGTACTCGCAAAAACTTACAGGCTCGTGTCAACACTTCCACTTTTCAGATTCGACCAAAGCCTCAAGAAGTATGCATGTATTAGACTGCTTTGGACACAAATGTCTTATTGGGATAACAATGGTGTCAAGAGTCCAGCAAAAAGTATGAGTGTTCAAAATTTACAATTGCAATGGACATTCTTAGCGCATTAAAGACAAAGCTTGTGCGATGAATAATCAACTAAAAAGGTGCTAGACTCCAGAAGAGCTCTCAAAAGTATCTGTGTTTTAGCCAAATTGTGCATATTTCTGACCACAAGATCCCAAAAACAACTATTTGTACACAGAAGTACCAGTATGTGCATGCAAACAGGCAGAAGAAACTCATTAGTGGTCGTACGCATTTTTATGTTTAAAATTCATTTTGTCCCAGACACAAAGCACTTATTTTTGGAGAAATTTAGTTTGCATTTCGTTGTCTACATCAGTATGTGTTCTTTCAGTAGGCGGGGCCATTTTCACAAGATGAAATGAGAGACACGAGACCAAGTCATGAAAAGTTTTTATGATTTATCCTGATGAAAATGTGCAAATTGTGATGCTGTCTGCAAGTTTGGCTACAAAGTTAAATTTAATATAGCTTTAACTCATGAATGTTTTTTGTGTGTCCAAGCTAAATGCAATCTCACAAAGAACAAGTTGCAGTTAGGACTGGGCAATATTGTGATAAAAATTGAATCGTGAACTCATCCCTGTGACAATCTGCTTTTTTGATGAAATCGTCATATCGGGATTTCTGATTTATCTGTTTAATCCATCTGTTCAAATACAGACTTTTTTCCAACCTACTTTTCTCAGCCAAGTTTTCTTCTTTATATCAATATTGCATGTTTTTTTTTATTCAAAAGGTTTTTTTACCTGCATTTTCAAGTCATCAAAGAGGTAGATTTTAGCTATTTTTCAGGTCTGATTTAAAAATATAATGGACTTTTAGAATGTATTTCATGTCTAAAAGTCTGTATTAATGTTTTTTATTAAATTATTCTTTTTAGTTTACTTTTAGTATACGTTTTTTATTGAAGGGTTGAGGTTACTTCTTTTGGGATCAGGCTGATCAGGCTATGAGGGCTGGATCTAAACACTGACCTTGAAGGAGGAACTTTGTACAAAAGCAGATGATTGTATTTACCTCAAAAGCAATTTGAAAATAGACAGTTTACAAGAATTGTGATAAAATTTAAATTGTGATCTGTCTCCAAGAGAATTGTTAGATAAATTTTTTAATGTATCGCTCAGTTCTAGTTGCAGTTGTGTCTTCTGTCTAGCACAAGATCTTGTCCCATTCCTTGTTGTTAGCATGTTATGTTGTTACGATGTACTACAACGACAGAACATGCACGTGTTTATGGAAGGCGTGAAAAAATGCCTATAGACTCATCTGACTATCATTTATTATGTGTTACAGTTTTTCTTTTTTTCCCTACTGAATCAATGAAGAAGGATCATAATAATGAGTCAGACATGATAATTATTTTATTGACCTGTCACAAAGAAAGGGCTGTTATGAAATATTATTCGAATCCCCATAAAGTTTGGTAAACACGCACACTTTTGCTATGCTATGCAATAATACAAACAAAAACCTCTCTATATGTATCGTATGCAGCTGTTGTGTCAGAAATGTTAAACAAAATCACAGATAACATGTTTCCGCTCCACACATTGACCCGAGCATGCCATTCTGTTTGTCAGATTGACTCAAACCAGCCTCTCTCTGTATTATTTCTTGCATTACTTTACTCACATTTATGCTCTGAGGGTTTTATAAGTTGCAGAGGAGAGCCATTTTGTGTGGAAATCATTAACGTGTGCGGCCTGGCGTGTTGCAGGAGTGTGCTGGCGTGCAGTGGCTCTCTGATGCCTATCACTCTGATTAGAAATGTCATTAGTTTCAGCCCTGGGCCTACAAAAACATGTTTATCTATGGACATTTGAATTACATAACTGCACACTTTCCTTATTTGTTGTTTTGGCAGCGTTTTGTTTGAGGGAAATCACATGCATTTTTGTCCATTAAACTTGGATTTAACATTAAGCTTTCTTTATAGTTTACATTACCTTGTGTTTTGTCTCCTGTAGCTTACGTCTGTGTTTCTTTACTTGTATGACAGATGCTTGTGGGTAAACACTCCTGGTCTCTTCCAGATGGGACATCAAATGCGTCTCGGGCAAATAGCTAAATAAGACAACGTGTTTTGGAGACTTTTAATAGTTGATTTATAGATACAGATTGGTTGTGACATCTTATTTGGCTTTGGGGCTCTTCCCACGCTCCAGGACAGACTTGCTTCACTGTCTTGTGTAAACTACTGCATGAATTAGTGTTCTCTGGTAACTTTCCTCATGGTAAAGTGGCAGCAAGTAACTCCCTCCGTCCACCATTGTTTAAATTGCAAAGGCTTTATGTCTCTCTTGTGGTTGAGCAAAAGGGAGACTGGTCAAAGTAACTTCTGCAGCTGCTGTAACTACAAAACTGCAAATCAAGTCTGAAAAATGTTGAGGCACTTTGCGAAATATTATAAATAATAACTGTTTTAGTCACACTTTTTTATAACTGCACCTTCATTTTCCTTAAAAACAATTAATAAAGCATAAATAAACATGTTATTAACAAGTTGGGCTGGGCGATACATCAAGATATGTACTAGATATGTACATATGGTCGTATATTGTACTGGAGAAAAAGAGCTCCTAAAACTGATAAAAAGCAGGTATAGTTGCAAAGAAAAGTGACAAAGAGAAGGAGAAGATCAGTTTTATTTAATTTTTGCTGCATGTAATTGTCAAATTATAAACTTGTGCTATGCATGAAATTTAGTTTTACTCAGCAAAAAGCATGAAAAAAAAATAGATTTATTCAATGAAAATTTTGACTTAAAACTTAGAAAAAATATTTCACTTAAAAATGTAATTTTAAAGATATCGAGATATATATCGTGACCACAGTGTTATTTTGCCCTGAGAGCTTCTAATATGCTTAAAATCGCCAACAAATGACTCAGTATCATTAAATACATTAACATTATACAATATACAGTATGTGCTGGAGGTAAACAATGCCATTAAAACATCATATACATAATGGCTAAAAAATGATGTTGTGTTTTGTGTCACTTTAACCGACTCCCATCAGGAATTGGATTTGCTTAAAACACATTTTCCTTTTCTTTCTGTGTTCTAGTTCACACAGTCTGCATTTTTATTTTATCAGTGTGCAAAGCTTAGCTCGCTGGTATGTGTTTGAAGCAGTGTGAGGAGTACGCCTTTACCCTCGGTGGTGCATCTCCTCAACTCTGCTCCTCAGACCCCCCCGCTAAACCTCCTCTCCCATGGCACTGTCTCCATATGTTCTCCTCGATATGCGGCTACAGAACGTCCCGCGAGGCCCAAAGGTGTGACCCCCAATTGGCTCTACCTTGGCTTGATGTCGGAGGGGGATGAATTGTGCTCATGGGAGCCGTGGTTAGTGAGACATGAGGAAAAGACTGACATGACACTGCGAGGACAGATGTGCGCCACTTCTCATAACCGTCTCCTGCTTCACATCTGGCTCCGGGTCAATGCCACTCAACAAGACGGGCGCAGTAAGCAGAGGTCTTCAGTGCAACAGTTTAATAGTCAAGAGCGATACTGTGAAAAAGTGGAAACTAAAGAGACATGTTCTTTTCATTGTGTTATCAGCTCTATCCTCTTTAGGGCTTTTTAACAACCCTTTATTCACAGCAAAACATAGAATTTTACTTAAAACCTATTCTAACAGTCAGTGTTTGGAAATAACAGAATACTTGTACTGGAATATGTAGGTCTTTAAGTTTAGTTTCAAACGTTTTGTAATTATTGAAGAAAATAGAAAACTTTGGTCTTATAGTGAGATGTGTATGATGTTTTATTTCTCCAATTTCCCATGAAAGTTCGCTTTTCTGTAAAGGTAATACACAGGTGTAGGAAAAAAATATACAGCTACCAATGTAAAAATGTAGTCGACTCACACAAATGTATCAATTTATTTTATTTATAAAGGTACGCTTACGAGGTATAATCAATTTAAGCACAATGGCAGAGATGCTTGTACCAAATTTGCAGATAATCTCCATCTGTAGTTCTGGTGAAGGGGAGAAGGGTGTCTATTGTACATGTTTTTAGTGGTAGGGGGAAACCGAAGCACCCAGAGGAAGTCTACACAGACACGTGCAAACTCCACATAGAAAGTCGATCCCAAAACCTTCTTGCTTTAACAAAAGAGAGCTAACCGCTTTATGAACGTCATATTTTCATAACAAATGACTAAATTGCACAAAATAGGGTCAGCAAAAACAGAAAAAATGAATTATTTTAGGCACCAACGAGGATTTTGAATGTCTTATTTAGTAGATCTGACTGTCTTACGCATTTTTCAGACTTAAAACTAAAGAAAATAAAGTTCAGTTTTAGATATTAACAAATCCTTGTGTAAAGACCTTTAAAATCCAAGACTGTAAATTTTGGCGTGTGTAGGAGCAAATTTAGAGGGTGATATTTATGACCCGTGAAGGAAAATGCATTTTGAGAAAACTTCCTTTGAAGTTTCACTGTTACATGAAACTCTATGGATGAAGTGGATTAAATTCAGTAATAAAAGCACTTTTAGCAGCCCATTTGAAAATTATGTAAGAGAGATAACCAAAAAAGACAATGGAAAAGTTTTGCCTGCAGTGTCGGGTCTTAAATAAACGAATCACAAACAATAAACTAAGAATAAGAAGTTGTTTTATTCTTATTCTTGGTTTAATCTTTTCCTACTTTAAATATAATACAATTCAGCATGAAAGTTTTGTATGTATTAGGACCACTGTAGTTTGAACAAGTATTACGGTTTATCCAAGTATTCCCTCAATGTGGTTTGTAAGCTTTTTGTTTCCACTGCATATTTGTGTCTTGCATAAACTGAGCCCAGAACAGTAAAGTATGCATGGTACTTGTGTTTTAGTAAGTCAAAGGGTCAGACTGTGAATCCCTCTGGTGTAGTTTATTTTAGCTCAATTATTAGATTAGCCGAACCTAAACACGGAGCTGTCACTGTGAAAACCCATGCATCAGGACTTATTGTGTATCTTCACTTTTCGTGCTTTAATTGGTGTCCATTTGTTAAACTGCAAATTGGTGCATTTTGTTGAGGCGCTACAACTCTGACCCCTTCGGGTCCATGTGTGAGTTTAAAACATCAGTCATAAAACTCTTACTGTATATATATATTCCTTGACAAAATGCCTCGAGTCAACAGAAGTGATTTACCAAATTCAATTGTATTGTATTGTATTCGTATTGCAACATAATGCAGAAACATGCTTCACGTGTTTATGACAAATAATATTCTCCTGAACCTTTGGAAAGGTCCAGATGTTGCCAGCCTTCTCAGAAACATGAGAGGAGTAAGCCAAACAAGTATGAAATGTATAGCGTTAATCTGTCTTGCATAAGCACATTAGGAAAAAGAGTCTCATGTGTTGGTGGTTTACAGCGAGTGCATAAGAGCGCTCAGGTGGACATCTGTTTGAAGAGAGAGGGAATAAGCCATTTTTAAAGTGCTGCCTCAGCTCCAGTCTGACTAATTGCACCCCAAAGTCCCATAAATTCCTACGAACACTTTTGCTAAATGAGGCTTTTGACAAAATCAAAATTTGGCTGAAGGTGCGTAAAATTTTTCATTTTTCTTTTTCCGTATTTGCAGTGCTACTCCAGCTTATGTTTGCAGGCCTGTCCCGATGGCAGTCAGCAGGACGACAGGACAACCCCCGGGTGCTGACAGATGAATCTCACGCTGCGGTGGACTTTTTGATATTTTGTTCCCCTTTTGTAACCCCAAATCCATCTTGGCTCTTCGCAGTGAGAGACCAAAGCCTGCGCGGCCACATCTCTCAGTTTGGGACAAGACGGGCTTCCTGTTGGGTGATAAGTGACGGAACAGGGCTTGAGCGGGCGAGGGAACAGCCCCGGTGACACCCCCCGCAGGGTCAAGGGCCAGGTCAGAGGTCATTTGTGAGAGAGATGAAGAAGTTTGAGTTTTCCGAGCTCGGCCACAACACAGATGGAGACCAATTAGGAGCTGTAGAAGTCATGGGAAAGACTTCTATTATGACTAGCTTAGACATGTGTTTGCGTCTTTACTTATGAACTCTCCTTTTCTTGTAACGAACATCCAAATATCACAAGTGAAAGCAAAATAATCAAACGAGAAAGCAGGTCCGACCAGAGTAATTAAGACGTTTGTTTTCGGACATGCCACACATTAATCTTAGGAGAAAATGGTCAAAAGGTGCACACAAAACCCTTTATTTACCTCAGGCTTGTGGCTCAGATTATGTTGTGTGTTCCATTGTGTTTGATGGGCACAGTGACTAATGGCTGTGTGTCAGGCAGAGAAAGACATGACACGAGTGGAGAGAAGATTAAACGTATGTAGAGACCAGTGTTTGTAGCTCTGTTGTCAGACCTTTGAATGAAGTCACTTCAAAAGATCACACAGACTATTTTCAGCCATTTTTGGGGCTTTTGTGGAAAGAGGGCGCGGTGACAATTGTCATAGATACAGCACGTTTGGCAACACTTTAGCTGTTTACTTCAAATAGATTTGGATAATAGTATTGTCATGATACTAAAATTCTGAGCTTGATTTTGATACTAAGAAATGACAATTGAAATCATGTCGGATGAAGGGCTGAAAAGTCACCTGTTGGTGAACATTCGATAATTAAAAACTACACTTTGTCCAGCATTTGAGCGGATCAACTTTACTTAAAATGTGTTCAGCGTTATTTTGTTCCTGCTCGCTGATTTAGATTGGATGTGCGTGTTTTTTCTACATATGTTTGATACTAAGAAATGCACTCAATTTCGATTCTGTGGCTTTAAGTATCTGCCCATTCTCTATATTGACCAATATAAGTATAAGGGAAAAATTCAGAAAAAATTGTTAGAAAATGAGTCAACATATTCTAATGGCTTGCGTGTAAATACCACGCCATGACAAATTGCGTGTCGTGACAACGCTTCTGCCTTTTTTGGCGTGCAATTACATGCCCGTTTTTCTGGAGTGGTATGGACACTTGATGTGGTTGAGGACAAACAGGAGGTTTTTGGGGTGTTGACCGTCAAGTTTAGGTCTGAAGTTGCAAAAATGGGGAAGTTTAGGTCTGAGGCTTGGAGTTAAAGTTTGGATTAGGATTGTGTTTGTATTCATGAATAATAACACATTCACGATAAGAACTGGGACAGAAACGCGTAAAATACACACACAAAAAAATAGAAATTGCGTTCATATGACACGCTGTTTCAAATTGCGTGGTATTGACATGCTTATCTGTGAGAACAGGCTGTATATGCAACTATATTTTCTTACACAAATAACAACAACTAATAAACTTTATGTAAATATAATTTCAAACATTATGAGACATTCTGGGATGAATAGTTTGTTGTCTGATTAAGTGCTCAAGCATAAAATTGACTGAACCGACTGGTCGTAAGATCAAATTTAATTCACAAATGTTGACTTAGCAGCATAACTTTTGTTTTCGCACAGTGATAAACTCTTGTAGTTAACTGACAATGGTGCTTTCCACTGTTTGTGTCTATGAGCGGCGGCTCTTTCTACAAGCGGGGTGTGCACGCATCGCCCGTGTTGATAAACAAAAAATCCCTCTATACTTTTGGCAACCTTATTACATAAAGTCATTTCTAGGGGTGTGAATTGCCATGAATCTGGCGATTCGATTCGTATCACGATACACACGTCACGATTCGATTAATCCCGATTAATCCCGATACTGACACAAACGATTAGAAATTGCAATTAATTGATAATTATTTCTGTTTTTATAGATCTATACTATTAAAGTACACTTAAAAAACAAAATTATTCGTGTGCCAAGGGTTAACATTAGATTGTCTTCTTAAAGACAGTGCTGCCCTCTACTGTCCTGGCTGAATATGCACATTTTGAACCACTATTGACACTGAATTCAGTTGAAATCAATGATATAAAAGCATCCTCATTAATATGCATGACGTCATCAAAAGAATCGATATCGGAATTTTAGTATCGATTCGAGTATCGCGGGATCGAGTATCGCGATATATCGCCGAATCGATATTTTTTGACACCCCTAGTCATTTCTGAGTTGTTGTTTGCTTAGCTTTTTTCATAGTTTTGATCCAGTCCAAGTGCATAGCATCTTTTCAATTAGAATAAGACCTCTGCTCCTTCTTTGTGCAGTTTTGCCAAAAAAACCTATGCATGATGTAAACAGTAAATGCCTTTGCTATGCTGTAATGACCTGTTCAAATTACCCCATAATAAAAATTTGATCTGCGCACAAGGAGCATTTCCTGTTTGGCAGGAAATGCTAAATGGACTTTAAAGATAAGGCTGATAATACACAGAAATGTCCAAGGAACTCTGGGTAATCACACACACGGCTGTTACCTGAGGCTGCAGCTCGGACCAATAAAGGACTTATATAAAACGATTGGCTGTTTGAGACTCTGTCAGAGTACATTTAAATTATACTACAAACTCCAAATATTTAATACAACATGTGGAAATGATATTGTTTTTAAAAGTCTCCTTATCCGACTAAATAGAAGATCTTTTGCAGGTGTAGTATTTACTTACACTACAAAAAATGTCAAGACAAAATTAAAATTGCTTGATTCTAGGATTTAATTTAAGAAAAGCTGGAACCTTTTGGTCTTGTTTGAAGACTTACTTGAAGCTAATTTATTTTGCCAATGACTTAAAGTGACACTCTAACTTTCTAGAGGTGAAAATATTATTTCTTGATGGGAAATAATACTTTTTATGCCATCATTTGAAGAAATATAGATAAAAGAGCAACTTTTCCATGAAATCTACAGAAGAAGGCCCTTTGTATATATATTGAGGCCTACAAGCTCACTCAAAATAAAAACACATCATTTTATTATTTGTTAAGTGTACAAAAGACATCTAACAAAAACATTACTTTATCTTATCTTATTTTTTGGTCAAAAAGTTACACGGTGTGTCTTTAAGGAAAACTTACTTTCCTATTATCTCTTAAAACAGGTCAGAAATGCCTTGAAACCAGTAAAATATTCTACATTATGAAAGGAATTGAATCTCGTCCAGTTAAAATGGCTCAAATCCAGATAAAAAAATTGAATCTATGTAATTTTAAGCATTATTATTAAGCAACATTATTGCCCACTATCGTGTGTCTTTGTTTTAACCTTTCAAGTAACAGTCTAAAGCTGACGTCTGTCCCTTCAAATATGTACATCCTGATATTAAAACCTGGTGTCTCAGTAACATTTTCGACATTCCTCCTTTGACGTTTTATCTCCAGATGGTCTGAGCGTGGAGCTGTTAACTTGCTTTAGGTTTTTGCAAACGTTCAAAGTCAGAGGACAGAAAAGGTGAAGTCAAATAATTGACCTGTAATTCAGGAATTTAAGCTCTCTAGCTTTTTTTAAAATTATATTTTTTTGAAGTTAAGTTTTAAGTTTAAAACCCCAATTTTAAACTTACCCATTTTGATAATTTGAAGCCTAAGCTTACTCATAATTCAGCTTCAACCAAAACTTGTGGTTATTTTATGTTTTGGCTTTTCGTAACATATTGACTTAAAAAAAAAAATGCATGAAAAAATGCTTATAATTTTTGACATTTTGTTGTGTATCTACGTTTTTTTCGGAGACTATGTTGGTTATCTCATATGTTTATTATCTGATTTTGCATTATATTTCAATTTCTTATGTTGGATTATGTTTTTTTAATTGAAGTCTTTACGTTTCTTCGAGAGTCTCAGTTGAACTGACTTATGACCCCAGCAAAGTGAAAGATGCACTTAAAAAAAAATCTGCGATGATTTTCAGTTCCATGTGATATGTTTTCTATATTTTTCCATGTATATATATTTTCCGTCATAAGCAGCCATGTTCATACGTAAGGTGATGAGTGTCCATGAATTAATCTGTCAATCTCGCCCACTGAAATTCGAAAGAGGGACACGGTGGCCAGACAATATGATTCAATATGGTTCATGATTTTGTGTTAAACTTTATACAGTATTGCAAGTATAATGGTTTTGGATTGTTAAACCACAGGCTATCAAAGATCTAAGTGCATTGCTTTTACGACATAATTTGTATCCTTAACCAAGAAAATTAAACCAAATTTTGCGTATTGTACTGTACATTATTAATTAAATAAATGATGACTCAGTTATTCCAAGTGTTTGTATTGTCTTGAAGGGCAAAGCTTGGTGGCTCTTCCAAAGATAGTAAAATGTGTTTCGAGTCAGTAGTGGAAACACCAGCTCACTTCACTTGAAACCTTTGCGCATATTGGAAAAAAGGTTATGTGATAAAAATTTACTGTATGTCTCTGCGATCCACAAAGATAGGAGTTTATTCCTGCTCTGTTCCGCAATACAGAAATATGGTTTTGATTTAGGACAAGTGCAGAGACAAAAAGTGCAATAGATTGATGAAAATACCTGCTTCAGTTTATGCCTGCGATCGTAAAATATCATCCTACAGCCAGTTTGATGATATGGTGAGTAAATTTGTCCATCTTTACCATTTCGTCGTCATTTATTAAGTCGCAAACGAACCTGATTGGCCGAGATGGGCTTCTGGCAGTGCTCACTTCCTCTTGGCTCTTTGAAGTGAACACTGTCGCTGTGGGGAGATGTTGAGGCTGGAGCAGGACTTTAAACTGTGTACGGATCAGATTCAGTACAACTCAAACACATGGGCTATTATAAATGTTTAGGACTGCTCTGTTTTTAGTGGCAGCTCAGTGTTTTACAAAGCACATCACATGCATTTCCAATTTCCAACGTGGGCTCTGAGGCTCGGAGACAGATGTAAACAGATGCAGAGTGTGGGAGAGTGGACCTGCCTGAGTTACAAGACAAGACAGGTGAAAGTGATGATGACATAGTTTCAAGGAGATTTACAGTTTCTGGAAGCCCTCAGAGGTGGCTGTTGTTGTGATTTTGGGCTTTACAAAAATAAATTCAATTGAAAATTCTATAGAAATAAATCTCTAAACCTACTTTTCAATCTTGCCTTTGTTTGTTTAAAGTTGGTTCCACAAAATGAGGTAATATCTCACTTTTGTTTATTGACAGTAGGGCTAGGCAATTAATCAAAAGATAGAAAAAGTGAGATTTAGTCATAACAGTTTTTTAGTACGTTTTGAATCGAGATCCACAGAGATCTTTTTGTCAGTAAGACGTGGGGTTTTGAAGCAATAATCAGACTTATTGTAATTGTATTTCGTTTTGTTGTCAGCGTGACCGATATTGATCTTGAATCATTTACTTCGAAGTTACCAATAGAACAAAATACTCTGCTGCTATGGTTTTCTTTATGGCAAAAAAATACAAAATTACAAAGCACATGATAAGAGAGTTTTAGAAGATTTTACTGATTTACTGAACTATTCATATGACAATAATATTTCAGTTATGATCAAGTTTATGTTCTTTAAATGTTAATTTCACTCTGAGCTGGGTCAAAGTTTAGCTCAGATTTAGTGCTTTGGAAGAACTTTTTTTTTAGTGTTGGAGTTACTCATCCTGTCCGCGGATCGTTGACCCTGTGGCCAGAGGCTCAGCGAACCTCCGAATAACCGTTTCTCTAACCCAACTGCTCCAATCAATCTTTTTAGTGGCCTGTACTGGACAAAAGCTCTTTCACTGTGTGTCTTCAGCACAGACCTCACAGATGGCATCAATGCAGAGATGAAATGGCCTTATTGAGTGTCTATGTTTGTGGTTTGTTTGGAGAGTGACATTCACCACTCTGGACGTCCTGCAGCGGGGGCTTCTCCCAATTACAAGTGGAGCGTTTGCATATGTGCGCAGGATACACGAGAACTGATGAGATAAAACTAATGAAATGTCACGGCAGCTCGAAAACCAGGTGGAGGTAAAGGAAACGCAGGGTTGCCCTGACTTTGGTAAAGAGGGCAAATAAAACAAAGGGTACTTCCATATATGGGCAGTTCAGATACTGAAGAGGCTTAGCTGTGACTGTCCGAGGAGGATTGTTTCAGGTTTTAGCTGCATAAAACTGAACTCCCCATGTTTAGCTCTGTAACTGAGGTCTTCAGTGTCCCAGGCGATTCATTAGGCACATGTCAGAGAACCAACACTTGGCTTTTTCCTCAAGAGACAAATTAAAACAAAAGAACGTTCGTTAAGACTAAAAATATACCTGTATGTTTACACTATCTGACCTCTAATAGTTCTGCCATCAGGTTTAAGAAAACCTGAAACCAGACCCATAGCTTCCTGAACTGATATGTTTTCAAAACACATCTTGGGGTGTGCATTCCAAACCAACTCAACTCAACTAAGAACTGAGGCCTGTACTACGAACGTCGCTGAACTGATCCTGGATAAGTTTCTCTAACCCGGGTTGACTAACCCAGATATGAGCCTCTCTCGATAAGCTGTCCTACGAAACGAGTTCACAACTGGATCTGTTAACCCTGGATTTTCTCAATGAAGTCGTGCGCGTTCACGGAGCAGAGGCGGGGTTAACGCAAACTGACCAATCAGAACACCTGAGTTGCGGACTTCAAACGTGAGGAAACGTCAATCATGAAGCGAAATACGAGTATTAAAATCTAAGAAGGAAACGCTGCAGCTTCAAATGAAGTCTGAGCTTAATCAGCCAATCACAGACACAGAAGTTACGCTGCAGAGTTCATTTAAATGTCATGCATCGATATAACAGACTAAAACACAAATGTGCAGACATGACAAACATTTAATAGATCGACCGTTTAGTCTGAATGAGCTGTGTCCTTTATCTGAGTCAAAGTGATGCGTAAAAATCCACAGCCAAATGTGCACAAGGTGCAGTCATTAATTATTTCTTGACAATGAAAGAATTTATTAATCATCACACAGATTAAACTGGATTCTTCAGTCACTGTTAAGATCTCATCCTGCTCTTAATAAACAGGTTACGTGCCGTGCGCATCGCATTGATATAAAACGCCGTAACTTTCACATTTCCTCATTTCTCCTCTGCCCTCTCTCATCTCTCTCTCTCCCCTCTTTACAAACGGCTTAATTCTCGTCTCTGATTGGCCAGCGCCTCGTCTTTTTAACTTATTCGGGAACTTATCCTGGTTCGGAGCAGGTTATGAGTTTGTCTCATGTTGCCACAGAGATCTGCCCCGATAGGACGTGATCCAGTTTCGTAGGACCGCCAGACCAGGTTTAACCCAGAACTTACCTCGCTAAACCCCAAATCTAGCTTCGTAGTACAGGGCTCTGGACATGTCCAATTAAAAATAAACATGTTGTATTTCCTCAAGAAGCACATTTCTTGAATATATGGCATTGCCGGATGTTTAAAAATATGCTTCACAGTTTAATGTAATGGACTCAATCAGTTGAATCATGACCCACTTTTGAGCCCCAGCCGAACAAATAGAAACCACGATATACGCTTATAGAAATCAGATTTGACATGTTTTTCTTTTGCTCAGAAACGTAAGAGACTATTTCCGGAGGAAATAATGAAATACCTTTGAATGGAAATGAAATTACACATTTTCTTGAGCATATAGTCCCGTGCACAGCTTACTCTGATGCCTCATTGGACTTGTTACAGGTTCAGGACCTGTTTAGTGGCTGCACTGATGAGCTTTAGCCTCACTCATGGTACTTGTTAATGTAACTGCAGCCTGTTCCCACTTTGAACCACATCGGCCCGGGATCACATCCAAGTCCTCCATTGTTTTCTCTGTTTTTGGTTTTCTCATTAAACCAAGTGTGTGTTTGCATGCGCACATAAGTGCCCAACATGCAAGCCTCCAGTTAAAATCTACTCAGTCAGACTCTTGTTGAAATCGTATATAGATTTATGAATAGTTTAATTGGCAGGGCATTTAGAGGAGTATTTTCAGTTTGGGCATATTTGACTCCCTCTGGCTCAGTCTTTACTTTTACCCACGCACTGTATGTGACCCTCTGCTTGTTGGTAGCTCTTATCAATAGTCTCATGATAAACACTTGTAACAGGGAGGACGCTTCAGCTATTTCTAAAGACGTGTCTCCCTCGTGTCTCCAGTTCGTTGGCACAAGACAAAATGAAACGAGTGAAGATAGCAAACTCAGACTAATTTCTTGGGTGTTATTAGAAGCTTACGTTATCTCTTATTAAAAATAACAAAGTTTGTGCGGGTCAGTAGGAGTATTTAACAACTTGTGTCAGAAATGTAATGAAGCCTCTTGAAGTTGTTTTAATACTTTTTCAGTTCTTTGTTCGTATAGTTTTTTTAAACAGCTATTTTAAAGAAGGCTTGGTGCTTTTGTCTGCAATGTAGTTCAAATCTATTACACTCGTGGACCATTGTGTTAGATATTGGGCATTTTAAAGTTTAATATTCTTATGAAGGTAGAGTTTAAACTTTGTTATTCCCTCGAGGAACAGTGAGATGCTCTGATTTAGCACTCAGGAAACATCTCCAGACACAGTATTAAGCTTGGCTTGCTCATTAACTTAGCCTTAGGGTTTGATGGACTGAAACTTTCAGGAATGGTGGCAGGAAAATACATTTTAAAATGACTCAAATTTGGGATATTCAATTTTACATGTAAAGGGCAAACAAATAGCTTCTAAAAATTTTTGTTTGTTTGTTTACTATTTTGAATAAACAAGCTTATTTAGTCTGTTTAGTCAGAAAGTTACACAGTGCATCTTTAAGTCTGGCCTGAGAAATTCATGGTCTTCTCTCTCAATCTGAATTTTACCTTCAGGACCCTCAATTAGTTCAAAACAGCCCTGCCTTTCACAGCCTTCCTTCCCCCTACTGTTTTTATTCCACTTCTGTCCACGCTGATGTCACACAAAACACTGCGTTATCTCCCGTCGTTCTCCTGAATGGAATCGAATCTGGGCTTATCTGTGCTCATTTCCTGCCTCTCACACCTCAGCGCCCTGGACCTAAACCTACACCAGAGCGCACTTTAGTGGTCCGAGGCTGCAGTAGGATTAAGGCGCTTGCTAGGGTCAAAGGGGCCCAGTTCCTAGTTCCTAATGAATTTAAGTCAGTGTGCACAAAGCGCGAGTTTGTGATGCTGCAGCTGCGATGACCCCGCGTGTTGATGAGCTCTTAATCAGAGCGCTTACAGCAGGGTCAAAGGTCAGAGGGCGGAGCAGGAGTTTGATTAGGCCCATGGGAACCTGTCTGGCCCGGGGCGATGGAGGCATGGTGGCAGCGTTGGGACTCAATCTTTTAGGTCAGTGAACAACAGTGCTGAGTGGGAATTTACTTAACTACCTTAACTTAAAGTGGGCATGTTTTAGTAATTTCTCATTTTAGCTAATGTTGAAGATTTATACAAGGTAAAACATGGTGTTTGTGAGAAGAAAAAATATTAAGAGTTAGAGCAGAGCTTTAAATCAAAGACATGTTTTTGAGTTTGGTTCAGTGGCTATGCAATATCTAGACTGCGATTGCGATGAAGTTGGAAACATATTTTTGAAACATCCTAAGTGATCTTAATTAAGGCTGCACGAGATTGACAAAAAAATCTAATTGCAATTTTTCTGTTTGATATTGCAATTTCAATTTGATACTCAGTATTCAACACAAAATATAAAAAAATAAACTGCCCTACTTTGAAAAGTTTAACTATGCATACATTTTAGGCATTAATACTATAGATTGATTGGCTCGTGTGCACCTTGACAATTCAGTTGGCCTGCAAAAAACTAACAGTCTAATTGTTTTATCTAGTGTAAGATTTTTGCTTTAAGACAGAAGTACTGTATAATTACACCAGCAGTTGGACTGAGCAAACCTGTGTGATACTGCAGTGATTTTAGATTTTATCAATCGTATTATGCTTTATTTGCTTGGATTTTATGTATGTGAAGAAAACAGACTGAACTTGCCTGGAAAACTATCAATGGGCCTCATTCATGACACGTTCTTACGAACAAATTTGTTCTTAAGGGCTGTTTACGAACATTTTTGGCATTCACAAAATTTGTTCTTAACGGAAAATGTTCGTCTGTAAGAACAAATTCTACGAACACTGAGGAGCACTCGTAAGAACAAAAAATCAGCTATTTTAGAATTTTATTTCTTATAAAATTCAGTCAAAAATTTTAATTCCTACATGATTGTAGGTTATGTATTTTTATAAATTATTATATGTAAAACAATTTTAGAAACAAAAAAGTCATCACTCATGTTAAAAATGACTCCTTTAATAAACCTGCAGCAGCCTGTCCCAGCCTCAGAGCCTCTGTGTTCTGACCCCCACAGGACTCAGGACCTTGTGTCCCCCCAGGACCAGAGCGGACTGTGCACTGTCAGTGCTCCCCTCTACAGCCGCTGCCCCCCTCCCCCGCCCCCCCACACGCTCGTTCTACCGCGACGTGAAACGCGATTTAAACGGCAAAATCACAGCGTTATTTCAATACATTTGTGACTTGAACATGTTTCCTCTGAGTGTGTTCATGTGAGTTTGGACATTTTTAAAAGACGCTGACGTTTTTAATCAGCGAAGGCGCTGCTGCACTTTCTTCCTCCTCTGCAGCAGCGCTTCCTCCTTCCAGCTCCAGCTCCAGCAGAAATCTTGTGAATGACGCGCTGTGTCCGGCCCATTTTGCCATATAAGGAAGTATGCATTATTCATTTTTATGTAAATAACCGTTCGTAGCTATAGTTTGGTGAATTTGGCGTAAAGGCTGTTAGGAAGGAATTTGGCTCGTTACGAACTCGTCGTGAATCACACGTAGAGTTTTCGCAGCGGCTTCTTAAAGTGAAAGTTACGCACAGATTTTACGAAGATTTTCATGAATGAGGCCCAATGTTTTACTTGTCCAAGCTAAGCTAGCAGCAAATTTAAAACGTGTTTTCTTATTTATGAGTGGTTTTATTGAATACGCACTAGAACAGTCATGAAAGCAGTGTTTAAAGAGACTTTTGTTTAGTCGTGTTGTGCACAGTTCAAAGGCCTGTCGCGGTTGTGCTGCTCTATTTTTGCTTTCGTAGTGCGCTGTGTCCAAAAACAATTTTCAAAAAAGTACTGCATAAGAAAAGGAGGAAAATCAAGGCTTTTTGCGATAAGCTAGTCGTAGTTGTCAATATTGCGGTATCGATTCGATATCAATATATCGTGCAGCCCTAATCTTAATTTTGGGGTTTTGGTTAATTGAGTAGTTCAACTTGTTACAGACACTTTAAATCCTGCCAAATTAATCCTCTCTTAAAGCCAGAATACTCAACTTTTATAAATATTGTTTCCCTCACAACATTTAATTTAAAAAGAGCCATCTACATCCCTATGTGACTCATTGGGATTAAGTGGACAAAAAATCCACATATGTAAAAAATGTGTGATGTACCAAAGACTTAATTCCTTTTATACTTTAAAAAAATTGGGTACAGCTTTAAATACTTTTTAATGGGGATCCAGTTACCATTCATCTAATAACCTTTAAGCCCACTTTCAGCCACACACCCTCCTCTGTGCCAATGTAAACAGTAAAATTAGAGAATCCATTAACGGAGCCAATAGCTACAGGTTTGAGGTCATAAGTCAGAAATATCCTACTGTGCAGTGTACCTCTGTGTGCCAGTGTCAGGGATATAAATCATCCAAACGTGTCATTATGAGTGAAAGACTAAAGACAGAGATCCTTTATTTTGCTTTTATTGGGAGTCCCGCTCTGACGGTGCACCATTTGATCTGCAGCCAAACGTCTGGAGGCAAAGATGACTCAGAGAAAGAGCTGAGGGACGTGTTTGTGGAGGAGTCCAGATCCTGAACCCTGTCATGGTCAACATTTAACCAGGGCTTTATATTTTTAGAGCCATTATCAATCATAACTGGCAAGAAAATTTGTTGCATAGTTCTCCTTCTGACATTTATTTATATTAACCATTCAAAAGTGCAAAGGAGTTCCCCCGCTGGCCATCACAACTGATTTGTGACTATGGCCTTCTTGTCACTGCGCTCCGGCCAAGATTAACACGGCGGTTTGTGAACAGAAACTACTGTAAATGCACCGCCCAAAGCACTTTGTCAGATTTGTGGGAAACAGCGCCTAAGCCAGTCTATATGAAGTCCCATGTACGTAAGTCAGTGTGAGCAATGGTTTTGTACTTTCATGTAATACAAAGATATGCTTTGTCAGCTCACAAGTCAGTGCACTTTTTGTTCTGGTCGCAAACACCAACTCAAATAATTCTGAATATTTTTAAGGAACAGCACTTGATATAAAAGTTTTGCCAAATAAGTACTTCACGATTCAGGGCTTATAAGGAAAACGTTAAAATTGCATGACTACTGTATGTCTCAAGTTGTAGATGTTACAGTTGTATTAAAATAAAAGCTGTATACAAGTCTACTATGAAATTCTTAGTGATAAATCAGATGTCAGCGAGAGTGTAGGCTCTGTATCTGTCTTTTGTTTTAGCACAAAGTGTCTTCGGTCTCTCACCATCTGTCACAGAGACACAGCGCGGCCACATCAGACCCACTCAACATCCTGTTGTCTTTGCTACAATATCTTTCTGATGGTTTTAATCGTTTTGTCTGTCTTCAAAGTGGCTCCGAGACCCCCCGACTCTCCTCTGTATGTATAAAAGTCTGAAAGTACAGTGAGAGGTGAAGCAGAGGTCAGCATGTTTTATGTAGCAACTGGTTTTGCTCCGTCCAGGAGAATCTCGACACTGGACAGCAGAAGTCAAGCCCAATCAGCTTCATCTTCAAATGTTAAATTAGCATCTGATGATCTAATGCCTTTTGAAGAAGTCTTCTTGGTAGAATAGGTAGAATAGGTAATGTATCAGACAATAGGTGCGATGATTTACTGGAGATGGTCTGAGCACGGACACCCAGACTTCCCCGTCCACACACACTTCTTCTAGCTCTTCCGGGGGAATATTGTGGCATTCCCAGACCAGTCTAGAGACATGCTAACATACATTTTTTGTTTAATTTGAACATTAAATGAAATGTAGTGCTGATATGTGATGCTAAATGTCTTTTATCTCTTAGGTTAAAATGCTCAAAGTTGTGTTATATCACATTACAGTCCGTTTCCACTTGCCTGGATGTGCGCCATGATGTTTTGTAAAATCTCCGAGGTTGACTCTGTAAGTGCAGACTGCCTTATAAACGCCAGTGACCATGGTTTGGCGGAAGTGACTGTATTATTGTAATTATTTGTTTTTATTTCGCCTAAACTATTTGTTTTGCTGGTACACATCAGAAGAATATTGTACATTGAGTGTTTATAAAAAAATAAATAAATAAAAGCTACAGTCATTGCCGAGTAAACATCGCCATCTAATGTCTCAAACCGCGTATCACAAAGAAGAAGGCTCATAACATAACACGAGCTGTTATGGCTAAAACTGTAAAGCGTAAACCTCAGACATGCTTTTGAGAAATTGAGCAATCTCTGAACTGTGCTGGAGATCAATAGGACGCTCATCTGGTGATTATTCTGATTAGATAAAACAGACACTCAATTAAATATCAAACTTTCGAACTTTCCTTGTCTAACATTTGGAGTTTGCAATCTAGTCAATCGGTCAACAATAACAAATAAAATAGTCAGCAGCTACATTTTCACTCAAATAACTTTGTTTTCTCACCTCAGAAAACATTAGGCAGGAAAAAAACAATGCGTCAACAAGAGACGTTTAAGCTGTAAGATTCGTTTTCATTTCAGTAATAAAGACTGGTGCAGTGCCACTTAACACCAAAGATAACACCCTTGTTTTAAAATTTTGCCACTAGTGTAGTGCAACTTTAAGGAAAAAGCTGACATTGATTGATTGATTGATTGACTGATATTTGCTTGCATTTGTTAAATACTCAATGCCACAAGCCTAAAGTATAGCATATTACCACCTGTTTATTGAATTGCTTGTTTTGTATTTCTATGTTACTATGGGGACAAACATGGGGTCCACTCCTCTATTAAAGGGAGGCTCTGCTAGTAGTAAAAGTAGTCACTTGAAGCAATGCGGCAATACAAGTAGGAGTAACATTTGCACTTTTTGCGGCAGCTCTAAACAATAATTTCAAAGAGCTTTTTGTAGGTTCTGTGTTTACTTCCAGCTCAATATTTACTTGCTTTAGTTTACTTTGCCTTTAAGTGTTTCAGTGTGATATAAATAGTATGTAGTAAGAGAGAACAAGGCGGAGAGAGTGTCGTGCACAGTGACTAAGAAAGATGAAGGCTCTTTAAGTGCTGTAAATGTCAGCGATGAGCAGCTGTTGGATCTAGGTGTTATTAAGTTATAACTTTAGTCTTATTACATAACATCATGTCACTGTTTGTTGTGACCTTTGAACCATTATGTAAACCGTTAACCGTTTTAACAATGTTTATGTTCTGGCCTTCAAGCCAAACGCCAGAAGCTGAAAATGTATTTTTAAGTAATTGTCTGCTAATAATAAAAACTGTATTACTTTTCAGCAGTATGTTTGGTTTGGCCTATAATAAGGCTTTTAAAGCCCAGATAGATAAGGGTTTCAGAAGTTAGAGCTGACTTCTAATTAGGGATGTAACAATACAGATAATATCATGATATTGTGATACCAAAATTGTCAAAGTATATCGTCGTCATCACCTGACAACATTAATTACACAGCATGACTTGCATTAAAAGTTGTTAAGGTTAAAACATTAGCACACATTTAATACAAAAAAATATATATTTTAATAAACAAACAAAAAACAAGACCTTAAAACAGATATGGTGAGAGAGCAATTTAAAAGGAATCAAGAAAAAAAAGAATTATTGGAAATATAGCTTTAATGTTTATTAATGTAAGCTTAATCTCAATAGCATTTCTCTGGCATTTCAGCGTTCGTTGACCATAATGGCGTTATCTGGATGTGAAAAGTCAACTATGTACGTAATTCAGTTAGGGCTGTAATCAACTAAAGAAATTCTTGGTTGACTAAACTAAAACATGTCTCAATGCTTGAAAAAAAAAAAAAAAAAAAAAACTACGGGGTTCAAGCAAAAACAGCACTTTAGAAAATTAATAGAAAAGAGCAGAAAAGGCAGCTTAGACCAATGATTAGGTAAAAAAAAAAATCTTAAGGTGATTCACCTTTTGTTGCTGTTAAATAATAATGTTATAATGATAATAATAATTGATCACTGAACAAAATTTGGTCGACTAAGACTCCATCAACTGATTCATTGACTAAGTGAACAACAGCCCAGTAGTAGTAGAGATAGAAAGTGAAATAGAACATTAGTGATAATTGTGTGTTATGTCATAATGTGAACATCATTTCCATGGAAACATACAGGAGGAGATTTTGTGGTCAAGCAAAACAGATTTGTATTATTTATTTAGTGCATCAAAGTTTCACTGACAAAAACTTGTCTTTATTTAAGTCGATTTTTGGTCAAATGTTACTCTCTGCACCTTTAAATAAATCACAGTGATTATGAGGTAACAGTGGTGGCCTTTCCGATGTAGTAATTATAAACATTCACAAATTTGCCAATTTCTGGAGAAGAAGCTTAATAGTTTGTAAAGTCTTAATTCTAATCATGTTCTTGCTTTAGCGAAGACCTGTCTAATGCACTTTAAGTAAAATCCTTGATGAAAACTTATTTTGATTTTTTTTCCTCTATGGGGAAATCAAGTTCTGTACATTATGAGACTCTTGTATTTTTCAGATGTGATGCAATTTTCTCACAGCCTGGTTTGATTTCGCTCACAGCCAACATCATTCACACTGCGTTTCCCTGATTCTGTTTGTCCCATCTATCTCTGCTCTTTAAGTCTGTTCCCACCAAAACGCTGGCAGATTGAAGCTGCTGTCAGGCCTCATGTTCATGTATGCAGGAATGTAGCTGGCATGTTGTCCCAGCGGTGCGCATATATTTATCCACACGCACGTATAGGCCTTCACTCTGAGTCTTTGCCTTTTCTCTCACACTCGAGCCGGGTCCAGGGGCTTCGGCGCTGTAATCAAAAACAGCCTCCATACTTCTCCTGAGAAACCATTGAAGTCGTCATATGCCACGGGAGATGCCACAGTTAAATTGCATCATAATATGTCTGGACCGTGTTTTCTTTGCAACACAGTAAAGTAGACTAAATATAATATACTATGACAACTCGTAAATAGGCTTAGAAGACCATGTTGCATCAATCCAGCTCTGCAGTCAATGTTAAATCAATAAGTCCGTAGCATTACATTGGTCTGAGGGAATGTGTGATGGGGCTGGAGCCTGTTGAACGGCGCTTCAGCCTCTGTCGTGGTGTAACTATAGAGAGATTACGCAGCTTCCGCCTTTTCAATGGGTCTGTTGGTGTTAAGTCTTAGCATTGTCACGGCAGCGCTTTCACAACAGCCCGGCTTCAACTTGTGACCTCAAACTGATGGTAAGAGCTGGTTGAGAGGGAAAGTAAATCATTGTACTTGTTTGTGAGCTTTCAAGTGTGTAACTAAGGATGATGTATTTCAATATATTTGAAGGGAACTGTCTTAAGTATTAGTTTAAAGCTGCATGATACTGTAGTTTGCTATAAAACTAAACATTTAATGGTTGTAATGAACAAGTTGAAACTGAAACTAGTTAATCCCTTTGCACACAGCCAAGTATCCAGTTTTATTCTATGAAAAATGTAAAATTGTATTGCAGTGCAGTACATTTTAGTAGCAATAACTTTTGTATAAGTTTTCTGATGGAGAACTCACCACGGGTTGGGTGATCTGGGAAAAATATAATCAACATTTTTTTCTCATATTGGTCAATCTCAATTTTCGATTCGATTTTGTTTAACCTTTTCAAAAACAAATGGAAAGTGCTTTTTATAAACCTAAACAAAACAAAGACTTTTAATAGAGGCATTACTTTGAGCATTACTTTGAGTTCTGAGTGCCATGCCATATTAAACCATTTTGATTGTAACTATAGGACGGAGTTCATATGTCGCCTGCAGCGGTAGATTTAATATTAAGACCCATATTAATTCCCCGTTAAAGTCTAATTGTTAAACCGTGGTGTTGAAAATCCCTGCAGCGTGCGTCACCTCTGCTCTGCTCTCAGATGAAAGACAGGGTCCCGTCCGTGTTTTGGGTTTGTTTTGTTATTACAGGAGGCGTCAAAGCCTGTATATGATCTCGGTCCAGCCCTTTTCATGGAGCTGGTGTGAAGTTTGAATCGAGCACAGAGAGGATCACACTGCCAGGGTTGTGCAGATGTGAGTCTTATCCACAACCAGAATGCTCCATGCTATGGAGCTGATGATTTGCAAAAGAGAAAGATATGTTGATATTGGAGACACATTGGCCGAGTCAGTGACACCGCCTTTCAACTCTAAAGACTAAAACATTACAAGTAAAATCTAGGATCTTCATTCAGCCCATCAATAACAAACGCTCTACAGTGCAGTAGGGCTGTAGTCAACCAAAGAAATTCTTGGTCGACTAAAGACATGTCCCATCGACCGATTAGTCGACTAAAAAGGGGGCGTGGCTAAAGCTCTGAAGCAAAAAAAAAAATAGTTTGATCTGACAATTTATCTGACGCAAAAAGGCAAAAGTGCAATGGAGTTCATGCAAAAACAACAATTTACACAGAAAATGAATATGACACAGTGTGTTTAGAGTTTAGATTCTGGGCCCGAGCCCGTGCAGGCCCGACAACTACGTGAGAAATGTGGGCCGGCCGGGTTCGGGCCAAGAGGCAGAGCCGCGCTGAACACGTGCGCTTCGCGGATGATTGACAGCCGCGTCAGAACACAGCACAAAACCACCGCAGTGATTAAAAAAAAGTCAGTTTTTAAGTGGCGAGAGAGAGAGAGAGAGAGAGAGAAGACTTGTGAATAAGCGCGGAGCAGGAAAAAGAGAAAGGAGAACGAAAGACGGGGAAGGCACGTCTTTCGTTTCATCCGCGGATTAAGTAAAAGGTGAGGAAGAAGCAGAGAGAAAGTGCGCCGTTACGCGCTCAGGAGAAAAGAAGGAACAAGAGGGACGGAGGGAGAGGGAGAGAGGGAGAGAGAGAGAGAGAAAGAGAGAGAGAGAAGTGGAGGAAGCGCGTTTAGCACCGAGACACACTTACATTAAACACGTTGGACATCATAAGAAGCTTTTTCTGTCATTAAAATGCCACAGTTCAGTGAGTGGGCGGGACGGGCTCTCTTCGGACTCGGGCTTAGGCACAGGTTCCGGACGGGTTCGGACACGACGTGCGCGGGCTCGGGCTGGGTCGACTAATACAAATTTTGGTCGACTAAAGCCCCATCGACCGATTAATCGACTAAACGACTAAAGAACTACAGCCCTACAGTGCAGAAGACATTTATTTAAAAGTTCAGTCTGTTAGTTGAACGAATCTGTCATTTGTCCATAATCTTTCCAAACACTGTCAACTCCTCCTCCTCATTTATGCAGCGTGTACACGATTTTGAAACAAGGCTGACATTATAGACATGTCCATTATAGAGTTGTCCAAGAGATTTATACAAATACTAGTATTTACAGTATTGGTGCTTCCTGGTCCAGTTGTTACACAGGTGTGGCTGTTACAGATGGAGGTGAAGCTTTTACTTTTGTGTCACAACAAGAAGGTTTTAGGTTCTTTCTGTGTCTGATCTGGTTTCCTCTGATTGTTCCAGTTTCTCTAAAGATTTACAATAGGCTCCTTCGTTCTCTCTTCTCCCCAGGACTCCCATGATGGATACATTCTGATCTCAGTTGGACTTTCCAGGTTAAATAAAGGTCAACAAATTATTGTAGACTTGTTTAATTCAACATACTAAATATCTCTCCTCTCTCTACCCTTAGTTTTAGTTAGTTAGTTCTGTTATAGAATAGTCTGATCAATTACAGTTTTATTATATTATGGTATTGAAACTTGTTTGGAGCATCAGCCCTTTTCCTTAGTTTCAATATCAAGCTTTAAATTACCTGTTGACAAGTCAAAAGCTCTCAGGACCGTAGGAGATGAGAAAAGTATATTGTCTTTAATTGAAGGCAAGGCAAGGCAAATTAATTTGTATTGCACAATTCATACACAAAGCATTTAAAAGAGACAGAAGCTTAGAGGGATGTCTAGTGAAATCTCCCAAATAAGATATAAAGTGATATTTCTCAATTATGTGGTTGTTTTTATCTTTCCTTGATGTTTTGTTCCCAGCTTGAATCTCAACAAAGACATTTAGAGACATGTTTTGCACACGCTTTATGCATTGTTAAAATAGCGTCTGAATATTGTTTGAAATCATGCAAATTTTGTCAATAAGCTCTAGTCTGGACAAAGAGACAATAGATTAAATGCTCAATTGAAGCCAAAGCATGGGAAAAACGAGGATGCCTGTGTGATTCATCTGCCGCTCAGATGGGTTTGGCTTGGCTCTCGGTCCTGGAGGCATCCAAAACCACTTGCGCTCAACACAGAGTTTCATCCCTCTTTCCATCACTAACCGGCTGTGTAATAAAATCAGCATGTTTCTCAGGGGCGAGCTCCGTTGGACTTTTCCTCCTCACCCCCTCTGTCTCCATCCATGTTTAATTATGTCAACACTGGCAGGTTCAAAAACACCACACTGGGGATGCTAAGAGTCATAGCGATTTATGAGTTGTACAGAGCTAGGCATAAGTCTGGAAATGTAAATGTTAGCTTGGAGCAAAGTGCAAAGCGATGTTCTACTTGTGCTTTTTACCTGAAATAATTAATTCAGGGGTTCTTTGATTTCTATAATATAGGACAAGAAAACCCTTATTCGTCTCACAATGGGTTGATTCTAGTGTTGAAATGAAATGAAAATATGATGTTTAAATAGCTTTGTTTACTGTCATTTGTCATTTTAGTTAAAACTTGCAGTTGTAGTGCTCACTGCAGGGATAAAAGCCATAGTTTAAATGAGACATGATCACGTTCTGCCCTGATTGTGTGTTTGTTCATAAACTTCTGTAGCAGCCCGATCTCACAAGAAAGCGTACATTTACCACGACATTACAGGATGTAAATTGTGTATGATTAGCACGAGTTCACGGCTGTTTTGCATGAATATGCTATGCGTCACTGTCCCAGTTAATTTCTATGGTGGTTGTTAAGATGTGTTCTTATTTATGAATATTAACGAAATCCTTATCGTAATCTTAACCTACTCCAAGCTCCAGCCCTAAACTTACCCGGTTTAGTAACTTGATGCCATAACTTACCTGTTAAACCTAAAGAAAATGTCCCCACGTGGCTTCAACCAAAACTCGTGTTTCGTGCTAAATGTATGACATAACATAAGTACGCAAAAAACCTCGTAAAATTATGCTCAAAATCCGCTGTTTTTGTGTCGTGGTAAATGTACGCTTTTTGTGAGACTGTGTTGGTAGCAGATGTCTGTTCTGACCAATCTCCTTACACCTTCAGACCTTCTTCAAATGAGGTTGAGGACAGATTTTAGAGGTTTAGCGTCACTTTAAGAACATCAGATGAATAGAAACATGGCTTAGAAAGTCAACTTAAAGAAGTATTCAAATTGATTTAAATCTAACTCAGTACTGTGCAATGACAACCAACATTTATGGCTACAAAAGTGATATCATCATCATCATCATCATCATCATCATCATATGTTTATTACAAAACCACAAAAAACATACAATAACACATATATGGTCATTTGTA
The DNA here is from genome assembly GCA_038363315.1 of Mugilogobius chulae. Classification (NCBI taxonomy): domain Eukaryota; kingdom Metazoa; phylum Chordata; class Actinopteri; order Gobiiformes; family Gobiidae; genus Mugilogobius; species Mugilogobius chulae. The sequence continues at coordinate 34,614,397 of CM076400.1, forward strand.
AATGGGACACCCCTGCAGCTGTAAGTAGGGCCCAGTATTTATCATAATTTAAATAAACCTGTTTATGCAGCAGTCCTAATGCACTACTAATGTTATCTCTACCTACTAACTACCTTTATACTTATCACAGCCTTCACTAATTTGTATAAAAGACGGGAAAGCAGTGTTATCTTCTTAATGAAAGGAATTGTACACATCAAAATATACACAAGAATTTATTGGGATGAAAAGTTTGCATACAAACAAGAGCCATCAGATGTAATGTACAGTGCAACATGAAGAATCAACAGCAAGTTCCTATATCTCACAATGATTAGTGAAATACTAAAAACTGAAAGTGTGAAACTTCTGTCCAATTAGTCCAATTTCTTCCAACTTTTTCCCAAAATAAATCGTGCTTTATAGTATTATTTATTTATTTGGGTCAAACATTTGCAGTTTTTTTTGCACATTTCACTTCAAATCTTTGCCCAACACTGTACCTTAATCAAGCCCAGATGCAGCATTACACACATGTTAGAGCCTATTGGTTGATTGTTAGTTTCTTGGACTCTGATTGGCTGATGTGCCGATGCCATCTATGAGCTAATGCATTGGTATCTGTCTATCTACAAGATCTGCTGAGTCTCGGACCGCCCGTTGTGCTTTGAGCTCGCTGGTTGCAATTCCAACAGTCCGCACATTGTTGTTTTAGCCCTCTGGGGATCGGGAAGAGGCGATAAAGATCTCTCCGGGATTTGGCCTGCTCCCTTTTGTGCAGTGAGCCGGTGTATGTCTGGTCCATAGAAAACCCACGGATCAGTAATAATGATGTTTGACCCGCAACACATGGGCCCAGAAAGTAGACTGTTATTTTTACAGCCAATGGCCAAGAGAAACAGACGAGGGCTCTGTCGTTGCCCCACAATCAGAAGATGGAGTGAGGTCTGGCACTGTAACATGGGGCTGGACAGTGTTTTCATTACGGTATGACATTTAATAATATACACAATGATTTAGGTTCACTTTTGTCACAAGATCACTGCAACCAGGAAGCTCCCCGACGGCATTTTCTCCAGCTTTTTATGAGAGGCATTTGTATAGCCATGCCAGGAAGAGGTTTTAGCAGTGACACTAGAAATCATTTTTAAATAATATCATTACAGGTTTGCCCCTCTCAGGGCCCACACAGCTCCACAGGCTCCTTCTATTACAGTTTGTTCCTACAGTTCCACTAATGAAAACAACATGGGCTGCTCATGCACAAGATAAGAGCCATGTTTTACCACTATACATTCATCAGACTTTCATAAACTATTCATTGCAGCGTTAGTAAAGAAACTGGAATACCACACAGCAGAGACACACACTGATATTGATTAGGGGTAAGTTTCAGTGCTGGTGCAGAGCTAAACATTGAACTGAAATCATATTGAATTTTATTGGGTGCAAAATACCACGATTCTATGATTTTCTGCATTAACATCTGTACAATTAAGCACGTGATTCTTGTTCCCCCGCCTAAGGCCCAAAGCTACTGGGATAGGCTCCAGTCACCCGCGACCCCTAACGGGATTAAGCGGTAGAAAATGAATGAATTCTTGAAGCATGTCTGTTCATAGACATAATGCAGTCATTGTGTCTATTCTTGCCTAAAACTGGAACTTTGAACACAATTCTACATGATCTAATTATAATCTAATCACTATTAAAACAGTGCAATCCTATATGCTAATACCTTGCCTTGAAAAACTTGCATTTTTACTGTGATTCTTGTCGCTTCTCTACAAATCTGATTTATAGACATCTCCACAGGGACAAGTAAATCCAATCTTTAATTTATACTGGCAAATAATTATGTATTGCATATAAAAGAGTGGTTGTGAGTAAATGGTTTAAAATAAGTGTGTATAGCTTGAACACAGCAGAACAGAAACATGTATTGTCACTGTCACTGAGTACAACGAAATTACATTTGGAGTGGGCCTCCGGGCTGCTGCACATTTTGCGCGCCGCCACTCGCTCTTCTGAACATGAAATACAAAACATAGATTCAAAAAAAGCAAACAAACTCCCTTTTTAAAAAATCAGCAAAGCCAATTAAAAGCATTGTTCTTGTATCTTTTCTAAATCAGGGAGTGCACTCACTGTGAACATGTCTTTGTTTTAACTTTTTAGCATTTGACTTCTGAAAGTTGTCAGACATTTAAAAAATTTTAAGACTAAAAATCAGATGCAACCTTTTTAAAGTGACCTTAAATCAAGAAAACATGTGAGATAAAACAGATTTTGATAACACTGTTTCTAAATATAACCCTACACAGGCAACAACTCACCATGAAATCAATTCGATGAAAAAATATTGCTTTTGAACCGTAAGATTAATAAGACTTTCCTGACAGTTTTCAGTGCGTTGTCTAAAATATTACAGAACGCCATGATTGGGCCCTGTGCCAGGCTTTGGATATGCCAATTTGCAGTAAGATTTAAACTCAAAGCTGGTTGGAAAGGCTTCTTCTGTCTCTCTCTCCCGCTCTCTTTCTCTCTGGACACATGGACATATTGCTTCCCGCTGACCTCTGTGTGCATCTGTGATTGAGTCTCCAGACTGCACTGAGCCCAGAGGAAACACAACTCCATAAAGTATGCAGCCGTGTCAAATGGGCGACTTTATTCAGCTTACACAATGTAGAGCACAGGAAGATCAGAGGAGTTGCGACTTTCACTGGATCAGGCCGATGCACCATAAAATAAACCTCCATCAAGAGGATCAGAGGATGCTTTAAATTCTGACTTGTCACCAATATTTCCTTGTGCTGTGTTTTGTCTGGTCTTTTTCTGAGCATGTGGCAACCATACAATCAATGAATGTGATCCACTTACTGTCTGCAGAGGGCACACAGAGCAGTTTTTGTTCAGGGTCAATGTGCTTAGGGGTAAATAGAGCTCAGGCTGGACTGTCAAAAACACTTATCATGGAATTCTGAGATTTTTGCAGTAAGTGAGCTGTCTGTTTAGGAATTCATTAGATAAAACTAAGGTCAACTGATATGTATTTTCATGGCTGATAAAAGCACTGACAGTATTTTGGCTGATGTTGAGCCGACTTAATTGCAGTTTGTATACGTGTTTAAGCAGAACTACTGTCACTCCTGCCATACTGAGTGTGTTCGGTGCGGGTTGATACCTGTGCGGGTCCTGCGGACTTAAAAGTAAACCAATGAGCCTGAGTGTGAATCTGTACAGTATATTTTTCTAGGAGACTCTATGTTTTTGCTGACTTTACGGAAATTTATGTGATTTATTATGTTGGTGTACAAGGCTCTTCGCAAGAAACCTGCAACTGTCCCGAACTGAACTTGCGTTGCAGTCAGTGTACCGGAGGCTCAAGTAACATTTTTTACCTTAAATATCTTTGTATAACTTTGTGATGGTTGCATATTTTCAGGGAATTGAAAGCATGCAATGGCTCTCTCAGCTCCCTGTTGATGGAAATGCCAACCTTGCAAGATTCCAGAGAAACCCTTTCTCTTTGATTCCTTTAATTGGCAATATAAACAGTGTACAGATGTGTTTTTATGCATTATTTCAACTCTAAAGATACACAAAAATGCGAAAGATAATCATCTTTTAGTTTTGATTTGAACACAGTAAAAAGTAAACGAAGAGCCTTAGAACCCAATATACTACTGATTCATTAAAATAGTTTAAATATATGCAACTGTGCTAATTCTCTTCATTTGTCAACAATTCTACTGATGTGTGGAGTTAAGTCCTGAGCTCTATAACAAAAAATCTAACAAATAAGAATTGTATATACACTATTTTCAAAGTAGACTAAGTAGGTGAGCAAGACATGTGACTTTTTTTTTTTTTTTTTTTTTTACAGCAGATAGCAAGTGCCATATCCACTAAATCCATTTGATCCACTCATACTATATTCCAAAGCCAGGGATAGGGGTCATCTTCTGTTCCATTTGTTTCTGTCTTTAAACATTAAAAAAGAGAAAGAATTCCTAACCTCATTTTGACTTTTTGCAGAAAAAATGCGTCTGATCCACAGTGATCCGGCGCTGAGACTGCAGAAAGCCGTAAAGATGGTGGCTTTGATGAACAGCGCTGAAATATATCTGAGCTGTAATCTGTTTTAATGACGGTGTCAGCATGTGTCTGTCCCATGTTTGTTCAGGCATAAAACACAGATGCACAGGCAGTAGTAGAGTCAGATAAGAAAAGGACTTTTATTGGACCAACAAATGTGATTGTAATCTTTATGTGTCAAACCTTAAAGGCAGCGAAACGCATCTGGACTACATGCTATCGATAAACTGTGTTAATTTATGGTTAAAACTACAAGCAGTGATTATACGCACTTCCATTATATTAGAGCTATAACAATTATCGTTTTGTTATTCGATTAGTTTGGCAATTGATAAGCTTAGCATGAAAAAGTCAGTCAAATCTGACTTACTAAATTAGAAGTGAAACTGTAGTGAAGATATTTGAGAATCTGGTGTAGTACATTTACACACTAAAGACTGTATAGTTTAGTTTAATTTATTTTGTGCATCTGCTGCTCATTTTCAGTCATTTCACAAGCCATGCCAAGTCTTAGAAGCCATATATAGACTTATTCACAACTAAAGCAATGAAATTATCACAGTATTACAATTATTGATAATTTTATCATTTATTTTATGTATTTACTTTCTATAGAGATAAACTGATATATGGTCTAATTTGATAAGGTAGGCTGCACAGTAGAGCGGCACTCACAGTGATCAGCTCCAAGGTAATTTTGGAGAGAATTAATATGATTGGTTTTATATATCTCCATTTTGCTGTGTTTTGAAAAGGAGCACTTTGTTTGATTACTCTTTGAAATGTTCTGTAGTGTGAATAAACATGTATTCATTAAACAATGAGACAAAATAATAGTTTAGATTGAACTTTTTCTTTTTTGGATCGACTGTTTCATTTCAGCTATGTTTTTTAAAAACTAAAAAAAGAAAATCGACTCAGAATTGGCCCTTAGAAATTGGCCAATATCGGCTGAAACATTTTTAAAAATCAGTGTTGGCCCAAGAAAACCCCATATGGGTCCATCTCTATTTTTTACTATCAAAAATGTACCTGGTAACGTCATTGTTGCACTCAGCCAATCTTCTGTTAAATCAATATTTTAAAACATCTGTCTCATGCACCTTTTGTTCACTGACCACCTTTGTTTTTGGGAGCGACTGTGAGTGTGTGTGTGTGCGTGGTGTTATTAGGAATTTGTGAGATCACTGCAATAGTTGTAAATTCCTTAGCACAGCATGGGACCGTGGCTTCCTTTCAGAAGAATAACTTTCTTTACTGTTCATAAATCAGTCCGGGCTTGGATTTGAGTTGGTTCAATACAATGCTCCCATTAAAATGTCAGAACTGAAGAGTGATGTGCTATCACTTAAGTGCTGTCTGTGGAGTTTGTTATTTACAGTGTGGTGGGACTTTTACCAAAAACAACACAATATGATTTTCCATGTCCATGTCACGTTGTCGGTAAATTAAAGTGGTTATAGTTAGTTTGTTTAGCGCCAGCACAGGCTCCCTCTGGTGTTAGACTGACACAAATAACTGAAACTTCCTCTGCAGCCAGTCTAGGTCAATAGGTCATTCAGGGTCCACTTCAAAACCCACTTGTTTTTAGATTAGTTTGTTGTTTTTATTGAATTGTTCTTAGATGACAGTTTTACTATCATGCATTATCACTACAATAACTGACCCAAATAGTACTAAGCACTGTTCTTTTAGTCTTATATTATTTCTTTATTTTTATGTGAACACTTCTTTATATTCTTAGTTTTAGTAACTGTTGTCTGGAGGTTTGTGGATGATGCTTGCTTGATTAGGCTGTGTTAAAGGCAAATTTATGTTTTCTACATACAAAGAAAGTGCTATTATATTCTTTGTAATGCTAGTTTTAGGATTTACATTATTTATCCACTATCTATAAGGATAATGAAGAAAGAGTGCAAAACAAAACTTTACATGGTCAAAAGTATCAGTACAATATGAATGCAAACAATATAAACAACATTCCTAGCTAATACCATATCAGGTTCACATGGCATAAGCAATTCAGGAAATATAAATCTAATATCTTCTCAAAAACTGACCACAGGTACTAGAATAGCCAAATACAGCAGTTATGTAATAACAAATAAATGGTATCATGTTTTGTTGCATATTCATAGTCCTGTGTTTTAATGTGACACTTTTATAGTTAAATATTAGTAAAAATAGACTCATCACCTGTGCCTCAGAAGTTTTTAGCAGCACGTCTGGTTTGGCCTTGCGCCTCAACATCGAGAGGTGAAGGTGCTTGGCTTTGGGGTTAAAAGTACAACTGGATTTAGTCTGAGGTGAGGGTGAAGCATGTGTTTTCGTGGCTGAATATCAATGAGGATATATCGGAGTGCAGCAGGACAAATGCCGTGATGGTTGTGGGGGGTTGTTTTCATTGGATTTTCAAATACAGATCGCCGTGTCAGTGGCTATGTAACGTACACTTCAATAATAGGCCTGGTTATGCATGCTCACACGGCCACTGCTGAAACGGGTTTTATTATTACTGCCTGTCAATAACTGTCAACTTTCTTTTTTCTTTTTTTTCATGTCCGATGATGTCGCCCCTCTCTCCATCTTCACAGGTATGTGTTTGGCTTTTCTTCTACATCTCTTTTCTAAACCAATGACATATTCTGTGCCTGACTGAATTTCTTTTATGAAACTGCATATTATATACATGACTTTATACACTGCATAAAACATTGATCTCATTCATCATCTGTCAAAAAAACTTTGTCTTTTTTTTGTCTTTCACACCAACACAACTCCCAGTCGCTGTCGGTAGGGAGGAGTGTCTGTTCAAGGCTCTTTGGGGCGCATCAATGTAAAAAAGCATTCACACAAACAGCCACCAGTCGCCTAACAAATGCCAAGTGAGCATGCGTGATGAAATGCTTGACGACACTGACAAAACATACGGGACGCGCAAGTAGTTGTCAAACTATGAATGCAAACAGATGTTTCTAATCTTACCTCACGGATTAAGCACAACTTCTACTTCCCGCTACAGTTCAGCCTTCTACTGCGGTCGCTGCAACTCCTGCGTCTTTGTTTTCATCGGACCAAATAGTAGTCATTCCACTTACGTCCTGTTTAAACCCGGGAAAATAACAACAATCCATGCTTGTCTGAATACTGTTTTTCCGTAAGCATCATTTTCGGTTTTTCGCACAATTTTCCTGTGCACTGATTCGCTGATTCTCCTGTAGCCACGGCCAATCAAACAGCTACATAGGAAGCAATCTCACCTCCACGACTTGCTTCGCGCTCCTCTGATCCCCAACATCGCCATTCACACCAAACACACGTGAGCCGCCTGTCAGCAAAAGTTGCCATGTCAGTTCTGACGGGCGACCCTCGGCTTGGTGTGAAAGACTCGTTAAGTCACTAATCTGACTAATATTACACAATTTCTTAAAAATAGTCCTTGTCATTTCTACTAATCTCAGTGATCAAATGTGTTTTCTGTATCTCACTTCTTCAATGCAGATCACAGAGGCCGGTGTTTTTCACATGTTGAGTCGATTATATTTTATTTAATTCCTACAAATGTCACAACTTTTTAATTTTATTCCGTTATCACCTAATAAGTCAGCTCCTCATGTTTGTTTTGGCAATGTTGTGATTCTGACTGGCCCAACAGTGTGAACTGAGCCAGATGGATTCTCAAGAGTTGGTCACCACCTGCTTTTGGGTAGAGCCACCCTCTTACTCAGTTTGATTTGCCTTCATGAACTCATGCTCACGCACTGTAAACTCATAGTAGTTATTCATAGTAATTTCAACCAGAACAGGCCAGTATTTCCTCAAGCATTTTGAGATGGCTTCTCATTTGGAAAAGCTACAACAACAAAGCATAACAATCTATGACTCATTTGTCAGAAATATTTGTGAAAACTATAATTGTTCCGTTCTGTTGTTCTGCCTGGTTGAAGCAAATGTAGATGTCTCATTTTTGACTCGTGTGTGGTCACTAAATCACCTTCATTCCAGAGCCTCAATTACATTTTATGTCCATAGACAAAAGTGTAAAGTTGAAAGTTGATCGTGCAGAAACCATGAATCACACAAGACGTTAGTTACATGCCATCATGTCTAAATTTAGTCCTAGACAGCAACGCAACCAATCTATTTTGTGCAGTTGCTGTGTAGCGTGTCACAAATTGTACCATGCACTCCTTGAGGAACTATATAATTGGATCTAGTTGTTGCTAAGGCCAGCGAGGCTTGACTACAAAATTGCTGATGTTGCATAAAGTGTGCGTTGGGAGGTTGGCCCGGCCTTCGCTGACACTTCAAACGGACATGCATGCAGTACAAAAACAAACCCGGCGCTATGCACATGCAGCCGCCATCGGATCCCCACTGTAGAATCCAAACAAACTGGACCAAGCAAACAGGACCCCCTCCCTGGGCCTGACGGATGCATGCTGGGGGGCACAGCTGGAGGGGGGCGCACTGCAAGAATGCCCAGAATAAACAACGCACAAGTCACATGGCCACAGAGAGTGCGTGTGGTACCAGTGGAAACAGTAAAACGTGTATGTTTGAAGGCTTTTGCTTTTCAGAACGCAGTTGTCAGTGAGAAGGAAAAGTCCCTGCAGCGATGTGGGGCTGATGTACATTTGGCAAAGGTTTTCTAAAATGGCAAGCTCTGTTTTGAATCTACGTCTTGTAATGTGTAACTTAACTTTAATAGATTGAAAGCAGTCCAAGTATACAACTGTAACCTGTAATATGAGGAAGGATCATGTGAGTTATTCGTTATATAAAGGAAATTGGAGGTGGTTATTTGTTCAATGATTGTACCATGAGAGAAGTCTGTGTGAGAGACAGCATTACACAGTTTGAGCAAAGAGTAATGGCTTGACATTTTTAGGATTTTACCTAAAAAATCTCTGAGAAAGTGACACTTGGAGGACTGAGACTGAGAGATTAGCAACCAAAATACAAACATATGAAAGGTCCCGGTCAGACGCATCTTTGAGGAAGTCCACTCAAATCTTGTAAACACACTGCTTGATGAGAGTTGTTTATGAATGAGTTTGTAGTGAGGATTTCTTTTCAGTTTTCATCCAACTGTTTACCAAATATCTGTAAACCTTGAGTCATTGTAAAAAAAAGTGAAAGAAAGATGGAAGTTGTTTTAATTCTTAAGCAAAGTAGCTCAAGCCAGGTCAAAATCTGCTCCACGTTTATGTTTTCAACTCTTTATATGAGCATAAATTCTTCTTAATAATGATTCGATTGAAGATAAGCAAAACCATGAGGTGTAAACAGAAAAGTAAACAATAGAAACCTCAGCTCCTTTCTTGTTCAGAGAGTATCCTCCAGCATCTGTGCATTTCTCTGCTACAGTAGCTTTTAATGAGTGATTAAAGCCATGTTTAAAGCGGCCTAATGCGCATGGATAACCCGATTGTCCACACTTGACATTGTACACTGTCTGTTGGCAAAAGGCTAAGAGCTTTTCAGATACGGAGTCGACCTAAAAAGAAGGCCACATCTTAAAAGTAAGTTAGAAGTATAAACTTGCGTGTTATTAGATTTACTAGTAAAAGCCAAGGCCACATTTTGGTTGAAAAACAAAAGTCAGTTGTAATTCATGCAGGTTCTGATCTCATCCTCATCCACACAAAGACTTTAGAGTTGGGTTAAGGATAAGCATAGTTAAGATAGTGAATATTTAATGTTAAACTGTTAAACCACATAGATTAGATCAGATCAGATTGGTTCATTTTATAAGGGACACTAGTGCAGTTTCATAAAACACTTGACAAAACATGAGTAAAAAAGACAGAATTAGCCAAAGCTATACTTTTCAACTCTAGTCCCCGGGCTATTGTGAAAAAAGGCAACTAAAAACGAGATAAAATTAATCTAATCTATAGGATTATAACATTTAAGTATTTTCGTCAATAATGAAAAAATTAAACTAGTTCTGTGTTTTAAAGAGATCTGTTGTGCAAATGTTTATTACCACTTGAAGTAAAGTTATCAAAAGAGAAGTCTGCTCTTCCCATAGATTTTTGTTTCTACTGCATCAATGTTTTTTTTTTTTTTTTTTTTTATGTTGACAAATACATTTGCGCTCTATGACTGGTAACTTAAAGTTTAATTCTGTACCATGCTTTCTTATATCCTTATTTACATTTTTCTTCCATTAGTATTCATCCTAAATCATGACTTCTATACATGCTCTACCTAATTTAACTCTTAAAAATGCTCCACCTAGTTTAGTATAACGTAAAGCTAACACAACTGTTATTCCAAAAATCTTTTCATGGATTCTGCATCTTAATTCAAGCACACTTCTGATCTTTAGGGAACACAATTCTCTATTATTAGGCTTGAACAACATAATTGCAAAAATAATTTTCACTGAATTGATACTAGAGCAAAACTGATCTTAGGTAACTTTTTTTTTGTTTATTTGTTTGTTTCAGCATCACAAAAAACACTGCAAGAACAAAGTGCTACCATTCAAATTACCTGAAATAACGCAGTAATACTAATCTAAAGGCCTGTGATTTTCTAACTGTATGTGTGTTTTATAATCTAAAGCCACTGTCGAAGCTGTGAGCAGAATTGTATGTTGCACTGCTTAAATCAAGTTGTTGCTGAGTGCTGTGCCGTGTATCTGGCTCCGTGTTTGATGGATTTGGTGCTAACTGCCCCAGCTCAGCATCACTTGGGCGGGGTCCGTTCTGCACTCTCCTTATACTCCTGGGCTTAATAAATCCAGACTCACCAAAACCCATTGTCATCAGTCTGCACACCACATTTTATCCATACGACACCCCGCCGAGCCTTTCTCTGGCACACAAGATGGAGAGATTTGGGAATAACCGCACCCAAATCGCAATAGTCCGTGAGATACTTAAAGCTCATATGTCTCAGATGTGCTGCTGTTCTGGCTAGGATCTGAATACTTTTGACAAATATCACAATGGACTGCTGTTCCAGCTGGTCACATAAGGTCAGCGAGACAAGTGCGTGTGTGGACAATATGTGTGGAACATAACTCAAGACTAAACGGAGCCGACCGTTAAGTGTAGAAATGTTTAAATGTTTTAAATTTTAACTAGAGTATTTTGAACTAGGTACTGTTTTAACTCACTCAAGAAGGGTAGCTCTGGATGACATTCACAGCCAGACAACAAACGTTATCGGAGTTTTACAGAATATAGATTATTTTTGCACACTGGGACTTACAAATGATCAAAAACAGAAGAAAGCCTGGCCATTTCTGTGGACTGATTGACCACCATTTTGACAAAAAAATGTGCAGCTAAAAGTGAGTCAAGCTTGTTCATTTAAGTGTATTGATTAGTATTTCAATCTGGTTAATAATTTAACTATCGTCTTAAAACAATTCAAAATCTTTATTCCAATTGTACTGGCGATCACATTTAGCTTCTGTCACAAACTAAAGCTTCATAAGACAGAGCACAAGTTTTCACTCTATGTCTCAATATCAGACTGTTTAAGTGGTCTGTATGAGTAAACGTTATAGGTATGTACAGGGCTTCATAGTAAAATATATTTCACACGAACATTGTCAGTGAAGCGTTTTAATGAGATAGAAAGGTGAAAAGTGAATCAGATGTCCAGAATGGCAGATTCAGAGTGTGGTTTATGCTTCTAAACTTGTGAAAAGTAAAGTCAGGCCACAAAATGGTCGGTAATGTTTATTTGCGTTGTGTTTTAGACGTACAAATGTTTACAGCCTAATTTAATGCCACAAATGAGCCACATAAGCTAAATTTCTGGCTTCTCCCCATTAGATTCAATGTGTCACTGCCGTATCACAATACTTGATCTGATAAAGCCAGGTTACACTGACTGTTAGTGGTGATAAGTTACTCTTGTAAACACATCTAACCTAAGTCTAATCTAAGTTCTTATGACCACCACCAATCACACACACTGTACAGGTAAAGTTTCCTAAACACAAGTTTGTGTTAGAGCCACTGTAAAACGCACATGCTCAGTATATTTAGCTGTAAGGCAAATAATAACATAACCGTAACAACATTTCTATTTTTCCATGATACTTGAAATAGCCTGTGAAGTGATCCCAGCTGCCACAAAAGCAGTTCTACATATGTGCCTCCTTTTTACGGCAATAAATAGTCAAACCTACCGACAGCTCTCCACATTTCAGTGATTGAGTTTCTGCAGTTATCATTTTTCTCACAAAAGTACACTCGAAGGCATTGAAGTCTGAGAAAGATTTAAACTGGAAAACATTTAGATGTTGATGGATATGTTCTGGTTAACTGCATATGGCACATCTACTTTAGTACAGGGGGATGCAGGACTGTTTTACCGAACCTTTATAATGTCAGTCATATCATATTATTACTTTATAATGCTTCTAACTTAAATAAAAACATAATTAATTTTCTAAATAGTATAATTTACTTTGTGTCTCTGAGAAATGTGCTCTTTGACTTATGTTATTGATGTCAAACAATAGTGCGCCCCATAATTTACTTTTATTCACACTTTCCAAAAGTGTACCATTTGTCTAGTTTGTGACCAGCTTCATGAACCTTAGTGCTAAACCAGGTACGAGCAATCTTACTCAAGGGCCATATTAGATTTTTACACTTGCCGAGGTCCGGAACATTATCAACATTATTGCTATATGCAAATCATACAACAGAATATAAACAAATATGGTCTTTATATATTTTAGTGGGAATGGTGCTGTTGGTCACCTTATTTATTCAGTGCTAAATGTACTACTACTTTAGTAAATGCAGGGCAGGTTAAAATACTTAATAGTCCGCAGGTGGCCTGCAGGCCATAGTTTCTCCCCCTCATGAGTAAGGCAAACTTCTTAATTTTGAAGGATCAATCACAGCACACTGTTCCTACCAAGCCAACTCTCCTGCATTAACTCTTACAGTCAAGTTGAACCTAAATGCAAACATAAACATATATACTGTATCTATTTATTATACATTCAGGTTTACTTTTCTGTTTCTTTATCCTTTTCTGCTTCTCTTTTTCTCGCAGTTGTTATTTTATATTACAATTAGATTAATTAATTCATCCTGATATTGAATGCTTGACAGGCCTTGGGACTTATGGTTGAACAGTGCAATGGACTGCAATGGATTGGGCCTAAGCTTATTATTCGAAAAGCAAATACAAAGAAATAGTTCAGATCTGAGGAATATTATTTGTGTGGTCATCTGTCAGACATGTTGAAAAAGTTGCTCAAGATGAAGGTCACACTGGAGCTGTTTAGTGTTTGTTTATATGAGCAGGATTTGCCATTATGTGTCAAACATCTGTTCTGTCACGTTACATAAAGAGCTACGGAAATCACAGCGGACATGCTCGAAGGATGAGAGCGGACGGATGGAAAACTCAGGTAAAGGAAAATGAGTCTGGTCAGTGGTGGAGCCAGGAGAGGCTGATGAAGGTGCTCCCAGGCCAGAGTAACTCCTGAGCCAAATGTCCTGAACGCTGCTGTTTCTCCTCTGTTTCCGTCTTTACGTTGTTTAGGTGGTTGTTGTCTTTAAGAATACTGTTTCACTAGTTTTTTACTGAGAAGTAACTTAGACTGATCTTGAGGTAAGTCAATACAACCTCAGTTTTTGTACCAATATATTTTTACTGACTCATCTCAGTCTTGTTTGTGCAAAAGTTTCAAGTCAATATTGTCACAAACCTCCCGTGTCTCACTGCAAAGGGTATTTCTAGACTCTATGTGACATCAGCATTGATTTGTCACTTATAACTGTGCTATTTACAAACACCTGCTGTCAAACCAATCACACTGCTGCTCTCCACCCTCAATTCATCCTTTCACATTTTCCTTAAAGTGCGTATGACAGGTTTGAATGTTTTTCAAATTTTTATTTATTTTGGTAGAATAATACCTGTTGTAAATATAAATGATAGTTTTACGTTAATCAATGACAAGTTTATGGAGAAAAATGTGAAAACATGTTGAAAATACCAGGAAGTAGAGCAGAGTTCTAAACTGATGACATCACAATAGGGAGACAAAGACATTTTCAATTTTCTCACAAGAAACAAATTTTATGGCTGTGTAAACACACATTTAACAAACAAAGTGAGTTCTAGTGTTTTTTATGGCTCAAGTAAAAAAAATGTTAAATTTGAAGAGTTTGGCCCAATGTTTTAAATGGTCGCTAGGCAACTACCTAGCGTGATGTCATCATTGATGAGCAGGAGTACATTTTTATGCAAAAAATTGCCAACTGGAATGAAATTTGAAAAATGTTGAGTAAACCTTAATATATTGATCTTAACTACGTCTTTGTGAAATGAGTAGTTCAACCTGTCATGGGCACTTTAAGCTTTTCCAGCAGAAAGTTTTGTTTGAAATGTGTTTGAGGGAGAGTTTCCATACTGTAAAGTAAATTATAATTTCCTTTATGTTCTTATATAACGCTAGTCTATGTCCTGTGTTGTTTGTTGCTTAAAGATTCGCATATCTCCTCGTGAGTCTTACAGTTTGGTCTGTGACTCCCAAATGAAGACATACATTCTGTGCTTGTTGTCTGGTACTCTTGATAAACCTCTGACGCTAAGTCTTTGGACAGACTTGATTATGGAGACTGTGTTGTGAGCAGGAGGAGGGTGTCAGAGATGGATGTGAGCTGCCGTCCCAGTGGAGCAGGGGTCCCGTGTACGAGCATTGGCCACAGTTTGATCAGCATGTCGGGTGACTCCTGTTCGGGCCAGGGGTCAGCTCCACTCTGCCCCCTCCCTGCAGGACAGAGGGACATCTGATCTGAGCAACTGTCAAGCATGGTTAACTAAGTCCACACCGGCGGCTGAGGATCAGAGGAGGGTTTACTGCAAAATTTGGAACCTAATATTGTTGTGCTGATTATTAGTGTGGCTGGTGAAGCTCGTCACCTTAAACATGTTTGTGGCGATATAGCAGAGGTAGGCTTATATTCTATAAGTAATGCAGGACCTGAAGTCTCACTTTTTGATTCAAAGTACTACTTCATCATAGTCATATAAATTTTTCCACAAGATAATGTAATAGGAGTGATATGGCCTAAATTTGGTCGCGAAACAACTTGGGGGTCCCAAGTTGATTTCAAGATATCATTTTAGGATTTTTTCTGGTATTTAACTAATTATTTACACTAAAACAGTATGTTGTAGTGCATTTTGATCACATAACACAAGAAAATACTAAAATAAAAGCATTTAAAAACCATACACCGTAATTTCCGCACTATTGAGCACACTGAATAAGCATCAACTAGATTTAAATAAGAAAAATGACAAAGTACATATGTAAACCGCACTTGTTAATAGTAAGTCTGTGAGAATCTATAATTTTGCTGCATTGTTGTTTAAGCCGCAGGGTTCAAAGCTTGTGAAAAAAAGTAGCGGCTTATAGTCCAGAAATTACAGTACATATATTTTGTCGTAGATGTCGCAACTTTGGAGGTCTTGAACTGAAAGGTTTGAGAATGTCTGGTCTAGAACATGAACACAACCTCTTTGCAACTTTCTTTGGCAAGTGCAAGGAAAATCAGCTTTTTTGTGCCACAAATGAAGATGAACAATTACCTAACTGTGCAAAACTGGTCTTTTTGAAGCACCAGCTAAGATTCTGTTTAGACAGATGCATTTGAATTCAAGCCTGCTTTTAATCACAGCTTAGTCACTGTAACAAATGAGTCAGACTGTGTTTTAGTTTTGACAGCTCCAGTGTTGAGCAGTTTGGTAAGCAAACGTAAGACAATAGTGTTTACTGTTAGCTCATCTTCTGTGAGTGGTTATTTTATGTAAACATCGTGGCAGCTCTGACAGCCATTTAATTTCACTGGATCCAGCATGAAATTCAGCTTTATTAGAATGTGCTGTGATCACTGGCATCGCTGCATTGTTTTAATACAGAACTCATTTCAACACCATATCACAATTACTCCCCTGCAAGCTTCAAATAAGTTGAATATGGTTCTTTTATCGGTGTCCTGTGGTTTGGGTTGGATACTGTTTCTTAAAATAATGTAGAAATGTAAAAAATCTGGATCTGGAGTGAACACAAAGACTCAATAGTCAAACGTTTGTTATGTTTTACCTTACTATCAGAACATTTTTGTAAACAGAAAACAATATTGCGTTAACCTCATGTGCTTTCATTGGCTGACGTATAGTTTGCTCTGTGTGTGACCTGTGCTGTGATTGGCTGCAGACTGTTTTAATGTGTTACAAACAGAGGAATCGTACGAGTATTGTGTCTGCGTGTTTCCCATGCTTGTGTCCTGGCTGCGGCGCTGGATCAGACAGAGGTGGTCCTGGGGGACAGATGCTGAGGGTTTGTGTGAGTCATTGTGAGGTGTGAACTGTTTCCACTGCTACAGTAAACAATCGATCAAGTCAGAGGGACACTTAATCCACTAATCACCACTCACTCAAAGTTTTAATACTCTCTGAGATCATTCTGAAACGGTAAATAATACATTTACTGGAACTCACCAAAGCTTTAGAATCCATGAAACGTGTGTTCACTGGTTATCAGGCACCTGCAGTATTCTGGTGATGGTAGTCTTTGGACAAACTTTCTTTTATTTCTCATTTTATACTTTTTAAAATCCATCACATGGCAGTGAACCTGGTGCATTAGAACTGTTCCAGCACTAATATCGCCAAAAGCTCCAAGTATCTGTATTCCCACAAGTATTCAAACTGAATCTTCAAATGAAGAGTTGCAGATGTGAAATGTTTTTATGAGACTTATGAGTCGTCTTCCAGAAAAAAATATTAGAGTATGAGTAAATTTTGCTTTCTTTTTTTGTTTATGATATGTACAACATTCAGAACAATCAAAGAATTGTTTATACTGTAACTCTTCACTCTCACATTGGACTGCCCTAACTACAGCATGTATTTTGGTGACAAACAGTGCTGCAAATACTGTATTTGTGTGTCTGACCCATCACTTTGCTCTTTATACTTCTGGACTCCGCCTCTTTAGTCTTCTAGGCTCTGTCCAATTTACCAGCTCTATTTGAAATGTGATTGTGAGCACAGGGCTTGTCACTTTAAAGTACAAATATAATTCATTTTTGTGTAGTTTTCTTCCTTCAAACATGCTCCTGAGTTACCCTCACTTTGTAATCTCAAACACCAGAACCAGTAAAATAAAGATGTAGTAAAACACACAACACAGTGTGTTTCCACATCAGGAATTGAGTTAGAGCTCTTCTACTGACTAAAAGGATCTTGCCTGATATACTGCTGCAGAAATGTTCAAAAGAGATGATGATTAGGACTAAAAAAAAAAAAAAAAAAAAAAAAAAAAAAAAAAAAAAAAAAAAAAAAAAAAAAAAAAAAAAAAAAAAAAAAAAAAAAAAAAAAAAAAAAAAAAAAAAAAAAAAAAAAACAGACACATGGATTCATTGTACGATGCGAGCTTTGGCAAAAGATGGCTCGCAGTATTACATGCGCAGCATGCCTTCACAGCATGACGATGAAGGTACTTTTTTTTTTTTTTTTTTTTTTTTTTTTTTTTTTTTTTTTTTTTTTTTTTTTTTTTTTTTTTTTTTTTTTTTTTCACTGTAAAATGTGTTATCTTAAATTTCAGTAGTGTATATCTGCATGAATATTCACAAGACACATGAGCAGCTTTCATTGGTGTAGAACGCTTTCTCGTTGTGGTTGTGACGGTGCTCGTCATCTAAAAGCGCATGTTTTTCGTGTTTGTTTGGATGGCGTTTGTATTCAGACATAAGTATCCGCACCAGAATCGTTTGCAATGGCCGACCGACTGAAGAGGTGTTCGGTCGTTTGTTTGATTCGATCAGAGTTCGCTTGTCTTTATTCAGACTGAAAGAAGTCGACTTTAGGGGAAACGAATTCTGACCGTTTAAATGACAAATGTTGTAGTCTGAATACGCCTAAAAGATCGTAGAAATGACATTACAGATCAGAGGCTTCAGAGTGGTGTCTTCGGGGAATGAAAGATATCTCACAAAACTTCAGCTGTGTTTTTTGATGAGGAAGCAAATTTAGAATAAGAATAAAACATAAAAAAGCTGATTTTGCATAATATGTCTCCTTTAAACTCACCTCAATAATAGTAGTTTAGTATATACAAGTCAAATGCCCTACTTTTGAACTTGATATGCTAATAAAGAACACTTAAAAGAGAAGGACTAGACAGCCAAGTGCTCAGATGTAAAATTAACATATTATACTAATACACTTTATGGATTAAACGCTGAAAAAAAAACTTTTGTGGCGTTTTTACTTTACTTACTTGAATAGCATGATCAGATTAGGAGTGAAAATGTGATTGTTGAGGGGCGTGCCATCCATGTTTCCAGAGGGAGCAGTTGTGAGACAAGCCATTTGTGGTTTGGCAGTTTAAACATCGTTATCGGGCATTATGCATTGTCATCTCCGCACAAGCTCTTTGGGCATTTTGAGCCAGCCGACTGCAATCTTCATCTTGGATTTCCTCGCAGTTCTCGTCGTGCCCCTTGTCTTGTCTGGCAGCGCTACAGAGAAATTCCACAGTAAAATTATTCATCTTTGTTGTCGTTGTTGAACAAGCCACATAAAATAGTTTTGTGGTGGAAAGCTGAAGAGGTTTTTATTATGGGGGAGTAAATTAAAACGAGCTGTCAGGTCGCCTTGAGCTCCTAATGCTTCATCACAACACTTAATACAAGCGCCTCACTATAATGCAAAGTAACCATAGCTTTTGAATAGTGATGTGCAGCAAAAGCAATCCTTATATTGATCACACTGGATCATAAAAGATTGTCTGTAAAATCACTGTTTGTTTGCATTGTTCTTGTCTTTTAAGCATGCTCATGAGAACCTTCAGCATCTTAGGCATTAGAACTATAAAGATAAATTATAGCATAGGGCAGTCATGTGTTCCCCATGTCAGGAATTGAGTTAGAGTTCCATTTACAGGCTGCAAAGGAAATGATCATCAAAGCAGTCCTGATATGCTAATCCTGCAGAAATGCTACAAGCAAGTCTGGATAATTTATGGATTTCAGATCTATGTCATAGATAGATCTCTATCTATTTATGACATAGATCAGGGGCATTCAGAAAAGTCTTTGCTGAGGCTCAGAGAAAAAAGAATAGTAACTCACAGACACAAATCCAAAGTTAAAATATGTTTAAAAACAAACAAAAAAAACCTTAAAAAAAAAAAAAAGTAAATTTTGCATGTGTGTCGAGTAATACAATACTAGTTAACTTTCAAATAATTAACTGCACACATTTTGATCTTAAATTAATTAAATGCCTTAATTTAATCAACTATGAATTCACCAATGTGACAAATTTAGAGTCATTATTTTTATTTGGACTATTTGTTGCTAAAATTTAACTTTCTGACCAAAGGAAGTAAGCATTATACATACCTGTGGATGCATGAGTCATAGCCAGTGTTGGAATAGATTACAAAAGTAACTGAATATATTCCCCTTTTAGTAACTAAGTAGTGTAACTTATTACTTATAAAATGTTGACAATGTAGTAATAATTAATAATACTCAATTTATTTATTAAGCCCTTTTCATGCTAACTTCAAAGTGCCTTACAGCATTAAAATATAATTAGAATATTACTAGTTACAATCTTAGCAAATCAAGTTACTTTTACTTGCTTTTATCTTCTATTGAAAGCCACACTTCAGGACCAAAACACCACTAAAATACTGTCTGTTGGCTCAAAGGTGAATCAAATGTGATGAGGAGAATGTGTTTTGACATCACATTTCCATAAATTTAAGTGTAAATGTAACAGGATTAGTGTTGTACAATTTTTTTTTGACAAATGTGAGATTAGCTCAAAGTACGGTAACTTACAGTAGTGTAACAATAATATTGTAGTACAAGTGTGTTATATTTTTTCCCTGTAACTAGTAGTATGTAATGTATTACAATTTTACAGTAACTTAACCAGCACTGGTAATAGCTCACACTTGCAAACCTTTTGGCGCGTCATTAGCGTCACATGGATGGATATTTTGGCCACTAGAACAGTTTTAGAACAGCACCATGTAATAACAGATTAAAACAGCCTTTATATGATATATATAATATATATAAATATATATATATATATATATATTATATATAATATATATATATTATATATATATAATATATATAAAAAGCCAAAATAGGGGAAAAATTATGCCTCAAAAGTGTCCCAGATTTAATAAAGTCAAGCAGAACATTTACAATCCTATGTTTGTCATTTTAGTCCATAATAAAGTCATTTATTCGTGACATTTTGCTATGTATTTCATTTTCCAATATACTATTTTATTATTTTGTGTTTATTTGGATCATGTCTTATATCAATCTAAATCGAAAGTGCTTTTCCAAACACTGAACGTAACAGTTTGATGCAGCAGTGTGTTGAATCCTTTATCAAACACAGACCGTGGCACAGCATGCGTGTCATTTTTAATGTTATATCTAAATGAAAAGCAAAGTTTGCATTTATTTGATATGAGTGTTGAGTTATTAAACGTCACAAGCTTTGTTTTCACGCGGCTCATCTCTGCAGACACCAGTCGTTTTTCTTTCAGTCCAGATTAACCTAGTGCTTTCATCCACAGCTGCAGAGCACACACTGTCAGCTACTTTGATAGGAAACGTTCATTTTCTTCTAGCCTGCCATGTTTTCCCTGAGCTTGAGACTGTCCCACGAGAGCGGAGTGGTGCTGATGAAAGGCCGTGTTGGCGACAGGATTTTGGGTTTGTGCACTCGACAGCTGGGGCTCTACGGGTTTGTTTTATGTTTGTCTGTGTGCTTGGAGCTGACACAGGCGCTGGGGATCGCGACATCTTTGCTTAAATGTGACTGCATGAGAAAGAGAGGTGCCGCACAGATGTTTGGGAGGGTTCACATCTGCACAGCTGAAGAAACTGAAGATACATGTAATTACACTATAGATAAATAATCCGTGCATGTGTTTACAAGAAGTCATTATCACAAGTTATTATTGTTACTAGTTATTTATTTATGGCTTTTTATGGCCTGCAAGCTGCTTCTTGTTAAGTCAGCTAAAGCAAGAGAAACAACTTTATTTGAAAGATCAGGGAGAGAAAAAACAGTAAAAGTGAACCAACAGAATATTGACTTAACTAGTGGTGCACCTAGGATCCAACATCAGTTACAATCTAGAAATATTAGGTAACGACTCTGTGTGTGTCTTTAATTAGACATAATGGGACAAAATTACTGGATGGTGTTGATCCATAGTCTCATAATGTCTGATATTTTATTCAGATTAAGTTAAGTTGTGACTACAAATAACAGATACAAAACACTATATGACCGCATTAGCTGTTTCAGTCTTTACACTAGTATTGGTTGATATTGGTATTGACACACAAAGCCAAAGTATTAGAATCAGCATTGGAAATGAAAAAGCTGAACTTTAACATCATGATTTGCATTTCAAAAAAGACATTCAAGCCCAGAGAAGGAATGTATCTGTGCTAACATATTAAAATGATTAACAATAAAGCCTAAACTCCATTTTTCAAAGTTCATTCAATAAGAATGAGCAAAAGTTCTATTCAACTTGGGCAAATTTACAATTCAAGCTTGAATTTGTCTTGATGGTACAATAACCATGCAGCTCAGAGCATAATAACAAAGCATGTTTCATCTGGATATTATAATAGTTTTTTGCCAACTTTACCAAAGTATTTGAACATCTTTCATGTAGACAAAGCTATAGTTACGGGGTATAGAGAGTGTGTTTAATAGCATGAAGATGTTTTAATGGCAGTACCAGATCTAAAGCCTGCCTCGTGGGGATGTATGTAGAAAATCAGAACCAAAAGCATGTCTGTTGTGTTTGCGTCCTGAGGGCCAACATACCATCGTCTGCTTGTAAAAACACAATCACTGCTGCACCGCTGCTCTGCACTGGCAGCACAGCAGGCTTTGTGCCTGTCCATCCTGGGGCATTTAGGTGGTTTGTTCCACTGGCTGCAGCTGACGAGGGGGGCAGGTGAGGTCACATGACTTCTGTGAACTTTGAACCCTGCTGTGTTAACCTATGGCTGTGTCTCTTTCGTGGGCTAACAGGAAGCAGCGTTTGCCCTCAGAAGCTGCTGCTTTCTCTGTGCTGCGACTCCTGACTGGACGTTGGCAAAGCACTCCACGACCTTTGACCCTTTGGTGGAAAACCTGTCTCCTTTCTGCATTACTCATCTTCTGCTCATGCTCATGCTTCTCTGCAATGGCTACATTGGCTCTAAGTAAATTTCACATGGCTGCAGGGAGAAGAGAAGCGGACCGTGAGAATGGACAATCAATAACAGACAAGATAAAGGTCTGAGTTTAGATCTGAGACTTCAGAGCAGAATGTGTGAGTGTTTGCATTTCTGATACGCACACTGGATTTCAATTACCTTAAATACATTTAAAAAATGGTTGAAAGTAAAGTGACAGTATGCCATATTACTCATTACACCAAAGCAGCTACAGCTTTTGAGTGTTGGACAATGCACATTCATTGTTCAAATTTATACACCACTCTTCACTCAAATTAAGTTCACTCTAATTAGACTGTCTACGAGTTTTTAGCAGGAAATCCAGTGAAGTAAATGTTCAAAGTTATCATACAAACATTGACTATAAAGGAGAACTAAAAGAAGGAACAAGACATTTGATGGAAATTAGCCAAATTCATATCAACTTCTATTCGTTTTTTAAAACCTTTTTCATCTGAATACTGTATATTTAGTAAGAGTATGGTATTTAAGTGAAAACATAATACTTTGGCTTACACTTCTGATGTCTGCGTGTTGTTCTATGTGTAAGTTTGAGGTAGCTGTAGCTTTATTTAAAAGCTCTAGTTTTGAAAGGTTTAGACTCCTTTTAATGATTTACTTGCTGTTACAAAATACATTTTCTTTTCTTCATTGTTCAATAGTAATTTCTTGTGCAACTGAAATCCCACAAAGATCAAAACTGTGCATATCTTTAAAAGTATGTTTGTTTCAACTTTGGCCCTGATGGGAAAAACCACAACAATCCCTAATGTTCCTCCGACTTAATTCCTCTGCCCACAAACGCAGTTCTTCATATGGAGCTTGTGTCATTGCGTAAGCTGAAATCCAACCCATACTTTGGTTGTTCTAACGCTGGTTCTGGGCTTGTTTAGACAGACACAAAATCTGCCTTGTTCTTGGGTTTTCTCCTGGGACCTGTGTGAAGTCCACTCTCTCGCTCCTATCCATCCTTTTCATTACCAACTCTTGATTCGATCCAGTAATGGGACAGCAAAGCGAGCCGCACTTTTCCGACAGGGGAGGTATAAGGCCATTAAACACTGCCAGATCAAAGCTACTCGACAGATTTTGGAAAAGACAAGTTTCAATGCGACTGCTTTTGTTTATCTGCTGTTTTGTTGATTTATCTACGTTGGTCAGAAACAATAGGCTAAAGTATTCACTGTCATTTTGTCATGTTTGCGCCGTGCTAGCTCTCGCTTTGTGACATCCATCTATCAGCAAAATCATCCAATCTGTTGTTTTGACAGCACCATGACAAATAAACTCCTCTGAGATATTTTACCGACCCTTTTGATTAGTACCATGAAAACACTGTTAGTTCTGTCTCTTAAACACGTCTGACAAATTGCTTATGTTAAGATCACTAAAATGCAGCTTGACTGACCAGGACAAATGTGTCTGATTAGTCGTTGTTGTGCAGAGTGTCAGTGTAAAATAAATCATCACTAATCGTTCTTAGTGGGCCTTTATTTTGTGCTGGCATATACGTCTGCATATTATACAAGCAAACGTCTAACTACATTTTTATACTAATGGGATGATCTGATGCTATATTATTGCCAACAATATAATTAAAACAATTCAACAATGTTTTTTCCAACCGAACTTTTGTTATTTCATGGCTCATTTACATCACTTGTAATGATAATCACTGCACTTTTGTTTTGTAATTTTCAAACATTATTTTCTATGTATTGACTAATGTAAATAAATGTCATAATAGTATTTTCTCTTTCCTGTAGGGCTGCATGAAAGTGGTCAGTTTGATCAACTTTGAGAAACTAGTAAAAATTTGGGCTTCAACAAGTTAATTAATTATGACAACTAACGAATTATTGAAATCATCTTAGTATCGAATCATTGCTAGTGCACACAGAGGTTTCAAGGCATGTAAGGAGCTGATAAAATATGGTTTTAACACAAAATGAGCACCAGTTTTACAGAAATGAAGCGAGAAATGTGTAAATGTCTTGTGTAAATGTAGTGTTAAACGC
Organism: Mugilogobius chulae; assembly: GCA_038363315.1. Classification (NCBI taxonomy): domain Eukaryota; kingdom Metazoa; phylum Chordata; class Actinopteri; order Gobiiformes; family Gobiidae; genus Mugilogobius; species Mugilogobius chulae. The sequence goes on from CM076400.1 coordinate 34,638,788, forward strand.
TCTTTTTTGTGCAAACATTTAACTCCACCAAGATTTTCCAAAAGACTTCACTTCAGCTTTGTCTTAGTTGTAACTTTAGTGAATAAAACATAGAATAAAACATGTGTCAAACTGTATTGCACACTTGTTCAAATGAGCAGTTTTGAGTTAGCTTTAAGGTTGATTTGTGTTTGGATAACTATTTTTTTAATACTTTATGGATGAGTTGCTAGATTGGTAAAGCTGTCAATGGCATGCACAGCCTTGGGGAAGCCTGGTTAGATAAATTCCCACAGATTTCACGGTGAGGAAGCTAAAAAGAAGCCTCTGACTTGTGTCTTGAGGTGTGAGCAGGAAGCCTCAACACAAACGCACTGAGACAGTTTCTTCCTCTGAGTCAGAAGCTAACGGGACGCACGTGTTCGCCTAGTGTCTCCATCTCCACATGTGCAGCTATATCTGCAGTGATAGAGGAAGTGGGATCAAAGTCCATTTCATTTTTCCTCATCAAAGGTCATTTTTTCCAGAACTTCTTGACTTTTTGTTTATATTCCTAATTAGGAGTTTAGCAAATTATCTGCCTCCATCCACACCACTTCAAGCCTTCATCTTCTGTTACTCCAACAAACTTCTTTCACTAATTAAGCTTAGTTTGTCATGATTTGTCAGGGAGCATATACAAAATCACAAAGGAAACAATTATTGTACCAGATGAACTACTGCCACTGTGTACACAATCTACTTTTTACACTCAACAACAGTATTACATTTTAATCATTAGTTCATTTTCATGCATAGAAAATGTTAAAAATGCAAAATGCTTTTTTTTTTTTTTACTTTTTCGTAGATTGTCTGTTTGGAAAATATTGGCCTGAATAACATGTCATGTCAGTGGGTTAAGTACAACACAGTTACTCTGCATTTGGCAAATTGTAAGGTTACAACATGTAGGAGGAACATTAAATCTGGCTGAACACTAAAATCTTTTGAGTTTTTTTTTAAAATGTCAAAAAAAAAAAAAAAAAAAAAAGGCTATAGACGTAAAAAAAAAAAAAAATCACATTGTGTCACGGAAGGACAGAGACACCACCACAGACATGTCGAGTTCAGTACAGACTGTGAAAGAGAGCAGATCATGTGATGTGCACTGAATAAAAATATCCTCAGGGAGCTTAAGTTGGTTTCATTGATAGACCTATTGTGGGCCTATTAAAATAAAAAAAAAAAAAACACACCTATGGGTTTCCTATTTTCTACATTATTTAAGCTACTGCCAGAACAAGGCAGTGAAGTCAGATACTGTACCTTGTGCAATATGTTAAAGTCTTACTACAGCAATGACCTCACAGACATGATTTAAACGATTTTTTTCTTATAATTATTGTTTCGTAAGCCTCGAACTCTTGGAGAACACATGGAGTGAATATCGGGCTTAAACTCCTCTAGAGCAGTGGTTCTCAAAGTGACGGTCGGACGCCCAGGGGGGTCGCGAGATGATTTTAAGATGTAAGTTAACAAAATGTATTCTTCATTTGATCAATTTTTTACATTAAACACAGTTTCATGTGAATTTCAGTCTAATAACACAACAAACTACTAAAATAATTAAGATTAAACCCCTTTTGACCGGATTTTCAACTAAAATCATTAGAAAGGTCTATTGAAATTTGAAGTGGGGGTCACTGGCATATTTTTTTTCGAGGTCTCGGTCTGAAAAGTTTGGGAACTCTCTTCTGCTCTAGAGTGCTGAAGGCTTAACACAGCCAATCAGAGCACCAAGACTGCACCAATCTCCACTGTCTAGTTACAACATGCTGGAATGAGGAAACAAGCAACACATCTTCTGCTTCTGCTGTAAGACAAATAATAGTTGGAAAATGTCCTAAAGTTATGTCTGTGCACTTTTAGGACCCATTTACAAAAGAGTACAAAAGATTTAAAAATATCTAGTACTGATTTAATCTCTCCTACATTCATCCTCAAATGTCTTTTTGGACTTCTTCTAAACCTCATTCCCCCTCTTCATGTGAAAACTTTACATGTTTAGCCTTTATCTCCAAAACAAGAGCCATCCTTCTGAATCTAATCCCAAGACCCTCCATGACTTACTGCCCTGTCTTTTGCTTATTTTTTGTCCTAATATTTTCCAAGGTCATTACGATCGTTGCATCATTGTCTATTTTGTCCTGCAGTTTATCTTGTTATCTCTCAACTGTTTAGATTTGTAAAGGACGTTGGGGGAAGATGATGTCCAAAAACAGCACAGAGGATTACTGGAAACCGTCCTTTTGCACTGGCCCGGTTTAGCATACATGTGGTTTAAAGATGATCCAGAGTTGATCTTAACGATAAACAGCAAACTTCTCTTGACGACTTCTATATTGAGCGGTGGGTGCGCCAAGAGAGGGGCCATGAATATGTATTGGCTGTAAGAAGTTTTTTAGTGTGGGTGAAGGGTTAGAAAAAAGCCAAGCCAAGAGATACAATTGTGGTATTTGTGCTGCTGAAGCTGGCAGAAAGCCCCGCGTGCAGATAGTGAAATGCCACTACGATGTCTGGATTGAGTTTTCCCAGCATAATCAGAGGAGATAGCCCTCATCAAAGGAGTTGTTATGCTCAAGGCGACAAGCGGCAAGCAGACTTCCATAGCTGTGGGGCTCTCGGTAAAGACAAGGTGCTTTTCATCTCACTCTGAGCTGCTGTAAACAAAAGGGAAGTGTTAGTTTGACTGAGACGGGACCAGGGCACTTACAGACCAGGGTTTACCTCTTTCTAGGAAACAGCTTTTAGACCGAAGAACAACTCGAGAGGATCACAACATTAATCGATCTGAAAATAAGCTGTTTGGATTGTTGCTCTAATTATAGTCATGATTAATACATTGACCCTGATTGCAATTTTTAAGATTGGCTTCAGGGCACAGCAACATGGTCTTAAGTAAGTGATATAATGAAACAAATGTAAATAATGTTATATAATATCTGTTTCAAGCCATCTAAAGTAAGTTATAGCTGTGTTTTCTACAGAATTCACTGAATTATAGAATGATAGCATAAGCTATCCTAAATGAAAAATTGTAGTGATTGCCATTTTTGGAGTAAATACTTATCCTATTACTTCTACTAATTAACAGACAACTGGGTTTAAAGAATAAATGAATAAATAACAAAAATCTAAATGTTCAACTACAGTATCTTTAAAATGTAAAACATAAAAACTAATTAAGCTGAAAGTACAATTTATATAACACAGTCTAGTACTCATTTCAATGGGAAACCTTGTAAGTTCTGTCATATTTGGAAAATTCATTCTGTCTTCTTCTTAGTTTACCTTTATTTTTCTTGTAATAAGACAGTTATAAGGTGAACCAGGTAAATGAGCACCTAGCTTATTACAACTCTCTTATTACAAGAAAAATAAAGTTAAACTGTAAGTTCTGTTCTCATTCCATTATTTTTTCTTTCATTATTAGTTTTAGCCTCTGTAGCGCCTCCATAGTCTGTGTTTACATTGATCTTGTCTAATGCTTTAGAATGACCAGGCAGAGATTGTAACTAGCAATTACAATTTCTGCTCAAAACTGAGAGGAAAATCCACAATTAGGCTCCAACTGACATCTTCATTACATCTATGTGTTACGATCGGACATTTCTCAGCTCTATACACTACATTTATATTAAAACTTCTATAGTGATTCATTAACCAAAACAAATAAAAATATCGAACAACCTTTTGTGACCTGTAAATACATTCATCACATATACCAATGCCAGTACTTTCTCCATATGATTAGAATTTTAGGAGACAATTGTATAAGTTGGGAGAACACACTTTGGATGTGAGCTCTGTTCTCTGTTGTTCACTCTTTCAGTGGGCTGCACCATGTCAGAATCTGAAATCAGCTGCAGCCAAACATCTATCATAACAGAAATAAAAAAGAATGAATGGATGTTTACCCGGAGAAAAATGAAATGTTCCTTTTCCGAGTTTGCAGCAGTAAGAAGCCATTGGTCTTTTGCGTGATGTATTTACGCCTGGCTTCCCCAAACACATCTGAGGCTGCTCTCTGAACTGTCAGAACTGTCAATAGTTTTAAACATGTGACATCATCTGAAGCGTCGGGCCTAAACACATGTTACAAAGACTCTTGCGCTGATCCCTGAAGACCAATTACCTGCAGGTTAAACTCTTAGTTTAAAAGTCACTAAAAGGCATTTAATGAGCCACATAATCCCTGCCATCAGAGCCGCTCCAGATGAATTATGGGTACTTAGATGACGTCATAGTGTTTTCATCATTTCAGTGGCTGTTAGCAACGATTAGCTCCGTTCTGCTTCATTTGTCAATCGTGATTATAGAAACAGTTACATGCCATTATCTCAATTGAAAATGAATTGGACACTGTTTACCTGGCAGTCAGAGTCAATTATGGAACCTCAGGAAAGAACCATTTGAGTTAAGGCTAGACAGGTGAATAAGAAAGAAATTCTTCTGTAGTCTACTCACACAAATGTAAGAAAGACAGGTTTTCATCATGCCATGATGAAGACAAAACTTGAAAATATATGGGCCACCAAATCTAAAAAAATGTCAGAGCTACCTTTGATTCAAAGTTTTCTCCATAGAACATTTAATGTCTTACTTAGTTTTTGATTAAACTTGATCAAACTGAAAAGTTGAATACAAATTATATCTGTAGCATCATTTTTGGAATAAGATATCAAAATCGTACTTATCTTACTTCCCACACACAAGTAAATATATTTGTTGGAGAACATGAATACATTCGTAAACAACAACTTTTGAACAATTAGACAATTTTATTGTTTCTACTTGAAAGTTGCTGAAACAACTTGACTAAAAAGCAAAAACTGACAAAAAATGTGTTTTGCCTTTTGTGCCTTCCCTTCAAAGGACTACTTGATTTTTTACAATAAAATAACTTAAATTAATTTCTCCCTAATGTATCTATTCAGGTGGAAATGAGTCAGCAATGACCTAAATACTTCTAATAATGCCCCGTTTGTTCACAAAACTGCACCACATTCATCTGTTGTTGTGTAATTTTAAGGAAGCATACATTTTCACAGGTAAAAATAATATGTAATTTATCTGTTTATAATTTCATCAATAATCAAGTTCATAGTTGACCATGCAAATATTATATTAAAGTGAACCCTGGCTAGAATCACAAGTTTGCCCTAAAACACTTATAATATCATCACTTATATAAATACAGGACAAAAACCTTGGAAGTATTTGTTGTTTTATTTAAATAGTGTTTTAAAGAAACTACATGGCTGCCATTTGTCCTAACCTGGCCAGCCAGATGGTTTATCTCGCGGTATTTGTGAATTCACAAACACTAGATAAACCATCTGGCCTTCGTCCGGCTCGATTGGTTTGAGAGTCCGAAACGGCCGTGGTTCGGCCCACTCACATCACAGCAGCGTGGTTTTGAGGCCCAATCACATTGTAGCAGGGCGGGCTAACACGGGCCGTTAGCTCCCCGGTGCCGCAGCCGAGTCTGATTCAAGCTAAACAAGACGGCGGCTTCTGTGGATGTACGTGTTTCTGCTGCTTTTGATGCGGTTTCAGCAGAAATATGAAGTAATTTTTTTTTGAAAGAAGAGCAGTATGTGTGACACGTACTTGTTCTATCTCACGCGGACATTGGATACACCATTACGAGTTGTTGCTGTGATTGGCTAGCTCAAATAAGGTAGGCCCCACACCCAATCAGCTCGAAGTATTTCACTAAACGCCCCGCCTTTTCTCGAACGATTTCAGCGAGTCAAGTCCCAGATGGATATAGTGAGAACTCAGATAGGAGTTCAACACATATCCATCTGGCGTGAGCCAGGTTAATTTGTCCTGGCTGTGATGTCAAATGGTTGTCTGTCTGCCTCTGGTGGTTGTCAAGGTAACAGCCTAGGGAGCAACTATGGCAGGAGCAACCATGGCAACAACCAAAAGCAACCATTTGACATCAACCCAGAATGCATTGCGTCTGGACAATATGGCTGCTGCCAATGGCTCCAAACAATGACAATTTTATAAAAAATAGTAAGAGGTTAGATATTTGTTTGCTATTTATTTTAGTAAACATGAACAGTACTAGCATTTAAACCATATTTATCTTATAGTCCGGGATCCCTTTAAAATCCCCATGCTCTTGTTATGGTTTTTCTTTTTAATATAATGTCAGTAAGCAGTGCATTTAGTCTGATGGATCCTGACACAGATTTGTGAGTCTTGTCTTAATAAAATGTGCTTTTTCAAGTGGAAAAGAGGAAATTGTAGTTTTGAAAGGAACATCGGCCACCATCGCTGCTCCCTGCTGCTCAAGTTACCAAAATCACATTTAGTAAAGTTTACGCAGGTGGAACGAGTCTGGATCTGTATGTCGTGAGTAAGCTACGACTGGCCCAAGTGTATGTAGGCAAATCTTTTTCAAATATACACACGGGTCGTTTTAAACTGCTCACGAACGGGACAATGAGGGCACGAGGGACACAGCAGCGCTACGTATGAACCCAAAGCCAGTGGTCATCACAGGCTCCCACTCACTCCACTGCAAATAAACACGAACCAGAGCCAGGCAGAGAGGCATGGGAAACAGCCGAAAACAATAAGAGTCTGTGAATCAAAATGATCGCTCAGAAATCAACAAATCTGAATCTGGAGATGTCAATAAACAGTTGTACACAAGCGATGAGGTTTCTTTGTTTGTCAATGAAGGGGACGTTGTTTACCTGGCTCAGAGCTAGACGCTGTATACTGTGTGTGGCAAAAATGTGCTGGCAGACATCATCTATAACTTCAAAATGCACTGAGAGCTTAAGATTAAGAAAAGATACTTTAGCACAAAGGTATGCTGATTTATAGATACTGTTTATTGAAATATAGTGGGAAATAGTGAAGTCATATCTCTAATGCAAGTTTGAGCCCTTTCCAGTGTTTCTCTAACCTGGCCAGACCAGACTTCACACTGATATTATCCTTTACTGTACAAAGACATACAATCTGGGGTCATAATCAGAGGTGAAGATTTCATTTAATTAATGTGCTATAGTGATACGTGAGATAGAGCGAACTTTAAGATACTTCTGCTTGTGTTTCTCCAAGGCCTTGTGCCAAGGAATCAGGCACATTATACCATTATTTGTACCTAAAATGTGGTGTTCACGTTTGAGAAAACATGCCGAGCCACACAGTCGACTGCCAGAGAGAGTTCAGTGCTCCAGTGTTTAGATCAGTCATCATTCTCATATCAGACCATAAGCCTGTAAAACACCTTCCACATGAGATCATATCATGTACAGATTATAAAACATTTACACGTCTGACCAAACAATGGCTTTCAGCCAAACAAACATTTACACATTAAACTGTTTTGTATGATTGCAAAAAGATGATCTGTAAAAATGTAGATAGTGTGTGGCTGTTTAATAAACATTTAATAGTTTTCTTATGGATGACTGGACGACTGATTGTATTAACCCTTTAGGCTCCAAAGAAGCAATTCTGCACCGAGTCATTCCAGTCTCAACTTCTCTACTTCAGATTCTTACTTTTTGACCAGTTTCAGTAGTTTGCAAACTTCATGGTTCACCTCCATATCAGTGGATGCATAAAATAAAATTGAGAAATCAGTTTGGAGTCTCCAGGATCATATGGACCTGATTTCAGATTAAACTTGGCATTTGTGTTAATTTCATACATTTGTATTTTTTGACTGCATGAAATTAGCAATCTGTATATTTCCTCTTTTGAGTAGTTAATTGTTGTTGTTAACTGTCCCTAATAAAGAAACAAAAAAAAACAAAAAAAAATTGTGCCATGGTGCAAAAAACAAACAAAAACAAAAAAAAAACACAAACAACAACAACAAAAACATTTTTAAAGAGTAAACTTTAATACTTTATTTTATAGCAATGTGAGATTTGCATTTCTCTGGTGACATCATCTTTATCGTGCGTCTCCCAATGGACAGAGGCTCTGAATAGAGCCCATTCATTTGGCCTCCCTGTGTTGCCAGACTCTGCTGTTTGTCTCCTGCATCTCATACACTAAATCACTCCTGCCCTTCAGCTCTCTCCTTTTCAGGTACAAAAATATTATTTCAGTGCAGTGTCAGTCGTCCATTCGATCTATAAACTCAGACTGTAGTTAACCATGTCCAGACTTTGCTGCCACTTAAGAGGCTCTCACCGGCTCGATTGTGCAGCCTGAACCGCGGGTCATAATTAACCCGGATGATGCACTGACCTATGACAAATGGACTGCAAGACTACACCAGTACTGGAAGATTAGGACAGTAACAACTCACTTTAGCTTCGCCCCCTGCCTCAAGGCAAAGAGGAAGAAGTACAGTGTGTGTAGGGTACAGTAATGCGCATAATAACAATGAGGTATGTTTGTGGAAATGTGAGTGAAACCACGTTTTTCCTCATCATTTTGGAAGAATCATAATTTAATTTTAAAAGCAAATCATAATTTTTCTAACTTTACACAAACTCCAAAACCTTGTGCTGAAAGTAGAGGTTTATGACTCAGACAAAGCCATAATTACTCCAAAATAAACGAAAGAAATTTATAAACATGTGTTTTAATTCAAACCTATACAAATTTTCTGAACATTTTATATTCACAGCCCTTTGTATGTATTCTAAGCAACTACTCAAAATACATATGCAACCATTTCATTGATAGCCTAAATAATTGTTAGTTGCATAGTTGCAAGCATAATCTACAAATGGGTGTGCAACCTTTTACAGTCAAAGAGCCGCATTGACCTGATTAAAAGCAAATCAATTTCAGAAAGAGCCACAACTGCATTCAACGCATAATATGAGATAAACCCCCCAAACATGTTGAATTTCTTTAAATGTTGTAGGCCTACATGGTTTTGGAAGTTTTTTCTCAGCATTTCAGCAAATAACAGTTCTACAGATCTAAAGTGATTATCGTTTAAATGCAATTTATTTTGGTAATACAAAAGGTTAATGGGTTTATTCACTTCAAAAAACACAATTTTTTAAATTAGTGAAATATTCTAAAACCAACATATAGAGACACATTTGCATTTATAAAGACCTGACGGGGCCTCCATATAAGAATTGCAAAAGAATTTCATAAAAAAAAGAGCCGCACTAAAGGCTTTAAAGAGCCACGAGTTGCATACCTCTGATCTACAAGTTAAGTTTGCAAAATAATAGAGAGACGTGGCTGCAGATCTCTCACATCCATGTCCATATTTGGCAACTCTATACTTTTACCAAAACCTTGAACTTCGCCAAACTTATCCAACCCAAATCCTGGCCCTAACGCACCCACATTTGGAAATTCAAAGCTTATGAACTTGACTTGGACTGTACACCTAGTAGCGACTTGTTCCCATCTCTACTGGTCATTGACATACAAACATTTTATTTATCATTTTTGCTCAGTGAAATGTTTTTTCTCTGGACATTCTCAACTTTTCTTGACATTTCGGAGTCTGTTGTGTCACATGCAGCACAAAGAAGGCATCACTTTTAAATTCTTTGGAGTGGATCTCTTTTCAACTGTAGATTTCTTTGAGTTTTTTTCTTTTTATAACTGGGTTTATGGAGTGTTTCTTTGGCGAGTCATCTAGAAAAGGACACGTTTTGCTCCGGGACAGTTGTTCATTTTGTCTATTTTCTGCGAACATTGCCTAATCTTTTTATTATTGACCAGTGACCAGTTTTATTGTTTCATTTTTTGAAGTTTTTGGATTCGACTGTTGTTTTAAAATTGGCCTGTACATAATTCATTTGAATTGAATTTCACTTTTAAAGAGCCTTATAAATGCTGTGTTCCATTTAGCTTACAAGTGTCTTACCTTCTTTTTTATATCTTGGTCAAAATCTCGACATCATTTCTTCCTATCCCTCCAGGAGACAGACTTTTGGCCGAAATCAAATCATATTTTACTTTTCCTGGCTTCAGTCTGACCATGAGCTCGTTCTCACTTTTTCTGGACGTTAAAACTCAATAAATGAGACCACTGCATGTAACTTTTCTCTCACAGCTCTCTTCAATCTTTGCAACTACCCTCTTGACAGATATTGACCACATTGTCAGATCCGTGAGCTTGCTTTGACCCTGTAAATATTTCCTCAACATAAAACAAAGCCTTTTTCTAGTTATTACACTTGGCGCTTACGATTCTTATGGTTTGTTTAACTGTCAACGCTTTCCAGCTCTATCAGGAAACCTCTGTGAAGCAAACCAGCTTCATTTAAGCCAGTCGAAAATAGTTACAACTGATGTGACAGACCCCAAACTGTCTCCATCATGCCCCTGTCTTCTGTTCCACCGTTGCGGGGCTAATTGCCTCAGTTGCTCAGGACGTCCCACCGCAGGTATGTTAACGGAGTCTGGCCTGGGCTGAAGCATTAGATCTACATTCCAGCGGTGCACATAATGGGAAACTCGATTAGGAGCTGTTTGTGGCTGCGGTTTATAGTTCACCAGGTTCTTACTTTTGCCTTATCTTGGTCAGATTTAGGCTACGTGAAGTGTGTGTCCTAATGTGGAGATAAATATTTAAGGGTTGTGCCATTTTTAGTCTAAATGTCGAGAAGGATTGACCGGTAATTGTAGATGACTGACTGGACAATAAAAGGTCTTTAACTGGAGGCAACACAACTGAATGAAAGAATTTTTAAGCACTGTTGATCCATGTTTATGAATAGATCACTTCATCAACAAAATGTTAACTGTATTGTTTTTATTCTTAGCCTTGTATCTTAACTTGGGCTTAAAAAGATCACAATAAAAAGCCCAAGTCAGGGGTGGGCAATTATATTTCCTCGAGAGCCATATTCAAATCCAGATTAGTGGCAAATGGTCGGCCCACAATTATTGGTATTTGTATAAAAATTTATCATTGTTCCGAGCACATTTTTATAAAATTTGGGGTATTTATCTATTATTGTGTCCATTTACATTAAGAACACAGTCCAAACACATTCTTTATAGCCAATTCAGTCAAATAAAAGAAATATGCAATGGAAAAAAATTTACTTCTGGATTTGCTAAAATGTCTTTAAAATTTTTATTGTAATGTTTATTTTTGCTAGTTAGGAAGGTTTTACTTGATGGACCAAGATTATTTGACATTTTGCAAGGTTGATTCAAGCTAAAATGTCTTGTAAACAGTAAAAATGTCTTGAAACAAGTGGAATTTGCTGCCAAATAATAGCAATTTTATTTTTATCTGGTTAAAATATGTAAAATTGACATGAATATTCTAGTAGTTCTAGTAGTTTTAACTGAGACTATGAGGTTTTGCATTGTAATGAGTAAAACATGCTGGGGACCTGATTAAAACAGATTGTGGGCCGCATCTGGCCTCCAGGCCACAGTTTGCCCAAGTCTGACTTAAATAATCTTTTTCATATTGTACATCAGAACCATGTTGAATAAAATTTAGCTCATTAGACATTATTATAGTGTCAAACAAAATTTGATCAATAATTTACAGAAATCATTTTTGCAGATTTTTTTCACACAAGCTGAGTTGTGTGTTTAAATCACTGATTGAGAGAACTGGTCAGTTCACTGAATAGTGCAGAGCTGCACTGAGTGAGTTAACATTTATGAAATGCACCGACATGAGTATAGACTTATTTTTACCTCTATACTTGTTGTCTTTTACCATCTACAGTAAATGCATAAGCTCTACACTTCTAAAATCGCGGTCCATACCTGCAGACTGTACAGTTGACCGATGTAGACCTCTTTCTAGGCAGAGAGGGACGTCCCGTTGACCTCATTGTGCCGTGGCAGGGGAGCTTCCTTGTCCCAGGACTATAGAAAACAAACAAACTAATGAGAGCCAGAACTCTGACCCCTCTTCAACTCTGCAGCCCCTCGGACGAGCCGGGCCGCGGCGGACAAATGCTTACAGTTACAGTGAGAAAACTGTGTCAGGGGTGAGGCCTGCTGCACATGTGGCCCCAGTGAACTATGGGAAGTGTGGTCAGTCTAAATGGTCCCCATGGCAACGGCCTGATTAGCCCACTTTAGAAACAAGTAGATCTTTTTTCTACCTAAACACGCAATGCACTTTTCTTTTCCAAATTTAGATTGCTGTTTGTACAGTGGTTTCTGATCACATCTGAAATAAATACATTAAAACCCACTGTGTAACTTGAGATAAGGCAATGTCTCTATTAGGACTGAGCAATATCGTATTGTATATCATATATCGTGATATTCACGTGGAAAAGTTTAACTGTGGAATATTGTGATAGGATTGTACTTGCACCAGAGCTCATTTTGCAACCAAGGCAAACAGAAATTGTGACAATTTACAGTGTTTCTAGAGATTAATAAACTACAGCTAAATTTCACAACCCTTGACTGTCAAAATTCATCAGCGACTTCCCAAATAAAGAAGGCCAAAGTTCGTATAAAGATACAGACTTGGCAACTCTTGGCAGTTTTCATCTGAACAAAAGTAAACTATGCACAGAGAGTGGAGGCTCTGCAGATTCTAAAACACAAATAGTGAAAGAAGTTCAACATGGCGTTTGAAAGGCAAACTGAAATATATAATTATAACAATGATAAATGCTATAGGTATATCATCAACTATATCGTTACCGCAATTGTTCTCTTTTATACAGTAATACGAATTTTAGGTCATATTGCTGTGCCCTAGCCTCTATCCCATGTATAGTACACAATCAGATCAGAATACAACGTTATGAAGGAACTGAAAGGCCATTATTCAGCCCAACAGCCAAAGCAAAGGTTTCTGCTTTGTCTGAGTGTCTGCTTGCATTCTTCTCCATCTCTTCTGTTTAAGAGATAAAAACATCAGTGTAAATCCAGAGCTCTGTGTGACACTGTCAAATGGCCTTAAATTTCTGCCGAAAATCCCCCAGATAAACTTTGTGCTCTACCGCTTCCTGTCTGTCAGACTCCACAAACAGATAAATCGTGGACTCTAAATTAGCCTGCGCGTGTAATGCACAGCATGTCCCCCTCGACACGGGACGACCCCTCTTCTCACCTGACCATCCCAGAAGAGTTGTAAAGAAGGCGCAGTAGGACAGGTTTGCTCCAGATCTGACCCGCTAACCGCTAACAGGAGCAGACTGCAGCGGTGATTTATGAGCTCGCTGTCCCCTTGTCCCTTGAACCCTTTGCTCAGTGTCAAGTTAAGTCTGTGAATTTTGTGTTTGAGGCCATATCTTTTTTCTGTCAACACTTAACACAGGACGTCCTGGCTGGCGCATCAGGAGATGAACTCTGTATGTGCATAAGGCAGATCATTTAGTCTTTTTCTAAACTCTTCGCTTCTCCTGTCCAATATAGCCACTTCCTGAGCTACATATTGTTGGTCAGAAAATATTTAGCATCAACACATTTTCAATAGAACAAATTGCCAGTTTTATTGCCGCGTTAAAACACATACAAATGTCTCATAAGTGCCAGTAGTAAAGTGTAAAAGCTAAATTGAAGTGCTTTTTATTGGGACATTTATACAAGGACTGTGCTCATACTTGGGCCAAAACCTTATTATATTTGAACTGCCAAGAGGTCAAAAACGAAGCCATGGCACAAAACTTAAAAGGTGCTTGTGAGTAATTCTTTCTCAATACGTAAACAGGGAAATTAACTGAGCTTATTTTGGTAAGAAATTAAAACTGAAATGAAATTAAAAGCAGCTGTAGATGGAGGGAGTGTTTAGCTATTCCAAATGAGTTTATCCCATTTAAGCACCAGACATTAAAACGTAACCAGCACCATCTTTTACCCAGACCAGTTCTGTTAGAGAAGCACTTGTGTCTTGTGTTTTATGTGTAATTAAAATAAATGTGAAATCAGGCTGCACATTTGTAAAACTAGCCTAAAACTGTTTGAAATAAGTAACCCAATTCGTTGGTTTGTTTGTTGTACCAGGGCTTCAAAGCCTTTCACTTTGGCACAGATTCATTGTGAAGTAAATTCTATTACCTTCCTCTGTGTTGTTCTTATGTTTCTGCTTTTGCTAATCCTAACACACCGTTTGACAGCTAAAACTCAAGCCAGGCCTGTACAAGTGACCATTATGACTACAGCATTGTAACCATAGTATGTTATTACTCTTAATGTTAATGCATATATCCCTTGTTTTGGTCTGTTACATTTGCTAAGGTATGGGGCAGATTCCTGTTTCAATGCATGTGGCCAAAGCAGGTCAGAACAACGAGATATGTGTATAATTTAGTGTATCAAAGATCTTTATCGAAGATCCTATAAGTGAAAGAAGGTGATTCCGTTTGTACCGTGAACTTAAAAGTCTCTACAGATGTTGGCATATGGCAAAACACGCTGGTTATCGCATCAACAACTGCCTCTGTTCGGCTGCTGTTTACTGCATCTGGAGCTGCTATGAATTATGGGAAAGATGAGCCGACCCCAAGTCAGTGTCTGGCACATTACTGAAGCATAGATAAAGCACGTCACAACACGAAAGTCAACAAAAGCATCAAAATATAATGTCCACAAACAAGTTCACAATTCTTTTGTTTCTAAATAAATGGTATTATATTGTCTGAATGCTCCACAGTAATGTATTAGACTTAACTTAAAGAGAATATGGCAATCAAAATCAAGAATGCACACGCAACCAGATAGCAGAAAGAGCTGCTTCTGATTGACACAAGCTATAGCAGCAACACTAGCCAGCGCTGTTGTCAATCTTTACAACTCATACACGTTACATTCGGGTGAAAAAATGCAGAAAAAAACACTGTCTTAAGCTTCACAAGCCAGACTTCTGCTATATCGGTTCGTACTTGGTACAAACAACTAGTTCTTGTCAGGTTTAATTGTTTTTACTAACGTCATTTCCCCACAAGACAGACAGTGTCTTTTTCTGCTGGCGACATGCGCAGTAGAGCGGAAAGTGACGTCGACCGATAATGCCTCTATAAATAAATAGACAATAGACACTCAAAATCATAACTATGTTGTGCACTTTAAACACTGGCACTTTCAGATATGATGCAAAAAACAAACAATTAAATGAACTAGTAGTTTAAGAAGTTTACTTAAAGATTGGTTTTGAGCTAATAAAACCCCTTTAATTAAATATATGCAGGATAGTTCAAGCCCATATGTGGTGTCACATTGCAGCATCAACAACAAGGAGGTTGACTTCTCATTACAAAAGTTGGTGCACCTTTAACACATGTTTATGGTGCAAACTGTGAGACAAATCGATTACATAATTTACCAGCAGCAGAGGCAGATTTTCCTTTGTTCTCCTAAAGCTTTACAGATTTTCACTTCATTGGATTATTGGGACATTGTGTATCTTTGTGTATCTTATAACACAATAGCAGATAGATTAGGCTCCACAGATAAAGTGGCGTGTGAGGATTTTGGAGATGTGTGTCATTACTTTAATACCAGATGAGACCGGAGAGTCTTCAAAGTTTGTTATTTGTTGTGAAATTTGGGTGAAATTAAATGAGCCGTGAGAATTCAGATACATGAAAGTAGAAGAGAGCAGTTCTTTTTTAGATCCGTGGAGAGAGTGAACAAAGCACTGGACAGTTTCCAACACTGTTTCGTAACAGTTTTTGAAAAGAGCAGAGACCTGTACAATGGACCAAACTATTCATCCATGTCCAACTATTTACCTTTCTTATTGAAGTAGTTGATCAGGTGTATCTAGAGTTATGAATAGTTTAATACCTACCTCAGTCAATTATCATTTTTGTCTGATCGCAGCAAGTCTCTGATTTTTTCTTTGTGAGCTTGCATGTTCTTCTCGTGTCTACATGTTCTTGTTTCCCTACCTCTAAAAACATACGCACTTGGCTCTTCCTATCTCCCCTTTCCCATCACTCCCCTGAAAAAAAAAAGATCCAGAACCCAGAGACTTTCACAAAAAAACTAACTGAATCACTGCAGTGGCAAATGACATTTATGTGACGTCATGTGGACTGTCCTGTGATTACAAACACCTGAGGATAGTTGTTCTGACCAATCACTTTCCTTCTCTCGCTCACTTTTAGTTCTCCAGCAATGCCCAGTTCACCAGCTTTGTTTGAAATGTGGCAAATTTTAGAATTGTATTGTTAACAAATTAGTAAATATCATATTAATTTAACTAAATATATTGTTTTAGAGTGTCATGAACAACTTCTTCACCAAAAAATAAAACAAGAAGCTATCCACACTGCCATACTTAATGAAAATAAGAGATGACAAAGTTCTTTTTTCCAAGTTGTGCATTTTGGTAATATTTTAGTATAGTAGTGAATGTATTTTCAACCAAAGAAGTGCTGTAACTTAAAAATGTCAACAACAAAAAAAAGACTTGTCTAAAGATTAGGTTTTTGTCCCAAATGTTACAAAATCCTAATATGGTACTTTCATGGTTCACTTAAGACCATATTGAACCTTCTCATAATGAGTGTGTGCAGCTGCTTGCAGTCATTTCCTGGGTTGATTCGTTGCACTGATAATCTATGGTCAACAGTGAATCAAAGTATACATTTTTGCTGAAACTACAAGCTGTGCATCAAGCACAGAATACACACAGCCCGATAGCTCCGTGACCAGGTGTTTGACCATGCAGCTGCTCCGGGCCAAGCTGGACACCCGAAAGTCTGCGTGAGCGGAGACACACTGAGCGGTAACGAGGGAATCCATCAAAGGTCACAGAGGCAGAGGCAGGAAGCAGGTGCAATACTGTACCAAGAAAAAGAAAGGGAAATATCTCATAAAGTCATAATTTTAACAAACAATCATCACATTAGCATGAGCTTGATTACGGAGAGCTTACACCAACAAACACTAATGTTGACTAATGAACGTGTCAGACCAACCTCTGGCAAAATCATAATTATTTCCTCAGTTGATGCCTTGTTGGATCAAAATAAATGAATGAATACATACAGAAATAATGGATTTATTTATTTTTTATTGGGTCGACATTACGCAGATACAGACGGAGAGCAGCCAAAAATAACACCACTAAATGCAGTTTTCTGTTGCAATACAAAGAGTCAGTGGTACTTGTCACTAATAGAAATCTACTGATTAAACATTTTAGATATGCTGTTACAAAAGAAGTTCACAATAAGAATAACTTGCTCAAAAAGTAAAAGCAACCTTGTGTAGATTTGAGATCAGTAGCTCTTGAACCGATGGATATGGATGACTGCTAAAACACCCAATAAATCTCAAGTTAATGTCTTATTTTCTCTGCCACTAAAGACCAACAGTTAGCACTCGTGTGATGGTGAGTTGGTGAAAAGGGGTTGTCCCATAGCCTCAGGTGCTGATGTCTGTGATTACCAAAACAGACCCAGAACAGAGCTTTCACTGTGAGCTAATCTCTGCTGTTGGCTGTGCTTAAATCATCTAAGATACAAAAGACTGAAAACGTTCTGACTGAAAGAAATAATTATCTTTTTTTGGAGTTCATTGTTAGCTGTAATTGTGGTACTGTTGCTCGTAAAGTATTAATAACAGTGATAAAGGCACTATTTTGATCATAGATACTTTTTGCTGTAAGGTATTCAGTACTGTACTTGTATTTTGCCTGTTTCTTATTGAAGTAGTGTGTTGAGTAGCGAAAACTAGCTCTTTGTTGAAATAGAAATCACAAAAAATAATGTACAGTTAGAAATGAAATATCCTTAAGTTCTCAGTCTTAAAACAGGACCTAGATTTGGGTCCCAAAAGAAGAGATCCAAATTAGGTAATGTGCATCTTTATAAATGAGATGTATGCTAGTACAGCTTCTATGATAGCAATAAATTATTATTCTGTCTTTATTAACCAGTAGATTAGTATATTTCCACATAAGACAATCAGATTTAAAGGGGAAAATGATAACCTGGCTCACACCAGATATGTGTTTAACTCCTATCTGAGTTCTCACTATAAACCATCTGGCTGGCCAGGTTAGGAGAATGATGTTTGGTTTGCTAAAAGAGGTCATAGGCCCAGCTTTACATTACTTTACATTAGCATTTTTAAGAATTATATACATTTGTTTTCATTTTATATGTTTCCTCCTCAAAAACATGGCTGGAGTTGCATTTTGCTTCATTTACACAAGTTTAACACAAATCCTGTACATTTTAAAAGCAGGATTCATTCGTCGATTTCAAAACAGGCTGTTGCACCTTGTGATGTCATTAGGTGGTAACAACGTTCTTTTTAAACTCCACACACCTTCATTAGAATTTCAGCCTTAGTACTACGTAATTTTGCAGCTACAGCTAAATATACAGTTAGTTTTAACCTTGTTTAACTGCTTAACTGATGAAATGAAATGAAAAATGTTTTGCAGTTATTTAAACTTAACACACAAAAAAGCATTCAAAGCAAAAAAACAAGAACTCAGTCTTATCTACTGTGGAATAAATTAGTTCAAATTAGTCTAAAACGGTTGTTATTGTTAAAACTACATAAAACATTTTGAGTTTTGCAGCTAGAGACACAAGATTACTTAAATACATTCTAACATTATCAAATACTCACTATAGTCAGTTTTGTGTGATGTGGAACCTGTAAGTTTTTCATTATCTAGTGCAGGCAACTATCTGTAATGTGTAATGTTCCAGATCCACTGTACTTTCTCCTGATAGCATGAGCCCATTTGATTAGACTAGTCTTAATGTGGACCCTAATTGGACGCATGGATGAGCTTCTCCCCCTGAAGCATGCTGGGAACACACTTGGGACCACTCTGGGAACCGTACTGGAAACCATTAAAGAAACAAGACATTTCCGAGCCAGAACAGTTTGAAAAATGAGTTGGTGCTGCAGAAAAATGAGGCGCTTCGGGGCTCGGGCTTGTTAAGGACATGATTGTGGACGGTGCGGAGGCCTCTCTGTGTCCAGGTCGCGTGCCTTTAGCTGCGACTTTGCATGAGAACTTCGAGTCGGTCCTTTGTGTTTTCCTATTGCGCATGCTAACACGGACTGACCCCCGCTGATAAACAATCACCTCTGCTCACATCCAAAATCACCGTCTATCTGAAGTGTCGTCAAGTTTCACGTTCTAATAAGCTTGTTAGCCCCCTGATGGCAGCGCTCGCCCCATTCTTCAAAAGAGCAGTGTTTTGGCTGATTGCAGCAGGGAATAGTCCTCCGAGGAAGACCAGAGCACCGTGAATATGTCATGCGTTTTGAAATGTTGTGAAATGAGGCGTTGGATGTTGGATTGTGAGCTGCGACTTAAACAGTGGTGGGATGTGCACCTGGAAGCAATTGTCTCGGAATATTTGCATCAGTGGATTGTAGCCATGGTTCAAACAAGTTGAGCTGTAAAATGACAATAAAGACAAGCAAATTTCATGAAACCATGTTTTCCTCATGGGGATCATTTTCAGGTTGATGGCAATTAGCTGTAAACCTCCTTCCGGTTGTAGAATAAACATATGTTTTGTGCAGACTACAAAGTTGTGCTGTGTTGACTTGTCAAAACACAAGAGCATTTCACACAAATCAACCTACTTTATACAGCTAAATATGGCAAGACTTTAGTTCCTCATACAAAAGAATGAGATTCTGCAGTAATATTGACAACAAATTATCAGAATTTACATTCCAATTAAAATGTTGCTTATTAACCAAGAAAGTCTCACTTAGATTCAGAATCTCTTTTGTATGGGAGTCTTGGGGCAGCAATACTGAAGAGAATTAGGACAAAGTGGGGTCTTTCCTGAATAGTTTTAGAATGACACTAAACTATCATTTTTAATTTAAAAAGTAAATAATTGTTTTGATCAAGCTCTAACTTGTTACTTGTTACCAACAGTAAAGCTCTCCACCACCTTCCTAGCTTCCCTAAGTTTTTGGTATACTGTATTAAGGCTTTTTTCCCACTGTAAAAACTTTTTTCAGTTCCAGTCCCCGTTTTAGGCGCATTCACACAGTGCAGAAACTATGGACTGGGGCCATACAGGGACCTTTTTAGTTCCTGCTCTGGGCAGGTTCTTTACAGTCCAGGAACTTTTTTGGTGACACCAACACATTTACAATGCTCACATTAGAAAAACTTTCCTTATCGTTAAGAAAGAATATTTAAAAGCAGTAATTCCCAAATAGTAGCCAATACCAGTGATTTGTTTTATTGTTCATTTCAGTGATGTTTCAGTTTTGTAGATCATAGTTTCTGTGGAATTGAAAAATATATATGTTTTTTCCTAACACCACTTAATAATGACATATTTAAATGTTCCAGGAGAACAGATGCTAATGCTAAAGCTAGTTAGACCCACTTTCCCCTGTTCCCACAAATAGAGACTGGGTAGTTCTTCTGACTAAACAGGGACTGGAAGAATATTGGGACTAGTTCTTGGTACTTTCAAGTGCGAAAACACCTATAAAGTATGTAAAAGTAATTTAAGATGTTTGACTTTTTGCACTAAAAATGGTCATGTTTCATTGACACCCAACCTTAACACTAAACAATTCAATTTCTTGATGGTGCTGAAAGTAGAAGCTCTCTTCCAGTTTTTGTTTTATAGAAGTATCTTACCAGGAAAAAAGATGGGTGACCCCTGTTTTAAACAGTGTTTGTATCATAAAGGTTTTGCAGTAGGTATTATAATTATATCTAAATAATATTTTAATTTTCAATTTTGTGATAGCAATAGGTTCTAAGTACAGTATCTTTTTTTCACTCCTTGGAAAACCTGAAAACTTATGAGCCAACAATATTTTTTTTTTCATTTTGACTATGAACAAACAGGCACATTTTTACAAAAATGGAAAAACTCTTAAATTATCCATCAACGTCCTTCTAAACCGCAGTTGCGTCCGTGCCACTGCGAGCCTCAGTGAAGCTTCTGTCCGCCGCGCTGCAGGCTCCTGATGTTGTCCCGTTCCCAAACATTGTTCCGCAGTCGTAAAAAGTCAGCGGCAGGCTACATTATTTTCATATCTGTCATCTTAAACTGCTGTCAGGGAAGAAAAGAGAAGTAAATGAGATGCTTTGTGGTTCTCTGTCCAAACAAAACATGGAGCATTTTCCCCTCAGCGTGTTTGTTGTGAAGGCTTGTGGCACCGGAGCGCACGCAGAATGTGGACAGTGGCCTCTGGCTCTGCTCGGTCTTAAAGGATCAGGCTCTGGCATTTTGGTCGTGAGATGGTCAGAAGTAATAACATGAAAACCAGACATTTTGTCAAATACCTATTATCCAATGACTGTATTAAGCCTGTTGTACACTAGAGATTTTAAATGTTCTACAGTTTTAAAACGTGTCCAAAAAGCTGTCTGCTCTGATGGTGTGATAAATGTTATAATCTGACCAGAGTTGCACTGATTCACGAACATGTTACTCAGGCAGCGTTTACCTGAAGTTGTGGACAGACAAAAGAAGCAAAAAATAAACAAAAAATTAAGAGCTGCAAGCTTAATCGAAATTGAATCACCACCAAGACTGCAAAGTACCATAATATCCTTCAAAAACTACCAAATATCCTGTGATTTTGTTTGTTCACTGACTTTTTATTATTATTATTTTGTCAGTCTTTGTGCACAGAATTCTATTACAAATAATCAATACAAAACTGGTCAGAAAAATCGCAATTAGATATTTTTCTCACAGGATGCAGCCCTACTAAAATCAAAAGGCTTAAGCGATCACACAGCAGCAGTTTATGCATGACTTTCTCCAACTTGACGATGTTTTATTTGAAGTATTATAATCAAATATTTGAAAGTTTCATTCAATGCAATTCTTTGACACTTACTTGTTAAAGCGGTAGATCGAAAATTGTAGAAAGTCTATTCAACTTTCAGTTTTATCCCAGTCAGGCAGTTTGTGTAAAACTAAAAAGAAACTAGGAACAAAGGCACATTGGCAACATGCAAATTTCAAAATTTCTGCATCTTTCAGGTTTATTCACTCATATTGGAGAAATTTGTCTTATATCTGAGGTTAGTAATATTCACATTTACACTAAACATACACTTCAGGAGCATTATCCAAAAGCTCAACACACAGTCGGTCAATGTAACTAAATTAAAGTAAAATGACTTGATGTCAATGCAAATGAACCAGAGTGACTTGTGCAGATTATCGCCCCCCAGAGGCAGGTAATAATAATGCCCTGTATGTGAGCTGCTTTCATGTCTGAGGAGGACTCACTCTGACTGAAAGACGACACTGAAAGTTTTATGAGAGCAGAGGAAACAAGAGACAAGATATGAGCTGGATGTGAGAAAGGCTGCAAAGTATGAAGACATTTTCAAATATAGACGGTATCAAAACAGAAACAGACATCTTTGTGACAAGAGCCTGGCAAGTAAGGCTGAACAATTTTGAAAAATTATTTGATTGATTGATTTGATTTATTCAGCCATATGTAGTTTGACAAAATTATACAAAATACAATATCACAATATAATTTGGACCAAAAGGTTTAGGCAGAAGTAAAACATACTTATGATGCCAACCTGTTTACAACAGACATGTACGACAACTTCAACTTATTAAAGTAGATAAACACTATTATCTTTAATTGTTTTATGTTCATTACATCTTTTGAATACTTGATCCCCACAGTTTTAATAGGGTTAGGAAAATGTTTATGTCTGTAATATTCACAACTCAGCATTTCAAAAGCATAAAACTTAATAGATTACAATAGATTACAGTCTTTTTACCAAAGTGAGGTATAGGCATTATTTCACTATTATGGATGACTGTCAATGATAAATATCTATATGTTGATGTTTGTTTTAACTTTCCCAATGACAATATTTGACACCATTTTCAGTCAGTTCAAAATATTTGTTGTACTTATGATTCAAGTACAGCAGAAAAAGTAATAACTTAAAACTAAATTACTCAAAAGTGTTCTTGTTGAAATATTCAGCATTCTGGTTTACTTTATTTTGTAAACTAGACACAATATTGTAATTATGAACAACAAATCAACTGCAATGTTATTCATTCATTGACCTTCCATAACTTCACATGATTTTTTAAATTTAAAGGGGAAAATGTGGGAACAAACGAATCAAAAGGAACAGATAGTATCCACATCATCACCATATACAGTCAGTCTCTTCATGTCCATTTCTCTATAAAAGTCAATCTGCCATGTGCCGTAATGTGGCGTGTCTGCAGAGGGACTTGTGAATGGGTATGTGAGAGGTCAAAGGTCGCCTGTGTAGGATGACAGTGGCAGATTTATGGCTTCCACTGGCCCTGAGGCTCTGGGTCACATGTTGTCTGTGTTACACGCCCGGGCCATCACACGTACGCGCTCACACACAGCGACCTGCCGTGCCACCTCTGCGTCCCGGAGAGAGACGGGGCCAAACACGTCCCTGACAGATGGAAGAGAGACTGCTCCCCACTGGCCCGCGCGAGGAGATGGGATCGGCCTGATTAAGATGGAGGAGGAAGGACATTGATCAGTAAGGAAACTCTGTCCGGATTTGAGTAAATCTCGGGTTGTGTTGCCAAGCGCCATTAATAATCATCAGGGAAACTGTGGATGTTTTAAGTGGCACAGGTGGATGGATGGAAAAGGAACCACACACATGCAAAATACATTTTAAAGCATATTGTTGTAGTTGCTATATTTAGCAGAGAAAAAAACACCAGAGCATCTGAAACTATGGCTATGCTTATTGTGCCACCTAGTTTGCACTTTCTCAATCCTCCACACTTCCTCTCTTTGATTGGCTGTTGTCATCCAGCCAGAAAATTAGTTTCCTTCTGCCACTGGTTTCTGACTCCACTGATTTGAAGTTTCAATTTCATCAGGATACATGTAAAGCCTGGTCACATCTATAGCCTGTTCGTTCATGGGATGGATTCATGGATCTCTCCTTCACTGTGGTTCTCCTCTAAGTTTTTCTTTTTTTTTTTTTTTTTTTGAGCGTTTGAGAAGGAGGTCTAAAGACAGGGGATGCTCTTGGACAATTGTATCTATCTGCCTATTTGTTGTTGGACAATCTGTCTGTATTTCCCAATAATGACTTTATTTCTTCATTCAATGGCTTTGTTTCTGATTTGTCAATGCTTCTGTCACGAATCAAATGTTTCATTGTTTGAATTTTGTTTGCTGATTGAACAACCATGTGAAGTCCTCTGAGATAACTGCTAATGTGATTTTGGGCTATGCAGATAAAATAAATTAGATTAAATTGGAATGAAGTTAGGGTTTGGTTTAGGGCTTTGAGTTAATAATTGTGCATTAAGATCCAGACACTTTTCTTATGTCCTGATCTTAATTATTTTGCGTTAGGACTCCACTTAATGTGACACATTTGACTGACAGTTGAAGAATAGAGGAACTGAGACGACAAAGAAATGAAAGAAAGCGTAGACAGGAAATTGAGTCTTATTTCCTCAGAAAATGAGCTTTAAAGCCACTATTTGTATACTGACACCAATGGCTGGAGTTGGCATGTTTTGGCCCTATCTTGTATTGGAATCAAATCCAACTGAACCTTCAATTGTTCTAAGAAAAAAAAAAAAATCTAAGGTTAAGAAACACTTTATTGACCCTGTAAAGAAATAACCACATGATACATTTTTTTTTCCTCATCCTCCTCTTCTTCCTCTTCTTCCACTTCTTCAGTTTTGAGTCCTGACATAGTAATGAAGCTGTTAAATTGGTTTTTGAAGAATGACTTTTGCAGAGAGTGTATTGGCAGGAGCTGGTATGCTGAGCAGGGCTAAGATCCCGTCAGGTGCACATGAACAAAGCCTCCATTGTTGAGTAAAAAAAGCAGATAGTTAGTTTTACTATAACCTCTGGACATTTTATGAGTCCGACCCCATCCTGTGCATAAATATGAGATATTTTTGAAAGCGCGACCACTCAGGCCGATGGCAGGGGTCCTAAATCACTTCTGAAGTTGCCACAAAATTTATTTCTTGTAGCGATGGATCGTTTTACTTACTACACCCATTGATGTAAAGAGCCAAGAACCTGTCGGACGGTCAGAGCGTTGGACCACAAGAGTTTTCTTTCCAACTTGACCCGGTTCAGAACTCTGAGACCATATTTTAACAGCCTACAGCATGTCAATGGAATTGTAGTGTCATAGCAGCTGTGTCAAGTATTTGTTAAAAGGTGCCCTGTATATGACATAGCGTGTCAAATCAAATCTTTTTGATAATCGCATTTAAGTAGAGAGAAAAGCCCTCCAGCCTCGAATGCAGGACAGAAGATTGCTCAAACATGCATGAACCAATCAAAATACAACTCTGAGTAAATAAATAATGAGACTATAGTGTTTTAATATGACTAAAAGCTAAAAAAGTACATGTGATGTATAAAGTGTTATACCATGAAGGACAGTAAATTACATTTTGTTAATTTTCTGGCTTCTTGTTTAAACCTGCAGGACTGCCCTTTCATTGGAAAATTCAACATGCCACTTTTGAACCCTAATTATTTAACTTGGAATCTGAATTTTGTTTTGTAATCACAAGTACATACTGTGAGTGAGGATAGGTGGTAGGTAAAAACAAGAATTTTCTAAACAATCATCAGCTGCAGTGCAATGCAAGATTACTCAATCGTGTATGAATCAGTCCAAAAACAACACTGAATAAAAAAGTTAATCTTGGGGATTAATTTACACAGTTTGCTTTTAACAGAACTTTTTTTTCTTTTATTGGACTTCATTTTAGCTTTATGTCACAGTGATACAACACATACAGAGGCCTGATATTGCTCACTATTGCACCACACCAGACATCCGTTTTATGAATGATATTGGCCGACAAAACTTGCTGACAAATCTCCAGCTCTTTTACACTCCCTTCCACAAAATCATCATCTTATTTGAGCGTTTTCATCACTCTAGTGTCGGCTCATGACTTCTTTACACCAAGGAATGAATAGTTTAGGGTCACATCCTGGCACGCCCCTCTGCAGCGTGGTTCTGGAGGGTGTAGTGGACAGATCTCATTTCACGCAATAGTAAATATGTCCAGGAACAAATGAAGGTTGTGGCTGTCTGTGGATGAGGCGTTAGATGAGCTCGTGCTGAGTGATTTGGTGATTGCTGTTGCGTTCCTGTCTGTGCAGCTGTGGTCCGCTATCCTCTGCCCACGCGCCCCCTGCCGATCCGCGTACTGGGCCGCCGAAATATGTAGGCCCGACGCAGTGTTGTGATTGGTCCGTTAGAATTGGGACAAGTCAGCGATCTCCCAGCTGTGTTTGAGTTTCATTATTCAACATGAGAAGAACTGCAAAGATCAGCCGTGTCAGACGCACCTGTCACGCACTCGAATGGTCAGAATTTAAAAGTACAATTAAAGCAGAAGATAGTGTTTGTCATTGATCAATGAAGCACTAGAATTAGAAAGATATTTAAAGAAGCTGCACTTAACCTACCACGGTTTTATTCATGTTAAGCCAATAGTTGGTTCCCATGTTTTGCTCTTTTGTACCTATTGCGTTTTTTGAGCATCCTTGTTATTCACTG
The DNA here is from genome assembly GCA_038363315.1 of Mugilogobius chulae. Classification (NCBI taxonomy): domain Eukaryota; kingdom Metazoa; phylum Chordata; class Actinopteri; order Gobiiformes; family Gobiidae; genus Mugilogobius; species Mugilogobius chulae. The sequence continues at coordinate 34,665,228 of CM076400.1, forward strand.
CCGTCCGTTTATGAGCCTTTTGCACAACTTTTAAAGAGAATGAGATTGTTTTTTTCCATCATTGTGCAGTCAACAAAAACTAGCATGCTAACATCACACTTTACAGACAAACAGACAAATTATTACATTTAAAACATACTACACCATTGAAACTGGCTGCACACTTGAGGAGTTTAGGATCTTTTTTGATTTATTTTGACATGCCAAAAAATGAAAAGGCCAGTGTTTTTTTCATGTGCTCATTATTATTATAACACAGACAATGATGAAACACCATTGGATTAAACCAGGTTTGTAAATGTCACAGGAGAGCGGAGGGTCATTAGAGGTAAGGAGCTGTTAAACTGACGCATTGTAGGCGTCAAATGAAAAAGTTTAAACAAAACAGTGTTGGCCATGTGAAGTCGGTGTTTCTCACATCAATTAAAGAGCAGGTGTGTTCGAAAAAAAAATCCTCAACTTTAACTTCGTCCACAAAGCATTACGTTTATTTACAGATGACGAGGCAATGTTTTTTCTACTAGCTGCCGTCACAAGATGCCAGATGCTGTCTCCTCGCGCTTGTGCAGGTTGTGAACCCCACAATGATGCACTCTGACAAATAGTCACAGTGACGCACAGACATAACAAGAGAAATTAAAATCGGGCCAAAGCTGCTGTAGTGTGCAGAAGGCTGAAGTGGACCAACAGATTTAATTTTAGTACTTTACCATGACATAGTTACACAAACTACAATTTACAGTCACCTGAAAAAAATGTGTTGTGTTAATAATTTGATAATAGTGTTCAATTAATTGAAGAAAGTTTTCAAAACTGAATATTAATTATTTTCAAGTCCCCAATTTGTGTACAATTTAGAGACATACATTTATATAAATTTGATATTAATGGATTTATATATAGCCATATATATTAGTATGGATATACAGTATATACATTTTTAGAAAAATGTTAGAATTTTCTCCTAATTCAAGTATATTACTGTTACAAAATATCTGCTTAAACCATTGATTTACTTTTACTGTTATTGGCGTTGTAGGTTGTTTTGTCTGTGTATTATAAAAGTCTAGATTTAAACAGTTCAAAGCATCACTCACTGGGGGTGTAGCGGCTCGACGGACATCTCAGCCATCCTCTGACCCTGCAACCCGAGCAGACCATTGCCCAAATAAGGAAGCCACCAATGGGATAAGGTGACGCACAGACCCCCTCCCATAAAGTTCACACTGGGGCAAGTCTGCACCTGCCACTGGGACAAACTTCAACAGTGAATAGCAAAGACGTTTCTATTCTGTGGCTCATGAGTAGTGAGTGTTCCTGCAGTAATTCCAGAGAGGAACGAGGCAATGACCACATCTCCACACACTATAAAAACAGATCCACTGCAGCAGACCTGTGAGCTCTGAAATAAACACATGATCACATTTAAAAGAGTCGATGGCTGGTGTTGAAGTTGAAACCGTTAATGAGTGATCGGTGTGGCTTCATTGCAGACTTACGTGACTGAATAGAAGAACCAGTAAACCACATACAGCCTGTCTAGATACTTATTAGTAACACAAAAGTAAATGTAGGCCTTTTTGTTATCAGTAAATGTAGTTTTAAACAGGATTCAATAGATGATAGATTTAGAGTAGACCACGTACAGCCATGTTACCGTTTTGAATTAAATTATACAATAAAAGTTGGTGAAGTCATATTTTTAGAAGAGATTAGTCTAAATGTCAGTGTCCTAAAGTAGTTGAGACCGCAGCAGGGTGTGTTCAAGTAAGCACGCAGTGTGTCCTAACATCTCTGAGATCCAAAGAGAATAAAGTAGAGTCACTGTGTACCAAAGAGACATACATTTTAGTGAAGGCTCAACCTAATTGAAAAGGTTTCTACTCAGTTTTACCATGAGGGTAAAATCTTCAACATCCAGACTGCCTAACCTGACAAGAAATGGTGTTCATGGTGGTTGCATTATTATAATTTTGTAATCAGAAAGTTGCTTTTGCATTGCATTATGTAAATGTTATTCGAGCTTGAATCAATGAAAGTCAGATACAGGATCTTTAAAGAGAGTTTAACACCCTAAAACACCCAAAAAACACCCTAAAATCTGCCTGTAAAACAGTGCTAGAGAACTAAAATCAGCATGATGTCACATAACCTATAAATGCCATTGACCACTGCAGTGAGCACACTGTTTGACTCTTTTGATTTTGCCTAACTTGCTCTAAAATTGTCCAGAAATCATTGGATACAGTGGCCAGTGCTGCTTAAACTTCATATTGCAGTTTAGTAGCAAAAATGTGGACTTTGTCACTATAAACAGGTTAATGCAAGATAGTAAAAAGTAGAAGTAGTTTATCATTTTTCTTGCTTAAATCTAGTGGGTGCGGCTTATATTCAGGTGCGCTCAATAGTGCAGAAATTACAGTACTATGATAAAGTTTGGGGGCAGTAAAAGAATCCTTATTTTAGCGTTTGGACTTTTTTGTGAATCACTTACATCACATCTGCTCAACACCATCCACACTCTGATTGTGTTTACTTCATTTGGTTCAATCAATGAAATCCCTCTGTGGTCAGAGAACTTTGTAATGTTGATTCATCATCAAATCCACATCATCAAATGTCACGTTTACTTGTTTACCTAAAACACTCGACAAGGTGAAAGATTTAGGCTTAATTAGATCCAATCAAATACAGGCTGCAACAGTGTAAAAATCATTGCCACAGAAAACCACCTCATTACAAATGTTTCATCGTAGCCTAAAATAGTCTTATTCTTAGTGCACTTTTTATTCGTACAACCTTCATTAATTTTTTTTTTTTTTCTTAATCTTTGTTGTTTTTCCTTGATGAGAAGGAGGGTCTGACAGAAGACGTTTAGACATTTGTCGATTGTTTGATGGTATTCTTTTGACTGGTCTTGATAAATGAATTTACAATACAACAAATTAAATGCTCTCAATGAAAACCTAATATTCTCATAGTTATTCCTCAAAAATAATTGACATCGGTTATCAGATTTAATTGATTATTGTGACATTGTTTATGAAGGATTCTGTAGGTTAAAGTCAAAGAATCAATGAGTCAGTAAAGTTAAACAAATACTTCACATTGTGTTTTCCATACTGACGCAGGGCTAATGTAAGATCATTTTAAATTTAAAGTTGTAGTTATGTAGATTATGTTTTGCTTAAGATAAACAAAGAAAACACAAAAGCACAGTGGTTCATATTTGTGTTTTGTCACGTTAAAACATACTGTAGATCTCAATCCAGTAAGCCAAGTCACGAGTGTAATCAGAATCAGAATTACCTGTGAGAATTGTCCATTAACTCTAAACTACCAGATGATTAGTTGGCTCCTTTAGTTTTTACCATTTCACCCTAAATCCACTGAGGCTGCCATTATCTTGCCATTACGCGTGGGATGAAATGATCCAGAGCCAGAAACAGGGTAAGTTAAGGTCCCGTAGGTGATGAAGAGTTATAGGCACCTGCGAAAAACGTGTTCAGCCAAATTATGATTGCGGACAGTTTGTTTTTGAGGCAGAATAGACCGATCTAAAGCTGCTGGTTGGTTTGAAGTGCGCCAAAGGAGAAGAGGTGAATTCTTTCCAGAGAAGTTGTCAGGGTTAAGACTGGAGGCCGCTGCTTTTGAAGAGTCGCACTACGTTTCCTCAGCAGTGGCCCAAAATCTGCCCCCACACATTGTCTTCTATTACAACCCCAAACGCGCACACGTATAAAGTAAAGCTATAGTTTAAGTCATGGTGATTAGCGACTTTCCTCTCTCTGTCTTTTTTACGTTTAAGAAAGCAAGCCCCCACGCTCCCTCCTTCGTGTGCCCGTCTTCTCCGGTCTAACATGTTCCAGAGGGTCAAAACTAGAACCATATTTTATGAATGAATAAGAAAAAGAAAGATAAAAGAGCAGTTTTATCCCGTCACAGACCACCATTCAACATGGACTGGCACAGGACTAAACCAAGACTTCAAAATATGCTTGTCAAATTACCACCATTCGAACCGAGGTTTTTACGTTCACTGTGGTCTGCGGCGTGAACACTTTAGTCCTCGTGTAGACTGCGCTTTGCTTCAGTTCAGAAAGAGTTTTTTTTTTGTTTAGTTCCAATTTTGATGTAAATAACTTTATTCGTGTTTTGTTTGTCTGTTTTTTATGGCCATCCCAATATTTTAGAACCCAAGTAGTCTGCCTATGGTTCTGAATCAATGTGTCAGAATTTCAAAAATGTCCAGAAAATATTACATAATGGTATTGAATATTTCTGTACAAATTATAGTTAACCCACAAGGGACCAATGTATTCCATTTTGCACAGCATCCCTTTTCCACAGAAGTGTTTAAAAGAAACGTTTTTCTTTTATTTGGACATTAGTTGGACATTAATTACCTAAAACAGAACTAAGCAACTTTAACGGTAGTACTCCCCCTACAGCTCTCCTGTGTCATTAAACCAACCAGATAAAATGAAACTTATTTATTTTCTCATTTTTGTCTAGCTTTAAAATTTAAATAAGGCTACAAAACACATCTAAACACATTTACTTTGCTAAATAAAAAAAAAAATTAAAGAGCTAAGGTTTCTCAGGACAGAAATTTAGGTCGGGAATGTGTTGCAAGGGGGAGGGGAAGAAAGGTTGCAGTTGCTGCAGTTTTTGCCGGAGACAACGGAGAGAGCTGACACTTGCTTTAAATGCACCAAAATAATATGTAACCATCACCACGGAGACTTACAAAGACATTTAACAGAGTAAAATTGTTACTTATTTTTGCTTTAATACTTGTTATTTCAGTCTAACATAACTGCTAATTGCTGCTAATTCACGCCCTAGACAATTGAGGTTTTCAGTGCCTTAGTTCCTCATCAGCAGAAGTGGAGTGTGAAAACATCACAAAAAGCAGGCCATTGTTCAAAAAGCTCTGTGTACTTCTGCCAAAACAGTGGTCAAGCTGACACAGTCACGGACAGGCTTTTAAAATGTTAGCAATACCAAACTGGTGGATGACTGAAAGCGTATCTCAGTGACTTTGGGCCTTAGGCAGGAATATACCAACTCATTGCAGGGTTAACACAAAAAAAAGATATCGACAGACAATCATTCACTCTGTCATTCATAGGAGAAAATTAAAGTGATTCCCAATTAGCCTATGTTTTTCGAGGGGAGAGGAAACGTAGAACCCGAAATCTCAATGGCAATATACAATGGAATAAAAGAAAAAAGTGAGGTACAGAGTTCAGGCACAAGTTTACAAAAACAGTCACTTTGTGTATTTGTGAAGGTTATCACTTCATAATGTGGTGTAAAGACCTATAATTCCTCCTGTCATCTGTGCATTATTTTAATCCCAGCTTCTCGGTGTGTTAAATCTGTGTATTTGCTCAGAGCTGAGTTTTCACACCTCCAGACGTTTTGGACCTCCATCTGAACTGATCCACAAACATGACCCTGATCTTACCTCCACATCACACCCAGAACTGCTGTGTCCTGTCCTTATAGAGTACACCACACCTTCTCAAGCATGCAGACTTATCCTGACTTTTGAATCTTTGCATAGGTTACGCAAGAAAGGCCGTGTAAGACTTTTGGTGGAGTCTGTAATCACTTTTTGTTTATAAAAAATAATGTTGCTTTGCCTATCCTTCCATAATTTATTGTTAAAAAAATACTTTCAACTTCCATAACTCCATGGAGAGAAGCATGTGACACTACCAGGCCAAGTTAAAAGTCAGATCTGTGGATTGAGCACCCATCCTAAGGGGCACAGTAGAGAGTGATTAGAGTGCTGGCTTCAGAGTAAGGAGACTGTGTGGTTGAATCCTATGATTGGACAAATCAACATTTTAGGATTTCTCTGGATGGACTTTGTATGAGCTACTTGTTTTACTATTAGTTCTCTTCAGGTCTGGCTCCGATCTCCAAAAACATGGATGTTTAGGTCAACTGGCAACTCTGTGAAATTCCACTGATGAATGAAGAGTGAATTGTTGTCCGTCTGTGTCTCTATGCGCTAACCCTTTGATGAGTTGGCCACTGTCCAGGCAAACTGCGGCCCTCTCTTTGTTTTAATCAGGCCCCGTGCATATTTTGATAGTTTCTTACAGCAAAGCATTATTATCTAGTCTAGGTTATTTTGGCCAGATTAGAATAAAATTGGTAATATTTCATAGCAGTTTTCACTTTCAAAACATTTTTGACTGTTTATAAGATATTTTAGCTTGAATCAAATTTGCACATTTATTTAAAATAAGACAGAAATACCCCAGAACAAATAATCAAAAATCTCTTAACCAGAACAAAGTAAATATTAAAACCCACATTTCTAGAATTACATTTTAGTCAGTGTATATTTATTTGATTGTCTTGACTATTTGCACTCAATTACTCAATAAATAGACACAAGTAATATAAGTAGGCTTTTTTTTTTTTTTTTTTTTTTTAATGTGCTTGCAAGAGTAACAAATACTTAAGTCAATAATTGTGGTCCGGCCCTTTGTCACTAGTCTGGATTCAAGTATGGCCCTCGGAGAAAAATAATTGCCCACCCCTGGTCCATGGTGTTCCTCTTCTAAGGCCCAAACTTATTGGGATAGTCACTCGCCACACCAAACTGGAAGCTGTACTATAGAACATTCTAGGCAAAGAATTTCAGACAGTCAGAGGGCATCTCCTGTTTTTGTCCTAAAAGAAAATTAAAATGCAAAATAAAACAGTAAAACTGAAATGTGTGACTGTAAAAATATTCTCTAATTTACACATTTCCCTTGCTAATGTGAGAGCCGCCCAGCGCCTCCAGAACGCGCCCTCCTCTGGTCTGTCCTCTCCACACTGCAGCATCAACAAACACAGGGCGTGCAAATGAACATGTGCACAGGTTCTGCATGCGATTCTCTGCCGTTTGTTTTTCTGGGGTCAGCTCACTTACACCACTGTCACGCAAAGGACGCTCAGCTCCAGCTCATAACAAACTCACACTGTGCAACCTTTGAGTCGAGGCACCTCCGGACGGCGCCTTTGTCACACGCTGAAGGGGCGTAACGAAAGGCTGTGGGGGCGCGGGGAGTTTTACCAAGGACACTAAAGATGTTGTGAACGAACCAAAAAATGTGACTTCCTTTCATCCACCCTACATCTTTTTGTCATGTTTTTTAATAACAACAAAGGAAATGTATTATAAGTCAGTGATATTGAGACTAAAAAAAAGTTGTGCCATTTGACGTGACATGTAGATTGTCATTGTTATTTATTCCAGATCTTGAGATTTGGGAAGCAATTAAGCATGGGGCAATATTGATAACAAAGAATATTTCCAATATTTTAGGTCAGGCGTATCCAATGTTTTGGATACTCCTGGCTAGGAGTTTTAGGCCAGGAGTATCCAATGTATGTCAGTTAATCAAAATGTGCTAAAACATGTCTTTAAAATGAAGCTAATCTTTCAAACTCCACCCACAAACCCACCTCACACAAAACTTTCTGCTGGAAGAGCATTGGAGAAGGTGAAAGAGGGCTATGGATGGATAGTAGCTGCACCTGTTAGATATTTCATAGCAAAAGACAATTTTATATTAAAGTTAGGTAGTTAATAGTAAAATGAATGCTCACCATTTGGTTTTATGAACCCATTACATTTAGAGTGTGAACACAAACTATTTTATGCGATTTTTTTTTTTTTTTTTTTGGAAAAGCTAACTTTCGATGCCAAACTTCACTGATAAATATGCAACATGTTGTCCTTATCAGCTTCATTTTTTTGCAACTAGTTTTCTTTGCTCAGAATGTTTAGTTTTGTAAAAGTGTTGTAGTTGTTTGCTTAATAGACCTTAGTTCAAAAGATGTCATTTTAAATAATAGTTTTGTAATGTTTTGTTTTCTCTAATCTTATGACTCAACCTGCAGTATTTCCCATTGTTTTGACTTGACTCTGTGTGGCATGTCTCATATTATCCAGTGTCTATGCGAACAACCTTTCAACACTCTCATTCGCTCAACATGAACCACCTGCTCCTTTCCTCACCGCTGCTGCTGCTGCAGTTTGGCCTGATGCTGTCAGTAAGCTCCCATATTAACAGTGTGGGAGCTTAGCTAAAGGGACTATGCAACATTTTTTTACAATAAAATAACTTAAAATCAATTTCCTCCCTGCACAGATATCTTGTTAATGTATCTATTCAGGTAAAAATTAGTCTCTTGCTAAGTTCATCTGTTGTTGTTTGTTGTTGTTAGCATTGTGGTTGTCCGTTGTCGGCATACCAACACTTCTCGCTCCTAAAAGCTGTGAAAAAGCTTAAAACTTATCATGTTGAACAATTAGAAGGCTCAGAAGTCATTAGGTGAGTGAGTAAAACATGTGGACTGGTGTAGGAAGTTTAGTCCCTTTAATACAACTGGTAATGCTTAAAACAATGAATCTAAAGTCAATAACAAAAAACACAGTGGGCCACCACACAAGACACAGTATCACATTTTAGTGTTATATTATTATATGAGGGGAAAAAAAGCACATTTTAATGATTAACCACATTATTACTCAGGCTTTCCGCTTTTTCTAATACTTTGTTCAGACAGATAGAGATAACATGAGTGTGTAGATTGAAATAAAAAGTCTATTTTTTTTCTTTGGTTTTGTTTAGCTAAAACATTTTGACATCTCTACATACAGATTACAGTATAAAAGTCTGTCATAGTAGTTATACTTTCATCATGAACATATACAGTATTGAGCATTAAGTCGTGACTTGCTAAATTCCTTCATGTTTAACGCTCGAGCTTGTGCGTGAAGTAAACCATCCACTCTGTGACAAACTGCTCTCCCCAGTAGCGTCGGAGTCAGGTGACCTCTGACCCACACACAGACACTTTACTGTACAGTCACGCAACTCTTAAACACCTCACACAGGAAGTGGAGGTACCAGCTTCTTATTTAGCCTCTGCTCCTGACCTCCGCTGTGGGAACGGGGCATCCCTCAGTCATGTGAGGACCACCTGTTACAGGCCACAATCAATACTCAGACTCACTTTGGTTTACATTGAGTCGTCACAATCACATTGTTAATATAGTCTTTAATTTTGGGTGGTAAATGAAGCTACATTAAAATACCTGTATTAACATGTCCGTTGTGTCCTCCTAATCAGATGAGGTAGTACTCATTTATACAGTTATTTTTTGAGTAACATTTTAAAGATATTATGCTTTTCAGTACAATTTCATACTATTACTTTCCTTGAGTAAGATTTTTATTGAACTAATACTAATTTATTTTCTATTACCACTGTGAGTAAATCTACATACATGCACAAAAACTTTATGGAACTCTCTAAAAGTTGCTTTTGCTTAAGCACTTGTTTTTCCAAATGCTTTTTACTCTTGTGTGTGTAATTTTGACCTTTGAATTGACTCATAATATTTCTTTCTCTGGTCCTAAGTTACGAGATAAACAAATCCAAAGATTTGTGTTAACTGAAGGCCCATCTTTAGTTCTTCTCGCTAAGCTTGGTCAGGCCTAACAGAGCTGAAGGTTATTGCCTATAGCCATAACCTGGCCAGCCAGATGGTTTATCTCGCGATATTTGTAAATTCACAAACACGAGATAAACCATCTGGCCTTCCAGCCGCCCGATTGGTTTGAAGTCCAAAACAGTGGTGTTTCGGCCCACGCATCACAGCAGCGTGGTTTTGAGGCCCAATCACATTGTAGCAGGGCAAGCTAACTCAAGCTGTTAGCGCACTGGCGCCTCCGCCGAGTCTAATTCAAGCTAAACAAAGATGTTTGCTTCCGTGGATGTACGTGTTTCTGCTGCTTTTGATGCGGTTTTAGCAGAAATACGGAGTAATTTCTTTTGAAAGAAGGCAGTATGTGTGACACTTGTTCTATCCCAAGCAGACATAGGATACACCATTACGAGTTGTTGCTGTGATTGGCTAAGCTCAAATAAGGTCGGCAACTCACCCAATTAGCTCGAGGGTATTTCACTAAACGCCTCGCGTCCCAGATGGATATAGTGAGAACTCAAATAGAAGTTCAACTCATATCCATCTGGCGTGAGTAGGTTACAATAGCCGTGTTTTTTTAGTGATGACAACTTTAATGATCAATTTTTCTTAATAATAAAAGCACTGGAGTAGCTGGCCAAAATGTTTGTTATAATTTGTGCTTTTGTTTGTCGATTATACAATCAGAAGATTGGGTATTAAGCAAGACTTTAGTTTTTTGGGGCCATTTTTAGTGTCTATTTCCCATGTACATTTTGACCTAAAAGGCCTCTTCCTTATCTTCATTGTCAATACAAACCCAGTGTCCTGTCTAAATGAGAACCTTTTGCATGTTTTTTCGACATCCAGGATAAGCCACAGCCAACCGAGGTTCAATTATATAAGATCTCAGCTTCTTGAAATTGACTTTATGAAAAGTTAACAAAAAGTAAGCTGGCGTATCATCTCATCTCATAGCGTCAATATTTGCTTGTCATAATTTTTTCAGGTAGGATTAATATCAGTGTTTCTTCCCCAGGCGTCATGTGATTCAGTGTTTCCCAAGTAGGAAGATCAAAAACAAGACAATGTTCTGTATAAATGTTAGAAGTGAAAATACATAAATACAAAATTAGAATAACATAGGGTAGTCGGAGAGGGAGACAATGCTTCAAGACAAAAATACTGGGAACCTTTGATGTAACTGTCCTGGTCTTACATTGTCCCATTTAAAACTCATAGATGTTGCAATAAAACTGATTAATCTTTTCAACGTGAGCATCATCTGTCCCATGTGTATCTTTATTAAACTCTAAAAGAGAACTAGCTGCAGCTGCATCTTGGAGCTTGTAAAATTATAGCGCTCACATATGAAAGATGTTTTGATTGGAGTCAATAAAACTTTATACCTTGTCAGTGAGCAGGACGTTTTTATTAGGATTAGGCTATCAGGTCAGCGGTGCCACTGTGCAGAGGGGCATGAACCAGGCCTGACCCGAGTGAATCACCTCCTCCATCTGTCCCATCCTGGAATCTCTCCTTTTGGACTGTTTACGTCCGCAGCATGTGTCCTGCGATGAGCTGGAACAAAAGTTGGAAAAACAATGAGCAGACGGTGAAAGATCAGCAGAAGTTTAAGAGAAAGTGGTTGTGTTTAGCGCTCAGAGACATAACAGCTGTCGTCATCGCGGCTAAAGATCCAATAAGCTCAATGTGAATGAGTAAACAACATGGGCCTAATTAGTAAGCAGTGGAGTTGTTCACAAAGCAGATTTCCTCTGTGTTTTTATGAGAATGCTTTCACACTGACACCTGTCGAAACATTTGTGATTGGGATTAAGAAAGATTACAGGTAAACCCATCGTTACAATACACAGTCAGAGAAAAATGCACGGTTGAAAGTCACTGCAAAATATTTGGTAACACATTAGAAAAAATATTTATAGGTCAATTATAGACACTGTAGCTATTTCTTCATAAGCACTTATAAAGATTTATCACTTGATTAATGGAAATAACCAGTTCATTAATGGTCTTAAACACACTGTATATAGTTTATTAACAGACATGTTTTTGTAAATGGCTCATTGACACATATAAGATTTAGTATTATGATTGGTCATGTCACTTTCCACTCTACTGCGCATGTCACCTGCAAAAAGATACACTGACTGCACAAGCCAATTTGATTAAAAGAACAAAACAGGATGAGAGGCTAGCTGTTTCGAGGCTAGCAGTAGTATAACAGACATCTTACTACTGAAGCTTGTCAACATTTTACTTGGTGTTTTTCCCCCTGATTGTACGTGCATGAGTCATAAAGACAAGTTTCACTCACAGATGTTGATTTAGCAACATGACTTTTGTTTTCGCACAGTGATAAACTCTGGTAGCTAGCTGACAACAGCGCTGGTTGTTGTTGCTGCTATAATTTGTGTCAGGCAGCCACAGCTCTCTCTGCTGATAGCTTGCGTGCGCATCCCCCTGTTGATAAAACATAATCCCTCTATTGCTTGTCTTGAATTAAAAAAAAAGCTTGTAAATATCTTGGAAATGCATTTAAAAAAAGTTTTGTATAGGGCATTCGTTATCTCTAAAAAAGTATTCATCACATGTTTTTTGAAAATATAAATAGCGTCCAACATTACACCATTTTTATGGTTTATTAGCACACATATTTTTGTTTAATGGCTGATAAACATTTGTTTGGTAGAATCTACCTGTGCTTGGTAAAGGCTCATAAGTGCATAAGCAAATAACTAGTGCCTATTAATTATTATCTTAATTTTATCAAATGTTATTACATAACAAACTTATGTAATAGTCATGAATTGCTATAATTAAATATCCATTTTTGGCAAAGCAGCAGTGAATTTTCATCAGTACAATTGTGAACCATCAGCTATAAGTTACAATCAGTCTTCTTCTGCCCTTTCACTGCTCAAATTTCGCCCAGCATCCCCGTGATACAAATCAAATTTTCTTTATTTTGGTGCGACGGTAGAACAGGAAGAGTCTCTCAGTGTTTCAGCTCTGCATACAGTGGATCGTTTTCTAATATTTTCATGGGGTCTTTATTGTTCCCAGTGGTTTGGGTTAAACAAAATGGGTCCTTATGGAGAAGGAACCGAGAGCAGCTCAGTTCAGACCAGCTTTGTTCTGTGGAAGCCCATTGTTTGTGAGAAATGTCACATTGACTACATCAAGAATCAGCTACGAGAAACAGACTGTATGAGAACTGCCTGGAGGCAAAACGTATAGCTTTCTTATTTTACTCAAAAATATGACATTCATTGAAGTTACATTTATGTATTAAATAAGTTGATGTGCTCTGTGATCCTTGAAGTAAAAGCCAAAGCTGGTTCCATAAAGGGATTTTCTTTAGTTGGATGTCTTTTATTGAGATAACATAGCTTTTTCTGGCATGTTATACCGTGTGTAGTAAACTTTTCTATAAATAAACTGAAAGAATATTCACAGTTGAATTGAAAACGCAATTTGAGCAGACACAGGAACAGAAAGGCAGCAATCCCTTAAGAAACAACTAAACGTGCTATCTTAATCTGCATAAAAATAGCTAACTCATGATGACTTTTCCAGAAACATTTAAAATGCAAACTCTGTACTGAATTCTATTTTTAAATAACTGATAAGTTGATTCTAGACTAATGCAAACACACAACACACAAACACACAACAAAATTTGTGGCATAGAGCATAGTATCAAAAATCATTTTTTTATTTATTTATAAGCTTAGAGTAGAAACTGAGTATGATTAATGCTAGTATGGCTTATTTGACTCTAAAGAAGAGTGTTGTTGTTGTTTTTTTATCTTTAGCATTTCCAGGTGCGTCTTTATTTTCCTTAGCACATTTTTGCAGCGACATGGTTAGCATACCCTTCCCAAATTCTTAAACTTGACCAAATTTACTTAACCTAAGCCTAACCCTAATCCTTTCCCTAACCAAATCCCTGAAGTAAATAATTCACCAATACAAAGTGATGGCGTATGGCATAACTGGATCGGAAAAAAATCAGGTTTTTCAGGTGCTTCATAGATTGTTTTAGTCAGATATTGAACAAAAATGAAAAAATATATATATATAATGAATAAATGGTACGGCCCTCAGGAGGGACGTCGGAATGAGAAGGTTAACTCAACAATTGATTGTTAGCTGGACTACTTGTCTCCACAAAACTGAAGGAGTAGTCCGGACAAAGCATCTCCATGTTGCTATGGACAGGTTGAAAAGCTTAAGTGTGCCTTTAAAGCCACGGATTTTTGCTTGAAAATCTGCCTCTTTTATGCACAAGCACGCAGCCAATTACAGAGAGGCTTGTTGGCTTTACAATGCCCATAAAATATTCTACTCAATCCCTTCAAATTATGTCCACATTGTACAGAGATTGTCTAAAGAGGCTATTTTGTGTAACAGAACTTTTTTTTATGTCAGTGTAATAAACGAAAATGTCAAAGAGCAGCACATTTAATTGGCACTGATTGAAAAGTTGGGTTTTTGTGGTGATTGAGGTAATTTTTAGAAACAATCGCGCAGTCTTTGGCTTAATGACCGATGCTGGCTCGCGTCCATTTCGGCAGAGCTCCAAGAGTGTTTCAGATTGAGGTCTTTGACACTGACAAAATCTCAAGTCTTTTGGGAAGATCTGGCTCTCTGTCAGACTTTGAAGACCAGCCGCACACAGGACAGGGAAATTACTTTTTTTTTTCGCCCACATCCAAATCAAACATGAAGACAATGGGATGCACGACTAGCACAGTTCAAGTGCAGTGTGGTCTCTGCCTATCCAACTGTTCCCAGAGTGATTCTATATAAGCTTGTCATTGTTTATGTGCCTCAGTCATAGATGTGTGTGTGTGCAGGATGTAGTTGTCTTGCAGTGCGGTTTGATACTTGAGAAGGGGCCATCTCTGTCTCCTTGGGGGGACTTTCAACACCGGCACCAGTGAAGGACAAGCTCGCTCAGCAGCTCAGTGCAGTGTCACATGTGTTCACTTATTTGTGGTTTCCTATCTGTGTTGTATCAATCATGTTGGGCATGTGTGCCGTAACTCAAGGTCTCACAGCCTTAGAGTATTTTCATGTCTTTTTTAATACAGGCAACGCATTTCAAGTGAGTGAAATAGTGATAGTTATGTGTAATAGAACAGACAGATGAAAAAGGGTTTTCCGGTCTTAATTGACAACTTGACATCAGATTTTATTGTTCTGACAATCCAGAGCATAGTGGCTTCTATAATAGCAATAATAGGGCTGCAATAGTAATGTAATGCAACATAATGTCTTCCTCTTTAAGGTCAAGGTAAGGTTAAAGTGACAGGTTCAACTTTTCATTTCACTACAATGAAATAAGATCATTCTATTTGAGATTTTGCTAAACCTTTTATAAACTTCATCCCAGTTTAGCCTTTTTTAGGGTTACACATTTACTTTCTGTTCATAGATAATAAAAATGCAATGGATTTATACAGCGCTTTTCATGACACCCAAAGACGCTTCACATTATGCATTATTCATTCATTCTTTCCTCACTTGATAGTGGTAAGCTACTATTGTAGTCACAGCTGCCCTGGGACAGACTGACGGAAGCAAGGCTGCCATTTTGCACCATCAACCCCTCTGACCACCACCAACGATTCATACACACACCAGATCCATTGTGGGTGCCGGAGGACACAACAGCAAGTTTCTCCTCTGTTCGCCCCTCTGTGGCACCTGAGGTTCCTCCCGAGAGTCTCTCATCCAAGTGCTGCCCAGGCTTAGCTTATCTTCTGAGATCTGACTTTGGCAAGCTGGTATGGCCACAATGATGGGATCATACTAGGAAGTTGTCGTGCAAATACATACAAAATTTTGCCTAAACCCCTCAATGTTGCTGGTTTGAACTTGTTGAGACATGAAAGGCTAGTAATGTGTTAAATTTAAGGAACATAAAATATTTATTTTAAAAAAAATGGAATATGTCCTTGTCTCCCTAGTGTGATCACATGTCATCAGTTTTAAAATTTGATCTACTTCCTGTTATTTTCAACATATTTCCAAACTTTTTTTCAAACTTATTCTTGATTCATGTTTAAATGTCATTTATATTTACAACAGGTGTTAATTTTTCTAAAATTGCTAAATATTAAAAGCTGTCATACATCCTTTAAGATACAGTAAACATACCTTTCTTTTTATTATTGTTATTATTTGAGTGTCTTTGCTTTGGCATCTCATGTTTTAAAATTTCCGTTACGTCATACAAGTCAGGCGTTTCTTCATGGCAGGGTTTGATCTATAATCAACATACGCGCGAAACTGACTTGGACTTTAGTCAGACTTGAGCCACTATTTTGATGACTTGACATTTGACATTTAATAAAATGGACTGAGATTTGAGACTTGGAGTCCAGTGACTTTATGCTTTTTCCTCATGTTAATCAAATGAACTTTCAATGTTACGTGTAATAGAAACAAATTGACTTCTCCCATATAACCAGGACTTTTCACAAGCATCGTCTGAATTCCAAAAATACAGGAGGTATTTGGTAATTTGGTGTAATGACTTAAAAGGGCTTGAAACTCAAAGTAGTGTGGACTAATTTGGTATTTGACTCAGATTTCTGGCTAAACTTAAGGCTTGTGAAACAAAAGTGTTCCAATGTCTGGTTATCACTTAAACATGACTGGAGTATGTCCTACTTTTCTGGTGTTGGTTTGAGTAACCATGGAGATGTTTGTGCTTGTACCCTATTTTGTCCCCACTTTTCTAGGACATGCACTTCCTGTTTAGCTGCATTTAGCCTGTAGATTTCAGTCGATGGGTTTATTTTAACTGTCATTATATTGAATTAAATTGCCCACAAGACAGACAAACAAACACGTTAGCTACCTTAACAGAGCTAAACAGGAAGTGCATTTCCAAGCCAGTGGGCGGGACAAAATAGGGTCAATAGATGGATGCTTTTATTTCTCAAAGCAGTGTATTTTTAGGGAACAAAGTTTCTTCTCTACAGATCTGACTGTATGACCTGGTGCTTGTTACCATGGAGATATCTTTAATGTCATGTTTTATGCTAGTCAAACTTCTTCATAATTACACAGTGCTTGTTTAAATCCAAAACCAGAACATGACCTATAACACTGCTCTTTGCTACACGTATATGTTGTTCTAAGATGCTCTTTCATAATGTAGATTAAAAGCTCCGTTCCCCTCAGTGACCTGCACGTCTTCGTCATTGCCTGGCTCGCTCCCATTGATGCACTTATGTGACATTTTCTGACCCTGCGTCTGGTATTTCAGGACCCACCACAAGTCGCCAACACCAATCATGCGCTCGCCTGTTTATTTGTATCAGTGTAAGTCTGTTTCCCCTGATTAGTCAGAGCTGCACCCGTGTCCCCACCCAAAGCTCCTTCTGCTCGGACCGGGCTGTTATTCCCATTATTGCCGGGTTGATTCGGTCTTACATCAGGTTGTCACCACCTTGATCCCGTCTTGCTAAACCCGTTCCCTTAAAACAATATGGACCCAGTGACCTGTGTTAGTTCAAGGTGATGCTAACTCTTCTAGCGCTCGGCAGTCGGACTTGACGACATGGTGACGGCTGCCTTTCATGTCTCAAATTAAGGTAGAACAGGTCTGGCCCCCGGTGAACCATATCCCATAATGCTTTTTCCTGTTTTACTGCTGAAAATATGCAGCATATGTAAAAGTAGAGTTTATGGCGTCTATAAGAGCAGCACTATTTACAACCTTCGGAGATTAAGGTATAGTTTCTTTCATGTTATTTTGTGAAGTTAATCCTGTTTTTTCTGACAGATTTGGAAGACTTGCTCACATTCAATCTATATATAAGTCACTCAATTCTTTTTGCCTAGAATCCATGGATCAATGGTACATTGTAGGTGTATTTGCATGTAGTTTTTAAGTGTTTTGTATAAGTTACATTTAGGGCTGGGTCATTAATCGAAAAATCAAGAGATCGAGATCGAAATGAAACGAATCCTCAATTATTTGGTGGTGGGTTTTGAATCAAAAGATCGAAAACCAATCTGTTGTCAGTAATAATGTGTAGTTTGGAGCAAAAGTCAAACTTTGAGGCAGAATATTGATGTATAGTTTAAAAAAATCTTATAAATGGGACATATTAAAAGTTTTTGTTTTGTTTATGTTCATGAATGGCATTTTTCATTTGTTTTTGAAAAAGTTAAACAAAATCAAATTGAAAATTGAGATCGATATATGAGGGAAAAAATTGTGATTATAATGTTCCCAGATCGATCAGCCCTACGTTCTCATTATATACTCGTCATTCAGTTCCTTTTGCTTGAAATCCATAGATATATGGTACATTGTTTTTTGTATTTGCATGTAGTTTTTAAGTGTTTGTATGGGTGTTGTACTTTTGTAGTGAGGTGAGCAGAGAAGTCAAAATTTTAAGTTTTTTGACCAAACTAACCATGCGATCTGAAAAGCGTAGACAAACAACAGTTCATACTTCCCTGACTTATCTAAATACAAGTTGACATTCTCACTTTTTTTTTCACTTTCTGCTTCTTTTAGGTGACAGATTAGAAATCTTTCTCTCTTTCTCTCTCTCTCTCTCTGCTGTAGGGAAAAGCTGTGGTGTCTGTGGTGCTGTTTACAGCTGCGACAGGGGAAGTGCCGCCCACTCCGAAATATGGAGGCTATTATTATAAATGCTGCGGTCGGCAAATCGGGAGTGTTAAGTGGAATTGGCACCTGACATTTGAACCGTTAGAGGTGTTTGATTGGAGCAATTACTTTAACATAAAATTAAACTAGTGGTAGGCGCAGCTGTGTTTTCGGCTGATTTGTTTTTTGGCAACCGAAATTGGTCAAATCCTCTGGCTAATCATGCAGCTTTAATGAAAAATGTGAAATAGAAAAGTGTTAAGTATGTATATTTTGTGTTGTGTAGATGAAAGGACTAAAGGTATGAGGTGAATGTAAAGCAGCATGAAAAACTACAGTCAGGAAATGATTAGGCCGCTACAATAACTCCAATAATGACAATAGGGAAAACATGTCTGCAGCCAAAAGCACTTAACATCAGGAATAGTGCCCAGTATGGTTCCTATTTCTTTACCACAGCGGGCTCGTGAGGGCGGATGGGCAGCAGGGCACACAGCAGGCGCAGGAAAGGTGTTTTTATTATAGGGATTTAGAACATAATGAATTCTATGTTCTGCACAAACTGTTTAACGTATAATTGCTTCTTTGCTTAGAATAGAATTGCTGCTTGCATTATGCTTTGATTATCACTCCTCCCTCAAAATTATTGAATAAAGATGGAGGGCATCTAAAATTAATATTCTTTAAATGCACTTTTTGGTTGCTGAAAATGCTGATTCTGGTCCACCATCTGGTCCATCATCAAGAATATGGACGAAACCTATTTATGACCAACTTGAAGTAATAGAGTTTATAGCTTCACTCAAATTGTATTTAAATTATAAAGTTATCACTATCACGATCAAAAAGACACATTTTTGCCTCATAATGTTCAGTCATGACTATAAGTCTTTGTTAATGGCAATGGCACTGTTTCATTTGTTTTTAATTTAACCAGAAGATCCGATGTAGGACCCAGCCGGATGTGTCTCATGTGTGACTCTGAACAGAAGACAGTGATTCATTCAATTACTAAAAAGCCTAAACCGGTGATTTCTAACTTTTTTTTTCTCTCAGTGACTTCATTTTACCAGTAATGGCGACAACAGCTTCCTTTACCTGCCTGAAAAACTTCTGTGTTATCTTACAAAATCTATTGTTTTATTGTTAATACCAATGATATGCAGTGAACATGTTTCCTCCATGTAATTCAGACAGTAGTTGGTACTTCTTTTAAAATCTTCTAGGAACCCAGTCTGATGCTTTAGGGCTCCAATATTTGGGACTTGACTAAAGTTGGTATAGTGTTGCTAGATGTTGAAATTAATTGTGTTTTCTGTTTTGCTTTTGTTGAATTAGCTACAGTTTAACTTGCTGCTCTTGTTCTGAAGCCATTAAAAGTCATAAAATATTCTTCTGCCGTGCTGGCGTGTTTACTGCAGACCAACACATTTAAACAATGTGAAAGGTATGCTGCACTGACGCAAAGTGGTGCTGGTATTGGTTTGATTGATGGGACAGTAGCAGGAGGAGGTCTGTGGATCCAGGTCGGTCTTTTCAGGAGATGCATCATGTGTGTTTCCTCCACAGTCTTTGAGCTTTTCATCGTCAAACCCTTCAGACAGACCCAAGGCCTCAATGTGGTGTCAGAGGGTTGATCAGATGGACTGGAAAAACTTTAAGTTGTGAAGTTGTTTCTGGTCATGTGTAATTGTGTTGTAACACTTGTCAGGGCCATTGGTTTCTTAAAAACATGGTAATTGTGCGGCTGCTGTTGACTCAAACAGTCCGTCATTAGTTTAGCTGGTTTTGGTCAAGCTTAGTGTTGCTTTATTAAAGTGTTGGTTTTGCCCTTTATTGGCACATATTTGTTATTTAGTTTATTGTTTAGATAGCTTTGTCTGGTCAGATAGTCAAATTACAGAAGTACTTAAGTGCAATTTTATTAGTAAAGAGCCACCCAAAATATCACCGGGAAATATATAAGAACAAAAATAGAACAATAACTGTTCATTTGCCTGAAATAAACACTTTTTAATTGTAATTTTGATCATATAATACAGTTTTTGTTCATGTGTTTAAATGGAAGGGGCCCGAAAAGTCTACAGTTCAAGGAGGGGGCTTTTGAGAATAAAGATTGGGAATCACTGCTTTAAATGATCATTTTCATGTCTACGTATTCAAACAAGTACATTATGAAATAAGTATATGGACATTGATTTATTATTTTTTTTAACTTTATGCATAACATTAAAATGTCTACTTTTTTAATTTATACTTCTCTCTTTTACTCCCAAAGAAAACACATTTTTCATGCCTTACTGTCTTCAGACCTTCAAACAGTCCTTTTAGTCTAATTTTAGTCCATTAGTGATAGTATTTGGAACATGTAATATTTTATAAGCTGTGTTTTCAGAGCCTCACTGTAATGTTTGCAGTCTCATTCTCATTGCCAGCTCACATAAAACAAAAGCCAGACAATACACTCTCCGCGGCACTGACCCGCCGCTCCACGCATACTGGCTCTGCACTCAGCCCTGTTTGGCGCTAATTTCCAGTGGGATTTACTGGTCTTGTCTGTTTGTTTTCACAGGACCTCCGGGAAAACGAGGACGCATAGGACGAAGAGGAGAACCCGGTAAGTCAAATCAATGTGTTTATTGTGCTGTTTTTGCTGTCTCCATCTGTCCTCACCCACTCACGCTCGTTGGTAAAGTCACTCTTTCCACATTCTTCTCACTTTGCCTCCCCTGAACATCACATAAACATCTCAGTCCGGTCAAACTTGATCTCTGACTTTTGCACTTAACAATAACAAGGAGACTAAATAGACTCCTCATAATGGCAAAAAGGTGTATTGTGGTTCCTTTCAACAATACATTGATTTAGTAACTATTGTGAAAAGACAGACACAATGTATTTGCAGTAACTCTTAGAAATCTAATAGAAATCTATTCAACTGTACTTTTTCAGACTTTTTGTCTCTAGCCTGGTCACTTGATAAAAATCACATCCCTTTGATATCTGCTTATGAGAATCGTCATGTCCTCATTTATGATTCACTATTTCGCTTAACATAGCCTCACATTGGTCAGAATCTAAAGTTCTGAGTGAGTGACAGATGGATTTAGCCAATCACAGAGCAGATCACTTTCAGAAGAAGCAGAATACTTCACAAACATTTGCTTTTTAAAAGCTGTCCAGAAATTTACACTTGAACTATATAAAATTACAATTGTGATTCCAACAAAATCAAGATTTTTTGTTATATCTCCCAGCCCTACTTGTCCATGGTGATGTTATTGCCTGTCAACAATTAAGTTATAACTTGGCCTGATAACGTCACCTGCTGCCATAGAGACAAACAGGCATTCCCCAACTCTAGTAAAATTGCACAGTGCATCTTTAAGATGAAAACATCACCAGCTAAACTTATCCCAGCAATAAACCCAGAAGTGATCCAAGCCTTAGTCATTCTTATAGAGTCGTCCTCAGAATGACTCATGGTTTGTTGTAGAACTTCCCCATGAGACACATCCTGCAACGGAACGTAGATCTCAACACTGACTCCACAACTTCAGATAAAATGTCCAAATGAAAAACACTCGATATGACTCAAAGTTGTGCCCCACTAACTACCATTTTGTCTCACAACTCTTCTATGCGTCTACAAGGTTTCGTTTTGAGGTTTTCTATGACCAGAAAACCAACACAATGACTTTGGGTAGCGATTTTGGCACGGGAGAATCTCATTAGCTGTGTACTTCTGCAGCTGCTACCGCTCAGCCAAAGAGCGCTGCACATCTGGGCTAAGTTAGCGCAGCCACATGGCCAAGGTTAGCGCGATGTCGGCTGAATCGGGGAAGGGAGGGAGAGAAGGGCCTACCTGATGTGACAAGAGGGCATCTGCTCATTTTGACTCATTTTGTTGTGGATAGTTTGGTTATTTGTGCAGCCAGACCATGTTCCATGTTCATTTGAGATTAGCAACGATGGGATTAGGAACAGCAAGACAATTAGTGGCTAGTTAATATACCCTTTTAAGGTTGTCAAAGGAAAATTGCTAACACTAAACACTAAAAAACTAATTGACCTGTCACTTGGGCAGTTGATCACATAAACTGAACAGAATTCAAGAGAATACTTTGAAAATAAAAGTTAAAAGTATTGAAAATCTCTAATCAATTTAAACTATATCAAAACTAGATACTCATTGAACAAGTATCAATAAAAAAGATTTCCCACAAACTGGATTTCACAATGTCTTGAACATTTTAGAATGACCTTGAAATACATTATATTAGATATAGACACATAAAGAAAGTATTGTTCTGTCCTAAACATTGACCAAAAAAGATGATTTGTAACTATCAAAAAATCAAGGTTGGGCAATATGATGTAAAAAACAAATAATAATCTTTGTAACAGTGTTCGTCCTCTAAAACATAATAAAAGTTACAGGTGGGATCTATTTCAAGGTATTTTTGATCAATATTAATATCTATAATTGAACAAATCCTCGTGGTAGTTGGATTTTGTCAGGGCTTAAGTGAGTGACAGCTGTATTTACCCCAATCACAGTGAAGATTGCACGTTCAAAAGAAACATTAAGATATAGAAACAAGTTTCTAATCTGCCAGATCTGTTAAAGAGAAAGCAACATAAAGTTTTTGAACTAGTAATGACATTTGATTTGTATCAAATAATTGTCAATCTCTACAACTCATTATAAATTTCAACTTGATTTGTGTTCTTTTGTACTATTTATTATTATTTGTATCATGGTTTAATGTTTAGTTTTGTTATATCAGTGGAATAAGACATCTTTGTGTTATTGTCACTTTAGTGTGTTGTTCTCTTCAGTAGTTTAATAGTTCGATCATTTCAGAGACTTGCGTCTTACTCACTTTACATGAAATACAGAGGTGAGATTTACAACTCATGCTATGAATCAGTCAAGAAGTGTGTAATCCAGAAAGCCTTTTGTTTGACAAAAATCTGTTAAAAATAAAAACTCATAATGTTGTAAGTCTTTGGGGAAACCTGTCCCACGGCTGTTGTTTAAAAGCAAGACATTCCTGTTTTAAAGGGAAGTGTGTTTGCGTCTGTTTGGCAGACTGTTGCCAGACGACTGTGAGAAACTCCTTCAGATTTTCTGTAATCGTCAACAAAATTAAAGTAGCTCTTAAAACCATATGTCCACCACTGTTAAAACAACTTCCTGTTTGGTACTTTTACTCAGTTACAGGCAGTTGAGTTTCGGATGTGCAAAGTCCTTTGGCTGAAACAATCATCCTATAAATCTATTCTGCACCATTTTCTCCAGTTGACTTTCCATGTCTGCTTTCACAAAACTTAGATTTTTCTCCAAGGCCTCCCTCCATCCAAGTGTTTAAAATGGTGTAATAATAAGACTTCTGCAAATAGTTCAACTAAATTTTTGTAAACCCCAAAATAATGTCTGCAAAAGATTGTCGATTTAACAAACAGAAGTTAAGAAAATCAAACCAGAAACGTTTAATATTCTAAAGAATTTTAACCTATGGGCGGCGGTTTTAAAACAAAGTATTAGAAAAATGACACTTTCTGCATTTTACCATAAGGTCTTGTTAAATTTAGATCTGTAAAAGTTCAAGAATAGTCTTAAATTGTTTAGGAACAATTTTGTATTGTACAATATTCACATTTTATAGTTTAGTATCTGATTTTGGTGCTGTTTTAAAAATACTCATAATTGTGTTTCTTGTGTAACAAGAAAATGTTTTGTGACTGAACTGGAGCTATTCCCAGTACAATGCAGATCTCCAAACAAAGTCCACAATTCATCCCAATATTTGAAGCTTGGTTTATACATTGCAATTTCTTAAAATTTTCTTATTATTAATATGCACTGTTCTAAGCATATATCTCTTTTTTTAATTCTAGATGTCCTAATTCTATTTCTATTAGGACTTTATGTTGTTTAACTGATATAGGCTACTGTTTTAAGCACAATCCTGCACTGAACCTTTGACTTTTCATCCTAATTTCCATACATGGTCAAACCATCTCAGTCTGACCCACCAAAACACAAACCAGCCCCTCTAATGTAGTAATTTTTCCCAAAGAGACAACAGCTCCTCTGCCGCCACAAATCCAACCCTAACCACAGCTCCGACCGCCACAAACTTGCCAACAACCCAATTCTGTGTTAATCTTATCCATTCCTTGTTCCTCTAAAACCCACAGATGGTAGCAGAGTGATTAGGGATGTTTGCACCAATCACTTCTGCAGGATTACTTTAGTCTATAACCTATTGTTTCAGTTTTATGTTACAGCACTGTGGCTTATATCTGTTGGCCTGTTTTGATTTTGTTTACTGTTTAGAGACTCTTCTTGTTTAACTTTGCGTTCTCACGTTTCGGTGGTTTACGCAGAAAATCTGGAACTATTGCTCAACGATGTCCATTATGAGACTGAAGAGGGTTTCCCGATATACGTAAACAAAGAAGACCAGCAAGTTAGACTAGAAAGTTTACAATTAGCATTACCTCTAAGGCAAGACACTACGGGTTTTGGGTTTTGGTCAGTTTGTTCTCAATACAGAAAAGCTTTCATGTTAATAAAATAGTTCAGTCTTTACCTATTGATGTTTACGATTCCACATTTCTTTAGGACATTCAAATCCCACTTTCCCAAATGCATTTCTGTCTATAGGGCCCATAGACTCTATCAGGGGACAAAGGGATGACTCCAAACGAATGAAACCAGTTGCAGCTAGCAATTGCAATAGCTAATGCTGAGCCATTTAATCAGAGAGCCAATTTGAGCAAGGTCATAAGGAAAAAAGTGCCTGATTGGTCAGTGACTGTTGCATGTTTCGATCTACGAAAATAATAACAAAATAAACCATGGATCTTGTAGAGCATCTTAAAGTTTGACAGCAGCAGTTAATAGAAAAATATCTCAGCTTCCTGTTTAGTACTAATTGGGAAGCAGAATTCACTTGATATGACTGATGTCTATAGGCAACAACCTTTTCAATTACTGCACTTGAAGTTGGGGTAACTAACTTTTTTGGTTCTAAATTAGTAACCTTTGTACTTTCCAGTCATATTTGCAACCAAAAATAAATGCATGTCGATATTAACCATGTGTCAAAGGATTTGTGAGAGTGGAAATTGTACGATTTAAAACTTTAAATGTGTTTGTAGTGTAAAAATTAGCTGCAACATCTTTATCATGTCTGAATCAAATTCTGAACTTGATTAATTCAAGGCAAAACCTGACATATTAGACTAATTTTCTTTTTATTTTATATCTAACTTGCTCATATAAGATAGGACAATGCAAAATCTCCATCTTTGAACTATTTTGTAACTAGTGCATCAACAAAATTAACCAAGAAATGTACATCTGCTTCCATCTTTCAGATTTAAATTTCATGAGCATCTACTATTATTACACACAAAATGCCTAACTTCTAAATGACAGTATTACATATCTGAAATCTTTCTTTCCTACATTTATATGAGCAAACTAACGAAGAAGTTTGAAATCAATACCTTTATATTTACTTTTCCCTGTTCGCCTGCAGTGTCTTGCCATAACTATTTGAAATGTGCTGACTTAAATCAAATTATACAATGTCGTGGTCAAGGACTTTAGGTGTCTGTTTCACAAACCCCATAAAAAGAACAAAATATTGACAAGTTGCCTGAGCCAGCTCTAAAAGTAACAGCTCTGCATATTTTCAGTTTGGTCTATTCACTAAATTTATTCTTATTTACCCTTGTTTCAAAGCCAAACCGAGTTCAATGGCAGCTTTGGGACCCCCACAGTTTGTATTGTTTGTTCTTGTGTCTAGACATAGAGAAAGTCCACAGACTAAACTCGATGGTCATGCCCAATAAAAACACTTTTAACCCCTCGATACACATTTGTCATCCTCTAACTGCCCTGTTCTTGTATCGCAGACTCGGACCACGTTAGCAGGACGTTTGTGCCTGTTTTAATAGTAACTTAACACCACAAATATTCCTCTTTTCCCTGGAGGCAGTCTGCTTTCAATCTCACAGAAATGGCAGCTCGGTTTCAAGTGCAATAAATGAACTGACCCACAATCAGCGATCAGATCGCAAAAACTCAATCAAAGGTATTAAAGAGTTTACTGGTGAGCTAATAAGGCTTTGTAGTCTGATCAGGGCCATTTTATTTACAAGGACAAGAACCAGAGCTGCTGTTTTTGATTATTTAACAAAGATAAAACACCAATAAAACGTATTCTTAACATTTACTATTAAGATCTTCTTTGTTTTATAATGTATTGAATTACAATGTAGTACAGATGAATCAAATGACACAAAATAGTTAGCACAGCTTTGCCAGTTTGGAAACACACCATGTACAGTTTTTGAGAGATGTATGCATCTTTATTGTTTAGTTGACTTTTACTTATGATCAAATTAAAGATAGTGCCTAATTTCAAATTGTGAAGAGCAAAATAGGAACTCATCGCTCATAAACCATTTAGCTTATTACTAGTTTCACGCAAATAGTTTTTTTTAGCACAATGTAGAACAGATTTTTGGACACAAAAGTGAAGGAGGTTCTGTGCACATCCCAAAGGGTCAAATAGTGACTCACATGACTCTTACTTACAAGTCATACGTAGACGACAGTGTGTAAAAATATGGTGCTTTTCATAGTTCGGCTTTTACAATTTACAACATTCTGAGGAGGAAACAAAACAAATTATTCATTATGAGAGGAAAACAATAATTTCCCTTGTGAATCAATAAAGCTTGTCTAAACCGTAAGATACTTCTGCACTTACTACCTCTACTACATTATCACTCCTTCAAACTATTTATTCTGCAGTATTGTTTTCAGCTGAACTTTAGATAGACGACTGGTCCACTCTGATCTCTTCTTGGTTTTCACTTAATCTCGTCCTCTTTAAAAGAGTGGCTCAGTGTCCTATAATCCGAAACACCAGTCTTTATCCAGGAGTCTGTTTATCACTCAGGCTCCGTCTAACGAGCTGGACCTGCCTCTTAATTACACTCATCACAGACCAGAGCGCTCGCTGCTCTTTTCTCTTCTCTCACACGAGGTGGGATCTGACTGCTACACTAACCAGAGCCATGTTAACTTATGTTTCATGTCAAACTCTTTTCTGTTTCTCTTTTTATTGAGCAAGAAGTTTCCTGCCCGTCTCAGGATTTCAGTCAACAAAATATAAACGCGCACATGTTTATATCACCTAACATGCAATCATTTCTTATTTCAATGTTTCAGTGTTTAACCGTGTTGATCTACTTGTGTCATATTTGCTGGTCATGTCCCATCAAGAAGCAACATGATAAATGTCTTAGCATAATCAAACTCAGGCGCATTTTTAGTAAAAATCTGGGGAGAAAAAAAAGCCGTAACAGTCCTACTACTAACATCAGCATTTACTCAGATATTTGCCAGACCCACCAAACAATTCCATATAGGCATAATCATTTTGATACCACAAAGATTATTGCCAAACTCTAGATTAACTAGATTTAGTACTTTGACATTCATATCTTAAGAGAATCATTTTCTGATTCAATTAGAATTCAAACAAATTCAAACAGGCATTCAACTTTTGAACCAGATTGTATTTTTTAGAGATTAGGTCCACAAATCTACAAAATTTCCCCCCCAAAAAAACCCTCAAAACTCAGATCAAGCTTCTTTTAAATGAAAACAGCATGTTTAATTGAAACATGCCACTACTTTGGGCTTTTTCTGAAGAAAAAATAGTCTAGTGTGCACCGATCTAGCTTTGTTGAGTTTTCAGTTCAGATATCAATTTGATATTTTGGCTCTCTTTGATCTACTGTATATGATTCTGTTCTGAGGCCTATGGACTATGAGGCGTGTTCAGTTTAGGATCTACGTGGGTGCCTGTTACACCAAAAGTGCCTGTTACACCAACTCCCTGCACTGTGTTTGACCAAAGCTGTGCAAAATTTGTAGATTCTTGAGAGAACGCTTGTTTAATGTGATATGCTGCAATCTCCATTCTTAACACACTTCTTGCAGAATCTTGCTTGCAGCCTCAATGCTCCAAAGTTGTGTAAGAGAGCATATTGTTTTAACACTTTTTCAGTCCTGTGGGTCCCAAACCGCACCCACCCGGAGTCCATGTACACCTGGCGTGAATGGATGGATGATTTAGAAGTTTCTGATGTAGTGTGAAGTCGAACGAAACGTTTCTCTTCACAAATTTCTTTTCTAACAGTACATTTTTGTGTTCTTGTGTGTTGCAGGACCGCCCGTAAGTACCGCATCTCCTCTCACATCACCTCCAGGTTGTATCCGAAAGGACTGTTACTCAGATGCCCCTTTTGCAGCGGCGCTTGAGCACTTTGACACATGTAGGAAATTCAAAGAGTGTCTCGTCTGGTGAGCTATAAAACCAGATTCATTCACGGACACAAACCTGTCACACACTCGCCCACTCAAAGCCTTTGGACCACCACGCAGCAACGACCGGCAAATGGTTCCCCTGTGATGCTCTAACCTCTGCTAACGCTCCTCGTAAAACGAAATGTGAAGTAGTATTTTTTGATATTGCCCACATAAACACGTAAACAATTGTCGCAACTGACCTAATTACGTCTGGCTGCTCTTGTATTAGCAGGACTTTTATTATAAGTAGAATCTATATACAACTGATGATTTTTTTAGAATAATGTTGGTCACATGTGGCACGGATCAGATATGCAGAATTGGGCCAGAAAGTCCATGCCCCGGAAATATGTAGCTGGAATGGTGTTTATTGCAAACTCATCCCGGCAGGTGGCTTTTTCTTAACGTGCCATGAAACGATGCAGATAATCTTTTCATGAACCCAATTAAGCTTCTTCCCGGTGCTAAAAATTCAAAGCATATTTTGTCACCTGGGAAATGCTAACCTCGAAGCAATGTGTTAAATGAATGATAAAATGTGTGGTTTACGTGCTAACCATCTAAACTGCATTGTGTTTGATGTCTAACCTCACAGGGCAAGAGTGGACGTGATGGATACCCGGTAAACCTCTTTTTTGATTGTATTCACTCTGTCCCTCTTCTCAGTCCTTTTTTCCTTTACAGCTTGAGTAGGACTTAATTTTCAAACTAGTCTCACTTCTGTTTGCTTTTGTCTGCTCACCGCCTTTCGACAATGGAAGTAGTTAACCACACACTTACACAGACATCTCATGAAAACCCACTAACGCACACAAATGAAAGACAAAGCCTCCAAATTCTCTCAAATACTTTTAAGTTTTGGTTGAATTTATTGTCTCTTCAGTGCAGGGTTCTCCAATCTGTTCCTTTCAGAAGCTCTCCACCACTTTCCAAGTAGCATCCCAAAAGATTAAGGAAAACTACAGTTAAACTAGAATAACTGTATTATTTAAATTTGCACTTAGGGCCTAAATTATCAAGCCAGGTGTGGGGTGCAAACTTTAAAAAAATGAATGTTATTTACGAGCAATTTATGCTAACTTTAATATTGGCAGATGTGCATATAACATATTAGACAAAAGATATATGCACCACCTTAAATTCTGTATCTGTCTGTGTGAAAGGTCAGCTACGCCAAGTTTTTTCTCCCCCTTACCTGTTTTGCACATGAGCAAACGCTTGATTAATCTGGCTATTGAATTGTAATCCAATTTACAGTGGTATCACTCTGCTTTTTTTTTGTTGTTGTTGCAAAAATTCCTCTTTCTGTAGCAAAAGGTTTGGGACCTCTGGTCTAGAAAAAGTAGTGGAACAGGATTTAGGGCTGGGGTCTCAAACATTTCCTCCCGGAGAGCTAATTTGCAAGGATGCTACTTCTTTTAGCTTATAGCAAACACTGAGTTATTAGAGCACACAATTAGGCATTCACAGTTACATTTACAATGTCACTTTCACAATTTGAATTTAGCAACTAAATATTTATGATTCTAAGATTCCTTGGAAGGGGCGGAGAGCTACCAGATCTATAAGTTATAGACCCTGATTTAAGGACTTTGCGCAATTACAGGGCTGACTGGTAGATCCTCATTTAGGGTCAAAATATGAAAAAGGGGTAAAATAAATTTACCGCCAATATTTTTAGGTCATGCTCCAATTTGTGAGTGCTCATGTGTTGTTCAGAATAGAGTGAAAATGAAAATAAAATCGCAATTAAAACTAAAAAATCTCAGTATCTTTGCATAATCATCTAGCTTTTTTTATATGCCAGAAAAATACATACAAATATCGATCACAGCAGCAAGTCATAGCAGATACCAGTATCAGCTCAAGACATTGAACCATCTCTACTTCACCTTAAATGTTATAATACAGAATATGTTTGTGATCTGGTGAAACTGAGGCACTCAAAGGAAGTTCGGAACATGGATATTCCACAGAAAGACACGGGATAATTTTGTATTTAAACATAGGTGTTGCTGAATTCAAAACTGTTCAGACTGGCATTCGATGAGCCTCAGGTCCATCTGATCTGTTTTCACTCTGCTCATAACTCAAACACAAGCCACACGTAAGAACACATAGAAATCATCTGTCATGTCTGCGCTGCAAAGTGAGTAAACATGAATCCAGGGGCGCCCTTTTGAAGATATCATCAGTCAACATTAATCCCAGGAGTGTAAACTGTGCACGGGGATATTGGAAACATACTGCGTGCATTACAACTCATGGCCCTCAGCTTCAAATTGGCTTTAGTGATGTTTGAATAATATACTGTAACTGTGCACATCCATAACAGCTGAACTCAAAGCAGATCCGCCGTCACGTTGCTCCGGAGAGGTGACGGCCTCTAGTGGACATTCGCAGATCACCAAATCATGTCTGTTTGTGGTTCAGCTTCATCAAATACTCATCAGAAGCTATTATAGTGAGCTCTGTCTTTTGTTCAAGCAGCAAATGGGCTCGTGTTAAGTCAAGACGTGTTCCTGAGACACTTTAGTTACCATGACGATCTAAATGGCATAATAACAAACACAAAAGTAGATGTATTTTTTATTGTCCGGCCTGGAAATCACAAGGTTCCATATGAATATAGTCCAACTGCGGTAACGATATAGTTGACGATATACCTTTACTATATGGAGTTTATCATTGTTATAATTATGTGTTTCAGTTCCCCTTTCAAACACCATGCTTAACTTCTTTCATTATTTGTATTTTAACCTCTGCAGAGCCTCCACTGTCTGTGCATAGTTTACTTTTGTTTAAGATTTTAGAGAGATTAAATGAAAATTGCCAAGAGTTGCCAAGTCTGCAACTTTATAGTAGGGCTGGGCCATTAATCGAAATATTTTTTTCTTTTTTTTTTTAAGGGCTTGTCGTTTATTAATCTCTAAAAACACTGGTAATCAGGCGCCATTTCAGTTTGCCTTGGTTGCATAATGATCTGTGGTGCAATAATACTTTCCACAAGAATAACACGATATATGATAACGATATATTTCCCAACCCTAATATGGTTTCTCTTTTGTCTAAAAGACATTCCATGTATCAGGTTGTCCAATAGTAATCCCATTTTAATTAAAGTTATCTTGATTCAGTAGTTTTCATGATTAGAGTGCAGAAACATGTGTTATTGCGAACAGCCCGCGACTCTTGGGTGAGTCTTGCGCTGCTTTGGGTGAGTGTCGTCTCACCAGGACTTTTTGGGAAGTCCTGTTCCCAGGCTTTGTCCCATTTGGATCCCCAGTCTGCCTGGCACTGTGCAGCCCTCCTGACGGGAAATGCCTGCTGCTAATTACACACAGGTGGAGCTCTGTGCACTCTTTCAAATATGTCTGTGCATTTGGGAGTTTGTTTGTCTGTGATTCTATCCATCTTTGTCATTGTCATTGTTGGAAATAGTCCAAATTATTCACTGTGACGTGTTAATTAACTAATACCAGAGTTAAAGTGGGTTAGCACTCCTACAGCACACAACAGTGACACTACTGTGAGCGTTTAGTCATGTCAACAGAGCTGTGTTTTGTTTCATTTACACGTTTGAGTAATCCTGCTTTTTTTGTGTCAAAGCAATGACTGTTCCAATGTCATTAAGAAGAGTTGTAATCATGACTTTGATCTTTTTTATTTTTAGCTTCAAATTATCTACTTTAATCTACAGTTGTCTTATATATGTTTCTTTATTTTATTATGTTTGACGATTTTAACATTTGCTCAGTATTGTATTGTACAACAAAGTGAAAACGGCTAAGCTGTAACATCAAAGTTGAGTAATTTTGTTGCTGAAATTACTCAAATGATTTTAGTTTGTATGCAGTGTTTGTTTTACCGCATCATGGCATTACAAGATGAAACAGATTGTTTTCACATAGAGAAGAATACAATGTAAATAAACTGGAACATTTGGTTTTATATGTGTCAGAAAAAATAACAAAAATAGATTTTCTAATTCGAGCCTTTGCGCGAGACAATAAAGTTCTTTTTCTTTTCTTTTTTTCAAGCAGCTAAGCTAATCTACTCTTAAAGATATTTTCATCTATAGAAATCTAGGGGACAGTTACCAGTATTTAAACATTTTAGTTTCCTTCCACAAGAGCTGCAAGATCACCCCCTTAAGTAGCTCCTACAACTTTGCGATCTCATAGTGAACAATAAAGCTAACTTCGTCAAAAGAAATAAGTTACTAAATAAGACATTGAAAATTATCTATGCAGTGTAATTTGTAACCAAAATGGCAACACAGTTAACAAAAAGAAATCTTTTTGGCAGCTTTTACATAATGCATTTCTGTGAGTAAACCAGGGAACTTTCACAGTAACTTTAAATTTGACTTTTTCCTATTCACCTGCAGCGTGATTGCGTACTTAGATGTGTGATTATGTAACGTGAAAATGCAACTCTTGGGTGATATCTTCATGTGGTCATTCAAACGAGTCGCGGTCAAGTCGTGTGTGTATGAAGTTACAGAAAAACAACAGTAGATTAATCAAAATGGCAGATCGCACATGTTCAGAGCTGATCGGGTTTCGAGCTGCTGAAAGTTTAAAAGCGTTTTGTGCCTGTGGAGTAGCTCTGTTTGTGTATCTATACCCATACGTGCAGATGGAGAAGTTTACGTTTGCCCCAGTAACAAAGGCCAGAACTCGCTGTGGACCGGGAGGGCATATGAGTCAAACCAGTGTCTGCAGGGATCAGCAGTCTGTTGTCCTGAAGTATTCTGGGGTAAACATGAAGGTGAGGTAAAGCAGAGACAGTATTATGCAACTGAACATGTTTGTAATTTTGTGTCATTAAGGCTTGTTTTAGATCTTAGTCTTGCTCAGCTATTGAAATCGTTTGGACAATCAATTATAAATCAGCTGCTAATTTGTTTTTGGCCCCAGAGTGCATCACATTGATTGAAGATGATGTTTACAATGACGTGACTATAGTAACCCATGGTGAAATGTCTTTTTCAGAAACAATTAGTGATTATTACCTGGCCAGTTAGATGGATTCCTGCAATAATTGTCAATTTACAATCTCGAGTGAATCTTGACCCGAAGCAGTTGATTGGTTTGTAGTCTGAACCACTGGTTTAACGACCCAATCACATCGTAGCCAGGCAGTTTGAGGGTGTTGAGCAAGTATTGCATGGATGTACTTGTACATGTTTCTGCTGCAGTTGTTTTAACAGAAATACAGAGTATTTCCTTCTTGAAAAAAGAGCAGAGGTGCCCCCATGACACTATCACATTGTATACGAGATTCATTACTGTACTTGGCTAAGCACAAACTGGTTGGTACACCCAATCAGCTCGAAGTATGATTGGGTGTGCCAAACGCTTTTAGTGAATAAGGTTCCAGAAGGATAATGTAGAGGAACTCAAATCAACACATATCCAGGCGAGAGACAAGTTAGGTGATCATTAACATTTCCTTATTCTGCATGCTCATCTTAAACTTACTCTGCTCCTATAAAATCTAAAATTGAGCCGTAAAGCTCAAATCTTTTAAACCCAGAAATCCCCAAGAGTTAGACTTTGGGATTCAGTAAGATTGCTGCTGACATTTTGTGCCAACAATCTTTCAGAATTGTATTAAAACTGAATGATACAGCATTATACTATTAAGCCAAAAGACATCATTGATCAAACTTAGTTTTGAACACCATCACAGCACAGTGGACTGAACAAAAAACAGAAGACAACGCAGGGCCCACAAGATTTTGACACAAAACAAATAATTTATGCAGTTTATTTCATGTGTTTTTCCCTTTGTTTGTTAATTGCATTTTAAACCTTTTTTTTTTTCACCAATTTTTTTGCCCATTCCAAATGTAAAGACGTGATAAGTAAATCTCACAAGATCATTTTCCTCATGCACAGTTCATTTAATCTTGCAAGATCTTGTGGCACAAGATCTTGTTCAATCCCTAATAGTTTTGATTACATGATTTTGTGGCCATGATCATTATCATTTTGTTTCCATCTGTCTGTGTCAAAACTTATTAGTCATTTTAGTGTATTTTCCCCATTTCCCTGATAACCTACAAATATTACTTAATGTTGAAACAGTATTAAAGACCAATAGTCCAGTGTTAATTTTGTTAGTATTAGGTTGCTTACAAAGACTTGTTTACAAAGAGTGCAATGAATCTGTTTCTCTTGCAGTTGCATCACATCCTTTTTCTTATTCCAAAAACATAATCCTCACAAACAAATATGGATGACATGTGAGTTGTGGATTCGTTTGTAAGATCGCGTGCTTGGTCTCAGCTTCAGGTGGCCCTCACATGTCTTTGTGGCGTTAAGTTAATCAGACTTATGCATGCAGCCGGCCTCTTCTATGATGGAGAATAGTAATATGATAAACAGTGCTAATGAAGTGCAGTCTCCAGCATATCCTCCTGTGATAAGTGTGTTTTTTCCCCTTGTTTAACCTCGTCACTTCTTCCTATCATCAATCACACCAGAGCCAGCTTTGAGTTTCAGAAATTAGCCTTCCTCTGTCAAACAATCAGCCCCCCACAATTGACTCTCGTTCATTTGGAGCATGCCCGATCACCAGTCTGTGTATACAAGAGTACCAGCCTGTGACAGACGTAGGACCTCGTGGAGCAAAAATAAGACCAGTGCGGCATTGTTCACACAGTCACAGATTAAAGCCAGCCGTAAAACTTTGCATTTGAAGTCATTTTCTAAGCCAAACACACAATCTGAAACGCTTTCCCCCAATTTCTAAGCAATGGGATTGTGTTTTTAGTATTGTCATATATCACAGATTCAAGCATTGTTACACTTGGGGAAAGGGCTTTCTTCTCCATCCACTGTAAACATAAACGTACATGCAAAGGGTCTGTGGGAGATGTGAGTCAGAAGAGGAATTTGTCAAAGAAATTAGGACATTTGTTTAAGTTTCTTTGAGCTGCAGGTTCATTTTGGGTCTACACTGTTTTGCCTGGAGCTACAAGACCTTAACTGTGTAGGAACATTTGCCCTCTGTATTTGACCCATCAATCAATGGTGCAGCATTAATATCCACAAGCATTCATTTTTGGCCATGTATTCCTTTGCATAGTTTTAGAAAGGAAATAAAAATGTGACAAAGGGTTACACAACAGGGTTACACTTACTAATTATTAAATAAAATAAATACATCCAAAAGCTTTAATGTTGGTTGAGGACTGACCTAATGAAGTGTTGCAAATTATAACCAGTCAGACACCAGGAGAACATGCAACGATCCAACACAGTCTCACTAGTGGGCGTACTTTTACCACAACACAAAAACAGTGTATTTTGAGCACGAGTTCAGAGCTGTTTTTAGTACTTATGTTACGCCGTGCATTTAGCACGATATGAAAAAGCGTAAAAATGACACGAGATTAGGCAAACCCACACAATGAGTTTAATATTTAATAATGAGTCACTATTATAAGACACAAAGACATTGAAATCCAGGGATTATATTTTAAGCATCAAAACACTTATGTATTGTATAATGGTTTGTTGTTTTTTTTTTTAGAGTTGTTGTTGCACATTGTCATTTTGACCTATGCACACAATATCATCAAAATTGGTATTTGATACTTCAATATCACACATAATCCTGTTCTCATTGATAACTTAGTATTAGAAGTATATGGCAGAGTACAGCCAGTGAATGGCAGAATTAATTAAATTCAAAGTTTCTTTTGTGTGTGTTGGATCAGCCTCAGTCTCTGAAGTGTTTGTGGGCTGTTCCTTTCCCTGCCAGGGGACTGCAATGTAAACTAGCCTAAGACTAACTCTGGTACAATGCATCACATGGAAACATTTATGTTCTAATTGTACATGGTCCCCTTTTAAAATAAATAAGGAGACTGTTCAATTCAAGTCAATAATAATGGTTCTTTGTTTTAAGTAGAGGAGGGACTAACAATGTGCAATGTTTGTTTGCAATCCCAAAATATATTTGTTTAAATATCACTATTTTTAAAAGCCAAATAAGTTTAAACAACTGTCATTTCTAAAACAACGATACCCAATTTTTACAATAAAATAACTTAAATTAATTTCCCCCAGCACAAATCTATTTTTAAAGTATCTGTTCCGGTAAAAAATTAGTACACACTCTCGTTTGTTCCACAAACTCCACTAAGTTTGTCTGTTGTTGTTGTTGGCAATTTGGCTAACTACTGTTATATACTGCATACCAGCACGTTGTGAAAACTAGGAGTAGATGTGCCCGAATAGAGACTTACTAGGAGTAGGTAAAATTATTTCTCTTTGTTTACATTTTAAGGAAGCAAAAATCAAGTAGAGGACCTTTAATTCTAAATACACTATCCAAACTGTGGAAATATCAAATGTGTCTCAAAGCGAAGCACTCTTTTTAATAAACTTGAAAATAGTTATTCAGTTTATCGATTCAGCAATCCAGAGTCTCAGTACTGTATCACCTAATTTAGTCTCACAGTATATTTGTATTTCAGTGTTGTCATTTACAGTTGTAGAACATCATACAGTATGTTTCGTATCTGATATTATCTGGTTCATTTCTAGACGACAGAAAACCTGTCTGTGGTGGTTTTATTAGCATCAGCCTGTGTGAGACATGTCGGCTCTGAAGTGCAGACACAGTCGTTTCATGCTGCATCCTCAACAATTACACTCTAACTGCTTCATTACAAGTCTGCTCCGCGGGACGCACGATTAGGAGTAATTAGACCAGCACAGGCACACCTCGCCCCATCACAGGACCAGAGGATTACACCAGGTTCACACACAGACACAGACAAATATGTGTTTAAGACCATGGTAGAAGTGGAAATGCTGAATCTGCTGTTTTCTTTGTGCTGATGAGGACAGGGATGTAGAAGTAACTCAGTCAACTTTTCCCACCAAAAGAGCTATTCATTGTTGGACAATTTAGGAAAAGAGTTAACCCGAAAATAAACCCTAGCTCTTACTCTACAAAAGAGAAAGTACTGTGCATAAGTTGTATGTGTAACTTGTGTAATAGTTTAACAATTCAGTACTTTCTGAAGGGCAAATCTGCAAATAGAAACTTTTAATGTGATTAAAACTAAATGACAAAAAGGGATCAACATTAAAACAGTGAGACA
This sequence comes from Mugilogobius chulae, assembly GCA_038363315.1. Taxonomy (NCBI): domain Eukaryota; kingdom Metazoa; phylum Chordata; class Actinopteri; order Gobiiformes; family Gobiidae; genus Mugilogobius; species Mugilogobius chulae. The sequence goes on from CM076400.1 coordinate 34,702,909, forward strand.
CTTTTCAGCAAAAGAAATAACTATGGAGAAAACTAAATATATTATCCAATTACAATACTATTTTTTTTACTACATTTTACAGTAAATCTGCAATTCTCTGCATACTGTCTATGCAGTACATTAAGGACTGAAAAATACAAAGTATATGGTTAAAGGACAAGGTGCAAAAGCTTGGGCTGTGGATATCAGGCAATTATTTGAGCTCATTTAAGATGGGAAACCTTCTGTTCCAACAAGAATACACAAATGATAATATACTCTTTACTGTAAAAGTAACATTTAAAACATTTGTTATTTGTACTTAATTCGATTTTCACATGTAATTCTTTTCTTCTTTTGCTTAGTAAAGTTTTTCTCTGTATATGTTCTTCACAATACAGTCTACATTTTTAAAAGAAGAATTCATATTATTGAAGATTGAACTTGATTCAACCCTGACCATAGCTGAATTTCAAGACAGACTTGGACTCAAACTTTAAACATTTTGTTAAGTAAAGTGATGCGATGTGACAGGTACATTTTATTTCTCCTCCAATTTAGACTCCAACAACATTTCAAACATTACAAAACACATTGAGCGTGCAGAGTTGTAATGACTCAACACGTCAGCCCTGATTTCTTTCAACATTTTGCTTTTGAATGAACGTAATTGAACAGATTCTTTGGAGGCAGACAAGCTGTAGCTGATCAGAATACTCAATAGTAAAAAATTGGGTGTAGTCTATTAAATTTCTCAGATAGGTTATAAGACTGTTTTGTTTGTGCTATTTTTGCTCAAATCACGTTATTATCTGTTGCATTGTGTTCAGGACGTCCCAACAATACAGGCAAACACAAATCAAATTAGGCTTGCATCCAATACCTTTGCCTTACTTTTCATATCTGCAGTGTTTTTACCCTGTGTCCTTCCAGTAAAACACCAGAACTGACCTGTGCTGCTGATTTAGGGGAGGACTTGTATATTTAAAGCCTTTTTTTATCAGTTATCAAAGGCTGCATTGTGGTCAGGATCGTTGGGGAACAGGGACAGGAAGTGCACGTAGAGTTGGCGGTAACGGTTGTGGCTTTTTAGTGTTCATAAATCTGTTTTCAGCCCTGACCCTGGCACATTCGCCTCAAAAACTCGCCCCCCAGAGTGGAGAAGGAGTTAGAGCTTTATAAGCATTCACATAAGCACTGATACAACCTCAAAAGTACTGTGTCATCATGCTCAAGGTGTGGAGAAATACGTTTTTTAAAGAGGGTATATGTAAAATCTACTTTCTACCATGTCAACATCAGTTTTAGCTCATGTATGTTTGAATAAATCTCTCTTGAGCAGCATTTGAATACAATTTGAATCCTCTTTACAACGGCAAGGCCCCAGATTTTGTTTTTGTAACCAGGAAGTGTTGTGCAGTGCTCGTATTTTTGAGTGGCATTGCTCACTTTTCTGTCAATTTTATTTCAACAGAGCAAATGAGCTTTAGGTCAACAAAGTCCCTAACTGTTTTTTCTGCAAAGGCCAGTGCCATTCCTCGTATAGTTATATCAGATAGAGTTGCTGATCAAAAACACCAATCACAGGGCTGCTTTCTACTCTCAGCACTTCCTTTCATCTTCTCCTGATGCTTTTCCAACCGTGTTTAACGGTGTGGAAGTGTGTTTATGGGCTATAGTAGGGCATGAGCTTTCCCTTAAGTGTCGTGTGGAATCAGGAGAGTTGCTTGTTGCGTTGTAGTTTTAAAGGAGACCTATTGTGATTTTTCGGGATATTCAGAAAGAAACTATGGCATAAGTAGGTAAAGAATTTACACAAGATCACAAAAATTATCTAAAACGGCTTAGAAATAGAAACAGGTCCATTGACTTCCTGTTCAAAACTGCAGAACTGATAACCTCCCCTTCTTTTTTTAAAAAAATGTAACTTTTACAGCAGACGCAGGTTCAAAAATGACTATGGTTGGAAAGTGTCTACATGACCATTTTCAAACCTACATGTTTTACTTAGAATCTTTGAGTAACACAGGTCAATTCAGACAAGTGGGTGGGGTTGGTGGTAGGTGAAGACTGGGATTTTTTTGAGCGCTGGAGCATCAGCTGCAGGACAATATATTACTCAAACATCATGAATCAATCCAAATACAACTTTGAATAAACTAATGAGAGAACATTGTAAAATGGATAAAAACTCAAAAAGTAGATTTTAAGTGTTCTCCTAAAGTCCTCCTGTTTTAACCAGGGTAGTTTTGTAGGCTACATGTTGACCATTATGTGCAGAAATATAAATGAGTCTTTAGTTGGTTGTGTTTTATGTGAGCCCTAGTTCAAAATGGTGCTTTCATTATAAGAAACACATAAAACGATTGTTAGATGGAGAGCATGACCACTTGAGTAAATCAACAGTACTTTCTCCTTCTGGCTCACTGTCTGTTCATCAAAGCTCTCATCCTGAAGTAGGTTTGAGCCGGGGGACCTGTAGACCATATTGTACCCCTGGGGCTGGTAAAAAGGTGAGCTGAATCTAAAGCCTGATTATGTAAGCTGTCATGGACCAGAGAGATTGATTGTAAATGATGATCTCCAGTCGGCAAACCATCACCATTGCAAAGTGTTGAGCAATGCATTCACTCGAGCGGATCTGTAAAATCTGTTAGTTTAACGTCAAGTACGCAATTGTTAAGGAGGAAGTGTTACGCCATGCATCAGTGTAAGTGTTTCTGGGGGATAAATGATACAAAACATGCATGTTTATGTGAAGCCTATTTGAAGACTAAAGACATTACGATTGTGCAATTCTAACAAGGTATTTCAGTCAATCTGTAATGGGCCCAAAGCAAAACATTATAAGCATGAATATGAATATGACTTTTTGTGCTATTCTACTAAACATAATTTAAAACAGCATTATGACATTTTTTAGAAGAATAACTTGACTCTAAGTTGATACTTAATTTTGCCTGCCATCTAATTATTTTACATGCTTCGTGCTTTGAAAGTGTTTAGCGCACAGACAGCTCTGATAGAAGTCAAATCACGATCTAATGCTTTATTTATGTGGTGCTGAGATTTCCAAAATTCGAGGTTGGAGGTATGAGTTTGTTTGCATTCATGTGCTTTTCACCTTGGACAGTTTGGACTTTGATGTAACCATTAATAAAATCATATTCCGCAGAAGTTACTAATGTTAGAGTTGAGATCTGTTGTTGTTAGCCTGTCCAAAAGCTAAGGTTGAACATTGTTTGTATTTACCTTAGCAAACACTACATAAGAACATTGTGAACAAAGGTCGTTAGCTACTTGCTCTAGATCTAAACATTTCGGACATTTCCATCTACAGTTTCACGCTCTGAGCTTTGCCTTTTGGAGCTCTCCTCATGACGTAAACACAGAGTAAAACATGGATGTGGTTGAGAGAATCAGGGCAGCTGGAGGTCGTCCATCCACTAGTGATCACATCAGACACAGCACTAAATCTTACCATAATTATAAACCACCACCACCTGGACGAGACACATTCAGCACAAATACTGCGCAAGATCTCTTTCTTCTTTAAACTTTAACAACAGATTTTTTTGTCCATTTTACCACTCTTCATGTTTTGTCTTCCAAGCTATTTCTTTGTGTTGACTTAGATGTAAGTTTCCAATGTACATGGAGAACAATTGCTTGAGTCTACTGTGCAAAAGGTTTCAGAAAACAGTTTTAAAAGAAAAGGAAAGCATCTGTTTTAAAGTGTCTGGTCTCCGGTTTTACATCTCACTGAAAAATATCTTCTCATTAAGGAGTAAAAATATTGCTGGATTTGTGCATTAGAAGCTTCTTTAAAAGGTGATCTACTGTAGCTACTTCTGTGGAGGGAAAACATGTCTATCGATCATACATGCATATATAATGTTAATGCAAATGCTCGTTGTAATGTATAAAGTACAATTTAAACTTTTACACAATGAGCAAATATGAAGTATACACGCTCAGGAGTAGTGAGATTATTTAATGTTGGTGACCCATGAGAAAGACTATTTTACGCTATATGACAAGATTGTTTGATTTTCTTGTCAGGAAAATGTAAACGTACAGTGCAGATAATTGCGCCTGATTTTTTCCCCCAACCTAGTTATGCCCCACACCATCATTTGCATTGAGATATTTTCTTTAGATATTTAAGTAAGGTTAGGGTTAGGACAACACACTCTCCGGGGAAAATGTGATATCCAACAAAATGACAAAAACATAACAAGCACATTTTCACGTCTTCTTTACATCAGTATGTTACATAAAGCCAAAAGTAAAATAACTTAAGATTTTGAAGCCACGCGGCGACATTTTCTTTGGTTATAATGGGTAAGTTTATGCGTAAAATTACTAAAATGGGTAAGTTTAGGGCTTGGGTATGTTAAGATTTACCTGTTCAACCCAAAGAAAATAACTAAAATTGTTTTACGTTCTGGCTTTACGTAACATATTGGCATAAAAACAAGGTGTTGTACAACTACATTTTCTCCAGAGACTGGGCTGGGTTAGGATTAGGGTTAGGTTAGGTAAATTTGGTAAAGTTTAAGAATTTGGGAAAGATATCCTAACCTGGTCAAAGTAATAATTGCGTTTTGATTTGAAGCCAAAACTGTAACCCTTTGTACAGCAGGTTCAAGCAACTACTGTCCATTGTCTTTTTTTCCTTCCATTATTAAGAAAATCAGCATCTACGACTGTTTCATATCATAATAGTTTGTTTTTTTCTCCAAACAGGGTCCTCTCGGCTTGGATGGCAAACCAGTGAGTAGATTCAGTCACATATAAACATGACTTCAGTCTCATGCTCTGCTCTAACTCTTTGTTCTTGTTTCAGGGTCTTCCAGGTCTAAAGGGGAGTCAGGTAGGCCGCTCAGCACCTGTTACTTTTACTGAGCAGCTTGTATCCATTTCATTCATAAAGTCTTTGTAAGTGCGTAGCCAGGTGTCAGGTGATTGTTAGCACCACCGCATTAATCTTTTTCACTATTCCGCTGGGAACGATGGGAGACAAGAAAAGAGTCCTCTGCTCATAGTCTTCCTGTTTTGTATTGTTGGACAGAAAAGGTCCAACACCACTGTTAAGCAGCTGTTGGCTCTTCTCAAGACAATTAAGACAGATAAAAACACACAAGTCCATAACATTTGTTTTTCCAAATGAGCAGCTTTTGTCATGTGACCTCTGGGGGAAAAGTCCACTAATACAATCCTCAAAGCTAGCAATACTCTATCCAGATATTTGACTGAATCCCTAAAGAAAAAAAAATGCAGTTTGTATCTGAACATTGTTGTCAAGTTCTTCATAAATTGGAGTTTGAAATCCCATATTAGTTAACCCGTAAACACCACTTCTGCACCAAGACATTCAAGTTTCATTAGCTCAACTCTATCATTAGTTGTATAAAAGAGCAGAGAGCCGTCAGTTTTGATACTTCAAGATAAAGTTTGAAATCTCTGCCTTTGCTGGATTTTATTTTTTTAAATTAATTATGCATGAATTTGAGATTAATCAATAAAATCAGCATTTTTACGTGTCTCAGTTTATTTAAGGGGTCATAATTGATCAAACTAATGTCCATGAAGTTGCATATAATCTGCTAAATCAATCATAACAGAGAAATAATCTAATAAAATGACAACTTCAAGTGAACTAAGTAATGATCAGTTGTATGCAACAAATATTAGTAATGCATTTCAGATTACAATCTTTGCCAACAGTTCTCTCACTTTTGTGCCTAAACAAACACATCCTTAAACACATTCTCGTTTGTTTATTTCTTGCCTTTTTATGTGCCAGAAATGTTTGTCATATTTCTGTCTCGTCATCATGCGGTCAACCCCACTAACAGAACGCTTTTTTCGCTTCATTATTTGTCCTGCTTCTTTTGTCCTGAACACAACTCGACTAAAAGTCTGCCAGACAGACGTGGTGCGAGGGGAGAGGAGCGCGTTATACAGAGCAGACTATGGAAGATTTAGAGACGGAACAAGGGCAGGAACCTCGCAGTCTTAGACGTTTGCAAAAGTGTAAAGGAGGGCTATGTAAAACAAACTGACAGCTCACAGAATAGAGACATGCAGCAGGGTCAGCTCACTACTGAGGCTGTTGTTAAGTGTTGTGTATTTGTACTTTATATTAAAGGAGACCTATATTGCAAAATGTATTTTCTGCCTTCTCATCAATTTACTCAAAGTTTTATTAAGAATGATTCGTGCATGTTTGAGTAATCTTGTTTTGTCCTGCAGCTGATGATTGAACCTTGTTCTCAACTATTACCTATCCCCGTATGGTTCAAAATAGTCACCACTTTATGACAATATAAATTACAAATTTAAAATCTGCTGCTTGTGCTTGTTGCATTAAAATCTTATAAACAGGCTTATCAGTTCTGCGGTTTTGTACAGAAAGTAAATAAGCTACGCTGTTTTATCTCAGTTTTCTTTTTGTTTACAAAAAATATAACTTACTAATCTACATGGTTTGTTCCTAAATATGTTAAAAAAGCTTTAGGTCCCTTTTAACAACAAATTCTTCTTCTTCTTAAAAAAAGCACAATAATGCCTTTTATTACATGCATTGTCGCAGTATGTGTAAGTAGTTTTCTCTGACAACATGTTGGAGACTTTACAAAACATTTCATCAAAATATACTTGTTTGGAGATTTGCCCTATGTTATCCAGACTTGTATCCCCATCTAACTGAAAACAGCCGGCCCGGGGGACCTTAGAATTATTTGTATAGCGCTTTTCACAGACACAATATGCTTCAACGTCAGACCCCTCCCCACTCAGTGATAGTGAGCTGCCTAAGGGCAGCTCAGCAGAGGCGATTCGATTAAACACCTAGTGCCTCAACCTCCGACCGCCACCAAGTGCTCTGTAACCTGCATGTTATTGGTTGGTAGGGAAACTGTAGCACCCGGAGTAAACCACCCAGCCAGGGAAGAAACATGCTGACTCCACATAGAAAAGCCCAGGCCGATTGGGAGTCAAACCCAGTCGAACAAGAGCACTATTCGCTCTGCCAACGTGCAGCAGGATGTGTTTGTTTGTCAATGCTAACGCTAAAGCTCAGCAATTTAAAAATAAAGCACTTCCAGAGACCGCACCCATCTCACAGACCCCGTGAGGTAAAGTTTACAGCTAACAGTAGCTCTGAGCTAAATGCTAATGGGATGTTTAGCTTCCCATGCTTTAACATAGGATTTCCCCCATGACTTCCCCCCCAGCAGGCCAAATATGACACTTTGCCGACTGTATTTATTCGCAGAATCAATTTGGTCAATCCAGCCTGGGTATTTTCAATTCTGATGCCACTTTGTTTGGTTCGTCCTAAAGTTCTTGTTCTGGTATTTTTTAATGTTTAGTCCCTGTAGTCCTAATTAAATGTGATGCATCAATCAGATATAGACATGGAATGTCCCACAGATCCATAAAATTTGGCTGGATCAGGTGTCGGTCCCATAATATAAATTAATACAATGTCTTGTTGGTGCCCTTAACTGGACAATTTGCAAGCTGATGTGACTCAGAACATCTCATAATGTTTGACATTTTATTGACATAATGTTGTTAAGTTATTATTTACACAGTAAATAAAAGTTACATAACATTATAAGACCTATTTAGTAACGGGTTTACCCAGTTTTGAAAAAAAAAAATTGCTGTTTTCAGTCCCTGTGGGTATTGCCACATACTTTAAGCCAAATTTTTATATGGGTCTCAGGACAAAAAAAACGGGATCGGTGCATACCCATGGTAAATGTTCACATGTTACTCACCCTAAAATCCATGCTTCATATTTAGTATTTCTCATTAATAGAGGGCAATTTAGTTACCCCCATGTTTTCAAACAACAAAATAATTGGTAAGACAAATATACTTTATGTTTTTTGAAGTAACTATATTTAGTTTGTAACCTGTCCTCTTTCGGTCAGCAAAAGCAACACAGCACATAACGACTAAGCCCTGTGCACTGTGTTAAATGAAAAGATTTAAGTATGTTTTATATCAGTGTAAGTCTGTGGGAAACTGTATAATGGATTCTCTGTCTGTATGGTATCCGCATCTGTCTGTGAGTGACTGCTTTAGTCACTGTACATGAAGTATTACCTGCTCTTAACGCCGTTTAAACACTTGCTGAAGTCTGAAGGAGAATGATGCTACATGTCACTCACCCTACGTCTGATTTATGACTAACAACTGTCTTCTGTTATCTGTTTCCTCCTACAGGGACCAGCTGGGCCCAAGGGAGAAAAGGTATGCTTCTATATGCTTTTGGAAACTTTTCTGTCTTTGCACTGTAAAGAAGAATCTCTGCTTTATGCAACACTTTATATTTTAGTCTCTCAGTGCACTCCTTTGGTTTTGTTTATGCCATTATGGTTCAAACTATGATTAGGTCAAAAAGATCTATAACGACACAAAAGATATACAATAAAAACGACATAATGATGCTATAGACAAAATGCTCGACATTATTAACCATGATTGTAACGTGGCGTTGCATTATTATTATTTTTTTTAATATGTGACCTGGCTCTACCAAATGTTTTTTGAGATATTAGTGATTTTTACTAAATCCATGAGAAATCCATGTGAAAAAATCCCCATATGATTAAAGATAAACAAACACTGGGGGCCTTTTTAGGAGCAATTTTAGCAGAATTACAGACTATTTTGACTATAGTCTGAGTATTTGAAAGGTGCCAGTGCTTTTAACTGCTAATTTCATAGTGATACTAATGACACCTTGCAACTATTAAAAGTTGGTTTCTACGTGCATCATCACTGTTTCACTGTGGAAAACTTTGTGTAAACTGAACAATTCACGTTAAAAAAAAAAATAATCTGTATTGAAAAAGTTGAATAGTAAAGGTATACATAGGTTTCAAGATTTCAGACTATACCACACTGGCGATTTACTTTGATTGAGGCATGTTATACCTATATTATAACCAAAATCATTCATTTGTTAATTAGATAATGTTGTTAAGAATGCTGCTTTTTCCACAGAAACAATCAAATAATTTAGTTGTGCCAATACCAAAAAAACTAGAGATCGTCTGATTTTTTTTTTTTTTTTTTTTTTTTTGTGGCCATTGCTGATTCCGATATTTCAAAATTTTGTCAGCCGATGCCCATATCAATGGTCCCTTTTCAAGGCCGATTTCTGAGGGCGATTTTCTTATTTTAGTTTTAAAAGCAGAGCTGGGGTGAGATCGTATAACAAAAAACCTTTAACTTAAGCTATTATTCACCACAGTACATGTGCGTCTCTTTCACACAATATAATGACGCTCGATTGTATTTTGGCCCAAGAAACAATAATTATAGAGTCATGAAAGACATTCATACTTTTCACACAAACATGCACTTATTAAAGCTCATGCTGCTGCCAAAGTCATACAAGAATAAAACTTAAAGACATATTAATGATAAAATCCAAACTGCAGACTTAGGAATGAAGAGAGATAAAAGAAGTCTTATCGTTTCTTTCCAAACCAACTCAGACTCAGCTGATCACAGTGAGTGAGGCGTTCCCATAGAGAAAAAGTCCAAATAACTGCCTTGTCAGACAGCAGACAAAATTGAGGCCGATAGTCGAAATGGCCAATGTACAAAAAAATTTAAATATTGGCCTCAAAATATCAGCTGATCGATACGTCGGTCTATCTCTAAATTAAACTTGTATTTCAATTCTGTGGTACCTTAAAACAAATTATTATTCCGTCCCTTTTTGGCAGTGTTTTTTTTTATTATTATTTCAATAAAACTATTTTTGCTTCAGCTCTAAGTTAGATATCAGTAACAATATGACACGGCCCTGTACTAACTCTATTTACCTATATATTTATAATCCCAACAAACAAACAAGCATACATTGGTCTTCTTACAAACATTATAAAAATACTTCTCAACAACACACCAAACTGTCAATTATCTCCACTCACTTTCTCACGTCAGGTTAAAAGCCCTTTCATAGCATTCAATGATAGCCAGATGTCTGATTTTTTTTTTTTTTTTTCATCAGTCCAAGATGTTTGCAACTGTTAGTCCAAGCGGAGTAGACCTGCTTCATATGGTCATCTGCTGTTGCACTTGAGCGAATAAAGGGTTCCTGATAAGAACAGCAGTAAAATAGCGTCTGTCAGAAGCAGTGGGCAGTCTGGTGACGCTGGATTGTGAGTGACAGACGATGCCCACGCAGAGTTTCGGCTTCCTTTATATAATCACCCAGGTAGATGAGAACATGTGCTATCTAAAGCTCAAAGTGTCATATCATTGTAATTGTAGAAGATATGCGGTGATTTATGCAGTAGATGTTCACATACGCACCCCGAGCACCGATGACCCCACTGTTCTTTCCTTCCCTCTCGTGTGCATTAGTTACAGTAAAGCCTGTCACTACGGTTCAACAGTAGCAGCGCACGCCTTTATGTTCCATACTGTAGAGCTGAAGGCTGACAAACGGTATTTTCCTGTTTCTCTTGCAGGGCGACAGAGGAGATGTGGGGCCAAGGGTAAGACTTTCTGTTTCTTTGACCTTTAGTGACTTTACTCTAAAATACAGCGCCGAGCTTAATATGATACAGGTTCAGATACAAGATAAAACTTAAAATTAGTGGTACAAATGCATTTTTTGTGTGTGTTTGTGTAGAACAGCAGTGCCCAAAGTCGGGTCTGGAGCCAAACTGGAGGCCACATTTTTAGGACTATCCTTTTGATTCAATTTTGTGTTGAAAAGTCAGTCAGAGGAAACCAAATCATGTGTCAAATGTCATGTCGGTAAAGGACAATTTAAACTTAATCTTTCCTCAAAAGCAAAACAAATTTTGACTTCGCCCTCGGCACGCTTTAATCTAATAAAACTAACTAAACACAGACATTTCATCTTAATAATGGCCTTAATGTTATATAGATAAGTGTGAGGCACCTTTTTAGTCCAACAGATTCACTTTTAAGTGCAGAATTCTCCAATTTATATTGAGTTTATTTAATTTAGAAGCACAATGCACAAAATACAGATTTGCAATAGTTTTAGTCAGAGTAGCAAGTAACTTGAGGCTCATTTGGACTGCGATAAATGTATATAACCTGAGTTGTAAGCACTTTCTTGAGTGCTGTTTCAAAAAACAATTTATGTGTTTCTTTTAGGAAGTTACTCTCTATTGTGGGATTGATGTTAAAATGCAGGAGCCAAATGGCCAATAGGTTTAAGTTGCTTTAGGAATGAACTTTTAAATGTAATACCCCAGATCAAAAATGTGTTGAAATGAATGTCAAAGTGAAAAAAGTTAAAGCGTGTGTTTGAACGTTCTGACTCAAACATAAAGATAAAAACCCACTTTAGATCAAATCCTAGTTCCAGACTCCAGTGACTCCTGAAAGATCAGATGAATGTTATAAATGACAACTGTCTGGGTAAAAACGTACAGTAATTTATACATTTCAGTGAACCAAAATTGAGTCAACAGCATCAAATATAAACTGAAAATTTAAACTGAAGCAGACAGACTATAATAAACTATTACTATAACTGAGACCTGTTGTCATCCAGATTTGAAAAAGTACTTCCTGTACACAACCACACTGTAAATATTGGCTGATTACAGGTTTACAGGCCGTGTCCATGTAACTCTCAACACTTTTAGTAGTTCAAACTCAGCGTGTTTACGTCGGCAGCAGGATCCAGCCTCTGTGATGAGGTTTTGCTCTGACCACAGCTTCAAATGGACTGAACATTATATCAGAAGTGACCTGAATACTGAATCCTCTCCATCTCCATCAGAACTGGAGTTGGGTAAGGCAGTGGGCCAAGACTGCCATTTCAGGTTAAACCCAACAGCCTCCAGTGGCATGGATCATGTAATAATAATCTTCTCTGCATGAGATCAGGGCAATTTCACTGTGGTTTGATATGAGTCTCCTGGTAGTGGTTTGGACACTGTCAAATGTGTGTTTGATAATGTTCCTTTGAGACAGCTGAAGCCTACATTACCTTTATCATAATACACCTGAATTATGGCCTTTAGCTTTCATTAGAAGTTAGAAAGTGTCTTGTTAAGAGCATAAACACGGCCTTGTACCAAACCAGATGTTATTTTGTCAAGTAAAATTGAAAAAGTTCCAACCATTGTATATTTAGTTGACATTTTTCTAACCAGGAAAGCCTGAATTCTTGACATGTTTTAGTGGTTTGGTAAAGCAGATCACCCAAAGGAAATGTACACAGGGAGACTCTAAACAGAAAGGCCCTAAAGTCAATCCTTGCACCTTAAGCTCAGAGCACTGACTGTAATGCCACTGTGTCACCCATAAAATGAGTTTACAAAGTACCTTATATACACAGGATCATGTACACAGATTCATCACGGAAAAATTAAAAAGAAAGCACTGAATAGTCTCACACTAGTTCAGTCAGAGATAGTAGTTTCACCAGACATGTCAGCAAAACCAAAAACATTAATTCTGATTTTTTTTTTCCAAAAAATAAAAACTTATTTTTCTGCCCAATTTGTAAAGCCATCCACTTCTACTACTCCAGCAGAAAACATCTCCAGAAACAGGATTCTGTTGTCATCTAAACCATAAATCCAAGTGTTGGACCATGATACATTTTTTACCACAAAGTTGAGTGTTGGCGAGTGGCTTAATAGTAATGGTTAATGGCTTAGCTTTGACGCAGAGAAAATGGACAGATCATGTCAGATTTATGATACGGTTTGAAAACATAACAGGACGTGAGTTAAATGTTTCAGAGAAGTCTTCTAGATTTTAGGTTTGTGTTTGTGTAGGAGTTAAATCATTTTGGCCAAGTGTGTTGCAGCCTCTGTCCAAATGCTAAATATTGTCCTTGGACTGGGGTCAGGAGCTTTGATGTCTTTGGCTACTTTTTCTTGCTGAGAAATTCAGAATATTTCTTCAAATACACCAAAGTCATAAGAACAGCAAATATAGCTCTTGTACTAATGAAGCAAAGTTATCATTTGCATAAACATTGTTACACTTTCTAATCCTAAATGTGTATTCAGTAAACATAATGTCAGAGTTTGAGCTGAATCCTCTCTTGGAGGATAACAGGAAGTGGCCATGCATCTCTTTTGGCATCTTACCTGTCATCCATCTTCACTTGTTTTGTCGCTCCATCAGACACAAGATAACAAAGACATTAAAATGTAATCAAATTTCGTGAAGGTGACAAAGCGAGATTGTTTTGACCCCAGTGTCTTATTTGTTAAAGTTAAATCATATTTTTAGAAAATGATCTTTTTACAGCTCATTAAAGGTTCAGCACTCTTCAATCTAACATTGATTTAATCTGCCCCTAAGTAGCTTAAACCCTTAGGTCATTTTGTAAATACAATTGAATTCAGAAGTGTATAAAAGGATTTTAATAGGGATTTAAGATATTTTTAAACAAATACAAGTTTGAAACAATAAAATGCCACTGCTTAGACTTTTGGGGCAGAAATGTAATTTACTATAATTATGTGAAAAATGTGAGTATCCACCTTAAAAAAAAAAACCTTAAACCAGCAGTCAATTAACCATTCTATCATAAAATACAACAATCTATTCTTCTGTTCTCATGTTTGAGGTTAAAATTGTGCCTGTGTTATGAGGGCCTAAAGTTTAATCCGGAGCCAAACTCTGTCTCAGGCCGACTAAGAGCTGTATCTGCCTGTAGTCTGATTGAATGATTGCAAGTACAGATGAAAGTACCCAAAAAGTACCTTTTGAGGCATTTGTATGAGAATCTGTATCAGTGACAGGGGGAACAGTGGTGTGAATGAGATTCTCGTCAACACAGCCTGTTGACGAGAATCTCATGAGCATCTTCCACCTCTGTTTTAGACTTAAATTATAGTTTTTTATTGGCTATAATCTTTCAATTCAGACCTGCAGCTCCCACAACTGATCATAGCTTTAAAGGTTTTCAGAAATGGCTACTGTTGTGGGAAGTAGAATGCACTGGATTTTCATATTGTTATGCATCTTTAAAAGCCTGTAGAAAGTGATCTGGGTAATAAAGAGCATACCATAATGGTAGGAATAATGTTTTTCTCATTTAAAGGTTTGTTTTTTATTTTTCTGGTGTTTTGTCCACTACCCTCTGTTCTCCTGTCTGATCACACCTTGAGGGTTTCATCTGAACTCTGCTGCCCTCTTCAGAAATGTCTTTGATTCTACTTTAACCAGTCACCAGATTTTTCTTTGCTGCAGTATACTCCGAACAGTAGAACTACAGTAGTTACACCCGTCAGTTTGGTTTGTGTCTTTTCATATCTTCATGTTGCTCTCTGTGGCTACAAATAGATTATTGGTCCAGGTCATTAGAGCCATGAGATTACAGAACAGACATGTTGCTGAAGCCAGACTGCAGATGGCACTGTCGTCCTATTGCTTCAAGTTAGAAGCACCAGAATTACCAAAGAATTACTCAGAATAGTGTGCAATGCTATTTAATCACCAGTTTAACAGCAAAAAAGTTTACATTTTAGTTTATAAATAATAGCTAACTAGACACATCACCGCAACAATGACTCTTCTGAAGAGTGCAGCTGACTCTGGCAAGGTGTGAGGAAACCAAGATTTATAAAAAACACATGTAATTAATGAAAACACCCCATGAGTTTAAACCTAACTGGATCATCTACTACTATTCTTGAATGTCAAAAACAGAAACAGTCAAGTGGCAGACCAGATTATTCACCAGAGAGGTTACATCAAGTATGTTCTCATGTGCACATTTTGATTCTGTAGATGCTGGTTGATGCTGTGAAATTAAAATATTCCACTTGTATCACTGTGTTATTGTCTTTGTATCCACAGGGCCCACCAAACTACAACACCTTTGCCAATCTACACAGTAACCAGATTCTGACAGTCAAGGTTTGTCCTACAGTTACCGATGTCCTCCTGAGAGCCTCCACTGTCCCGCTGCTGCTCCAGTTTTCACCTCAACTCAACTTTCTCTTTCTTCAGGAACACGACTCATTCTTTATCACTTTTGGGATGCCTGTCGGATTTACTGCTGCTAACATTTCAAGCTTTCACTCATATCTTTACCTCCTTTTTGTCCTGTCCTGTTTTTCGTCTTTGTGTAAACACTTGCACTTCAGATGGTCTTCCCTCGATATGACCACGGCTTTATCGCTGGAGAACAGACCAGCAGCTTTCAAAGACGATTTCTGAAGGTAGAAATGAGCTAAAGCATGACTGAACTTTCACTATCTCACCCCTGCATGGAGAGGAGCAAGTGATTTAAGTGCTTGTGTAATAAGTTATTTAGCAAACGCTTTTTTCCTCTAACCAACTCTTTATTGTCAAACTTGTTGTGGCTACTTAAGTAACACCCTAACCCAAATCCTACCCTTATTTCTTCTTTGTTTTTAAGCTTTAATACACCTCTTCCTCCATCATTTATCATTTGTTCATCAATAATTAAGTCATTGTTCATGCTTTAATAGGGCCAGTTTAGTTATAATAGTACCCATTTCCTAATTAGCTTTTTGCTAAAGGCTATTGTCACCTTTTTTATTATGAACAACACTATTTATGTACAAAATGTCCTCACAACCCCCATTACGTGTGTAAGAAATGTTTGTATATTCCAAAAAAAGATATGCTGAATAAGTCATTACATTTCACTAGAATTTCCCCATTTTGGGACAATAAAGTATGTCTTATCCTTTGATAAGTAATGAATAAAACCTACAAGATCACAGAATAACACATAAATTAAAGTTACAGTAGCTTTTGTGTTATAAATTTGTAACTTTTCTGCTTTTGACTAAAAAAGTAATTGATAAATGCAGCACTTTGTGAAAGAATGAGAGCATCGAGTATTGTCTGAATTGAATAATACAATTTTTAGTTCTAATCAGGAGCCAAATGCAGCTCTCTGATTGGCTGAGCTTGGGTGGTCCTCTCCAGTTTCACTTTTCGCTTGTAAAAAGTGTTTTTAAAGTCATAATTGCAATAAAAATGAATATATATTGATATTCACCATGTGTCGAATATATAGGAGAGGAAGTTGTCAGATTTAAAAGCTAAATCGTATTTGCAGTGTGAAAATCACCTACTCCACCTTTAAAAATGCATATGTAAATTGGCCGCTAATTTGTGTTAAAAGTATATTTTAAATTAAAGTATTACTTACAACTGGATTCTGAAGGTCAATTATTGAAGCTTTTTTGCCAAATTAATTGTAAAAGTTCGAAAAATGTGTATGTCTTTTTAGATGTAACTAGAGATTCCATATTTTGTTTGAGTGTGTGCTTGTGTGCCTAAACAAAAAGACAAGAGCATGCACATACGATGGGCTTTTCACGGGCTCTTCCCATCTGGGTTTAATGTATCCAGGCCGTGTGGGTGACAGATTAGCTCTTACCGGGGCTTAATAGAATCATAACAATTATCAGTGGAAGGAAAGCATGTCATGGGCTGCTCTTTTAAGATTTGGTGATATTATGTTCATGAAAGGGCCATGGTGCCATGTCGCGCACCACAACAAAGTGAACCGCAGTGTGCCACATGTGGATGAAGATGGTGCGGGGGAGATGTCATTGAGACTGTGAGAGGAACAAGTTAGTGGAGCTTTAGCTGGCGGCAGGAGGTTGTTTTTTTTTACACACAGAAGGGAGCAAGACATTAGAGGACATTTGCATCTAGTTAAAACAGTTTTGCAGAAGGGCTTAAAATGGTGTGGAATTATAAACTAGGCAAGTTGAATTTAAAAAAAGAGGGTCAGTTCACTTTTAGTACCAGCCTAGAATCCAAAGTGAAAACGGGAGGGGTGCATAATGAATAAAGCCTATCAAAATCATCTGCAATTAATTCTCTTATCCACTCAGGGTGACCAGGGCCAGGCTGGACCTGCAGGGCCCCCCGGTCTACCAGGACCACCCGGCCCCCGCGGACCCCCAGGAAACACGGGCAAAGACGGACCTCGTGGACCCGCCGGAGAACCAGTAAGTAACTCTGACTAAGCACTCCAAAATACGAGTACTATGACACATCTGCAAATATTAAAGACACCTGATTTTTGCCGTCTTATAAACATATAGAACCATTATTTTTAACATTTTACAGCAGTCATATGTTTTGCTGACTTACTCAATGTATTATGAGCTTCTTTTTATTCACCACGATGAGTATTGAAGCACTTTTCACAATTTCTCAAGCAAGCTAAGATTTGTCAATATACAGAAGCTAGTACTCTGCTAAAAACAATAACAAGCACACATCCTGGGTTTTATGGAGCAAGCTTTCTTTATTAGACTAGATGAGACACTGCCAAATGTTTTTTCACTGGAATAAATGCTTTGACAATATAGTTTGTGCTGGGACAACATGGATTTTAATAGTAGAGTAGAGGCTAAAGTACCTCATAATTATGTTTCAACAAATAACTTAAAAGTCACTTTAACATTTCCAGATAAACTTGTAACACTTGCCATGTTGAATATGAATGACTCAGGTTCTTGTTAGTGACAGTTTTATGAAAAAGTTTACACAGTGCCATAATGTTAAACTAAATCATGGCGTACGCTCAGTACACGATCTGGAAATGTTCTCAGTTTCATTCACACCTCAGCTGTTTCTGCAATATCCTTCTAATATTATAGCTCTTGATCTGGCAATTTGCCTGATCAAATAATCTGGAAAATCACTTCTGGCTTTTAAAATATGACTTTGCACTGGTAAAATGCAGTGAAGAATAAGAGTAGCACTTATAACAGGGTCACTGGCCAATTCTCGTAAACAGTAATCATCAAAACTGTACTGAGGCTGTATTGAGGGGTTTGAATTGAACATTTGAGGACTTTTCATCTTAAATGTTTGATTAATTGCAAAGAAAATATTGATGTATTTTATAAAACCCTTCAGTAGAGTTACAACTGTTTTTATCCTCCTTTGTTTATACTCTAAATTGGACTGGACCCATTGTTCCTCGTTTGGGAGTAAGTTGTGGTCTACCTAACGTCTCCCAGAATAGCATCGCTGTCCTCCTGACTCCGCATCTGTTTTGTGTAAGAAAGTGGCCACAGTGCTCTGCTCTCTCCAGCCCTCCTGCCATGTCTGTGTCGCTGAGTCTCCAGAAACTGATAGTTCAAACAATAGACGAGCCAAGCCTCAGGCACTTTTACTATCTGAGATTAACTTCCCACTGTTTAATTCATCTCCTGTTCTGGCAACACAACAAGACGCAGGAGAGGTGTGCAGGACAGAAGTGAAAATATTTTTAAAGTAAAGCTTGAGAAAGTTTAATTTTCTTATAATTGAAGTGACAAGTTATTGAAACATTTTCAAATTATTATATTGAACATCATCATAATAAGGGCAATCACTAAAGTATAGTAAAATTTAACCATGATAGCATTGGTTTTCATGAAAGTCCTTTTCAGTGTAGGCCAATTAAAATTGCAAAATTACCAGGATAAAAATTTGATTTATTTGTATCAACAATTTCTGGAATTTTTCCAAGTGCTCATTGTTCTAGGCCAGTGGTTCTCAAACTTTACACACCAAGTACCACTTAGGATAATGTTTTGGTCTCCAAGCACCACAAGATCTAAATTTGGACTATTATTGGGGCTAAATTCACCTTCTTAATGGTTGAACATTAGTCTAACCTTTTCTAAAACAAGATTCAACATTAGATATTAATGTTCTAAATTATGATAAAAAAATTTGTCTCAAAATAAAAACTCCAAAACTCCATGTACCACCAGAGGCAGGCCGAGGACCACTAGTACACATACTACAATTTGAAACGCACTGCACTAGACCAGCTTTGGGTGTGACCTGCCGAGGGGGAAAGTTGTGGAGGAAATACTATGTTAAAGAATGAGAAGCTAAACTTTTTGCCCTTAAGATGTTTTCTGGCGAATTAAGTGTATTTTTAGCACAACCAAGTCAAGTCGAGTCACCACCAGGTTTAAATGGAGGTTGTAGATGTTGCGTTATGTCCGAAAAGTAAACAGAAAATTAGAGATATGCCGTCACGTTAGCATTTAGCTCGCAGTAGCATTAAGATATATTCACATATTTGGACCGTTGGTTCACTTTTTTCATCTTTATGTGTTCGTATCTATATTTGACACAATATATTTCCTTAAGTCTACATTTGTTGTTGCGGTTGTTGAGCAGTGAGTGATAAAGCTCTGTTGTTCTATAGCAACAACAGTCAAACTCTTGTAACTAATAATATTTTTTAGCTGAAATAAAGGAATATTCCAGAAGGTCTTTACTTTTGTTGTTCGTTACTCCCAACGTTGGTCAAAAGGTTGCTATGGAAATAGTAAAATTTTTCCAGTTAGATTTTTCATACATGCTGGTATGTTCATTTCTCAAAAATGTAAACAAAAAAATAATAATAAAAAATAAAAAAATACAATATTGCTGGTATGCCTTGCACAACAAGTCTGATCAGATCATTTCAAAGTGAAGCTACACAGTGCAGCTCAGAAAAAGGAATACTAGACAAATTGACAAAACAGGCCAGCCCCTCAACAATTACAAAAGAACTCTGAGTTGATTAAAGACATTCGCAGAACACAGAAAGGAAAAACAAAACAAACCCGAGTTCAGAGCATTAGAGGCATGTTGTGGGCAGATGTGTTTATAGCGAAGAACGTCTTGAGCAGGAGAAAGTGACGTTATAATGCCATCGTCCATGTCATAATCATTACCTTTAGATTAACACAGCAAGCAAGATTATCTATTAGGGTCAAAAAGTGGAAGTTGTGTTGTACCTGGTGGTCATAGTGTCTGTTTTATTAGAAGAATGTCATGTAAGTGGAAAGATAAAGCATCAAAATCTCATATTTGGACCAAAAAAATTTGCAAAAGCATTGAAACAGATTAGAAACAACAACACATTACAAAAGAAGTGATGCATGACTAATTTAAATAATTTAATTATGTCAACATCAGCCTTTATCACTTGTAAATTTACTCACAGTGTTAAGAGCAACTGGAGCTTGCACTTACGAACTGTTACAAACTAAAATAAATGAATCAAGTTTGTGACAAAAACAAAAAGTCTGTGTGTGATAAAGTAAATTTCTAAGAAGTATTTGATTTAAAACATTGCTCAGGTAAATGTACTAAACATTAGTACTGAAACTACGCCTAAATTAATGCCTGATTGTCCCACTGCAAAACAGGAAGTAGGCATTTAAATCTGTCAAACTACTTCCTCACTCTCACAAATACTTCGACACATGTCCACATGCATTCAGTTTTGGCTGCCTTCATGGCTGCAAGACCATCTTTTACACACCACGCAAGATACACAAACACACATAAAAAGCTGAATTTGCAACATAGAAGACAAAGCTCATTAAATTGCAACCAAAGAAGTCAGGGACCCCATTTTTATTCTTATATTGCAGTAAAACTAATAGAAAACTAGGCTAAATTGTAATATCAGTGCAGTTATCATGTATTGTTCTTGTCGAGAGTGAAACCAGGAAACCAGTGCAGAGAAGAGAATCAGACGCAGAGATTGTCAGTTTTTATATGTGCCTTTCACAAACAGAATAACTCAACAGCTGGGACACATCTCGGCAGCTTCTGAATCATAATGTGGGCTATGATGAGCGATCAAACAAGATAACAGCCTCCAATTTGTAACACTGCTTTTATTATTCCGCACTGACTGATGGCATAAACACAACTACTTGATGGTGCTCTGGGCTTCTTACCCATAATCCCGCTGTGCAGAATGACTTCATAGCAGATGTTTGACTGCTCCAACTACACCTGGCCTCCACAAGCTTCCAGATTCATCTGTTTACTCAAATACGCCAAATGTGTGATGGACAACTGCCAAAGGGGGGCGCTCTCTCACTGTTTGTGTCCAAGGATGACTTAACAAGATAAAAATGATGAATAGGACTTTGTAATGTAATGTTGTGTCTAGTCCTTTCAGAATATACTGTAACCAGTGTCATTCTAACAAGTTCTTTCAATGGTGTTGAAAGGTTTTGACAAATGTGAAGTTTCAAGTAACAGTTTCAGAAACTCAGGTTTAGATAGATTCATGGGACTGTGTAGAAACTGTGCATTTATTATTTATCATTAGTGTAACCTCTTTGCAATATTTGCAATATGACCATTAACACCAATATTTGTGAAATGCCAGTGACGCCTCTGCTAGGGCCATTGCATTTTTCCTGGTCACACACTGACATCTAGTGGCTGCATTGCAATTTAAGTCTATAATTTTCTTTCTTTTCTTCACAGGGTTTTCCAGGTCGTGATGGGTATGAGGTAAATGCTAATGTTAATGTTGCTTTATTCATTTTAAACAATGTTTTTTCTTTGTTTTAATTCACTGGTCTGATTTTCTCTACAGGGAGCTCCTGGGATGCCTGGAAAGCCTGTAGGTGTCAAATGACTTAACTTTTTTGTTTCTCTTTTGTTAGTTTTCATATATTCCTTCATATTCTCTGTTCAACTTTGACCATTGATTGTCTTTGGACAGGGTGAGGATGGTGAGGCTGGAGAACCTGGACCACAGGGTCCTCCAGGACAGAAAGTAAAACTCTGCTCTCTATCAGTTACTATAAGGTTTCCTATTGAATCTGTGTGTTCTGATCATATCAATGTTGTTGTTGCAGGGAGAGGCTGGTTTTGGAGAGAAAGGTGAACCAGGTTTGGATGGACTGCCTGGAATTAAGGTACATCTTTAGGCATTTACAAAAATATATCAATGCATATCAAAAGCTTATGGGAATTTCTATTCTCTTAACAGGGAGACAAGGGGGAAATAGGAGAGCCAGGACTTCAGGGACCAATGGTATGTTTTCATCTGCCTCCTGCTTCTTGCCTGTATAATGAATGTACAGAAGTAACATATACTGTATATTCTCTGTCCTAGGGTTATCCCGGTGAAAAGGGCACCTCAGGCTCCTCCGACATCATAGACTTTAATGGGAAACTTCTGGATGCCTTTCAGGTGACTGATGTGTGTTGCCTTATCAGACCAGACATGTTGGTTGCAATCTGAAAACCTCCATTTTAAAAGAGTATCAAGTTCAAAACATACAAAACATTTACCATAAGCATACTGGCATTCTGAGCACAGGGACGTCCCGTGTTTTTCAAGGCAAACCGCAAATCTAAAGAAATGTCACTTTTTCTTTTTTTGACAGGCCATCAACACCATCAGTGTCTCGGTAACTGGCAGCATGTGTGTTCAGTGGTCACTAACACTTGGAATGATAACCTTTTTCACTGCCAACACTAGGCTTTTTTGTCAAATATCCCACTCTCTAAAGTATTTGTGCAAGTTTGTCATGATTTTGGAGGCAAATCCATCTTTTTTTGTATTCATTTGAGATGAAAAACACAACCTCAACAAATGTGGTCCAGCTGTTCTGGTCTGATAGATAAGACACAGCCTAGGGAACAATGTTTAATCAAAAGAACAATCAACTATTGTCATCTTGGTTTCATCCCAAATATGTGTTTTGACCATCAATGACACATCATTATTTAAATCCACATAGCAGATGATAAAAGGAGACTCTTTACTAAAGTATTTTGCTGTACCACAAGTTTTGATCACCCCATTATCCTAACATTTTACAGGTCAATAACATTTGTACAGATCAATTTATATGTTTATAAACCGTTTTTTCTTTCTACAATGTTTTTTGTTTGAAAAAATTGGCTGAGCACCTGCATGGTCTTATTAAATAATCACATTCAGAATATATAAACTCTTAAAAATAGGGTTCATCATTGACAATTTTCGAAGGATGTATAAACCCTGTGTCAGAAATCCAAATGAAAGATAAAAAGGATAGTGGAACAGGTAAGTATTTGTGGTTGTGACAATTGTCTACCCAGAGATGCGCCAAAATGTGAGCAAAGTAAAATTGAAAAAGAAAGTTACTCAATTTAAAATACAAAGAAGTTGTCCAAAAAATCACTCAATTGAGAACAAAATTTGATTTGGGTAAATAACTACGTAAATTTAATGTTTTATTTTTAATGTCATTATAAAAAAGAAAAAAGTCATTGTTTTTGTGTATAGATGAAATAAGAATAGGAAGAGCAACCAGCACTTTTTTGTTTCATTGAAAATATTACTTGAGTAGGAGGAAAGCTGCCACAAAAGTAAATGCTGTGTAATGCCCACCTCTGGCGATATTATCAGTTTTGTAAAGAGAATTCACTTTTTGTCATAGATATAAAATAGCATACTTTTTACTTTTTGTCAGGTCCATCAGTAGGGATTCAGAGCTCTCAGTCCACTTTATAAAAATAATGACATAAGAGAACGTAAAAGATGAGAAACATTTGGATTCCTCGTGCCTCACGTTGTACACCGTGTTCAGAGCGCACCGTGCCACATGCTAATGCCAGATGCTGCCTCTAAGTGTGGTGTGTATTTGATTAAAGGCACTGTGAGTCGGCCTCGTGCATGTGGCTGTGTGGACAGCAGCATGCGAGGGTTAGAGACAAGGCTCTGGACCCATGACCTGACAGTTCACATCAGCTGGCTTAAAATCACTCACAAATACTGACTGAAAACGGTTTGTGGTTTATGGAGCGCCCCCTGGTGATGAAAGCATGATTTATTTGTGTAATTAGTGTGATAAAACACATGCTGATTTCATTAGTGTTGAAATACAACCTGATGAAACAAAATTACGCGGGTTTAATCAAAGGTAGAGATGTGTACAACATTTTTGTTCCACTACTTTCAAATAACAAACACATGTTTAACGTTTTTCATACATTTGTGCTGGGTCTTTAGGTTCATGCTGCGCTGCACAGTGTATCTTTTCATATTGATGTTCATAATTATTGCTTTTATTAAGTCTACTGTTGCTGCTAAGTTTCCTCAAATAATTACGTTTGACAGATAGGTCAATTGTGTGGGATCATCTCTGATTTGTAATGTTAGTGTTAATTAATTATTTTCTGATAACTAAAGATTCAAGTCTAAAACCTAACCAATATTTCATTTCAGACTAAGATGCAAAATAATTCTAAACTAAAACAATTAAACGCTTTGCCTTTGAGGATAAATAGTTATTTGTTATCTGTCATAAAGAATGACTTTAGAGACACTAATGACTAATCACCTTCTGCTTCTGTTTGCAGGGTCCGCCTGGACCACCTGGACCACCAGGACCTCCAGGGGAAAAGGTGGGGCTTCATGTGATATTGTCATTTTTACACGTGATATTGTACATCTACAGTTACCCCGAGTTTTATATGTGTATGATGTTCATTTTCCCAGGGAGAACTAGGGTTACCTGGACCAGCTGGAGTTGATGGAGAAAAGGTGTGTTTGCAATGCATTTTGACTTTTTTTAATGTCTTGTCCTACTGAAATATATATAATAGGAGCTAATGTTTGTTTTTGATTCCAGGGACCTAAAGGTGACACTGGCGTAACAGGAGCTACAGGATTAAGAGGAGAGAAGGGAGAGATGGGCTTATCCGGGCCCACTGTGAGTATGACAGCATGACTAATGAACTATTGAAAGGAGCAAAGACTTACTCTGATGTTTGAAACAGGGTATGGACGGACAGAAAGGAGAGAAAGGAGACTGCAAACTGGATGACAATTTGGTCAGTAGAACTTTTACTATACATTATGCTTTCAAATGTCAATAAACACCGTTGATCTTGTTTTGTTTACACTTTTTTTTTCAGTTACAGAATGTAACTTTGATGCTTTTATCATTCTCAGGTTCAGATGATTTCCCAGCCAGGTCCACCAGGTCCTCCAGGTCCTCCGGGAATGCCTGGATCTCCTGGATCAACAGTGAGCGACACACAATCATTTAAGAATGGAACA
The DNA here is from genome assembly GCA_038363315.1 of Mugilogobius chulae. Lineage (NCBI taxonomy): Eukaryota > Metazoa > Chordata > Actinopteri > Gobiiformes > Gobiidae > Mugilogobius > Mugilogobius chulae. Next base: position 34,727,735 of record CM076400.1, read on the forward strand.
ATTCTCTTTTGTCACAATTCATATCTTGATTCATGGGTCTTCGTTTCACAATAGAACTAAAACTTTTTTATTTTACTATTTACATAACATAGCAGTCGTTAGTTTGCTGTTTACTTCTTCTAACGTCAACATTAACCCTTTCTTAACTGCACCAAAATGACAACACAAAGACATGGAGAGACCCAACACCTGAATTGAAACATCAGTAACAGTTTAATATTATTTTAAGAATGGTCCCTTTCCGATGATATTTTGCTATTGCCAACAACATATTCATACTTCTTCACTGCTTTTCAGGGTCTTCATGGGATGCCAGGTCCAAAGGTACAATTGTTTTCTTCTGATTCAGCAGTAGAGTCAAATCTGTATTTTTAAGTTATCTGTTCTGTTATGTTTAGGGTGAGCCTGGAGTTGGAATGAAGGGTGAGAAAGGAGAATTAGGAGCTCCCGGTTTCAGAGTAAGTCAGCTTTAAATTTCAGCCCATAATTCTGAACTCTGAACAAGCAATATGAAAGTGACTGATCTCATCTTCAGGGTTCAGACGGTTATCCGGGGACACCTGGATCTCCTGGGCTGGTGGGTCTTCCTGGTGCCAAGGGTGAAAAAGTAATAAACACAAACAACACTGCAATTTGTACTAGCCAAAGTTATGCTTGTATTGTAATTGTTATTTTTGCTTTCTAGGGCAGACCGGGAGAACCTGGACTAGATGTAAGTCATGTTCTTCAGTCAAGGAGACATTTGTACAGAAGTCAGCCCAGATTCTTCAGATTGTAATGAATTAATTATTTGTGTATCCTCAGGGTTTCCCTGGAATGATAGGAGAGAAAGGTGAACGAGGCGAAAGGGGAGAGAAGGTTTGTACCTAAATTTGTGATCACGATCGCCTTCCTTATCTAGCAAAACATTTAAATAACTCTAGCTGCTAAATGGATTGGGTAGGTACAGTATGTAGATAGATAAATGTTATTTTCTTGCACTGTCTGGCTGTGTAGATGTATATTTTTGTCACCACTGTCTGTGCAACAAGTGCCCCTAGGTGGGGCAGGGAGATAAGATAAGATATGCCTTTATTGTCTCCTATAGGAAAAATTTGTCTTGGGACAGTGGGACACATGTTTTAACACATAGATTACACAAACAACACCACATGTAAACATAAGAAAAGAGCAAAAAAGACACAAGTGAGTGCAGTCTTCTTGGGTATTTAAATCAAGTTCTACCTTATTGCACGTATACAGTATATTTCTAAAAGAAATATCTTAATATTTTTTGACATATTTGGAGCCTATCCCAGTAACTTTGGGCCTTAGGTGGGGAACACCCTGGACAGTGGCCAACTCGTTGCAGAGTTAGACAGACACTCTCTCATTCACTCACTAAGGGAAATTTACTGTGATGTCCAATTAACCTAAACATGCATGTTTTTGGGGTGAGGAAAACCGGAGAAAACCGACGGTGACACGGGGAGAACATGCAAACTTCACCCGGAGAACTGAATATAATAATGAATGAAAATGTTGACTTTCTATAGTTATTTGACAATTACATCTAGTTATTTGGCAATAATTTTTTAAATTTGTCTTTCATAAACTGCTCTTTTTAAAGCCTTTTTACTATACATGCTAGACTTGATATTTAATTTTTGCATAGTTACAAAACAACTTTCATGATAATATCTAAAATGTAATATATTGCCCAGCTGTACCACCAGAGGATATAACACAATGTTGAAGTTGATCTTATGACAGAAGCTCATTTGGTTGACATAAGTTACAGATTTGTTGTGACAAGGAAATATCATAATCACTCCATTTGTGATTTGTGCTTTTGTTGTTGTCAGGGCGACAGAGGGGCAGTGGGAAAGAGAGGTCTGAAGGGTCAGAAGGGGGAGCAAGGCCCTCCCGGTTTGGACCAGCCCTGTCCTGTGGTACGTCCCAAACCAAAAAAACTCATCCTTCATTCTTCTGCATTTTGTACATTTCAATCTTTTCTTCTTTTTTCTCTACTCTTATCTTTCCTTCCTTTTGCTGTGACTGTGTAACTGGCTCTTACTTAGGGCTGTTCTGAGACTAAAGGTCTGTCTGTCGAGGCTCCGCCCTCTTCCTCTCCTCCTCTTCCTCCTGTCGTCCCTGAAGCACCTTGCCCTCTGGTACGGTATCTGTATCTGCACTTCTTATCTTTTCCTGTTTGTTTCTTTACAACTTTCTGTTTGCTCATAACCCGCCCTTCCTACACTGTAAAGACAATTAATCAAAGCATTTTAGACGAGATATTTGTAGAATTTCAGTTCTGGGCACTTTCTGAGTTCCAATGTAATGCATGTTCACACTCAGTAGGAACTAGAAAGCAAGGTGGACTTATAGTTTTTTCTTTGGGGTAGATATTTTTTCAGTCCAGACCAGGAACTTTTTGGTATCACACGCAAATACAATATTCAAAACTGACTTTGTTGGATAATATTTTAATTCATTCTCAGTTTAGAAGAACAAAACTGATTTGGAATAATTTATGTTGAATGCAAAAGCACCAGAAATGCAGCTCTTAATTAGCATGTAGTAACTAAATTTTACTGTGAATACTGTGTTTTAGTCTAAATTTCATTGGTAGGCAATGTAGAGAGCCCAAGTGAAGTAAGGAAAAAATACCTCCCAAATAATCTTTGCAAACTTTTATACTATTAGGCAGTTCCACTTCTGCTGCTTTTGTCATTTGAGTGACATGTACAGTAGTTCTTGGTACTTTCACTTGCAAAAAAAAAACTTATTTTGGGACATTTGACCTCTGTGTATTGATTGTTTTTCTGGCCTTGTAGGGACATGATGGGTTGCCAATACCAGGCTGCTGGCACAAGGTGAGATCTTTAACAAAACTAGAACGCTATAATTTGTCTTGACAAAGCTAATAAGCATTGTTACTTGAATACAGGGGCATTTTGTAAGATTTTGTAAGATTAAAATGTGACTAATTATCTTTTTCTGTTTGTGTTTTTTGCAGTGATAACTAACCTCCAGCATGGGATTTGTACATATTGATATAGTATATTTTGCAGCTGAATACCGCACCCATAACCTTGTCCCTTTTTGTAAAGAACATTTGATAATATATGAAGATGAACAGAGATTTTTGTCTATAGTGTTGTGCATTTTTGAAGAAGTTTTGGATAACTCAATTTGAAGGACAGTGTAAAGCGGAGGAGTGCTGCCTTACTAACAAAGTGTTGCTGCCTGGTTTGGACCTCCATTCTGTGGGCTGACTTTTGAGTGAACATTTGACCAGCTTTTATAGACATGTGAGTTTTGTGCTGTTCCCTGTCTTTCACAAGGAGGAGATGGCAAAGCAAAAGCTCAAACACAAGCGACTTTCTCAGCCTTGAATTCTGGTGGGATCTGAATGAAAAACTACCTTTTGACAAGAGGCAGACTGGCCTGAGGAGCTGAAGAAGCCATGTCATGCCAAAGTAATGTGGCGCTGGACACTCAAAGCCACTGTTGTTAATAGTCCAGGAGGGGGCGACAGAGGACACGGTATTTGGGCTCTGCCTTTGGTCAGTGGCACATAAGGATACATTTACTGCACAGACACAGCGGATGCTCTCCTGGACTGGACAGTTTCAAAGATGTGTTTTGAAAACTAAATGCATGATCAAGGAGACAACCTTTACGACTTGTGGTCCCCGTTTGACACAATGACGGTAGATTTTTTTAGACAATCAGTCAACTTACGGATTTTTATTTTAACATTATTTCAGTTGTTTGTTTGTTTTGTTTTTTCCTACATTGATAATTTCCTGTTTTATTCAGCATTCCTGTGCTTGGTCATACCAGGTTAACATAAACAATTGTATATGCCAGAAAAGTATTACTTTCATATTCATTCATATTGTGAAGGCTAAACAAACAAGACATTTCCGGATTTATCAAACCAAAGATGAAGAGGAATCTTCATTGTTTTCTTTAAAAAAACTAGTTGCTTTTTGAAGAAACACAAGTTACTCTGTCATAAATATAAAAAATATATAAAAAAAAAACATTTAACATTGACATGCCTTTTATTGTTACTGGACCACAATGCATTTTATCTTCAGCAGACCAGACAGACATGGCAAGACGCAGAATCCTATAGGTTGATTTCTTTTATCTATAGGCCAGTGTAAGTTTAGTGTAAACTAGAAACAAACCACATACTTTTTGTGTAAACACATGATCAATTGAAAGACATTTTTATCTTCCATGGTGTTCTTGTGTGTGCCTGCATGAGTTTGTGATGCCAAAGTTACAGATGAAGCATTTACAATGTTGTGAGTCATGGTGCCTAAAACATTCGTGCCTTATTGTGCCTGGCACAATTTTAGCTGCTCAATTTGTATATTGTGTTTGTTTTTAGCAATTCAGAATCAATCATGTTAGAAGGAAGAAGAGTGACTGTGTGATGCAGAAGACACGTTTTTTCTTTGCTTTATGTGTGTGATCAACCTTATTTTATTTTTTAATTATTATTTTTTTCCAAAAGGCCAGCCTTGGTGACGGCCAAAACCACAGGTTAAGCATTTTAAAACATATTATTCTCAACAGTTCATTTTGTTAGTTGCAAAAGCTTCTAACATTTGTGTTCTGTATTTATTATTTTTACCTTGACTTTTCAGGTGAGGCTTAATTTGTTAGCTTTAAGTTAAATTGTGTGCACACAACAGTTAGATCAGCAGCTTTTGTATTTTACACCTGATGGTTAGCCCTTTCCGTCATGTTATTGGCTACTGTTTTGTTGATTTCCTAACAGATTCTGTCAACATTAACATAAGGTTCAAAGGCTTTTCATGGCCCAGTATTATTTGTGATCTTTTGTGTATTTGGTTGTGAAAAATTAAGCTATTTTTGTAATGACTTGTCTAAATATGTATAACAAGAGAAGAATTAAATAAACATTAAAATGAAATCATTGTGGTCATTCTGTTATCTGTCAACCAGGTTTCAAGAAAGACAGCTACATAATTTGTTTATTTGGTCAGGTAGTAATAATTAATAGACCTATGAGACCCAATATGTAAACAATACGCAGATTAATAAATTCAGTCTACATTTGACCCATTCTTCACTATCTATCTACTTCTCTTCCAGAGCAATGAGCTGCTTGAGCGGCGGTCAGGGGTACATCTTATTGAACTTGGATTTGAGATCTGAGTTTTTACTGCTGTAAAGAGCAACATATAGACATAAATAAAATTTTTGCTCATTTGACTCACCTAATAACACAAAAATATAAAGTAAAACCAGACTATTAGAAAAGCATTATTACAGGTTTATTGCATTAAACATGATATCAAAGGATCTACTAGATCCCACAGTATGGCATACAGGCTATCTGCTTTTCTACTGCCATAAAGTAGGCCTAGTCTCTTAAAATAAAATAAGATGCATCAGTTGGTCTGAACTACTAAGATTAATTTTGACAGATTTATTTTACATTCAATGTAAAAGAACTGACTAATTAGTGTAGTTGACACAAGGCAAAGTGTCTTGCATGAGAACATTTTCAGCTTGGTGCCTCTGAACCAATTTGCAAAATAATTTTAATTGCAGTTTTCTGAATAGCCCTCCCTAAGTGGGGACCGTTTGGATTGTTGTTAAAAAAAAAAAACTTAAACCGGGAAAACATATCGTTGTTGGAAAAAAGAAAACCACACCTACAGACTACATATCCCACAATCCTTAGCGCTCATTTCACCTCTTCATAGTTTTTGCATCCGGGTTTGTACTTCCTTTTCCTCTGAGCCCTGGTGCGATGAGGACTTAGGTCTTTTGGACCTTAATAAAATCCGAACCCATCCTCGCCAACGGCGCTACCAAACCGCTCCAAAATGACCGAGCAGATGACCGTGAGGGGCACCCTAAAAGGGCACAGCGGATGGGTGACCCAGATCGCCACTACGCCGCAGTATCCCGACATGATCCTGTCGGCGTCCCGAGGTGAGGCTCTGCCGGCTACGCCAACATGTCCCCGGTATGCCCCGCTGTCCTGCACGGGATGGGGCTGTGTTTGCCAAACAAACTATTCCATTCTAACACAATGTCTGTGGAACATAGAGAAACAATATTTTATTACGAATGTTTTAGCCCTTGCTTTTGCAACCAGACTGGTTAGCATAGCAGCACTAGCAACTGTGAATGAGTTGCAAATGAAATCTGGCAAACAGACACGTGTGTCAGGCAATCATAAAAGTTAAAAATGAGGCACCGTTAATAAAACACAGTTGCAATTACATTACAGGACTTGTATTTGTGTGTAGATTTGCTTAGTTGCTTCACCTGTTGACTTTTATGAGTGTGTTGCACTGTCCCATTGGGCTCCAGTCTAATCTAACTTCTATGTCTGTGTTTCTAGACAAGAGTATCATTATGTGGAAGTTGACCCGCGATGAGACGAACTACGGCATCCCCCAGCGTGCTCTTAAAGGACACTCTCACTTTGTAAGTGATGTTGTCATCTCCTCTGATGGACAGTTTGCCCTGTCAGGTGCTTGGGATGGCACTCTGCGCCTGTGGGACCTTACCACGTAAGTTCAAGGGAGAACGTTATAAAAAGTTTAAAAATAAAACAACTTGATCTCAGTGAAGTTTTTTAAGCTAAACTTGTCAATATATTGTAAGACAGTTGAAGTTAAGTGTATTTGCTATTCTTTTAGTGGTGCTACAACTCGCAACTTCGTTGGCCACACAAAGGACGTTCTGAGCGTGGCTTTCTCTGCTGATAACCGTCAGATTGTGTCAGGCTCCAGGGACAAGACCATCAAGTTGTGGAACACGCTTGGTGTCTGCAAATACACCATTCAGGTAGTGCAAAGATATTTTTACTGATGTGTTGTGAATGTTAAAATATTGATCATAACTTTGGTCTTTGTAGGATGAGGGGCACAGTGAGTGGGTGTCTTGTGTGCGCTTCTCCCCAACAGCAGCAATCCCATCATTGTCTCCTGTGGCTGGGATAAGATGGTTAAAGTAAGTTTTTCATATTGAAATGTGAACATGCTTTTGCCTATTGATCAGTATGGTTTATGTAGTACATGAATTTTTATGGTAAAGTAGTTGGAATATTGTGTGTATTTTTAAATGTCTGGAATCTTACAAGCTAATTATTTGTCCACAGGTGTGGAATTTGGCGAACTGCAAGCTCAAGACAAACCACATTGGGCACACAGGCTTCCTCAACACAGTGACTGTCTCCCCTGATGGCTCTCTGTGTGCATCTGGTGGAAGAGTAAGTCAAACCTTGAATACAGTTTGCCTTATAACGATCTTGTATGCTGTAATGGCAGGTTTACTGTGATGAAATTGTGAAAAAAAAATCTGTATTTTGATGAAATCAGAGGCTGTTTCTGAGTTGTTCTGCTAGAACACTTTTCTGTATTCAAGTTTTTCTTGGGTAGTTTGTTTAATTAACGTATATACATTTATTATTCAGGATGGCCAGGCAATGCTTTGGGACCTGAATGAGGGCAAGCACCTGTACACCCTGGACAGCGGTGACACCATCAATGCTCTTTGCTTCAGCCCCAACCGCTACTGGCTGTGCGCTGCCACTGGCCCTAGCATCAAAATTTGGGTAAGATGAGCTTCCCTGATTTCCATTAGTCATAGTCAACAAAATGACCTAATTGATTTAAAGGCAGAGATGAAAACTATTATGCCATCTGTATTCTTTGATGATAAAGAGGCTGTTTCTGAGCTTTTTCCGAAGACCTATATTTTGTTTTGATGATTGTACCATTTTGACTGATTACGTTGTTGTTACCTAGGATCTGGAGGGCAAGATCATTGTGGATGAACTGAGGCAGGAAGTCATCAGCACAAACAGCAAGGCTGAGCCACCACAGTGCACTTCCCTGGCCTGGTCGGCTGATGGACAGGTATACATCTTCTAGAGGCAGCATTTTTTTTTTTTTCACTTCTCCTCCCAGAGATTATACCCATTCACTTTTAACTCTGATGTCCACTGATGACAGTCCTGCAAATATGAGGGATCTTCCAAACCTAAAATTAGAAATTTAAATGTTTGCTCTGTATAACAAACGTTTTCTTTTTGTTGCAGACCCTGTTTGCTGGCTACACTGACAACCTGATTCGTGTGTGGCAGGTCACCATTGGAACACGATAAGGACTTTTTGTCAAGAAAATTTAAATAAAATGGTGTTAAAAAAGTTGTCCATATTTTGTAAAAACAAAACAATATATTGGAGTAAATTGTGTATTATGTTTCTAATTTAACTTGTTACTATTGCATCTTTTACATAAAAACTGGTTAATATCAGTACTGCATCAACCAGATATCAATAGGTTTGGTTTCAGGTGACAACACAGCTCTCTCTACAGTCCAATGTTATTTCAACGAGGTGGAGGACAAGTAAAATGAATATTGTTTAATGCAGTTTATTGGTATAATGCAAACGAGTAATGTTAGCCTAGAAATCACCACTTTTTAAATTGGCAGAAATATGTTTTGAATTGTTTTAGGGCAAAGTAGAATGTTATTAATAGGAAAAACTGCCTCGTGCCCTTCACCTGGCTCATATTGCCAAGAATTTTAAAAGGTGAAACCCACCTATTGGAATAACAGAACTGTTACTAATGTCAGTCTAAAACAATACCAAGTTCCACTCAAATATATTAGGACTAGAATGAAAGTTCATTTATTCAAGTATGCTTTTGTTAATGTATTTCACCATTTGTTTTAGGAAGCAACAAATTTACCCATTTAAAATGTTCATTTGCTTAAACGGATTTTACTTTTATTTATTTATTTTGACCATAGAAGCTAAATTGATTTGCCCCCACCGGTTTGTCCTTTTCGGGTTTCCGTAGACACGTTTCGTTTCCTAGCAACGCCGTAGATGTTTGGAATCTGAAAACTCATGCTTGGAATCCGCTGTGGAGTGATAGTATTGATATTTTAATGTATAACCGGCTTTCATAGTAATATGGAACCAAGTACCGAGGACCGCGTTTATGTAGAAACAACTTTAGCTTTGATTAAACCAGACGCTTTTCATAAAGCTGAGGAGATCGAAGACGTGATCCTTCATTCTGGTTTCACCGTTGTTCAAGTCGGTTAATTGTTATCTTTTTTTTATTTATTTCATGTCTGATATAAACTTTGATTTGACCCATTGCATAAAATGAACACTATTTTGCAGAAGCGTGTGGTTCAATTCACCGTAGAGCAGTGCACTGACTTTTATGCTGGTCATTGCCTGTTTGAAAAGCCGGCTTTCTCCACTTTCACTACTTTCATGTGTTCTGGACCTATAATTGCCTATGCACTGGCGAGAGAAAATGCGATTGCCCACTGGAAGTTTATAATGGGACCATCCACGTCGCAAAGGCTAGAGAACAACATCCTAAAGGTTGCATTACTTTTTGTCTTGTTTGCATCAACTTTCATGATCAACATTATTTTAGGCCTATGAAAAATGTCTTGAATATGCAGCTAACGTGAGAATATTTCTTTATCTAGTCTTAGAGCAATATATGGTACATCCGACCTCCAAAACGCAGTGCATGGCAGCGACTCTTTCACTGATGCTGAGAGAGAGATCAAGTTTGCTTCCCAAATAGTAGAACATGTTTTGTTTTCATGAAAATGTTGACAAGTTGCATGTTAAATATTTTCTTCTTCAGCTTTAGTAGAGCCATTCCCATCCAAAGACAAAACGGAAGAATACTTGAGCAAACATGTGAACCCCACCTTGTTAATGGGACTGACTGAACTGTGCAGGCATAAACCATCTGATCCTTGTGTTAGTGCCATTTCATTCACATATTGTATCTATTTTATCCTCTGCGACTCTACGGATTGGTCTTTCTCTTGCAGATGTGGCTGGCAGACTGGCTTATCAAAAACAACCCAAATCAGCCTCAAGTATCGTTCGTGGAAGAAGTGGAAACTCAAAATTAATCATAGTAAACAACTTTGTATGTTGTATGCTATTTCTTTTTCTTTCTTTTTTGTGTTACTACAATAAATAACTGTAGTCCTGGCTAATCTAAGTTGTTGTTGTTGTTTTTAGTATGTCATACTAATGGATACTGATAAGGCTCAGAATGTGACATAACTTATTAGTAGAATGTTCAGTTGGCCTAATGTAGAGAGTAGAGATTTTAAATAGCTGAATACTGAAAATAGTATTAAGCTTATTCTGACACTACAGAGTGACGTGTTAGTGACAGCTGTTTGTTTACTTTTTTATATCGTTTTGGATTCCTATGGAAGTTCTGCAAACCCACTGAAGTATAATTAGATAATATAATACATCCATGTGCAAACCTGACAAAAAACATATGGCCGATTTGCCATTATTTCCATGATATCCTATTTTTATTTCTATGATTGATTGATATTATTGGAATGACATGAACACGCATTACAATGTTAAGAGAGGGCACTTTTGACAATAGTTATGTATGGTATAAAGTTTTGAATAGGGCAAAGTTTAAACCAATCTTTTTGAGTTTAAGAATGAATGCTCTTTGTAATATTGAGGGGCGTGACCCTCATACCTCACGGAGAGGGCGTGTAGACATTTATTGGAGGAGGTCATGAAGAACAGCTCGATCCGCCAATCAAATACGGCTTCAATAGAAATGCCGTCTTTTCTACCGGTGATAGAAACCAACCACGAGTTAACGTCGTGTGGGAGAATCCATCTTGAAGAGAGCTCTCCGGTTGTGTGACCAGTAAGCTATAATTTTATCTCCTTTGTTTGAACTTTTCAGATATTGTTGCGTAATTATACCGACGCACTACTCATTTGTACACATCGGTGAACATTTCGGTTACAAATAAGTGCGCACTTTGTACAATGTGTGACCTAACGGGGTTCAGGCCCGTGTTACGTAACTGCAAATGTTCACTTGTGCGCCTTGCTCTTGTATTTACGATGCCGTTTATCAAGACATCTTACGCTTTTGTGTATGACCTTGTTGTAAATGTGTTTTAAACATGCGTGAGTCGTTTGTCGGTTCTTCTTTTGGTATGGTGATGTACAGTGTGTATGAGTTCGTGGATGGCTGCCGTGCCGGCCAAAATGGTGGGAAATGTGCGAATTGACGCCGGAGAAATGGCGATCCATAAATTCATTGGTGATAGGAGGGTTAAATACAATCTGACCGATAATCTTATCTGTCGTTTTTAGGTTTAAAACCACAAAATGTCCGACTCCGAGCAGCAATACATGGAAACAAATACAGAAAATGGCTACACGGGCGATGATTTAAACGGAGCCGGCCACACCGAAGACGCGACCGACGGTAACGGAGTCGGAGCTGGGGACGAGAACGGAGGCACGGAAGGCAACCAGATCGACGCCAGCAAAAGCGAGGAGGATGCGGGGTATGTGTTTTATTTTAACTTGATACTGCAGGCATCATAATGGCCATGTCTCTTTGTTCTGCCGGTCTTTGTTGGCGCCATGTGCAGAGCGGGAGGGGATGGGCAACAGACTGAGCATTGAAGGATGTCCAGTGTACGGAGACACATTTTTACTAGTTTATCAATTTGTGCATTGCACTGGTTTTGATGCATTAATGCATTTTATGCATGATTGCTTTAGTTGTTGCTCATTGGGCCAACAGATGTTTGGGAACATTGTGTGCATTTACTCCCCCACTGGCCATCTAGCCTTCCACCCCCCACAGCCATATATAAGTTGGTACAGCTACACCATCTGTAAATTTAAACATGCCCTTTCTCTTTCTCCCCTAAGGAAAATGTTTGTCGGCGGTCTCAGTTGGGATACAAGCAAAAAGGATCTCAAAGATTATTTCTCTAAATTTGGTGAAGTGACTGACTGCACCATCAAAATAGACCCTGTTTCTGGTCGATCAAGAGGGTTTGGCTTCATTCTCTTCAAAGATCCCTCTTGTGTTAACAAAGTAAGTTCAGTTGTGATAATGGTGTTGGTCTCAAATATTGAAGTTTTCTTAGCATAAAATTAATTGACTCTTCTCTGACAGGTTCTTGAACAAAAAGAACACAAATTAGATGGAAGACAGATTGACCCAAAGAAGGCCATGGCTATGGCTCCACCAAAGAAGGAGCCAGTCAAAAAAGTCTTTGTCGGCGGTATTAATCCTGAAACCACTAAGGAAGCCATTGAAGCATATTTTGGAGCATTTGGAGAGGTATGCCCCCTCCCACACACACACATGTTGTAATGATACATTTCTTTTGCTAAATGCTAAACAAATTCATCTGTTACAGATTGAGAATGTTGAGCTTCCACAAGACCCAAAGACTGATAAGAGGAGGGATTTGTGTTCATCACATTTAAAGAAGAGGCTACTGCAAAGAAGGTTATGGAGAAGAAATTCCACACTGTTGATGGAAGCAAGGTAATCTCTCTCTACTTGACCAGTGCTCATATCTCACAATTGCACTACCAATTAAGTTGCATCTTCATGTGACCTTTAGTGTGAAATCAAAGAGGCTCAACCCAAGGAAGTTTATCAGCAACAGCAGTACGGAGCTCGTGGATATGGAGGACGTGGCGGAAGGGGTGCTCGTAAGTATCAATTGATATTACTATTACTAACCAATACCGTTTTGTTTTGTTTTTTGCATTTATTTTGCAGTTTTTGAAAACATTTTTTGCTCATTCGTTATTTTAATGTTTCTTATGGGGTTTTATTGTTTTTCAGGCCAAGGCCAGGGTTGGAACCAGGGCTACAACTACTGGAATCATGGATACAGCCAGGGCTATGGCTATGGACAAGGATACGGTGGTTATGGCGGCTATGGTGGCTATGGCGGCTATGACTACCCTGCTGGTTATGGCGGCTATGGGGGTGGCTACGACTACAGTAAGCGATAAGTCCCCCCAGGGAAAGAAACTGAATCAGAGAAACTTAATTTTCTTGGTCCTCCTTGTTGTACATAAGCACTTAGTCCCTCTTTCTCTTGTCCTCCAGACCAGGGCAATACAAGCTATGGGAAAACTCCAAGACGTGGAGGCCACCAGAGTAGCTACAAGCCATACTGAACACACATAGTGCAGGTATGCATTTTTGCATCATCGGTAGTAGTATGAAAACATAGCTATAACCATTGGTGCCTTTTTGACCTCAAAGATCTCATCCAACTTAAATCCATTCAGGCATTGTAGTTGGGTAGCAGTAGGTTGTGATGTGGGTTTGGTAAAGGGGTTCATTTCACCCGTCAGCCATTTTGAAATGCGAACACTACTTGTTTAACAAGGGTTGAATTGGCCGTGGAGAGCAAGAGTGAGGGCTCACCCGGGGGTACAACACCTACCTGACATGCTTCTCCTATTGTTTGTCCACATGACTTGTCAAACTCATTCATACACCTGTCTTTGTGTAACTGCATGACATTGGTTTTAAAAGTAGTAACATTAAGCACCATGTTTTTCTCTTAAGGTCTAAAGTAAATAAGAGAGATCCATGGTCTGACTACAACGAACATGGGCTCTGGCTTTTCCTTTGGAGTTGGCAGAAATTTGGACTCATGCTCCATTTGTACAGATCAAGTGAGGAACTGGGGAAGCAAATGTCACTTTTCCACTTTTATTTTATATTGTTTTGTGTCCATTTACATTTCCAGTAATGGAAGTGTTATTTTTACCGTACTTTTTGGTACCTTTTTGAATCTAATGTATTGTATGGTTGTATTTTTACATGTCTACTGGATTTACAGAAGAACAGAGCAAGAGCTTTTAAAGCTCTTAAATAAAACATTTGCTTTTTCTTTTTGGTCTTTTTGGGAATTAGGTTTATATTCTCCCTTGCCGAGGGTTGGATGCTTCAGATATGGGCTGAAAAAAGGGATTTTAAACTAATCAAAGGACTCATTGTGTGTCAAGTGAGTGTGCTGACGGGCTAGTAGACAAAGACAACCAGCTTTTCTTTTCTTTTTTGTTCAATTTTGGCTTTTAAGGAGTTTTCCCAATCATGTCTGCAATTTTAAGTTGCTTTATTAGTATTATACAACTGAACGCAAGCCTGTTAATGTAAGGGGTATTCCCTCTCACTGGAAACTCATTCCTCTAGTGTCTTGGGTAAATTGATAGAAATAAACTTTTGGTTCATATTACACATGGATCTTTTGTTATTATTAAAGTTAATGTTAAATGTTTTGTAATGTTAAATGGCTTGCTTGTCTTGAATAATTGAGAAGCAGTGGATGAATGCTACACAAGTTGTGTTTATGAGGAGATGTACTTGAAAATATGAATGTCCAAGTTAAGATGGTTGTCTGGTAAGTGCTTAACTATACTGTGACCAAGATATGGTGAGCATTGGGAGTACAGTAATTCATAACCAGGAAAGGCACATGTTATACAAATGTAGATATTTTATTACGATGTGAAGTGTAGTTATTCTTCCCGCAGCTTGTTGTCTTGGCATCACAAACGCCTCTAGGATAAGATGGAGATGGAATATTAAACTGGTTGTTAAAATCTAGGATTTGACAATGCTTTGAAAAGATCAAGAATGAATAGTATCTGTCAAGTTTTGTTTGGTGAAATGAAATGAACCTGTTTGTTCTACTATAGCCATGAACAGGTGTTCGTATTTCTACCTCTGAACTTGAATGTGTGACCATATGAAAAATGTATGATTAAATATTTTTTACAGGTTAAAACTCCATTTTAGATGTCGTCTTTTTCCAGTTTAAGGTTCATGGTCTGGATATCTGGTTTGGGGGGGGAATTGGAAACAAGATTAAATGTGAAGTGGTATATATTTACAAATCAAATAGGTTTCCTACCTGTGAGGATGCAGTCAATACATTGTGTCACATTTTTGGCATTATCCATACTGAAGCACATGGGAGGTTTAAACTTTAACACATTTTCCCAAGGGCCGTCCGTACTGACAAAAATATAATTCTCCTTCAACCTGTTAAATTTGCAGAATCATAAAACGTTCATAGTGTGAATCCAATAGAAAATTGTGACTTACTTCTTCACAACATATGCTGCAGTGTTTGTAGCAGGAGTCTTCAGTTTTCTGTCGGTGACAAGCTCAAGGCCCACAAACAGTCCCACGCCTCTGTAATAACATTTTGAATAACACTTTTTGTCATTCTTAAAGGAGTGTAATAGTATTAGTGTATGTAGTATTTCCTCATACAAAAACATACCAAAATAAAAATTTTGGGGTTACTTGAATTTGAAAAAAATCCTTACCGAACATCACCAACAATCTCATGTTTGGAGCGCAACTTTGTGAGTAGATCTTTAAGCATGGCTCCAACTTTGATGGCATTTTCTCTGAGGTTCTCTTTTTCAATCACATCTAGAACTGCTAAACCTATTGCACAAGACACCGGATTACCTCCAAACTGCAAGAAGAATGAATATATCTTGTTAATATTTATCAACTGCATTTACTAAATTGTACTTAAAGTTAAAAGGAAGCTTAAAGTTTTACAGTGTTAAAATACTCCACGCCATTTGCCGTAAAAGCACTGGCAATCTCAGCGGTGGTTACTACACAAGCAAGAGGATGCCCATTGCCCATAGGTTTGCCCATGGTTACTATGTCAGGACAGAAATCTTTCCCTTGTAACTGGAAAGCCCAGAAGTGGGTTCCAACACGTCCAAATCCGGTTTGTACCTCATCTGCCACAAATACTCCTCCAGCAGAGTGCACATACCTGTGATCCAGGGTGAAAACCATCAAAAGACAAGACATTTTAAAATATTTTACAAGTACTTACTCTGCAACTTTGGCAGAATACCCTTCAGGCAAGATTATCTGTCCTCCAACACTTGGTAGTGACTCAGCAAAAAAGGCAGCTATCTGTATCCATTAATTGACATGTTTTGCAAAAATTGATATACTGAATGTGCAGAGTACTGATACTAAAATGTACCTTTCGTCCTTTACTTTGTGCTTTTTCAATTACATCCTTTACAGCATCCGCATATGCTTTACCTGGATTTGGATGATCGGCTCCATATATGCCCCTATATGTGTCTGGCAGAGGAGCCTAGGCAGAAAAAAACAAAACAAAAAATTTTCAATAATAGGTTCAGTGAAGATGGCGAGAAAGATCAGAAGTCACTTTATTTACTGACCACATGAACCCATTCCTTCTGTCCTGTCAATTTTCTGAATTTATAAGGGCTTATGTCAATCAGAGACTTGAGATGTCCATGGTATGCACTAAAATAAAAGCAAAAACACGTGTTTACTTAAAATAAATAACATTGCATCTAGATTTGATTTGGGCGATCAATCCATAAATTGGTAATACTGCATTTGTTGTTTTTGAAATTGGCATAAAATCAGAGTAAAAGATTTTTAGCCTTAAGTCTAATTTTCACTTTTATGTATGATACTTAAACCCTGTTTCAAATATCTGTCTATTCTGCTTTTCCTTTTCTCAATTCCTTCAGCTGTCAATCATAATGTGCCATAACAAGTGATGTCCCAAAGCTCAGAGGAGGCAAAGGTAAAACATGGAGCAGAACCAAAGTCAGATACAGTATAATCAAACTTTATCAGTTTAGTTGAGGAATTTGTATTGCAATTTCAATGAAAACACTATCTCACTGATGACTGCACGCTCTCCTCCCTCTCGACTCCTCTCTGTCTCTCCTCTCTGTGTGAATTGAGACTGGATCGTGGACCTCAATCTAGTCATTTACACTGTAGCAATGATGGACTGCCATAATATTTACCATCCAAATAATGTAATTGAGAATTTTTCTAATATTTTCAGATAGTACATTTTGCCAACAATGCCCAACCCAGATATACATGTTGTTTACAATGCTATATGAGATCTTACTGATCAAGGACAATAACGTCTTCATGTTGGGTGTGCTGCAGAGCTAAACGTAGAGCCAGGTCATTGGCTTCTGATCTGAGGAGAGAATAAAAAGATGTTCATTTAATAGGTCACCAATGTAGTAGAAGGAAAATTAAACTGAAGCAAGTAAAGTTTATTTCTCAACATACAGAAAATGGCACAAAAATATAACATAGGAACAAACCATGCCCCCAAATCTTAATGATGGTGCACTGCACTTTACTGTATAAAAGTGTTTTACAGCCCTTAAAAATGAATGTCTATTACCCAGAGTTGACAAAGTAGAATATGTTGAGTTTTTCAGGGAGTGTAGCTGCTAATCGTTCAGCATACATGACTATATTATCATGCAGGAATCTTGTATTGGTGTTTAGAAGGTCCATTTGTGCAGCTGCAGCTTCTGTAATACTAGAGTGGCAGTGTCCCACTGTAAAAAAAAATAAAAACAATGATAATGTTTATTATTCTCTGGTAATATATATTAGAATTATAAATAATTACTACATAACAATCAACTACAACTAATTGTGAATGACAAAATGCTGTATACAGAGACCATGTTGAACATTACTGATGCAGTCCAAATATTGAGTCCCCTTCTCGTCAAACAAATATTGCCCTCTTGCTCTTATTATTTTCACCGGGTTATCCGAATAGAAAAGTCTGCACGACTGCCTGCAACATGTGTTAGGGAAAAACAAACAAACAAAAACTACTTTACATGTAAAACAGCTATAGCCTATACAAAACAATAAAAATTAACTAAAGAAAGGCGGTACAGCACAAGCTCTTGGGTCACGCGACATTTATTACACAAGCGTCAGAATACTTTTGAGTGGACGCTAAATTTCGAATATAGCATCTTCAAATCTATTTTGGTTTGCCTTTAGTGAGCAATGTGTGATGACCAAGAAAATAATACATCTATGGTACACGTTCCCGAAATCTAACGGTTAAGAATGGATCATAAAAGGCACATACCCGATTAATTTATTTCTCAGTGCGAGTGTTTTTTCTTTCGTAAGTTCCATCTCCTTATAGTTCATTTTCTAAACACCCAGTGCATGCATTTGCTACGTTGTTTCAAAAAAGATTTGTTTTAAAGTTAGTCACTACATGCGCATGCGCATTCCTTTTCCTGCAGAGGAACCATGGATCTAGGAACGGGTCATGTGTTTTATATTTATATGGTATGTTATCAACAAAAATAATTCTAATAGTTTGGTTTGGTTTACACATGTTGATGTTATGTAAAGTTCATTAACTTACTTGAATTGCCTGTTTCTTTTCTTTTTTGCGTTTCGGTCGATGCTACCACAATCAGAAAAATGTAACGTTAACTTAGTAAACAAAACTTGTATTATTGTTTTGTTGTTGTTTTTTTAGTTGCACTTAAAACTTCTAATGATGAAATGTGTTTTGACTAACACAACCAGTATAGTCATCCATGTGATTGGTATTAAAATAGGTCTCAAAATGGAAACTGGCTGTACCTTCGATTCTTTTTAATAATGGTACAGTCCACAGTCTTTAAATACTCGCTTAACTCCGTCTCCGCCGGTGCACAGTGTGCAGCTTCGGTTGCTTAGGAACCGCTGAATGCAGGTAATACATCAGGACAGGCGACTAGCGTGCTAACAAGCTGTGGAGGTTTGCTAACGCAATAGCAAACCTAGTCATGTCCGTATGTTGTTTTAATGTCGACGTTCAATTATTACTTAAAGCCTACGTAAGCTTGATCACAATTAAGGTATTAAAGGTAAATAAAATTAAAGAGTACGTTAGCTATACCACATTGACTGGGTAGCTAGCACGTAAACCCGGCTAGCCCATTAGCAGACAGACACCAGAGCATCGTGTTTCTGTATTAGCCCTAGATTACTCCAATCTAGTGAAATCTGGATGTCTAAGCCTTAGTAGTTAACTAGGTTTGTGGTAGATTTGATTGATTGTCTGGTTGACTTTAATTCTTGTAACTTAGGTCTCTCATGTTCTCTCCTGAAACCGCAGGCTAATTGGGTTCTCTTTAAAATGCATTTAACGTGAACTGGTACTACTTTGTACAACAGCTATTATTTTTTATGACAAATGGATCATTGCCTCTCTTGGAGTAGCTACACAACTTGGTGTGCGTAAGTATAGCATTACTAGGCCACAGTGTTTAAACTCATGTTCTTCTGGTAAAATGAGGAATTGTTTAATTGTGATCTTTTGTTTTATAATGAATTTTGATATGCTTTTCACTCCATTTGCTCTATATTTGGTTCAAGGCTCATCGCTTATCTGTAACTAATGTAACTCCTATTAATTCAGCAGTTTAAAACAAATCACATGCCATCTACACAGATGCAATCACATTTGACAACTGTCTATGTTTTTTGTGCAGTAAACACTATCTTGATCTATGACTCTATTCCACATATTTTATCCACATCCTTTACATTTGGTTGTCACTACAATTTGACATTATACCTACCATTTGTAGGTGTGCATCTTTCACACTTTGACACAACAGAATTTGATCACGTGCACTATTAAGTAATGACAAGATGGAATGTGAAGTGATTCTTTGTTCTGGTTCTCATGTTTCTCATCCATTGTAAGCATGAACTACTGCTTTTGCCTTTTTTGATTCAAGTTATGTTCACAATAAATTCAACACATTTACATACATAATAGTTTCGGAATTGCTTTTTTTTATGCTAACATTGCTTTTTCTGTTTTTTCTTGTTTTTAATCCAATTCAGTGTACTCAACAACTATGGTTGTGGAAAAGTGAGGAAGTGGGTCGGTCTGGCTGGTTGAGGTGTGGAGGGGGACACCACAATCAAGGCCAAGACGCTGACTTTAATCTCCACTGCCCCACTCTACTTTACCCCACGACCGACCCCTGAGCTGTTGCAACAATTATGGTGACTCTCATCACTGAACAGCTTCGCAAGCAGAGTTTGGATGAGGCCCAAAACAAGACTTTTACAGTGAATAATGTAAGTTCAACTCATATCTTTCAGTGCATTTTGAATGTCCTCAAGCAAATAGAATTTTGTTTCAGGCACTTCCTTCACTTGGCTCCAGCCCAACTGTTACTTGGAGCACTTGTACTCCATCTCAAGGCAAGTTTATTTTATTAACCGTAATTTTAAGTCTTTTGATCTCATTTTTCTTTTAATTTTCAGATGCAAACTTGTCCAAAATATCCTCCTTGAAGCTTCACATAAATCAGACTCCCACAGGACCTTGAAGGTTTCAGAACAGTTCAGAAAGGCACCTGTGACATGTGAAAAAACTTTACAAAACTCCCCTCCGCCACCTCCTTCAAAACGCCATTGCCGTTCTCTGTCCGTTCCAGAGGATCTGTCACGCTGCCGAACCACATGGCATCCTAGTGCTTTCAAAGTTTGGACCCCTATTCAACGTACCTGCCACAGTGGAGAAACCTCCACTTCAGGATCTGGTGCTAGTTCTGCACCTCCATGTGGTCCTAGTTCATCCATTACCTCCTCCTCTCTGAACTCCTCATCTAGTCCTACATTCTTTAGCCTGGCTCTTTCTTCAGACTCTCCTTTGCCTTGGAGCTTCTCTTGGGATCCATGTGACACTCTGAAAGGAACCTGCTCTGCCTCATTTGCTGCTCCCTCGTCTTGCTCCTCGTCACCAGCTCCCCTCATTTCACATTCAATATTACAACGCCGCTTTTCCCTGTCTCCTGTTCAAATTCAGAACAGCTCAGTCATTCTTCAGCCTCCCCAACCTTTTCCAGCTACCAATGTTGCATATGGTTGTTTGGGCATGGAACAACCTGCACTCTCTCCATCTCCCACCTCTGTGTGCAGTACACCACCCGCTTCTAGACGCAACCTATACCCTGTTCTGCCACGATGCCACTCGCAGCCTTGTGATATGCGCCGACCTCTTTTAAAAAGGCGCCATGATCAAGACCTTTTGCCATCTGCCAGACCTGGGCTTGACTTTGGCAAAATGACACAGGTAATTAAAACAGGCCTCTATGATGCTGAGTCTATTGTAAGATGATCATCTCTCAAGTGGTTAGAGCACTTCTCCACTAACTTTGAAATGTTCATGTCCAGTTTAAATCACACTCTCACTTCATATTTCACCCACCTTACCTAGAAAAGTGAATGTGTGTGCATGCGTGTGTGTGTAAGTGTAAGATTGGAGATGGTCAAATTTTCAGTTCAATCAGATCTTGTTATTTTGGAATTTGAGAATACTGGGTCTTATGTGTGTTTTATCTTCCTAGGCAGCACAGCATGTCACATTCTCCCCTGTCGAGTTTCTTGGAAGAGTCAGTATTGGGCCACTTAGTGAAAGTGAAGAAGAAGATAAAAGGAAAAATGATGGAGGACAAACTGTTTTTGAAAGGGACTGCACAGAACTGGATTTGAATCTTATTGAGGAAAACTGATCTTTATTTTGCCCTTCGAATTAAAAAATTTGTCTATTCTCAGTTTATGACCAAGATTACAAGGAGCAGATTTTGAAGCTATTGTCCTTGTGGATACTTTTTTGGTGCCTGTCTTTCACACACGCCATTTCCAAGTGTGCATGAGAATTGGTGCACACATTTAAAGTAATTATGTATATATTGTATTATCCTACCATACTCTCACAGGTGTATGCTAAGATTAGCAGATTATAATTTGGTTTGAATTGGTCATTTAGTGTAAATGATTAAACAAAACAGGTATCTAAAGTAGCTTGTTGCCTGATATAAGTAGTGTCAATGTATTGTTATTCCACAACATATTTTGTTTCTTAAGTTGAACAACCCAAACATCAGTGGACTGATGTGTTTTCTAGAACAACAATGTAATGAGCTCTGTCAAAAGTTTGACATTTATGTGCTTAAGAATAATACTTGCCATATAGTGGTAATGTAAGTGACCATGCCTTAAGCTTGAAATGCTGCGTCTGTGGTGCTCTGTTCTTTCACAGCTGGACATTTATCTTCTCACTGCTGATTCTTCTGATCATTTGAACGGGTAGTATGTGCACTAATAGTCAATGATATGATTGAACCAATGCTGCTGCAGGAATCCATAAGGCACAAGATGGTGTTCTAAAACCGAGAAAGAAGAGGGTCTGGCTAATTGTATGAATGTATATGATAGATGTGTTTGGTGGCCTTTGAGAAAAAAATCACGGGATGGAATAATCCTGTTGCACAATTTATGTACAAATAAAAGAGTATTTTATTTCCTAACCATGTCTTTATTTTTGTTTGTTTTTTTCGACGTGATACATAAAGCAACAATTTTGTGTATTTCGACGTGTTCTTTTTGAAGTTATGTGAAAACATTTTTCCTGTGTGTGTTTTTGCCACAAACCTTTGACCACTATGACTGGAATAACTAGCTCTTGAAACTCACCGCACCGCCGCGTAAAGTGAGGGCGCTCCTTCAGGCCAGTGGGCCTTTTTCATTCACGGCTGACCCCCATCAACAACAGCTACTTCCTCTTCAGTGTGATTTCATGGCGATCGGGAGAGAGGGAACATCGCCGACGCACGCTCACTGTCTTTGCACTCTTCTCAGAGTTTGTTTTCGGTAAATAACTCATGATTTTTTGCGAGATTCTTTTATAGAGCTGGGTAAAAACGCAGAAAAGTTTAAATTCAGACAAGTAGTTAGTTCTTATATCCACCAAACATGAATTCTAGTCTTCTGTTCTGGGTCAGTTATTTCACATTGTAGCGCCACTCGCCGATAACAAACGTTAGAGATGGGCTCCTCAGCGCTCTCAGATGCACGCTTCTTAACGGCGCTGTTAGCTAACGTTAGCATTGATGCAAACACAGCAAGCGTAGATCATAAAAATCTATTATTACTTGTGCACTAACTTAACATTGTAAATGTGATACTCGAATGCTTCTCAAAAGCATATTCTACAGATGTGTAAAGGAACTAGGATCTGTCACAAATCCTTAAGTGTTTGTGTTAGCTTTGGGTCATCTAGCGTTGTTTTGTTGCCAGTCGCTAGCTCAGCACTATGAACAAGTTAATCTTGCGTTAACCTCGTGCAACTTTTTAACATTTAACAGTATACTTTCCCAATTGGGGTTTATATTGAACCCAAATTACTCGTAGTTTTTCTTAATTATTCTGCGGTTGCATTGGTGTCAATAAACTATTAGCTAGCTTTTATGCTAACTGTTAAGTGGTTAACGGTAACTTCACTGATAAGAAACACTACAGATAAACTAATTTGACTAATTACATTAATAATGCAAAAACACATAGTAACGGATTTTTTTAAGCTGTGAAGAAAATAACTTTCGTTTTACTTGTAAATCATTACTTGATGTTAGTGCTTTATTTTTTGAAAAATATCACAGTGAAGTTGCCATTTCCTTTTAATTTGGGTTCATTGTTCTCATGCATGATGATTATAAAAACGGAATATGTTACACATCATCTATGAATATTTTTTGTAAAAAGGAAATATTAAAACGTTGCCATGTAATGTCATGTGACATAAGTTATAGTATGTAAAGTAATCAAATATATGACTTAACTGAAATTTTGTGTTTTGTTTTTTTAGTAAAAACTATTCAGTTGGACTACCACAGACGCTGCCATTCAGGTAAGCTGCATGTTATGATTCCATTTGATGTTATTATATGCTTTATTTATATACTTCTAAGCTTATAAATTGACATTTATTCCGGTTCTCATCTCAGTTATAGGTGGCACTATCTGCGTCGGTAAAGGCACTTGGATTTGTTTTTCTCTGTGACCCTGCCTCCAACTGCTCAGTCTATGGCTCTGATGGACAAACATAAACAAGTCAAGCGACAGAGACTTGATCGCATTTGTGAGGGTAAGATTTTATAACATTCAAAATTAAAAACAAACTAATGCAGTCATTTCACTGTTGGGTAAACTTTCTTAAGTTGGTGAGCTAATCAGTTTTCATTTCATAGCACATTTTTAATTTGCAAATATAGGCCACTAATGGTTCGTTCCAGGCAACTGGGAACTGGGATTTTTCTTACCTCCCACTTGTAAAAATGTGCTGCAACACCGCCACATGAGAACTGGAACCTGCTCGAGGGAGTCCCACTTAACTTAAGGGATCAACAATTACCACGAAAAGAGGGGGGGGGGGTTAACTGCCATAAAAACTATGTACACATTGGTTACATGTTTTTTAAAGTGACTTTTGTTTAGCCTAAAACTTAGCATACTAGCCATAATGTTTACATACAAGTTGACTCAGTTGGAATGCTATGAACTGGAAACTGGTATTCTTAAACTGGGAAATATTCAACTTTCCAGTTGCCTGGAACACAGATAAATGTACATCCAAACATGTCCTCCATTTAAATGATGATGATTCAAGATTTTATTGTATAGATGTGCATTTGACTTGTTGCAGCAATTAATGTGTAAAATGCTAATCAATTGTTAGCATTCTTGATAAGCACTAAGCACACAAGCCAAACTATGCTGGTCTCAAAGATATTTTGAAACATGGCTTTTAACTGTCTCAGTCTTTCCATGCATATTTATAATGCTGCACTAAGTAGATGGTTTCAGGTACATTTTTAGTATATTTAGTTATATTGATAACCATTTCTGCCTGTTTTTGTAAGTTTGCTTAAATCATCTCTACATAGTTTTTGTTGACAAAAATATTACTTGCTAAGTGATCTTATAATCATTCTTTCAAATGTTTTTTTACCAAAGTTTGGGCCGATAAAGTTGATAAGTTGGCTCAATACAGGCTATGATATCTGTAGCACTTTGAGTTTCTCTGCAAAGTTTCACTGAAGGCATAAGAAAAGCGCAGTCATGCATTTTTGAAGCCACTTGGCATTACAACAGAAAAAAAGAGAGATACAATTTTTGCTAAATTAATTTGAGAGAATTGTACAGTATGTATTTCTCCTCCACAAATGTACCAAACACCTCTATGCAACATTTTAAACATAAAAGTAAGGTAATTTTACTGCTAAAACATGCAGTGCCACCACTGCTCTGTAACTGCTGTGTGTCTAGACATGCAGGGCCCAAAAGCGTAATCCTAATGGCAGGAGCCTGATCAGATGGATTCATAACCGTTTATGAACTCATAAATATGGTCAGAATTCATATAGATAGCCAGGTTAGTATAGTGAGGTTCTCTTGATCAGGTACACTTACAAAAAATATATTTTTGATCAAAAACACACAATTTTTCCCCGGTCATCTGAATGAAACTACTTTCTGACAAGTTACCAGGCTTGCCAGATTTTCTTGAGTGCAAGAAGCGACTAAGCCTTTGAAAAAAACAAACAAAAAACAACAACAGTCAGATCCTCAATGAAAAAAATTATTAATAACAAGTTAAACATTGTGCATCACAGTAATACTATGGCTAATGATTTTGGCATATCTTAAATATTATTTGATAATTAATAAAGACTGTAAGACCTGAAAACATACTTAAAGTTCGTAGTTCTGTTATTAGGGGGTACAGTTTTTTTAATCAAACCAGGAATAATGGCAAGAAAAACACCTTGTTTATGACATCAAAGTGCGGCTCAGGAGCAAGCCCCCCAAAGCATGCAACTTACCACCATAAAATTCACAAAGGACATTCCTAATAAAGCAACCCAAAGTCGCTTTAAAGAAGCAGACATGGCAACTCTTCTAGAGAGCCCACTTGACCTCTTGATTTATAGTATTGCTCAAGCCCTTGCTACACAGCTGACTGAAAATCCTACAGTTCATCTCTAGATAATGATGATGATGATGATGACTTTTAGATTGACCTGTTGGAAGCTCATTGAAAAATATTTGAGACTAATCGGTGCTTGAGTTGCACAGCCAGGTCCATCTCCAGACATAACCATGATTCTGTCCTAAAATGGAGGGAACTGTCTGGGCGAGTCTCAGGAGGCTGGCTGGAGGCAGAGGACAGGGTGATAGGTCATGGCCGGAGCTACAGAGAAATGGGCCAGCTGTCTCTTTAAAAAACAACAGCAACCGAAGAGCTCCAGGCCGGGGCTATGCTAATGAGGTTAGTGCTGGTAGGCTACGCCACAATGGCATGGTCTGTGATTGGAGGCTTTTCAGCGGGGAGGGTCTGGGTGTGGATGACAGCTGGGAACCAGCCAGCCCAGAGCAGGCTGACAGAGAGAGAGAGAGAGAGAGAGAGAGTGGGAGGGAGGGGAGAAAAAACGAGCGAAAGAGGGAGAGCAAGGCAAGTGAGTGAGAGAGGAAGACGGGTTGACAGACTTCATAATGCAAGGTTAGACCCGTACTCATGTGCTTTCTATGTTGCTGTGTGTGTGTGTTTTAATTTGGTGAGGTTTGAAGGGAGAGGTTGTAGATGTGGGTGTGGTGCTGCTGGGTTCAGTTTCCCTTTATGTCTAGCATGCGGCCTATTTTTGTAGCTGCTACTGTTAGAAGGAACTGTGTATGTGTGTGTCTCGCTGTGTCTGGGTGGAGTACTGCTGCTTGGTGCATTATCATGGCTAGCTGCCCCTCCCCCTCACCTCTCCCTCCTCAAACTGCGTCCAGAGGGAGCACGGCAAAGAAAGGAAGAGGGAGGCTGAATGAATGAATCTCTGAATGAATTGTATTGTGTGGCAACCATGCTCGCTTGTAGCAGGCTTCAGCTCGGCCCGTGTCCTGTACTCAAATTACCCAGTGTAGATCTGCCTGTGCACAGCAACCTTTTCCACAAGGGTTTTTGTTAAGAGCCACATGATTTTTTTTCTGCATAATGAAGTTCATTTGTGCCAGTGAATGCAGCTGGAAGCTTGCTATCATTTAGCCACTTGCATTTTAGCCTAGCCATGAAGCTAAATGAGTGGACTGTTGTGTATTTCATTCTTTGGCCTGCTTGTGTTAGGAAATGGTCAGTCATGAGGAATAACGTTAATAAATATTGGTTTTCCACTGCTGCCTACCACCTCCCCTGGCTTCAGTCTGTATGTCTCACCAATACCTTTTGCTCTGCCAATGGCTCGCACACACACCTGTGCTGCTTATGACGGCTCATGTGTTCAGCTAATTACAAAAATCATCTGTGTGTTATTGTGCATGTTAAATTTTTGATTTGATTGTTTTAAATTGCAGATTATGTCAGAGTGAGTGAAATACACAATCCACACACCCAAAAATACAACTTATTCGAGACCCTTGTTGAAAAGAGAATTTAGGTCATTACTCAGCCCCCCCATGAACCCCCACCACCTCCTTGCTGGGACCCCGCTGTATTTTACACCCCTCCCCCTTAGTCCTCGGCATCACCTCTCCTCCTCAGGCCCAACCCCCTTCTGCTGAGCTCTTCTCATACAGTAGGCATTCACATCATAAACCACAATTCTTCCATTGCTCTCAGGAACGTTCAGATACTTTCGAACTCAAGACTGAATACATCCTGCTAAAAAGTGCAGGGTACAAACAGTGTGTAGCATTAGCTAGATTACCATTTGAAACATCTGAGGTTTCATCCTAGTGTCCTAGGGATTTTTTGTGTGTGTGGTAGAATGCCGTGTGTGCAGAAAAGAATGTTAATGTTACTGTTAAGTTGTAATGCTAAGCTTTTGGATGGTTGAAGTAAGACTCATTATTAATCATTTGAAGAGTCAATAAACCCCAAACTCAAATAAAATGACCAGTAACCTTTAGATTTAAACAGACACACTAATATTTTGATACAGGGTCTGCAACCTGCAGCCTTGCCTGTATTTGTTACACAGCATGGTTTAATTTACCTTTGATATCTCCATGGAGACAAGCAGGTGAGAACTACCAGGTTCAAGTGATGGATTACTGGTGAAGTTATTTTTAAGTAATAAAAAGTCAAGAGGTGGAGTTGACTGTTACAGTGAGGTGGAGGTGAAAGTGACAGTGCACCACCTTTAATATTGTTCTTTAGTCAATCACTGTGATCTCCTTTGACGATTATTGTAGCTAGTGTAGATTGTACCATCTGTCATTAGAGTTGGGCATTGTATAATGAATTACAAATGTCATTGATTTGAATTTGAATGTCAAGTCTAAGGCTGAGCAAAACTGACAAAAATTTGTATTTTTTTTGTGTGTGTATGCATCTCGGTAACAATATTCCGACACTATTGGGTCAGTTCAAAAACATTTTTTGTTGTTTTTTTACAACACGTAACAAAAGTTAATTAAGTTAAAAAAAATTATCACCTTTATTTTTACAATATAACTTTTTTCATTACCTTTTTTGTTACATAAGGTACAATAAATGATATTCAATTTGTATCTTTAATGAGTATTGTCAAAACAAGATTCACAATGCTAAATTTTGGCATACTATATTGTCCACCCTTAAAAATTGATATCAAAGGCGGCTAAAATCACTGAGTAACATTTAAAAAAGGTAAACTTGTGCTGTTCTGTTTGAAAACATTGCGACTTAAATTAGACTTTAGTTGGAGCTTTATTTTAACACAGACTGACCATTTTTAGTGGCCGTGTAAGACACAAATGTCAGTTGTGTCAGGTTTTTGCTCCCCTTACCTATTTTCCATGTGAGTAAATGAGGCCCTTAGTTTTTGCTTCAGTATTAATTGGAACTGTTTAACTTTTTATAATTCCAAGATAAATTGCCAGGGTTAATCAAATGTATTTACATTAAAAGTCAGGGCCACACGTACATAAATGTAACAAAGCTTTAAAGAGCTTGGAAATCCATCTAATTTTTATTACAATGCACTCCAATACAAGTTATAGGTGCACTTCTGAAGGCTGTAGCTCACCTCCTTGTCTCTATGGTGA
Organism: Mugilogobius chulae; assembly: GCA_038363315.1. Lineage (NCBI taxonomy): Eukaryota > Metazoa > Chordata > Actinopteri > Gobiiformes > Gobiidae > Mugilogobius > Mugilogobius chulae. Next base: position 34,756,328 of record CM076400.1, read on the forward strand.
TGTCTTAATTTGCCTATAATGTCAGAGTATGGAATTAAATTCACTTGCCATGCATTAGTCAATAATGTATGCGTCGCTTTGGATTGATTTTTCCACAGATCTGACTAGTGACTTAGCCTCTTTTACCAACAACTTGTCCCCATCAATTTTAAGAATACATTTAAAATGTAGATAGTATGCAATTTTGTAGGCAAAGCTGATGTATTTATGGAGGTGGCATATCATTCAGAAAGGTTACACAGTGCACCTAATGCGATCAATAGTTTTAAACTATGAAACCGTTATGACAGCAAAACTGTGTGACAAAGTTGCAGCAATACATTGTCCCTGTTCTGTGCTTTCCCTGTCAGAGTGATTTCACTGCAACATATTATTCATCAAGCGACCCTAAAACACCAGAAGTGCAAAAGAGTTCTGAAATATTCTGAACTTTAGTGAGCAATTTTCAGTCCTTTGTTTGACCTAATCCTTACTTTAAGGCTATAACAACTTAATCAGTGAATCACAACTAATCAGTTATTGGAATGATCATCAATTTACTTAAAAAAAAATTGAATATTTACGACTCCGATAAGGCAGTGATTACCCCAAAATGACACTAGAAATTTACAATTTATTTTGGATGCAACATCTCTTTAACTTCAACTTGGCGAAATCTATTAATTAAAAGGCCATATGTAAGTATATATATTTGTGTGTATACATGTGACATATGAGTGTGTGTACATACAGACACATAGATATTATACAATTTTTTGTAGGTATTTATTTTTCTCCCTATCGCTTGTCTTTATGCATCAGTTATTTGATACAAATGTCTGGTTCATAGGTATCCGACCCCCCATCCTCAATGGGCCGATGCACCCACGGCCACTGGTGGCCCTACTTGATGGTCGCGACTGCACTGTGGAGATGCCCATTCTCAAAGATGTAGCCACTGTGGCCTTCTGTGATGCCCAGTCCACACAAGAAATACACGAGAAGGTATCTAGAGGGATTATCGGTTGGCGTTACTTTCCGCTCTAGACATGCGTTACATCTAGTAGTCAGGAAAGCTTCTTTGATTAAAAACAACAAAAAGTGACGAGAACTAGCTTTTTCAGTTAGGTGTGAACCGGTATGACTGACGTCTGGTTCCTGAAGCTTGAGACTGTGTTTTTCTGTGTTTTTTCACTCACCTGAATGTAACGTATATTAAATGTTTTCTGCTATCCGGTTTGACGCACATCCTTTGTGTTGATAAACAAATAATTCCTCTATATAGAAGTTTGCCCAGCCAACTAGATGAACAGAGTCATTTTCTGCAGGTGACATGCACAGTAGAGCGGAAAGTGACGTCGACCATAATCCTCTACAGGCACATTCATAACAAATTTTAAGTACAATGTTACCATTTTTTTCCCTTTTTTAGGTGCTAAATGAAGCAGTTGCCGCATTGTTGTACCACACAATTACTCTGTCCAGAGATGACTTGGAAAAATTTAAGGGTTTACGAGTAATTGTGCGAATTGGCTCAGGATTTGATAATGTTGATGTGAAAGCAGCTGCTGAACTAGGTAAGAGATGCATGAATGTAGTACTGTGTTTGTAAGGGTATTCAACATTGCATGTTTTAAGTCCTCTTTTTTGTATTTTGGGACAGGCATTGCAGTTTGTAATGTTCCAGCATCGTCAGTGGAGGAGACAGCAGATACTTCATTATGTTTGATCCTGAACTTGTACAGACGAGTCACCTGGATGCACCAGGCACTGAGGGAGGGCACACGGGCCTCCAGCGTTGAGCAGATCCGGGAAGTGGCAGGTGGTGCCGCCCGCATTCGAGGAGAAACTCTTGGTATTATAGGTTTAGGTGAGTATTTTTGAGAGTTGTTATTATAGTGATAAGCAGATTTTGATTTAATTCTTCCCCTTTGTGCTGCAGGGCGAGTTGGTCAGGCAGTAGCTCTTCGAGCCAAAGCATTTGGTTTTGGTGTGATCTTTTATGACCCATATTTACCCGATGGTGTGGAACGCTCCCTGGGACTCCAGCGCATGGCCACCCTTCAAGACCTGCTCATTCACTCGGACTGCGTGTCTCTGCACTGCAGCTTAAACGAGCACAACCACCATCTTATTAATGACTTCACCATCAAACAGGTGCATTTAGTCAATACATAGATTTAAATTTCTTCATATTGCACATCTTATAGTTTTCTTTAACAAATAGAGCTGCCTATGTATCGAATTTTAGATAATATCGTGAATGTTGTTTCTAAGATGTGCAAAAATTGAATATCGAGTATATCGTGCAGTAAAAACAGGCTACAAAATAACAAATTTCTAATAAAAGTTAAATAAATCATGCTATTAACTTTCTAATACTGTAGACGCAACCAGTTTAAATTCCTATCAGAATTAGTAGAATAAGTAATTCAGAGCTTCACAAAACAGCAAAAGTATGATATAAATAAAGATTCCTGCACTGTGCAATTTGGCAAATATTTGTTTGATATTAATAGAAATAAATTATTTGAAAATAAGTAAATATGTGCTTGGAATGAGTAGTCTTTTAGCGTTTGAGTCTTTTTTTATTAGTTTGAACTAAAATCTTGTTTTACATGAAAAAAGACAAATACAAACTGACTTCAATTTATAAAAAAAAAAATTCTGTTCTTGAAATAGGGGCTACGTTTTTTTGTTGTATTTGTAAGTCAAATCATGATCACGATAAACACTAAATCAGTCAACCAGTTGTTTGGCTCATTGGAATATTTAAGATTGTTTCAGCACATTTATGTTGGACTAACAAATTATCGCCCAAATATCGTTATCGAGATCTGCCAAAAAATAATCGAGATATTTGTTTTTGTCAATATCGCCCAGCTCTATTAACAAATATGCTGAACTGTATCCAAACACAGATGCGCCAGGGGGCGTTTTTGGTAAACACGTCGAGAGGAGGTCTGGTGGATGAGAAGGCTCTGGCTCAAGCGCTGAAAGAAGGCCGGATACGAGGGGCTGCACTGGACGTTCATGAGACAGAACCCTTCAGGTGGCAATCAGAATCAAATCTAGACTTGTAAGTAGTTAGGTTTTGTCTAACAATATTTGTATTTTTAGTTTCTCCACAGGCCCTCTGAAAGATGCACCAAATCTTATCTGCACTCCCCACACATCCTGGTATAGTGAGCAGGCTTCAGTCGAAGCCCGAGAAGAAGCTGCTAGAGAAGTTCGACGTGCCATCACTGGTGAGATGTCTGGGTGGGGACTGGGACGGATTAATGCCTATAGCCATCTTTTAAGAATAATATTATATTCAGAACACTGGTTTCGTTGAAAAATAGACTAGAGCAACTATAATCTACTGTGTTGGTTGGGCAATACAATTTTTTTTACTTTTGTGTGCTGCAGGTCGCATCCCTGACAGTCTAAAAAACTGTGTTAACAAAGAATACCTGATGGCCGCGTCTCAGTGGCCCAGCATGGAGGCTGCCACGGTCCATCCTGAGCTCAATGGAGCATCCTACAGGTGAGAAAAACAAGAAGCAAACATTAAAGTATACTCTCGTCTGGACATAAGTAATTGTTTTTTTGGCTTGTGTCTTAGATTTCCCCCAGGCCTGATCAATGTGGCAGCAGCAGGAGGTCTGCCAGGGGCAGGAGCAGGGGTGGACAGCCTGGTTTCAGGGATGGCACATGGCATCACCCCTGTGACCCACCCTCCTCATGCCCCGTCCCCGGGACAACCCACCAAGGCTGAAGCCGACAGAGACATCCCCTCTGACCAATAGCCCCTCCGCCAGCGCCAGCACATTCCTCTGCTCCGGAAAACCTTCTCCATCACACATCGACGGCACCAGTCCGACCTGACGTGATCTACACTGTATCTCACACAACATGCCCTGGAGTGACCTGTCCTGCCGCCCATCTCACCCTTACCCACCTGCCTCACAGCCCTCACCCCAAACCAACCCCTCAACGTCAGCAATAACTGTTCTCAAGGATTCGGTGATAGACTGGTTCATTTTCTTACTGGCTGTTGTTTTAATAGAAATCTATTGTGGTTCTAGTTGTTAATGTTTGTTTGTTTTGGAAAAAGTAAAAGCATTTCGAATCCGGCTTTTTTACCTCCAGTTGTCCTATTTCAGACCAGTTGAGGTTAAAGGCCCTGTTGTTTCTGCATTAACGGCTCCTGTTACTGCTTTGTACTTTTATTTGTTTAAACCCTTTTCGCAGGCAGATTTGTGCTGAAGTTCATCAGAAAGTCGTTATAGATCCAGCAGCATTTGGCCCTCGTCTCCTCGCCGCTCCCTGGCACTGTCTTAAACTCAAAGGACACAGATTACAGTTTAAGTATGTATTCTCGTTTTCTAACAAAGCTCTTAACCCTGTGATGCCTCCTCTTGCTGTCACCTTGCGTTAGCCTTCTCGTTTTTTGGCCATTTTGAATCGCAGTGGCGCATAGGACTGACTGAATACCATGCCCACCCAAATGCAGCCCTTCTGTTTTAGCTGAAAATATTGAAGACTGGGTGTTCACCAGCAGAGGGCACAGTCTGACTTTGTTGTTCAGACTTCAGTGTAGAAACCAGACTGGTGACCAGGGATCGAACTATCGCCTTATAATTTAAAGATCTCACCACACCCTCCCATCACAACGCCTCCCCTCTGTCTCCCTCAGCTCACCTCCCACACCAGCATGCAATCGCCATCTTCCCCTGTGCGAGTGAGAGGACATTTGTGCATGCTGGCTTTTCATTGACAAAGGCTGTGTGCGTGCGTGTGTGTGCGTGCGTGCGTGTTGTATGTGATTCTGTGTGCGCATATTTGTTCCCTTAACCCTTCCAATGATGACAAGCTGTTGTCTTTCCAAAGGACATCCCGAGGAGTAACTCTTTTTATCGTCGTTGCCCTGGTGTCAAGGGAACACCTTTCTAGTACCTCAGTAACAGATATTGAATGTACCGTGCATACCCTTTTATTTTTTGTACAGATTTTCTAGATTACTTCTTTAATAATAGTCTTTAGTACAAGAAGGGTTGGGAACTTGTAGCAGTAAAGATTCATTGATTAAAAATAAAGCATCGTCATAATCGCCCCATTTAAATGAATTAACAGATTCTTTGTAGGTTCACTCTAGGTCACTGAAAAAAAAACTCAGGCTTCAAAACCAATGTGTATCTTCTTGCCTTTTTACCCATTTTATTTGTCATAGTGGAAAGTTTTTAGCAAAGAGCTTAAAAAAACACCACACTACTTCAGACTGTAGTAGATGTCTCTCCATCTTACCGAATTGAGGAAAGCAAAGGTCGTGTTCTGCTAGTCTTGTTTTACTAGAATCGTAGTTATAGATCCGTTTTTTTATATTTAGCCCCTTTCATTGTCAAGCTGCTCTAACTATAGTGCATGTGAGGTAATTCTTTAGAGGAAAAAAAACGCTATTGGCTTAAAAATGTTGTCATATTGCTGTTTTCCTCTTCCCTGTTTTGCCCCTGAACCATTTTGTCGTGGTCAGTTTCCAGTGATGTACAGTTTTCTCCTCAGAGTCTATGGGAGGCGCGGAGCATGTCTGCGACCTCTGTCATGTGATGAGTATATATTTTTAAAAAGTACCCCCATAGTTCAAGATTATGCTCATAAATAGTTATCTTAAATTTTTGCTGTTGATGCGGATGAATTATATTTTCAGTTCAACAGTGTACTGTTTAAAAATTCATTTGTTTTATTGTTATTTTATTGCTTGTCTGTGTTCTACATGTTGTATTGAGACATTTCGGCGCGATTACCCACATTTCCCCTTTGATATCTTCTTTTTAAAATCTCATCCCTTCCAGTATTGTCAATTTTGTGGGCCTTACTTTGTCTTTCCCTTAAAGTAGCTGTTTTAAAGTTGCCATGGAACCACTCACTGCCTTAATACAGTTGACCACAGTAGGACAAGTCGGAAAAAAGTCGGGCCAGGATCATGTCGCTCCCCAAATAATGCTCCAAAATCTTGCGCACCTTTAGTTTCCAACCATTTGACCTTATTTAAACATGCAGTGATACATTTGTTTTTCCCTGGCAGTGTGTGTATGTGCAAGCTCGCTGATAAAGCACAGCACGTATGGTTACAAAGCCACAGTTAATATTTCACTCTCTGGTGTGAAAATTCTCCCCTCGGCCGACGACTCTGCCGCTCTTGAGGCTCCTCACACAGCTGCTGGTGGAGAGAGAGAGGGGGGAAAGAGGGAGGGACGGCAATGCAACTCTGGTGTGGTCTGTCAAATATAACAGAAGAAATTTGGTGTGAACCGGTCACTATTTCTCAGGGTCAAATGCACACATATCCTCCAGCAGTCCAGCCCTCGGCCCCGCCCCGCACAGCTGCCCCCCCAAACCCCTTTTGCTTTTCTTTTGGCACTGACATCTAACCATCTAACCAATGGATGAATGAATGTCTGAATGTGAACCGTGCGTGATGTTAAAATTGGGAAATGTATTTTTACAACATGTGAACATGTTTTTTCACTCATTCTCATTGTGAATTGATTTTTTTTCTTTCACCAGACTGCAAAAACTACATTTCAAAAATGAAAAAAAAAAAAAAAAAACTCCTGTAACTAGGCTCTTAAGCTTTATTTTTGTTTTGTTTACTTTTTTATTAGAAACAATCATGTTTGTGATGGTAACTTCCGATGGTAAACTCCACACCGTATTTTAATAAAATGTAAAACAATAAACCAGTACCTTGTATTTTCTTTACTACACATCTGTGTTGAAGAAAAAAATGGAAGAAAAACAAGTCAGGTTTGGCCTTTCTAGAATGGAGCGATCAAAGAAATAGTTTATCATCTCTGCTAGACAAAAACAAAATGAAATTTTGTTTTCACACAAGCAGCAGAAAGTGGGGCCTTGTTTGAGGAAGTGACTCCCAGCAAATAAAGAATAATTTGTAGATTTTATTTTGCTGTTTCTCTTTAAAGTAATCCTGTTCTAAAAGTTGTATCCCCTTCATATGAAATAATTCCAAAATATATTTATCATTAAGCAGTCTATATAAGAGCAAGAAATACAATGATCCACTTTCAGTTGCCATGCCAACTGTTGATGTTTGCATAGAATGTTCCTTATATACAGTAGCGTATATCAATCTACAATATATTTAATTCCACCTCCAGTTAAGGTGTCACTTCAAATGACAAAAATATATATATTTTTTAAATAATTTATCTTTCCAATTACATTAACCCTTCATTCTATTCTTGCTCGAGTACTTGTCTCAATAAATACGTTTTCTTGAACTTTTACATTTTATTTTCACTTGAGTGGCATTATTTACAGGTAACTTTATTGTTACATGAGTATATATTTTTGATACTCTTCCCACTTCTGCATTAGTAATAGCCATGTTACCTAAAGCTTGGATACAGTGAGCTTCATGGACAATATGACAAAAGAATAATTAGGGATAAAACAACGTGTACCATAAACAAACATTTTCCTTGCCCCTGTTGGCTATTGTAAACACTCAGTGTTGCACAGGGCCAGGGCGGGGGCCGTTTTATGAGCAGGGCAGATAGGTGGTGCACATGGGGAGGGTGGGTTTCTGTGGCCCCTGGGGGCAGATTATCAGCCACAAAATGACTACCACATGTACTTAACTGGGATCCTACTCTTTAAAAGATGGAAGGACAAAAACTGCATCACCTAAGAATGATTATTATTTAACCGTTTTAATAGGCATTTTAACACCTACAGTAGCACCACTGGATTGAGGTTTTAGTGAGGTGTGAAAAAGGCTATCAACATGTGCTTCAATGGATACAAACAGTCATTTTTCTATTTTTAATCTACCATTTTCTGTAAATTTAGACTGATTTTTGTGTGAAGAACAAAATGTGAACATCGAATGAATTCTATAATGAATAATACATTACAACTTTAATGTATGGAAGTATAGTGTCAGGGTTAAGGAACATTTACTGCAAAGCTACAAGTGTGTCTCAGTTTGAGATCGGGCCTGTGCACTTTACAAATGTAAGATGAGAGCAGAACCTTCACTTCATCTTTATATTATCTGTCTACATATCAGGTCGTCTTTCTTTGTCCATGTCTTTTTAAACTGTCCAATCATTTGACCTGTATTATTTTGAGTTCGTTCTGGGGATACTTTTCAGCAAGATGTTTGTCCAGACCATATTATGCAACCTGATTCACGGTCACTTCAAAAAGTGCTCATTGCCTCATTGGCTTTGTGACTCCCCCTTGGGACTGGCCAACAGAGTTTAACATTCACCTTTCCCGGCCACTGGTCCCGCTGCCTTGCTGGGAAAAAAACATTTTATTATTTGTTTGTTTTGCCCAGAAAAGGAAGGAGGTCCAGAAGGGCCTCATCAGACTTTATCATGTCTGGGAACTCACTGGTGAAAGCTGTAAAATTAAGATCCTCCTACTTGGTCAAGAGTGTCTTACTTAAGGAACCACTTCAATGGAAAACACTCTGTGATAAACATGTTTAAATAATAAGGCGTTGTTTGCTCAGTTAAGATTGTTTTTATGAACAAAACATTTAGAAAATTTTAGGATTTTGGTCAATTATTTGACTGTGAGAGAAAAAGGCAGCAAAAGTTTACAAAAATCCATATGCATCACAAAGAGCATTTCAATGGAGACAAGCAAAAATGTCTTATGCTGTATTGCACCCATCAGTCTTTGGGGGTGCCTGTTTTTTCCTAGCAGTTCTTATATTTACTGTTCAGCCATTTTTGTGTAAGATTCTTGTTGTTGGCTCTGAGAAATAAACTACACTTGTTTGGGCTTTTGTGTGTCATTTCTGTTTTACCACAAAATAACTATTATACACTGAATGTAGTTAAGAAATTAGCTCTGTTTAGCTGATAATGATACTCCTCAAATCTCAGAAGCTATACGCAGGTTCAGTGCTGTGATGGAGGCTTACCACTATCAAATGAGGAGCGAAGGAACAATGCAATGTAGAAGATAAAAAGGATAAAATAAATAATTTATTACTAGGACTGTACTTTGTGTATTGGTATCGATATATGTTGTTACAAACTTGTTGGCAATACGTGTATCGGAATACAAAACTTATAATAAATTTAAAACTTTTGAACTTGATGCTTGGCAGAAACTCTTGAGCTGAAAAATGACATATTCATAGGACAATTGTATGTAACATTAAAGCAAAACTAAAATACATTGGTTCTGCATCATAGGCTATATGGTGCAGAACCATCTTTTTTTCCCCAACTTTTTCTCTTTTTGGTCAATTGAATATCTTTATACATAAAATATTGAGGGAAATGTATTGGGAGAAACATGTCGGGATATGTATTGTATTGTGAACCCTTTATCGGCGTAAGTATTGTATCGAAAAGCTCTTGACAATATACCCAACCCTATTTATTACATTTTAGCAAAAATGTTTTGACAGTTAGCTCTGTGCACAGAACGTCAGTTTGGCTTGTTTATATGACTAGAACCTGACTAAAACAGGAAGTATGACCATATTATTTATATCACTCCATGACCTAGCACAAAGTACATCTCTAACATGTTGGTGCCTTATGAACCATCTCTCCGAGGACCTCAGGGACTGGCCTCCTGATGGTGCCAGAGTCAGGACTAAGCATGGAGAAGCATCGTTTCAGTTTCATGCAGCTTAGATCTGGAACAGTCTGCCTGAGATTGTGAGACAGTTTATTATTAACTTCTGTACTTTCCTGTTAGTGTTAGCATTTAGACACAAACGTGTCTCTTTTCAAACACTAGTGTCCTATGGTGAAAGATTCCTCGTTGATTTGTAAGATCTTTGACATGTTATCTGTAACATTCACCACAGCTCTCTGTTCACTGTCTGATCTTAGAGTATTTCTTCATTTTAAGCTGGTGTAGTGAAAGCCTCATAGAAATGAAATAATGCTCATAAATACAGAAGTTTGCTATTTTGAACATAAACAAGCCAACTGCGGAACATTCCGTGCACAGAGCCAATTGTACTGAACTGTCAAGAAATGTACAATTGTATGACTTCACTTGTGCAAAAATGAGCCTATGATGAGAGGGGTAGGTAAAAGACTTGACATAGTGTATCAAAGTGTGTGTTTGTATGTCTTTGCGTAACATGTCCACATACATGATGAATTTGTCTCAGGACAGATGACCTACTCCTCTCACACTGAGCCAGCTTCCAACCTTCAGAGGGCGGTGGATAAATATTTTTCTTTGGTTGTCACTCAAACTGATGAAAGATGATTCCATTCTTTCTCAGAAGCACACAACAAAGACATCAATAATATTCACCATCACATTTAAAGGTACCTTATGTTTCTAGTCATGCTCTCAAAGGCATGTTTGTGTGGCACTGGGCCCGTTTTTTGTCTAAGAAAAGGGGGTAACCATCGACTATAGTCAAGCACTAGATGAAAATATAAGCATCCTCCTTTAAAGATTCTGACAATATTTTGAAAACTTGTGGATCACTTTGACAAGTGTTGAAATCCTTATTGTATGTAGTATCACCTCTGCTGTTTGTCAGTGTCAGCGTACTATCTTGGTTACAGTTTTTTTTATAGTTTCTGTAAAAAAAAAAAAAACTCCTGCAGTGGATTTTCAATTACAATTTACATAAATGAAAGAATAGCTTGATGAATTAATAGTATAAAAAACAAACAGACGCATCTAGCTGTAAACATCACTGAAATGCTTCTCCAAATTAAATCGTATTTTACACTGACCTGTCTACTCTGACAAACAATGATATAATATATGTTATTATACAATGTTATATCATGCACTACACTATAGTTGGTGATGATTAGATATTGTAACTCCTAAACATTTGTCACAATTTGATCTCCTGACTGAACTCAAAATCCTGACAGGACCAGTGTTTAAAGAAAACCTTGCATTAGAACTGAAAGGAAAAATTACATAACACAATGTTGTTGAAATTATAATATTATACCGTGAACCACGGCATGGACAGAAACAATCAAGATCATGCAGTTGGCGTCCTCCTTAAGGTTTTGTCTCTATCAGTGCCTGTGAGGAGCCAGTCCATCTGTCTTCATGTGTTACTTGTACAGATACTATGGCTCAGGCCCAAAACGCTGTCGTTACTTTAGCCGCACATACTTGGCGTGTGTGTCCCTGACGTTAGCATGGCTTTAACGGGAAGAAAGGTTTGACTATCTCACATGTTTGCGTCAGTGATGGGGTCAACCTGCTCCCCATGCACAACACTGTGGTGAATGCAGCTTTCTTTACCTCTGATTCAACAGTACAAGTGGGTGCTTAAAACTGCACATGAAAATGCTATTGGCTTCAAAATAAAAGGGCAATAATCTTTAGCCTAAAATTATTTTTTATGTTTTATCCCACACAATAAGTCACATTTATAATAATTAGTGAAGCGATTAAAAAATTGAAGAGATTAATTAATTATGATCTGTAATTATTAATCTAATTAATCTATTTTAATCTCACTTAAAAATGGCTGAGAAAAAACACTAAATTTAAGTGTTTTTGTTTTGCTTTTATCAAATTGATCTAATTACATTATTGTTGCAGATGGAAATATTAAAATATTGCAAAAAATGAAGACTTTAGGAAGTCTTTTGTTGCTAAGTTGTCAAATGGAACAACCCTTATGTCCACTTTGCAACTCACATATGGAAACAATGAAGTTAAAGATTTCAAAATAGATTAATGCGATTAAAAAATGTCTGTAATTAATTAATCTCAATTAATGCACTAATTTGACACCCCTAATAATAATAATATATATATATATATATATATATATATAATATATATATATATATATATTATTATATATATATTATTATTTATTTTTATTTTTTTTTTTTTTTTTTACTTAAAAGTCACTATGACAATTTTGTTAGTAACTGTAATTGAATTATAAGTATTTTCACATTAACTAAATTACATTAGCAGTTACACAGAAAGAGTTTGAATTTAAGACCTTAAAAAGTCTTGAATTTGCTGTTGTGGGTCTTAAAAATGTTGGCACGTGTTAAAAAGCTATTTCTGTCAGATTTTCGGATCTATTTCACATTGCTGCAGCTTTTTCGGTCGGAATATTCTCAATAATATACCACAACTGGTGTGATTCTTATATTTGGTTAATGGAATTATGGAATCTTTCTTGTTAATTCATTTGATTTCTCATTATTGTCGTAAAAAAGCAGGATTGTGAAATAGGTTACAATTTGCGAATGGGTCTTAATTTTCAAAAAGCCTTAAATTTGACCTCTCCATCCCTGCAGAAACCATGACTATAAGAAAATGTGCATCTATCAAGATACTTTCCCCATTAAAGGTGAGCATGTGTATACCTCATTATTCAGACATGTTTTGTATTACTCCACGTGCATGTGAAGCAATTAACAATCTGGACACTGAGCTCATTGTCATTAATCAGTGGGGCGCCTGCTTTTCCAGTAACCCAGATTCAACTCGGACAAAAAGAAAAACCCGCAACACAGAGGAAGCAGATGTGTTTACGTTTGTTTGAAAATGTTTGTTATTGCTGAATACAGTAGGCTTGATTTCTGCATAAATGTGTCAAAGTGCTCGTGACCTTTAGAGCTTTTCGTTCGGTCACACGAAGCTGACTTCAAAACGAAACCATTAATGCAAAGTGTTCAATTATGTTTTTTTTTTACCTTAGGGCCTGCTTTGGTGCGTCATTTTGAAAGAGGAAAGGGTGAGACAGAGGGAGAGAGAGAAAAAAACAGTTCCAGATAGACTCACTTGTCTTGATTCGGCCAGGCTCCTGACACGTTGATAAGTGAATGGTGCTGTAGCTCCTCAAACCTCCCTGGTCGTCCATGTGTGAGCCAGGTGTGAGAACTGTGGTCACAGACTGGGAAGCGAGAAGGGAAAATTCTGAACCCAGGTCGAAAAAAAAAAAAGAAACAAAATACTGGATGAATAATATACAATATACAATAGCTTTGTGGTAGAAGTATATGATAAGCAGAAGTAACTGTTATAAATATAGTTTGTAATTAATAAGCTTTATTTGTTTGGCTTTTGTTTCAATATATTCATCGTCAAGCTAGGTAAGACCTCCAAAAAGCAAGTCTCAAACAAAAAACAGCTGTATTTCCAAAGTACAATATCAAAAGTAAGATTCTAGGAGAGGTAAAAGAAGATTCTCACTTTGAGCAGACCTGTCTCAAAAAAGTGATCTTAACAGCTCAATTTTCACAAAGACAGATGTCAGTATGTAACCTGCTCTGCCAGACGGATTCTCGCGATATTTGTAAGTTCATAAACCACTGAGACTCCTCACTTCAGAGTCAGAGACATACGTCAATATGAGTCAGTGTTCATTGGCATCTATAGCTTTGAACTTTTACATTCTCTTGGCATCAGTGTTTTAAGTTATAAAACAAAGGCAAATTCAAAAACAGAAATGCAAATTTGTTTGTGTTTTTTAATTTGCATGCATGTTTCTGAATTTGTGTGTTGTTGTGTACATGTTTTTTCTTTTAATTCCTTTAGGGGTCATATGATCTTAAAGTTGTTTTGACAATGAAAATGTTAATACAAGTGATTTGTCATGAATTACTATTTTAAAACTTGTAATAATTACATATTAGTTTTATTGATCCTAAACAGGTCTATACTACTCTTTTCTAGCATTATCGACATTCTTGTGACGACTTTCACAAAATCCCAAGCTGTAACGGCCCACAAAGGAAAAAAATAAACTTAGGTGCAAAGCAACTTCTACATTGAAAAAGACCATCATTTGCACTCTTTTGTGTTTCTGCTTGTCAAAGCCTGATCATGTAAGGTCTCAGAAGCTGAGCAAGACAGGACCTGGTTAGTAGATCCCCAGGAGCTACGCTTAATCCATCTCATCACTGGTGTGAATGTGTGTGATAGGTAAGATGTTCTTTGATGCAAAAGTACTTGGCAGTATGAATAGCATCGGGGGTAACCTACTTTCCTAACTAATAATATTTAACTTTTCATAATATTTGATTATCTTACAGTGTTTAACTTTGAATTAGTCTTCTGTTTGCAGCACTGACTTGAATACGTTCCAACTTTTCTCCACTCAGCTCATCTGTTCCCCAGCCCTGTTTCTAATTCCCTGCTATTAACAACTCCACAGCTTATTAACTAAAACAATAGCAACAAAAACACACAAAAATGATGAGTGGCAAATTTGATACTGGGCCAAAGAGGTGCTGATTACCTTGTCAGCAGTCAGTGCGGAGAGAGGGAGAGAGAGAGAGGAGCCAGTGCTGGACTCCATACAAGGACAGAGGGGTGGAGGGGAGGAGGGCTGGAGAGAGTGGGCCGGTAACCCGAGGAGGTGGAGAAAATCCTGGGAAGACAGATAAAGAGTGGAGAGGAGAGAAGGGCAGAGGAGCTGATCAAGGTGGCAGCGACTCAAAACTCAGCAAAGCAGCAACTGTCAGCAGCCAGAAAACACAGGTAGGACATTTGAACCGCTCACTCATTCATTCAATGCACAAACTCTCTAATGCTAATCTACAAGTTATTCTCTTTTGGAAGATGAGCTAATGGATTACTTACTTTGCAGAAATTAGTGACTAGTTTTTAAAGAAATTATTTAAAATGTATTTTCATGAGATTTGAATGCATTTATGTCTAAAAATACTGTAATAAATTGCATTCTTTATCTCAGCATTGTTAAAACTACAAACTAAAATGTACTAAAAATACATTCCCAAATCACAAGTTTGCTTAATAATTGCTTCAAACTAAAATGTTGCATGTGCCTATTTGTGGGCAATGCAAAGTACTCTCAAGTTAGCGAGACTTGAGTTTAAAAGTGTAGACCAATAAAGTCTCTAATGTTCCTTATATTGGTCCTAGTCCTGCCATCTGCTTGTAAAAAGCGGGTCTGAGTCGTGCTGCGTTCAGGGTCCCTGTGTGCGTGTGAATACCTGTGCACATTATCTCGGCATGAGTCTGCTCTAATTGCACTATAAAGGTAACCCGGTAGGACAACATTTGGCCTCTTTCCACATCTCAAAGTTTGATTGCGCCTGCTGTGTTATTTCTGCGATCTTTAGTGGTTTTCAAAGCTTTTTATTCACTCTGTTATTATTTCTGGTTTTCAGAGCTGAAAGTTTAGTTTAGTGTTGACTGGTAAGTTCAATGTGGGAATCCTGCAAATGTTTTTAGTTGTGTTTTAGGTTCAAATGAAAGTGTTGGAAATGTAGACAATAATACCCATTTGAGTGTATAGTTGTTAACCTACTTTCCAAATGCCTGCTTTTATTATAGCTAAACAGTTTGCACCAGAATGGCTGTAAAAAATTACATCTTTGCAGGTGCTTGCAACAATTTTCACCTTCTTTTCTCCACTTACAGACAAGACAGTAGCACTTAAAATCACAAACTGTTGTGAAAACTCCTCGCTCTTGAGGTTGAACTACTGTTAACCTCTGACTCCCCAACCCAAAACTGTGTCAAAAGCAGCTTATTTAAGAGTGACGTATAGCTCAAGCGCCTGGCCGGTTCGCCCCACCTGTCAACGAGAATGGTCAACTGGGATCAAAGCCGAGAGCCATGTGTCTTCATAACAGGAGAATTTTTATGCTTGTCCAATAAACCCACACACACACAATGGACATTAAGGCATTTAATGGAGCTGGAGAATTGATAAAACAGCCAGTGACAAAGAGATGCGGTCAGAAAAGTGTCAGAGCTGGAGTTTGCAGAGATTTTGACAGTGGTAATCCTATCTGAACTCTGGAAATAGACTGCACCGAGGACAATGTGGTACAAGACATGAATGTTATGTGTGTTGGGTAAATGTGTTAGTCCAGATGCCCAAATTTAACTGTCTACATACCGCAGCTGCTCCGAATCCTGCAGCAGTATGAATAGGTCTTGAACAGGGTATAAATAAAATCACTAAATTAAAAGTGGCAAATGAAAATTTACCAGTGAAAACATTTTGCTGTTCATCAAAGTAGTATCTTTAGTTGCTGTCATTTCAGATTTACTGAAGAAGCTAGGATGAGCAGAGAGTGAAACATCTTCAAACTTTTGACTTGTTAATAGAATTCAGTGTTTTGCAACCTCACCTGGAAACCCATGGAATGTTCCTTATGTGCCTGGAATGTCTTAAACTATGGCATTAAACCTACCCATTATTAGTTCTGAGCAAAAACCAAAACAAGTTTTATGGAGAAGGTTAAGTTGAAAGCTATATTGCAAAACATCCAAGATACATCTCAATAAACAGCAGGCAGAAAAGTTACATGATTTTTTAAAATTATTTTTATATTGACCTATCAACATGGATTGCTCTATTGCAGTGTTATGGATTATACTCAAAAAAGGGCTGTGCAATGAATCTTTATCAATTTCAATTATGACTGTTACTCCCACTACAGTACAACAATTTATTTCTATTAGATATGTCAGATAATGAATTTGATCTGTTCACTCTTTGCATTTACAAAACACAAACGCTCTGCCTCCTCTCTGATGATTTCCACAACCAAGCAGCTCTATTTGCAAGTTTACACTGGATGGCCTTTTAATATTCAACATTCTCCTAACTATTTTTTTCCAGGGCAGGTACAAAAACCGACTGTAACATGACTCACAGCGCAATGGCACCTCACTAATCACAGGGTTCACAAGATAATGACCTAGATTACAGTCACCAGCACAACTAACCAGGGAGTAAGTAAACAAAACTATATTTAGACATCTATGAAAACTTGCTTTAGTTTGATTGTTAACACCCATGGAAAAAAGCAGTTAGATTTTGGGTGGATCAATGAAATACACCCACATCGGAAGAAGATAACAGGGCTTCCAAAACTCCCTAAAATGCTGTTAAACCTTTGCCAGAATTTTGCTGCTTTACACTCAGATATAAAACCAAAGTTCCATTTTACAAGGTCTGAACAATGAGCTAGTAAAAGTGAAGGAAATTAAAGTCTATTTTGGATTTGTGCGTGCCTCCGTATTAATGGAGTGTGATTCTGAGTCAGCAGTCGGTGTTGTGGTCAGTGTGTGCGTGGTCAGTCAGTGAGGTCAGACTAAAGAGACTGACAGCTCTTTGAAAGATGTCATCCATATTGTTTTATTTTAGAGCTCTACTCCGGCAGACATTGGCAGCTATGGATCCGTGCTGCAGCTTGGCTCTGGACCAGCACACCAGGATAGAACCAGCAGTGTTTATATCATGAAATACTCAAAGGTTAGAGGGTTCAGATGGGCTGTGCATGAATCAAAGATAAAACACTACTTTTATTTGACAGGATACATTATAGATAGGTAATAAATAAGAGGTTCATAAAAGGCCAGTTTTATTTGTTATTAAACATGATGCATATAGAATATCTAAAGATCAATAGAGGTTTTACAAAAATAAAATGAAAATCCCAAGAAATAGCCATTCACATAAAATGTTATTGATGTTTTAAATTAATTAAATTGTGTTTTTGAGGTTCAAAATAACCACTGCGTTTTACTTTATTAATATTTTGTGCCGTTTTACAACATTACTCAATATTTGTATTTGGGTAAGTGGTTCATTGCCGCTCCATATGAAATATGTTGATGAGAAGCACAAGTTCACACTTCTGCAGACTTATTTGGATTTTGTCTGGGTTTCCCAATATTCTTTCCATTTTCTCTCATCTGGGCACAGACAGCTTTGAGAGAGTGATGGATGCACATTTCATGGTTTTGTAGAAAGTTCAACAGTAGCAGCTATATTTCATAGAGTGCATACTTGTGTTTTGCCAGGCGCCTGGCAGGAGCAGGCTGTGCATTTGCCCATCGGTGAGAGAAACAGACATTTTTTATTCTGCATGTGTTTCAGATGATGTCATCATACAGGCACCTGAGCAGTGGTTGGCTGTGGAGGCTGCTGGTTATGCTGCTGAAGCTCTCTCTGAGTTTGGCCGGGCCTCTGCGATCTCTAAATGGGACAGAGTGCACAGCCAAGGGTCCTGCATCCTACATCCTGGTCTTTACAGGTCACTGGAGTCCACAGTCCTTCCCCAAGCAATATCCACTGTTCCGTCCCCCTGCTCAGTGGTCCAAACTCATAGGTAAGAGAAAACTGAAGTCAAACATATATACTGAATATATTTTTACTGCTTAGGAAAATATACTGAAATATTATATTAACCATATTAACAAATACATTCTATCACTGACATTACAAGCATTTTTTAAACCCATGTCCAATGTCTTGAGACATATTAGAGTTTCTTTTTAGAAAACTTAATAAATGATGAGTAAAGCAGCAGTAGGAAAAGGGCAATATAAGACAGTCTAAATGCTTACAGATGGGCCGTCTCTACTTGCCGTCATATCTTTGAGATTTTTGTTACTCTGTATGAGACAGGCCTGCCCACATGTCCAATGGTTTACCACAGTGCTGGCGCACAGCAGTGCAGACAACATTGAGGGGGCTGCTGTTCAGTGAGCGATGAGAGCCTGGGTGTGGTGAGGTCAGACCACTTTAACTCTTAAACCAAGTGAAGAGACAGACGTCCAAAACCACATGGAATGAAGAGGTAGATGAGAGATGTTTATTAGTGTGCGTACTTGTTTGTATTCGTCTAGTTTTCCAGTCAAAAATGGTGCCCTGCCAAAGGATGATGGTCTACTT
The DNA here is from genome assembly GCA_038363315.1 of Mugilogobius chulae. Taxonomy (NCBI): domain Eukaryota; kingdom Metazoa; phylum Chordata; class Actinopteri; order Gobiiformes; family Gobiidae; genus Mugilogobius; species Mugilogobius chulae. The sequence goes on from CM076400.1 coordinate 34,774,968, forward strand.
ACTACTTATTTCAGACAGGCACCAGGAATCCTGATGCTCCGCTAATGCCTTAAATGCCCTTGTGAGCCAGACACAGCCGTAGAAATGGGATTTGCCACAAAGAAAGGAAAACATATGCCATATTGAGATGATAGTACGCAGGTGTAAGACTGGAGGGAACAATTTTGGAGTTGGATGAGATCAGAGTTCTAATGAAGTCTAACTTGCTAGTGGCTAACAGGGCCTCTAATGGCCCAGGTAGAATTGGAGCAAGGACAGAGCTAGAGGGGCAAAAGAGGAGGACAAATCAGGGCTTAAATGCCTTACAAGGGCTTAGAAGTGACGTGTTCTTGAGTTTTGAGGATTTGACGCTTGTGGGAAATTATAGGAAGAATGGAAAGTCAATTAGGAGCACAAGCAAAAGCAGAGAGGGGCGAAAGCAGATATTGTGTGAAGTGTGCGGTGTGTGTGTGTCAGGAGCGTTTAAGGTTGAGGCTGTGCTCAGGAGACTGAGGTAAGGCAGAACCATCATACAGATTGTCAGAATGTTTTTGGCTAACCTTTTCATGCCCCGAAAACCACCAGACCCAGTCAGTGGTCCAAATTACTCACATACAAACCCTGCGGTACAAACAGTTTGACCTAGATCATGATCTTGATTCTTTGCAGATTTTATTGATAACCTGAACTAAATATCAAGACGTGGGAACGTGAAGCAAAAGGGCTTTTTGGCTCCAAAGGAAACCAAAGTTTGCAATTGTTTACTCATCTTCTGGGATTTTAATTTTTGTTGCGCTTTTATCAGTGATGAAAAAAGATGCAGCTTGAGTCAAGACAATAATCCCAGATACACGCATGCAGGAGGGTCATTTCTTCAGGATGACTGTGGTGCAACACAATAGCAGCCACAAATGCATCTACAGAAATGAGCTTATCATAAGCCCCACTCTTTGGTATAGTTTTGACAGTAATATGAGCTCCAGAAGCATCTCATGTCTCAGCTCTCCTCTTGTGTTTCTTTGCTCTTTTAGCGGTTGGCCATAATCGTCATTTTCAGCTGTGGGATGAGGGAACCCCTGCAAGTGTAGGAGTGCAGAACTTTGCTGAACTAGGAGTGACAGTAGAGATTATGAAAGGGGCCAAAGAAGCCAGAAAGAGGCGAGCTGTGGGGACCATGTACCGGACAGCTGGCATCCCCAATGGCATCGGCCACAGCTCCACAGAACTGCTCATGCTACCTCGCACTCCATTGGTAAGCACTCCTTGGCACATATCAGAAGACAGTTGTCAGAGCGCTCACATGCCCAGACAGACCACAAACAAAATTTCAGTCTTTGAGTGAAATCTTTCATAGCCTCCTCATCCTGCTCTTCCTCTGTTCAAAAAACACATCAACACGTCTTTTGACAACCCAATCAAACTCTGTTTAGTCCCAAAGTGGTGTCCCACAGTCTCAAACGCCCACAGTCATTCTGTGCGGTTTGCACTCTGTCTGTGCCTGTTTCTACTGAACTCTGGGCTCAGCTGAGGGGCCCTGCAACACATTAGCAAAGGTTAGCACTGAGGTAATGCACTGGTCAAGATGTATTTGCGTAAACAAAAGCCATATGCCAGCAGGTACATTAAAATGCTTGCTTTAATCACCTTTCCCAGAGCTATACTCACTCGTTTCTAGGGCAAATGAAGTATAAAAATTCTTTCCATGAAACACTCCTTGGTTTTTTAACCACTAGAAATGTGAGATGCAAAATGGATTTCAAAAGAGTACCATTGTTGCACAATCACCTGGATTCAAATGAACAGACACCAAATAATTTAAATATGATCAGATTTTGGAGCTAGTCCAAACAAACATCAGGGCAAAGGTTGAAGGAAATGAAATACTAGTTAATATTCATTTAATTTAATCACAATGTAAATAGTTCAGACATTAAAAATAAAACATAACTAGTTTTTCGTCACTGGTAACCTACATTTGGAACACCCAAACTTGAACTTGAGGGCATAAACACCCAGGGACCGCGGGCATCGCTATCATGGCGAAGAGCTTAAGTGCTTGTCATTAAAGTATGAGATGCCTGTCACTGCATTAATACCATCTGTTTTTAGATCCGCAGAAAGGCCCAGAATACAATGCCAGGCTTGTGCAGAACGTGACTGACTTAGCGATGAAAAAGTGTTGACAGTTTAATTTGTTATTACTTGTGCACTTGTGTGTAAATTCCAAAGCCTGTTTTATTCCCAGTAAAATAAATGCATGAAATCCCAATCACCATTGCGTTGTCTATAATCATTACTCCAGTGCAGGTGAAAATGGAAGGAAGGCTCACATCAAGGGTTCAGTTGGAGTGGTCTTATGTATTCATTATTTTTGGCACTAAAGAAAACAGCAGCTGGAGATTAGGTTGTCCTTGTGTTGTGCCTAGAAAGCATCTATTTCATTGGCTTTTGTGGAAGATTTATGATGATGGACAAAAGTGATGATTGGAGCTCTGTGATAAATGCTGGGAAGATTACCTACATATTTGAATAAGACAGCAGGATGTTGTTCATCCAAAGACAAAAAAGAAACTAGAGGTCAAAGGTCAAAGACTAAAAGGTAGCCAAAAAGTGTATGTTTATGTTACTTTGTTCACATGTGAGGTATCTTTTGACAGACCACAAACTCAAAAGCTTGTTTTTCGTTCGCAGTTCAGACTCACGCTAACTGTCATTGTATCCTTCCTTTGCCAAGGCTCTTCACCGTATGATCTTGAAGTATGAATGCAATGTTATGATTGGTAGCTCAAAATGGAAAATTGTTATATAGACCAATTCACCATAATAAATTAATTACTATTATTATTATTCTGCTAATAAATCATCAAGTCACAATGGCTAAACAGAAAGGAATGATTTGGGGGAAATAAATAAAGGGAACGTGATTGAGACGTTTGCGTCATCAGTTGAAATGGACCCAATATGTCCTGCACTTTCCTGCGCTCCCCCGGGATCCTCGTGCTCTACTTTTGAAGTGTGCTCCAACTCTCTTTCATCCTTCACGTTTGCTTTGCTGGCCCCGGGTCAATCCAAGTTTAGATTTCCAGACAATCCAGACTTTATAGACCCTTCCCTCCTGTCCTAGACTACTACTCCTTTCACTTCAAACATCAAGAGACAGCAGCTTTTCCAGTGAAGTTTTGAGGGTCTATGGCATCACTGTGCGCGCTGACCCCCAGGCCATTTCCTGCATGAGGTCACCACCAGTGTTCAGGAAGCATACATCACACAGTAGACACTTCTGGAAACTGTGTGGGTGCAGAGGCCTGAGCATTACTGAGCCTCAGAATTGGCATATTATACTTCTTGAGGTTTCTAATAAAGGTTTAAAGCAGAAATCAATTGAATTACCTCATATTTCACTAATACATCTGAACCTCTACCGAACGTTTGCTCAGTAATGACCAAATTGAAACTTTTGTTATTGCTGCCTGGATAGTAACTGAATCACATATTTAATTGTTTTCAATGAATTAAAAATATTTAAAACGTACCTTTTCACTTTTTCAGCTGTCCCTGATGGTGAAGGTGATCCCCAGTCCTGATTGGTTTGTTGGAGTGAATAGCTTGAACCTCTGTGATGGGAGCCAATGGAAAGAGGAGGTGACCTTTGACCTTCAGCCATATGATGCAGGAACAGACAGCGGCTTCACTTTCTCCTCTCCAAACTTCCCCACGAGTCCCCCTGAAAATATTACCAAAGTATGTTCACTATTGTCTACTGAAGTTGGTGATTATTTTAAATCAACTTTTCACTGTCAGACAGAACTATGCACAGCCCCCATTCTCGTCTTAATTTAGGCTGAGGGGATGTGGGGCATCATTCTTAGCTGTCTACACTCGCATGAGCAATAACATCTTTCTCTTGCATAATAATCTATCTTTGGTGTTTATTTAATATTTGAAAGAGCACAGTGGGTTGTGTCTTCTGTGTAACAACGGTAGTGTCAGATTTTTCATGAAAGCAGAAGACCTAAATATGTAAAGAATTACTCTAACTTGAATTATTTATGTGTCCACTTGTAGATCACATCACAAATGCCAAACCACCCTGCCAACTCCTTCTACTATCCCCGTCTGAAGGACCTTCCGCCAATCGCAAGCATTAAGCTCACAAGACAAAGGAGACTGCCTAACCGCCAGACTGTAATTTCCAATCATATTCTGCCAAATTCAATAATTCCACAGCGTTTTTCAGGTAATTAGTGTTGCACTGGTTTATTTAACTGTTTTTTAAACTTAATTTAAGTCATGCCTTCTGTTTTAGCTACTCCTCTAGACTGCGAAGTGTCTATGTGGTCATCATGGGGTTTGTGTTTGGGACCTTGTTCCAAGGGGGGTATACGTCACCGTACCCGCTACATCTTGCTACCCCCAGCAAATGCAGGAGATCCTTGTCCTGAACTGGAAGAGCAGGCTGAATGTGTACCACACAGTTGTCTAAAGCGTCCTTGAACACATTCACACATAGTGCCAGTGTCCAACACTGGGACATTAACTGTAGCTAAAGACATGCTAAGTGTGTCAAATTCTACTAGTGTCAGTAAAAGAAAAAGGGGTTGTAAGCAATTTTGACATTCAAAATTCAACTCCAGTCAAACTGCAGCAAAGATTTAGTACATTAAAAAATGTAGCTGTTGATGGCAACCACAAAAGTTCTAACACAACAACACTGGCCTCTGAGCTAGTAACAGTGTTACTCACCAGTCACCACTTTCTCCACTGACACAGCAGGCAGGCCTGAACATTATACCTCTGAGGGTATCTGTAAGAGACAGATAGATTTACAACTGTTTTAGAGTATAGAAATATTGTATCTAGCTTTTTTTTAATGGCCAAGGCCCTCACTAAGGCTACAAATTGCTCTCTATACAAAGGTCCTTGCACATAGTTACATAGGTGTAGTAGGCACTGGGGCATTAGTTCACATACTGGGCTTAACCCCTACATTCTTGGCACATGCATTGTCTTCAAAATAACTTTGCACCCTTCTGTATTAGTAGGCCTATAATTTTCACCAATACACTATAAAAGCTTACTTGAAATGTAAAAGTAATCCAAAAGAGCTGGCATACTCTTGTAACAAATACATCTTTTTTATACCAATGAGTAACTTAATTAGGGTTTCTGATGTTTTGCAAAATTGTTTTGTACATATTGTGTATCTTTCTTGCATTTCTCACAATAAAGATTGAGGTGTATTTTTAAGTGTAATCTCAGTTTTAAATATTGCACAATACATACAGGCATACAAATTGTCATAGGTGATATGTTGTTATGAAGTCTTGTGATACAGGTAATTTCTACAGGTTGCTTGCATTCTCGCATAGTCTAGTCTATTTTAACTAAGGGTATTTTTTACCTTTTCGGGTGAGTGAAAGCTGCTGCAGATATTTGAATAGATCTATGGGGTTGCAGTAGTTGAGCCCCCCCTGTCGGACACAATGGTCCATTGTTATTATGGGTTTAACACAGTACACTTTTACTGACGCTAGATACATTACATGAAATAAAACATAAATACAAATGTTTAGCTTAAAGTATTTTCATTATCCTGTGTAATACAGCTAAAAGGAATCATGAACCTACACTAAACAGCATATTCTGGCCTTGTTCTCATATTGACCACTAGAGGCCACAGTTTCCTCACTCGCTTGTCTCTGCAGTGCTGCTGCTGTCTACGAGGAGTGCGTTTGATTGTTGTAGGGCTCAATGGCGGACGAAGCTGGGTAGTCGTTTAGCTCTGAGGACAATAACAGTCAGCAGCAGTATTTTCTCCGGTGGCGTGACACTGTCCGCCTCTGCGTGCACCCAGGCGGCGTCGGGAGCTTCTGTTGGTGCCGCAGACTCAAACGGAGACTCGCTCGTCCTCTTCTGCTGCTGATCGTCTCCATTTAAAGTGCTCGGAGAAGTTCCCACTGCTCATGGTGGCTCATGGTGGCTCAGTGAGGCAGCTAGCTAACGAGCAAACCATGGGGGACTCTCTTCAGCTGATAGGGAAGCGCCTGCTCTTGCACCTGGAGGACGGTAGGCCCGCAAATGGCTCGGAACCGAAGCAGGCAACTGTGGAACGGGACTGGCTACGGGGCACGGTCCGCGCAGTTAGCGTCATGGGGCTGGGAGCACCGGAGACGGGCGGCGGAGAGCCTGGGACAGCAACTCCCGCAGCAGGGCTCACGGTCAGTGTTTACATCTACAGTCTGATCCGCACTGCACACAAACATACACCATACACAGATAAACAATCATATTTAACACGTTTTAATATCATTGACTTCATACCTGATCGTCCGTTTATGGAGGACTGATGATTAACGTTAGCTTTTAACATTAATGTTAGCTAGCTTTTAACATCTCTGCTACATGCCGCTGACTGAGAGGCTTGGCTTAAAACTCGACACTGGGGCTTCTTCGGCCTTCGCTTTGTTCGCTTTTACTCGCTGAACTAGTTAACAAACATGGTGCTTTCGTAAAAATGACACGTATCAAGAGCCAGGACACATCCGTGCTACTCAACAATGGACTTGAAGCCCCGTTTGTTGTGGCAAAGTGATGAAAAAAGATTAGCATCGTCAGCTAACGAAGTGTCCACAGCAGCTAGCTAAGTGCAACCGGACGTTTGCACTGAACCTGGGCTTCTCAAAGCATTCTTTTTACAAAGCTGAACATTAACCAACTACATAGTATACTTGATTTAAAGTAAAGAACATTTTGCACATTTTATGGGTTTATTTCCTATCACACATTCCAAAAATAGCTCGAGATCAAGCTTTCTATTGCTTTATCCGTGTTACAATTTTAATTGATTCAAAGGACAAATCTGGTTTAATTTGTTTGCAATGTTACCTATTAACATTGAAAACATTGAAAACATTTGGCAACCTAAAAAAGGTGATAAAGCGCAGATCACAGTCATGACCATCTATTGGCTACAAAACAAATCGCACAGGGAAAATAATCAAACCAATCTTTCCTGATATGCTAAGGCTGCTGAAATGCTCAGAACGAGTCAGGATGATTTTTAAACTTAAAGATTTTTTTTTTTAACTTAAAGATAGTGCTGAAAATCTCCAACTACCTATAACATTAAAAAAACTGGAATTCAGAAGAGTGTTTTCTGAGGGTCTCTGGGAAAGATAACTATATGATAGACAAACCTTTCCAGTGTTTTTGATGAAGTAACATTATGATTAAAAAGTCAGTGTTAGACTAACTGACATTTGTCTGAGGTTTGACAGTTTCAGACTTTACATTTTTGTCAACCAAGAAATTCTAATAAGATCTTAAGAGATGTTAGAGGCATTGTCTTGACAATTGTTAAATAAATAGGTAATACTGGAACAAGGCATCATCTTTGCTTGTTGTGCTTTTTCATTCAAAGTTCATTAATTGTGTTCAAAAGTCTGCAAACTGCGCAGTAACATCATAGTTATCTCTTGAAAAACAAACTGTGTTTGTGACATTGTGTTTATATTGTCTACCTTCATTATGTGTTCACTTTGCAGTTGTACATCTTTGCATCAGTACTTATTCGGGATTATATGTTTTGTCCTACAGGTGTTTGTTGAGTTTGAGAATGCCACACAGCGCTGGTCGTGGGTTAAGGTCTATGGTGAAGGGGTGAAGGCTGTGCTGCTGGAGGATTCAGTTGTTTGGGCCTCATATCGGAATGGAACAGGAGTAACAGGGTCTCCAAATGTTGTGTGGCCAGCTCTTGTAAGTCAGAAATCAATTTCTTATCTAAATTTATAGGTCCAAAGGAATAATGCAATCATTTTGTTTGTACAGTCTTTCCGTTGCTTGGTGGACAGAATGGGGTTAGGATCAGTGGTTCCTGTGATGTATTTTGCACACAATAATTTGGATTTCCTCCCTGATAAAAACTTAATTCAAAGGTTTGAGGTATGCAAATCTGTCTGTTTTGTTACTGTAAATATTGCACATATCTGTTGCCTTCTAAGCTTTCAAGTGATTTCTTTTTACAGATTGAGAAGGATATTAGACACCCATTGTTGTTGGAGCACCCTTCACTACATGCTGCCATTTCCAGCTGGTGTAATGATTTTGAACTCCAGGAGATCTTTAGGAAGGGTAGGTAGTGTTAATGAACTCAAGAAACAAGAAATCATTAGTGATCTGTGTAAATCACCCTTGCTATCTCTGCCTAGGATCTTACACCATTCAAGGACGAAGAGTTCGTGTGTACCAGCCTGAATTTGAGGAGTGCTGGGCTCTGGGGCTGGTATCACAACATGACCCTGTCTCACACATAATGGAAATAACTTTAGACAAGGTGTGTACTGCTTTCTGTCATTTACTTGTATAAAGGTATGTCTACTCAAAGTTGTTTTCTTTTAGGGGAAAGAAACTCAGACAGTGGATCCTCGTGTTATACATGTGATGTTGGTGGGAGAGGAAGTAAGTGTGACAACAAGATTACAATTAAATAAAACGTTTTTTTTTTTCTTCATTATTGATGTTTATTGTCTCTTTTTAGATTGCCAAAAATGGAAGGAAATGCAGTGAAATGATGAAGGGGGACAACGGACGCAGACGGAGGACGGCCTCAGAAACTGATGATGACTTGAACCTCAAGCGCTTTAAAGGAGCAGCTGAAGGGCGGAGCAGTGGAGTACCTCAAGAGGGAATGGGTATGTGGGCTAGTGACTCTGGAGTCAGCAGCACTATCAAGAATGGGGGCCCCACTGATGCGCCCAAAGTATTGTCCCCTCATCCCACACTTCCTGGACATATTAAAGAAAATGGACGCTCACTTGCGGACTCTACTTCAAACACAGCTCATGCTCCAGTCCCCCCTCCCCTCAAGCCAGCCCCCTCCCCTTTTTCTGCCACCTCTTTCCCTTCGCTGGGGCAGATGCCAAGCTTGGTCCCTGGTGCTCCAGCTCCCAAGGCATCCCCCTCAGCACAGTTGGAGCGAGAGGAGCCATCTCAGTCTGCATTCACTAAAGCAGCTCCTCTGGTTTCGCCGGGGCCTGTCACCATTTCCTGGACTGCACCGGACAGCAGCCCCAGTGTCACAGTTTCTGCTTCTGCCACTTTCACTAAAGCTCCTTCTTGGGGAACACAGTCTGAGGTAAGACAAAAAAAACTACATTAGACTTCAAGAACAGTCATGTGCAAGTGTTTGTGTTACTCACAAATATATTTTATTTTTAAATTCTTTGTGGGTAGCAACAATGCTAAAAAATACATTATATTTGTGAAAACCTATTCAACCTTATATAGTTAAAAACAATAGGAGATTATAGATGTTTTAATATCAGACATCATGCTTTCGAGGAGAAGTCACTCAAGTAAATACTTAAACATGAAGCTTGTATCTTTTTTACGACATTGTAATTCAGTGACTGTTGTTTATTGCAGCTCTTTGCTTCTCTATTAACCCTGAACCTCAGATTTTGAGCTTGTTGTATAACATCTTGGTGTTTTTACCACTTATTTCACTGCAAAGGAGCATATACTTTATGATGGTTAGTGCATCAGAAGAAGGTTTTTACTTGAATGAGTTTATGTTCTCTTGCGGAAATGTTGTATTTCTTTTGTAACATTCTAGTGACTAGGCTTTGCGATTTAGATGCATTCTAAAGAGGAAATGACTTTATTCTGAAAGTAAAAATGTAATTTGAAATTATCCGTCATTGTCAAATGGTAAAAGGAATTGAATTTTAGGGAGAAAAGTCAGGAGTCAGGTCAAATCCTGTTTATAACTTTATATCTGTTTTCTGTTTACATAGAATTCGAAGGCTCTGGGTTTTCGAGTGCCACAACAAACTTCAAGTGTGTTTGGAGAAAATAATTCTCAACTGAACGGAACCGCTGCCACCGCACAGGACCCATCCCGACCTTTTGGCTTTGGCTTTGGGGCAACAAAAAATGGAACTCAACCAGATCAAAATCTTTTTATGCAGTGCATGAACTCTGGCTCAGCCTCAAGTCTAATGTCAGGTCCAGCCAAAGACACCAATTACTTTACTGCAGTCTCTGAGAGCCTTACCAAGGACCCCTTAACTCTGTTTAAATCTGGAAACGATGGACTGAAGAAGCAAGAGCAACCTAAAGTGCCTGAGAGCCATTCAACAGGAAATGGTGCGCTCAACACTTCTGTAGCCTTTCCCTCTGTTTCTGTACTGGGCAGAAATGCTGCTGCTTCTGCATCTCAAGCCCCTTCAAAGAAAAATGACGATAATGGATCTGTTGGTGGCACTGTGTCACAGTCTGCCTTTAATGCTTCAGAAAATCATCAGAACCTTTTTCTGCAGGGCACAAATGAGTCCACAAACCCTTTTCTAACTTCTTCAACCCACACAGCATTTGCTGATCTTTCTGGTACCACCCCTCAGACTTCTACAGACAGCAAGCCAAATCTCTTCACCATGACTGAATCCCCTAAAGCAATTATCACGTCTCAATTTTCGTCTAGTTCTTCCTCACCCAATGCCCCATCTACTTCAGCCCCTGCTCCACCTCAGAGGATACAGAGTGAAAGCAATGCCTCAAAGGAGTCGCTGCAGAGTACTGCCATCCCTTCGTCCTCTTCAGCGACCCCTGGGCCTGACAGCTCTGACCACAGTGGCATCATGGACGACCCTGTGTCTTTTGACCAGAGTCAGCCACAGAAGTTTGAAGAACGAGGTCAGTCATCTAAACGAGACTCAGAGTCCAGTGACAACAGCGACTTGTCCGATCTGAGCGAGAACGAGGAGGGTCCAGAGAAGGGTCCAGGGCCAGACCAACCACCGCCATCAGACATAGCACAGCAGAAAATCAAGACCGCTCCAAAAAGCCGCCCCCGGAACAAATCTATTAAAGGTGTGTGTATTTTTGTCCATATATCAAGGTGTGTGTGAAAGCACAAATTCTTAAACATGTTTTTTTTTTGCCAGTGGGCCAGTCAGTGCTCAAAGACCAGAGCAAGGTGCGTCGTCTAAAACAGTCCGGAGAGTCTTTCCTTCAAGATGGCTCCTGCATTAATGTGGCGCCTCATCTGCACAAATGCCGAGAGTGTCGCCTGGAAAGATATCGGAAATATCGCAATGGGGAGGAAGATAGTGACGAGGAGGATGATCCCAATGTGGCCTGCCGTTTTTTTCATTTTCGGAGGTAAATATTTTACACTGTTTAAACCAGACGTCCCTAAATATTTTTTGTTTGGTGGGCCAAAATGATTGATGATGTGATTTTTTTTCCCTCTGTTGACCAAAACTTGTTTTCCCATTTATAAAGTTTATTGAAAATAAAAAATTTTAATGTTTTTTATTAACATGTCTGAGTATAGTACACTTGATTTGGAGTCGTTTGACAATCCTTTTAACACTGACTTTCATCATAAACATAGCAGAAAAATACAAACCTACATGTTGCAATTTTGTATTCATTGGTTATAATAACTAGTGACTTTTACTGCCCATTAAAATAGTTAAACTGTTATTATTAACTTATATGTTCTAGAATATAAAATGAACAGTAGGGTGGTGAGTGCTGTTAACAGTTTTGGTAGGGGAAAGACTTCTAGCAAATACCCCATTCATAGTCCAATTTAAACCCCCTTTAGGGGGCACCCCAATTTTGTATACCACTTGTTTAAATAATTTTAAATAGGGCTACCACCAATGATTATTTTAGTAATCAGTCTATTATTATTTCTTAAGAATAATCAGTTAGGTTGAACTGCAAAAGGCTTGTGAATTTCCATTTATTTTTATGTATTTATTATTTATTTTTATTTTGATTGATTGATGTATTTATTTTTTAATTTAAGCTAAATGTTGCTTGGATACAACATTTACATTTTCTTTTCCATTGAAAAACTTCTAATTTCTTTTAGGAGTAATGACGGCTTTATTACGACTAACTTTGTGGTAAAGTACAATGTTAAGAATAGGAAAAACTGCTTTTTGATCTTTATCTGTCTTAATCAAATTCTGTAACTTGAACTGAATCTGCAATCAGTTAGTTGTGATTAATTAAATGACTTGTGGCAGTTCTACTTAAAGTTTTGAGATTTTATTTTATATTTGTTAAATATTTCTTGCTTTTACAGATTGGCATTCACCCGTAAAGGCATACTCAGAGTTGAGGGTTTTCTCAGTCCTCAACAAAGTGATGCTATGGCAATGGGCCTTTGGTTGCCAAGCCCAGCTTTCCAGGAAGGTTTGGACCTGGACACATCAAAGTACATTTTGGCGAATGTTGGAGACCAGTTTTGTCAGTTGGTCATGTCGGAGAAGGAGGCCATGATGATGGTCGAACCTCACCGTAAGTATCTGTTAGTTTACAATTTATCGAACAGATAGTTGTTTTAACATGTGTAATTTTACGTTTATAGAAAAAGTAGCATGGAAGCGTGCAGTGAGAGGAGTAAGAGAAATGTGTGATGTTTGTGAAACCACTTTGTTCAACATCCACTGGGTTTGTCGAAAGTGCGGTTTTGGGGTCTGCCTGGACTGTTATCGTCTACGCAGAAGTAGACCACAAGAAGGTAGGTCTCTGAAAATCTTGATATACATAGATTCAACTCCATGCATATTTACCTGAATCAATGATAAACAGATTTAGAAGAAACCCCAGAAGATGAAGTATTTTCTTGGTTAAAGTGTGCCAAGGGCCAACCACATGAGCCGCAGAACCTCATGCCAACACAAATCATTCCTGGGACAGGTAATGCAAACTAAAATTAGTAAATTCAGTATTTGAAACAATTTATTTTATGACCTTCCTCCTCCATAGCTCTGTACAATATTGGTGATATGGTCCATGCAGCGAGAGGCAAGTGGGGAATTAAGGCTAACTGTCCTTGTACCAGTCGACACACAAAGTCACTAGTGCGCCCCAGTGCCCCCAACGGGATTTCACAGGTATTTGGCTTTTTGTTTGTTTGTAGTTATTGTGCACATTACTGAGACTGGTTTTGTGTAGTCTGCAGTACCCAGTGGTGCAAGCACTGGAGCTATAACTCCAAAAGCAGAAGTAGATGTGTCAGCCATCAAACCAGACCTTGTGCCAGCCTCTTCAGAAAGTTGCTTTGCTGAGACTGTGAACAGCACCAACTCCACCAGTAGCACCTCGACACCTCCAGCACACGCCCTGGCCTCCCCTAAAGAGCCTCGCCCAGCAGACACCAACAGTTCCGCCCTGCACTGGTTAGCAGACTTGGCTGCTCAAAAGTCTAAGGATGACACAAAGGGTTAGTCAAATTGCTAAAGTTTAATATGATATTAAGTTTATAGAAAGAAGTTCATGTGATATTGTGATTTCAGAATCTGGTTCACTGCGCTCCATGATGAGTCGAGAAAGTCGGCCTCCTTTTGGTCTGGACTCGCTCAGTGCCTTGTCAAAGCCTTCAGCTTCTAGTCCCAAGCTGTTTAACAGTTTGCTGTTAGGCTCCAGTGCATCACAGTCCAAACCTGAGGGTTCCAGTCTGAGAGACCTTCTAAACTCTGGACCAGGAAAACTTCAGCAGGGGCCAGGGGACACTGGAGTGCCCTTTCCCTCTGTCTTTTCCTCAGCAGGGGTAACTACTATTTTAATAACTGCATTCAAAGATCAGCATCTGACCACTTCTTACTGAAAAAAGTAACATTTGTTTTACTATAAATATATTGTGAAAGCTGCTCTTTGTGTACTGTCCAATTATAAAGCATTTTACTTGCTACAAACCAAGTGTACTGTGTATGCTAAAATATTTTAGCATTGTAGCATTGGCATATTGGCAAAAATGAGGATCCTAGAAATGTCTGCTTATAATGCTGCGTTTTCCATGCTCTTAAATGATTTGTTTTTGTGTTCCAGAGTGATAAAAAGAAGAGTAGCTTGCCAAACTTTCTGGACCACATTATTGCCTCAGTTGTAGAGACAAAGAAGGCTGAAGGACGCCGAAGTGGGAGCGCTGAAGGAGGAGAGATGAGTGTGTTAGGGGGACGCAAGGACGGAGTAATAGGACTCAGTGTTTTGGAACCACACACCTCACACACGTGGCTTTGTGACGGGCGCCTACTTTGCTTACAAGATCCTAGTAATAGCAACAACTGGAAGATTTTCAGAGAGTGCTGGAAACAGGGTCAAGTAAGTACCGTATTAATTTTGAGTTTTCATTGTTTTGATTGATTGTACTTATTTCTTCTCTTTATTCCAGCCTGTATTGGTATCTGGAATACACAAACGTCTAAAAACTGAGCTGTGGCGACCAGAGGCGTTCAGTGAGGAGTTTGGGGACCAAGATGTAGACCTGGTCAACTGTAGAAACTGCGCAATAATCTCTGACGTGAAGGTGCGAGACTTTTGGGACGGGTTCCAAGTTCTCAACAGTAAGTGCATGCAGTTAAAAGTTATGTTTTTGCCTTCATGGGTCCTGGTTGAAAAGTTATTTATACATCTTTCACTTTAGAGCGTCTTCAGGATAATGAGGGCTGTCCTATGGTGCTGAAATTAAAAGATTGGCCTCCTGGAGAGGACTTCCGAGATATGATGCCAACACGGTAAGGATGTTATTCAAGTGATGAAAGTGGTCGTGCTAAATCTTTCTTAATCTTGTTTTATGTATTTGTAATGTTTTAGATTTGATGATTTGATGGAAAACCTGCCCTTACCTGAATACACAAAAAGAGATGGGCGTCTAAATTTGGCTGCTCGCCTGCCTAACTTTTTTGTCCGTCCTGACCTTGGGCCCAAGATGTACAACGCCTATGGTGAGATTTTAGTTTTGGCACAAAAGATATTTCTTTTTTCTTCATTCTAAGTTTCTTCTGTCTTGTTTTTTCTTAGGCTTGACCTCAACAGAGGACCGGAAAGTGGGCACCACTAATCTTCATCTAGATGTGTCAGATGCGGTTAATGTCATGGTTTATGTTGGCATCCCTCAAGGAGACTCACAGTCAGAGCAAGGTGAGTTTTCATTGTAATTTTTTTTTACACCATAAAAAAAAAAAATCTAGTGATAAAAATATATATTTTTTAATTAATTAATTTATTTATTTTATTTATTCTAATAAAATAAAGCTTTATGCGAATTAAATGGTTTTGAATTGTGTGAAAATTTAGTAATGTAGCTAATAGAGTTTCACATGAGTTGACATGACTCTAGAAAAAACTTTGGTATATTATATTTGCCATCTCGTGCCTGTCTGATCTTGTTCACCATTCCAAACATCATTGGCTCAGAGAGACCCTTCAGTGGGTCTCCAACATTTACAATGTGGCAAAATTTCTCATTCACAGAGGCTGATTTATCTGGACGCCAAGGTCTGTTTTACTTTTAATCATTGTATCACTTCAGTAGCATGCCCTTCTTCTTGACTAACTCCCTTTTCACGCCTCCTCCCCATTCTTATGTTATGCCCCTTTTCCACTTGTACTTACTTGGTCCTACTCTTCTCAGTGCAACTTTGACCTGAGTTAAAGCTTTTTCGTTTGGTACTGACACCTGGGACCAGGTACTTTTTAGCACCTGCTTCCAAACAGGACCAAAGTGAGCCAAGTAGATACTAAACGTGACGTAAACACACCGTCAGATGCTGACTGGAAATGTTTCTGCTGCTGAGCGAGTGCAGCTCCAGCAGCAGTGGGCGTGAAAGCAAAACATTGCTATGTCTCCTTCAGGACAGATTAAGGCATGATTAAGCAAGAGTCAAAGACAGGACACATTTGACATGAGGAGAATCTTACACCTGTCAAGATCTCCCAAGAGCAAAGATAAAACAATAACAAAGCTCGCGCACCTAGCATCAGCTGTGTCCTATTTAGAATAACACGGCTCTTGCTTTCAGAACAACATAGAACTCAACATGAGCCGAGCACTTCGATGCAAGTTTTGATAAATGTGGTGCAGTAGTGCAGACAAGTGTTTTAAATGCACAAAAATCTTCGACAAGTTTCACAGAAAGTGGCTCCTCGTTTACACTATCTGGAGCCACTTCACTGCTTGTTGTAGAAAAAAAATGCTGCTTCATAGTTTCCCAAATGAGATTAAGAGCAGTGTTTTGTGGACTGACATTACAGTAGTACGAAGTTAGGCTGCTCACAAATAGATTATATGACATGTAGCACTACAACAAAAGGTGAGCAAAAGTTTGTATTCTGTCGCTTTAGTTGTAGCAGCAATGTTTTTGATTATTTATTTAGCAAACTGCTAAGGTGTTCTGTAATTTGATTTCTTCTTGGATTCGCCGAGTTTTACACTGTCCACTCAGCATCAATCTCAGGGTTGAGTAGGGTCAAGTCGGGTAGATGTGTGTACAGTAGAGTCAAGAGAGCTGAGTTGGGTTAGTTCTAGTGGAAAAGGGGCATTTAACCGCTCATCAGGGGCCTGGGCGCTAGGACCCAACTGTGTGTCTCTTTAAGCATCATAAATTAGGTTTATTATAATCCGTAAATGCAACTTTTAATAATCTTTCAGCATATTTCAGTATTCCAGACTCCTTTTAGATCCTGCTGTTAGACTTGGGTTTGGGCGCAAATCAGTGGTTTCCAGTTCAGTCCTGATTTTCATGTACACACATGAAATATTTGACTGAATCTCATATAGTTTTTGAAGTCTTGGGTTAGCTGTGCTCTGGCTCTTGATTTCGTGGGAGAAAAGTTTGAATGAAGGGCATCTCCAATTGACCTCCGTATTTCTTACAGTTCCTCAGTAATAATGTAAAGGTTCTGAAGATGGTTGTGATGACTGACTATACATAGAAATGTGCATCAAAATGATTTTCCCTCCTCAATATGATTTCACATCAATGTTTCAGCACAGATTAAACTAAGCAAATGTTCCCATACAGATCAATTATTCAGTATTGCTGTTTGTACTCAGATGTAGCAGTGTTTCATGTAGTTAGCTTCAAAGTCCTGTATGTGGATGTTGTCAAATGTCATTGTGTTGTTTGTGACTTGTATCGTTTTCTAGCCAATGTAGTTCTGAACTGGTTCTTGTCAAAAAGCTGTAAGAAGGTGTGAGAAAGTTGTAAGACACAACTTGTTAATTGAATGAAACACTTTTCTTAATGTATTTAATATGTAGATTCATATTGTGCTGTAACCAGTGTGTGACTAAAGCACTAACTTAAAATAACCACCTTAATTTATATGTTGATCTTAAGCCGCCAGTTCAGAACTAGAAAGTCAGAAAATGTCAGATATTAGTAGTTTCATTTCAGTACACGTGTTTTTCTGTGATCAGTGAGATCATATTTATGCTATAAATTGTTGATGATTGTGTCTGTGATTCTTGTTGTAAATGTAACCCTTTCGGTCCTGTATGTTTGTTCGGCTCATGCTTGTTCCTGCAGAGGTTCTTGCCACCATTGAAGAGGGTGATGTGGATGAGACGACCAAGAGAAGGGTATATGAGGGGATGGATAAACCCGGAGCTCTATGGCACATCTACGCTGCTAAAGACGCAGAGAAGATACGAGAGCTGCTCCGAAAGGTTAGAATTGTTTGCAATCTCTGTATCTGCTCAGCTGACCAAAGCAGGCGATCTTTAATATACAGTATATCTGATATCAAACCACACTGAACAAAAATCTACAGTTTCACTGAAATTACATCACATAAAAATAGAAACTAAGTAATACAAGCAAAGACAAACCCAGTGTCCATTGTTGATTTTGCATGAAAATTACAAAAGGGCAGGATGACCTTCAAATCAATTGCCAGACTAGAACTAGTAGACAACTAAATCTGAAACTGCAAAAAAGTCTAAATATAAACTACGCTTGTACTGGTGTTAAAAGAATACCCCATAGGCCACTAAATATCAGAGCTAATGTTGAACAAATACATCCACCTGTACTCATTTTGTAGTTGCCAGCTAAGCTTTGCTAAAACTGCCAATTGAAAATCACTTATTTTATATTTTTATGTTTGTGTCACTTTAACATGTTCAGCTTGATGCACTATTAGTTGTAGTTTTTATGTTATAACACAAAATAAAACTTACATCTCAGTCGTGAAAATATGCCTTTTTTATTGATGGCTAATTAGAAAGGAAATTCAGTGAAAAGACCTGCACAGTATATAATTAAATTATTGATTGTGCAATAACCAATGCACCAACAAATTAAATATATTGCAAAAGTAATAAAGTTCTCCATCAGTCAGTCTGACATGTTTTTCTTGTAATTCGAGAACAAGTGTATAACTGCTGTTTTTTCTTAGGTGGGTGATGAGCAAGGTCAGGAGAACCCACCTGACCATGACCCCATTCATGACCAGAGCTGGTACCTGGACCAAGTGCTCCGGCGCAGACTCTATGAGGAATATGGGGTTCAGGGATGGGCCATTGTACAGTTCTTAGGAGACGCCGTGTTCATCCCTGCAGGCGCTCCGCACCAGGTAACACAGTTCAGTAGCTAGTCACATGTAGTTCTATTGAGCAACAATATTTAAATTCTCTTTTTGTCTCTCAAATATAGGTCCACAATTTGTACAGCTGTATTAAAGTGGCAGAGGATTTCGTATCCCCTGAACACGTGAGGCACTGTTTAGACTGACACAGGAGTTCAGGCATTTGTCCACAACTCACACAAACCACGAAGACAAGTTACAGGTATGTAGAGCAAAGTGGCACATTACTTTTATTGTAGCTCCTAATAAACCAAGACTTGAAGTTTTTCGGTATACCGGAAAGTGTGTCATGAACTGTTCTTATGCTATTTTAGGTGAAGAACATCATCTATCATGCAGTGAAGGACTCAGTGGGAACATTAAAGGTCCACGAATCCAAACTTACTCGCCCATAGGTTCCAAGACGACCAACCTATGCTCCACTCATACTGACAGTAAAACATCCACACATTCAAGCTACAGACTACAGGACTAGAATGTAGGTTTTGGCGGGGTGGGGCTATAAAGACTGGGGTGGAATAAAGAGCATAATATTTGTTTTTGGTTCAGCTCTTGGATGAAGGCAATCCTTTATCGACATTAAACTATATGCTCTTACTTGTCTAGTTTTTTATTTGTTTTTGTTAACTCTGTATTTAAGGTCAGTGTGTTTGTTCTGTTGTTATTGTGTTTGTAAGATGTGAAGGGATGAAAGAGAACGCTGCAATCACACAACAAACCAGGATTAAGTGTGTACTAAACTAACGTTGAGTTTAATGTGTATGTAGGATAAAGGCTAACTCCTTTTTGTAGATTTCTGTTGAGTTAAATGGCTGATTGCTTCTGCCCAGTGTGGCCTAAATGAAAATGAGAAACGAAGGGACTCAGACCAAAGTTTTGTATTTTGAGTTTTCTTATTTCACTTTTTATATGCCTGACACGAGTGTTCACAAGATTATTAACGGGAAAACATTTATGTAAAGTTTAAATGAACTATTTTGTTTGTTCACATGGGCTGACTGAGCTGCAGACTCTACAAAATCAAAACACAATTTCAGCTGAACAGAACGACTGGCCATTGACATTGTATCAATATATATTGATCTTAGCAGTCTCTTTGATTTTTCACAATAAAGGTAACAAAAGGTTTATCTGTTTGTGGTTATTAACCAGTGTTGGGGGAAAAAGTATTGAGTTACTTATTACTTACTACTTTTTATAAATGTATATAGTTATTGCTCCAGGAAAGTAACTTAGTTACATTGATTTGGGAAAACTTTGTGTGTGTTATGGCAAACATTGATAAAAAATATGATTTTATATTTTATTATTGGTATTTAAACAAAGGCAAACCACAAATGTGTTGCTCAAACAGTATAATCAGCAATAGAAATGATTCTGTGTTCTGTTCCAGCTGCAGATCTGTGTTGGTTTTTTACACAATTAAGTCATGGTTTTTTTTTTTTTTTTTTACTTAAAAGTAAGAGTATTTTTTTCGTAACTAATTAATTACAAGTATTTTCACAGTAACTAAGTTACACTACTAGTTATTCAAAAATGTAATCTAATTACAGTAACTAAGTTACACCCAACACTGTTATTAACACATGCTCAGTCTAAAGCCACTGAATTGTAGTTTTAGTAGAGATTTAGTCAAAGCAATACTTCAATTACCTCAAACTAAAACTATGACTGTTATTTTTGGTCATTCTGGTCTTGTATGTTTTTGCCATTGTCGTTTTAGTGCAGATTTTCTGTGCAGATAAAAAAGGACATTGATGGCCATTAGAGAAGAGAAGTAAGGTTGCCAACCATCCATAATATTATGAGCAGAGCTGATTAACTCATGAGTTCCTCAGTCACATGGTGGAGCCTCTTCTATTTCTGAACTTTAAGCAGCAGTGCTTGTATAGGCGGGCCCTTTAAGAGTCCTGTTTTCCAGGAGCATATGAGCACACTGCAGCCATACAGCCTGACTGCAGCACCACCAGATACCTGAGCTCAACACAGCAGAGGTCCACATCCAGTAACCCGCGTGCATTGTCCCGTACACTGGCCTGCAGGGGCATGGGGGGCACATAGCCCGCCTGGGCACCCGCAGGAGAAGCTTTTAGTTGATGTGAGGACGACGCTACCTCGAGCGGAGGTTCGACAGGATGGTGTCGTGGATGATTTCGAGGATGGTTGTGTGAGTATCATGGGCAGGGCATCTGTTTTGTGTTCGTTTAGCGCCTCATTCATCAGCTGTGTGATGCTGAGCAACATAGCTGAGCAAGGCGGGACACTGTCTCTGTCCCAGGTTCAGAAATATAGGACAGGCTTTTGGTTAGAGAATGTGTTTACCCCTAAATGTCCGATTATGCCCATTACTGAGTTAGCGCTAGTTATGTAATTAACGCAATGATAAAGCAAGACTGGCGCGCTTGTTAGCATTGGTTGCTAACATATGTTGCTAGCGGCTGTAACCACCTGACACAAATGTGCTGCTGCCAGAAAAACTCTTGTTTAGCGGGCTCATTATGGTCACCTACTTAAAATGCCGGACAAACCTTCAAACTTCAGCACTGGCCCCTAAACATTCTGTATGTCCTTACCATTGCTAATGTATTATGTATTGTTTTATATCATGACAAAACGTTATTCGGTGAAAGCTTCTGTGTCGCCATATTGAAACATTCTGCCTTTGCAGCCCTGGTCCTTGATGCAACATGAAAGTATAATTGGAGCAATAGTCGTATTTTACTTCATGGTGTATGTATCTAGCATCAGTGCAGGACCTGGTGGTTTGTGTATGATCCAACACGAGCATCAAAGGCCTGTTCACCTGTTTATATGGTGCAGCCCAGATGACTCAAGTACAGCAGCAGGAGTCACTCATCTCATGTTTCATGTTTCAGTACTGTACCTGCTAAATAATGAAGCTAAGAAAACATCTGAACCTTTATGGTGCTACTCTTATTTAAAGCCAGTGTGTCTAGTTGTTCCAGCTGAGCCCATATCCACTGGGAGCATACTGGGCAAAGGATTGGATATCACAAATTCTACACTATCTTGACTTAAAATTCAGAGCGATCATACAAAAAAATTAATAAAATAAATACTGTATGAAGTTTCTCCTCATTCCTCTGTTTGTAAACCTTGTACTTTAGTAATCACCTCTTGTGGAGGATTTTCTGAACCCCAAAGATGAAATATGGAGACACACAACTTAAGCTCTAAGGCGCTGCACACTTGAGCAGGCAGATAAGAGTCAGCCATCCAGAAGATTCACTTAAACGCTGAGAAAATAGTCTTGTGTCTATCAAAAAGCCTTAAATGTATTTCATTGGTTTTGAGTTTAAAAATAGACCCCAATCTTAGTTGTGACTGACACTGTGCAGGCCTAAATCATCACTGCCTGCTGTCAGCAGTTCATGCCCTGTCACATCAGCACAAATCACTGAGTGGCACCGGATACAACTGAAAACACACCAAAAGAGCAGCATTGACCCGTCAGCACCACACATGGATGAGCCCTCCTCTTATTGCTCCACATCTTTCCATTTTATCTGAACTGCAGCCTTCCTGTATTTGCTATCACAGGCATAAGTCTCTGCCTGTTAAGTGTTCAGACAGCCATCAAACAACAGAATCTCATTCGGGTGACAATCTCACAAAAATTACAGACAGCGAAATGTAAATTAATCAAGCTATTTTTTACTGTTATTCTATGCAGTTGATTGTTCTAGCTCAGAGGTAATTTGCGTCTGAGCATGTTAAAGTATACTTTGAGAACTGAGCAATCAGACTGATTGATATAAACTTAAAATTTGTACAGAAAAATCTAAAGTAGATATTTTCTGAAAAGCATCTTTTATGAACAAACACGACTGACCTTTTTTACGACAGGAACACTTGTACAAATCTAGTTGTGACACCACCACAGGCATTATTTAGTAGATTGATAATAATCTCATTCTCTGCTTTTTTCAGCCTCGCCTTTGGGACACTGTACCCGGCGTACGCGTCCTATAAAGCTGTGAAAACGAAGAATGTGAAGGAATATGTGAGTGGGATCCCTTACTTAAATGATTATACTTTGTTCTATAATTAAACGCTAACACCAAAGATTGGTCAAACGTTTTTCATAGAGCAGTGAGGATCAGACAAAAAAAGAACAGAGCTGTGCCATTTCTTAAACATTACATGTACTGTTTGTTTGGATTTATTCTGACTCTTCTATTACAAAACCAAAACAATATTGGCAATGTTGCCTTTGCTGAAACTTTATTTATTTCTTGGGGGTTCGGGGGATCATTTGTTGGAGGTCCCTCAAAAATCTCTGACATTGAATTCTACTTTTTTTTTTAATAATACACAATCCCAGACACGTGTTTTTGATAGAAACCACTATACCACTAAATAAAGAAATCATTTTAAATTGTAACCCTAACCTTTTTTTAATAAAAAGCATGGTTTGAAAGTCTTAATTTTCCTGTGATGTCACAATGTTAAGGTAGGGGGTCTTAAAATGTTTTCATATCAATAAAGGGTCTCTGGCTTCAGAAAGTTTGAGAACCCTGGATTAATTGACCAGTTTAATGAAAAATAGTGAGCGAGTTAACTGCTTCTTACAAAAAACTTTTAAATATGAAGTTGTTACCAAGATTTTATAGCAACCTGCTTTTATTGGAGATGAAGAAAATAAAACCAAAAAATGTCAATTCAGAAATTATTAATTATGTACCCTTTTTGCTGTCTGGTTCTCTTGTGAAGATTAAAAATCTGAATAAAATGACTGGGGCAGTGTATGAGTCAGCAGATGATTTCATTGGACATTGTTGGCACCACTGGCTTTGTATCTGTAAGAGCAAAGTCATAGTCTTAAAGCAATCGCCTGGTTCAGCGTCAGAGGACAAGCTCTTCAGATAAAGGCTTTACTGAAAACCAATTCATACACATTTGTTTTCTTACCTCATTAATCAAGGGTTGGGGTCAGCCAATAGGAAGAGGGCATGAGCCTGAGCCCATAGACTCTTCCTCCTGGCACGTTACTATAGCAACGCCCTGCTCTCAAAAGCTACTCAAGCAGACGAGAGTGCCATTTTTAGCGCCTCTATGTTTACCTCATTTTGGATTTAAACTAAAGACAACATTAAATAAGATAGTGGACATTTAGAGCATGTGAGGGTGAATATACTGTGATTTTCTTGTTATTTTGCTTCATATTTTAGATGTTGAGATGTCTTTAATTTGGAAAAGGAAAATATTTTTTCAAATACATATATACATGTACAGATAATATAGATAGAGAAAGATAGCGATATAGGGCCTACTGTATATAGAGAAATGGAGACGTGTAGACGTATATAGACATAGGGATGCACTGATCCAGCTTTTTCAATTCCGATCCCGGTACTTTGGAATTAAGTATCTGTCGATATCCGATATCAACCAATACTAGTGTAAGGACTGGAAAAGGCTCTTTTTTTTAATTCAAAACATAAGAACTTTGATCATGTTGTATTATGGGAGCTATTATTTATAGTGCAAGTCACAACTAATCAACTTAATATGAATAAAATGTAAAACATGAGACGTTTTGGATCAACATCAGCCAATAAAAGAACCAATTAAATCCACAACTAGGATATCGGCTGAATAGATATCATGGAGCCGATATCCAATCCAGCAAAAATTCGTGGATCGGCACCGAAATCTGATTCCAGTGTCGGATCGGTGCATCCCTATATAGAGATATACTGTAGATACGTAGATTTTGTGGGCTTTTTTTCAATAGAAAAGGGAAAAATAGATAATAATGCAATTATTGTTTTTATATTATTATTATATTATTATTATTATTATTTTATTATTATTATTATTAGCAATAAGAAGGTAGCAAGGCATATGACTGGCTGGGCAATTTGAAGCAAAAAAAATTTCATGTAATATTTTCTGGCTCATTGATATGACACAAATGGGCAAGAATGTCAATAAAAGCTAAAAAGATTTGCTATGCATGGCTTTTAATTCTCCGTTTATTATTTTGTGCTTGATTTCTTGACATAAATAAATATTTTTCTAATCACAAACATAGCAGACTTTTTTTTTTTTTTTTCATTGTCCTTGACATAAAACTCTAATATTTTCTGAGGATGTACTGACAGGACAGTAGAACTTGATTTTCCACTGATGTCTGAAACTCGAAGACATATTTTATTTTTAAAGCATTTGACTGGTCTCAAATTGAAGTGAAAAACCCCAGTGTTGAAGTAACATTTGTAGTGTCCCTGTTGTCTGCGCTCTGACTGATGTGATGTGACTGGAGCATATGTTGTGTTCAGTGTTAGTTGAGGTCCACGTGCTGCAGCAAGTCCACATGCTGCTGCGCTTAAAGTCATAAATGAGTTTTCAGAAATGTTTTACTCCTTCTCACCTCTGTGTTTATGTCTGCAGGTGAAATGGATGATGTACTGGATAGTATTTGCATTGTTCACCACTGCGGAGACCATCACAGACATGCTTTTGTCCTGGTGAGTGCTGATGATCATGGCCCTTGTGCTTAACCAACGATTAATGAAGAGCAGCTTATGTAATATCAGTGAGCTGTTCAGTGCTTTGTATTTTTAGCATCTTTTGTCTGTAATTCTCTTGTTCTCTTGAAAAGTGAAAGAAACTGCAGAAGATGTGTTTCTTTTGCCTTGCTCGCTGTTTGACCCTGTACAATGTCATTAGAACACATAAAATAATGTCCCTCTGGTAAAACAAGCGCTCACTTTGAACCAGTTTTCTGGAAAAAATAATTAATTTCTGAATAAGCTGTCAGAAGAATGACCTCTGTTTTTTTATATATATTTTTTTAACCGTATTTTGCAAATTTCTCTTTTTTGCATTCTTAGGTTTCCTTTTTATTTTGAACTGAAGATTGCATTTGTGATCTGGCTTCTTTCACCGTACACTAAAGGCTCAAGTGTTCTTTACCGCAAGTTTGTCCATCCGACTCTGTCCAACAAGGAGAAGGTGCGGGCTCAACCTCTAATGACCTGCCTAACCATGATGAGCACTTCTTTGTAAAGAAAAAAAAACATGCTTCTGTGTTTTCTTGTGTGCTGTAGGAGATTGATGACTACATTGCACAGGCCAAAGACAGAAGTTATGAAACCATGATGAAGTTTGGAAAAAGGGGGCTGAATCTAGCTGCAAATGCTGCAGTCACAGCCGCTGCTAAGGTGAATGCAATTCCTCTGCTTTTTCTCCCGGCCTTTTTAACAGCTGCAAATGTGACACAAATTCCTGCAGGCGTGTGTTAATGGGGTTATATAACAGTTGTTTCAACTGCTTCAGCACGTGCACAAACACAGGTTTATTGTCAAATGAGGAAAATGTGTTTGGTAGCTTGTGTGCGACTTTTACAGAAATTACTAAAATGTTTGTGCTTTTTATGTAGCACTAGAATAGAGTACTGGTATACTTTATCGTTGTTGACATTTCTTCATATCAAGAAATCAAACGTAAATGTAAATTGTTCAGTATTTTTGGCATTTTTTTCACAGCATACATAATGAGTGTCTTTCAGGCAGCACTTTGTCTGTTGACTGAGGTTTTCTTGTGACACAGAGTGTTCTCTTAACTTTCTCTTTGCCTGAGTTCACTAATGATAACTTTATTTACCTGTTTTAAGCAATGCTGACCCAATGATTAGCTGCCTCATTTTTGGCCTTGTCACTCGTGTTCGGTAATACTGTTATAGTTCCTACATTTAGAAACTTAATTTAATCACTTTGACATGTATTAAAAATTAGAGTTAAGAACTGAGCAATTTGGCCTTCTGATTAATTTTTACACTGTTTTCAGGGCCAGGGTGTGTTGTCAGATAAGCTGCGCAGTTTCAGCATGCAGGACCTCACCCTGATCAACGCAGAGGATGATCTGGCCTTGCACCCATCAGAGAGGGGCCGCTCCAGACGAGACACTGTGGACGACATGAGCACAGGGGCTAGCACTCTGCCTCGAGCCCGGAGCGCCTCCGCACGTCAGAGTAAGGCCACACATGCCTCAGCACGCGGCTGCCAAATGAGCCAGAACAAACTCATTTACATAAGGAGTTGTAAAGTGGATTCATGGGATTTCAAATGTAATGGGACAGTAGGACTAGAGTATGTAAAGAAGTGAGTGGAGGAAGCATGTGACCTCAGTGTGAAGAAAATCCTCAGAATAAAGACCGTATCAACTGCAAGACTGAAATTATACCAGCAATGAAAGCTAACCTCTCCTTAGTTCTAAATATAACCATGTTTTAAACATCTACAAGTTGTCCTACTTAAAAAAAAGCAATTACTTGTATTTATTGTGTTCAGTTAATATTTGGGGCAATCACAAAATTTTACTCAATACTTTGTATTGTAATTTTGGTTGGCAATAGCAGAGAACAATTGACTTTAGCGTTAGCATTGACAGACAAACACATCTTTTTATAAACACACTTTATAAACACCTTTGGTGAAATATTCTCTTCATTTGTAAAGTATTTAACATGTTTTCAGAGAAATTTAACATGTTTTCAGAGAAAATCACCAACTGCTTACTGTTCACTGCCTGATCTTTAGTATTTTTCATTTTTAGGCTGAGGTAGTGAAAACCTCATAAGAATGAACTAAACAGGAAATGAACCTGCCGGCAAGATGTTAGCATTTTTGAAAAAAAAAAATACTCTTATGCACACAGTCAATTGTTTGCACACAGTGTAGCAAGTTTCTGACCCACTATTCTGTGCAGATGTGTCATGTATTGAGACTGTCGTTGGGAAACGTCGACTTTCTACTAGTTTTTCTTTGGGGTCAAGGTCTGGAGATTGGCAAAGCCTCTCGGGCCTTGAAATTCTTGTTACATTCTTGAATTGCCCAGGTGGTGTGTGGGGTCGCTGTTATGCAGGGAGGCCTAGCTGTGTTCCATCTTCAGTGCTCTTTCTGAAAAACAACAACAAAAAACAAAATACAGTAGTTTGAACTAAATCTCAACACGTGGTTACATTAATTCTCTCCTTAACAAAGGTCAGTCATCCTTTCCATTTTGTAGAAAAGCAGGGTTTGGTGTTTACTCTCCGTGTTTGAAATGAATAGAATAGAGTGTTTATACCAAAAGGTTCTAGTTTGGTCTCATCTGACCACACAACATTCTTCCAATCCTTTAGATAGGCCTGGACTTGTGCAGGAGGGCCTTTTAAGGCGCTGAAGGATTTGAATCCACAGCAACCTAGTGTATTACTAATGGCAACCTCTATGATTGGAGTCCCAGCTCTCTTCAGGCTATTGACCTGGTCCCCCCTGTGTAGTTGAGGACTAATCCTTCATCATTCTCATTTTCATTGATGCCCCACACAGTGAGATCTTAAATGGTCAGTAAGCTGGTCTCTTCTTACCAGCCTGCTTTCCTATTGTAGAACTACTCTACACTCTACTCATCCCAGTCCTGTGCAGGCCTACAGTTTTGTCCTTGGTCCTTAAACAGCTCTCCGACCTTGACCTGGGTAGAAAGGCTGCAGTATGATTATTTAACAGATGCTATTAATACAGGTAATAAGTGATGGATAGAAGAGGTTCTTAAAGAAGAAATAACTGGCCTGTGATTGGGAGAATTCTTGATAGTTAGTAGTTTAAGGTACTCCGTGTTTCTTGTTTACTAATTTCAATTTCTGTTTATAAATGAAGTGTAGCTATGATGAAGATTACAGATCTCTCGCATTTTTTTAAGTGAGACAACATGGACAATCAATGGGTGCACAAATACTTTTTTTACACCACTGTACAAAATTATGTTTCGATAAGGTGAAATCATACATTTTTAATACAGTTTTTGAAATTGGCCTAATAATAATAATAATAATAATAATAATAATAATAATAATAATAATAATAATAATAATAATAATAATAATAATAATAATAATAATAGTCATAGTGATTTTTTCTTGAGAGTTTAAAAACAAAACTAACTTAAAAGGAAAAGCTACCTTTCTAACAATATACTAGGATGTATATACTTAAAGCATGGTATTTTAATTGCAGCTCGCTCTTTGGGATCTCTTAATGATGACGCGTCGTCCCAGCACAGCTCAGACATGTCGGACACCAGGACCGAACACTCAGATGATGACTTGGGAGAAAGAACCACTAGGAGAACCACTACTGCTGTCAAATTAACCAAGAAAACTACTGCTGCTGCTGCAAAGACAGAGGTAGCTAGTATCTTTGTGTTTTCACGGTGTCCAGGCTGATCCCTGGATTGTTGATACTGTGTCAAACATCTAATCTTAAAGAACACAAATCTTTTTTTACTTGTCTGTCACAATTTAGTTTATTCATCTCCATGGAACTATTTTTGTCTCAGAAAAGTAGAAGAAGACTTGCCAAAAAATGTATTTGCATTTTTTCATTTGTGTGCTTACATTAGCAAGATGAGCACATTGCATAAATCCCTACTTAAAGAGTAAATGGCTAGCTTCACTGTATCAGGCTAGTCTTATATTGTTCAGGGCATAATTGAAGGCGAATACTGTATTTGCTTTTTGGTTCAGGGTTGCACTTGGTTGTTTATCTCTTAGATACAGAATACTGCCTCTTAGAGTTGGAGCGCAGGCCAGAGCATAAAAACATATTACAAGGTTTGCACAGTCATAGAAATGTCATGGAAAATAAATTTTTATAAACATTAGTTTCGGAAAGGTTAGAAATTTGAACACGTTAAATTTGAGCAATTAAAATCTGATTTGTCACAACATTTCTTGAACAGCCAGGTGTGTAGCTGCTGTTTTTGACCATGTCTTTTGGACTTAAATTAATGTGCCTGAAAAAATTATTTTTATTATTTAAATGCACTTGACCACTTTGGGATATTTAGTTTGCCACTGGAGATAATAGTACTAAAGATCTTGATTAAACCTAACTACATTTGGAAAACTGAATGGTAAGTTTTCACATTTTTGTAATTCTTCTAAATCTTTTCATAAAAATGTATAATTGATTGACACACGGGTGTGAACAATTATACAAGGTCATGAAAACCTTCAGTTAGAATCTGTACAAACCCTGATAATATTTCTTTACCAGACTCAAGCCAAGACGGTGAAGAAAACCACAGTAAAGAAGAAGTCTCCTGCTGCAGAGACGCCATGATGCCTGCGCTCTCGGAGCCCTCCGCCTTCAGGCCTCCACGGTTTGGCCTCTTCAGTCACCTCACAAACAGGCTCATCTCTACTTCACCAAAACTAACACTATGGTCATTTTGATGATTTTTCCTGATCAAGTTGATAACTTGCCAACCTCTCCAATTGCTCTATTTGTGTATTTTTAATATGTTGTTTTAACCCAAAGAATATTCTTTGCAACCTTTTGTTCTAAGGCGCTTGTAAACTTATCAGGTGATGCTTTGTTGGTCAACAGAACATAACTTATTTTCATTTTTAATCTGTACATGGTTGCCTTTTTCTGCTGACTAGTTTAAAATAACATCACACTGAGTCACACAATCGACTGGAAAGCTCGCACTACCTGTTAATCATTTTTTAGCTTTTTAGGACTGAATCTAGCTTTGATAAGTTAAGATTCTTTTTCTGAATTTATTTAATATCTGTAAAGAGTGCTTTGTTTTTGTGTTGGTCTGTTACCCTTCACCTAGACGACACTCTTAGCTTGTCCACATGTAACACTGTTTATTTGTTAGGAATAGTCAGTATTGATATTTAATATAATAAGTTGTGCTTACTTGAAATGGTAGTTCAAGGCGTGCTATAGTTATAAATGATTTCACAGTTTCATGAGGTGATGTATATGGTTTGATATTTAAGAACTGATTATTTTTTTCTAAGTAGTCCAGTGACACTGCTCAATCCACTTGCATATGTTAAAGCAATATACATTTTGATAGGAGAGCTTCAGCAATCATACTTTTGCACGAGGCGTTGTTTTGCAGGGTCATACTGTCCTTAACAACTAGAGGGCGACAAACGACATCTCAACTCTTGACGCTGTAATTTGTGAATATTATGTAAATAGTAACTGTACATACAGAAATACAAGCTTGCTTGCCTTATATAACTTTTAGGCTTAAATCCTTTAGTTTTGTAATTGGTTGCATAATTTTCTTGTTTCTTAATACGTATTTAGATTTCATTGGTCTTTTTTGACTCCCAGATATTTTCACCTCAAAACATGGACTTGATGTTTACTATGACTGGTCACAGGAGGAGGACCAAAGGCTCAAATCCAGTCTAATTATTTTCATAATTTGCACTAAACCAAACTAGCACACATGCGTGTTGTCTTGCCAAATGTTTTAGTTTTTATCTTCTGTGTTTTTAATACTGATTTGTTTTTCTTTCTTTGTGTTTCATTGGAATTTATATATTGTTTGTGCCAATTTTTAAAATCTTCCATCTTGCTCATACTGTGTGCTGGGACAATGAACTCAACAATGCCATGTGACAGTATTAAACTAAATGAAGGAGAATACCTGTCTGAAATGTTTATTTTGCAAATGCATCATCAATAATCATCCCTAAATAATTGGTTATCCTAAAATGTTACATTTATATGTATAAGCATATTTGTTTGATATTTTGAGAAAAGAATGTTACTAAAAGCAAAGCAACTTCAAAATGTGATCTTTTTTGTTTATTTAAGGATCGACATTAGTCTCTACAGTAGCAGAGACTATTCCTCCATTAAGCCCTATTTGTCAATAACTTGAGATGGAAAAACTGTTTAGAGGTTTTATACAAAAAGTATCTGTCAAAAAGGCTGAAACATTTTCTGTAAAATAACAATAACCAGGTCCTATGTGTACGTCTTAGACAAAAAAATAGATTTGTATAAAAGCACAGGCTTGCTTGAATAAAAAAAAAAAAAAAAAATTAAGTATGGCAACCAAATGACTAAATTGGTATTTGGTTGGTTGACCAAATTGTGGCTCGTGGAGACCATAATGCTCGTTTCCATGTAATATTCTATACAATATTGGCTTTAGTATATTCGTGTCTTTAACTTTTTCTGTCAATGGGATTATGAAGGACATTTTCCAACTACTCAAAGCTACATAAAATACAAAAAACAATGTGAAACAGAAAGAAAGATGTTAAACCTCAGAATACTTTGCTCACAAGCTTTTGGATTCTCTAACAAGATCTATTCATGTTTCCCCATCCTACTTTTTATATATTTATTACTATTATTTTGTATGTAGCTGTGGATACTACACACACGATGGCGCTATCTACTTGCATCATAAATACCACAGGAGTGTCGCGCCATCGCAGTGGTGTGATCACTGACTGAACTGTGCAGGACGAGACACTTAAAAACCTGTAGGTGGCAGTCACGCTCTGTACCATACCCCCCAATAAAGACCAAAGATTTAGATTGAACTCCGCATGTCAGGTCTGTGGCTTGTAAAACAAATTCACTGTATAGCCTTATTTTTGCAGAAGCAGTTACCTTTGACGTCTTCCTACGCGCACAAAGAAAAACTTAAAAAAATTAAAAGAGGTTTAAGATGGCTACAAGTCCCAGTGCGCCCTACCTGTGTGAAAGATCGCGTGCGACAGCTTATGTAACATGTCAGCTAAACTGGGGAGACATTTGTGCGCGCACGTGTGCTGCGGAACCTGCGCCATTAGTGTTGGTCCAGAGGTGTTGGCAGGGGCAAGCATCCGGGTCACAATGTCAGTATCTGCTGCAGGTCCACCGCAGACTGTTGTAGAGGTTTGTAAGCAACTGTACACTCGCTACTGTGCCAAACAGACTGAAAAAGTTGTGCGTAATCTTATATCTGTTCTATTAGCTACATCAAGCAGTCGATTCAACATCTGGAACCATAGTTTTCATGAATCTTTTTGTCCAATTTGCACCTGTTGAAAGTTTTCTGCTTTGCACTGCGCAAATGGTGCGTTTCTTGACACGTGCATGCGTAAGCGCCGCTCTGTTTGCGTTTACGTCGTTTCTCATCATTGTTCTGGTTGTTTTCACCTCATTCTCTCTTTTTATATCTTTCTACATCTCTCCACTACAACATTGATAGAAAGGATTGCAGGTATCCATAGCAACGTTTTCCCTGCGCGCGTGGATGAGATGCGCCCGTGCGTCCGCAGCCTCTTGTCCGAGACACA
Organism: Mugilogobius chulae; assembly: GCA_038363315.1. NCBI lineage: Eukaryota > Metazoa > Chordata > Actinopteri > Gobiiformes > Gobiidae > Mugilogobius > Mugilogobius chulae. The sequence goes on from CM076400.1 coordinate 34,807,456, forward strand.
ATGCGGTAATTGCCAGAGCTTACCCCGCCGCTAATTAACCGTCTCCGCGGTAATTGGACGGGTCAAGTGAGCGGGACGATTGGCGCACCCTCCGATCACCCACCTTTGTGTTCTCTTGCCCGCAACTGTCATCTCTGCTCCTCGTGACAACTTTTCTGCTTCACCTTTGCCCTTCGTAGCGCACATTTTTCTACACAAATCGCCACACTTCTCAACAAACAGTTAGAGTAGCCAAAACTATTTCAAAATATTGTTATTCAGGTAAAAGTACTAAGTAGTGCCCGAAGATTTTAGGAAAGAAAGAGTGTTTGGGAACTTTAAAGAACACTTTAAAAACACAGAAATGTGTACTGAATGCAGCGAAGATGAAAAAAATCAAATCTGAAGGAAACAAATGGTCAAACAATTTCATTAAATTTCCATGGTGATGCATGCCTTTCAGAATTAAACCTTTAGCCTATCTAGTAGAATTTGTTTTGTCACATACTCATCTTCAGCATTTTACACAGTGTAGCCTACATTTAAACAAGAGTTTGTTTGTTAATTGTAACTTATGGAGAGGAACCAATCTTAGACGAAAAGTTTACCAAAAAATGCAAATTCTTCAAAAAGTTATTCAAGTAAATGTAACTGAGCACTACACACTTTTTCATCATTACACTTTCTAACAAACTTTCGTGTATTTTGTTTTTGCCTCTTAAATAGAGCTTGAGCGTGAGTCTGGAGCCCCTCACCTGACTTTGTGTGCCAGCTCCAGCGTGTTGGGCAGACCGACAGCTGGCTCCTGACCAGAGGTGGACTTTTTGACCTTCACAGCCTCCGGGCGGCTGCTCCAGACCTGCTTACACTTCAGACGAACGCATTCCCACACACACAATTGGTAGGCATTCAACTACAGCACTTTGTGGTGTAAGATGTATTAATAAACATGGCAAGTGAAGAGCACAGATGGATGATGAAATCTATTATTATTAGTGCTGGTGATATGATGAGTTTTTCTCGCTGATCAATCGCATTTGCAAATCGTCTTTGTTTTTTCTTGTTTAATTAACATAAGTAAATGGCTATAAATCTACAATATAGACTTTAATCATTACTCTTCAACTCAAAATGTGCTTTGCTCCAAACATGTTTCAACTGAGGATTGGCTGCCAAACTCAAACACATCTCTGTGGATTAGAAGTGACTGAATCTCAATTTACATTTGAGTAGTAAGACAGTTCCACTGTTCTTGCCTAAATTTACTTAAAATGATAAAACTAGGGATGGAAAATTGATCAAAAACTTCCAAAAATCGATCGAAGTTTTCCGCAATCAAATCGAAAGACCAGAATCAATCTGTTTTACTTATGCAGCCACAGACCTACACACACTCTGAATTTGTATAATACACACAATAATACAAGAGTAGTCATAATGTTTGAAGAAACAAAGCCTGAACTTGTGCAAGACTTGACTGAATGTGCATTATTATGTGGCGTTAACAACTGACCTCTAAATATGGACACTAAATCTGTTTGAATGTTGACAAATAACACTAGTTGTAAGCTTTAACAGCAGTGGCTTTGTTTTAAATGTCATGTATTATGGTTTATTTTGTGTCTTAAGATAAAAAAAAAGTTAATATAGATAAACTAACAAAATTGAACAAAATCGAAAACTGAATTGAATCGTCCCATCCCTAGATAAAACAAATTAATTACTTTGCTTTTGTATAAAAACAACAATGGTTTTGAGTTATTTTTAGTGTTAAAGGAGACATGTTGTGTAAAATCTTTTAATCTTGCTTTAACTACCTTCTCTCATCATTAAGAATGATTCATGCGTGAGTAATCTTATATTGTCCTGCAGTTGTCTCAGAAACGTGTCCTCACCTACCACCTATCCCTGCCCACTTGTTGATGATTATTCAAAAAAAATCATATTTATACTAAAGCATGTATGGTTCAAAATAGTCACATAGCCACTTTAACTTAAACTTAAAATCTGCTGCTTGTTGCATTAAATTTTTACAGTGAAAAGGTGGGACTTATATTTCCACTTTCATCACATGCGTATGTTTTCAGTTCTCATTCCAAATAGTTATAGTAACTCAGGTGGCTCTAATATTTAGTTTGAAAAGATAAAATGATAGATAATCAGATTAAGACAGCAGAAAGAGACCTGGGCAAGCAATTCTGCTTTTACAATAAACTTATTAATTATGAGAACAAAGACTTGTACTTCAGCTTAAATTACAGATAATGTGCTTTAGAATTAACTGTTACACGGAGCGCTAACTTTAGCTTTGACAGACACACACAAGTGTACTTTGGTGAAGTATTTTCTTCATTTGTTATTAACATATTGTCAGAGAAAACCACTCATAACTCACTGCTCACTGATCTTAGTGTGTTTATTCATTTTAGACTGACATAGTGAAAGCGCCACAGAAATGAATTGAACAGAAGTGAACATGTTTGTAAAAAGATACTTTTTTAAAAGTAAAAAAGCCCTCTTCTGTGAACAGAGTGAATTGGTATTGCAAAAACAATACAAAGCACTACTTTTTTTTGCATTTTATAATATGTGGTTTTATAGTTTTTCAGTGCAGTTAAACTCTCCTTCAAAAATATCTTCTCTGTGTAACTGCTATTTTAAAATTCTGCTCTTTGTCCTTTGTCCTTTATCTTTGGATTTCTGGTCACCTTGTCTCTATATTTCCTGGTTTATAAAAAATATTCCATCTTTTTCTTTTGGCAGCAAGCGCAGGTTACATAGAAGTGTTCATTCTTGGAGCCCATCTCCTCGATCACTCCTTGGGGCTTCTCATCTTTCTTTCTTTCTGAAATCCGCCTGCCCTTTGGAAAAAGACTAAAAAATAGTTCTTCGGCTTAAATCTGACACAAACATGGATGGAGAAATAGTGTCTTTCCTTTGCTGTGTTGTGAGGTGGAGAAAAAGTGTAGCATTTTTTTTATTTATGGAAATCTGATTTCAAATTTTGCTTGATTAAAGAGTTCTATGCGACTTTTATGGCAGAGGTTTTGTGCACCTGCCTGTTTCCATAGAGATGGTGTTGCTTTGCCTGGAATGTTCTACAGTTTGTTAACATATATCCAACTCCACAGCTTTATGGGAATTAAAAAACACTTGTATGCAAATAAATGCAAGATAAAACAATTTACTCTTATTGCCGTGGTTACCAATCTTTCTTGTCCTGAGTATGCCTTGTCCTGAACTGCATGTACCTAACTCAGAATTTTTGATACATGAGATTTCATTGATATACTGTCAAGTATTACTATCTGTATTTAATCAAACTATAATCAAACATAGATTTTTAAAATTCAGATTATGTTACATTTCACCTCCTACTGACTCACTTATTTATTTTCAAAAATGCTACCTTCCTGCTGGCATGTTCATTTCTATGGGGTTAAACTACCTCAGTTTAAAATGAAAAAATACTGTAAGATCGGAAAGTGAACAGAGAGTTGTTGGTGGTTTTTCATGTTAAATAAATGGGAGAATATTTCACCAAGAAACTAAAGTGTGTTTATAAAAAGTTGTGTTTGTCTGTCAATGCTAAAGTCTGACAATATGAAAATAAACTGCTTCTATGCTCTAGGTTTTGAAAGCCTGGAATCATTTCAAATGCCTCCACTGGGAATTGTGGAGATAATAATGGAACTTGAAACTTTAGCCTAGAAAGGCCAAACCAGTTGTTGACTACAATGACTATAAAAGTCATTGTAGTCAGGGATCGTTTCATCAGCAGATCTTTATTGAACAACAGGACATCAGGACACATCACCATTGCAGCTTACATCTCTGACACTGCGGCGCACTCCATGCACTTGCACTTACAAGTCGTTCTTGCACACACACCTTTCAGAAATTGGTTCAAGCTATTTAACATTGTTTTGTTATCTATCTTGGCACCTCACTGACTCTTAGTCAGCTACTGTATATCTTGTAATTAAACAATATCAAGAACATGTGAGCAATTGCATTGATAAAACATTGGCAATCTTATATTCAGAATTACAGAACATCTTTAACCTTAGCTTGATATGATTTCAGTTGTGTCACAGGATGCTACGTCACAGATAACAGTAAACAATCTTAACAAAAGTGTGTCAAAGGAAAAACAGCTGATGTTTGAATAATGCAGCTAATATCATATAATAGTATATGATATTAGCTGAATAAAACCCTAAGTCCACACAGTAGAGCCTGATATACGCTTAAATGTCATACTGTGGAATATTCTAAGCAAAGAAATGTACACGAAGACAACAAATACTGTACACTGCACCAGAAAAGTAACATAGTCCAACTGTATAGTTTATAAAGATGAAATTATTGACCCTGTTGAAGTCTTGGAGAATATGTGTGCTCTCATAGAATATGTAAAATATTGTAATTGCTGTAAAAACTATTTTGCCCCAATTCCTTCAAAATTCTGAAACATTGACCACACATAGCTTTTTGAAAGTCAAATTATATTCCATTCACTTTTTTAAAGCGTGGAATCATTTAAAGTGCTCTATGATAAGTACCAGGAGCTGGGATGGATCATTTTGAAATAAAAGCCACTAAACAAAGAGACTAAACATTTAGGCCTAAAAAGACCACACTGATATCTGTTTGTTTTATACAACTGCTGGTGCAGAGTTGAGTCAAACAACTGAAGCTGAATCAAAAACAGAGAACTTAGAGTCTAGAATCACAGAACTAGTAGAGCCGGACTTATGCTTAACTGGTCAATGCCTTACTGTGGAACATTACAATCAAAGAAATGTACACAAAGACAAGCAAATAGCATATACTGCACCAGAAAAGTAACATAGTGCAGTTGTATAGTTTGTAAAGATTAAAGTATTGTCCCTGTTGGAGTCTTAGAGAATGCTTGTGTGCTCCCATAAAAGACCTAAGATGTCTAATTGCTGTAAAAACTTGCAAGCACAATTAGGCACCAGTTAAAGTAACTACCAACAGTATTACATGGTGAATAATGTTGTCTAAATGACTCAATAGTCCACTTATTTGCCCAACAAAGCTTGCTAATTGGACACCTCACACAGTGGCGCTTAACTTACGTTAGAAAACTAATTTGTTCTTTAAAACTTTTGCTCAAATGCATTTAAAAGTGTTACCTTCTAAGTAACTTCAAAATAATAATTGTTGAAAACGCAAAGTTAATTGTAGACATGTAAAACCACTGTGCTGCAATGAACAATGTTGTGTGTAGGGCAGAGTGATCTAGACAAAAATTAATATATAGATGCTGGATGACATTCAGACGATTTTTGTCAAGAAATGTAACAAAATGTCGTTGTTTTTTGTTAGAATGTTGCGTTCACATTGTAGCAATATTTGATGATGTCATAAATCCAGATGGTGAGATAAAATCAATCTGGTGATGCTCCTTAGTGACTAACACATTAACCTTTTAAAACACCTTTTAATCTTTTAAAACAACCTCATTTTTTTCTATGAACAATATACTCAATATTCAATTTTTTTTAAACAGCATTCACAATTTTATCTAAAACTCAATATTTTGCTCAGCTCCTATGAATGTATTGAAGCAGAATCCACAATTTCCAGTGCAATTTACTACAAAGTCCTTCCTTAAAGCCTATATACTGCAAGAACACTAACCAACACTGCTGTCAGCTGAATACAATAGTTTATCATTGTGCAAAGAGTTATGCTGCTAATTCAACACTTGTGAATGAAATTATTACGAGAGTGAAATAAAGGCTCAAGCTTCAGGAGTCAGATGTCCGTTATGCTGGTTTAGACCTGGTCCAAAACACTCTTGTCCCTTTTGTTTTTTTAAACAAATAAGTTTCCCCAACCTACTATGGACAGCATCTCTTTTTGCATGAGCGGAAAGTGATGTCAACTCTATATGACAGATTATTGCATTTTTATGACTTTGATGTAGTTTGGTTTGATAGTCCTCGTGGTAAATATTCATCATAGTTTTACAGCAGTCAAGTTACAATTTATGACGAAATTTACAAATGAATGAATAAATGTTGAAAATTACATGTAGTTATTTGAGTTCTAAAAACCCTACTCATATGGCAACAAAAACACCAAAATGCAATTTACACACAAATGACAGTTTCCTGGAGGTTTAAAAAATTATTTAGCAAAACTAAAGTGTTACAACATTTTATCATTTATCAAATCATAACTATTGGTTCATTTACATTTTTCATCCATATTTACAATGTGGTTGCTAAGTAACAGTTGTAGAATTACCTCTAAATATGTCATATTTTTACAAAAGACAATTCTAAACCTCATCAAAACAGACAAATTGAGTGCAAACAAGCTAAATATTTAGTAAGATCATGTTCACTCTGTTTTAAGTGTAGTTTCACATTCACTTTTGCACTAATCATAGAGAGCCCTGCTACTTTTTTGTCTGCACTTTTCTTAACTCTTGCTCTGAGTGAAAGGAGTCACGAGTAAATTTTGCAAAAGTTGACAGATGAATTGGGAGTGGTTGATGGAGGGTGTCACACGTGGTTTTGACATCATTAGCTTCAGTCTTTTGTGTTTTGCGCTCGGCTCCTGTTTACCGAGGGCCTCACACTGAGAGGACACCTGGAGAGCTGTCAACACGCCACAAATACGGACTTATATATGCACGCATAAACCAGCACATAAAGACTTTAATATCCAACAATGTAGGAGGCGACACAGGGGCGCTCTCCATGGTGCTGATCCAACCTAAAGGAGGGCCTATAGTTTGTAGTGCAACACTCTACAAATGCTCAAACCGCCGCTGCTGAGATGATGTTTAAAGTTCATATGACAGGCCACACTACTCATTTCAGTTAAAAAAAAAGTCCAGGAGTCACAAATGGAAACGCATTTGAATGGAAAGTTAAGCCTATAGCACTATCAAGCTTCTTATTCTTTATCATTCAGCTTTTCCACCAAGATATATATTCAATTTCAGTTAATATTGTAAATATTGTTTTGAAGATATGAAAAAAAAAATGATTATAGAATGTATTTTCATATGATAAAACATGCTATAAAAGGAGCCTATTAAAAAAAGATTTCATTGTAAGTGTTCAACCAAGGTCATAAAGCTAATATTTTCTTTCTTTTGTTATTAAAGTTGTTGTAACTAACTTTTTAGTTGTAAATCAAAAATGAGTCCACTGACCACTGTCTGAACTGAACAATAAAGATTTTTATTTCTAATCAAGAGCCAAATGCAGCTCTCTGATTGGCTAAGCCCGGGGTGTCCTTACCAGTTTCACTTTCTTGTTTGCAAAAAGATATTTTGAGATTAATTGCAACCAAAATGAACAATGTGTCGAAGGATTTATGAGAGGAAGTTGTCCAATTTAAATGTTGCAAATAATTCACATTTGTCTTCATGTTTTAATATGTTTCTGTTGGATTGACCTAAAATTGTATAAATATTATTTCTGGAACAATATACTATACTTTTCTGTTCCACACTGTCCCACAATCTGACCCTCAACTGAACTAAAACTGATAATTGCTCACCACAGACCCAAAAATGTGTCGTTAAGAGTAACATTTTAGTTTAGCATTTGTTTGTTTTGTAAAATGAACCATAATTATTTGTTATTTGCTTTTCTTTCTAGTTTCCAGATTTGATCTGAATTTGGGCAAGACACTTCCTCACTCATGTTGTCTACTCAAGATAAAAGTAAGTGTAATTAAATTTCTTCATTTTTTCCCTTTCCCGTTCTCATTTTCTCTCTTTTATTTTGTCCGCTTACCTCCTCGGCCCACCACAAACCCCCCTCTCACTTGCAGAATCTCCCATAAGTTCTCGCGTGGGGGTAAGAAAGCTATTTTTAACCTCTTCATTGTTTATTAATGAGCTGGTGTTTAGTCAGACCTGGGGTGCTGTTTAATGTATGATGACAATGTTTAGCCCCCCCGGGACCTCTACCTCATCACGGTTTTACATAACTGACATATTTTTGGTGGGGGCTGGTGGGAGGGGAAGGACCGGGGCAGTTAATGGTAGGTGGGTGGGAGTAGACTGCAGGATACCCCTCTCTCTCTCTCTCTCTCTCTCTCCCTTTCCCCTGGGGCGGGGCGGTGTGCGCAGGGGGAGATTTAGCAAGAGGGCACTCCAAGGTTCAACTCTTATCTGATGTTGGGAGCGATGCAGAGGCAGCATTTGGAAAGACTTTAATAGAAAAATAACTTCCTGCTGACAAATGTATCCGCAGATTTTAAAGTGAGTGGTGTGGAGCGCTGTGATGGTCTATTCATTCTTGTGTTGTGCTTCTCAGAAAAGCGTAATGTCTTTTCCCGTGCTGTTAAAGCGGTTAAAACTCAGAAAGTGATGTGTTCATTAAAGGAGTTGATGCATTTCCCAGTTGATCATTTTACTCCATTTGCAGCGTGTTTACCAACCAACAGTCACGAACCTATGGAACAAAATCTATCTTGAGGTTTTGCATATATTTTTCTCTTGTAATGGTGCTTTGTAGCTTATATAAAACCTCGGAGGTGGAGTTTGCAGTTTGCAGTTTGGTATTGGATCAGTGATTATCCTTAAAGACGTGGTACTTTTTTCTTTGAAATCCGTCAATTGCTTGTTCTCATGGAGACGTTGTTCCTTTGCCTGGAATGTTTTGTTATAGGTCATTAACGTTTTTGCTTTTCTAAATAAATTACTTAAAACTTACTTACTGAGTTGCTTGTCTCACAGATCTATCTATATTTTTTTTTTAAGCTTTATGTTGAATTCTGACTAAAAGTCGACATATAGATTAAACACAAATTCCATCAATTGTATTTAATTAAGTGAGAATGTCTCCACTTTAAGCTCAGACCTTGTGCAGTCTTGCACTTGAAAACTTACACAAGCAAAACTTAAGTTTTCTTCTCATGAATCACAGGCTTAAAGTGGAAAGTCAAACTTGTAATAATGCACTTTGGCAAGATTTACAAAAAGTTATGTCTCAGTTTATTTTTTTATCTCAATATTTTAAAAATATTATTTTTTAATTGAAATATTATTTCTTTATCATATTTCTCTGCCACTGGGACCAACTGGTGTTTTTTCAGTTTTATAAGATCTTTTGTCCTAGAATTACATTATTCTGATATGTACAGTTTATCCAAAAATTCTCTATACGATAGGGCTGGGCTATATATACAAAAATTAATATCTCGATATTTTTTGGGCATATCTCGATAATGATGTTCAGATAATTATTACGTCAATAAGCTGCGTTCAAGTTGTAGAATGCAATGATGTCATGAATCTAGATGCTGATCAAGATTACTGATTAATAACACTGAACTTTGTCATGAAATATCTAAAAGATCATTTCAAACTGTTTCAGTCTGGTGATTTCCATTAGTGACTAGACCCGATCACCTTTGTATTACAACAAAAACTGACTTTGAACCAGATTTATTTGAGCTGCAAACATCTGTGTGAAGTATGGTCTGGAAAATGCTGGGATGTCACGTGAACAATGTGAAATGTTTGCAAAAAAATCACAGAAGTGCAGACAAATTACATTTATATCTTAAGTTGAAAGTTACTAGCATAATTTTCTCTATTTTCTATTCTTACGGGGTGCTTTTTGTGGCAATTTTAACTAGAAACAATATACTCGATATTCAATTTTTGGATATCTTGAAAACCACATTCACAATATTATCTAAAATTCGATATATTGCACTGCTCAAATATACGATATACATTTCTATATTACCCAACCTTACCTGGCGTCACCTACTTGTCTCCAAGGAGATACAGTATAATCCTACAGTAAAGCCAAACTGTGGAACACTCCTGGCACAGCAGTCTGTGAAGATGACTTTAAATATGCTCAATGCACATTTAAATTCAGAGTTAACCAAGAAGGAACATTCTCATTTTGTCTTGTTTAGCTTTAATACTGCTGTTAAACTATGGATTAGTATAAATACTTTTGCCAATGTGTAACATTTATACAAGTACACAGTATTATCTTCAGATTTATATCACCAAGAACTGAAGGCATCTTGTGCGCTTCAATGTGCTCAATGGGAAAATAAGCTGAGGTTAAGATAAAGAAGAACTACAGAGAAAGATCAGGTTGGCGAGGTGCACATTTACTGAGTTTGATCATAGCATGAATGCATAATGTTGTAACTTAAAACAGAATTTAATTAACATTCAAATAATCTTCACTTTAATAAGGCAGTCATTACTATGGGGACATTTAATTTGCATGTAGCGCACACACACAGCTCATTGTAACGTGTGCCTCGAAAGTGCTGCAGCGTTCATCAATAATTTAAAAAGAGAATTTGGAGAATCATTAATAAATATATAAAATGTAGCTATAAAATTTGAGGTGTGATTAATGAATAGTTGAATGCAGCAAATATAGTCAATAGAAACTGTGCCAATCAAGATGCAGCGAGCGACAGACAGGCTGCCACAAGTTAATTAATGTTGAACCGCGAGAGCTAACAAGGTCGAGATGAAGATGTGTCTGAGTGGAAATCATTTATTATCCTTAAAAGCACATTTACTCAAAGCAGACAGTATTATTTAGATTTGCATCAATAGAAGACATTTTTATCTCAAACCAATGGCAAATCACGAGGTTTCCTTTACAATCTCCACACGGACACCATTCATACTCTTAATCATTAGTGATTGTACACTAAGAACATTTAGGAAAATATATGTGTGGTCACTGAGGCAATTACTTAGATTTTCTCCGTAAACAGCCATACAAAATAAAATATACAGTCTAGTACAGACATGGCAAACTAAGGCCCGGGGCCAGATGCGGCCCGCGACCAGTTTTAATCAGGCCTCAAACATTTTGAAAAAAAGGTGGTCATCCTAATATAGCATTTTCTGAATTGATTTAGCTGTTGTGGTCTTATTAAATGTCACAATAAATACACACAATAATACATTAGTCAATTTTCTATTTAGATTTTGGTATATTTATATATATTTTTAAAGAAATTGGCTTGCAGTAATGACACTTTGTTACACCTGCTGCAGTCCGGCCTGCGCCACTTGTCTGGATTCGAATACGGCCCTTGTGAAAAAAAGATTGCCCACCTCTGGTCTAGTAGTATAAATCTATAAAATATGTATGTTTTTGATCATCTTTGTTAACTGGACTATACTTTTCAGATGCAGCAGAGAATGGGGTTTGGGCCTTGGTTGCGAAATCATCCATAGAGACCCTTCAAGGAATAATTAATTTTGTCCCGCTGGGGAAAAAAGTTTGAATACCTCTAAATTATTGGATAAGTGTGCAATGTCTGTAAAAACACAAAAGTCCAGAGATATCATCAATGCTAATATTTTAAAGCTATTACCTAAAATTCAGTATATTGCCCTCTCTTAGTGATGGGCATTACATGGGAACTAGTGAAACAGGACTGACTGAGAATATTGCTCAAATATCCATTAATCTCTCCAAATACAGGTTTGAAAAGACAAATGTAAAGACAAAACCACTATAAAAGCTCTTAAAAGTTGTTTTTTCTCACCTTCCCTGATCTAATTTTCAGCAGTAGTATAGTTTATATGTAGATATTTACTATCTATGTGCCTATCATAATTCAACTTTTATTTGGTGGATAATATGAATAATTGTAATAGAAATCATAGTTTTCTAGTTGTTTGAACTAAAAAGTTATTGTTATTAATGGCCCTAATATCAACTATTGGATCTACTAAAAAGCAAAAGTCCACTTGAACTTTGTTGTTTATTTTGTTTCATTTCAGTCAGCTAAAACCACTGTTTTCAAGGCCTAAAAATTAGTTCTGATCCAGTGAAAAACTGTTGGCATTTTGCTGTGTCCTTAGTGACTTCACAAGTTCCCAGCACCATTCTTCACTTTGCTCGTGCCTCGGCCCGAGAACACAACGCCTCGACTCATTTAGCTCATATACGAGTGTGAACAGATGCATTATTGAAAGGACATTATTATTTGTCTTTATGTAACTGCGGCCTGGCTCTCCCATCATGCATCACTCCGTCAGTGAGTAGGTGTATGCAGTTTACATAAGAGCATCGGGAAAGCCCTTCTCCACCCACAGCCTCCAGTCTGTTATAGTAGAGCCCATCCACAACTGTGCTACTGCTGCTGCTGTGGTGAATAATGAAACATTGATATGGCTTTATAAATATTACATCAATATTCTGACGTTAATGGGTTTTCCCTTCATGTAATCCTGCCTTCTTATTTGTCTGAGGCCAACATAATAACAAACTCCTGGAAAGCAGTCACACCTCGTATTATTGAACTTCATCTATTTACTGCCATATAAATGTTAGGAAAATATGCAAGAAAACTCATTTTCAAAAATTTCCTCAAGTGTTAAATAAGTAAAAGTAGTTGCTACACTATTACTATTAGGATCCCCATTAGCTTTTCTTAGAGCAAGCTAATATTCAGGGTCTTTACAATCTTACATTTATGCGTGTGACAAATGACAGACATTCCATATATTAAACATTGCAATATCACTACATTCCAGCCATAAATAAATCTTTCACTTGTAGATAATTCATTCCTAAAATTAAACTAGACAATTTGTAACTTTTTAAACAAATGTGTAACAGCTGCATGGAAAGTAACAGTTGTATCAGTGCATGCACAGTGTCTTTGTTAGTTGTATTGGCAGCAGTAAATCAGCTTCGATTGTGTTGTAATACTAATGCGAGCTGTAAAAATTGAAATTGTACCTATATTTTACTTTTCATATTTCTTCTCAACCTCACAAAAGTGTCTAGAAAGGTTGACTTCCTGCTGTGGCCTAATGCACTCTATAAGCACACGAACTGAAGAAAAACAGTGTCGCAGAAAGGTAAATGTGTATAGAGTTATAAGAAGTGTGTTTGCCTCAGTGAATAATAGATGTCCCGCTGCCGCTGTAGGTGAGCTCTGATACAGCTGTGGTCCGGGGAAGCCCTTTGTGCTGCCCTGTGTGTTTACTTTTGTAATGAGTCGCTGTTTGTGGGGAAAGCCCAAGGGCGCACCTCCGCCCACTCAGCTTGTCCGGTCAGACCTCAGGAGCAGTGCTGAGTCCTCTCTCAGACACCACTGCACTTTAGTTTTTCTCACATCTCACTCCCTTTATGTCTGAATGAGTCTGAACTAAACCATTTATGCCTTTTACCGCAGTGGCTTTTGTCAAGGCCAAAGGCTTTGCTTCCTGTGGAGTGTTATTTCACACAGCTGTGGGTGTCTGCAAGCCGACCGACCAACACTAGAGGACTAAAGAAATGAATAAATGTTAAGTGATGTAATCGTAACTATGCATATGGGCACATGATTGGTCAGATGGTACAAAGATATAGACTAATTTAAAATGTGTTGATAGGTTAAGACTGATACAGTGAGGGACCACTTTGTTTTGTCAGTCATAGCAACAGCTCAACCAATGACAACGTCTTTAATTGTTAAGCCACAAAAATGTGTTGTTTTAGCTGGCAGCGTGTTGTAACTTATAGCTCTTCACTATCACAGATGCGATTGTGGTACCTGCTTGACAAAGCACAAATGAGCTTGTCACAGTGACTGTGTGAAAAGCCAGAGGAAACCCCGGATGCACACCTCCGCATCACATCGTTTCTCAGTGAATCTAGACCCGCATTATTGACTAATCAGCCTTCTGCCGGTGTTATGTGTTTGTGTGGGAGAGGTAATCAGGCTGTGTCAGTTTATTGCCGGGCGGTGGGTGGAGAGGCACCGGCTCATATTGGATGTGCAGTGGGCGATGGTGCGGTAGGAGCAGGACTCCCTTGGTTGCCCTGGATACTGTTGCGCTGTGGGTGGCAGCAGGCTCTCCTCTCGTCATGACTCGGGGCTGAGGGGGCGACCTGTGGACAGGGACTACCTTTCTCAGCTTTCTCATCTGCCTGTTTCCTCTGCCAACTCAGTCTGCTGTACACTATTGAGCTGCACTGTACTAGTATGGACACACTCTTTATATACAGAGCTTATGTCACAATTGTATAGAGCTTATGTAAGCTGCTTTATACTTTTATTATAATAAGCATAAATGCACAGTTCAAGGAATCAAAACTCATCTGTTGAACCAATGAACCAACTCTACATGTGAGAATGATCAGCATCAGGAAAACTCTAAATTAGCCTTGTATATATTATTCACCCTCAGCTCCAGATGACATCACATTAAAAAAACAGAGGAAATATTCCATGAGACACCTGTCTCTCATTGGACCTGGGTCAGGTTGTGAGTGTGTCACTCTCTTCCGTAATAATGGTAAAAGCAGCAGTAAAAGAGTTTTGTTCCTCTTGTGGGATCAGCAGGCTCTCTTATTACGGTATACTGGGCTGAGGGGGCTACTTCTCTCTCCATCAGCTTCTGGTGCCAGTCTTGTTCTTGGTTTCCCTCCTACACAACCCTCCACATTATCTAAAGTCAGCCCCATACCTCTCTGTGGTTATTGGTTTTTTGAGCTCCCACGGCCGCCTGCTGGCTCCTGGTTTTAGAGGAGGTTTCCGAACGCAACAGTGGTCAGAGGAAAGACCTTTCCTCCACCCACCTGCCTCCACCTCCCTTTGTCCCTGTTTGTTCACTTTCTTTGTCCATCTCTTTAAGGCTTGTACTCAGACTATCAACAGCGCCTATTGCACAAAGGCCAAGTGTTTCCGTTCATATCTTCAAACTTTTCATAGCTCTTGTGTGGCCGCAGCCTTGGGCCTTTTTATAAACGCACATTTGTTGCTTCTGTAACTGTGCCCTTTTATACGTATGTGTGTGGGGTGTAGCAGTCTCCTGAACGATAGCCACTCTTATGAAATCATAAGTGTCTAATAAAGGACAACATTTAGACATATTAATATAATCAGGGCTCGAGAGCAAATGCAACAGTTCGTTTAAGGTGGTGAGCAGCTGTAAAACAAATGTAAGGGTTTGCTTGTGTGTCCATTTTTTATTTTTTTGTTTTTTTACATTTTACTTTTTTTTTCATAAACGCTTGAATTACTACAAAGTAATCTTTTGCTTGTAGAACTTACAATCCTTGCCATTGTAAACTGACTAAAATCAAATCATGTTCTGACATGTTGTCCAAAGGTTATTTAACAGATATTTAGATATTATACTTTCTTGTTATAAGGTGTGTACTAACAATTGATGTTTTAGTTAATTGATCAGCGTTTATTGCCTGTGGGCTTGCACAGTGTCCATAGAACTCCACTGTGTGTGTTTGATTGGTCAGCTGGCTTGAGCTGTCCAGCTTATGTCAGACCAGTTGGTCTCAAAGCAATAACACACTAATCTCCAAACAGCTCACAGCCCTCACTTCTTTCAGAGTCACGGTTTGAAACACTAATAAATAGTATAATAGTTATTTGAAGCTGTATTTTCCTCATTCATATACAGTGATGTATTCATGCACAGATCCCAGTTCAAACACATCTGACACATCTGAGTCTTTATGAAGCTGAGAATTCTCCCACCACAGGTAATCACAGACTGATATACCTGGGACTAATACAAACACTGGCTGGTCTCTCTCTCTTCTAATGTGTATACAGTGATCTAATATAGAGGTGCGTTGGTCCTGTATGCACCTGCTCCACTCTGCTCAGTCTTCTGACTCTTGTCACCGCTGTAGCAGACTCACTGTGCAGGTCGACCTGTGCTGCTGCAGCATATTTTCACTTTTATGTGTGTTTACACTGAGGGACGTCAGCAAAGCACAGAAGCATTAAAACAATGTCTTTATAGCCGCGAGAACAGAAATAGAAGCACTATGTCGTTTGATAGCTGATGTGTGCTTGGGGTCAGGGTGAAAGCAGGACGGCAGACTGAGCGGAGCAGAGCTGCCCCCCAGCTAACACTTATATAATAATATGTCTGGGATCTATAGCTCACAGAGGATCCATGCTGATATTGGTCAACAATAGAGTCATATAAAAGGGCCGGCAGGAGCTTGATGTGCTGATGCGCATCTGCATCCCACAGTTTTTCCACAAGCTTCTGCTGATCGCACTTCTTCTAAAGTTTATATTTGGTGTCGGTGCTGATCAAAGTTATTCTAGACTTTCTTTAACCTGTCTCTATAGCAACCCCTGCAGGCTGTTGCTGTGGTAATAGCTGCTGTTCGGCCTGTGGCATCATTAGGAGTCGCTTCTGTGATGCTTTGGTTGAGGGGTTAATGCGACTCCTGATCGGCAGGTTGTGTCTCTTTGATGTTTGGTGAAGGGTTATCTGGCATGTTCCTCTGCAGAGGTGTGTGCAGGCACTGGGCCACGCTCTGACATTGATGCTAAAGCCAAAAGAATAGGTCAATGTGTCTGCTGGTTCGGAGATTCGCCACATAAATGAGATGCCCACCACTCAGAGCAGCATGGTGCCCAGGGGTGCAACCATGTCACAAACCGTTAGCCAAACAGAGGCAACAGGCACTGACACCAGTCAGAATGGCAGATGTCCACACGAGTAGGCAGGGTGGCATATGAGGGCATGGTTCAGGGCTGGCTCGTCCCTGTTTCGCCCATGGATGTGGCAGCCAGCAGACAGCGCCCCTAACACTGAGCTCCTCTTCTCAAACTTGATTAGATGATGAAATAATTAGAAGCTGACCTGATCACTTTGCATTTATGTCTGCATAAAGTTTTAATATAACCTGAAAGGAGATTTTGACAGGTGATTACATTTGCAAGATGATACATAGTAGTGGTAATGCATTGTTTATTCCATTACCATTAATTGCAATTCATCCTCAGCATCTGAAGAAGCTAGCATTTAAACTGTGAGCATGAGTTCATCCTCACTTTTGATACTCCCCTCTGTTTTGTTTTGCAATGCTGAACTCTATTGTTTTGGTCCTTTCTATAGAGATACATTAAGAGGAACATAGCTACACACAAGCACAAACTATCAGGAACACAAGTTTGGTCACAGAATAAAGGCTCTTCTGGAGTATTGTGAGAGAGAACAGTCATGACAGCTGTATATACGCAAATGGCAGTTTAGCCTCGCACACATGAATAAAGAATCAGTTTAAGATCAAACGAACAGCAAACTTCAATTCTGCTGACAGCTTCTTCAAAGGCTCACACAAGACGAGCCACATTATTGTACAGTGCATCACAAGAGATGACAGCATTTCTATATTGTTCTTAGTCTTGAATTATAAATGTACAACTAAAGCAAACTTTCATACTGAGGGCCTGCTGCTGCGTTCTGGCACTTGCACATTAACTGTAGTGATTGGCTTATAAAAGAGTCTAATCTGTTAATACAGAATGAAACAGCCCATCATCGCGCCTACATTTACAACAGTCGTCTCCCCCGCCTCTGCAGCGTCTATGATGGAAATAGCAACACATGGGCCACTGTCTTTGTCTCAAAGATGGCACATGGCTAATCCTGTGTGAAGCTGGAGGGATCTCTTCAGCCACTCTTGTCAGCGTTGATTTGTCAACAACAATCTTTTCATTTCCTCTGTAAGCTGACACCATCGTGTCTGAGCGATAATGTGATAGAGGCGACGCCACATTGATAGTGAGTGGGGCGTGTTAAAAAAGTCTTTTAGCCTGCCTCTGCTGCTTCTCTGCTGTGCAGCCTTTGTGGGCTCTTGCACCGTGGGTTAAAAAGCACAGTTTAACAAACAAGCTGCAACAGAAAATGTTGACTTAACTGTGTTGTTTTTGAGGATGTGCAATGCAAAGGGAAAACAGTACAGCATTTAATCATGCAATTGTTTGAAATAGGGGGACAAGTATAGAAGGTAATTATAGATGGAAACTGCGGCTCTCGCTGGTGACTATGCGGCTATGAGCGCAAGAAGCAAACAACAATTAAAAACCTCAATAGGAACACCAGGCTTAAAGCGGGCAATCATGTCCAAGATGTTGGGCCTAAATGAGGATGTTGTTTTCTCTTTTCTCCTCTGTCAATCTGGTCCAGAAAGCGATTTCCTCCTGTAGAGTGGCGGCCGGGGCTAAAAGCATGTTTTAATAAGCGCACTGACACTTCCATCTTTGTTTCGGAGAGATAAGTCACAACAAGCGGCACACAAACGCATCCGGGGCTCGCTGGAAGGATGCCCACTGCCGCGGATCACTTGAATGTGCTTATGCTTACAAAAACATACGCGCACAGCCACATACAGAGGAGCTGTCACCCCAACTTAAATCCTATTTATCACCAAACCAATGAAATTTTTCCCTTTCAGCCGAAGGTGGTTGGCATGTTCACTTTATGCCTCTTCGGAGATTAGTGGATTCAGCCCCGTTCTGTTCGCTCTGTGTTCCCTTTTAAGTCTCTCCTCTCTAACTCCCCCATTTTTCCACACAACATCACACTGCATTAACTGTGCTTTTATTTGTTTATTTTTATTTTTTTGCTTGTGTTTCATCTGAGGTGGGGAGCGCGGGGCGAGATAAAACCAAAGTCTTTAGATACCTGGGACGCGGGAGCCAAAGCCTGGGCTGGCAGCTACGCGTGTGATTGAGGCGACTGACAGAAATGTCCTCATTATAGGGTCTCCACAAATGCTGCGCTGCAGATATACAGGGAGGAGAGAGGAGTGAGGTACGTAGAGGCAGCAAGGAAAAGAAGCAAGGAAAGAGGTGGAAAAAAAAAGTTTGCAAGCTTTTGACACTTGGCGCCTTTTATCCGCGCCGTCTCTCTGGGTTTGTTTTAAACTCGTAGTGATATCCGCGAACACACACAGCAGTGGAGTGAACTGAAGTTATACTGTCATTATTATACAGTATTAATTAAAGAGGAATAATAGACGGAAGATGAACTTGTGTTGAGCCTAATTATCATGTCTTTGATACCAAATTGTGCAGAAACGTGGGAACTAAAGAGAATAGCGCCGGGAGAGAGCTAGACTCAGACTTACGAGTATAGAAACACAAGAACTTTACAACACAGCACCCTTAACCCTTCCTGGAAATCAAAGCTCACTTTCTTAATTATACAGTGAATACAAAGAGAGAGAGAGGGGGAGACAGGGGAAAGGTTGTGTGCGAATGAAAGTAGTGGTAGAACCGGGAACAGCGGGAGGTGCGCCCAGAGAAGGCACTGGTGCTCTGGGGAAAAACGGCACCAACAAACAAACAACAATTGGCTTGTTTTATCTCCTCTGCCTCCCGCTCCTCCACGGCTCGTCCTCTGCGCACATCGAGTGATCTCTGAACCCGCTAACTCCCCTGTCGCCTTGTTTACATGTTCGCACGCACCGCTGTGAACTGAGCAGGCTGATCATTAGTATCATTACGCCACTGTGATACTGCGACGTCGAGTCACACAATCAACCTAATGATCTCACAAACTTTCAGTTTTTTTTTTTTTTGCAGAACGTGTTACACATACCCCAAAACATGCTGTCATTGCTTTTTGTTTGTTATTTTGGAGTATATTTTAGATCTGTATTGCTGCTTTGGATGCAATTCAACCCATGTTCTTTAATATTTTTCCTCTAGCTTTGTTCGCTTGTTATTTACAAATGTATTATTTTGTCTTTATGGCATATGGCAAGTTTATGGCAGTTTGTGGACTTAGTCATTTGTACTGATCAGTAGGAAAGGGCTCTGGGATTAATGACTGAAAGATTTAAGCCATTACATTGGTAATTTTTATCAAATCAATCATCAATCAAACATTATTTATTTACATTACCGAAAGACACCAAAGCAGGACTGCTACAAGTTATTCCATTAATCTCAACTAATTGATTACTAAAATAATCACCAGCTAATTGAATAATCAAATAATCAGTAACTGGTAAACATCCTATGAGCTGTGGAAAACCCTCAAACTGAAGAGAAATTACATGAAATTAGTGTTTTTTTATGTATTTAATTTAATTTAATTGACCTTTATTTAACCAGGGAAGTAAAAACTAATTGGCCTGTGCCTAGTGTTGGTATACTATTTCAAATTTAGTTTTAATACTAAGGAATACTTATGATACCACAGTGATAAGTAAATGTCAATTTTGTCTTATTAATGTAATTTTTTAAAGTATCAATATTTTGACAAACAACTTTTGACAAATCTAAAATCTACGTACATCTCAGGAGTGATGCTCAGCTTAAATTTGGAAAAAATCTTGCCTTCAAGTTACTTTTGCATTCCAAGCAACTACTAATCGGTTACCATAATACAGTAATAGTTGCAGCCTAGACAAAGCGCTTTTCAATATAAAATACTAACTTCACTAAACATTTAATGATATATTTATGTTCTTTTAAGTGAAACATTAACCGCAAGACCCTGATGGGGAAGCAACTAGACATTTTTAGTGTCTAGTATGACTATGACTGTTTTTCTAACAAGGATTGCCATTTTGAGTCAGTATGTGATTTATATTGTAGAAATTGGATTCTGTTAAGAGTTCACATTTTAAGCTTCTTCAGGAGAATTGACAAAAAGATTGAAATAGGCTAACTAACCAAATGTGTTCTAAAGCTGTTGTACATAATGAACATCAGAAACATAACAGTTAGTTGTTGCAAAAGAAATTTTCTTACTTCAAAAATTCAGCCTTTGCAATTTGTTAATTGTCTGTTGAAAATGTGACTTTGATTGTGACATGATTTTAGTACAATTGCAATTAATCTAGCATCTCTAATGAAGATAAATAAGATTAAGAACTGAAATGTGTTAGAAAAGAAATTCATAATGCTCAATTGGCAAATTACAGTCACATTTTAGGTGCCACCGCATGTGAAACTCTCCAGGAACGGCCACAAAAATATATATATATATTCAAAACATCACTTTAGCGAATGTCTCTGGCCGCTGACAACACGACAATGATCAGCTGTGTCTTTCCAGGAAAGGCTGTGTAAATGGGATGTGCATAAGTCAAAAAGGTGGAAAAGACATTGAGATGTGGAGCGAGGAGAGAGGGGAAAGTCAAAGCGACTCGGAGAAGGGAGAGGATAGGAAGAAGTAGTGGTGGCACAGCTGAGGTTGACACTAATGAGGAGCCTTTGTGATGGGGCCTGACAGAGAAGAAAGCACAATCCCCCGACACCGATGCTCCACAACACTCCTTTGGCTTAATTGGGAAGAGCACAAGTGACTGCCAGTGTCTGTTTTAAGAGTGTAAGACAAAGTATATGTATTCACTTAATTACCGTCTTGAGTATGGATATATGTATAACAACGCAAAGGTGCTCACAGCTCACTTTGTGTTCTCTCTATTTGGCTTTTCACACTTTGCTCGTCCAGAAATTCGCGCTTTTGAGTCGATGTTGGCACCGCTTTGGAGCATTACAAGAACGACGGTGGCTTTGAGGATGGCGCTTCGGATATCTGCCATCTTCTCACACTCTTTAGAAGTGTTGATGTTAGAAGCGCACCCTTTCGTCTCGCTGCAAACGCACATGCAAAGTGGCATAGTGCGCTAATGCATGCAGTCCAGCCAGAGAAGTACAGGCCCTGCTCAGTAGAGTTACATTGTGATCTGATTTAAGAGAGCTCCTTTTGTGCAAAGTCAGCCTGTCGAATATGAAAATATAGTTGTGTAGGGAAATGTTTAGCAGCAAACAAAGCAAACTTTGTTGGGAATATTAAAGGATATTTCATCGTTTCCACCAAATTGTCATTCTTGCATACTAAACTGCATATGTTTTAGGGTTGTTCCGATACGATATAGTATTGATAGATACCAGGTTTTGATATTGGCGAGTACTCAACCCAGTTCTCTGAACTCAAAACTGCGCCGTAGTCATAGATGCCAGACTCTGTTTTTGACTCAAGGCTAATGCCACACCGAGAGCAGCTTCAAAAGACTGTGGACGATCTGCAAATGCTAAAATTGCTCATATAGGCAGAAAATTCTTCTGTTTTGCTTTCTTGTAGGCCTTCATTTAGGCCTTAGGGTCAAAGTATTACGGTTAAATAAACGCATCTAATGTATTGTGTCTAGATTATTTTAAATTGAACTTGATTCTGCTTTACAGGAGTTGTTATTACTATTATTAATTGTTTTTTAAGGTTTAGTACTTTAGTTTACATTTATAGCCTAGTATTTGGTATCAGACAGATATTGGTATCGGCACCTACCCTGAGACTCAGTATTGCATCGGTTCCATAAAAAAATATCGGAACAACAGAAAATGCTTGGAAAGCCTCCGAAAGGTCCACATTATACTGTATTTGCAACTAAGTAAAGCTCACACCATTTTGTAGTGTTATGCGAATGTCTAAAGTGTGAAAAAGTGAAAGGAAACGCAGTGTCCAGGAAAGGTCACTAGACTGGTCAATAAAAAACACAATTCATTGCAAGGATCAGAAATAACCTCAACGTACAGTGGCTAAAATCGCAGTCAGTTGCTAATAGCATTAGCTGAAGCACTAGCAATATCAGCAAAGAGTTTTAAAGGTGGAGTATCTGATTTTCACACTTCAAACACAATTTAGGTTTAAAATCTGACCACTTCTCTCAAAGATCCTTTACCGTAGGATTATTAACAACATATATCCTTTTTGGTTGCAATTATGGTCAGTAAACATCTTTTTGCAAACAACAAAGTGAAGCTGGAGAGGACCATCCAAGCACAGCCAATGAGAGAGCTGCTTTTGGCAATTAAAATTCTTTATTATTCGATTCAGACAGTATTTCAGAGGTCTCGTTTTTCTGCATTAATCATGTATACTTTTTGTGGAAAACACAAAGTTTACTCATTTACAACAAAAAATGTAGGTACCCCAACTTTAAAGGACACATACTATTCAAAATTGTCTTTTTTATTTTTTTCTTGTCAAAAACACTTTTTCATTACCTCTGAGCCTCAGAAAACACTGATCTGCATGTGTCTGATCTGTGATATCTTAGATCTCAGAAATCTTTATCTAGATTTGTTTTGAGCATTTCTGCAGCATTAACATATCAGGCAAGATTGATCTTTAACTAAACAACAGCTCCAGCCACAATAACTAGTCCAAAACAGAAATCTTAATGATGTGTTTTAACCCTGACATTTTTTGTTTGTTTTTTTGTTTTTGGACACTTTATGCCGTCACTTATTAAGCATTTGCAGATGTACCTAAAAAAGTAAGGAGAGCAAAAACTAGTTGACACAACTGACATTTTTATCTTAAAAAATTAAAAAAATGCAAACTTTGAGGTGGTGTATATCTTCTTTGTGTAATATGTTTCTTGTGCTTTTTACAATAGTATTTTTTAATGCAAAACACTTGCAAATGCCCCTTGACTGATAAATGAAGCCCTAAAGAGTTAGAAGTATCAGTTAAAGTTACAATCTGCTAATGCTCTGTCTATTTGCTGTAAACTCACCTGTGTAATCCTTGTGACGTGACCGGCGCTCTCACATGAAGTGCAAAAACATAGTAAGTGAGGTCAGTTGCTCACTCAACACTTTCTATCTGTGACTCTGAATCAATCATTTTTAATTTATCAAGAGAGGATTTATGTCACGACGGCTCATGCCAACACCAAGAAGGATTTAAAAAAAAAAGAAACACTCCCAGCAGTAGCAGCAGCAGCAGCAGTGAAAAGGCAGTGTACAAATCCCTTGCTCTGATGCGATTATGACACACAACCAAATCAGGACCGACTTGAATAGGCACAGAACACTAAATCATATTAAGGGGAATTCGATGTGCATGGCATTACACTGCTCCCAATCTACCCTATTTTCTCCTTTCCCTCCTTTGCCTCCTTTGCACTTTCTGTCTTCCTATCATCGCCATCTCCTTCAATGCTAGTGACCGGAAAAATCTGTTCCCTGCGACTTACTCGGTGTCTTGCCCTGCTATGAGGTTGATCGCTTATGTGTTGTTTTTCAGCTGTTTGTGAGCCCGCCGCGCACCCTTTCCTCCCGTGGGACGAACTGCGGGTTAGCCAGCAGTGTCACAGGTAGCGGCTAAGTTCAATTGCAACAGATGGGAACTGGCGGCCATGTAATTTCCAGCCCAGCGGCGCTAATACAAAAGAAGAGATTGAGAAGTTGCAATGTGGCGACAGCAAAAGCTTTTTCGCAATAATGTTTGATCTGAATAGCAAAACGGTTTTAGCTTTATAAAATGTATTGCAAGGTGAGTTGGAGAGAGGGAGATGTACAGTAGCGAGGAGAAGAGACAGGGTTGTTATGTCAGAGCCAGTCGAGCTGCTCTCATCTTGCCATTATCTCAAGCACCCTCACATTACCATAATAATGGCTTTTAACCAAATGTAGCACTCTCCAAAGCAGCACAGGCAGAAAACTGTTTTAACCAAATGTAAAACACTTGTCGAAGAGCGGACTGGGAGAGTGGTAGACTGACGAGTGCCGTGTGGAAGCACTGTGTGGGATGGAGTGGGTGTTTCAGACCAGATATAGCCGCCTGATGCCGTCTTGATTATACGTATAATGTGCAAAGATCACATGCATTCCTGCACAAGCCCTGTCCATGTTTCTGTTAATTTGAACATATTAGTCTTGAGAATTCATATGTGTGCAATGTAATTTCTCTGCAAAGTGCCAGAGGGAATGGCAATCCAGAAATACTAGTGACGTCTGAAATATTTAAGGAGATTGATTGTTGAGAGCAGAAGATGGGTCATTGCTCCTTGACTCAAAACTTACATTTGTGGGTTTATAACTAGCTATGCAAATTTATTTATAAAAGAACAGAATAACTACTATTTGTGTAAATAACCAGATTAGGCTGGGTACAGTACTGATGTACTAACCTTTTTTGGTTGTGTGGGTATGAGATCGTCTGAGTCAGGTCTAGGCCAGGTGCTCTGCGTGTGTTTCCCGGGTCCAGATGGCCTCTCGGCACGTGCGTGGTGTCCTCCTGCCCCACCACCCAGCGCCACAGAAGGTCGACTCGACCGCACCACCCGCCTTGGATGGCCACTCTAGAAAGAGACTGTTATAAAACTGTAATGACCAAGCAGAGTATTTAAACGCCTGTCCAGTATTTACTGCTGTTTTTGTCCCTCTTTGCCATCATTTGTATAGTTTGTTGTTTTTTCTGGAGTGGGACTTGGAGGAGCAGTCGTGTGCTGCTTGTGTGGGGTGGACAGCGAGAGCAGGAGTTGCCAGGAGGCTGCTGAGGCCCACAGATGGTCGGGTGGTTCCCTCTCTGTCTGATCTGGGTCGAGGCCCGTGCTCTGATTATTGAGGCACCACCCACAGGTCTGTGGGACGACCTGCCGCTGACACACAGCATTTGTTTGGTTTCTGTGTGACACCATCTCATTTCAGCTTCATATTATCAGACTGTTTGTGCTAACTCCAAAAAACAGACTGCACCTCTGTGCCCACCTGACCCTCACCTGCACTCACAGGCTCATATTTTATGTAAAAGAACACAATTACAATTATCAACATCCTTTTATAATGTTGTTGAAATACATTTTTGGTGAGTTTGAGTGTTTTATTTTTAGATGTTGCTGATTTGAAAAGAGAGAGAAAGAGAACTTTGTAATTGACTGTCACTTGTAAAGTTTATTATTCAGGAGATTTATTGCAGACACAGTTTAGTCATTCAATCAAAATACCGCCTCTGTGTTGCAAACAGTTACCAACAATTGCTTTAACAAGTTTTTTTTTTTTGCCTCCATTGAACATAATCAAAATATTGTTCCTAATTGTGAGTTGTTTTTTTTTCTTTTTTGGCCGAATACTTTGATGGCATGTTTTATTTCTTCTGAGGACTAAAGCCCGGTCCAGACATTAGCTGATCAGCAGTAGTGTGGTGGACATGAGCGTGTCTGACAGTACATACAGAGGGCTAATGGTGTCACACTTCACGGAGCTGTGTCCCTTTTGGTTTAAGCTGCTGCTCACCGCGATGCACATTATGTCAACTCCCATTCTTTACAGTAATGTCCTTCACGACTCCAGCCTATGTACATTCATGCACACAGGAGCACTCAGCATGGCAAACCCGCCTATAATGAATTAATCACTATTGCATCCTCCATGTTGTGCGGTATGTATATGTGGCGCGGTAATGTGAAGTGACAGGAGCTGCGGGCTTCCTTCCTCCCTCCCTCCCCCCTATGACATTTCTATCTCTGCAGCGTGGTCACCTGTCACTCTTAGAGCCGCTGTTAGCTCCTCACTTATCCCGACGACGAGTGCACGCGCAAAATAAACAGAAGGACGGCAGCACCCGGCTCCCCGAGTGGCAGCTCTCACCTAGTAATTATCTGTGTGCTGAGTGAGGCGTAAAACAAAGAACAACTTTAACTGACAACTTTTATGTGTAAAATGAGGCTTTGTCAGACTTGTTGTGACATAATTCACTGTTCACTCAATCTGCTGTTTGGGGCTGGGCTCATGTCGGACACATTTGACGTGAAAATTTACGTTGTTACAGGAAAAATAAATCATGTTAACTTTTATGCATGCGGTTACGTCAAATATGTTAATCAAAATGCAATTGTTTTACAGTATTTTATTAAAGCAATGTGCAAAAAAGTGTCTTAAGCAGCAAACACACACGAAGATGAGAGCTACAGTACAAGTCAGTCAGTAGCATTGAATCGACTTTTCATAAAGCTAATGATGAGCATAACCTAGTTAGAACTGGACAATATTGTATATCAAGATATTATCTGGGCAAGATATGGCCATATTGTAAATATTTAGATATTTGAATGTTGTGTAATAGGCTGATAAAGCTGATGAAAACACCAGCTGGTCACAAAGAGACAATGAGTTTATCAGATTTTTTTTTATTTTTTTGCAGAGAGTTTGATTTTCTGTTTTATTTAGTTTTAGTCAATAAAGTAACCAAAATTCACATTTTCTCTGTAGATTTACTCTTCTAGTTTCTGATAATATCCTATAGTAGAGGTTTCCAACATTTTATTTATTTTGTGTGTGCTTTATTGAGAAGCACTTTGGTCACTTTGTATTATATAAAGGGCTTTTTAAATAAAGGTTAATTGAGTGATTTTACCCAGGAGAGCTGCGTGTGCAAAACTAAACCGGCAGGGAGCTATATACATTCACCAAAATCAGCCATTATCCATTTAAAAGTGGACACAATTAGACATCTAAAGATGCATTTACAGTAGAAATTCTTATGTAATTAAATAAAATCATAGTTATAAAGTGTAAAATAGATGATTCAAAAGCGTTTGAGAAGCTACATAGTGGGGAGTTATTTCCAAGCTACATGTTGCAAATCATTGGGCTGTAGGCTTAGAAGAAAATGGACTTCAAACATGTAATTTCAAAGATGTTGAGATTGTCATGTCTTTACAAAAAAATCCACCCAACCCCACCAACTGTACATAAAACTGTATAAACATGTTTTGCGAGTAGTGTTATCTATTTTGTACTAGTGACAGTCATTCTAAAAGCTCTGACTTCCTGGAATGGGGAAAAACACTTTATTACAGTAGATGTAGATAGCACACAGCAAACTAATTTCCATCCAAATAAGTGCTTTGATAATTTCTTTGTATTGGGGCAAAATCAAACAGGAGGTTAACCTTGTTTCATTCTCCTACATGTAAGGTTAAAAGTTAAAACTAATCACCTAATCAGTTATATCAACTTCATTGTGATGGACCTGTTAAGCCTGGCAGTACAGTATATTATATTATTACTGTTCATGATGCTGTTTTTATGGATTTTTTGCTCTTTGTATTACTGGATTTCTCCATGTACTCTTTTGCAAATGTAAAATGTTGACCCATTGACACATTTTATAATATTAAGGCATCTCTTACAGCCCTCCAGTCTGTAGCGGATTTTCTTTTTATCCATCTCAACTACACAGGATAACATGTTCCTTTCACTGCATCTCCACTTTTGGCTGAAATCTGAAGTGTGGTGCTACAAATACAGTGTGAGAGCTTCACTAAGGCGCACTAAAAGGGATAAAATTCCTGCACAAAAACCTCTTCTTCTCAGCTCATTCATTATGTAATGGGAGTAGCTCTGTCTCACCAGCCCTCAGCCTGCACCTTCTGTTCACCACCTGTACCCAACACGCTCCCCACATGACACCTCAATCTGTTCATCATAGCAGCCCTGCATTATACGCTACATTATTTTTTTCTCATCTCAAACCTTGTGCATCCACGTGCCGCTCAGTGATTGACACATCCAAGTGAAACCTCGGGGTCACAATCTTAAAGGTCGAAAGGTCTGACATTTCAACACAAAGCCCAAAGCGTGTTTTTTCTCTCTCATCGGACACGTGATAAAACCAATATGCACAAACACATAGGAGTGTTGTTCAAGTGTTGTTGAATAAGCGTCAGCATATGTCCATGACCTTAACAATATACTGTACTCATCCTTCAGAGAGGGTGACTGAACGCATACATATAAATATATTTTTGCTCTGTCCTATTGATTGCTTTACACAGTTTGAACAATTAACGTGTTATTCTATGAAATGTAAATACAATCTGAGTGACACAGATGGATATGAACAGCAGCTCAATAGAGAAACGATTTGCATATTTTCTCACATACAGATGCAAATGCAGGTTATAGAGAGGTGGCAACAGATTGCTTAAGGAGGTCTTAAAGACAGGAAATGAAATGGTGCTAAACTTTACAGCAAAGCCTATTTTGTAAACCAAGACAAAGCCATGTAAGGAGAAAAGAAACAAGAATGAACTGTGTACACATTTATATTGCAGATGTCTTCTTCTTAAAAGCCCATATGACAGATTATACAATTTTTCTAATTTTGACTTGTTTGGTGTGATAGTCTTAGTCTATTAATGAAGAAATTGACAACTAAAAGTAGAAAATTGAAAGAAGTAATTTAAGTTCTAAAATAGAAGGTGTTGTTAAAAAGTGCATTACACACAACTGATGCAGGAGTTGTGTGTGTAAATAGTTGTAAAAAACCTATTGTGTTTTTTAAAAAACTATTTAGTAAGAAACACATAATTTACCTTTTGTTCATTGTAAAACACAAAATTTATCTAAAACACCTTGAAAATTGAAACTGGTCTATTGACTTCCTGTTCAAAACTGCAGAACTGATAAGCCCGCCTCTTCGTTTTAAAATGTTACTGTAAGAAGCAACATATTTGTTGGAAAGTGGCTATAGGACAGTTTTGAACCATGCAAGCTTCACTTTGAATATTAATCTTTTGAATTATAACAAGTAAATACTGACAAAGGGGAGTTGATAGGTGGTAGGTGAGAACAGGGATTTTCTGAGCACTTGAGCTCCAGCTAAAGAACAATACAAGATTACTCCAACATGCATGAATCAATTCAAATATATTTTTGAGTAAGCAAATGTTGAAGGGAGGCCATAACAAGGTTAAAATCTTTCAATATTATATTTTACATAATAGGACCCCTTTAAGCAATCATTTAGTTGCTAGGTAACATTTGTGGATTCCCCTCCACAGGCATACGTATGTAGTATTTACTGGACAAAAGACGATAATAAACTTCACCAAAACAACCAAATTAGGTAAAAACAAGCTAAATGTTTAGTGAAATCCTCATCATGTGTACTGACTTTTACTAAAAACATAGTCTAACCTGTCATATGCAAATTTATCTCTATTAAAGTTGTGATATCTATGTTTTATGCAGCAAAGTCACATTTGTTAACACATACAGATGCAGATTAATATAAATAGCAGCTCTATGGGTCAAAATTAGACCACTGTGTGCTGTCTACGACCCAATTTAAAAACTGATCACAACGAACAAATAGAGTGCTTTAGAAAAGTGAGGAATAAGCTTAAACTCTTTGAAAACTGTAATTTGAACTTCAAAAAAAGTTTTTAAGACATTAAAATTAAGTTCTTACAATTTAATTATTTTATTTTGAAATTCATTCATTGTGGTCATCGCAGCATGGTGACTGATGACGCAACTGTCCACCAAAGTCCCAGACCATGCACAAATATGTCATGTAAACAATAAGTTAGGCTTGAAAATCTATGGTTGTTTAGTTTATAGTGAACCATTGTAAACCTACATTTTAATCAGTTGACTAATTATTTTTACTGTGATCATAAGGGTTTGAATGTTTAGTCAATTTTTTTTATTATTACAAAAATGCATATACATACATATGTTTAGTTTACTTGCTTTGTTCTGAGCAAATAGTTTGCATGAAATCACATTCTCTCTGATCTTGTGTGCGCACTGACTTGTTTTGTCGCGCCCCTTGACTGGCACCGTATGTTTAAAGTCGACCAAGATAAAACCCTACAACTTTACTCCAAAATTAGTGAAAGAAAGTCGTTAGAGAGTAACTACTAACTTCATAACAATATGCATCATTTTCGTAGTGTTGTCTTTGGTCAGTAATCAAATGTGTCTTCTTTAAGTATTTGTATTTGTGTGTTGTCGAACTGTCATGTAAACAATTAGAGAATGTTCATGTAACCATAGATACCAAGGACAATTTCAGAAGGCTGTCTGTCTGTCCCACATTTCAGTTTCTCTTTTATCCATGAAAGACTTGCACTTTTCTGTCAATGGCCCGCAGTCATCTGAATTAATCATTGATTTTATCGGAAGTGTGCGTCTGACTTTCTTCTGCCTTCTGAAAAAAAAAAAAAAAAAAAAAAAATGCATTTCATTGTAACACACTAGATCAGATGAGAGTAGAAGAAGCGAGGGAGAAGAAAGGCATGATGGGAAGGTTCAAGGGACTACGTTGAAATTAGACACAGACGGGACAGACGGCGAACACAAGGGGTTAGACCAAAGAACAAGGGATTCACTGAGCAGCAATTAAAAGAGGAACAGAGGAGAAGAAAGGGCCAGGCCTCTTGACAAATCCAAAAGAGTTTTTTGAAGTGTGAGAGATTCTCCTTTGTTGCCGTCATCGTCCAACACCTGCCACAAGTCATCTCCGTTAAAACATTTTCAAGCTCCCTCATGAAATCAGCAAAGAATATAATCAGACGGTTAATAACTGAGGTCAACCCTCCTTAAAATATTAAAGCAGCTCAGTGTAACTTCAAAATAACATTTAGGACGTTAATATCAATTTATCTTGTCAAAATAGATTAATAAAATGAATTGATTTTTTTTACTTCTACCACACTCACATAAATGTTACACGACAGTTCATTAGAAAAAATATGTTTTTATAGGAATCCTGTCAGTGCATACATTTTTCAAAACTGGCACTTTGGAAATTACTTTTGTTTGTGAAAAGAGCTTGAGATTAGATTTAACCATCGGTAAAGTACGCTTTATTGTAGATAATTTTCTGCACATAATGTTCATCAAATTGTGTTTTAATTAATTTGCTAATTATTTTTAAGTTATTTCTGTCATGCTTTTTGTTACTAGCAGTTTGTAGACTGAAATAAGGTCGAAATAAGAGAAACAAGCAGGACGCCAACTTTAGTTAGTTATCAAATAATGGTTTGCACAACCTCCAGAGCATTATAACTCATACAAGGCAGTAATACTCTAAGAAGACAATCTTTAGAGCACAAATAATTGGCTAGACTCTATGTGAAGCTGAGGCTAAACTCTGTGCACAAGAGTATTTATTTTCAAAAATGCTAACGTCTTGCTGGCAGGTTCATTTCCTGTTTAATTCATTCCTATGAGGTCACTAAGTCAGCCTAAAATGAAAAATGACTAAAGATCAGGCAGTGAACAGTAAGCAGTTGGTGATTTTTTTTTCTGAAAACATGTTAAATACTTTACAAAAGAAGAAAATATTTCACCAAAGGACCAAAGTGGGTTTATAAAATATGTATTTGACTGTCAATGCTAACGCTAAAGTCTGACAATTTGAAAATAAACAGCTTATGTTTTATATATATATATATTTAGATATTTTTATTTGTACGTTTCAAGACAAACTTAGTTTCATGATGATTGATTTAACTAGAAATAAATAGAGTTACAACTTTCTAACATTTCCAGGAGCTTTTTTAAAATGCTGACTATTTTTACCTTCATATTGTCTTCTTAAAGGGACAATACTCGATTTTTTTTGCATCAAAATTGCTTAAAAACAATTTCCCCCTAGCATTGATGTCTTGTTAATGTGTCTATTCAGGTGGAAATTAGTCCCCAAAGTCCCGTCGTCTATGTCTAATAAAATTACGTTTGTGTCAAATTTTTTCTGTTGTTGTTTTTAGCATTGCGGCTAACTTTTGTTAGCATAGTGACTCACTAACAGCTGTGAAGAAACATTAAAACTTATCATGATGAACAATTCTGAAGCTCAGAATGGATTAGCTATGTAAGAAAATCATGTAGCCTCAAGTAGGAAGTTCAAAATGAATTACTTCTGTTTGTTTACATTTTAAGGATGTAAAAATCAGGTACAGTCCCTTTAATTGCAGCATTAGTTACAAGGTAATGTAGAACTTAACTTTTTTTTTTTCTTTAGCTGAATACTGTTTCTTAGAGGCTACTTAATGTTGTGGTTGCTGGCGGTGAAATAACCTAGTCTGAGTCCTGATGTGTTGGAGGGACAAAAGGCACCGCTGCTGTCTCATAAACAGATCTCAGTTGACCCTTGCAGTAACATCATGGTCGGCTCTTCTGCCTTTGGCCCAAACTTCTCATGCTCCACATCTTCCTCGGTACGGTGGCCCCCCGAGGACAAATGCAGATGAAAAGAGATCTACTCTTGTGGAATATCAGAGCTGAGCGAGTGGGAAAGGGCCCGGCACGCTGCAATGTGCTCTTCCCCGCGAGATATTTCTGAAAGCAGGAAGTTGAAAAGTAGGATTTGAGTTCTGCAGTTTGAACTCACCCTGAAGTGTAAATAAAAGTGAAAAAAGTGTCTTGGAGACTTACGTGTCGGTGAATGTTTTATTTAAAACTTTATTTAAAGCTTTGTTTTCATGTAGAGAGCCTGGCTAGGTCAAACTGATGGAGAAATTATAAACACACCAATTATAGGAACATTGGACATGTTAAGGCGGTGGTTTACAACTAGGCTATAACTGAAACAGACAAGATATTTTTAATGAAAATGCAAAACAAATACATACATAAACTAATTAACTAAATAAATAACTAATATTGCAATTTGTACATAAATATGCTTTATATAAATCTTCAGTTATTACAATTTATATAATTTATTTTGCTGATTCTAAAAATATTGTATTGAAAAAATTTAAAATAAATAAATTACTCATGGATAAGACTGATGCCGTTCTGTGGAACATTATAGGCAAACTTTCTCTGTAGTTACAAACAGGTAGACTGTGTCCGAATGTCCACAATCGTTCCCTATCCACTCAGTTACTATAAAGTCCTGCCCTGTTCAGTGACTGGTCAGTGACTCATCTTGTCTTTCGGACACAAAGCACTACTTTCATCCAACTGCGAGTCACATTGAGTTAAAATAACCGTCGACAAAAGGCAGACAAAAATAAACTTGGAATGAATCCTGGTCAATTCCGTCTAACTCGTGCATATTTAAGGCCTACTAATCATAATACAAGTCTGATTTAACTTGGACAACACATTTAACCGCAAACAGACTGGATAATTCATTTCTTATAGCCCAAACTAAGGTAAGCAGTTAACATTAGCATGTGTGTTTTGTTTATTCTCCTGACTCAACAGTGAGTTTAAGCGGCTCATTATCAGCTTTACTTCAGTCATGTTGTTTCAGTTAAAGACCTGAAGCTGTCCGTGTTGTTTTTCCGATTCTCGCAATGAATTGTGGATATTGACCGTTCTAGTGCCATCGATGCTCACTACTTTTCCAGATTCATTGTGGGGTGCACTACTTTTTAACCTGCTGGACATTCGGACACCACTACAAAATGGAGTGACCCCTGAATAGTGCACTATAGGGCGCACATTCTGACACAGCCGTAGACTCCAGAAAAGTTACATAATACAACTGACTAAACTGAAAAACATGATTTTTGGGTTAATCTGACTGCATGTTTCGGTAGTGCTCAGGCTGTGTCCAATAACCATTTTGTATTTAGAGCACTATTTAGAGGTCATGCCAGCAAGTAAAAAAAACAAAACAAAAAATATATATAGTGCACTCAAAACTTCCAACAATGCATCTGGAAAAATAATGATTATCAATTGTCTCTAGACTGGTCAATATAGACCACAATGCATTGTGAGAGTTGAAAAAACAAAGCAAACATCGTCAAGCCTTTAACTGGAAACAACACACGACTGAATGAAAGATGACAAAAGAGCTGTTTATTACTAACAACTGTTTGCTGCCACTATGTTAATGCTATAGCTGCTTACCTTAGTTTCATCTGTAAATGTTAAATTATTCAGTCCATTTGATGTTTAACGCCTGTTCCATCTTAAATCAAACTTCTGAAAATTCTTAGTTCATAAATGTGTGCGTCTCAGATTTGAAATGCATCGGAATGTAACTTGTTCAAATATGAATCATTTGATTGTGTTTGATGGGCACTATAAAGTAGGGCTGGGCAATCTGGGAAAAAATATAATTCAAATTTTTTTTTCTCATATTGATTGGTCTCGATTTTTGTTTCAATTTTGTTTAACCTTTTCAAAAAAAAATTTAAAATGCCATTCATGAACATAAACAAAACAAAAACTTTTGCTCCAAACTACACATTTTTACTGAAAAAGGATTGTTTTTTAATCTTTAAATTCAAAACCAACTACCAACTAATTGATGATTCGGTTCGATTCGATCTCTTGATTTTCGATGAATGGCTCAGGCCTACTATAAAGTCCACTAAATAGGCCAGGGCAGTGTAGTCTCTGAGAGGTCAGGGGACGAGTGGACATTCAGACCCCGCATTCATCTTCTTTCAACTATTATTTGTGTTTCATTAAAAATAAAAGTTTCCCACAATTTATAAACTTTTTTGTTATCCACTTTGTAAAAGGCTGGTTCCTCATAGGCCTCTTGTCGGAGTTTCCTCACACCTATGGCCCCAGGGCGGCACAGGGTCTCCCAGAATGCTTCACTGCAGCAGGAGTACCTAATCTTTTCCCATGCGCTGCAGTCTAAGTATGAATAATTAAAGGTGCGTCTCGTTGCGCTCTCGACTGTCACCTTTCCTATCAGCTTGTCTCTCACTCACTCTCAAGTGTTAACACAAGTGAGGCATTTAGAAAAGGTGAAGATCCACTCCAGTTTGGAACGCGGTTTAGTTACATAAGACTTTTCAGCAAGTCTGAGACGCAGGGAGAAGGACAGCTGGCAGATTGGTATAAAGGTAAATGTTACAAGAGATAAAGGTTTTAAAGAAGAAGGGTGCATATCCTCCTCTGAAATGCTCTGTATGTTTTAGGTAGTTCTTTATGTTCAGATTCATAGAAACTCAGGGCAGTGTTAAAGAGTAATATGAGTTACAGCTTTCACCAAAAAGCTCTTGTACATTTACCATTATAATGTGGTATTTATTTATTGTTGTTTTTTGTGTGTGGGTGTGAGCAAGTGAGCACTTTGATTTACAATGGATCCTAAAGAGCATCCTAGTTGACAGTCAATGTGATGTAGTTATATCCACAATAACAATACCTGAAAAGCATGCCCTTCGTTTTTTTTCCCCACAATTGCCTAGAAATAAGTGGGTAGAAGAAAACGTGCTCAATTTCATCACCATTTCTCAGTGATTACAAGAAGTATATTTTTGCTTTCCTCAGACACCATAAAGAGAACAGGATTCATGCTAGGTTTGGTCAGGACTACTGTAGTTGGAGGATATACCCTAATGTACTTTTGGTGAATAGGGGAAGGTGGAATGCCCGGAGGAAACCCACCCAGACAGGAGGAGAAAAATGCAAACTCCATACAGAAAGACCTAAACCACGCAGGAATTTAACTCGCACCTTTTTTGTAGCTGAGTGGCTTGTGGCTAGCCTCTGAGTTTGACCTACAGTATGTCGTATCATGGTAACAGAAGCACTGTACAGCTACAGGGTTTATATAGGTAATGTTACCTGGCAACAACCACGATTCTTTAAAAATACTCATCAGTGTGACCGTGAAGCTAAAGATGAACTTTAGAGCTACCAAATATCACACATTGATTAAAGGTGCACTGTGGAACATTACCTGCTAGAGAGAGGGAGTCGGCTTATCTTTTTAAATAGAAGAAACAAGAAACAACAGGTCCATATTCAATTAAAACACGGTCCTCAATGCGAGACTTTGTCAAAAGTCTGTTTGTTGAGCTTTATAAATCTTTGTGATCAATTCACAGTCTGAAGTTTACGCGTAA
Organism: Mugilogobius chulae; assembly: GCA_038363315.1. Classification (NCBI taxonomy): domain Eukaryota; kingdom Metazoa; phylum Chordata; class Actinopteri; order Gobiiformes; family Gobiidae; genus Mugilogobius; species Mugilogobius chulae. The sequence goes on from CM076400.1 coordinate 34,843,575, forward strand.
GAATGTCGCCAAACACATAATTTAATTAAAACTTTGCCGTAAAATCCTCCTGTGCGTCGCTGCAGTTGAATAAGTCCGTGTAAGACATATATGTAATACAGCCTTCTCCCCTTCCCCTTTTGTCTCCAGGTAAAGATAGAGGTAAAAGTTTTAATGTTAAAAGCAGATGTTGTGTTGCTTCTTTGTTCGTGTGGCGAGAAAGTGAAAGTGAAACTTAGCTCACTCCATGTGAGGTACAGCTGATTCATTTGCATACGCTTTGATGTAACATTGCTAAAAGGCTGAAAAAATGGGCTTATATTTAACATTTAAAAAGAAGCAAGAACCAAAAAAAGAACCAAAAAAGAACCGTTAAATGAACCGGTCTTGAAAAGCAAGGACCGTTACAAGTACTGGTATCGAAAAAAATCTAACGGTACCCAGCCCTACCCCCTAAGTCTGGTCCTAAACATTTGCATAGACTGTTCTGGCCATCAGTTAACATTATCAACATGAATTACACAAGAATACATATGTGTATATACAAGTCACATTATCCATTTTCATGAAAGCACTGTCTTGACAAAATACGGAAGCTGTTAGTGTAAATTACATTGTTCTGCATTCTTATGAGTCTATCTTCCACCTGGTGTCATTTTCACCTGTACAAAAGCGTTTAGCCCTCGATGATGCCTCCTCTCTCTCCTCCGCCGCTCCCGCTCTGCTCTGTTTCTTTCTTTCCCCTCAGGTGCTGTATTACCATAATGGTTCTTGTGGCTATGATGTACTAAGCAGTCGTATGGAAATGCAACATGCCAAGGAGCACATTATCTGGGCCGAAAGCATTAGATGTGTGAGGATAAAGCTGTCTGGTCATTAGGTGTCAAACCTCAGTGTAGTCGACAGGAGCAGGAGACAGAGGGCAAAAGCGGGCAGACTGCTTCCTTTCACTTAGTTTGGTGTTTTCCGCGGCGAACAGGGAGGACATGTAGCCTTTCTTCAGTTCTCTTTTGCTTGTCTAGTGCTAAAACTTCAGTATTGTGGTTTGTTTGGAGAAGATGGTGTTCGGATTTAGACTTTATCCAAGATTACCTGTGAGCCAACATTCATGTTTTTCGTGCAGCTTTTTGCTTATTCTAATTGTTTTGATCACTTAGGCTCTGCAGTGTTTCCTTTAGAGCTTGATTTTCAACTAGTGTGCTATGAGATAGTCCTAGGTCTGCCTTGTAAAAAAAATGTCAGATTCATATGTAGTTAGATGATTTACCATTTTAGAGAAAATCATTCATGTGCTACATTTAAAAAGCTGGACAAGACATTGCAAGATTTATTTCAAATAAAATTCTTAAGTCAGTTTTACACCAGTATATTCTGTTGAGATGAAAAGCAATGTGTTGTCTCCTGTCTAAGTCTGATTATAGCTGCATTATGTAAAGTGTTTCTAAACTCACTGATGAAGAATTAGGCTAACAATGCATTGATATATTTGAGCATTACACGTAGACATTAAGTAATGCTTCTTGTTTATTTTTATGGTAAAAATCAGGTAAATTTACATCGGTAGAAATTTAGTATCAGATGTGCCACAGACAATTTTGAAGAATGATTTTGTGTCGTGACTTAAGAAAGGTTGAAAAACAATGCTCTCTGCATCAGGAGCTGTGGTCAGCTGTGAGTGCTTTCACCTGTAATATCTGCTCAACTATCTTGCAATGGTAGACTGTTTCTACTTGTTTTTAACACAACCCTCGTCTTCAAGCAATGTCTAAGAAACAACTAAAAGTATTAAGTAATTCCTTCAATGACCATTGCAAACTTGTGTCAATTTAACTTTTGATTTATTGTCCATCTTCTCTAAAACCTAAAAGAATGTAAGTAGTTCTTTCAGCACTCTAAGCAAAGTCATTTATTGCAACAGTAATTTTCAGTCTTGTTTCTGTAAAATATGATGTTCACATTAGAAGTATTAGTGCCTAATATGATAAAATGTTGGATGCATGCACTCACAGCAGGAGCTCAGTCATCTTATATGAATAATTAATTACTTCTACTCTGCTTTTGTCTCCGATTTTGGTCTGTCTTATTGTTCTTTCACATGCATTTTCAACATCATTAATCCAATGTGATTACATTAAATTCACATTAATGGATGATTGACAAGGCAGTAATCATTCACTTAAGACGATACTTTGTACAATTCATTTTATTTATTTTTTGTTATTGTCTTCTCTGCTCTTAAAATGTTTTATAAGTGGAACATTGCAATTAAGGTCATTTTCTTAAAGGTGTACTATGTAACTTTCTGGAGGTGAAAAGTCAGCTACACAATTTAGTAGGTAGGAAGTTAAAACCATACTTTGGGATTATTGTTAATAGTAATAATTAGTGATAATGTTAGGCTATAAAATGAATGAAATCTAATTAAAGGAACGACTTTTCTATGACAAAACTTTTCATTCAAGTCTATTACACAGTCACCTTTTACTTCCACAGAAACATTATAACAAACACCAAATTTTAATGGCAAATTCTTCCCTCAAATTCTGGTTGCAACAATCCAGCTTTTTTCAGTTCTGATACCAATTTCGATACTTCAGGCAAGTACTGATACTTTGCAATACTTCAGGCGACAAAGTGGCACAGCGGTTAGAGCTTTGGCCTCACAGTCCTGTGTTTGACAATGGGGCCTTTCGGGAGTTTGCATGTTCTCCCCATGTTAGGTTTCCTCCCCTTTCCGTTTCCCAGAACAATAAGTAGCTTTAAAAGTTAGTCTGCTACAAGCATCTGTGTCATTGTGCTTAATGTAACTATGTCCTAATAAACATAACCTTATGCTGAAGTTTCTGCCAATGCCTGATATCAACCGATATTAGTGTAGGGACTGAAAAAAAACTATTTTATTCTTAAAACTCAGTTAACTCAATAGAAAATGTGTCATATATTGTCATTTGTTGCGGAAATAACAGCTTTATTTGAAAAAAAAAATGTCACAAGTTATAATGTGTTCTGGGTCAACATCAGCCAGTAATAAGTCTTAATTACTGGCTTATTAACGTCAGCCAGTACATTTGTCTTAAAAACAAAGAAAATTAAAACTTCTTCTTTTTCAAATTTGCATTCATGTGAGTAAACTACTACTACCTGTAAGATTTTGTCAAGCTTACCTATACCTGTGCTTCTTAGAGTAATCATAAATTAGCATTATTATTGTGTATTCCATAGACTTTATAATCCTTCTTGCAGTCAGTCCTGCTTTTCCTCTTTCCAAGAACGGTGCGTTTCCATATGGCATTTCCCCGTGTGTGTTTTTGTGTAGCTGCGTGTGTGCGGTTGCAGGTGTGTGTCTCTGGGATTGTGGGATGAGTCACAGTGTTGCCGTGGGGACGCTGCTCTTGCCCTCCTCATAAATATAGCAAACCTTAAAGTGCAGAAAAATGTTCCTTCTTCTAAACCAGGAAGAAAATGAAGCAAAGAAGTCTGTCTTGGTATTAATATTTCAGCATTTATATAAGCAGTTTCAGAGCATTGTGGAAGATGCTCTAATGCTTTTAGTCTTATTGTGCTGTTTTGACGGATGCGTGAGGGATAGATTTTGAGAAAAGTTTTTTAAAGGCAGATGTGGAGCTCAAAGTTTATGCGAGTCACGGGAAATAGCGCTTTTTAGTGGAGTAATAAAAGGAAAGTGTAATGGGGTGGGGGTGTGACTGTGGGCATGGCTTTGGGGCATGCCACTCTGTAGCTGCACCAATGTGTCAGCTATCAATCTCCCTTTCGCTCCTTTTATTTACTGTTTTTCTACCGCACGTTCACATAAATAGTCGCTCCCTCAAATGCCTTATTTTTTTGACTGCATGTGATTGTTGTAGAAGCTCATGAGAGGGGACAGCTAGGCCCCCAAACTGCACCCCTGTTGTATTTTTGACTTTAGGCTGTCAAACTTATCACTGCCACATTTCATTTACTGTAAATAACTGTAGTGTTTGTTCTCGTGTATGTGTGTGCGCTTCAGAAATGTCAAGTTTCTCCAGAGAAAGACAGAAAGACATTTGAGTGTGTAAAAGTAAAGATGGAGGCAATACAGAATCGACTTCACATTCAAGGCTAGACTCACAACAGTCATAATAAACACTTGGAACATGGACATGCGGATAGACTATGTGCATAAAAAGTGAAGCAATAACACTAAAATCATTAAGTGACTTTGGTTATGGAAAGCTTTGTATTTTCAAATCCCTAAAGTGGCGTTCTGTTTTCCTGCTGACCCAATGACACTGCCAGTTTAATCTAGATGTAATGGAATATGTTTTTTTTTCTTAATGTAATGCCAACTAAAAATACATAATTGTGCGTTAACATGCAGGGAGGTGCTTTGTGCCATCCTTCTGTGACATCTCAGTGGGATTTTGCACGTGCCCCTCAAAAACAAGTCCAAAATCAGCCGTAATGGATGTAAGATTGGGAAAGGTTTGACAATTAAGCTAAAATGACTGAAATACTTTTAGTCCTTCTTCCTGAAAATTAATCATTGCCCATAATGACACGCTGTGTTTTGAAAACCTAAGGTACACATTTAACAAATTATGTTTGTCACTGCTATATATTTAAAATGTCAATCTAAATGCCAGCACACTTTTCTTCAGCTTGTACATTTGTTTCTCAAAAGCTTTTTTTCCCCTTTTTTCAGTTTTTTAGAGAAACAGATGGAGAGATCCCGCTCTCGCCCTTTTCCCGAGGGACTACACGTCTCCCTCAGCTCCGAGGTGTTTCAAATTAAATACTATCTAATGAACTGGAAAAGCGGCCCCCACCTGCTCTGTGCAGTACAGAGCAAAATGAAAGAAAAAGCCCAGAGATTAAAACACAGAGGTATTTGCATTGCAATCTGTGGATGCACAGCCTCAGTGTGGCATCATGAGCCTGCGCTCCTTAATTGTATATCTCTGCTGCTCTAATTGCTTTAATTCCCTGTAATTAATCAGTAATTGCAGTGAGGAGCCACGCACAGCTTCGCTTTGAACGCAAAAGAACTTTTCAATATGGAGGACATAAATATAGATGAGAAGAGGGAACTGACGGAAATGGACTGGAAACAGAGACGAGGGCCAAGAGAGAAATAAAAGAGACATCACTTGTCCGACGGTAAAGCAGTGTATTTGCATTTATGTCAGAAACCTCACATTATTCCTGAAGAAAGCGCTGTCTTCACAACATTATTGATTCTTAGGTAAAGTAAGATTTATTAAAACTTACTATAAACTCCAATCTAACTAAAGTCATCTACTGAAAGTTCACTCTTCACCTGGTTAAATCCATTTGTTGGTTAAATCACTTCATCAAGTGAGTGACAAAGTATTGGAATGAGTTTGGTATAAACCAGAATGGTAAATGGTCTCTATTTTATAATGCTTTTCCACCTTACAAGGCACTCAAATCGCTTTACAGACAGGGATCATAGAAATAGCTATGAAACAGTTATTACCATTGTGGTGTCAAATTATCATCAGTGCCACCACTCATTTTCATTTCACTGCAGCTACTATGTCAGGTATTGTAAAACTGCAGACAGTTCCCACAAACCAGGAAGTACAATCGACCAGTCAGTGAACAGAGTTAAAGCAGTGTGCTGGCCAAAACCAACTCGAGCTGAGATAGCACTTTCTCCTACTTTGACCTTGTGTAAAAAATTAACTTTGCATTATCACAGAAAAACGACAATGATCGCTGACACATGTTTACACTGTAGTTCCTGTGTTTAGGTAAGAGCAAAAAGCAGTGATAGATTAAAGAAGTAAAGTCTGTGTTTACCCCTTGCGAGCGATGTTAAGTGAAATGAAACCAGCAGATGCATGGCTATCAAAATTGGCATTACATATAAAATTCAAAGTAGAAATTCCATTAAACAAAGATCACAATGTGACAATATTATGTATTGTGACAGAGTTCAGCTCTTTCTTTAATATTTGCAATACTCTTTATTTTTATCTAATCCACGATGCTTACTTTTCTGTTGCTTCAGTCCAAACACAGCGTACAACGTGTATTTTGTCAAAAGCAGTGGTTCACAGAAACATTTAAAGTGTTTTCTTCTCAGTGTTGCTGAGGTAACATTCTTGTTTAAAAGTGACTCATGCTTGTGTTACTGGGCAGGAAGTGTTTCCAGGGAGAGCCCTGTCCCATCCGATGGGGGTGAGGAGCACCCCCCTCCCACTCACCGCTCTGTCACAAGGTAATCCCTCAGCCCACAGCTCTGCATTAATTCCCAATTAAGACTGTGGCAGCCCACCCACCAGTGTGTCCTTATTGCACAACTGGTTTATCGGTCCAAGTGCATTTCCATACGCTGAGGCCAGCACACACTCAGCTGTGCATGTTGTATAATGATGGTGTCTGTGCTCTTCCCTGTGCTCCGATGAAAGCAAACCTTTGTCATCCTCAATCGTTTTTTAAATGAGCGCGGCCGTCCGGTCTGTGGTGACCTGCTGTGCCCCTCCCCTCCATTCCCACCTCATAAACGGCCCGCTCCCTCATAACAAGCACGTTCTCACAGATCTCCATCAATTTGTGTCACACCAGGGATTCCCTGAACAAAGATGCCTTTGCCACATTACCCACAACATCTATGCATTATTAAGGCAAGAAAAACAGCCAGCAAAATGATGGAGCTAAACAATGGGAGTCAGAAACAAGGAGGAATAAATAACGAAACATAAACATATGAAAATGACCATAAGAAAAAAGACTGACGTGATTGTGCGCGTTACTGATGTGACTATTAAACACAGACCTCACTCCCTATACCATGTCCCTTCATTAAAGAGATTTCCCAGGATGCATCTCAAGCGACTCACACAGCGAGAACATGGTCAGGCCGATGTCTGAATAGTAGACCAATGCTATTAAAATTGCTCGTGTCAAAAGGTCTTCTGTCAAACAAGGAAGATTTAAACATTTAAACGAGACAGTATCTCCCGAGAGCTCCTCCTGCTCTGACCTGCAGCCGAGTCGTCCAACAGCTTGTGCCACTCCCTTCAAGTCATAATGAAGAGCATTTCTGAAGGAGCTGTCCGTGGTACCAAAATAAAAAGGTTAATCAAGCCGTATTTTTGGTTGTAATTAAAAGACATGAGCATGAAGAAGCTGCTGATGAAAAGTGGGGAACGCGTTAATGCCACTCTAATGAGATCCATTTAGCATCAGCTAAAGGTCATGAACCAACAGTTCTCTGTCACTACTGAACACAGGCCCCATCATACACTGGTGTCTGAATGAGCAGACATGGGATGGATTTGCATGGTTGAGTAAAGAGTTAATCTAACAACAATCACATCAAAAAACCTTCAGATGTGACTGATCAGGAGATACATAACTTCTACTGTAGTTCTTTCGCTGACTCGAACCCTCTGGACCGGCCCCCGCTGCTTTAAACACACAGTGTACCTTTACCTTCGCAACAGTGGCAGTAATAAGATCAAACTTGCTCAGTGAAATCCAACCTTTGTTTTATCCGATGGAGGCATGAAATGAGATTCTATTAATACCCTCAGCCCAATTGGGCTGGCTGACTCCCAATGGAGGCAGCGCTGAAAAGGTTAGGTGCGGCAATTACGCAGGTGGAGCTGCCGAGGAGATGGGGGTGAGAAGGAGATGATTCTGCCTTGATCACTGCGTTTGAAAAAGGTGTTATCAGCTGCCGTGGTGGCGCGGGTGAGCGAGAGGAACGAGAAGGAGGGGGTGGGGGGCTGCCAGAACGCCGTTAATGAGTCGCCTTGTTTTTTGAAGCGAAGAGTTGCCTTTTCAAAAGCAAGGCAATTACAGCGGGACTTGTTCTGTTGTGTTCGAGCTGCCGCAGACACGTAACTCTCGTCGACCGGACGATCAATGCCGGACCCTAAGAGTGTAAAACTGAAGCACATGGTAATGCCATTATGACCAGGCTGCACTCTGCCATTAAAGCTGTGCTGCCCTGAGGTGATTCTGACATCTGCATCACTCAGTGCAATACAATGCAACAAATGTGCTGTAACTGACAACACAGGAACAGGACTATTTCTGACCAAGTTACAAGTGTCAGCACTTTTACAGGTGGATGTTCTGCTGCTGACATCATTCAATTTGTGAAATAATAGGGCAGAACTATAGACTTGAAGTCTTAAAATTAGTTCAAACAAATCAGTCATGTTGTCAGATTTTGGACCATCTTGTTTACTTGCTGGTTTAGATCTGTTGGTACTAAAAGACACATATTTAGTTAGTGTCGAACAGACAGTAAAATAAATGTTCCAAGAATTGACATGTCTAAAGTCTAAAGCACGAATTGAACTTGGCTGGTGTCGTGTTTGAACCTTTTTGTAAGTTGTACATGCATGTTCTATACATTAGACACAGCATGGGGATCACAGTTGATAATTAAAGCCTTTCAAATCCCATTATGTTTCTTTCTTTAGAGGAGCAGGGGAAAACAGCAGAAATTTGCCCTTTTTTTGCGCTTCAACCTCTCTCTTTGTCTTCTCAGATTATCCGGTACCGCAGCAACACACCCACCATTAGTTTGCCACTGTTGCTGACCCCGGCCATTCATTTAATTGGCTGTTAATTGCTATTCTCTCCACAAGACACAATGTATATGTGGAGCTATATTTAGGCGTGCCCCTCGATAGCTCTTCATGCTAAATTACAACTTTCAAGGCCCGAGCTGAAGGGCTCCATTGTGGCTTGTCGTTCTCCCCCTGTGTGACTGACTGACAGGTTGGGATGGAGGAAGGAGGGGGGACATCCTGCTCCTGTCCCGCCCCTTCACTGCGCCGCTGTAGTCAGGATTTGCGACTGCACTGTGGCTCTGACACCTGGATCACTCTGCCTGTCACTGCTGCTGTCCTCTCCGGCTCCACAAGAAACAAAGACATTTCCCGTTTGTCCCCAGGAACAACTCACTTCAACACGTCATTTTTTCTTTACCCAATATGGGTGTAGTGTTGGAGTTCAGAACATCTGTTACTCGCATAGATTGATACCTCTAGTTTTATGACTACATGCATTACTGGCTTTGTTATATTTTCTTTACACCTGCAAGGTTAATGGTCCAAAACAGAGAGAGAGATTTTTAAAGGGAACTATTTTTTACAACAGTGTTCTCCCTTAATGCGTTGACTCAAAGTTGTATTTTGATTGAATGATTCATGTTTGAGTCATCTTGTATTGTACTGCAGCTGATGCTTGAGTGCTCAGAAAATTCCGGTTTCACCTACCCCCTATCTCCATCCACATGTTTGCATTTGCTTGTAATTGGTAATTTAGTTCAGCTTTGCAGTTTGTAAGTCAATCGAAAATCAGTATAGATTCCTATTCTGTTTTTTTTTTTTTTGCACTTCACAAAGCACAACATATAAATTACTGATCTTCATATGTTATTGTTTATTTCTAAATACATGGAAAAACATATTAGACCTCTTGTAAAAAAAATTAAGTACATGTTAGTGCACAAAAATATTTGGCTCATAGTTCAACAAAGGGTGCAATGACTCTTTTTGCATACCAGGCAAATGTTATATCGTTTTCTTTGAGGAACTTCATCCTCTGCATTTGACTCATTGTTGACCATGTTTTCATAAGTAAAAAATTGGGATGTACACAGGTTGATATTAGTTGTAATAAGCAGGTATTATGCATTTACTCAGTCCATAGCTCCCTCACACCTCACTCACTAAATTTTGTGATTTTTTTTAAGCATGGTTTGTTCTATTCTGATAAAAAAAGTTATGTCTTTTTTATTTATTGTTGGCAGGCATTAGAGTGGGCAAAACATCTGAAACACATAAATGGCTTTGGAACATGGGACACACAAAGCAAGAACACAAATTGAAAAACATGCACACATTCAGAAACAGAATAAAAAATAAATAAACAAAATTATACTTAGGCAAATTCAAAAGTGACAGATACACCAATAGAATGTTAACAACTGAGTAGCGCTGCTTCTGATTGGTTACATTTTCAATACATCGGCCGTCTAACCAGTCACTGTTTACGACTTGCAATCGTGTTTTTAATTTGTTTTCATATTTTCCCTTCAAGACCACCGAAAACACATGACTCAAAACTGCCATGTAACCGTACAATGGGGAAATCCGGTCACCACTCACTTTCAAAGCGTCTAGTCAGTCATTTCAATTTCGTGCCTGTATTTATATGACCAATATTCAACATTGATACATTATGTTGTTGTGGGGTATGTGTGCTCAAAAGGAGTAGGAAGAAGCAGTGGCCTTTCTTATGTTGACAGCTGTTTGTAGTTATGACTTTGATACATTCAGATAATGAATATGATCTTTTTTTTCTTGTAGTTAAATGATTGAGGTGTGAAAAATTGATTGAGCTTTACACGTTGACCTATTCGTTGACAAAACTCGAATGTAAAAATCTTCGAAGGCACTGGGGTGTAATATTTCTTTCTGACTTGAAAACGCAATAGGGTTGAGCTTTTTTCCCCTATAAATTCCTCAGCCCTCTTATCGCATCAGTCTGTGTAGTTTATCCGTCTCCCATGTCCTGCTCTCTCCATTAAAGTGAGCGTTCCTTGGCCCAGCTGTGCCTGAGTCATGTTGGATTGCAGGACACAACGAAAACACAGGGACGCAGATGTGAGCTTGACTGATGACACGGCCGGCTGCTGACGTCATGGGCTGGAAATCCCGGATTATTCAGTCCTCACCCCTCCTCACCTCCTCCTCCACCTCTCATCTGTCCCCCTGCCCTGTCCATCAAGTCACTTTTGTGTTTTTATTGCAGATCTCGGCTTGTCAAAGGCCGAGATAGTGAGACAAGGAGGAAAAGAGAGATATTTGAGGAGCTTTCCTGATTTATGACTCTGACTTTTCATTTGTGATTCTATGATTATCTCAAGGGAACTGGAAGACAGAGAGGGAGGGGTGAGCAGCTTAATAATGCGCACATGCCCACAGCAGCGGCGCAGATGAACGAGAAAGAGTGGCTCCTGTGCAAAACGAAGAAGCGATAAGCTCTGTGAAAATATATCAATAACATCAGATCATCTTTTAGCCAAGTGCATGTGTTTGTTTATTTATTTGCTTTGTTTAGACTATGCTACACCTTAATTCATGAATATACACTTTGTAGATGTTGTGAAGTAGCCAACATAGCTGATCTTATTTTGTATCAATGTAAATTAACCAAAGTTGTGAGTCAAACTTCTGCTTATGTGCATATTCTTACACATTATAAAACCATTAGCACTAAATAATTGGATGTAACAACAAATCTCACGATACAATTTTTTTAATATATAAAGCTCACAATATGATTTATCACAATATCATGACCAACAAAGCCCGATATTGAGAATTGCTTACAACAATAACCATTAAAGATATATTTTCAAGTCATTTGTATCATTCAGTGATTCTTTTTCTTAGGGTGCAAATTCAGGGCTCCAGACAAAATTGCTTTTGCACCATATTATAAAGATGTTTTCTTTGTTTATTAAAATTTGAGAGTTTTTACAATATTTTGCTTACGATATATGGTAATGTTTTGAACTAAGAACTATTTTTGATGCAAAGTCACGCCGTTTATAATATTGTAAGGTGACGATGACGTTATAGTGACAAATTTGATACTGCATTATCTTCGATATTATCTATATTGTTACATCCCTACTTAATGTCGTAATGTCACCTTTATTACAACTTGCTAACCTGTTGTAGGGCTTTGCAATAAATCAAATTTTGTTTGTGATCCAGAATTAAATCTGGTATACCCAATTTTAGGTATTGCGAGGTATTTGCATTTTAGTGTTTTTTTTTCTCCTATAGCTCTCACAAAACCTTTGGCACATCAGTCACACTCACATGCTCACGTTTTTGGTCAGTGGCACAGCTTTTCACTCTCTGCTCTCATCCCAAAGAGTCAATAAAAGACTCTCTTGACTTTTTGTGCAAAATCAATTCATTGAATGTTGATTTGCTTACGTTCAGGAAATGTATGCTGAAAGCCACTTTACTCTTTTTTAATAATAATAAAATATTAACAAAAACCGATACCTTTTGGTTGTAATTGTTTAACCTTTGACATCCAGCAATAAGCATAAGTTTATGCTTTCTGAGCCCACCAAACTTGTCTCGCAATTACTCATCTAAAAGTACAAGTATGAGCCCTTTAAACTTTGAGTTAGCACACTATTTCCCGGTTTTTCTTTATCCGGGTAGAAATAAAGCCATGTTTTAGAAAATGTCTGAAAGGATTTCAAATGAGTCTGCGGTTCATTTAGTTCCTTCTTCTTTCATTCCCTGCTTTTGGAGAACGAGGCTCCGCTGAGACAGACAGTGATGAGATAATTTGTGCAAACTCTTCTCCTAATGACAAGAGCTGTAACATTACAAGTCCCACAGACACCGCGCTCCAATCAGATATACTCACTCTGTTAGCAAAGTGAGACCATCTCCGTGTCTACATAATTCAACTACAACACTGCTCGACAAGACAGATGGCGGCACGTTCACACAATTTCCTCTTTTGTTCCAACGTTTTGCGCCGTTTCGCCAGGTAGACAAGCCCAAGCCTGCAGATAACACCCCCCTCGTATCTCCTAATAATCATTATGCTCATCATCGCTGCATACTGTTTTTATCGTAATCAGATCTGCGGTGGCGCTAACGAAATGCACCATGAACTCTGCCCATAGTAATTGCTGTGAATGCGCGTTAGCTTGTGGAGGGAGCGTGGTTCTCACACGAAGCTATTATCCAAAGCACATAATACCTGGCTGATTATCTATTCAATGAAGGCGTAGCTATCGTAACTGTTATCATAATCCGACACAGCTCTCTCTCTTTGGGATGCTAATAATGACAGGGTGAGCACACACAGACGTACACTTGTAAGTGGTTAGGCCTAAACTTATTCATCACAGCCAAGCAAAACAAAAGAAGTTTGAGTAATTCTGGGTTAAATAAAGTGTTTTGAACAAGACAATTTGGACAATGGAGAAATAGAATGTTCAAAAAAATGGGCATCATGCATTGTTTTTGTTGCAGTCCTGTACTTCTGGGCAAATAAGAAACCAAATAAAAGTGTTTTTTAAGCTTTTTTTCAGCTGTCCACATGTTTCGTGCACAGCTCTTTTCACAACTTTCCAAAGCCCAAGCTAGTTTTTCTTGCATAGTAAGCCACCAACATATCCTCCTAACAGTTTTGGAGAATAAAAAACAAGACAAAAAGACAAAACTGTTTATAAGATTAAAAAACACTTTGGGACTTTATGATAAATATGCTTTATGCCATAACATGAATATATAAAGCTAAAGAAACATGTTTTCATTTTGTATTATATCTGTAATAAATAGCAATATGATGTATATAGTTGTAAAATTAATTCCTTGCTTTGGTATGAACTGGAAACCTCCCTGGACTTGACAAAGATGAGCTGAAGACAAAACCAAACCAAATCACAAAGCTTTTTTTTGTTTGGTGCATCATAAACATAAATTGGAACAACTGCCAAGTTTCCCGGCTGAGTGCTAGATCCTAACTCAAGGTGTGTTTCTGGTCTTTCTCCTGACAAGTTTCCAGTCTGGACTGAACATGGGTCAGATATGTTAAACTAGCTTCACTACTCTGTATTCAGATCATTTACATGTTAATACTATCTCCTTGATGCATTTACCACATGAATTCCTCCAGTTTTTTGGGCATGTTATTTCCAAACAGAACAGGCAGAACTAGTAGATTACTTTCTCTGGCACTCTGTTGGAGTAGGTTGGAATATTTGTGGGTTTAGTTGTAAATGGAAATAGGTTTGATTATTGTTTGTTTCTGACTTATGCAGTGAGTGGTGTGTAAATCTCTTTGACCTCAGGTGACTTCCTGTGGAGCTGCAGCGAGGAGCCCTGGAGACAGAGCAGGACTGGGGACTACACACTGGTAGGACAGCTGAAATTCTCCCTCGCCTCTGAGCATAGCTGTGAGGAGCTCAATTAAGGGCACTGATGAGGTTAAAAAGAAACACCTGTTTGTCCCTGGACTGGCTCATATGTCGCCATGACAACAGCTGAGTGTTTTTGGAGCAGTAGTCTCCAGCCTGTAGCTTAGGAGCTCCTTGTAGCTCTCCACAACCTTCCAAGAAGCTCGTTATAGGATATAGGAAGTAGTTCAAAATTTAATGATGATGAATTATCCAGTACCATTGTAAATGTGTCTCAAGAAGCTTCAATTTGTGCACTAATGATTGGATAATGGTTTATGTTTTAGTAGCATGTATTCATTACCTATCCTAGGTGCTCACCAACTGAATTTATTGTGTCGCTAACGAGGTCTTTATCCATTTTGTTTTGCAAAGGGTTGGAACCCTTGCATCACAGAGCCTTTTTGCACAATCTTGCAAAACAAGAACAAAAAAACATCAGGTATACAGTACAGCTGTAGTTTATACAGGTCAACTGAGTCAAATGTCAGAAATGTCTAAAGAGATGCATTGAAGCACACAAAATAGCCCTGGAGACACTGATGAAGTATTTATTACTTTTGAATGAAAGTTAAATTTAATATTTAGCATCTTAAAATCCTCAGACACTGGAGTGTCTTGAAGATGTAAACAAACAAACAAACAAATAAAACTAATACAAATACATAGATAAAAGTTGATAACAAGTCTGAAACCAAAAATCTTATTTTTTGTCACATTTTCACACACTACTTTAACACAGTGGCCATTGACCAGTGCAGATTAGATTTTCTATTGAAATAGAGATTAGGGAATTATTGTTAATTTTAACTGTAAAACAAAAGTTCTTCAACATCACATACTACATGTCATAACCATTAGAAGTGTCTAATCTGGCATCATGTGTATCTGTTTCGAACACAAATACAAGGATCTAAGTGGCCTCTGCTCTCAAACACGGATGTGTCCACTAAATCTGCTCATGTGAAGTTGCTGATGTACAAATATCCTGTTTTCCACTCAGCGAAGCATCAGCGTTCTCACCTCTTCCCCGCAGCCCGCCCCTCGGCACCTGACTCTGTCCGCTTTACGATCATGAGCTCTGCTTGTGTGTTGGCTGTTCCCAGTGGAGGAGGCTCCCAGGTGCCTCTAAAACCTCTTCATGAGGATTTCAAAGGTGTAATTCAAGTTCTTAAAGTTTGTGCTTGACTGAACACTGTCAGACTTTCCATCCGATTCAATGGCTATGAAGAAAAGCTGAGCAGGTGTGAACGCTGTAATGTTTCAGGGACAAATTGATACCTGTGCTAATTAATAGCTATCAAAATGAGTTTCAATAATAGAAAAATTTTATCATACATGCTTAACGTTTATGGCTCGGAAAAAAAAAAAAAAATCTCTGTTTATAGAACACTTTTCTACTATTCAGACAAGTACTGATCCAGATGCATTTTATATGGCAAAGTGGAATAAGTGTATCAAGTGCCCAAAGATTCAATGACACATTACTCTAGCCAGTCAAACTGGTGTCCCAGCAGTCTTCCATCCAAGTACTGACCAGGCCCTGTCTTTCTATAGGCCTTTTCGCACATGAAAGTAAAGAACCAAATCTCCACTTTCCCTTAGCCCCTGTTTAGTCAGAGGAACTACCCTGTCCCCATGCTTGTGTTCACACAGCAAAAATTTGTGAAAGTGGCACTAAATAGCTGTAGTATTAGCGTCTGTTTAGTCCAAAATATTTAAATATGTTATTAAGTGGTGCTAGGAAAACAAAAGTCTTTTCCCTTACATATAAAATTATGATGTGCAAAAGCTAAAAACATCACTTAAGTTAACAATAAAAAGCAATTATTCACTGGTATTCCAAATATTAAATACTATTTACAAATGTAAACAATTATTTTGGTAGCCACTGCTTATAAGTATTTTTTTTTTAAGAGTAGGGAAAGTTTGTCTAAATGTCACAATATATAAAACATGTTTCCAAACATGTACTGTATTGTAATTAGTATTGTAAATGTCCAGGTTCCTCATCTGACTGGAAAGTACCAGCCCCAAATGGGAACTGGAACAAACAAAAGTACCTGGAACTGAAAAAGTTCCGACAGTTGAAAACCTTATCTCGTGAGATTTGACAGAATCAGACTTTGACAAGTAGGTAATGTATGACCTAATGTCATAACACCAGATTGTAATTACACCAAAATAATATTTACACTATTCTAAATTGAGTGGCACTTGCAAATTTAAAAAGTCTCTCACTGAAAGCTGTTGGGAAAAGCCGGAATGTCATGATTAACATTTGACATAGAGAAAACCAGAAATTTTTTTTACATTTTGGTGGCCATACCTGCTTGTCAAAACCTGAGACTGCTGGAACACCAGGGCCCAGTTTTTCAAAAGATTTAATCTGGATCAAATTGATCCAGATTTAGTAATCCATTTTTCTTCTATCCCTGATCTCTTATCTTTGAGCCAGTTTTTCAAAGCAACATAGGATTGGATCACTTTGATCCGGATTGAAACTTTTCTGGATCACTAAATCTGGATAACCGGCTGGATAGGCTGTCACGTGTCATGAAGAACAAACAGGACTGATCACACTTTTGACTCTTAACACATGTTGTATATTTTTTTATTTTGAAAATAAAGATTTAAGTTAGTTTAAGAATAGTTAGACTATTAAGTTTAAGAATAGTTAGACATTATATTTGAAAGATTTTGAAAACCAGTGATGCCTTTGCTTTTCTATTGTTTTATGTTGATTTGAACTCTGTTTATTAAATGTGATCATTTCATTTCAAACATTTATTTAAAAAAGAATCTAAAAAACAAACTCAAATGGGATTAGTTCTGATAATGGTGTCAGTTTTATGAATATAAAGGAGCCTAATTAAATATATTCATTTGGTGAATATATTGACAGCTCTTTGGGGGATTCTTTTAGGCCGAAGTCTACTTTGTTGTAGGTGACTAAATGGCTGAATACGTTCTAGTCTATTTAATCATTGCAGCCTGATGGATGAACAAATCAATTGAAAATATTTTTAATAAATAGGGCATCTCATAGGCTATGCTGTTTTATTTTATTTGATACATTTTAATTAGAAAAAAATACATTTTGGGCCTTAAATCCACCCTTCCACTGGGATCAGTTTAATCCTGTTTTTTTGGATCAAAGTGATCCTAATCCACCAAAAAAGTTTTGAAAAACCCAAACTGGAAGTTTGATCTGGATCAAAGCCAAGATTAGATTACCTGATCTGATCCGATCATGTAATCCTTTTTTTCCTTTTGAAAAACCCATTTTCAAGATTTGATCTGATCCCCTATCCAAAATCCGAGTGGATTAGTTTTGAAAAACTGGGCCCAGGTGCCACAGTGGGACGACAAAAGTGGATTGTCGTTGTGTCTTTGGGCAAGACAGATTGCCTCAGTGTCATCCCTGATTGTAAAGTGCTATGAGTGCCTTGAAAGGTGGAAAAGTGCTATATAAATAGAGACCATTTACCATATACATCTTCAACAGCACAAACTGTTTGCATGTGTTATTAAAAAACAAAGAAGTCTGTGTTTTTGCTAAAATAAAAAAGTTGGTTGTTTTTGTTAATTGAACCTTTGACTTTTACTCAAGCCAAAATGCTGTGCTGAGTCTAGTTTGGTGGTTTGAAGAGCAAAAAGCACAAACCCAAAATGCTATTGATGATTTTAGCTGGGAAACACGGGAGAAAAAATTATTACAGTTTTTTCAGTGGATCCATTTTTGCATCGGTTCCAGTTTGTCTGTACAGCTTTAAGGTTTTTTGCCCCATGTCAAAGTGCCTGAGCTTCTTCCTATCGTGGCGCTTTTCTCACCCTCTTTCACTTCGCGTATCTCGTTCACACATTCATCTCATGGTGCTTGACATGTGTCTACACAGTGTCTTTGCCTGTGTCTGTCTCACGGTTCCATTTAGGTCAAGTTTGGAGCGTAAAACAAAGTGACTGGCTCTCCCACTCCCTAATACATATCTGCACTGCTCGGAGTTATGTCTTTTTGTTGATCTGTCATATTTACACCGCTTTTTTCTCCCTTCGACTTATTATCTTAGCCGAGCAGCAGCATGCGTTCGTCAGCAGTGATTAATACAACGTTTTGATATTTGACAAATGAAGATATTGCGTTTTTTCTAATCTTCCGCCGCGCTAAATTGTGTCATACCAGATAGGGGGCTTGGCATGAGTTTTTCCGTAACATTAAAGCTCGCATTGATCATAATCCAATTAGCGGGAAACAAAACGGCCCGAGCCAAAAGTAACACTTGCCTCGTTAAATATGGAGAAATCAACTGTAATCAAATTGCAGAGTTCTCAGAAGTGATGAAGTGTACAAAATTGAAGATCTAATGAAATTGTTAACGTAATTAATTTGCAGCCCCTTTTGATACGTGGTAATGACTCGGAGATTGGTTTAAATGAATAGTTGGGTTGTACAGAAGAGAGAAGTTAGACTGAGAGCGGGGAAACACTATCCCATTTTCAAAGTTCCCTCTGAGATGAAGCAATGTGTTTTTTTTTAATGCGCAAAAAGACAATTAGTCGACTCCATAAACTAATTACTGCCGCTTTAATTCCTTTGCAAATTAAACTGCAATCGTAATAAAACGTTGTCTCCGTGGACATGTTTGTAAGTACGGCGGGAAGACACAGTTGTAATTAAAGGTGTAATAATATTTTTCTCATTAAACAAATATTTTCTCAGGAGCAGAAGGAACAGACATGCCTCTAATGTGCATTTACACAGAGATATGTCGCCTCCGTAAAGCCAGCCACGGCTCATTAAATGCAGGTGTTTGAGCTGGATATATAGTCTAAGATATGCATAATGTTATGAGCTGCGAGGATGTTGCTCTGGGCAAGAAACTCCTTTACCGTTATTTCGTAACCGTGGAAACAAATCATATGTATTGGATGTGTATTTGTGCGTCTTGTGCATTTTATTTAAACATTTGAATTGTAATTTTAATTGAGATGCAGTTGTTTCAAGTTGGCAATGATTGTGCTTTTCATTCGAGAGGTCGTAATCATCTAGCAGAACAATGTGAGGAGTTCAGACTTCAGATTTACATAAAATGACTTGTGTTTTATGCTGCGTTCATGTGGTCCTCGAAAACTCGGAAAAATTTTGTTTTGACGTGAAAAATTAACATAAACACTCAAGCAGCTCGAAAAAACTACTTTGAAACTTGGGACAAACTGAGGAGCTTAACACCTGACGTCACTGCTGTGGAGACTGATAAAAATACGCTAGAAAATAAATACTAACAACCTTGAACGGGCTAGTATCAGATCTCACAGTGAGGTCTATTAACCTCTGTTAAAGGGGACCTATTATGTCAAATTCACTTTTCTAAGTTTTTAACTTTGTTCTAATGGCCTTCCTTCATCATTAGTTTACTCTAAGTTATACTTGAATTGATTCATGCATGTTTGAGTAATCTTGTATTGTTCTTCAGCTGAAGCTCAAGTGCTCAGAAATCCCCGTTCTCACCTACCACCTATCCCCTCCCACTTTCCTGTATTTACTTGATATATTTCAAAAGATTAATACTCAAAGTGACAAGTATATGGTTTAAAACTGTCCCATAGCCACATTCCAACAATAATAATTTGTTATTTAAAATGTGTTGCTTCTCACATTTAAATTTTAAAATGAAGAGGCGGGGCTTATCAGTTCTGCAGTTTGGAACAGGAAGTCAGTAGAGCTGTTTCTATTTTCAAGTTGTTTTAGATCAACTTTGTGTTTTACAATGAACCAAAGATAAATTACTAATCTGCACATGTTCTAGTTTCTTACTAAATATTAAGAAAAACTACAATAGGTCCCCTTTAAAAGTGCTGTGTCAATTATTTATCATGGTTAACAACAAAATCCTGACTTTCCAAAGTAGAAAACGACACATGAATGCAAACAAGGTCAGACCCTCAACCTCTCATCTCGGAAACACAATCATCCGAGGACCACATGAATGCAGCATTAGTGTAATGGCATTTTTTCTCTCCAATTTTAGTTCTGAGTACATGACATGATATGTTTTATTCATGGTAATCTATTCTGTCAAACCACAATCCAAATTCAAAATATTTAGATTGACTTGAATGATGTTCCTTTTTTTATTATTTTTTATTAATCAAACAACTTTGCACCAGTCAACACTATATGATGTTACAGATATCTTTTAAATCCCAGGAAATCATTGCTCTGTCACTACTTTTGATTGTAGTGTTGACACGGCACGACTCAGTTCACACCGGCTTCTGAAAGTTGTGAAAAGCACTTCTAATTTCATTGTGGGGATGAATTTAGAGGCTCAGGATGCTTAGGTTAGTGATCAAGTAAAATGTAAAATTGTTGTAAAAATATATATTTTAAAATAATGTTTTAAAGATGCACTATGTAACTTTTTGACCAAAAATAAACTTGAATAAAAGTATTTATCATTGACATTTTTTGTTGCACTAAATAGATCATAAAAATTAAATCATCTTTAATTTGAGCAGGTTTGCATGACCACAAAATGAACTATTTTTTGGCCTTGAGGTGGGCCCTTTATCATATATTTTCATAAAAAGTGGTTCCTTTAAGTATATATTTTTTCTCAATAAAAACCTATTTATCTTCAGTCAGAATGTCCCAAAGTCTGCTTTAACATTATATTTCTACTGGATTGTGTAGCTCTCTTTTCACCTCCAAAAAGTTACACAATATACCTTTAAAATAAAATACATAGTTCTATTTGTTATGTTTTTGAAGGGGCACTATTTAACATTCCTGCAGGAGGAACCCTTCACAAAGTAGTGTGCCTGCAATGTTTAACAATATGGCATTAGTTTTACAGTATCTATCTCCATGGGAACAATCATGTTTTCAATGTACAGTAGTCCACAGCAAGATCACCTGTACATAAAAATACATGTTATGTCTGTTTAATGCTACATTTCTGATAAAACAATGACTTCTCCCTGACACAAGGACTTAACAGAGCCTCCTTCAAAAAGGTTGCATAAAGCATTTTTAAGGATGAATTTGAAGCAACAATTCTCATATTACTTTTTTATTATAAGCCTAAGCATTGTAAAAGCAGGGTATATTTTGCTCTGGGCTAAAAGTAGAACATTTAACTCCCAAAAAGCAACTCTGATTCTGACAATGTTATTATTGTGTGAAAGCTAATGCTATTACTGCTCAGACGCACCGCGGGCTTTCTCCTGCATTCGGCTAATGTTCATGATGCCCCCCTCCCTCCTGCTCACACTAACGGCATCGTTGTGATGGACTCCAAACAACTACTTTCAGCACGACTGACTCTTCCTTATCATAATCTGATTATTTTAATGATCTTGTTACTGCTGCCGTACACAGCCGGAGGGGAACCATGCTCCAGTGCTTTGTATGAATCTAACATGAGTGCAGGAGATGTCCGATGGTGACAGTCCACAGTGTCCACAACAATAAGGTTATCAAGAAGTATTTCTCAGTCAACACTAGAGCCTGAGGGGCCGACTCAAGTTTTTCATCATCGCCGATTGGATTATCTGGATTCATTTAACACATTTAGGCCCGAGTGTTGTCCCCAGCTCGCAACTCGGCTGTCTCTTCGTTAGAGATAATTAAACTAAGTGGGTCATCTCCGGAGTTCTTTCTTTTTCGATGTGGCGTCAACTTCTGCAAACAAACTTAGTGGCTGATTCTTTGTAGGTAAATCATAGTACAACGTTTTGAAGACAGAGGTTAGAAGAGAGTCACCTAAACCTATAGGGAACTGAGAAGACCTGGCCTCTTTGTCAAATTTGACAGAGAGAAGCTGCATCATGGGGCCATGTGAGATTTTAGAACCTGAATGTGTCATTTGGAGTCTTTGTTTGTGAAATTATTTCAGATAATAAGATATGACTGAAGAATTTTGTGAGCACTCACAGTCTGTTGTAGGACAATATATACGATTACACAAACAGGTTAAAATACAACTTTGAATTAACTAATGGTGCTGAAATGTCACAACAAGCTTCTTAAAGTTTATTTTGTTTGTCCCCTTTAAAATTCAATGTAAATATGATTTTATTTCCTATTTTGTGACTATTGCAGCCGTCCTGTGTTTTTGGCCCAAGCTAGTTTATAGCAGTGATCATCAATAGGCAGCCCGGGGGCGACATCAGGCCCTCCAGAGCTCTCCTGTGGCCCTCAGATTTTTACTGCTAAATCTTTTGATTTCGAATGAATATAAATCCCCATCACTGTTTGTGTGAGGCAAAAATTGACATGAGATACAAAATCTTTTATTTTCCCATCCCATCTGGCACATTTTAAACCTTTTGGGATAATAATGAAATGACCCTTGAGCAAATGTAATTGCCTCTGTGCGTAACAGCCATTTCCTCCCCAATTATATCTCAATGGGGCTTTTGCAGAGTCGCACTAAAATCAATAAATACTTACACATAGTGAGCAGAGAGCTGCGGGTGGATGTCACTGTCAGCACGTTAAAGACTCTACAAAGGAAGTGAATACTACTGGCATTATATCGAGTAGGGCAGTATAATGAATTTTTGGTAAAAAAATTTTTTTTAAATGCCATATTTGATTGAATAATATCTAGACAAAGCTTATTCAAAAGTAAGTTGATGGCTTTCAAATAATAGTGTATGTGAAAGATTTTATGTCGAAAAATTAAAGCACAGTTAGTATGTTCAAAGACATGTTTCATATTCATCAATAGTCATGTTGAAATCTACTGGATTGACAAATCGTTTGAATATTGTTATTGTTGTTTCTGTGACAGCCACCTATAACTTACTATCCACTGCTGGGTTAGTTGGGGTAGAATTGGGGAAAAACTGACCACAGAAGACTTATCTAATAACCGGAAATGTTGAATCTGTTGTGTGCAAAGCCTTTTAATGACCACTATACTGTTCAGGGTCAAACCACCTGCTACAGTGACTGAGTGGTCGCTACTTCCTAATGTAAGCTGTTGTCCTTTGGGAAAATGAAAGCCTTGAACTAGCATTTACCCCAGCACTTTAAGATCCAAGGCTTGAGTCCAGGATGTAAGCTTTTCAGTTCCGTAAGCCTCAGTTTTATTGTTCGCTTGTGAACACTAACAAGAACGCAGCAAAAATAAATTAAAAAGTATTGGTATTGACATAGCCTCATATCAAACCAGCAGCAGGGCCCAATCCATCGCAGCGCGCAGAAACACTTTCAGCCAACAACAACAAACAACCCCGAACTCACCCGCTGCACATCAAAGTCGGGCTGTTTCCACGGTAACAGCAGCAGGTGACAGCAGCTTTAATTGTTATCCCATCAACGGCCTCGCGTCATATTATTCACAGCACAATTGAATTTGTTTAACAGTGAGTGATGCACCTGACAAAATAAACTCAATCCAGAAGCGTGTGCGCGGAGGTCAGCGCACAAACCGGCAGCGCCCACCGGGAGCAGCGCCGAGCCACAGATGAGGCGCTGCGCAGAGGAAATACGGCTGTTAAGTCATTAGGCAGCTCATTAACAGTAGTTTAATTGGTGTCTAATTGATCACGGATGTTTGATAAAGGCGTGAACCTCAGGGGTGTGAGGCGGCACTGGCAGACTCCTGTGGGACTGATGTGGCTCTATTCAGTGTCAGTGCTGTGTTTGCAGCAGGAACACCTATCGTATTGTTAACTTTTATTGTTTTAGCTTGTTAGCGCTTAGTAGGAATTCTGTTTTGGTTTTGCAAGAATAAACATGTTAGATTGATTAAATTAACATTATAAGTCTAAATGATGATAAAATTTGCTTTTCTTTTTACTTTCTTCTGTATTTGACAAGCACATTTTATGCACAAAACTGTTGCTAATGCTGCTCAGAGATGACTGAAATAAATAAAATCATAATAATAGGTAAAACAAGAAAATTGGGTGCATGGTATCATAGTGGTTAGACCTCTGACTTTCCAATAAAGAGATTGTGGGTTTGAATCCCAGGTCGGACCAAATCAACATCTCAGGATCTCTTTGGGTGGAGTTTGCATGTTCTCTTTGTGTTATTGTGGGTTCCCCCCATGTACCCTGGTTTCCTCCAAAAACATGTTTTAAACTTGGGCTGTACTCAATGTATCGATACAGGGATATATATATCGTGACAAACTCAATACACGTCATTACAGGGAGGTGTATCTGGATACTTAAATTCATATCATTTACACTTATGAACCTGGACTGCAGCTTTAAGGCTGAAACTACTGAGCTGAACAATGACTTATTTGTAAGATACTGGATCTAACATAAAGAGCAGCTTGAAAATACAGTTCTGCTGCATTTTCTTATTCTACATAATCAAATTTGCATTTTTGACACAGATTTTAGAGACGATTATACTCAAAAACATTTACAGCTAAGATACAATACTTTTAGTTTTTTTTTTCTACATTGTGGATAAAAAACAAATGTCAATGTACTGTCGTTTTTCCTGCATGATTAAAAATACCTTCTTAGCAGATTTTTCTGGTTTTTTTTTTTTTGTTTGTTTTGTTTGGAAATATATCTTGATACACGACATATTGAGGAAATTATATTGGGATTTACTTCTATCAGGATACGTATCTTATCGAAAGGCTCTTGGCAATACCCAGCCCTACAATATACATTCATGTTTATGTTTTTGCTCAAATGACAACACTGTAAAATTCCTTTATTAATGAATGAAAAAGTGAATGTTTGTCTGTCTGTGTGGTAACCCTGCGACAAATTAGCCACTGTCAAGGGTGTGTCCCCGCCTCTGGCCCAAAGTCACTGAGATAGGCTCCAGACACCCACGACCCCAAATGACAACAAGCGGTACAAAACGAATGAAAGCAAGAAAAGACTAAAGCCATTTTTACTCAGATTAGCATTTGGAGCAATGAACTCAAATCAGTATGCAACTATAAACAGGCTGCTAAAAAGCTTAATATTGTTAACTAAAAACTTTTATTTTTTGTTGATGTCTTTGTATTTAGGACCAAAAGCAGACACAAAGTTCAATGTCTTCAGTAACAGCATAAATCAAAGTGAAAGTGAAATTACTTTCTCGCAGTAGCTCCAGAAACATGGGACCATCATTCAACTCTACTCATTGGCAATTGTTGTCAGTAGTAATAGTAGTAAGTGATGAGTTTGTGAAGGCAATCCCAAACAATTATGATCCACAAAAGGTTCAACATCATTATAAGTACAAACACAAACTTCCTTAGTTACGCATAGTTACACCCCTTTTCTCTAATTTTGCCATCATCGACTAATTCTTTAGGCTGAAGTCAAAGGTCTAGACACAAAGTGGAGTTGGTTGAGGTGGCTGAGTGCTGTGCTGCTGCGGCTTAGCATTACATTGTATGTTGGTGGAACGTGACTCTGGCGGTGTATATCTTGAAGTTGTAAATACCAAAAGACTGTGAATTGTTTGTCTAATCAGTTACAAAAGTACAACTATCTCTTCTTAAAGACGTAAATTCATGTTTTACAAATGAAAATGTCCCTGAAATAAGCAGTATTTAACAGATTTTGAGTAGATTTAGTTTTGAATAAGTAGAAAAAGGCTTCAGAGTTGTCATCTGACTGACGATGTTAAAATCTAGACATTTCGAGTCTGTAGTTTTCTAGTGTGTACTGCAACACTTAACTTACTGTATAAATTCTTCTAAGCTTATAAATTTGACTTGTCTGTTTGATTTTGCAACTTTTTTTTTAAAGCATTTGTTTCTTGAAATTGAATTTTTGCATATACTCAATATAACATTCACGATATTCCTAAAATGTGAATATTACGCCCAACTCCAGGCATCACAATAATCTCTTTCGCTGTTTTCTGCCTGTATCCAAGACTTATTTTCTGCTTGGCTTTTCTGGTAACAAAGCAAAACAGAAAATAAGTGCACTCTTATCAGTTATTTTAGGTGTAACGACACATAGAAAAGCTTTGACCCGTGTATCTTTTGTGGCAGCGTCTTCTTCTAACATGCCTTCTCTTTTTCCAAACACAGAAGATGAAAGTGAACACAGGAGCGGGAACCTGGCTGCACTCCTCAAATTAGTTTCATTGAGTTAAAAGCGACGTCGCCTTGTAGCACATAAAAGAACCTTCAAATGTATGATCTATATGTTCAAAGAGCAACTCTGTGTAACTTTTTTAATCAATTACTCCCTCTGAACGTTATGCAAGAAACAACAGCTATATCTAATGTGTTAATTTGATTTTAGCTTGTCATTTTGCACAGAGAACTCACCTGTAAATTTTTCATGAGCAGCAGCACATACTATTACACTGGTTAAAAAGTAATGAGGCAACGCTATATTATAACAGTGTTGCATTATTTTACAAAGCATTAGTCACACATGTCTAGTTGCTCGCCACAACAGGAATTAGTATTGATTATTGTTGTAATCAGCCGAACTTCATGAACTTTTTTATCAGACTTTTTCCTCTGTCATTTTGTATCATGATGACGTTCTTTTGTTTCCTTTCAGAACCCTGAGTGACATTTTTAGACAATAAAAACACTCTGCTCACAACCACAGTTGAAGCAGAGCAGCCAAACCGGACTGTGCTGGAGAACTAAAAGTGAGAGAAAGTGGTAAAATCTGAAGATATAAGGAGCAGTTTGATTTGTCAGTTATAACAGATAATGAAGAGCTACACCAGGACACTTGCTTTGGAGCAGATATGGCGCTTATTTAATTTTATATGAGAGTGCAAAAGCCATCCAAGTTTGTTGATTATGGACCCGGCCTTGTGCCTGAACAAAAACAAAAACAGCACACTGCATTGTGTTCAGCTATCATAGTAATAACTATACACACTTAGTAACAACTTGTATTAACAATGTATATCACAGTAAAGAATGAAATTGAAATTCTAAGTCTGGAATCATTTTTCAACATAAATAAACATTGCACCTTATTACACAAGTTGAATTCAATTGCCACAAACAGTATTAGACAAGAGATTTACAAAACGTATGTGTTGGCCTATTCCTGCATTCTAATGTCATTCTTCCCCTATAAGGTCTAGAGGTGGGACATCTATAACCTTATGTTGTGGTTCTCAATCAGGCGTCCCGTAGAACAGGTGTTTTGAGCTGGATTCCTCCATTTCTCCTCTATATCTCCTCTGTATCTCATGGTGGATCTACGGTTAGGCTATGAGCTGTCACTGGGAGTGTTTCATGTCTGAGCTGGGGAAAGATCAGTGGAAATCCCACCGGAGCCTCTGGTCTTTGATAATCGACAGGGTTTATACAGTGGCGCTTTGTAATGACGGCGACCGTTCACGGGTCGTTCCGATGTGCTGTGGTCCTTCTGCGTTTATTCCCAGGATCGCACGCTCTGTTTCCTGTTTGAGTCTCACTGAGGCCTCTTTGTGTGCGTGTGTAGGGGTGTGTGTATGAGTGAGGTGACAAGCAGCTGATGGGCTGCTGTTGCAAACTTATGACGTCTCTTAATGTTTGTGGATATCTCACACCCAAATATCACACCAGCCTGTGGATCTTGCTTGAGTACATTCAAAAGCAAACTTTATTTTAGAGACAACGATGGAATGTGTTTAGATTATTCTGAAAATGTTCTTAAAATACCATCACCAGCTCTGCCTGTAAGGCTTTATTCACACATGTTAATACACTACACTGTAGATTTATCTCTATTTACTTAACTTTTAGGTTCTGTTCACACGCATTGCTCATCATTCACTCCAAATGGTGCACGATGAGCCACATCACTTATTTCCATGACAACGAGCTTCAAGCAACAGAGCTACATGGACATGCACACACTCACTCCTTTTCCTGGAGATATGGTCTTTCCTTTCACCTGTGGCTAAATATATACAGCGAGAAGGATGTGCTGGTGGCATCGGGGAAAGGTTTCTGAGCAGC
Organism: Mugilogobius chulae; assembly: GCA_038363315.1. Taxonomy (NCBI): domain Eukaryota; kingdom Metazoa; phylum Chordata; class Actinopteri; order Gobiiformes; family Gobiidae; genus Mugilogobius; species Mugilogobius chulae. Next base: position 34,871,439 of record CM076400.1, read on the forward strand.
ACAGACCAAGGCTTAACTGCTCAGGCCAAAGAAGAGTGTTTCTCTGAAATAAGGTTTATATCATTTTCTTGATTACACATTGCATCACCATTCCTAAAAAATGTGACAATTTTTTCTTTTTTATTTAGCTTTGCAGGTGGTAAAACCAGGTCTGAAAACAGCTGTTTTCACAACACATTTGTCATGCTCCAGAATTTAAAGTGATCCATAGGGCAGGTTTTGTTTTCACATTGTCTCTCTTTACATCAAACTCTGGCAGAGTGAAAAAGACCTTACGTAACTTCTGATCGATCAGGAGCAGTGGACTGCTGCAGGGGGACGTCTAGAACTTAAGCTTTTGGCCAGGACAGTGCTTTCGATTGATGGTGGGAAACCCATCAGGCATGAAGAGAAACATACAAAATGTACAGAAAGACCCTGACCATTCTATCTATGACAGGTAGTGAAAGATAGCCACTTCTATAGTCATAGTAACATCTAGATTCCACTACTTGCTGCCATCGTCATGTGAAGTAAAGTAACATAAGTATAGTTTATTATTAGAGCTATTACGATAAGTTCTCTTTGGTCATTGCATTCAAAAATATTGTTTTTAAAATGTGGCACAATTTAATGTTTGCCAATGCCACTTCAGTGCTTGCGAGCTTAGACCTTGGCCCATTAGTCTGTTCTATTTATTTTGGCACAAAGCTGTGCTACCGTAATGAGGAACAAACAAAATGGGCTGAGTGTTTAAAGGACAAAGTCTTTGTAGTGGGATGAGGTCAGTGACCAGAGCAGTGTTCATCTTGTTTGTGTACTATTGTGTAACAAGGACCAAAACATATATCTCCACACAATAATTTTTAACCTAAACTCAGTTGTTTTTGTGCAGCTAAGCTATATTTTAGTGCAAAATTCAACTTTAACACATGAATTTGTGAAAGAATTGTGTAACCTTTTCTTATTTTTTACTGTACTCTAATTACACAAAATTGTCTTTGCCGTTTGCTGTTTTGGTTGTACATGCCTTTTGCTTAGTTATTGTGTTGTTGTGGTCCTCCCAACTCGTGTGTGCCTAACTGGTATAACTTAGGGTGTCGTAGCTTTCTCTTCCCTTTGGTAGACCCTTGTGTGTGAAAAAGTGGGTGTAGGGTCTTTTTTTATTTAATATTTCAGATTAATTTTAATTTTCCATTGTAGCACACTTGTAGTTGTATTTTAGTTAATACTGTTCATTGTCTCTTGTAGTTTGGGCTGTCTGTCTATTGGCAGCACATGTTGAAACTGTTTACTCTTGTTGGGATCCAGGTGTGTTACTTGCCCTTTAGAAGACTTTCCTGGTGGGAAAAGTTAGGGCTGACGGTCTATTGGCAGCACAATGTTGTAATTAGGTCAAATAGACATCACTTCCAAACATTTGACAATGTCCCGTGATTTATTCCTTGAGATATTCCTTTTAGATTATGCTTATTATATGTAACTTATATGATGATGGAGAGTCTTGTTTTTCAAATGTTACACATCATGACAATAACAGTTTAACATTTACTGTATTAAATGTGATATATATCTCTCAATTATTACTATGAACAGGCTCAACAAAACTTTGTTTACAAGACCAGTGAAACTTGTATAAATGTTACTTTCGGGTAGATTTTCCTCGGTTCCTTGGCCACTTCTCCTCTGACATACACAGCAGCACCACAGACGAGCCGGAGCACTGTGACTGACCAGTATTCAGCTCCAAAAACAGCTCTTATTGTTGTATCTGTCATATGTATAGGTCAAATGTCTCTGTGTTAGCCCTTTGATGAGTTGACCACTATCCAGTGTGTCCTTCGCCTAATGCCATAGTCAGTGGGTTAAAGTCCAGTCACTCACAAACAAGCGGTGGAGAATTAATGAATGTTCCGCCTTCTTTTGTGGCAAAGTTTCAAAGTATTTGTTCCTGCACCAAATAAGTAAAGTTGGGCATACATACTGTATCTTATCTGTTTTACTGCAAGAACAAAAAGTTAACAGACAAGAGAGAGAAGTTCCATGAGTTTAAGCAAGGCCATGCAAATAGAGTGCCGACGATACAGCTTGACATCCATGCATTACGAAGATGTCAATTATCACTAATAATGAACCTGCAGTTAGATGTACAGAATACTGTGGATCAACTTTAAGCTAAAGATGGAGTCTCATGTCACAATGTAGCTAGCAAACACTAAGCATATCAGATTTATCTTGAGCTTATTCTAAAACAGGCCTATTTTGAGTATTTGTAAAACAAACAAAAGTGTGTTGTTGTTTTTTTGCAGTAGACTTGAGACTTACTCGGACTTGAAGTGAAAGACTCAAAACTTGACTTGCATTTGCAGCTAAGGACTTGTGAACATTTCTGATGTTCAGCATTTTAAAATGAACAAGATTGGATAAACCTGATGACTATTTAAACTGTCCAAAAATTCTGTCTGTTTTGCTTATTACTTGTGCATTTTTTATTTTTTTTTTTGACAGAATAGTGTTTTTGATGACAGAAGCAAAGGGACATTGTTAATTTTATTTGCCTTTTTCTTTATGAACCCACTAAAATCACAATAAGAAAACATGGGAATCTAACTTAAAAAACAAGGAGACAACACTATTGAAGAGTTTGATATTTAAAAAACCTTTTGTGACTCTGAAATGGTATCTAAATTGATGTGATGATAAACCTAACTCACATAATTTGCATGTTGTGCTGAAGCAGCTTTATTTAACCACCATATGGCCCATACATCTGATCATAGCTTATGTGAAACGGTGATCTTAGGATGTAATGAAAGTGTAAATTATCCCCCCAATCTCAAAAATATCCCTGTGCACCTCGGATTGACAGTTTTTCTTTTTTTATCCCTGAAATGCATAATTCAGGAGCTGCACATCTAATGAAGTATTGAAGTCACAGATGGCGGTCTTGACCTCCAGTGAGTGCTCTGTTTTGTAGGTACAGCTTCAACAACTGACACGTGTCGCTGTTACATGTGAACATACAGCTTTGGTGCATCTCTCTCCATCTGTGCTGGAAAGAGAAGCATCTCACAAACGCACAAGGAACATGCCTCATGCATGCTCTTTAATGGGTTATCCGCCACCAGTCTGATAATTACATTAGCTCTCAATGCCAAGTATTAGTACATTTGGGAAATATACATGATGGAGTGATACTTTCATGGGTAATTTTAAAGTCCTTTCACATTTTTCTGTTGTTTAGGTGGTTGGAGCTCGGCATTCCCAATAAGGAGATTGTGGGTTTGAATTCCTTATAATTTAGTTTTATTTATTAGTTTATTTGGTCAAACATACAAACATGACTAAAACAAAACAAAAATATAACAATGACATAATATTTGCTTGTTGTGCCTACCATTTCTCTCCAAATGTGAAGTACCAAAAGAGTTGGAGATTTGTTAACAATATATAAACTAATACAACCAAAAGCAGCAGATTTACATCTTCACTTTAAAATCAACATTCTACTTAATAACAGTTAAATGAAGGATTAATCTACAAAATATGTTTCCATCACTATCTTCTTGAAAGAAATTGTAATATGGAAGTAGCTTTTTAAAATCGTACCACAAACTAACTAATCAGTGATTCTTGACTTTGTTTTGCACATTTTATGCGCTTTCCACGTCAGTGTACAATCTATAATCACTCCAAATCATTTTATATAAATTAACTTTCTATTTCATGGTTACTATTGTTCTCTATTACTTATTACTGAAAACCATACAGTTTGTTATGTTTACATTCAATAATATTTTGTTTTTTTAACTGTGAACCAGTTATTTAACTTATGCAGCTCTCTCTCCATCACCATCACCAGCTCATTGAGATTTTGCCCTGAGTAGTAAACAGTGGTGTCATCTGCAAACAGGATAAAATTAAGAACAGAAATGTACCTGGAAATTCCAGAAATTGTACCATCTGGCCACCATGTTTATCTTCTGATTGTGACAGATGAATTAGCCAATCATAAATGTGCAAACAATCCCATGCAACTGAAGTGCACATTTTAGGAAAAGTTTTCTTAGATGTTACCATATATTTAACTTGCAAAATAACCTTGCCACATCAGAAACTAATGTTGCGGTAAACAAATAGATTTTTGGCACCAAAAAAAAAGAAGAAAAAAAAAACCCCTCAAAAGCTAACAACACACCTTTTTGTTTTGCTCTTTTCCTGGATCAGTGGTCTCCAACTTGTAGCTCGAAAGCTACCAGTAACTCTCCAGCACCTTACAAATATCAAGTTTTATTAATTAAATGCCTTTTACCACAGATGCCTAGTTGTTTGCATTCATAAGTAGATAATGATTCATGTTTCTTATAGGCACCTCTCTTTGTCTCAAATAAGCTATAAATGTTTGCATCTGCTTACTGATATGCTAGAGATAAAAGTTGGAGAACCATGTCCTTCATTATTATTTGATTGACTAAAATTTATACTCATATTTTTCTTTCTGTCAAAATGGTCATCTCTTGAGCCTGTTTTATCTGCACCTTCTCAAATCTTTTATATATTTTATTTGTGTGTTGTTTTGATTTGGATAATATTTGTTCATTTATCTTCTCTCATTCATTTCTTCGGCGCCGCACAGCCTCCTAAACCTTTGAAAATGGGTTTGAACATTTTTAAGTAGACCCTGTTTTATTCCCCATTAATGAACATATGTTTTTCAAATGATTCACTCTCCGTAGAAGCTGTTATGTTACTTCGTTGTGTGTCAAATTGTACTCAGATCCATTGACATTTTCCACTTCCGTCTCATTTGTGGCTTCATGAAGCGACAAACAGAACAAACAGTACAATAACACAAATAACAAGTAGGAGAGAGGGAGACCCAGCTCGCGGTGAAAGAGTGGAGAGCCGATTGATTGAATAGGAGAGATATAAAGAGCTCGTGTAGTGGTCCACATGGCGTTCACCTGAAGCCCACACATCCTGGTGATCATTCAGGACACTTTTCTCCTGCTCATGTCTCCTCGTTGACCAAAGAGGAGGTGTATTTTAAAACACCGGATGTTATGTCGCTATAGGCAGAGGTTAGATCTTATCGAGAATGTTGTTTTGAAGATATGCAAAAAAAATGTTTACAGTAAAAAAAAATCACATTCATCTAATAATTATTATAGAAAAAAATAAGTTAATATTTTTAAAACTATGCCATGCTTGTGTCATTGGTAAATCATATTGGATGGCCAAAATATACACCGAACAAAGTAAATACCACTAGTTTCAAGCATTTATTAACTTGATGCCGTATTAAAGCGAACCCTGGATATAATCACATGTTTATCCTAAAACACTTAAATATCATTATTAGATACGACATACTTGAAGTATTTTAGTTTTATTAAATAGTGTTATGAGAAATGACATGGAGGCTGCCATTTGCTGCGGTTATGACATAAAAGTTGTCAGTAACAGCAGTAGCAGGTAACTAAGCAACATGAATCCTGGTTAAACCTTGTCAGTTGACGGAGTTGGCCAATACAGAACGATTATTGGAATCTAGTAAAACTAGATAATCAAAGGAAGAGCAAGAATGACACTGTCAGTGGGTTTTGTGGCAACTGTTCACAGATGAAATTGTGCAGTAACCATGGAAACACTATTATCATCAACCAAAATGGTGCTCCCATGGCTGAAAAAACATAAACAATGACAATTTATGAAAATAGTAAGCAGTTATATATTTGTTTGAATTTATTTTAATAAGCATGACCAGTAGCATTTTAGCCATATTTATATCCAGGTTCCTTTAAGATGATTATTTTTTCTGTGCCAACAAATAAATTTATAGTTTGAACACATTCTGTTGGAGCTACACTGTCTCACAAGAAAGCGTATGTATACAACACAAAAATAGCACAATTTCACATCTTTTGTGCGTATATATGTTACACCATATACATTGCACGATATGAAAAAGTGTAAAATTCACACAATATTTCATAGTGTAAAAACAGTTTTGGTTGAAACCACATGGGGACATTTTCTTTAGGTCTAACGGGTAAGTTTAGGCTTTAAGTTACAAAAATAGGTAAGTTTAGGACTGGGACTTGGGGTAGGTTAAGATTGGGATAAGAATTTTAAGAATTCATAAAAAATAACATCTTTACGACCACTGTAGAAATTAACAGGGGCTACAACGCGTGTCATATTTATGCAAAAAAAATCTTGCTAATCATATGCTTTTGATATGTTTTGTTGTGTGGTGATAAATATATGTTTTTTTTGTAAGATCAGGTTGGTTGGACTGACTAAGTTTCGTTTAAATATCAATATCATCAAGCTCTAGCTGTAGGAATAATTTTAAAGTGACCCGTTCCTTTCTGAAACAGCCCACTGTACTGTATATGTATATATGTATATGTATAGGAACTAAGAAAACTTATATATCTTGGATGAATTTAAATGTGTTTTACAGCTAAAAAGATTTACATGAAAATGTGTGCAAGGTCATCTCTTGGCCTTGCTTCCTTGTTACATTGGAGAGAGATAAACATAAGGCTATATTGTTGAAGATACATCTGAGGGACCGCCTACTAACAGACCTCTGTGGGGAAAAACAATCTATTTTTAATAGAGAACAATTTTCTCATCCACTGCTCAACCACAAGAGCAAGCGCAGACTTAAAGCCCATATGAAATATTATCGTACTTTGCAAATTTGGACTTAGTTTGATGTGATAATCTTTGTGATAAATATTTATCATAGTTTTACAGTTGTTAAGTTGAAATTTATAAAAAACAAAATTGACAAATTAAAGTAAAATATACAGGAAATATGAGTTCAATAAAACAGAATCCCTTAACATGCATATGTCATCAAAAAGCACCAAAATGCAAACACAATTTACACAAAACTGTTTTGGGAGTTTAAACATTCATTTAGCTATTGCGTCATTTATGTAGATTAACAATATGCAAGAGAATTACTCTACCTATGTCATATTTGCTATAAAGACAATTATAAACCTCATACAAAGCGCCAAACAGGGTGATAAACGAGCAGAAATGTTGCAGATAGAATCATATTCGTGATGTTTTACTGAAAAAATGTAGTCAAATCATCATACACATTAAAGGTAGGGAGCTGATTTTCACCCTGCAAACACGATTTAGGTTTTAAATCTGACTATTTCCTAAAAAGATTACAAAATCTTTCAACACATATATCAATCACAATTATGGTAAAAAATAATAATAATAAAAATGTCTTACAAATAGCAAAGTGAAACTGAAATGGACCACTGAAGCACAGCCAATCAGAGAGCTGCTTTAGGCTCCTAATTAGAACTGAAAAATTGTATTAATAAACTCAGACAGAACTCAGAGATATAATTTTTTCACAAAGTGCCACATTTATAATGTACTTTTTAGTGGAAAACAAAAGTTTACTAATTTACAATGAAAAAGTTCCCCCAACTTTATGGAGGAAATTGGTGCCAAATCCAAAGACATGGACATAAACTAAAGTGATAAAGAATGCAAGTGAGGTGTGCTAAATGCTAGTGCAAAAGCTCCAGTTGCTGTGGTTTTACATTGACAGAACAGCAGTGTATGTTTAGGCTCTTTCTCTGACTTGACACCTCATCAACCTAAAACTTAGATGTCTCAACTTTAAATAATTGTGCTAAATATACAAAGAAAAGAGTGAAGGTTCCCTTGATTCAACCAAATTTACCCCCAGACCATGCCCCCAAGATATGTCACAACGCTGACTTTATTATTTCAGGCTAAACCATTTTCAATTCCTATAGTGCTTTTTAATATCCCAATTTGTAAGCTTTTTAGTTATTTTCTGTTGAAAAAAGATTTACCAATGACTTAGAAGAAAAATATTACTTTAGTCTTTCCTCTGTAGCCTGGTCTCTCTACAGCCTGTTTCACATTATTATACTTGAGGTCTAAAGCGCTTTTCCAGCGTTTATTGCCATCCATCAGTCTTCGATCTGCTTGCTGTCGCCGGAGCCACCTCTCCTCTCTGAACAGATCGATTGACTAAAACAAGCATAAACATAATGCTCTAGAGAATTACAGGATGAAGAGATGTATGTCTCTTTTCTGTTTGGCTGCAGAGGCTGTTAGAGTGAGTAAAAGAGATTTGTTTTAAGTGGCATTTCTGATCCATACCACCTGATTTTAAGAGTAATAGATGCCAAAGCACTCTTGTCTGTAAGAACACAGTAGAGGAGCTATTGCAATAAGCTCACTCCATCCATTGTAGCACACTAATGGTGCTGACGAGAAATCTCAATCCTGAAGTGGTAGCCATACAAAGAATAAACCGTTAGAGAATGGAACTATGGTCCATGAGTCGGCACAGAACATCAGTTATGTGCTTGTATAGATATATAGAAAATTGTTAAAATGTTTTTTGTATGTGTTTTTTGAGAGAGTTGTTTTATAATGTAATTTGTGACTTTTTCTTATTGATTGTGTTAGCTGCTACCAGGTCACTCCTGCAAAACCAATAACATGCATGTTAGGGAACACCTGGTCATAGTCGGAGGTTGAGGCGCCAGGTGTTTAGGCAAATTGCCTCTGCTGAGCTGCCCAGGGCAGTTTACTATCACTAAGTGGGGAGGAGGGGTACATCTCACTGTGAAGCGCTTTGTGACTCTGTCTGTGAAATGCGTATACAAATAAAGATTACTTACTTACAGATTCTGAATCTCATGGGACTTGGTTAAATAAAGGTAAATAAAATCAAAATATAATAGGTAGCTTTTGTTTTAGTACTTCCTGTTCTATTTATTTGAAAGGGGTTTTGACTAAATCTAAAATGAAAAAAATTTGTATAAGGGGTGAACAGTAAGTTATGGATTTCCAAATCATGATCTTGTATGTTTTTAAGATGTATGTATTTGCGCCTGAATGCTAATGCTAAAGCTTCACAATTTAACATCAACAGGGAGGTTCCCTCCACTGACCCAATTGGAGTTTTTGTACTTTTATGAAACATCTGTCACAGTTTTACATGAGTAAAACATCAGTTGGTTTGGAAAGGTTTGGGTCAAAAAAATGCAGGGACAATTTTTTTTATTTTTTTTTTTTACATACAAGATTGTGGGCAAGAGCCAGTATTTCCCAATTAATATAACACTGTACTTTACCATGAATATTCTGAATAGTCATTTTGACAATTTTCTATCTGGTGATTTCTATTTGTGAGTAAACCAGACCACTTTGGACCACATTTATAGACTAAAGTACGGGTGCAAACTAAAAAAAAAAAAAAGTTTATTTGTGAGCGTTGTGGACTCAATTTATTATTGGAAGATAATATAGAACATATAGCACAAAACAGATATGCACAACATCAAATCATTTTTAATGTCTTTCCTAAAACAAAAATGTCAGCTGTGTCAAGCGTTTGCTCACTCTAACTTGTTTTGCACGTGAGTAAACTCTTGATAAATGAAGCCCATTTTGCATTACAGCAATAACAAAAAACTGCATTCAGACAAGATTCTTTTTAGATTCCCATCATTTTATTTATAGTTGGCCTGTAGAATGTAAAAATATACAGTAACTGTACAATATTTTGGTCGTCACATTGTAACAGTGTTTTTTGTAACAACCATGACATTTTTGTCACTAAACTGGTGCCTGTGTCCAAAGAGGAAGTTAAATTGTCTAAAAGATGTCTAATAGTACACTTTAGCTGCATTTCTTTGGGGCTTTGTATTGTATAAAACATATATATGCATTCGTAGAAGAACAGAAATGCTATAAAACTGAAAACATAAGAAAATCGCAGGGTCAGTGGGCTGGCCTCTTGTTCTCAGCCTCATTACCACAGTGAAGTGCGCGCCTTGATTTCCATGTAGTTAATGTGTATGAGCCGAGTGGAGCTGAGGTGAAATGACTTGCTTCATGTCTGCAGACCATGGCACCGCCTCGAGCGCTTGTATATGAACCACTTGTGTTTAAAAAGAAACCCTGATTATGACTTTTTAGCTTTGCAGATTTGCACTGCCCCAGTCACAGCCGCTCAGAGCCTTTGGACCATTAGGCAGCATCTCACTCCAAGCATGGGCGATTCCTCCACTGCCTCCAGACCCTCATTCCTTACGCTTCTGTCTGTTAAATCAGGTTTCATAAGTGTCATCCCCTTCCCCCCGTATAGAACACATCGGATTCTTTCTCCTCAGACCCCCTGCGCAAAGCCTCTAACTCCTGTCCTTGCTGTCCTCATCACGGGTGTGTTGTGATTGAATTAAACCCCATGGAGCGACTCTACAGGCTCCTGTACGCTCGCTGTGCTGCCACCATCAGACACACTCAGCTGGCCTCTCCTCTGCCCCCTCACCGGACCTCCTCCTCCACTGCCCTGTCACCACGGATCACAGGCAGAGGGGCACAGGCCAGGCAAACATTTACTGGCCTCTTGGCAAGCTTCAAGATGCACTCGTGTGATGAAAGAGATGTAGTTATGGCCACAGTATTCACAGATGTTATTTCATCTATTTGAATAAGGACACTTTTTCTTGATCAAATCTATTACAACCACAAGAAGAGAGATCAAACTCTGAGAAGAAATGACACAATTTTTCACGTATTCTCATACAAACAGTACAAACAAATGTACTTTGCGTTCTGTAATATTGTCTCGAACTTTTTCAAGTTTTATGACATCAAACCCTTTTAATGATTAAATAGTAAATTAGTCAATTCTAATGGTAACAGGTATTATGTTGTTATTGTCTTAAATAGGGATGCACCGGTCCAATACTGGGATCGGGTATCGGTGCCGATCCAGGAAATTTTGCTGGATCGAGTATCTGCTTCGTGATAGCCGTTCAGCTGATGTAGTTGTGACTTTAATTACACATAATGAAACTAATTTATTAAGTGTTGATCCATAATTTCTCTTAATTTTGGCATTTTATTCATAATAAGTTGTTAAGTAGTGACTTGTACTATAAATACCAGTAACACAAAATGACCAAATTTATTAGGTTTTATGGGGAAAAAAGTAATTGCTTTCCTTACACTTGTCTTGGTTGATATCAGGTATCGGCAGATAGTTTAAGCGAAAATATTGAATCAGAATCAGAATCAGAAAGAATTTTATTGCCATTGTCATGAACAAACAGAATTCACAGACTAGGAACTGCTGCGTGCTAATGTGCAACATATAACACAGAAAACACAAATAAAGATAAAGAATCTAAAGAGTAAAAAATATCAAATATAGTAAAAATATTTAAGATAAATAAAATCAAGTATAAGGGCATGCAAAAATAGGCCAATAAAAATTAGGCAATAAAAATATACACATTAATCAGAACAATCAAAACAACAGTGCAATCTGTCAGTGCAAGAGGTAGGACAATACTAAGATATTAACATAATGAATAAATGAACGAATGAATAAGGTGAATAAAGTGACAGGTGATGATATGACTGTTAAAGTGACAATGCAGGAGATCAACATAGTCGCAGGTTTATGGAGTGTTCATGAGTCCAACAGCAGAGGGAAAGAAACTGTTCTTGTGGCGTGAGGTTCTGGTTCCGGATGGACCGTAGTCTCCTGCCCGAGGGGAGTGGCTCAAGACTACGGTCCTACGGTCTCAAGACTATTGGGATCAGTATCGGAACTAAAAAAGCTGGATCAGAGAGCATCTCTAGTTTTAAAGTAAGATTCCTCGATAAATTATTCATAATAATTACTAGTTATATGTACACACTGCTGTTACTATATGGACCCTTTGCATGTGTTGTCTCGTCGGGGTAACGCCCTCTTCGCCATAATGGAGGACAAAAGCGCTGTCTGTGTGTGTTACAACTAGGAAACATTTGCCAAAAACCTGACAATTTTTATCGATTTCAATTGTAAAATGGTTGCATCTTGTTGTGCTATTGTCTGCATTAACAGGCACGGTTGTAAGCCTAATGTAGCTTTTATTGTATATCTTGTGTTGAAGACAGAAGACACCAATGGGTGCCAGCAAGAAATAGAAACAACTGGAATTATCTATGGCAAGCAGTAGCCACACGTAATATAGCTAAGTTACTGAAAAGGAAGGATCAGCTAGCATTCATTCGCTTTTCCAAAAACCTTGCTTTGTGCGCACCTAAAAGATGTCATATTTCTACGGACAACTGTACTGAACACACACTAGTAATAGCCTTTGCTTTCTTTACAAAAAATCGGAAAATCTGTGAGACTTTGTCAGTTTTGCGCTCCCTGTAATGCTGCTTTCACCCACGTGATCATGTGACGTAACTGCAAATTGTCAATATCATATCAAGAGCTGCATTTAGCTATTATTTTGCTAATCGATTAGGAGGGCAATTTTTCTTTCAATTATTCCAGTCGTCGTTTAGAACTTAAAAGTCACTTGAAAATGAGATTTAAGCTAAATTTGAGCTAACGCCACTTGAAAACATTGTGGAGGTGTAGATTTACAGACCAACTACTGTCTTTGAACCAGTTAATGATTTTTTTATTTCTAAATTTGTACGCGTTTAATTTGATTAGTTGCAACAAATTAATTAACTTGTTGCAAGCCTGTATTTTTAGTTTTTATTATTTTATTATGACCAAAATGATAATGTTTGTCATTTGGGATGGGACAATTGTATTTTGTGAGATATGAATGTCACACGATTGTGTATGTAGAAAATGGCTTGGGCACACACAAGAAATGATTAAACAGAGGTGAGTTACACATTTTTAAAAGTCATTCCTACAAAAACAAATGCAGTAAATGAATGTAAAGCATAAAATAAAAACATGAAATAGTTGAAGCCAAAATTATGAGCTGTGTCATGCTTTGTGTAATGAAAACATCTGTCACAATCTTGTCTCATTCTCATGGATCTCAATCTCTTAGTTAATCTGTTAAGCTTTCAAAGACCACAGTTTCTTTCTACAAAAAAAAAAGACTATTCATGCTTTCCTCTGTGTCATCAGTGTCATCGAAATAGCACAAATGACATAATTACTTTCAACATTTTCTTTGAATGCACTTCCAACCGTTTCAGATACTGCTGTTATGTGTAACACTCAAACATACTGTGTCATGTGAATCACAGTCAGTGAATAATGTGTTTCGCCACACGACCTCCATATGTAATTGTGAAATATTATACACAATGTAGAAGAAAGCACAGTTGGAGAGCGGTATGAATAATATTTTCACTGACCGATACTTATGCGTCTATACTAGGCTCTATGACAAGTTTTCCAATGGTGTTTAAAGTGACAGCAAGAAAAAAAACAGGTATTTGTCGGTGTGAAAGACTTCAGAATCATAATTTGCAGGTTTTTGCTGGTAAATGTAATGCACAGCAGTGTGATGGGGGATGGGACCAGGAGTCGATCAAAACAGAAGGGAGATGTAGTCTTAATTAGCTCTGACGGCCTCTCAAAGAACAGAGAAAATGGACCTTAAATACATGCCAGAATATTGCTCATAGTAAGAGTAACATTTGTAGTGATGTCTTCATTTACAAGGGTCACAGAATGTAATACAACTCTGCCACTTTTACAGTAGAGATTATAGCTTTTAATGTGCTTTTAAGATTTCTATCAATACCTGATATTTAAATGTGTAATGAAGGAATGAACTGCTGCAAGATGGTCACTAAAGTGTTTTTCTGCTTTTTAGATCATTTTTAAATCAGCAAAAAATTTTGGTTAAGGGCCCAGAATTAAGATCATTCTTCCTAATTTGTGTTGTGTTGATTAGATTACGGTATAGATAATTTGTTAAAGTGCTTATGACAGGTTGAACAACTCAATACAAGATCACTGTAATAATTTGGTAACACTTTGCCATAACTACATGTTGATTAGCTAAAAAAAAGCATGAATAATGAATTCATTCATCATGAACAAATGAGAAGTTAATGAACAAAAAAGGTTATTAAGGCTTAGTAGTAACCTCATTATAAATTACAAGCCCTACCCCTCAACCCTAAATCCTAACCTTAGCTCCTTAACTGAGCAGTTACTAAGCCGTAATAAACTTTTTTGTTCATTAATTGATGATTTGTTCATACTTTTGTTAAGGCTTTTGTAAGATTTAATAAGGTGTAGTTATTATTAGGGGTGTCAAATTAGTGCATTAATTGAGATTAATTAATTACAGACATATTTCGAGTTAATTTTTTTAATCACATTAATCTATTTTGAAATCTGTAACTGGTGATGAGTAGCATCGAGACAAAAATAAAGAAGCAGGTGAAAGTTATTGGACTGATGAATGGAAATTTTATGTTTGAAAACTTCCTTAAGTCTTATTTTTTTGCGATAAAATAATATTTTCCATCTGCAACAACAATGTAATTAATTAAATTGGATAAAAACAAAACAAAAACACTTAAGTTGAGTGTTTTCCTCAGCAATTTTTCAGTGAGATTGAAAATACAAATCATAATTACAGATCATAATGAATTAATCTCTATTTTTTTTTAATCGCTTGACAGCACTGGTTATTATAAAGTGGAACCATTATTTTTTGTTCTAAATATTTCCCCATTTTGCTGGAATAAAATCTTACTTTCTGATTTTAAATGTTGACCTCAAATTAGGATGTTGCCTAGTAACCATGTTGTACACAGGGTTCGAGATTGTAGGGATAGGACGATATTAGAATTTGCACTCACGATTATTGTGACCGAAATAATCACGATTAACAATATCATCACAATAATTTACTAAACGTATAGGTGTACAGTTTATAAGTCTCAAAAACATTTATTACTGCATATGTGTTTGTGCAACTACTTATTGTATTTTGGTCCAAGTGGAATCAACAATAATTCAAAGTGAACAAATGTGACTGTTGAGCAAAAATCATTTAACTTTGTCTCAGAGTCTGAAATTAACTAAAAGTAGACTCCTAATCGAGGTTATCATCATGTGCGATTATCACGACTATGAAAAACTTCACGATCATTTAATTGCAGCCCTTTATTATCGCGATTAACGATAATATTGTATATCGTCCCATCCCTACGAGATTGTTAAACCAATTGCTTATAAACTAAATTTGCATTAATTAAAGCATGTCCTTTCACTACAGAGGGATAGATTAACTTACTGACAGTGTATTGGTTTGTTTCACGGCTGTTTTGTTTACTTTTTATATTATTTTGGCTGATGTATTTCTATGGCAGAAACATGGCAAGTTTATTTCATTATTTCCATGGTAACCGTTGTCACTCCTGAGCTTTATTGATCCAAAACCAGTAACATAGATATATTTTTATTTATTGGAGTTAAAAAGTGTATCTTGTCACACACTTGTTTTAGATTCACGCAAAAATATATTCACAGCAAGTGTTAATCTTTCAAATAAAGTTAAAATTAGAAAATCATAATGTTCTTTAATAAGTGATATATCATAACTCACTTACTTCTTGACATTGCAGATTGTTTTCAAGCCAAAATGTCTTAACCATTAATTAAAATACCCACTTTATATTTTGACCCTATAGTGACAATTAATTATTCTTTTCTTAACTCCTTTAGAAGTGAAAGCTACATTCCTTTCTGCCTCATCTTTTTTGTAACTCACAAAAGCAGCAGTTTGTCTGTTTGCTGTTCCTCGCCGATGTAAGTGTGACCTCTTATTTTCCTGCACTTTATCAGCTTGACCAGCGAGTCCTTGTGTGACTTACCTTTACTACGGCCGTCTTCGCTTCGCCGGCTCAGAATAGTCGTATGTCCGTTTCCCATGGCAACCCCCTCGATCCAACCAGAGCCGACAGACACGGAAAGAAACAGAAAACAGTGATTGAAATAGCACAGGTTTTTATTATACGTACAATATTGCCTGTGATTTGCGCTGACATAAAAGTGATACTCAAAAGCAATCAAGATTTCGTTTCTTTTTTCACTTCGAAGCAGCGGTCATAGTTTCTCTTGCCAACTGTGCTTTTCAAGAAAGAGAAAAAAACAAAACACAGCGTCTCCTGAGAATGTGCAAAAAATATTTCTTCCCCGTGTTTGAAATAATGTAAAAACAGAAATTACTTGGCGCACAAGAGGAGGAACAAAACACAGCGGGCCAGGCACTAAGAGAGTTGTCTAATTAACGTGTAGCTCTGCGATGTCCAGGGAGAGTCTTCGTCTGCTCCGCTGGGGCCGGCCGACCTGTTATTTTGAGCAACAATTTATGTGAGAAAGAGGGAAAGGAGTTGATACTGTAACGATAAAAGGCTGTGCGTCTCCCAAGAAAAAGTGAAAAGTTAACGGGTTAATTTACTTTCCTTGTCAAATTGATAGCATAAAACAATAGTTTACTTTGCTGTTGCTGTTGCTGTTACTGTTGGGAAGTACTGTAACTAATTAGCTAATAAATAAATAAAGGCTTACTTCCAAATCTAAATGTATCCAAGTACAATGACTCTTAGTTTCAAGTGTTTAAAGTACCAAAAAGTGAATCAAATGTACTTTCTTATGTCAGTATTAACACTGCGTTACTGTACAGAGCACACAAAGGATTTGAACTTTGACCATGTGACTGTTTCTGCTTGGCATTGACGACATGTTTGACTGTTTCACTGTTTGATTTTCTAACTTCCTGTTTGCTAAATCAACAACTTTGTGAAGTTCTTAGAGATGTTGTGATTTGGGGTTGTACAAAAATATATTAAATTGAATTGTCTTTGAATTGAACTTAATACAATTAAAGGCAAATAAAACACAACTCTCAACACAGAAGCTATGGTGCTCTGTTTTCATTTTTTATATGTTTAATAGGGGGGAGTATACATTAATTTATAACGTGTAAATTTGCCACACAGGCTAATTTTCATCTGTGGTCCCATTGGCAGGTTGAGGTTGATAAAAAAACAAGACATGTAACAGACACAAAGACGTTCAGTTCAGTCCAGACACATGACAAGAAAAAATAAAACAACCTTTAAATCACACGCTAAACACACAACAGCTTAAGTAGACAAAACAATCCCTCCAACAAGACAGAATTAAAAATATTAGTCCAAATGGTGTTCACATGTCTGATTATCTAAAATACATTTACTAAAATGTTAAAATTATGTCACGTTTCTTATTTCTCTGGAGACCAAATTCCGAGAATGAGCTCTCAGATTGAAAAAGCAGATATTATGTTTTTGTAAGTGGTATTTTACAGTCTCCTCTGTTCGATGCTCGAGTATTTGTGTTTGAGTTTAACTGAACAAACTCCTTTTGATGGAGGTAGGGCAAGACCATGAAGGATTTTATAAACCATAGTTAAGTCCGAGTACGTACTTTAGAAAATTATATTTATTGACAGTTTTACAATGATGATAGGAATTAGATTTTTTGTCCATTGTTTTCACTGTCTGCTTATTGAGTTCTTCTCCATAAGATTCTATGAGCAGATTATTTCCAGTGAAACACACTAGTGCATGTGAAAACATGTAATTTCATGTCTTGTGCACTTGTAGGCAGATAAAGCATTCTGTAAAGTAAAAAATTCTATAAAGTTTTCAACAGCAGCCAATCAGATTTTCTTTAACTCACAGCAATGAGCTGGCAGAACAACAGCACAAAATCAGAGACAACATAAATCATAAACATTTTTACCTGTTCCAAAACAACTATTTGCTCATAAAGAAAGCTGCTGCATTTCCAATCCAAATTCAGCTTTTTCTTTTGAAGTGAAACGCAGTCAGTAATATTCAGTTGTGACACTTTAGATGTGTCTCATCTTTGATTAAAATAACATACTAAACCTACTTTAAAACTCCATCACTTCCTGGAATTTCACAGCCAGTCAAACAGCCTCAGATCAGCCCTGATGCAGATCCACTCATGATGGTGCAGTTCGTTGCTGCTCATGTGTTTGATTATAAACTTCCTGCCATGATCGTCGCTAGTCTCTTTTATTACTCCTGTGTCCAGCCCATAGCAAGAACGTTTTTTTTTTTTTTTTCTAATTTGTGATTAAAGCTTTCTAAACCTAACAAATGGTAAAACAAAAACTGTGGTTGTAATTGTCTTATACTTATTACTTCTTCATTACAGTGGTGGAAGTAGTCACACTTAATTTTAACTTAATATTGCAATCATTACTGTTACTGCATTAGTATAATATATTCATTTTACATTACTGACTTCAAATCTTTTCGCTTTCCAACAAAGTCCACCTCTGATAAAACTTTGAAGCTGCAAACTACTTGTAGAGACTTGCCACAGTTCATTAATGCTCTGACTCTCCAATAGGGGGTGGTGTTTGCTGCTTTGCCCAGGGGTAAACACTGGTGTAAAATGAGATTTGGATTAGGTGGTCTTGTGTTTGAATTATGCTGTTTTCTCTGTGTAAATGAATCCCTTTCTCCCCGAGGTCGTCGCCTGCAGACTTGACTCACATGGCAGTGGCCGGTGGTTTCTTGTAGCTCTCTCTCAGTAAATTGGACGTTATGGGATGGATGGCGGTGGTGAGAATGAGATGCAGTGGCGTCACTTCAGGTGCAGCTCTTGGTTTGCGCATAATGAGCATACCTCTTTTTAGATCCCCATAATGACTACCTCCAAATGAGTCGAGCTGATTTCCAGGCGCTGTGCACTGAAGCTAAAACAATCTAATGAAATTTTCTAAAGATATTGCAAAGTTAGGTAGAGCAGTCAGGATCTCCTCAAAAGTAATTTCAAATGAAGAGATTAATGGATACTGAGAAAGGGCAGA
The DNA here is from genome assembly GCA_038363315.1 of Mugilogobius chulae. Lineage (NCBI taxonomy): Eukaryota > Metazoa > Chordata > Actinopteri > Gobiiformes > Gobiidae > Mugilogobius > Mugilogobius chulae. The sequence goes on from CM076400.1 coordinate 34,890,119, forward strand.
AAGTTTGTATTTTAGTATATCACAGACTGGGTGAAAGTTAGAAAGCTTACATATCGAGTATATTTAATTTTATTTATGTTTTTTTAGTTTGTTTGTTTGTTTGTTTTTAGTCAGGATCTCCTCAAAAGTATTTCAAGAGTGTAAGAGTGTTAGTGTTACTAAGAGTGTTATTGAGAAAGGGCATAAAGTTTGTATTTTAATAAATCACAGGCTGAGTGAAGGTTAAAAGCTTATGAAAGATTTTTATTTTTTATTTTCTTCTGAGCTTTTGAGCTTTTAGCATTAGCATACTTTAAGTTGTATTTTGTTTAATTCACAAATGTTTGAGTAAAATGCTCTGTTCCACCTTATGATGTCATGTCAAAGCCATTTTAAAGTCAACAACTTTATTTAGACAGCTGCATCACTTTACACAAAAATACATCACAAAGATTTTGTTTCTTTTTTAGTCTTCAGTTTATGCACAACAATGTTGGGGTAACTACCTGTGTTTTCTACTAAAAGAAAATGATACATACAGCACTTTGTAAAAACAAAACTAAACTGCATAATGTTTGAATTGGAAAATAAATTTAGGTTCTAATCAGGAGCCGAATGTAGCTCTGTACTTGGGAGGAAATCTCCAGTTTCACTTTATTTATAAAAAGACATTTGTAAATCGTAATTGAAACCAAAATGAATACATGTCGATATTAACCATGTGTTGTAAGATTTCTGTGTGGAAGTTGTCAGATTTAAAACCTAAATTGTATTGACAGTGTGAAAATCAGCTACTCCACCTTTATACTTGATGGCACCAGTCATTGCTTTGATTTTATGAGGAAACAATCTTTTAACATAAATAATAAATCAGCATAATGCAGTGTAATAAAGTCTTGAGATGATACTTTTTGGTCACTTTCTGACCATGGTAAATTAGCTGCTGTCATTTTCTTCCTGCGTTCCACTCACATCTAATCACACATTTACAGATCTGTGGGATTCGTGCACCAAAGGACGCTCTGTACAAACGGGAAGAGTGGTCCACACTTACATTTTTAAAAGAATGACATTTCAGTATACGTTGTCATAGAAATAAGTGTGAAGAATATAAATTATTTTTCCTTTGTGATTGTATTTTGTCATATAATATGACCTGTATACCACAACTTAAAGTACAGACCTGTGCAAACATTGTTTTTCATCCAAGACAAAGGTGAACATTTCGTTGAAGTCAGATAGAGAAGATAAAGCTGTTATCCAATTCCTGATGTGAGAAACACTTGACTGCTCATGTGAACTTTATTACAGCTTTTTAGTTCTAGCACATACTGTAGGATACTAAAGCAAAGTTACTTCAAGCACGTTTAAAAAAAATCATAATGTTTCTTGTAATAGTTTAGTCAGTTACTCTAATTTGTGTAAGCATGTGCTGTGTCTTTGTTGCGATATAATGTTCTTTCTATTTGACATGATAGATAAAACATATTTGCAAGTCCTGTATTTTAAAGCTAAAGAAATATTTAAAAACATTCAAATAAATTTAGTTCTAAAACTTTTAAATACCCTCTCTTTCAAAAACATAGTTCATCCATATTCAAAGAGACTAGATGCACTTCCCAGGTTATCACTGTAATTACAAGTTTAGGTCTAATTATATTGTGGGGCGGAGCGCCATAGGCCGAGCTCCAGCTGAGGATGAGCAGAGAAAGCCATAAACCCTGCATTTAGCGAGGTCAGACCTGTTGAGCTGAGCCGGTGATTAATGACAGCGCTGCAGAGGGTCCCTGCTGACAGATCATTAGCCCAGCTGCTGTTGAATAGCGGCTGATAGCTGATATCCAATCACATTCAATTTGCACAGGGATGTTTTCATTACGCCCGCAACATCAGTCAATATGTCGTCCTGCTCAGAGACAGACTGCACGGAACAGAGGAAAAAGTGGGACAAATCTTATTCATAGATTTGAGTTTTTCGTCAATTTTATTTCAGCATGTATAGATCAATTCTGTGATTCTGCTGGTCTGAAAAAATGAAAAGATTGGTGTCTAAGAGGGCACCCGAACATCTTCAATTCATATGGAATGTCAACAAGAACTGGAGTACAAGAGCTTATGTTCAAGCTGATTTTATTTAGGGCTGGGCGATCTGGGAAAAAATATAATCACAATTTTGCAAGAAACACAAATGTTTCATTTTGGCTACTTTTGCCTCTCGGCCAGGTCGTCGTTGAAAATGAGAATTGGTTCTCAATCAACCTACCTGGTAAAATAAGGGTTAAATAAATACAATAAATAAATAATAATAATAATTTTTTTTTTTTTTTTTGATCTTTATTTAATCAGGTTGAAACTCATTGAGATGAACATAGAGGCTCCACTCCAGCATCAAACAAATCAATACATTCAAAATTCACATACAGTACAGACCAAAAGTTTGGACACATCTTCTCATTCAAAGACTTTTTTTATTTTATTTTCATGACTATGAACATTGCCAATTCACACTGAAAGCATCCAAACTATGAATTAACACATGTGGAAGTAGGCTATGGTAGGCTACACAACCAAAAAGTGTGAAACAACTGTAAATATGCCATATTTCTAGGTTCTTTAAAGAAGCCACCTTTTGCTTTGATTACTGCTTTGCACACTCTTGGCATTCTCTTGATGAGCTTCAGGAGGTAGTCACCTCAAATGCTCTTCCAACAGTCTTGAAGGAGTTTCCAGAGATGCTTAGCACTTGTTGGCCCTTTTGCCTTCACACTGCGGTTCAGCTCACCCCAAACCATCTCGATTGGGTTCAGGTCTGGTGAATGTGGAGGCCAGCTCATCTGGCGCAGCACCCATCACTCTCCTTCCTGGTCATTAATGGTGTTTATATCTTCAGTGTGAATCCACAATGTTCATAGTCATGAAAATAAAGGAGACTCTTTGAATGAGAAAGTGTGTCCAAACTTTTGGTCTGTACTGTACATTTACATTAAGATCACTTACATTCAATCAAAACATTTACATCCACTTTGGCTGTTTTTCCAATCCTGTCAACATAGATTTAAAAGAACTTTGTGAGACCAGCTCTTACAGCTCTGTCTGCAGCTGTATTTAAGGCACTAAACTGAAAGGCTTTCTTCCCCCACCTCAGTCCAGGCTCTAGGGAACTTACAAAAGAAAGTGGTCGTGAGATTCTGCTTTTTGTCTGTAAATAGGAAGAAAGAAGCAAAAAAGATTAGTCTGAGTCACGAAGAACCTGTACATATTTTATCATATGGTTAAATGCTCTATAGGCTATTTCTACGATAAGGTATGGTTTTAAAAAAGTGCTGCAGTCTTGTCTTGTTCCATTGACTCACAATTTCTCATCTTGTCTTCAGGGATTTATGACTTCTGATAAAAAAAGTGTAAATATTCCAGGCATAGGCTTGTTCTTGACCATATAGTTTTCTGTATTCACCTTTCACTCAATCACAAACAAACATTCCAGTTTTGTCATGAGTAAAACTTGCATGTAGACGGGTCCTAATCTTAAGTGTAAGTCTACCTGTCCATGAGGAAGATCAAAACCAGAAGCATGTGCAAATGAGGTCTGGAAAAGGTTGAGCCCTAACCGTGCGTTTCTCTGTGATGAAGAGTTAAAGATCTGAGACGCATCAAGAGACATATCTAAGAAAAGTGCCTTCAGTTTTTATTCATGTCCCTTCCCTTTTCTTTTCAAGTGATCTGCAGCTTCAGAGAGCGCGGCCGAGGAGGGAGGAAGAGAAGAGTTTTCCAATAGAAATGAATGGAAGTGGCTGTCACTGCGCTCAGTTCAAAACATTAAGCCATGCAAAACAGCCACGAGCCCCTCTCCCCAAACCTGAACCACTCCACTCTTTGAACTTCACTGCAACTCGCTCCAAAGCAGGTCAGACATCTTCTAACTTTGAGGAAACAGTAATTGGTTTAAAAATGTTAGAAAAAGCATCAAACTTACTATGTAGAAAACTATGTAGAAAAAAGAATTTCCTGTACTTTATGCTGACCAGCTGAGTATACACTTCTCCAACACTTCTCTGATACTTTACGAAGTCGTATCTGGAGACACTGGTTTGCTTGTCCAATAAACAGACCACAATTCATTTGGTTAAACCGCGATTAGCTTTGAATACAGCACACTTTTTGTTTTGGTTTTGTTTCTATACGTTTCTACAATATCAGAGCTCACGTGGACAGACTCCATCAGCAGCCATGTTGTTTATAGTCACTAATATAAACAGCTGTACAACAACAAAAATTGGCTTAAACCTCACATTTCCTGACCGTAAGAGTACATTTTGGGGGCAAACTCATTCAGAGTAAAGACTCACATTTATACTGTCTCTAAATCCAACCAAAACATTCAAGTAAAAACATGCTTTTGTTCATGTTTACTGTTTGTAGTAAAAGTTACACTGTGTGCTTTTAGATGCCAACATTCCATGTTTTTACAGCATCAAAATGTTTTCATCTTAAAATGGTTATAAAAATGTCTGAATGTGATATTTGAACTAATAAATTACCAGTAATATTTAGCGCTGTGTCTGAAACATCATCATGCGGTTACATCACTCACTGCCACACTGAGATGGGCTGTTTTCCAGCCTGTCATGCCAGTGCATTTTGGGAATGGACACTTTAGATTTCCAGAGAAGATTTTGATGCTTCTTATTACAACATCAAGTGTCTTTATCATAACCACAGGCACGCAGCGCACACAGGGGCTCACACAGAGGCGCAAACAGAGGCGCACATTGACACATGTTGGTCTGGACAGCTGCAGAGAGCGACAAGCCCTGGGAAAACACATCATGGAGTCAGGCCAGTTCACTTCCTCCAACTGCACCACCTGTTTCTACAACTGAGCGCGCTGACATTTCTCAATATGGGTCAGATCTGTTGAAAGAGTACAGTACAACCACAGAAAACACTTGTAAGATTACAACTTTGAGAAACAGTTAGTTGGTTGACTTTCACGTACTTGTGTAAATGTATTTACTTCTATTCAAGTGAGTTTTAAGTTACTCCGGGCGATTTTGCCCCTGCCGGTCTAATACTTAAGCGCAAAGCGCAAAGAGTTCTCTGTGTTGGCCGCTATGAGCTCCAGAGAGCAGCTCCAGCTCGTGGCACGGCTGCTCTGCTTTGTCTGATGCCAGTTCAATCAGTGAACCTGCACAACATAACCGTGGAGCAGTGCAAGAAGTTCACTGGAAATAAGAAATAATAATAATAATCATATTTTGCCATCAATTCTAATTTTGTCAGTTATGTAGTTAGAAAAAGCCACGTTAAATGCAGTTATTGAATTAGGCAATATATTTGTAAAATAAAATTGATTCACTTTTTAGTCAGACTTGGCTTCAATAAGTTTGTTCTATATGTTTTAACAATACAATGTTGTGTCGACCTAAACTTATTATAAAAATGATCCGATGCTCGTGGTAAGACCTACCTGAGAATCGTGATCCGTGCGTGAAAAGTTTATGAAAAAGCAGCGGCGTGTCCTTGTTATAATCCTTTTGAATGAGACAACTGCCGGTAAGCAGGCTCCCGGTCCCGGTGTGATGCGAGCGGAGGGTCTTTCGTGTGTGACCGCGTCTGCAGCCCCTGTACAGACGAGCGCAGGGTTGTGTCCACCTCGGGTCGGTTCTCTGGATGCGCGCCGTGGTCCAGGTAAAGCACAGCGCGGGGCTCTGGTCCAGACTGTGCCAAACGGTTCCGCGCTCTTCCTCGTGCTCACTCACAGTGGTCACCGCCGTAAAATTGACAGCCTCTGGTCAGAAACGTCCAGCGGCCTGGTGCGCGTGGCCGCGACCCGCGCTGACCCAAAAAGCGCTGAAGGGGCCGGACCTCACGCAGCACCGGGCTCTCCTGGCTTTATCTCTCTGCTCTGTCGTGGGCAGAGCTGCATTCACACTTAACACTGTCTCATGTTCACTCTATAATCTAAGTCTTTTTTATATTAAGTCAACAGGCTTTATGTAAAAGAAAATACGTTTTTTTAGACAAAGTTGTTAAAGTTTGTCATTTGAATAGACTTTTACCAAATACATTTCTATTATTACACTTTTTCCCAAACTGAAGCTCTTGTAGTAACTTTTGCTGTGATATTAATGCACTGCTTACGTGTCACAGACATGACACGTCTAGGCCGTTCACTGAATGAAATTGTACCCCACACATCTGGCGGGCACCACACCTGCTTCACTCACGGCGTAGCTCTTGGAGAGAGCGCACTAGAGGCCAACAGAGGAATAACTGTCTTAACCGGTCTAAGCGGGAAGTCTTAAAGGGGCAAGATCGCCCTCATTGTGTGTAAGTAAATAAAATCACTTTCTATATTTTTATTTTTTGAGTTATCTGAGAAAAAAAACTTTTTTGCTCCTCATGTTAATTAAAATTTGACTTTCGATTCAGTTTTGCCTTTTCAAAAATAAAAAATGGCCTTTAGTAATAATTTTATGAACCTAAGTGAAACAAACTTAGTCCATCTAAACAAAAAAATCATATTCTGCATCAACGTTTGACTGTCAAATACCACATCAGATATTGGACAATTTGTCACAAGTTAATCTTGATCTTTTAATTTTTCGACTAATTTCCCAGCACTAGATGTCGCATTGTTAAAATACTTGACTCTCAATACCACAGTGGGTTGAAAAAGTCATTTTTGCTGGCTCTTCTCCCTCATAAGCAGTTTGTAAATGCTGTTTATAAGTTATTACTATTGAAAAAACATTGCATCCTATCCTTAGTTCAACATATGTGTTTTTCTGACATGAATTTAACTCCGTAGATCAACTTTAAGCACTTTAAGAGCTGGACATCTTGTTTTATCAGTGTTTGACTCTTGCACAGACCCTCTGCTGCGCCCGATGCTGGTGTAGATGTAGCCGCAGGGTTGGCATGCTTCATTGTCCAGGTGACGGCCCGCGCACAGACAGGGGCCCTGACTGGTCTTGGCCCGCTCTGTTAGACTGAGTGTGCCAACTAACCTTCAACGGGACACTAAATCGTCCTGACACATGAGAGCAGCGTCCTCCATTCCCCGGCATCAGAATATATGAACGAAAAGAACTCATAGCACAACATTATGGTCACATTTAAGAGAGAAAATAACTCGTGTACATTTTTCAAACTGGAAAATATATTCTGCACATTTTTGGTCTTTATAATCCACCAGTAACAGGCAAAGTAACAGGTCATTCAGAGAAAGAATGTATGACTTTCAAGGAATTTTATTTTATTTTATTTTTTTGCATAAAACCCACATTGAATAGAAGTAAGTTGTATATGTTTCAAGGAGATGTCGCATGCTTTATGTTTGGTACTTAGCCTTGAACTATGACATAAGTAGATCTTCATTTTACATTTTGTTCATTGTAAACTGCTTAGCAAAAGGTTCACATTTTACCTCAACAAGCAGCGATTTGTCGTCACATTTTTTAGTCATTCATTTTTATAAAAAGTCACACGGAGCAAAGTAAAAATAACAAAATACAGGGAGGTTGGTGGAGATAGACAAGGGTCTTTTTGTGTAACTGGTCTAAGACAAGATATTGCAGGTGAATAGAAAAAAAAACAAGTTTGTCATGTTTTTACGGAAAAATCTCACCACGACATTACAGGACATGTAAATTACAAATTATTAGCACGAGTTTACGGCTGTTTTGCGTTAATATGGTACGCACCGCAGTGCCTGTTCATTTCTATGATGGTTGTTAAGATGTGTTCTTATTTATGAATACAGTGGTCCCTCGTTTATCGTGGGAGTTAGGTTCCAAAAATAATCAGGCGAAACCCCTGAAGTAGTAATCTTCATTTTTTCCCAGTAATTTCAGTTGAAAACCTGCCTGGTTATGATGTTTAGTGTCTTTTGTACATGTAATAATGCGCTGAACACATGATTCATGATACAACTGCGCGAGTCGTTTATGTGACCGCTTAAAGAGGGACGGTGCTGTGCGCGTTCGCCTGCTCTGCTTTTGGCACATTGCCCGTCCTGCTGCGCTCCACAGCGGACCGCAGAGCCACGGATCACACGGGCTCCAGAGCCGACATGAAACACATCCGGACTCTAGCGAAGTCACAACACACTCCTCAAACACATCTCTGAACTACACAAGTGACGTTCCAGCGTGAACAAACTTATCATCGTAACTACGAGCTCAAAGAGTCAAATTCTCACCTGGAGAAACGTCCGAGCGTCAGGTCAGCTTCCCCTGCATGATCCAAACTGTCTAAAGTTTTCTAAAAGAGCTTCTGTGCTGTTGCCTGTGAATGCTGCGATGTGATACGGTCCAAACAGTGAGTTTGATAGAAAAGCCGCTTACAGCGCACGTCTATAGGACCGCACACTGTAAAAAAAATGCAAAATTGCACTAAAATTAACTCGTTTCACCTAAAGAAAATGTCCCCATGTGGCTTCAACCAAAACTCGTGTAACATATGTACGCAAAAAAGGCGTAAAATTGTTGTTTTTGTAATATGCTGTTTTTGTGTTGTGCAATGTACGCTTTCTTGTGAGACTGTGTTGAAATATGACTGATAAACATTTCTATTTGGACACACATTTTAGACATAAAACTTTAATAAAGCAAGCTTAGAATTACCATCTCCTGTGTAAAAACCTTAACAGTCTTGCTCAGTGTAAAAACTATCACAAACATAAGTCTTCAAAACAACACGTTTGCCTGGCAGTCTGACAGTCGCGATCAGTAAAGAAAAGTAATCCTAGTTATTTGATATCAAGAAAAAAAATATTGTCTAGGGACGTACAGTATTTATCAATATAATATTTGACTGAACCCAACTACAGATTCTGGTAAATTCTTTCTTTTTTTTCATTTGTCAGTAAGAGAGACACTGGGAGTAGATTCGCAGAGACAGCCCATAACAGCTCCCTTGGAACCAATGACTCAGATATGCAGATGTGTTTACTTCCCATGTGTTCACCACCTCAGCCCTGCTTCACAAAAGAAGGCGAGGCGAAATGAAAGAGCCTGATAATGTCTTAAAGTGCCTCATTTATATATTTATATGCCATCATAAAGCAGTCATTTTTACTAAAACTTAGACACCATGACTTCAAATGGGCTTTCTCCCACTATCTCTCTATTCCCTCCCGCCCATCTGAGCATCTTTTGTTTTAATGTGTATAGCGCTGTTCTCTGTTAGTTTCTGTCTGACACCATGCCAGCACAGTCATCTGCAAAAGAGGACTCATGTAGGGATTAAAAACCGTCAACATCTTCCCCCTTTAACCGGCGGAGGAAAACATTGAGAAATACAATGCGGGGAGAAAAAAAAGTCTCGACAGTTTCAGAAAAGTTGTAGAAAGGGAATGCAGATTGTCACCTGACCCTGAGGCAAGGCAGGCCTAAATATAATAAAGCGGCACACAACAGAGGAGCGCGACGTGGGTATAATGTGTTTTCTCGGCTGGTGTCGCCTGGCAGATCTGGGATGATTGAGTACTGAAGCTTCACAGAATAACGTGAAAAAAAAAGGCAGCCACCGTCGTTTCATCCACACACGTGCCAAGCCCCCTTTAAAAATGTGTAACATGTCGACAGCGGCTTCTCCTTCTATCTCACGCACAGAGCTGTCCTGTCTGACACGCACAATTTCTGTTTCTTTTTTTTTTTTCTTTTTTTGGTCCGAGAAATATTCCCGAGTTTACTTCATTGAGATGTGCAGTTTTCATGGGTGTTGTGTGTCCTAATTATAATAGGGTTTAGTGAATTAGAGCAGGATTTGTAAGATGCTCATTTACATAATCTCTGTAGAATAAAACAAAAACAAGCAGCAGACCGAGTGGAAAATCATATGAGCATACAGTACAAGGTGCTTAAAATGATCCATAAGAGAAAGCTAGTGTAAGCTCGTTTATGTGTCAGTTGTAGAAGCCTAAAGATTGAATTTGTACTCAAGTGAGTTATTTAGAATGTACTAATGTCTAAATATTGCTTCGAAATTTTGACAATTCTGAATATTTGCATTAAAAGGAAACTTTATGATTCACTTTTCAAATAGAACTCCTAAATTAGGCAGTGTCTGGTCGGTAGTGTAGTAGTAGTCAAAACCGGCCTCGGGACCACTTATATCCAGTATGTTATGATATTGTTTTACTTAATATTATTCTTGGTTTCGTCTCAGACTCGAGCACATTTGGACTCTGTCTTGTATTGGACCACTTTTCATTACCACCACACTTTGCAGCGCAGTGACCTGTCAAGGGCACAGTTTGCGAAACCACTGCACAATAAGATCATGTGGACACTGATAATTGTATAAAATCACGAAGATGATCTTGTCTCAGAATCAACTTTTAAAAGTCTCATCTTGACCCGCAGTGGTCTTGGTCTCGATTAGTGTGGTCTTGACTGGAATACTAAAAAGGCGAAGCCACCAAATATAAGGACCAATGCGATTGGTCAGACACACAGATTCCTGCAGGTGTTTGTAATCAAGTACAAACACTTCCCTGATACTTGCTGTTATCAAGGCAGTCCAGCATGATGTCACAAAATGTTAGAAATCAGAGTATTGTCAGTCTCTAGAGGGTGCAGTTTTTCATTGTTTTGACTGTTTTACCAGAATGCTGCAAATTTACCTAGTTTGCAATACAACAATAGACAATTTGATTAAAACCATTTCACATAAGAAGAAAATAAGTCTTTATTGACTTTAAAAGTTATTTTATAGCATATACATTAATTCATTTTCTGAATACTTTGAGAATGAGTTGTGTTATATAAAAGTATAAACAAATAGCTTTGTGCGTATTCATTAATCACTGATTAGAAAAGACCACAAGAACTGTCTTGTTGTTGTTGTTGTTGCTGTTGTTGTTGTTGTTAATGCTGTTTTTAATAAGTTGTTGCTTAATATTTCTTTAATTTAATTTTCCTCCGCTTATCATTTTAGTAATAACATTTTATTTACTTCTTCCCTCCACACTGAGTCTGTTGCACAAGTTGTTCATCACATGTAAATGGTCGAGTCTGTGCTCTGGAGCTTTCAATGGTCAGAGTCTTCCGACCTTGGGTCCTTTGCTGTTATGATCATCCACGTTCTGTATGTGAACGCTTTATGTTTCTAAGTGCGCTTTTTCGCCACATTGTCACCTCCAGGAACAGAATTAACGCAATATTGACTGTTCACTGTGACCAACAAAGAAGAGACACTCCATGGCCAAGGTTCACAAGCTCGTCTTAATGTCTTTATAGCTCAAACACAAACGTCCATAATGTCTCGATGATGAAAAGAAGTTAAGGTCTAGCACTCTTAACTATTTGAAGATAAAGAAAACATATTGTGCTTTTTACTGTAGTATTGAACTTTGATATAAGTAGATCGTTATTTTGCATTTTGTTCCTTATCGACCCCAATATTGATCTGAAAGGGTTTAGTAAGATAAATGCCAGTCCATTGAATTCCTATTCAAAAGTGCAGATCTGATAAGTCCAGCCTTTTACTGATAATCCTCTTCTCTTCATAATGATGAGCTTAATACTGAAATAACCAGTTTGTTAATGCCTGATCTCGCCAGATCTCAGAAACTAATACGTTTTGGCCTGGGCAGTACTCGGAGGGGAGACCGCTCGAATCTTAGGTGCCACAGGAGCCAGGACGACTAGTGGAGAAACTTGTTCTTAAGCCAAACACTTCATGCACATTGCCTTGTATGAATGTTGAGTGAACGTTGGTGGTTGGATACTACAAAATAGTATTATAGCTATTCATTTATTTGTTTTTACTATTAATAATAATAACCCCGATTCTTCATTGTGACATTTCTCTTTTACAAGCAGCAAATTGTCCCATACTGTACATGTTTTTATTTTCAAAAAGTGGTGAGAGCTTTTATCGTCACAAAGAAGTTGTCATTGTTGATATAGTACCGTTCGGGCTGGGACCAAACTAAGGAACAGATTCTTTTCCCAGGGCTGTCACACTCTTGAACTGCTTTAAATTGTAGCGTTAATGTGCAAATGATATGTTTTAAGTCTTATAATGCATGGTGCTTTTGTGTAAATGTGTATCTACTACTTGCTTCGTTGCACTGTACTTGTACTTGTAATGACAATAAAGTTGAATCTCATCTAATCTAATATTGTGGGCGGAGCTAGTAGGAGGTGAGCACTGGATTAGTTAAACACCCATGAATTCTTCAAAATGTAACAGTAAATTTGTGATAAAGTTGTAAAAATTTAAAAGCTCATTTTTGTGCCCTTTAAAGTCATAATTGATCATACCTTATCAGACTATTGACCAGGGTGGTAAGATTAACTATTTATAAAGTGCATTAAGTGTTTCACCACAGGCTGTTGTTTGCTAAATTTCCACTGTGGTTGTTTTCTGTAGGTTCCATGGGACGTTTCAGTGGTTATTTCAAAAAAATAAATGCTTTACTTCAGTCTTTGAGCTACATAAAAGTAGGATCTGAGGTTCTGCTATGACTGTTCAGACTCCTACACAACAACATCAAATAAATACAAAAGCACAGAGTCATGTGTCTGAGGGCGTGTAAATGTGTTTGATTCAGAAATTATTTCTTACAGATAACCACTAGAAAACAGACCTAAAGATTCACTGTGTGGTTTTACTGATAATGGTTCTTTTCGCGATTATCAGTGGGGAATTTAAAGCTTTGCCTGTTATATTTCACAGTATATGTATTGGCAGGCATTTTTAAAACTGATTGTAAACATTTTGTGTAATTCGATACAAAGTTCTCTGAAGACCATTCAAAAATGACATAGTGTACCCCTTATGTTCAACACATTTCTAATAATCTACAGTTCAAGTTAAAGCATGAATTCACTCCACAATATAAACACAGCAATAAACTGCTTTATAGAAATGAACCAATAAATAAACATATAGCTTTTCATTCTTCACACTTAAACTGAAAAGTCTTTGTGCAGAGACGGCGTGAAGTTAAGGTTAAAAACATTGACTTGAAAAATAGTAAATAATCATTCATAGAAATGAGTCATTTACATAACAGATCCCTTTGAGCACTGTCTCTTTATCAACTTACATTTCGAGTACAAAGTGTAAAGTCCATGCAGTGCAAATAATGCCTCACAGAATTACAGCAGTGAGACGTAAAAGTGATATTTATGTGAACGTGGATGTGAGAAAATGCTCAGCTATAGAAAGTGAAAGTGTGCTGAGGTAATCAAAGCATTCTTATACGGCTGTTTCACATCTGTAGACATTTGAGCACTAGACTAAACACGCTTGAACATGAACTCTGACCTTATTAAAATGATTACATAAAGTAAATACCAGGGCTTATATTAGCAGTATTTTGCTTATGTTCCTATAATACTTATCGCCGCAGACTGTTATCTGTCGGGGGAAAGTCCGAGCTGAGGAAACTTCAGTTACTGTATCCACTTACAGTTCATTTTCCTTTTTTCAAGCAAAGCCACAACTTCCTCATTGCTGATTCTCCACGCCTTTATGTTGGCCTCTTTTTTTCTGTTTTTCCGTGTGTCGTCACTGGCTGCGGTTTTCTCACTACTCATCATACACAGGAAGTGTGTTGTGGCAGAACAGGTCCCTGTCACTGTTTCCACGCCTGACTCTGGGCCACAAGAACTATATTTAACACCAATAAGAAGATCACAGATGCCAAAAATACTCTCTTCCCCTTACAATGTGGCCGAATTTACCTACCCGCAACTATTTTTACTTTAGCATGCTAATATACTTATGTCTGGTTAGGTTCATGGTGTGACGCAGTACGCCGCAGTGGAAAGAGTCCAAGCCAATTAGACAGAAGTCAGGTGGAGTTAGCGTAGTAACTACTAAGGCTTAAGATAGCCATGTAATGAATGATGTCTGTAGGCTAAGTAGCATTAGCATGTGTGTCAGTAATTCACCTGTGCAGACGCACAGACGTTCGTCATTGATCACCTAATGGGATTTGATCCCAGTGAGATTGGTTCTTATATGAAGTGATGCCTTTAGTCGGGTCAGTGACGACTGACGCAGACAGACAGAATTACACAATTGTTGACATGTTGTCACTGCACAGCCCTTCTAAAGCAACGGGACAGGACAGGCAAAGAGACATACACATAATCTATTGAAATTCGGACTTGGAATATTGGTAATGCAAAAATAAAAAAAAATGTTTACAATGAATTAAATTGATGAAGCAGTAACAATCAGTTTCTGAAAATATTTTACTAAGAACAGCGATTATTGATGTTTTGTTTTATTTCTTGAGTTAGGTTATTGATAATAGAAAAAAAAATGTATAGATGGGAGTTTTGTCTACTGCCTGCTACAGTCTAAACATATACTGTAATAATTATACTTTGATTCTTAAAACAAAGTTTATTCACAATTTAATTCTTCTTGACTGTTTATATGAAAAAAAAGTTACTTTCTTAGGTTGGACAATTAATTTCACTAAGATGCAGTTAAATTATTCACATTTTCTAAATATTTAACCAATTTCATCTGAGTTCAGCCATTGTTTACTTCCTGAGTATAAACAATGACATCACACTACAGTCATGTTGTACACTGGGCTAAAGCTACTACAACAAATTTCTGTTTTATTTCGCAAATAAGTAATGGAACACGCTTATTTTGTGAAATGTATTTTTAAATGACAGAAAAATGTCTGATGTAATTTAGAGCTCTGCACTTCCTGTTTTTTTCAAGATATTTTTAAACTGTTCTTTCTTGTTCTTTATATTTTGCATTTACAACAGGTGTTCATCCTCCAAATATGATGAAGACTAGAAAATCATTCCTATACACATTTTAAGTATTTGTTCACCTTTTATTTAGCAAAATAAAAACGATAGTCATTATCAAATGTCAATTTTATTGAAAAACTAAATAAAAATCAATAAAACATGAATTTTGTCTAGATGATTTCATCCAAGAAGAATGTATTTTTCTGACTCACTGATGCTTTTCACAACAAATATGCAGTTTGTGCCACTGGCTGTCCCATGTCCGGGAATGTCTAAAGCTGCAGACCAACAGTATCAATATCAAGCCCTTTATGTGAGCTGCTCCTCTCTTTACCCAGAGCATTGTGAGGCCTTGTCTGACCCCTCCTCCTCGCGGCACTGTCACCGCTCTCTCACTATTGCCCATTTAGCTAAAGGGGCAAAACAGAGTAGAGGATTTACTCCAGATAATGTTACGCGTAGCTAGATATGGTTAGCTTCCTGAACTTTGCCATAGTTCTAGCTTTCAAAACACCTACTAGTGATCATATACTTGGGACTGCTCTTTCCTACTGAATTAGCATTAAACTTGCAGAAACCTTAACAAAAGCATGCAAAATTGAAGTGAGTTATAATGATTTGTGAGTTCGACTGTACATGTCCCTTGGCTGTTCATTAGGGAGCCCATTTTTTAGAAGACAATGCACGCATGGCCGTTCTTTTTATTTGATTTTACTGCCATATCATTTCTTACCGCTCATTATTCTCATTAACTCACAGTAATTTCTCTTTTTCTAAAACAATCCCTCATCTTAAAGCCCATATCTGAACTAGTGTGGCTTTGTAAGAACAGATTACATTGTCACTACAAAACGACTGTGAGCTAAAAATAGACAGATTAGCCCCGCCCCTTTGGCTCAGGACAGTCCCAGGAGGGAGAGGGTCCAGCAGGAAAACTCAGGGGTCAGTGTGTTACTGAGGCGAAGGGGTAAAGGGGTGGGGTTAGGGGTACAGGGAGAAGTGTGTGTGTGTGGAGACAGAGTGCATGTTGGGTAACAGCAGAGTGGAGTTCCCCTGGCTCTGTGCCAAACCTATCCCCTTTTCCTTCTCTCCCACACTCCCGCTCAGTTTTCCCACTAGAGCTGCATCTGCGAGGGGCTTCAGACTAAAGGCCGCTCACAACTGGACACAACTTTATCATTTAACTGTTCACTTACAGTAGTTTGGCGTTTACCTAAGTATACTATATACTGTAATGTTTAAGATAAGAAGAATGTATTATAGTGTTCATGTACAACATTATGACTTTAAAAGTGCTTTTCTTGTAAGGTCCACCTTCTGTCTGACTCCATAGTGATGTTATTCCATGTTTCCTATTAGGGCATTAAACATATACATAGATTTACATCTCTATGTTTTGTTTTTGTTGCTTGAAAATACCTTGAAAAACTTACTTTATTACTGTGAGTGGTCTCGCTCTTCACAGATCTGACTTTTAGCTTGGCCTGGTAGCGTCATATGCCCATCCTTGAGATAGCTTATTTTAATACCCTGCTGTGTAACATTTTATAGGCGATCTTACACAGTGAAGCATTAATGTACTAAACTGGTATTGCTATTACCACTGTATATGCTAACATTTTAAAAACTGCTTCCACTTTCACTTATGATTGTCAAAAGTATCAAAAGTCGGATACAAATCTATACTAAAACTACTGAAACTAGGTACTGCTTTTTCTAGTACTTAGCCTTGAACTTCATTTGTGAAAGAATATATTTATGTACAAAGATATGGAGGGAATAGTTGGTAGGTGAAAACAGGAATTTTCTGAGCACTTGCCCTTACACCCCTGTAACGGGACAAACAATATTAAACAAATTTTAACAAAAATAAAGTAGGCTCACTGAATCTGTTGTCCATTAATATACTTTTTTGTTCTAATCACAATATCAAAATTTCTATCAAGCATCAAAAGTATTCCTTAATATTAAAATCTGATTTGAAATTCTAGTATTGTGTAAAACAGTACTTCCAACTATAAAGTAAACAATCGTCACTAAAATGTCCTCTCGTTGAGTCCTAATTTTCTAGTTTCTATCTGCATTAACAATCTCAAACGCGACATCCAAAACACACCTCACTGTGCCCCCGCGGGTTTTTACACAATTAGGTTGAACTGATCTGGAGTCTGCAGCCTCAGCATTATGAACACATCTGGTGTGAGTCACTCTCAAGTTTCCCCTTTTCTTTCTCAAAATGAGAAAATGTAGGAGTGCTTTCAAAAACAATCTGTGTCTATTTGTGGCCCTGGATGAGCCCAGTCCAGTCATATCATCGCCAAAGCTCTCATCACCAGCGTAAACAATGAGGCTAATGGAAGAGCAACACCGAATCTGTACTGAGCCTTAGGACTTTGACAGATTTACAGTATATAGTGTAACCAGACTGAAAATAATAAAGTAGTTAACAGCTAAAGCATCAGACTTAACTTGACATTATTGTGTAGCAACAGTCACAAATTAATGTAAACTTAAATATTTTTTTGCTCCAATAGCTGACTTTTTGCTATTTATTTTGTGTCATTGTGCCTTTGTCGTTCTAAGTGGGTCAAA
Source organism: Mugilogobius chulae (assembly GCA_038363315.1). Lineage (NCBI taxonomy): Eukaryota > Metazoa > Chordata > Actinopteri > Gobiiformes > Gobiidae > Mugilogobius > Mugilogobius chulae. Next base: position 34,907,434 of record CM076400.1, read on the forward strand.
AAAAACATTTGTTTCCCAGTAAATTCATATAGCCTTTTTAAATTATTCCCCAAAGCAGTCAAGAAATGTTTAGATGTTTTTCCAAGTTTACCAATACTCAGCAATAACAAGAGTGAAAAAGAAAATGTGGGTGTAAGAATATGAAAGATGTCAAAAGCAAACATTATGAGTGGGCCTGTTTTAGCATGTTTACCTGCACCCACTCCATTCAGTATTTAGCCTGATGCCAAAGAGACGAGCCTCCACATGCTCTCACCACAAACACAACATGGCCTGCCGTGCACCCAGCTCTGACAAAGCACTGCCGCGTCACACTTTCCGAAGCCTCTCCTTCCACTTTTACATCACTGCACACAAAAAAGGAAATGTCATTGTATTTAGTGATCTGTTAACTGACTGGTTAAGCAGATGTGTGAATGAGCAACAGGACAGCACGCGATTATGCTTAAATATAGAACAGACTCCTTTCAAGTATAAGAAAACAAATGTTGTATAAACATAAACAGAGTTTGTTCATTTGTATTTAATATGAGCCAGGAGTCAGGCAGAATAATGTTCATCCAATCAAAGGGCTTTCTTGTCCTTGTAGATGTCAGACATTTGCAGTTGAGTGAGTTTTATTTGTCTAGCCGCTCTTAAACAGACCACAGTCTGGGACAGGCCACAGCCGCTGAACAAGAACGAAACACACACTTCCTCTTTCCACGTCTGCGCCACGCTCCTCGGACAGCCTGTCTCTCTGCTGCTTTCACTCTTTAGCCTGTGATATCACGGAGCCACGGATGTGATGTCACTTCCTGTTTGGTTTTCAGTCAGAAGTACAGAAGCTGCAACTTGATGAGAGCTGTGAGTTGAGCTTGAAACACGTTTGAGGTCAAAGGTCACCGATATCTGACTGCAAACTTTAGCCAAGATTCTCAGCTGCTGTTTAAGGCTCCATCACTTTGAGAAAGACTTTTCTTTGTATCTTGACATGTTGCTCACCCATGGCTTGTTTTGTTGGTCCACAGCACAGACAGGGCTGTCTCCAAATTTCTCAAATACAATGAGCACACTGAGTGCTGGCAGTATTTTTTGCATAACAGTTGCCTGGACAATTCGGTGAGCCTATTTACTGTACATTTATAAATAGGACACACATTTACCCTGTCAAAATGAGCAACAGAGAGAAACCTCCGACTCCTTTTCCTCCTCATGCGTCGGAGTTGAGAGTGTGCGGCTGACAGACAGGCAGCGCGGTGACACCAGCCCTGGTAATAGAAGGCAATTATAAGCCCTGGCGAGAGATGTGGCAATGGGGAAAACTTTTATACAGCCCCCCTCCTGGGGCGCTGACATGCAGACACACTCAAATTAATTGCTACAAAACATCAGACGAGCTTGACGCACACATGCACATAGTCAAACTCCTGGAAAGGAGAAGAATGAAACAATGCACATGCAACACTGTATTGATGCTGGTGAGGAGGACAAAGACGAAAGAGCAGCAGCAAAGAGAAGCTGGAAAAAACAAGTAGATCCTTTTCAACAAATCATGTTTTCATCTAAATAAAGAAGCCAAAGACAATAGACTTGGGTACCTTGGAGACCAAGAGGACTATTTCACCATGGCAACCAGCGTGGTGTGTGACAATACCGCAGTGCGCGAGTTTGAACTGCCGAAGCTGTCTGGGAATGCACAGATAGATGGGGGAGAGCGAAGAGTAGGACCGCTCGTAATGAGAACACACTGTCACCATGCCTGCGCCACAAAATGGAAGTTCATGACTTTCCAACTCCCAATGTTTTCTTTCTTCAAGTCAATAAAAAGAGAAATACAGTCACTAAAACTAAATTATGACACTTAGATGTTTTTGGTTCCAGTTGTGCAAAACCAAATATTCCTTCTGTGTTGCTATGGAGTCGTTTCCTTTTTGGATGTCAGCAGAAAGAAGCGCTGTGTGGCTTTGTTGGAGATTTATTTTAACAGTGCTGTAAGTTTTGTGAGGAGGACAAGTCGGGCTGTTCTGGGCGCGTGTACGTCGGCGGCACACTTGTGGATTCATGCTCTGCTCTTCCATAAGCCTTTTAGACCAGCACACTTATTGCAGCGTTAAGTCCTTCATTTGTGTGATAGACATGTCCATAAAGAAAAATTATGATGCTAAAGTATTTGAATTCATTGAGCTCCCCAAGTTTATTTTGTCTATAAAGTGTTTGAAGACAGGCAAGCTTCATTCTGCTGACTACATTCAAATGCTAGTCTCAGTGCCATCATCTTCCCTGTCAGCATCACCCAATGCCTATCAACACGCGCCGTCCTCCGAGTGTCTTTATTTTTATTTGCCCTCCGCTTTATAGAAATTCATTACAGCGTCTGCCGCCAGCGTAGGCAGAAAAGTCTCCCCCGGCTCAGCTGAACTCTCACCCTCCTCTAATGTAAACAGCGCTCGATAGTCACGTTCCTCCCATTAAGGTAAATGCCTGCATTATGTATGAATCCTGTCTCCTTAATCTAGTCCCCAGCATTAACCCGCAAACCCTCTCCTTTCCCTGTTTCTCGGGGGAGGGAAAAACACTCCTCTGACAGTTTTCATTTGTAACAGATGATCTAAAATTAAGCCATTATTGCAAATTAGATTTTCTCTAATTACCTTTCACTCTAAATAGGCTGCGCAGAGCTGCAGAGTTTTATTTAATCAAACGCCAAGCCGCGAAATAACACAAAGTTACATCCCCATGCTGGAACTGCTTCTGACATAGTTGTCCCAAAAGCTTAACATTTCTGACAGACATTAATTTTGGTCCTTTTCTCTGAGTTTTTCAACTTGTTTTATCTGGTATTTGTGTGTAGTTGTTTGTCATCTTGTCTGTCTTCCCCTGTCACTGTGCCATGGCAGCTGCTGATGTCTAATTGTAAAAACTGCTGTGTATTCTGATGGAGACCTATCTTATCCGCCTGTAGGCTATCCCGCGCCGATGCTCTCCAGCTGGGACGGGGGAAGGTGAGGAGTGGTGGGGGCTTACCTGAATCAACCTGTCGTACCTGGCCCGGGGCGGCACCTGTCAAACGTACCGGCGACAGTCTCTTTCCCTTCACTCTCAGTCACTTTGTGGATTTAGCCTTCCATCACTGCCTCTGTGGCTCTCTTTACCGTTTATCAGCCTGTTCTGAAGCTCCGGCCGGCCTGCAGCGCAACAAAACAAATAAGTCTCACCTGAAATCAAGTGTCATTCTAGCTTTATTGGGAAAAGCACTGGCCATTGGACCCAAGAAAGCACTCAAAGACAACATCTTCAGGTTTTATTATTTTGCATTGGTGCGTTTTGGACAGGTGTTTTTTGAGAGACAGGTGACATTTAATTCAGTCACTTTTTAGAACTTTTCTTGAGGTTGCTCAGAAGATAATGCCTGCAGCAGTCCAATGTTTTTACAATAATTTATGTCACCCTTGCTGTTTTGATTCATCCAGGCATGAAGTCAGCAAATTTGTAGAGAGTTTGTGATATATATTTTTGCATACATGGTAATACTTTTTGCTTTCTTTGCCTGAACCAAAAAAAGTTTTTGCAATCCAGTGCACAAAGACTTTACTTCCTTCATGTTTTAAGACAAAAAACAATTTGCTGCTCTTGCATAAGCAATAAAGACTTTTAAAAATGTCAAGACTGCGGAGGAAATAGTTGTGTCTGAACTTGACAGTCACACCCAGAAGGTGTTTGCAAAAGTCAACAAACCAGTGGCTGCAACTCTGTCTGGACACAGCTCATGTCTGTGCCTCCATGACGCCTCTTCTCCTCCCGTCTCAGCCCTCTCAGCAAATGTGAAAGTGGGCTCAGCCAATAACTGACATATACACTGTAAGGATTAGATCAAACTTGACTTTAATGAGTCAAACTTGCACTATAAAGGGTTCTAAGGTTGACAGGACATCAAATCAACTCTATTCTTCTACAGCATGTTAATTGAAAACATTTAAATTTGCAAATAAACTGTAAAAATGTATAAACATAATTAACTTTGGCCTGCACACTAAGGAAAAAGTTTGGGCATGTCTGAATTAGTTCCATCTAAATAATTAGGTAAACAGCTGTGAATAAATAACCTGGTTTGTAGTTTATCAAAAAAGAAATCTGTCAGTGTTGTATCAGTTAATTATTTGTTTGGGATTGGCTTCACAAACTTCCAGTGAAAGCTCATGAAGTTTTTTTCAACTGACAACAACCACACCTTCAGAGTTGAATAGGAAAAGCACTTTCATAGTGGTGTCAACAATTTCACTTTTGTTTATTTATACTGACAGATACTACATCAAACTCAGTGCCAGTTTTTGTTTAATACAAATACGCTTCGTAATAACAGATATTTAAAGCTGGACAACAAATCTGCAAACTGATTTTTAACAGCAACTTCTGCAGAAATCTACATTTGATTTGTTTATAATCTTTTGCCTTGTGATAGTTGACATTTATATTGTCGAATTGATTCTGTTGTAGACCTGCTCTAGGTTGAGTTTAAATTCCTCAGAACTTAAACTTTTCCATTCTAAAGAAAAGTATTTAGATTATTTAAAATAGCTCTGAATAATTATGATATCAATTGTTGGAAATGTACCTGACCAAAACAAATGTGTTAAGGGTCTGACCTATTATTCCACATTTACCCGCCCACACACCCGGGCACAACACAGGGCTGTTTGTGACAACCTTTAAATGTTATTGGTGTTGTGGCTGTGACAGTGTGATGTGGGGAAGCCCCTTCTCTCTGAGCGGCATCAGTGACTCATCGGGGGCACAGGGGTCAGAGGTCACTTTCTCTCAACAAAAGCTGCAAACAAAGCGGCCGCAGGCTCCAGCAGTGAGTCAGGTTCTGCGAGCCATAGCAAGGTCAGTCTGGGGTGCTTGTTTTTTTAGTACAGGTTTGGTGATTGTCTCCTTGTCACATATACCTCCTTTAGAATCAGATAAGCAGACTTACAGCTGCCTGTTTGACTGTGATACACAAATCCTGCATCCCCCCAGAAGATCACTTTGATTCGGTCAGCTCTCACAGTCCAAAAGAAAAGCTGAAACATTCTAAGATTACATCTGTGGTTCTTAAACAGTAGTTGGAGGTTGTTTGTGCGAATCGCCTCTGCTGAGCTGCCCCAGGGCCGCTGCTATCACTATGTGAGGAGGGGTCTCACTGTGAAGCACTTTGTTACTCTGTCCGTGAAAAAGCACTATACAAATAAAGCCTACTTACTTATAAACTAAATTGTGCATAAGTTAGTTCTTAATATTAATTTAAAAGATTTTCTTCCAAATGAACGACAGACAAATCAAAGAGGACCTCTAGATTCAACGCTCATATCACAGTTTGAGAAGCATTAGATTACTTGAAGTCTGAGTGTGATAACAAAGCAAGACTGCCAAAATATAGTTGATTTCTTTACAAGTTTGCTCTTAAAGAGGCACTGCATAATAATTTGGTGGAGAGTTTGCAATCACCTTTACTTGATAGAGATGCTGTTGCTTGGCCATAGGGGTTTTCAAACTTTAAGGCCAGACATCCCTTATTGTTATGAAACTAAATCAAAGACCCACTATCATTCTCAACAAAGACGTTCTCTTAACGTCCTACAACACAAGCCAGTTATAAGATTGAGAGCAACAGGCAGTTTTTCCTGTTAATAACATTGTACTTTGCCATAAAATATCTTTAGAATTATTTCAGAAATTTGAACTCTAGCTATTTCTGAGAAGACTTAACCCATTAACCTTTTGTTGGAATTGAATTTGAACATTATTCATGTTAGCTGCCCTTCATTTGGTTGAAATAGCGCTGCTTAAAAATGTTGTGATGAACGTATACAATTCCAACGTGTATCTCTTTCAACAAAGTTTGCCTGAAAGAATACTTTTTTGGTTGAAAGAATCATTATTCACAGTCTTTATTTCATTTGTTTTGGTTGTTTACATCAAAAGTGTTGTGTCTTTGAGCGAGTGTGTCAAAAGAACAAGTAGTGTTCAAGTAAAGCCTTTTTCTCAAGGTAATTTTGAGCAATAAAAACACCATATATCCTTTAAACAGAAAACATTATTGGTAATAACGTCATCACTGAATCAAGCAAGTACACAGTGCGTATTTACTCTTAACAAAGATAAACATTGTTGACTTGACTGCTGGTAGTATTTCATAATTGTTAACATAATCCGTGTTAAAGTGTATAATTTTGTAAGCATCAATGCCAAATTTACCTTTAGTAATTTACATTTTCCTCAGAGTTCATCTGCTCTAAAGCCACTTCATATTTTCACACACACTTTGGGCTGTTCCAAAGGTCAACCTGGATCCTGCTGCTGCCTTCAAAATGGCATTTATCAAAAAGTCTCATCTCCAACCCATCAAGTTTAGCACAGTTCACGCCATCAATCTGACATAACAGTTCAAATTATGCTGTCAAGTGTTGTTGCATATAGGAAAGTCAACAACTTCTTCCATGACACAAAATGTCGCATTAAAAGTGCAGAAGTACAATGGTAAAATTCATTTTAAAACAAGCAAATAATTTTTGCTCATTTACATCTTTCCATAAGCATTTTTTTCTGCTTGTTTCTCCTCCCATTTTGGTTTTTCCTTTCCACTTCCTCCATTCCACGCTGAGGCATGATTAAACTTTAACATAGCTCGTGCAGGGTGTGTTTGAGTGAATGACAGGGGTGTGGTGTAGCTTGAGCAGGAGATAGGCTTCCTGCTGCCTGTTTTAAGGTTTTGGAGTTTCATCACTGCGGCGATACGTGTGGGCAGCACCAGAAACAACCTCAACTAAAGGAGAGGCTGACCCAAACAACAACATACATGTGGCATCATCATAACACAGGCATAGTTCTTCCCACTGCTCCCCCTCCCTCAACACACACACTCACTCACACGTGTCATCTGTTTATCATTTTTATTACTTTATTAGTTTTCATATACTAACTTGATTTTATTACTGTCTTCAGATCTGAGTGCTCTTCTCTCTTTCCCTGCCTCTGATTGTAACAATTATTAACTTGTGTTGCTTTATTGCACAATCAATAACCTGTGTTGATATTATTATTATTATTATTATTATTATTATTATTATTATTATTATTATTATTATTATTATTATTATTATTATTATTATTATTATTATTATTATTATTATTATTATTATGCCATATACATGAGTTGGAGCTTAAACGTTGATGTTAAACTGAAGATCTACTTGGTGTTATCTAAGTGTCTTAACCACTGTCTTACCTCAGTTTGCCTCCGTGAACCAGGACCCCATGTGCACCTCCCCGGCCGCTTTAGTGTCCTGCCCACTATGTTTGCCAATGAGCATGCATATAGATCCAGTCAGCAACTTGGGGAACACATTGATTTGCTGTCAGCACCTCGCGCGCGCTGCAGTCGCCGGGCGATGCTGTAGCAGCCGGGGGGAACATCGGTATCCCGCAGGCGTGCTGGCAGCTGTGCGCTGCGTTGTTAATGTGGCCCATTAGGCCTCTGAGTGGCACAGAGATTCCCTCAATATCGAGTCGGGGACACCCCTCAATTAGACGGATTGGCCCGCACCTCGTCAGCATCCGCTGCGATCCGCACTCATTCATCAATGCCACTGTGCAAAGTAAACTCCAAGTTTATTTAGAGCAACTTTGTAAGAGCGTTCCTTTCCTTTGCGTTATATATGCAGGCAAAGTGTGAAAAAGTAAATGCATTATTTCAGTTTAACAATGTGCATCAGTGCAGCGAATGTTTAACAGGAACGGGACGAGTTTTGCCTGGCTTTCTCAGCGTTATAAAGTTACGCCTGTCCTGCTGTAGCGTTTGTACTATACGCACATCTTACTTACGACTCGCTTAGCCGTATATTTTTTACAGGGCAATACGCTCTTTAGTTTTTGTAGGCTGGACATGATTTGCACACCAGTCTCTCATTCACTGCCTAACAGCGATCAGTGCTGCCTCAGGAAGTCCCAAATAAGGGCAGGGAAATGGAAACCCACCGGAATAGGTCCTTATGTAGTCACGACCTTATAAGGCACGACGGAGCCGGGCTTTCCGGCAGCAGCGCAGCCTGCTGCACAGATGGGAAATCCAAATCTAATCTACAATGCGAAGGAGAGCGAACAAGAATTAGCTGCTGTCTGGCGGAGCTGTTCTACAATGAAAACGCATTGATTCGGAGCGAAAGAAGCGCGACTTTGTCTTCGCAATTTATGGTGAGAGCTTAATATGAAGTCGGTCCTCTTTGCTTTTCCCCCAGGCCAGCGTCGTGTGTCCTCCATTGCATTGCCTAAATATGGGCTTCCTCCTCTCCAAATATGGACATCTACGTCACGGAGAGAGGATATAAGAGGCGCAGGGAACCTCTCGGCTCAGAAACAGATCTCAGAGCTCACTAGCGCAACTGTTAGAGAAGACTAGATTGACAAACACGTAGACTCCCAAACACAACAAAAGTCAAACGCCATAAAAACAACATCTATCCAAGAAGGTCAGCAGCTGACTGGAAAAGTAATTTCACACACAAAACAATTCAAGATTAATCCGATGATTAATTTTGATGAGTTTTGGGGAATGTGCATAAAGGACACTTGTGATTTTTTCTGCAAAGACAAGTGGATTTTTATTCTTCTGTGAAACCAGCCGGACAGCTGGTGAAGAGTTCTGGAGAAAGCAGCCCTCAGCATCTTCCTGTGTGAGCAGAAGTGTGGACTGATCCTCCTGCACCTGCGAGCCAGCCTCAGAGAGAGCGCCTGCAGCTCCAGCACCAGAGCATGGCTGCAGCCAAGACGGAGATGATCCTCCCAGCCCTGCAGATCTCTGAGCCCCTGAGCTTCCCTCACTCCCCCATGGATAACTACCCTAAGCTGGAAGAAGTGATGATGCTCAGCTCTGCAGGAACACCGTTATTCACCGCCTCTGCACCTGAGGGTGCAGGCTTTGGCTCTGGAGAGCCCGGAGAGCAGTACGACCACCTTACAGGAGGTAAGAAATATTCAGTTATGTTGCATGTCTATTATTTACTTCAGCAAAAATCATTGCATTTTGAACATCTTTTTAAATGATAAAATGTTTTTATTGAGAATGTTAATATCACATTGGTGACAAACTTGCTTTGTAAAATTATTTTCTCAGATAGACATTTAAACAGTATGTTTTTTTTTTTCTTTTTGCTGATTCGATACTAAAACATTAAAAGGGAAAGCAATGCATCGGCAGCTATAATCCCAGTGGACTTGTGGAAGACTCCAGCACTGCTCAGTCACCACATGCCTCTAGACACTCCTGTAGCTCAATTCAAATTACATTCCTAAAACCAGCTGAACTGCAGTTTCAGTAATCAATCGCCTTGGGCTCAGTGATGGGCTTCAGAATGTGTGTGCTCGGTGAGAAATGAGAGACAGTTTGGGAGTAGTGAAGACACAAGTAAGAAAAGATTTAGCTGGCTCATGAGCTTCCTTCATTTTAAAGTTAGAGGAAAAAAAATTTGTAAGGAAAATGTTATGAACTTTTTCTGTTGACACATTGATTCATGTGATGTGTATTTCTTTGTGCCCACAGATACATTACCTGATCTCCCCTTCAACTGTGACAAATCTGAGCAGACGTACTCCACCCAGAGGCTGCCACCCATCTCCTACACGGGTCGCTTCACCCTGGAGCCCGCCACCTCCTGCAGTAACAGCTTGTGGGCTGAGCCCATCTTGGGCCTTTTCACCGGGCTCATGAGCAGCGTCCAGTCCAGCTCCAGTTCTTCCTCTAGCAGCTCTCAGACGTCCTCCTCCTCCACAGTCTCTGCCCCTGTCTCCTCCTCAACATCCACCGCTACCTCCCCCTCGTCCTCTGCTGCCAGCCTCAGCGCCTCCATACACCACAGCGAGCCCAACCTCATCTACACTGCAGCCCCCGCCTACTCAAGCCCAAACTCAGACATCTTCCCTGACCAGGGCCAGGGCTTTAGCTCTGCAGGAACAGTGCAGTACCCTCCTCCTGCTTATCCCAACAGCAAGACCTGTCCCAGCAGCTTCCCAGTGCCCATGATCCCCGACTACCTGTTCCCTCAGCAGCAGGGGGAGATCAGCCTAGTCCCACCAGACCAGAAACCCTTCCAGAGCCAGCCCAGTCAGCCCTCACTAACACCTCTGTCCACCATCAAAGCCTTTGCTACACAGACTGGTTCCCAGGACTTAAAAAGTGTCTATCAGTCCCAGCTTATCAAGCCCAGCCGCATGCGCAAGTACCCCACGCGACCCAGTAAGACCCCCCCACATGAGCGGCCGTATGCCTGTCCTGTGGAGACGTGTGACCGCCGCTTCTCTCGCTCAGATGAACTGACACGGCACATCCGCATCCACACTGGCCAGAAGCCCTTCCAGTGCCGAATCTGTATGCGCAACTTCAGCCGTAGTGACCACCTGACCACACACATACGCACGCACACTGGTGAGAAGCCCTTCGCCTGTGAAATCTGTGGCCGCAAGTTTGCTCGCAGTGATGAGAGGAAAAGGCACACAAAGATTCACCTGCGGCAGAAGGACAAGAAGGCAGAGAAAGCAGGAGCTGTGGTAACAGCAGCCCCTGTATCGGCAGCTTCTCCTGCTTCCAGCTACCCATCTCCAATCACCTCGTACCCCTCTCCAGTGTCCTCGTACCCGTCCCCTGTCACCTCCTGCTACTCTTCCCCTGTGCACTCCTACCCCTCTCCATCAGTAGCCACCACATACCCAACAGTCTCCATGTCCAACACATTTCAGTCGCAGGTGGCCTCGTCTTTCCCCACGTCTGTAGCCTCAAACATCTACAGCTCCCCTGTGGCCACCCCTCTGTCAGACATGCAGTCCACTCTCTCTCCTCGGACAATTGAAATATGCTAAAACTGTTCTTACAAACTCTTTTTCAAGTTTTATGAGGAGGAAGAATCCAGCATTGATGAAACTTTGTTTACCTTCTAAAAGCACTTGTGTTTGTGCTCCCTGTACAGTGTTAGGTGAATCTCAGATTTATAAGCGAGACGTGTCAAGGACTGGGCAAAGACAATATAAGATGAAAAGGGACTTTTTCCCACCTCTGTAAAGCAAATGCAGCTCTTGAGATGCAGAAGGGGCTGAACAAACAGGAGTTGAAGCCAGCACTGACGAATCTTTCGGTACAAATCACAGACTCAGACAATGCCAGCAGTGGCCGTGCTCAATGCCTGCACAGGCACAAGAGACACTGAATGATATACATAAGCACCAGTATATGTATATTGTACATGTGCCATGTTTTGTTTCATCATTCTTTGGTACCATTGATGTGAAATTATCGGCATATTTGCATTGTATTATTTGAAATGACAGGGCCATATTTTTTACATTCTTTCTCTATTATATAGTGATGCTGTGATACGTTTTGTTCGATAAAAGCACTTAGTATTTAAGCATGAGTAAGAGTGATGTTAGTTTCTGTTGTAAATATCATCCACTGGTACTACCACATGTAACATATCGCCTGGATATATGGAAATAGAGAAAAGAAAAACCTTTTCAAAAACAAATGCTCCCGTTATTTGGTGCCTTTGTGAAGCCTTGCTGTTGTAATGCGGCTGTGCACGAGAGAAGATGCTCGGGATCTCGCCTTAAGGGTTAAGGGAATATTTTTGTTACAGAATGTAGTTGTACTCAGAGGGAGAGAAGGGACGAGCGCTGAGGGCACCGCTTCATTTCATTTGAATGTAAGCAAAAAAGGACAAAAATTATAAAATATATTTTTGTAAAACTTAAGTGTAAATATCCACATCTTCAAGAGCTGGAATGTTGAAGTTACCTACTGAGTAGGCATGGGATTTTTGTATGTTATTTACATGCAGTTCATTATTTTGTGGTTATTTTTATTTGATTTTGTATTTGTGTTTGTTAAAACAAGTGACTGTTTCTGGCTTCTTAAACACATTGAATGCGCTTAACTGCCAATGGGATATTTGGTGTACAAGATATCCTCCCAGAAATGAAATATAAATAAAAATATGAATATATGTACATCTGTTTTCATACTTTTGTGCGTGTTTCTATTAGTTCTTCATGCCATCTAATGATACATACACAAACTCATTTAAAGTTACACATCTTCACATCTCATGAGCAGAAATTCACACAGTTTCCTATCATCCCATTCTCTGTGCTCCGACAGAACCCAGTGTTCATAGCAGCATCACATGACTCCCATGCCTATAACAGAGAAGCTTATCTCCTCCAACATGCTCTTGAAGATAACACAATAATCAGATTATTCATTTCATTTAAGATCCTTGATACTTATTGGCCCTTGATACATCAGTCTTAAAGCAATTTGATTTTTGAGTTAGACTGAAATAGCGTGTCACAATGGCTCTCGTTGCTGCAGTTTTATGTCTTTTTCGGCCGTATTAACCTGCTCATAAATACATTGTGTGCAGGCAAATAAGATAAATGCATCAGGTGTCTGTTTTTGGAAAACTGTTACGGGGGAGAGGATTCCCAGTCCTCTCGTCCCTTTTAGTCGCCTTTTACGACACGCAGGGAATACGGTGGTAGTATTCTTTAGTCAGCCTCTAACCACAGGGCTACCCCATGTACATGGGACACAGCCTTGGTATATAGATAGATAGCATCAGGTGTACAGTAGTCAGACAAACTTGCCCAATATTCATAAAGCTTCTGTGTAATTGTTAAGAGCAACACATCCTGGGTCCAGAGGTTTTACAGTCTTGTTTCTGAGTGGCATGTAATAACAGCTTTTTCCTACATCATTATTCATCAGTGTGATTCCTTAGGCAAGAAAACAAAAATAAAACAGTTTAGAGTTCTTCCTGAACTTCTCTTTTAACATATGTGAGGGGTAAATAAACAAAAACACTCCCAAGCAACCACAGCTAAAATAGAATGCAGAATAAAACAAATGTGTAATTGAAGGACAGGAAAAGAATGAAGATAATTGTTCTCTTGATCCCAAAATAGCTTTCTGATCTAAGTCTGACGGTGTGCGTGTTGTATAAGCTTTTTTCTATACAATTCCTCTTTCTGTGTCTGTATGGTGCTGAAGTGTCCATGAGGGTGTAATATGTGTAAATCTTGCAAAGTTAGCAGACATGATCTTCTCTAAACGCTCCCCTGAAACACATCTATCTGGACACTCCCATTTCATCTGCCGTCAGCACTGTGAACCTAAATCTTCCCAAGTGACAAAAACTGCATTATTAGCAGTTTGAACAGTCCACATAGAGAAGTTATGTTCTGATCAGACATAGTATTATGTTAGTAACTGTATAGAAACAGTTTTAGGTGGTCTGTTTTTGCTAGATCAAACATTAGCTTCATATTTGCATGCCGCCAGGACTTATTTTTGGTCCAATGCAGCGGTACACAGAGCTGCAGCTTTCATGTGCTCTTCACATCACGTTTTTTCTTTTCAGACATGCCAAGTTTAAAATAAGTAGACAAGATACTCGCTCACTGTCTATTGTATGATCAAGTCATTGTTTCTTAATTTGGCACAACTGATTTGATGTTCTGTTCTTCCATGCAGTGTTAGTATTTGTGGATCATTGAAACATTTTACTTTCGTTTGTGAACTGCTCAGCTGCCTTGAAGAATTATAAGTCCAGTTCATGTAGATAAGAAGGTGGGTTTGTCATGATTTCTCTTGAAAACGCTGTACAGTCAGTGCAGACAGTGGCTCTCAAAGAGCAGGGAAAGTGTCGCCGGTTATATCTTTCTGCTCTGATTCCAGGCCTCTCCTGGCACATCAAAGCCTACAGACTTTGCTCTTTGTGGAGAAGGGCTGTGGCTTCTCACTGGTCTAACCCACAGCTGTGCCACCTCAGGCCCCTTGTGTCTACCCTTCATGAGCCTGGCTTTTGTTTAAAAATGTATTTGTTCTCTCATTCTTTCTGGGAGCAGCATAAACCAATAACAGCTCTGTGTCACGGCTGGCTCATTCCCTGCACTTGTGCAAATTTTGCTGGGGATGCTAATGATCCCCCCCTCTGTATTCTGATGCAAGGTCTGTCTACACTTTTCCCTTTCATCCACATACAAATGTGCTCTTATTGCCTCTTCGCCCTCGGGCCTTTTAAGATGCCTTTTTGAAATATGCCGTTTGATAAGCACATCATTGGCCAAGTCCCCGCAGTGATTAGAACTTTCTTTAATGTAAGTTACCGAGTGAATGAGGGCCTCCAGGGTGGGCAGTGATCCCTTCCTCCTGCCCTATGCTCCTAACATAGCCTGGGACACAGAGGAGCCTCATGAGGACATCCATGGGACATCCGTTCATCAGTGGAGTGCAGGGGGCATTGCTCATCCTCATCTTCCATGACTTTGGGACTTGGGAGCAGAAACACAGGAGGCATGTGGAGTATGCTGAAGGCTTGGTTTGACTCTCTATCACAGGACTGTGACAGAAGCCTCTAATGACTTTTGAACATGCTCCACTGATCTCATGTTCTGAGGGCTGTGGCTCGCTGGGACACTGCTTTATCTCACCACAGACAACACGCTTGCTCCTGACACCTGTGGAGTCCTTGGGGAAAACAAGGATATATTTAAACGGCTTATTTCCAGTCCTCAGGTTGGTACATTTCAGGCAGATTGCACCATTCAGCCCCAAAATCATGTTGAGGAAACGTGATTGGCATTTCTCTAGGTTAACAACTTCCAGTGCTGCTGAGCAAAATAAACCTAATGTAAGAGAAACTGTGACGTTTGAAGAAATATAACAGGTGTTTCACAGAGAACATCAGTCACTGAACAAACAAAAGTTTGTAATAATCAAGTTGTGTCAGAGCTTTGTAAAACCTCCCAGTGTGTAAGCTGTTCTGAGCACTAGAGATGTAACAGCAATACGATCGCAAGCTTCTTTGAAATTATTTGTGGCACAAAAGAGATTTTGACACTTCACATCTACCATAATCTACAGGTGGCAACTTTAGCTCAACTTAATAAGCTCAGCTTGTTTGAAGTGTAAGGCTTTGAACACACAACAAAACAATGCAGCTTTAAGTGGCTCCAAAAATGACATCTCTTAAACTCTGTATCAAGTACACTAGAGTCTTGCTCACACCTGGTGGCTCTGAAATGCAAACAGGTCCTCATAAGTCTTTGTGCCAAGGCACAAGTGGGCTTGAGTTATTTATTCTTTTGTGTGGCTGTCGATGCCCTGTAAGCAGGAGACAAGACTGAAATAAATGGAGTCATCTTTTTGTCACTCTAACTTATGTTCCACTGCAGCAAAACATTGTACATGGCCCTTTATTTTTTTAGGAATTATTTTCAACAGTATTAAGACATTTACTGTACTGTTGTGAATCTGCCTCCTCCTCCTGTTGACGTTCAGCAGTAGGATGCTTTTACGGGTCACTGGTCCCACTGAGCTTCCGCATTTCTTTCACCCAGTTGTCATTATTTGCACACTGAATGTTTGTTAGTCCTGAGGCCTTGTGCTAAAATCTACAAATTTAACATCACGTTACTGTGTTGTTAGACAGACGTCCGTCTTATCCAGGTGCATCTAAGGCTCAGAGAAAGTGCAGCCTGATCATGAAAGACCTGTCAGATGTGCCCTCAGTCAGAAGGCCCTGCACCAGGTGTGTCCAGCAACAGACACCTGTTCAAGGGTAACTTCACTACAAAAGCACATTTCAGGTAAATTGTGATTTATTATTGAATTCAATCATAAAGCAATCCCTCTTAGCTGTATTTACTTAAATTATGTATAGTTTGTTTTATCTTGTTTTTAGTTAATGAGACAAGTTTATATTTGTTTCTCTTTCTTCAAATCACCTCTACAAAAGCAGAACAATGCAGAATATGTTAGCCTCCTTCAGGCCGCTGTGTTCCCAGCCTTGACAGCGTGATGTGAGGGAGTGGGAGACAGAATCTGGGAGGAGGTGCTCTGTGAATGCAGTGTATCATCATCTCCTTCTTCATGGCCAGGTTTCCTCTGCCGCCCCCTCACTACAGCTGTCCTCCGTGTCTGATCAAAGTCCCGCGCTGCTATATTTGTCCCACAGTGATGAGGTGGAACTAATGGCCACTTTCACACTAGTTGATGTCATCAGTGTGCCTCGCCTGGGGAGCAGAGGGAGGGAGAGGCCGAGGTACCTGCTGAGAGCTTCTGCTATGCCCACCGCACACACATGTCGTAATGGGTTTTCTCAAATCATTAAGTTTTTCCTGATCCCAAGGGAAGCACTTGGATTAGCATCTGTTTTTGAGGAAACAGTCTCATTTCCTGCTGATTTACTGAATATTGCTAAAACTGTCTAATCCATCCTCTTTTCTATTCTCACATGTGTGTCTGTGGCTTCCTAACAGGCATTAAGTGTAAGCAGGCTGCTCTGTGGGTGTCATCTCCTCACGGTGCGCGCCTCATTTAGGGGAGTGCATGCCGCAGCGTGTCACCCTCTGTCAGCTCTGTCAACTGTCGGTGTGGGCTTTTTACAGCACCTAATACCAAGCAGGTGACAGGTTATTACTGCCACAGTCAAGTCAGGAGTCTTGACCACCGCTAACCCAACTTTAACCCAAGCAGACAAAATTCAGACTCTCAGAATAAGTTTTTACTTAAAGGGGCACTATGCAACTTTTCTGTTGGAGGGTTCGCTAACTTGTTGATGTTGTTGATGGTGCAGCAGTAAACATGTTGATCTTACATTAAAGTGACACACTGTAACTTTGTGGAGGTGGAAAATCACTTACATAATCTATTAGAAATGTGAAGATAAAATCATTGGAACTTTGGAACATCCTTCATCGAGATTGGTTCGTTTTAATGCCATATTGTGGAATATTATGGTAAAACAACAACTTTTCAGTAGAAACTAACAAGCTAAGGATCTTCATCTGGTCAGAAAAAAATTGAAGAGACTAAAGGAACTGTTATCTATTATTTTAGCCCAACATCCAAATTAGAAAGCATGCTTTTATTCAATTTTTTTTTCTTTAGTTACAGGTGTTTTAATCACTACAGTAATGCATATTGAAGACATATTTCATACACAACCCTCTCTTTAACCTGTTTGTGAATATAGATATTTTAAAGCCATACTGGAGAACTTTGTCTGCAGAGACTCTATGACCAGTTGGGTGGCCTGTCTTGTACTTTGTTTATAAAGGAACTACAATCTCAACAGAACCCTGCATGTGTCACTTATATAGGTGCTGGGTGAGAACCATTTAATCTGAGAAGGGTTTATGTTTAAATAAACTAGAGTTGGGCAAATGAGTTTCTAAATAGATAATCAACTTGAAAATCAAAACAACAAATGACAACTTGGTCAATGGCCAATGGTTTTGTCATTAAAAATAAATCAGAATTGCATTATTACTACCAATTGAAAATATTTTCTTTGACCATGTTATCCTAAGTTAATTGTGTTTATGAATTTTGAAATCAAAATCTTACATAAGGTTAAAAGGAGACGATCTGCACATGTAGCAAATGTGTAAAAAAGGCAGAGATGAAAATCCGAGGCACTCTGTAGTAGAAAAATGTACAAAAGTCCTTTATTAAGTCATGGACAGGCCAACGCGTTGTCTTACATAAGGTACTTTTAAAGAAAAAGTTGTTTGTATTAAAAATAAACATTATGGTGATTTTCACAGATTTATCACAGTTTCAAACTTTTTGTGCTAGACACAAGATGATAATGAAATAATGCTTGATTAGCAGCTTAAAGTTAATGAATTATATCTGTCTGTAAATCATACTTTTTATGTCTGACTGTTCTCATCATGGGATTGAACTGAAAATGTTTGTTGCTATGTTGAAGAGCAAGATGTTCCTCGTGTTTACGTTAACTGTATTTGCAACACTTTATATTAATAATGGCTTTGATTTTATTGTGCATTGTAGTTTGAAAAGGGAAGATACATGGAGACTGACGATCTGTGGCTAAAGCTCCTCGGACCAGGACCATCTACAGGTGAGGATACATCTATACTCACACACTACATTCATTAAAAGGAGAGTGGGTTAAGGACACAACAAGAAACAAGAACAGTGTGTTTTTTGTTGTTTGTTTGTTTGTTGTTTTATTTTTGTTTGTTTGTTTGTTTGTTTTATAACATGTTATTGATTTGCATTGAAATATTGTCCTGGGCAGAAGTAAGATATTGGCTTTCAAATTAGTTGGACAAGAATAATTCTTAGAGTTTGTCCTTCACCAGTTTCTTGTTGTGGCCTTAGGCTCCTCTTTTTTCTGATGTGTGGATATAAGTGAATCTGTCTAAAAACATGCCAGTGAAGTCAGAGAGCAAAAGCTCTTCTGGGTTTTAACAGCGGAGATATTTTCCTCAGTTCAGTGAATGCTGCAACACTTCTGACCTGCGCTTCCTGCCTCATCTCAGCACCTCCAGCACATGTCACTGTAGTGTTTAGCTTATACACACTGCAGAGAAAAGCACTCTTCCTATGTGAGTAACACTATGTTCTGCTCAGTCTAATGGGAAAAAACATTTGCGAACTGAAAGTGAGTGGACTCTCACAATGCAATAAGCACAAGTTAATGATTTGTTTAAAATAGCCAGGGGTTGTTTATTATTTGTTTTTCCATTTGTTTCAACACCTAGATTTCTGCATTATCAGCGTCAGTGACCTGTTGCCAAAACTTGCCGTGGCAGTGTTTTGAAAGTGCAGGGCGTGATTCTGGCCTTGAGAGAAAGCAAACAGACAGAAAAGAAGCAACAGGAGCAGAAAAACAGAGGAGCTGAAAAAGGAGTTAAAAGAGCAGTATAAAGAATAGTTGTGAGGCCCAGCCCAGACCCGGCCCACCACCCCTGCAGTCTCCCTGAAGCCTGCATTTGATCCCCTCTCCACAAGCCAGCCACTGGAGGAAATGTCAGTCTTCCAGCGAGCCAGGAAACCTCCATGCCCATACATGGAGCTTCCTGGCCTGACACAGCTCTTCCTGTAGGCTATGTAAGGACTTTCCTGCCCTGTCTTCCCCAGTCCTCTCTCTCCGCTTGTGTGTGTCTGTGCAGCTCGCTCCCACTCTTTTGGCTGGCTGCCCTTCGGCGAGCTGCCTCAGTGCATGGTTCCTTTCCCTCTCTCATACTCATGTTATTTTATGTGGTCCCTACAGCAACATTCGGAAAAACATGTTTTAAACTCTCACTCCTCTCAGCTGCCCAGTACCACCTCTGCAGAATACTTGTCAGTTTTCTCTTTTTGTAATTTAACCGCCGCATGTGTCTAGGCCAGGCATGTCCAAACTGCGGCCCGGGGGCCAAATGCAGCTCTTAGACCAATTTCCTTTGGCCCTCAGACTTTCTAGATGGGCTAAAGTTACAAAAAGTATAGTTTTTAATGCAAAATTTGAGCAATTTGTCTAAAATAGTCAAAAAAAGAAACATCTGAATACCTTTGAAACCTAAAATGAATGTAATGCCCTATGAAAAGTGTGGTGGTTCATTAAATAAATGTAAAATGTTAAATGATTCACTCAAAGTCGTGTATGAAAGTTTCAAAATGCGGCCCACTGTAAAAAAAAGTTTGGACACCCTTGTTCTGTGCCCTGGGGAGAGTCCTTTTCATTCCCTCAAGGCGCCAAAACAGGCTTATTGTTTTTTTTTCCTTTTCTAAATAATGTTTGTACTTGTGAGTTTGTCTGTTTTGTGCTGAGAAGTGTAAGTTATTAGATCAATGAACTGTGCGGTGAAATTACAACAGGAAACTCCAAAGTCTGATATTTTCGTCAGGCCAGCAACAACTGAAACTTGTACATTATATGGGACTTTACGTTGTCTTTGAACTGACTAGACTTCTGCCCACAAAGCATCTAAGCCCCACTGACCTCGAAACTTTTATGAGCAGAAGTCACAGTGTAAACAGGCCACAGCCGTCTCCTCTTCAAACCACAGTGATGGCTCTTTGTGAAAATAAACACATTAATTGAATTCCGAAGGGAGAGAATTTCTTTTGATCTGTGCAAATTGATTTTAACAACGTGCTAAGCAGTCATTTTTACAAATGTACTGTTTTTATGTTTAAACCTGTTGCGCCTCAGGTTTTAAAGTGTGATAGTTTGACAGAACATTACTTGATGCTGTTAACACACCTTGGAAACATCCCCATCATGTGTTGCTCCACACTGTGACAGTCTCACACACCTCGCTGAGCATACAGTAGCAGCACTCCTCTCTCAGGCCTGCCTGTCTTGCAGCAATTACATGATGTGCAGTAATTGCCAGTCTCTGAAGCAGCCTCTTCAGACACACTTCAAAGCGAGTGGAGCGCGTCCACGGACGCAATTAACAAGATCAATGGAGCCCAGATGAGCTGGCGGCCCCGCGCTCCTCTCCCCATTGTTCTCATTTTCACTCTCATTAGTGTGGGGCAGGGAGCGGCTCGTGGACACCTGCAGAGGGGCGCAGCTCTGCGCTGGGACAGAGCAGCGCAGTGTAGCGCGGGACAACAGTGTTAATGATGGCTGTCTGCAGCAGCTGTGTGTTGTGGCACGTGGAAATGCAGTGACAGAGGCAGAGGTGTGAAGGAGCGAGGCACCTGGGAGAGGATCACCACGGCAACTGGCCCCAGCTCAGCACCACTGAGCCTTAAACACTCAGGTCTTCAGAACATGGACAAAGCAGCGGTATTATGACACTGCTCACTCTAATGTTATAACCAAAGTGAAACCAGAGAAATCTCATCTTTCTGTTTCCCTGATGGACTGAATCACGTCCTGTTTGCGAGCTGATGCTGAGTGTTGCAGACAGTTTAAAGTCATGCCAATACATCTTCCGTCATCAAAGCCTCTCTCATCTGTCTTTGTGGCCAAGCAGTCATTGAGCAGGCCCCCTAAGATCTGTATATTGCATCTGTGAGCCACCAACTCAATTTAAACTAACCGTAAAACAAATGAGCATGGACTGTATATGGTGCACTACCATGCAGTCACTACTACGGAGAGTAAAGCGTTTAACTGGATTTTTTGTCTTTTGTTTTTAATACCAAGATTTCCTGCTGTCTAGACCACTGTAGTCCTGTTTTTTACTCGACTGCAGCCTGGTACGCTTGTAAAAGTGCATTGGTTAGAGGTTTTAAAAGTGCCTTTCATTTGTTTCTTCTGAATGTTTAATGCTGTGAGCTCCAGAGGCACATATGAACACTTGGAAAAGCATGTAACAGCAGCTGGTCAACTTTTATCATGTCCAAGTGCATTAAAATACATTACTGCTGTTCTAGTGGAGAGTACCTCTGAGATAAATGGACCAGGGAGATGAGGGGCGAGTAATCGGACTAACCTGATGCATTTTAGCCATTTTCCTCTATTACAGCCACAGCATAAATCATTGAACACTTTTCTACAATATAAAGTGGAACAGGGATTGTACTGAAATTGTACCGACAAGTGAAAATCAATCTCTGTTGGTGTCCTATCCTGACCAGGGCCCCCTTCTGCCAAGCCACAGGATAAAGTTGTCTCAGGAGGATGGGGGAACATGCCTGGTGCTAAAAAAACACCCGCTTTAAGACAAGTTTACACCAAAAACAACACTGAGCATTTAATTGTTATTGTTGTTTGGCGCTGGTGAAAACTGCTCAAGTGAAAGCAAGGTATTAAAGCTGTTGGATGTGTTTCTTGTCTTGGCAGTCAGCCTGTTGGTGGGAAAAGATGGAGCTCGCTATAGTCGCTGGCTGTGATTTGTGCAGCAAGAGAAAGAGCCGTGGTACAAATTGTTCCATGAAGGGAGTCTATGTAAAAAAAACTGCAGCGATATCCCAAACGCTTTAAGCAATGTGTAAGAAAGAAGTCTTGGCAGATGTAGATGGTTGCACACATTTCGCATAGACACAGGTGTGGAGCGGCACGCAAGCACACACTGGTGGAGTCTTGGCTGGTACAGATCTGCGACATACAGCACAGTTTGGTAAATGTCTGTCTCGGCAGCTTAGCGAGAAAGAGAACACTGTGTGAATGTGTGTTTACATCTCAACTGCAATGCTGTGAACCGGGTTTTTCACAGCAGCCAGATGGAGATTTAGCATGCACCAGCGAGATGAAAATACACATAAGAAAACGGGACTAAAAACAGAGTGCTACATGACAGTGGAAAGAGTGCACCATCCGGGAGATGCAAATGTCATGCGAGGTAATGACAGGATGAAATGCACGAGACAGAAGAGGCTATAAGCTAATGCCACTGTTTTGTCTAAAGTACTTCACGCTATTGTTTTTCTGCAGTTTGCAATGAGTGAGTGACTAATAGTGCTTTACTCAGACATAAAACAAAAGCTGTTACTCTTGCAGTTGGCATTATTAAGTTGATGTAGTGGCTGGTACTGAAGGCTGCAGGTTTAGATCCCAGGTTGGGTCTTTCTCTAAAGAGTTTGCTTGTTTTCCTATTGTTTTAGAGTTTCCATCTTCATCAGTCCAAAACATACACCACATTAACCCAAAATAATCACAAACATGCATCTTATGAGTAAACTCTTCTAGTTCTGATCAAGTCCAACATCTCAAGGCCTGGGCGCTTCAAGAGCACAAGGGCTCAAGCTTAAACACAAGCACCTGTGTGTTGTGGCACAAGTAAGGAAGTTAGTGTTGTGATGTTTTAGTGTATAAATATTTGAAGTGGCACTGTGTAACTTTCAGGAGGTAAAAAGTTAACTGTACAATTTAATAGAAATAGAAATATGAAATCATTCTTAAAATGGATAAATGTGAAATGTATGTCATAATGTGAAAAATAAAGCCAAAAATAACAGTTCATTTTGTGGCCATAAAAAGTCACTCAGAGTTAAGTCACACAGTTTTTTTGGGGTTTTTTTTTTTGGTGCTACAAAGAGATCCAAAGTAGAAAAATGTGCCTTTAACCAAGTTTCATTTTTGGTCAAAAAGTTACACAGTTTTGAGAAAAAAATTCACCTTGAGCCCTTTTACCCCATAGCTGAAAGTGGCATCCAATAATTTGGGCTGGTTGCCTCAGAGACACTGAGGAATAGGTAACAAAACAGAGGTCATATTTTGCTCTAGACAAAATAAACCTGACTTAGCGAGTTGTCCTCTCCATAGTACTGATACTGTAACCCGGCCTGGTGGTTTCAAAGATATATAAAACCAACTAAACTTTCAATCAAAGAAAGCAGGTGATGAACTCTACCAGAAAATGTAAAGAGTGCAACCACAAATGACAGAATAATTTATCATCATAAAATGAAAACCTATCCGCAAAAGGCCATCTTACATGAAACAAACAATTGGACAAACAATTATTATTCAGTAAAGAAGAAAACTTAAAGGAGACCTATTGTGTTTTTTTTTTATTAAAAACTAGAACATATACAGATTGGTAATTTTCCTGTTCAAAACTGCAGAACTGATAAGCCCCGCCTCTTCATTTTAAAATGTAACTGTAAAAAGCAACAGATTTTTAAAAACTATTTTTTTATTGCTGGAAAGTGGCTATGGGACAATTTTAAACCATATACGTGTAATTTTGAGTATTAATCTTTTGATCTATAACAAGTAAATACAGACAAGTGGGAGGGGATAGGTGGTAGGTGATAACTGGGATTTCTGAGGGCTTGAGCTGCAGCTGAAGAACAATACAAGATTACTCAAACTTGCATGATTCTATTTGAATATAACTTTAAGTAAGGAAGGCCATCATAACAAGGTTTAAAAACTTAGAAAAGTGAATTTGACATAATAGGTCCCCTTTAAAGTTTACTTTTTCTGATAATGTGACACTGTCTATTATGTAATGAGAAGTCATTGGCTTTATGTTCTCAAGCCTTACCAAACTTTTGACCCACATCCATCTGAAAGTGTTTCTGTGTAAATACATGTGTAAAGGCCTGGGAGTGGCAGTGACGGGCACATACAGTGAGACAGACAGACAGAGAGCGCGCCTTGGCTTCCACTCAGTCTGTATAATTATGGTCAACCACACTCCCCACCACCTTTATTTATAGGGTTACAAACACACTGGGCTCCAGCTTTTACCCAGCATTCCACTGCACTGGGATTTTTTGTGGGGGGTGTAAACAAATGATATTTTAAGCACAATGTGATTACTTTACTCCAGCCACAAGAGGTCAGTAAAAGTTTTGTTGTTTCCAGTATTTGTTATAATATGCTATAGATGTAGAAATTGTAGAAATTATATATTTTCTGATCATCACGACATTACAGGACATGTATATTACGAATGATATGTACAAGTTTGTGGTACGCGTCGCAGTCCCAGTTCATTTGCATGGTGGTTGGTAAGATGTGTTCTTATTTATGAATGTTAACAAAATCCTGATCCTAATTTTAACCTAGCCCAAGCCCCAGACCTAATCTTACCCATTTTAGTAACTTAAGGCCTAAACTTGCCCGTTTCACCTAAAGAAAATATCCCTGCATAACTTGTTACGCTGTTTCATATCGTCGTAACATAAGTACAAAAAAAGACGTGAAATTGTCGTCATAATACGCTGTTTTTGTGTCGTGGTAAATGTTCGCTACTTGTGAGACTGTGTTGTTGACCGATGGGGCATTAGCCAATTAGAGGGTACGATGTCCATACCGGGGGGGGGGGGGGGGGGGGGGGGGTTAATTTAGAGTTAAGGGGCACTATATTTTATTAATCTCTCATGTGGGATTTCTTTGACGCAGTGAGCTTCTGTCGGACACTTCTCAGGTTCCATCTCCAGATCTTTGCTAAATTTGGTTAGAACTTGATGATAAACCAATGACCTCCTTTGCATCATAGATAAGCAAGATGTGAATTTGACTTAAAATGCAGTGGAGGGAGTGGTGACCAGACCCACTCTTTGTAAAAGAACTATGAGTTTTGGCTCCCAGGCATTGTGGTTACAACACTAGCTTAACACACCAAGTGTGAAGTTAACTGTGAAGTACTGTGCATCATGAAAGACACAAAATATACTCAACAATTAAAGCCCATATTTTTTGTAATTTTGAAGTTTGTGATAGTCCTTGTGGTAAAAATTTATCATCGTTTTATAGCCACTTTATAAGAGAAACTGACAACTAAAAGTAGAAAATAACAGGAAGTAATTTAAGTTCTAAAACAAAATCCACATCAAAAAACGCCAAAATGCAAAAACTATTTACACACTACAGTTTCTTAAAGTTGAAACAATCATTTAACACAATTAAAGTGTTACAAGTCAGATTGTCACTCCTGTGGTATTTATGGTGATTTTGGCTCAGATTTACAATGTGGTTGCTTGGTAACATTTGTGGATTCCTCTACATATGTGTCATATTTACTGGGCAAAAGACGAGAATAAATGTCACCAATACAACCAAATTGGGTAAAAACAAGATAAATGTTTAGTAAAATCTTAATCATGATCATGTTTACTATTTTTTACTAAAATTGTACTCCAACCTGTCACTTGCACTTAAATTAATGTGTGAGATTAAAATAATTTATTAAAAACACATAACATGATTTGAAGTGTGCATACTTACCTACATTTTGGAAGTTGTATCTTTTCTGTTTACTGACGGTAAGGCTTACTCTAACTGATGTGGACAGAAATATTTAAAGATTCATATTTTTCCAACCATGGGACCAGGGTCAAGTCAAGGGTGGGTACAGCCGCCTCTGGCCACAGACCTCTCAGGACACTGGACCAAAACGTGCTCCGCCTTTAGGCAAGTGCCACTGTAGTCGACGCATCCATCATGTCCCATGTGCACCCAAGCAGAAACAAGCAGCATCTGAGCTAACATGAAGAGAAAACAGGAAATACATGTAGTTCACTGGAGGGCTGAGAGGGATTTTTTTATGGATTTATTGGTTAACTGGGAACATTTCCAACCTCACCTTTTTAATTTTCACTTTGCCAGTCAAACACATCTGCAGCACAAGTGGAAATGTAAAATGTAGCGGACATCCTGTGGTATTAATGACGTTCCAGGGTGAATGAAAGGCAGCCCGGTGCAGCAGGAGGAGGTGGCGCGGGAGGGGGTGCTCATGTGTAATGCCTTTTTGGTGGAAGTATGACAAAGAGCGGTGACAGCAGCAGGTTAGTGTGTGATGTGTGTTTGAGGGGCTCATATTGACTGCAGGTGCGCTGTCAGGGTTCACGGGGGGAGGGGCAGAGCTAAGAAAATGAGGGGCTTTGATGCAAACTCGGCACATGTGTGATTACAGGGGAGCGTGTGGTCAAATGAAGCTATAAGGAGAACTCAGGTGCACTGCTATGTTTTGACCAAGCAGAAGGTATAAAAGGAATGAAGAAAAAAAAGTCCATATGGAAAGTTTCAGTCTTTTCATGTACCCTTTACAGCCATTATAGATATGTCAATTAATAAGAACATTTGAACTTAAGTCAGGCGTGTTGTGTTAAACTATATGTATTAAAAAGCAACAAATATGACAGATTTAGGCATTTAAGTACGCAAATTAACCCAGATGGTGCATCCAATTTTTCTAGTAAAATAGAGACAGTGTTGAATCAGTACATATGTAGAAACCTCTCTATCTGTATTTAATTTTTATCTGTTTCTAATTGTTGAGTTCTATTGTTGATTGTGGGATAGATTCAGAACAGCTTAGTAATAGAAACTGGTCCTTCCTGAGAACTGATAAGCCCTTCATCTTTATAGTGGCAAATCACAAGAACAATCAGTGGAATGGCATTTTTATTTTTGTTACATGACATATTTTCTTTTCACATTAAATTGAGAATTTGGGAATAGGAGGTAGATGAGATTAGGGATTTCAAAGCACTCAAGCCTCAGTTGAAGGACAATGCAGCATAAAACTTGCAAGAATCAATTCAGATGTTAATTTAATATAGCTAATGACACTGTTATAATTTGTTCAATTTAACAGGGTACCATATTAGAACAATTCTGAGCGTCAGACTCACCACTCGTCTTTGGATGATGGTTGTAAAATCCAAGACCATTGCAGTCTATTTTCTCACATTGTCACGAGAGCAGCAGCTCTTTCAAACTTCAGCCAAGAGAGGACTCCATCCAGACCACAGCCCCTGTTCAGAGGGCAGTGACAGAGATGGAGATGTGGTGTCATCAATAAATCATTTCACATATTGGACATATCTACATGAGAAGTATCACGCCATCATGTCTGAGCCAGTAGATTCTCCTGATTGGAGTTTGAAGATAGTCCGACATTCCTACGCTGTTTCACATGCATCTACTCTTGACTCTTGCACTAATTTCTTCGGTAATGCACAAATGGCAAAGTGTTTCGGGATTATACTTTGTGAGATTTACATGTAGAGGCTTCTTTATTTTCACTTGGATTACTACAGCAAATGCATGAGTCTACAGTGTCTACAAGAGCCAGATGGTTGACAAATATGGGACAATACAAGCCACAGATAAAAAACAGAGAAGTGAATGAAGATTTTTTTACAATAACAAGTGTTACATTGAGGCGCTGTAATATTTAACCATGCTTAGTCCTCTGGGATAATTTGGAAAGAGGAGGTAGAAAGAGTCTGACAGAGCAAGGAGAGCCCAAAACTCGCGAATAACTGTCATGAGGCAGGCTGTCTCTTTCAGTAGCGCTAAGGTGTTTGTGCTGACAAACACACACATTCACATCAGCTCAATGGTAAATCAGTGCAAACTTCTTTTGTACTTACCTCTTGTCTTTCTTATACCAAACCTCAGAAGATATGCCAAGCTTTTAAGCCGTACGCCCAGCGGACGACTATCTTTGTCATTGTGGCATGAAAGAAAGAAATGCTTAACAATGTAACTTCGAACTTGTGTGAAAATATCTCACAAGCTGCTATCAAACACAAGTGAATGGTGAAATGAAAGATGAGGCTTGTAGCTTTAACCAGCAGCAGACAGACGAGAAAATAGTGGGTCATAGCTCAGGTCAGACTGGAGTCACTCTGCCAGCTCCGTCTTCTTGTCTATGATAGAGCAAATGTGACAGAGAGACAAGTGCAGGTGTTACTGTGGTTCTGATTTCCACACTCACAGGAAAACAGGGTCCAGGCCAAGAGCAATATTGACTGTCAACCGTCTGAGAGCTTGGCTTGTTGGTTGCTTGACTTTTGGGACTCTGGCCCAACACTTCACACGACTATAGCATCATGGCTGAACAATGTCGCACAGACAAAAGAAAGACTGGCTTCACAAAATCACAAAAAAGTTACACATCAAAGTATGTCCTTGAAGTCATGAAGGAGCTGAAGTAATTACATGTACATTTATATCAAGGACAAATATGATGTATTTTTATTGTTGTGGTAAACCATGCTCTTGAAAGAAAATATGGCAACCATAACAGTCATTTGTTTCAATATCAAATGCAGTTAGAGCTCTATCTACCGGCTGCAATGGAAATTACATAAGGAAAATAATCAAACCAATTTTACCTGATATGCTAATGCCGCAGAAATGTACAAAACAAATCTGGATGATTTATGAACTTAGCCATTTCTGGGAACAGTGAAAAAATTGTACCTCACAGACAGAACAGCTTTTTTTCTTTTCTTTTTTTTATGAGAAAGTGAAGGCTATTTTAATTACATTAAGCACAAAGGCAGAGATTAGACCGTGTTGTAAAGCTAAAATATACTGTAATTAAAATCATAAAAACAATAAAGATAAAGAAAATATGTGACAAGAACAATACATATAATGTATTACTTTAAGACCTATTACTGGGCAACAGAGCCTGACACTATCCATCTGCTCAGATTGGCTCTAGTAAAATTCCTCACACTGTATATTGGTGGAATCTTACATTTGATAACCAATTGTAACTTGACTAGGATATCCAGACAATATACGGTATTTGAAATATATGGTCTGGTCATCACGTTCGAGTTTCAGTGTGTGTGATAGAAAACAACCATTGCTCATGAGGAAAAACTAAATTTCTAGAGAGAGTCAACAAGCGAATTAAGCACTTAGGATGAGTGAACTTCACTCAAACAAATGTTGGTCTAAATGACAAGCAATGAGCTCCTTTGTTAAATGTGGGGCAGTCAAATAAACTAGTTTGATTGCATTGTAAGTTTTAGATTTGATTTACCCTGAGAATGGGTCCTGTCATCCTGAAGGAGGCGAATCAAGCTTAAAATGTGTCCAAATATCCTCTAATGTGCAAATTAAGTAAAGATGCTCAGACTCATCTTATTTGTATATATTCAGGTCTGACCATAACCTCTCCCATGACCACCACATCTGGTTCGACGTGACACCTTTGAGATATGGATCCCAACAAAACATGGAAACAGACGAGACTCCACCACAGACCGGGCATCTCTCAAGGGAACTGCTCTGGCTACTGTGGGACATAGTTGTCTAGATTGGGGCTTTTTCTTTAAACATGAACAATGTCTGGGCAGCAGGACCAAAATAAAAATGGACATGCTGACTGGACATTCCCGGCTCCGATCGGCAGAAAGTGGTCAAGTCTCTCTCAACAAGAGAAGCTCAAAGTAAACAAATGCCCTGTCTGCGACCTCATGAGAGCAAGGGCACTCTGGACCAGAGGTTGGCTGCAGATGAAAGACCCAGGACATGTTTGGATGGCCACAGTCAAACCAAAAACTCCAGCTAAGCCTAAAGAAGGGTATTTTACAACTATGGGCACTTGAAGGAGATGGACAGATAGAATATAGTCAGGATTGATATGGCAACATGGACAAAACCTGCTGCTGATGTTGTTTTGTAAGTAGGAATTAACCTGTTAAAACATGCTTAATGTCGCCCAGGGTGCACTATGTAATGTTTTCAGCATAAAGTCTGCAGACTGTTTGTCCTGTCACCCAGTATACTGTATTTAGTAGACTGAAGACAAGCAGGCCAGGTTAGGGTCTGATCTGTGAAAAATCAACCTCCTAACAATACAGTTATTTAAGGTATTCATTTGAAGTAGAAACACATGAATAAAGATAGATAAATGATATTGACACTGTGAAATATTCCAGAGCAATAATAATGATATTAATACAGAAAAAACAACTTAGTCCACTTTTAAAGGTCCAGCCAAAAATACACTAAAATCAAATAACATTTGTTCAGTTTCATGGCTTAAAAACAGCTGAACAAAATGAACAGATCATAATAAAGTTGGGTTATCTAATTATCCAACAGTGAAAAAAGTACAAAATCTTCTTCACAGCTTCAGTACAAAATATTAGGGCACAAAATTGAAACGGGGGTGCACGGTAGCAGAGTGGTTAGCTCTGGCTTCCCAATAGGGAGATAATGGGTTCAGACTATGTCAACATCTCACGATCTCTTGGGTAGAGTTTGCATGTTCTCCCTGTGTCACTGTGGGTTTTCTCCACGCACTGCGGTTTCCTCCCACCTCCAAAAACTACATGTTTAGGTTGATTGGGCATCACTATAAATTTCTCCAGTGAGTGAAAGAGAGAATGAATGCTTGTCTGTTTCTAACCCTGCGACGAGTTGGTCACTGTCCAGGGTGTTCCTCTGCCTAAGGCCCAAAGAAAGGTTCCAGTCACTCCCTAACAGGAACAAGTTGTACAAAATGCATGAAAGAATTAGAACAGGTTACCTTCTGCACAGCCAATCAGATATCATTTCAAAGAGTCTTTTAGTAACTCACGTGGTTCTTTGTTTCAGGGTTGAAAAACTAAATAAAAAGATGTAGTTTCACAGTTCTGTTTTTGTGGGGAGGAAACATCAGCTTTAACGATACTTTCTAAATAGGCCTCATCTGCATGTTTCTGCTGTTTGCTTGAGAGTGAATAATGTCGGCCTGAAGAGTCAAAGTGCATAATCTGCCAATGAAGCAAAACATTTACAAAACTTCGAAGGAGAGAATACAACATTCAAAGTGTGCTAGTGGCGGAAGTGTAGCGCGGCGAACTTGAGTGCAGTGATCATCTTGAAGCGACTGCTCCTTTGTTCTGTGGCATTAATCTGCATCGTTCGCTTTCCCCCTCTTCTCTTTTGATCCGCTGTTGGATCATCCTCCTGATGATTCACTAACAGCAAAAGAAATTAAATACAGGGAATTGACGACCCGTCCCCTTCTCTCCTCTCTCCTTCTCCGCTGCTCATTCCCGCTTTCTCCCCGAGGCCTCCATTTTTTCTACAGATAAGCAGCAGATCTGTTTTATCGCCTCATTCTGCATCTCTATCCTCTTCTCTTCCTCTTTTTTCTCTCTTGGAAGTGTTTAATCCCAGCCTTGCGGTGGATGCATGTCAGAGATGTAATTCCATTGTTTAACATGCTCTTTGGAGTCCCCACCCCAAACTTAGTTACTCCTGGGGCCACATGCATATTCAGCAGCGCTCGTAAACAAAAAACACATTATTGTTTGTCATGTTCTGCTACTAGAGCCATTCTATTCTGTTTTAGTCTAGGCCACTTCGGGCGGATTACTGCATGTAAAACATATCTCAGACACACAAATCCTAAGTACATACATATACGGGCATTCAATCGGTGAAAGGAGTCTGCCGTTTGCACACAGCCACAAGCTACTTAAAGCTACACTGGGATGATGTCTGATTGTTTGAGGGCACTGACAAAAGCAGCAAAGAATCACAAAAACAAGTGGTTTGTCTTTGTCTTTTATGGGTTGGCTTAGAGAATGAATTTTCATGTTGGTTTTCTTTAGGGGTAGAAAAAGCACCTACCCACATACAAATACACAATGATTTAATAACAAATGTTTGCTTGGTTTTGCTGGTTTAAGTCCACCCAAAATATGTGAAACATTACTTAGTTTA
Organism: Mugilogobius chulae; assembly: GCA_038363315.1. Classification (NCBI taxonomy): domain Eukaryota; kingdom Metazoa; phylum Chordata; class Actinopteri; order Gobiiformes; family Gobiidae; genus Mugilogobius; species Mugilogobius chulae. The sequence goes on from CM076400.1 coordinate 34,939,119, forward strand.
AATTTAACTGAAAAGCAAACAAAAGTTGTATCTGTTTTTAAAAGAACTATGGAACACAACACATTTTTGAATTAGGTAATGTCATGGCAGGAAAAGTATAGAGTTAGAATGAAGTATTTAAAAGGAAAATAGCAACTTAAAAACTAGTGTTGTAATCAAGACTGAGACCAAGATCTTTCCGACACCACAGAGTCCCGAGACCAAGACCACTGAGAGTCAAGACCAAGACAAAACAGAGACTTTTACAGGTTGAGACTGTGCCTGGGACAAGTCACTGCTCTGGGGCCATGAAGTCGTGGTGCATAGAGCATAATGAAATGTGGTCGTCTCGATGACTAAACAAGACCGAGTCAAAGATAGGACAAGTCCAAGTACCTTAGAGACCTAGACAAGACTGAATCCAAGACAAGACCGAGTCCAAGCACCCCCGAGACAAAGACAAGACCAAGTCCAAATGTGCTTGAGTCAGAGTTGAGACCAAGACCTTAGAAAGCTATTTTGAGACCCGTTTCAAGACCAAGGCTGATCTGGAGTACTACTACCCTGCTAAAAACAACAGAGGCCTTTTCGATTTGACTTTTGTCCAATTTATGCTTAACTCAAGTCCACCCAAATAACAAACTTAGGCTACTACTTAATGCAACAGAGGGTGACTATTCTTGTGCAAATTAACCAAAGAACCACGTGAACTATCAGTCAGATCATAAAACAGTGGCTTTCTCAGGTTGAGCGCTGGTCTTCTGGGTGCTGTCCAGGTGCAGTGGCGCGGAGCTCAGACACATGTAAACAGACCTGACCACATGATGGGACGCCCTGCCAGTCTGCCCCCTGCCACCCTTCACCTCTCCTCAAATAAACAACCGCGAATCCACACCGGGGGACAAAGGATGGACAGCGCTCAACAAGTCAAAGAGGAAAGAGAGCAAAGCAAGACTGAATTTCTGCTCGTTACAGCCATAGCTCCGACGCTTTTCTGTATTGTTAGCCTTATTTGCGGTTCATAATTGCAGTTCATGCCACCAGCAGCGCTTCAGATATTCCCCACAATGCTGCCCTGCCTTGATGGATGTGCCAGCCCCTCAGTGTCTGTTTGATTTATGCGTCAGGACAAATATGGGTCAAAATGAAACATCCAACACGGTGGCTTCTTGGTGCTTGTTCTTCTTTATTCTTTTCCATTCCCTTTACACTTTCTTCTTTTCAAAGCGCAGCTCAGTGGGACTTTGTGTGTGCGTGCGCCAGGTTGCGTGTGTTTGCGCGCGTGCGTAACATTTGCGCGATGAGACGTGACAAGCGCCTTCATCCTCCCATCAGACGCCGCATTTCCCGAGCGCTCCGCCACTTCGCTCTGTTTGCCGCGCGTTTCATCTTACTCTAAACTTGCTCCCTCCTTTTTCACTTCCTCACATTTTTCCCTTTCCCCTCTCTCTGTGCGCACTCGCCTTCCGCGCGCTCTCACAGGTGAAAGAACAACACGCGGAGGAATGAAAGGGACAAGATTTTAATTAGAGGGGGAGGCTGAGACTAAAGCAAACGGGATAACGAAGGCGAGCGACGATAACACATGTAAAACACAAAGCCTTAATCTTAGAGAGCATTTGGAGGGATCGTTCAGTCACTTGTGCGGAGAAGCGCGCTGGGGATAGATGGGATTATGAGCACAGCGCTGACAGACAGAGTGGCATGTGTGTTTTCCATGAAGACCGCCAGATCTCTCTGTTATGCTTAGTCGAACTTAAAATGTTGACTTTATTTGTTTATTTGGAAAATTAAACACTTTCTGAAATGTAGATTTGAAGGTAAGATGATCAATGAACTTTTTTTCAAAATAGAACCTATTTTGCAGTGTGGCCCAGTCTTAAGGGCTCTAAGCAAAAATTGTCTAAGGGGCATTCACTTAAGTAGCAAACACCTGTATAACCGTCAACCAACATCAAAAGAAAATTCTATAAATTGATACGTTTTCTTTGGTTAAAACATGTATTTCACAATTACAGGTGCAGTTTTAGTTTCTTGGGGGTCTGGGGGTTTTGATACTAAAGCAGCTGCTCTGCTTATTAGATAAGGCTGGCCATGCCCCCTGCACCTTCCAAAGTTAGAGTAATTTTACAGCTTTACTTGAGTTAGGAGCAGGAGCTGGAGGATGCATTTGGAGCACTTGCAAACAACTCCCCTAACATAAAGAGAAGCATTTGACACTTTAACATATACATGTATATCCATGCATTTGCTGAATGTATGCGCATATGCTTTCAGGGCCAAAAAATGTCTGCTTCTTCCTCAGTGTTTCTAAGTGTCTGTTTGTCTGTGGTGGCTTTGACATACTGCGGCACCTCCACAGTTTTGGGGGCACAGCCACAGAGTTTGTCACTGCGGTGAAACACCATTCTGATGATGAAACCGAGCGCTGGTAAATCTGCAGCTCACGTTGGGACTCTGCTGTTCTAACTGATGAAAGTGTGTGTAAATGTGTAGCTCAATACAGCCATCTACTCACTGTCAAGACATTGTGTCACACTGTGCAAGTAGCTTTGATTTAGCATATTAAATAAGCCTGCCTCTCTGACTATTTTATAGAAATGACAAATGTTAGTGGTCTCTAGTTAAGTGGCAATGCAGTTCAAGAAGTTTGACACTGAAAATGCAACAAACATCTTATTGAGATGAAAATTATTTTTTGGCACAGATTTTGCTGTAAACTTTGGCATGTTGTTCACCAGTGGAGTGAAAATAACAACAGAGGATAACCTGGCAAAGCACATTTTCAGTGAGTCTTCCCTCAGGTGATGCAAGACTTTAGACAAATGTCTTGTTTGTTCACCTCTGAGTGGCCATCTTTCAAAAGGTGGCATTCCAGCACAAACACACGGATATATGCGCTCTGGAGCCCATCATTTGTCTCTCTCATGAAGTAGGTAGTGAGAATATTACAAACCAAAATCATAACACATTGCCTCAGGGCTGAGGTTGGACGAGGAGAGAAGAGGCAGCTGTGTAATTGAATTACAGTCTGACAGGCTGGGAATAGACGGAGCGATGATGGCACATGTGAGTGGAGATACAGAAGATAGAGGTATGGTTTAAAGTTGAGGGTCATTTGGTGATCTGGGCCGCGGTGGGAGAAGATAATGTCTCTGGATGAGTGAGACAGTTTGTGCAGTGTATGAGAGGGTGCAGTAAACAGCCTTATCCTCCATTAATAACACCACTAATCCCCCTGATGTGATTACCTCTGTATGCCTGCACCCCTCAGCTCTCTGCTCCCATTCACTGGTGCCAGCCTTCTTCACGGTGCGCCTCAGCTGGCCCAAAACTCTCTGCACAGCCAAGACTTGACTGTGTTCCGCTGCCAAAACAACGGAGGTCTTCAAATGAGGCATCTTCGAAGAGAACTCGCCTCTGGGCAGGTGTAAGAGACGAGCAAGTGAGAGGTGCTATAGCAGTAAGAGGAGGGAATCAAATTTAACCAGATTAAAACCTCAACCTCCCTGCACACAGCTCAGACTCTTAATGCTGCCTCAATGAAAGATGACACGTGATACAAATCATACAAGATAGGGTTTTGGATGTTCAAACATTTATGGAAATATCCGCAAGCAATGAAGATTATGGGTGCGCAAAAGGAAGGCAACAGGCATGTCAGTGCGGCTATTTCTGTCCTCAATGACTGGCTGCCAAATGCTTTTTTCCACCATTTGATAAACTCAGTACATCAATATATGGTCTTGTGTTTCTATGGAAACTTGGACCTGGGAGAGTGTTAAATTTTGCCACTTAGCTCAAGATCTGCTCAATAATAACATGCCATGATAAATCTTCAAAATGTGCTCAGTTTATGAGACAGATATGTTTCTCAGTGATAAAAATATCTCCACACCACAATATTACTGCTGCTCTCAGTCTGTTTAATCTCTCCATCAATTACTGTGAAACAATTTTGTGTTATCTTCGCTAAAAAGAAAAGTAAAAGAAAAAGAAAACCGTGAAGTTGTGACTTTTCTATTCATGTTCATCCATCTACTTTTGCTGTATTTTTACTAGTATAGAGACGCATACAAGAGTGACGTGTTTAGAATAGTCACACAGTCTGGTACCGCTAGTGTGCACATATTTGGCCAGCAGATGACACAAGTCACATAAAAGTCTCAGAATTCTTGTTTTTTCTCCCTTTCTCCGCCTTCCTGTTTTACTGGGCTGTGTCCTTATAAGAAACAGTTCTTCCCATGTTCAAGTAACCAAAATACACATTTTCAAATACAGGTAAGCTATAATAATAATAATCCATCTGTTTTGACTTTCTGTTACTGGCTTTGCCATGGGTACCAGTAATTCTTTATCATCCACATTATTTCTCTTCTTTTACATATTTTCTTAGCACATTCTGATTTTAGATGTTGCTGAGATCTTGTCAGTCACCAAATCAGCCCTATTTGCCTCCCATTGAAAATGCATTAACTCGCATATGATACCAGTGTGTTTAGCACCATACATGTCTTGTGGTGGACTTGGGCACGTCTCCATGGTAACTGTCTGACCTTCAGATCGGCTCTGTCTTCATTGGGCTCAGGTTGGTTCATCAGATCACATCAGTGCACACAAACACACCATCAGCTTCCATCACCCGTGTCTTAAGGTTTGTGAAAGCCTCCATTCATTTTCTTCAGATAGAGAAGTTTATTTTTAGCTTAAAACATAAAGCACATACAAGTCAAAATAACTCAACACAAGTGTATCAATTTAGTAATTAAAGATAAAACTAGAGAAAGTTATTATTCAGATTTCAAATAATTTCAACTTGTGCTAAAGTTTGCAGTGCAATCGCCTTTAATTCCACTTCAAACTGTGCTAGTGGTGATTGAATACCCTCCTCAGTGGTGTTCACAAGTTCATCCAGCTCCAGAAGGGCCCACATCTGGCGGCCCGTGGCCCAGGGCTGTGCATCCGCTGTGGAGCGACGAGGCCTGGACACCAGTCCCTCCTGCAGAGCTCTTTCTTTGGTGCATGTGTGGCACCATTCACGTCGCCACTTCCTGAGGCCGATGGCCTTGATGTGGCTACAGTAGTGTTTGATTTATTACTCTGCTAAGTCCATGGAGCTAATACTGCCATTATTATGACTCCCTCCTTTGTACATTTTTCCTCTTGCATTCAACTTTACTGCCTTTACTGCATACAGCTGACACAGATCTGAATGTCTACAAAGCCTTAGATGTTTAAACAGGAAGTTATGAGGAAGTAGCAAAATATGTAGTGGATTGATGTTATAAATACTAATGTGAGGGTCTCGTATGGGCTACTGTCTCTTTAGTGGTTGACAAGTGACCCTTACTTCCACATGGAACAAACAGTACGAGTCTGGTGGTAGCAGAAAGGTAAATAATATTCTACACTGTTTAACCAATCAAAGCAGCCTCATCAAAGGTCTCAAACCACTGCTTCCTTCTGCCACCGTACATGTATTTACATGAGATAATCAACACGGCCCAACTGTTGACAGGAGCAGGGATCGATGTAGAGATGACAGACTGGGACAGAGGGGGTCGTACTCTAACTTCTAACAAGCTACTGCAAACTACTTTTGGGTTTAGCTTTGTTTCACCTGAATTAGGCCTAATTTGAGAATGTTAAATGATTTTGATGTTTGTGTTTGCAGCACCTCTCTTTCCGATATAAGCATTTCCCCACTTTAGGAGCTTTTTCAGTTCTTGTGGTGTCATTTCTAAAGCATGCTTACATACAAAAATGTCACTTTCCACTTTAAGTTTGTGATTTATAAAATGACAACTTGACAAAGAAAAGAGCAATCCAGTCTGAACATTTTCAGTTTTCTGCCTCTGAGGTTTTGGAGATAAGACTGAAAGACGTATGTGTTGAGATGTGACAAATGATCAAGTTTGTAGAATCTGGTGTTCTGTTAAATTCGTACACTTTCAGTAAGAATTCAATGTAAAGTTTAATAAATGAGACCACTGGTGCTTTTAGAAGTGCGTTTGCACAGACTTTGACCTTGGGCTTAGGCCCTGCTGAGGATTCAGGTACTTTCAGTCAGATCAGGAACTTTTTGGTAATGTATAGTTACAAAGACATGCTTTTTTATTTTATTTTTTGTATTACTATTAATGTTTTCTTACTTTCTGTAGGTCATATTCTTATGCTTAAAAAGCTTAAAAAAGTTGAAAAAATAAATTCTCCACACTATGCAGATGTTAAAGACAGTCAGACCCACTTTCTCTGTGGTTGGGTGGTTCCTCTGACTAAACAAGGACTGGATACATTGGGACTTAGTTCTTTGTGCTTTTGTGCTCAAAAATGCCTAATTTAACCCTGCTTGATCATAAAATCATTACCAATGTATTACTTTTTTGTGTTTTCTTTAAGAAGCAAGACTAAAAATATTTTAAGGTGTATTAGATACAACTAACCCTTTGCTTAGACTTTTGTGTTATTTTTTAAATAATATTGGCTACTCTGCACCTCCACACAGCCAGTGTGAGAACACTTATTAAATTCTTAGTAGAATAAAAAGACAGTTTGAAATCATAGCCCAAATCAGCTGCAAACAACCACTGACACAGCCTATAGATAAGTGTGTTTTTATTGTATTTATTATTTTTAAACATTTAAACTAGGGACTATGTCTTATGTCCTGGGTCTCCCCTGGTAATTCCTCAAACCGCAGACCGAACAAAGGCAGCTGCCACAGAGCACATGAGGAATCAGATCTCCCTCCTTTATGCTCCTAATAGGACAATTAAGACGTTTACAGGACAGATGGATGGAAATCCAGCGGGCTGCAGAGTCCAGACTGAGCAGGTCCCAGAGGAGCGCTCCGAGGAAGGAGCGGAGAGTGGGACTGTGGCGCCCTCTGCTGATCAAAGCGGGGATTTAAAAAAACAGGAGAAGTGGCTCAACGACGCTTTAATCAACTAAGAAAGGCTGCTGTTGGCGTTTTCTTCAGAAATTATTAGGCCTATTTATTTCTTTATTTATTCTGGTCCAGTTTTTGCATCAAATGAAGCAGTAGGCTACTTTAGAGTGAGTCAGAACTACCTGTAGCCTGTGATGTAGGCCCTAGGCCTAGTACTTTTGTACTGATGGTCAATATAATGTAGGATTACGTAGGTTTAGGTTGATCACCCGTAGAAAGTTCAAAACTTGATTGCCAATGCTTAGGCCCTATTGACCCTATTTTGTCACGCCCACTTGGCTTGGAAATGCACTTCCTGTTTAGCTCTGTTAAGGTAGCTAACGTGTTTGTTTGTCTGTCTTGTGGGGCAATTTTAATTAAATATAATGACAGTTAAAATAAACCCATCGTCTTAAGTCTACAGCTAAATGCAGCTAAACAGGAAGTGCATGTCCTAGAAAGGTATAGGCGGGACAAAATAGGGTCAATATCTGGGCTGTCTTTTTATTTGTTGGATATACAAACACTGGGAACGTGACGCTGTTTTAACTCTAGTTCAAATCCGACTAAGTCTATTAGATCTTTGTTATAGTTATGTGTTAGTTTCTCATTTACCTTAACAGTTTGGGCTGCTGCACACTGTTGCCCTCCTCAGAAGTGTCACTTGGTGTTCCTGTGACGTGGTCAGCTGGTTTGTACAGGTTTTGGCGCCATATATCTATGCTTGAGATAGCAGGACAACGGCGCCATCTGCAGACTACAGTCCGACCTCTTCAGAACTGAAGGAACAACTTGGGTCCGCAATCTCAACTCATTTTAAGAGAGAGCACCAACTAATGCATCGGTACAACGTTAGAGTCAAGCAACAAATGCCATCGCTGGATCAGGGAGGCCATCGAAAACGCACCCAATTGGGATAAGGGCGCGTACCAACATTCTCACCTGGGAGCATAGACTGTATAATCAGATATATACAGTCTATGCCTGGGACACAGCTCTGAGGTCGGACTGCAGATGGCGCCGTTGTCCTCCTATGGTCCTAAGTAGGAAAATGGAGCCAAAACATATAGACCAACTAACCAGACATGTCACAGGAACACCAAGTGACCCTTCTGAAGAAGGCTACAGGGTGCAGCTGAAACTGTCATGGTACTACAGTCAGGGGTCTGTTCATAAGAAACTAACAGATGTAGTCTTTCATGGAGATGACAAAACAACAGGACTCTGTTATTGTAAATATACTGCATTTGCATTGTTGTTTACTGAGGCACACTAATGTGTTCACTATGTATCTTCTGTTTCTTCCCAGTGTTTTATAAAGACTCCTGGAGAGACCCAGCTCCTCTGTAACGCAGCGCTCCATTTCCCAGCCACCTTCAAAGACATGGTGAGTTTGTAAATATTCATGTGTAACTTTGTGTAGCAAAGCTGCTGTGCAGTAGGCCATAGGCCTAAACTGGTGCATTAGACCTACATAGACTATACTTACATGCTCAATGTTCCTTTTTTCTGTCTAATCCCTGTAAGCCATACATTTAAAATATGTTATTTTTGACTGAAGTTTTCAACTTATTCTATGGTGACATACTCACGTCTAATTTGCCATGTTCCTATTACAGCAACAATTATCAGCACCAGCAGCAAAGGAACCAAAATAGCAGCAAGGTGACCACTCTGGTTATCCTCAGCACTCTGCAACAATTCTTCTTTTATTATATGTATTCAAGCATTTTTATTTTTAATGTGGTTAATACTCACTATTGCACGAGTGTCTGTAGACAGAGTAGAGACTGAAACATCCTTTTGTTGACCTGACAAAATTCAGGAGGAAGTTTTAGAAGTTGTGCTTTTTAAAATAGAAAAAGGCAAGTGAAACTAGAGAAATGAACACTGGTGGTCTCGAGTAATGTGTTTTTAGCGTATGTGTAAAAAACAAAAGTGTGGCATGACTTTATTTAGGTTTGTCCCGCTGAGTGTGACTTGGACTCCCCACTTGCCATATTGAGAAAAGTGAGATGGAGATTTTATTTTTGACTAGTGTCCACCGAAAACTTCTGATCACACATAACACAAAAATGCAAGAGGCAGAAACACATTTTAAATCCAAAATATATCACCTTTTTCTTCCACTGTGAGTGTGAGGACGTTGCTTGCTTTGCTTTTGCCAACAGTATTTCTAGCAACATTCGAATATTGTACGAGGAGGGTTTGATCTCTATAATGGTAGCCTCTGTTTGATTGGGCCCAAAATCCACCGTTTTCCTATAATCCCATGAGGCTGAAAATGCGATGAAACATTATAGTAAATTGCAATTGATTTGTTCAATGTTAACACATACCATTGACGACTTTATACTCCAGACTAAAGCTAGTAATGGGGCTGGATCCTTCTGCCCCAGGGCTCCACAAAAGAGAAATTACCCCTTCTTTGACACTTTTTAGTTCAATTATGGGAGGCTCCGGTGACCCTAAAACAACCAAATGTACTGTGTTAAAGTATATGAAGAAACACAGAGGATTCTTGTAGATATAAAGGCGTTTGATTTTTGAATGCTTGTATTTTGGTAACATCAGTGACTGAGCGCGGTCATATTGTTCATTTACATTGTTAATTTGGTCTTACCTAAATTGAAGCTTGAGGACGTTGAGGCCCAGACGGTGGCAAAAGCAGAGGTGGTTGTTGGAGTCTTTAGAGTTGTTCTGGTAACAGCTACATAGAGAAACATGCTTTGACTGATTGTTTATTGTTTTAGGAACTTCACAAATGTTCAATATTATCATTATTTGTGTTTGGTTCGTTCCACTTAAATTATCCTAATAAAATACTGGTTTAATGTCTTGTAACTAATAAAAATTATTATATTAGTTACTATTTTCTGAAGCTAATGTGAACAGATTTACTTAACTCCTGCTGAACTTTGTGCCTTTATTCCATCTTTAAAGAGGTAATTACAGAAATATTAATCATGCATATTAAAGGAGCCTGTGTAAACTTCTGGAGGTGAAAAGTCAACTACACAATTCAGTAGATATAGAAAGTTAAAATAATCAACATTGTTAATAGTGGTAATTGTGTGTTATTGTGTCAGGCCATAATGTGAAAAATATAAGTAAAGGAACATATTTTCTATGGACTGTCCAAAACTAGCTTTTTTCAAGTCTATTTTGGTCCAAAAGTTACACAGTGCACATTCTACCGTAATTCTGACCTGCTCCAGTTCAATTTAAACTATAGGAAATCTACAATGTTGTGATGATACAAGAACACAAATATGCAAACTGTGAAGTCATTTAGGTAAAAAAAACATGCTTACCTGAAATGTCCTTAGTATTTGGAGAAATTGTCCCAACACTTGGTGCTTTTGTGGTCTGATCTGCAATGGAATAAACACATGTGCTAATCTGTACAATGTAACAAACATTTGTATAATCTAGTTTGTTTTTGCTTGCCGTCTTTCAGAGTGGAGCATAATGGTGCTGAGGACGCTGGCCCAATACCGGCGTTGGTCCGGGCCTGGACCAGAACCCCATACTTAGTGGATGGTTTGAGGTTGGTCAGGATGCAGGCCTGGGACTCCCCTCAGCGGTGACACTCATATACTGCCACTGCCTGAACTGTTGGTCGGCTGGGTTATACTCTCTGTAGCTGACCCTGTAGCTCCTCACGACTCCGTTTCGCAGATCTGACCTCGGCGCCTGGACCCAAACACTGGGATTTACTATTTACCCCTCAGCAAGCTTCCAAAACACATGTGATTGTTTCATGTTTCGACTCATACCTTCCATGTGACTCTGATGCTGCGAGGTGAGAGAGCTACGAGGTGCATCTCCTGTGGAGGACCCTCAGGGGCTGTGGGAAGTGCAATTGTTGTTTTCCAGGAAAAAAATTTCAGTTGATTCACAATATTTAGTAATTTTCTTCTGAGTACACTAAATATAAATAATGCGAGAAATAGGGCTACAACAAGATTAATCACAACTGATAATTCATTGAAAAACCAGTAATCATCAGTTCATTTAATATTCTCACAATTGTTAATTTGTCTATGGATGTCCTCCATCCTTCAGTATGTCCTCATGTGATGTTATTTCAGCTTTGTCAGGCCTAAATTGTATCAAAATCTCTTATTTGCTTGACTTTTGCATTTCAACTAATTAATCGATTAATCGAAAGAACAATAGCCCAACCAATCGATTGTTAATTTAGTAATTGTTAGTTGCAGCATGCAGCTCTAGTTAGGTATATCAAAAAAGTATCTATAGTTCAATTTGAAAAATCTAATAATTAGATACACAGGATTTTGCCAAAGGGGTTTGTACCTTTATATTAATTTAAAGTGAAATGTTTCAGAAGGGGGAATGTCTAATATAAAACTAATTATTTTCAATGGGTGAAACCTCCTCAAAGTAATGCATAAAATAAGTCTAAAACCCATGAAAACTTAGATATTAAAATAATAAAACTATTTAAAAAACAGTACAAGAAAAGTGTTGGAAGTACAGACAAAAAAGAGCTAATGACATAAATAAGATTATCCACATTTTTAAGTCAATGAGATCCAAAACCTGTCATCACATTATAAAGTGTGAGTACCTGCTTCTTTGGTTGTCACGGTGATGACATTGCTGGATTCGCTGATGCCAACACTGTTGACGGCAAACATTCGCAGGTTGTAGGCTTTGGCTGGACGCAGGTCCACCAGAGTGACCTGGGTCAGACTTGGGTCATACAGTTCGGTCCTTAGCGCAGTGTCCCAAGGAGCTTTGAAAAGACAAAATACCACATTATTTAAATATTTATTCAAAACTGCAGATCAGCTGTGTCTGAGATGCAGTTTGTTCACACCCAGCTTGTTTTTCAGATCAATCCTGTAGAGTAACACCGGCCGGCCGCCGTCAAACACCGGACTCCAGCGAACAGTGATGGCCTCCTCCTTCACCTCACGGGGCTCCACCTTTGGGGGATTTGGACGAGCTGAAAAGAAGCAGTCAGTTACACAGTGAGTACTTAAAAACTGAAAAGCATTTAACTGGAGAAAGATTTTTAGATTGAATGCCTTTCTTTTAAGATAATTCAGTTGTCTTTAGGAATGGACTATCTGGACAAATAAGGGACAGACATTGTTCATTGTTGTGTCGAACTGAGTTACTCATAGTATTAATACAGTTTCTCTCACTGAACATCGATTGTAAAAAAAAAAGAACGTTTAGAAAAAAATTGAATTGACAAGCTGTCATCATCACGTTTTATCTTATTTAAGTTTTTAAAAAAGTGAATCACTGTATGACTTTATGAAATTCATGTGAAACTAATTATGTGTGAGCAAACAATGAGTTTGAAAAGTTTGCCTACTTCCTTTTTCTCACTGTTTGGGAATTGGGTTCCCATCTTTAATTTATCCAAAAGTTGGTTCTTACAAAGTCAGTAAAAGCAGATTGGAACTTGTGGAGAAAATATGTTTTCCCTCTGGGGTTAGTCAAATAAGTTAGGCTTAGTTAGTGTAAAAATTCATAGAGTTATGTAAGACTTGTATAACCTGGTACTACGTTCAGAAGGGTCTCATGTTTGTGGTCGTTGAACCATCCCGGAATGTCCACGCGGCATCCATACGTCCCAGAGTCTGTCTCTTGTAGTTGTCTTATAGTGAGAGACACATCCCCGTCCTCTAAATTCCCAAACAGGACGTATCTTTCAGAGGCCCTGCTGGTCACCTCTGTCCCGTCCGTCCTAATCACCTCATTGGCGCAGCCTCTGTTTGGAATGAAGCCTTTGCCCCAACAAACCGCCAGCTTCCCATAATATTTAGCATCATAGTTACATGCTATTGTTACAGCTTGTCCCACGAAGGCCTCAAGGCTCTCTGCACACACAAAATCTACAAAACAAACACAGATTACTTAAATATGCCTCAACATCAATATGCACACTGTCTTACCAAGAAAGATGCAGAAGAGAAAGCAGCTTTTCAGTGCTGTCATGTTGAAAGTTGATGGACGTGAGGCACCTGTTGACCTCCTGAAAGATACTGAAGTAAACCTTGATGCGGTTGGAGCTTTGAAACACTTCCAAATCACATGATGCTGACCCTGATACTGCCCACACAAACAACTTCTGCAGCCTGGAGGAGGAATGGCGAAAAGTGTTGCTTCCTGCGCTGCGGTTTTGGTTCCTTATCCTCCTTAGAGGGGCAAAGTATCTATTTGATGACTAGACAGAGGCAAGGTCAGGGAACGAGATGTGATAGACTTATGTAGGCCATTTAAACGCTGCTCCTCTGTGAAAAAACTAAACAAATGTACTGTAAAAGAGCTCATAAATCAGTGAAACTGGTGTTTTTTCTGAACAGTAGGCCGATGTGATTAATATTGCGATTTATGTTTTAATAATTGGATTTTGTTCAAAGTTCACATTTTAACTGTGCTTGGAAAAAGTAATAAAAAAAATTTAATTGAACTGACAAATTAATAAACAAATGTTCAAATACTGTGTAACTTTTTGGCCAAAACAGACTTAGATTAGATACATTAAACAATGCTTTTGCCATTTAGATTTCTTTACACTAAATAACAAATTTAAAAAAACTGTGACTTTACTTGGAGTGATCTTGCATGACCGCAATAATTATTTGGCCTAGAGGAGGCCCACTTATATTTGTTTCTATAGTGGTTGCTGTAGCTGTATTTTTTCAAATTATGACAGAAATTGTTTTAGACCCTTTAAAATTGTCGTAAAATGGTTTTAACTTATTAATTCTAGGAAATTGTGTAGTTGACTTTTCACCTGCAGAAAGTTATGCAGTGCCCTATTAAAATAGCAATTTCTTGTCACTCAGGATAATACATATCTGTTGTAAAGAAGACAAAACTGTCCTATAGAGGGTAAAGCACTGAGTCAAATCACTCATGTTGTCCAATCCTAAAAAGCACTCTCTTGTTAACAATACATTTTAGAAGATTGTTTATCTCATAGTAGTTTTACTGTTTTGTTACAACAAAAAATACCAGTTGTATTTCAAATATTTCAATCATTTTTTATATCAGTTTTGTCATAGGACTGTACTCAATGTATCGATATAGGAGGATATATCGTGACAAGTTCATTGACAATAGGCGTGTTGTTACAGGGAGGTGTATCGAGATACATAACGGCACACTTAAATTCATATAATTTACACATGAACCTGGACTGCAGCTTTAAGGCTGAATCTATTGAGCTGAACAATAACTTATTTGTAAGACACTTGTATCTAACATAAAGAGTAGTTTTAAAATACAATTCCTCTGCATTTGACACTTGATACGTGACATATTGAGGAAATTATATCAGGATTTACGTGTATTGGGATACGTATCGTATCGGAAGGCTCAAGCCCTATTTTGTCAGGGATCAGTTAAGCCACAACACTTGAACACATTTTATCCCGATTGTCCCTCTGTTAATCTCTGTGACTCTGTCAGTTAAAAAAGATTACATTACAAGTTCAGTGCATAATATTTATGTTCTTTTTTATAGGATGATTTACTGTAGAAAAAGAAAAAAATAGTTGTTTAATGTATTGGGAAGAATAAACTCAGGAAATTTGAAGCCTATAGTTAATAATAACTGCAAAAACATCAAATGACTTTTAGTTTCTATCAATCAGATATAAGAGAGTATAAGTGGTGCCATCACGTTAGAATACAACTCTGTATTATCAAGATCTCAGTCTCACTTTTTACACAAAAATATAACCCAAAGGTTTTCAGTCTTTGAGGTCAATAGTAATTTTAGCGCATTGCTAAACACGTTTTATAATTGCGAGTTGAGAAATAGCTTCAGTTTAAAGGGTCAAAAGATGGTAAAAGTTGAACTGATGGTTTATTTTGAGTCAGAGTTAGTGCTGAGTTCACAAAATGTTTCTTAAAATCGAGAAAACTTCCTCTTCATCACTCCTACAATCATGCGAGAAATTCAGTCAACCCCCAAAAACATCCCATTGCTATATTTATTGACATCATATTAAAACTAGAAAAGGCAGTGATGGATTATTATTAGGTAATTCTTAACACAAGATAATCTGGGTGCATATTTAACATATTTAATGACAGCAATTTTCTAACAGTCTGTGTTGTATTTTGGTTAAATCTGTTTATTTAGTTATAGTTTTATTTGAAGAGCTCATTTGCTAAAACAGACATGTGCCATTTTAAAAAGTCATTGATGGCTGGCTGTTTACTCATTTATAGCAATGTTTTTAAATGCTAAATGTAGTTTACCTCAACTAAAACATTTCAACCCTCCCTTATAAAATTCATTCAACATTATTGTCATTGATCCTATTGGTTGAAGATAATAACAATAAGAAAAAACTGTTTTTGAAGTTTCACTTTTCATTTGTTTTTGTTTTTTTACTTGTTAAGGAACCAAGGGAACATCTGCGGCACCTCGCACTTTTTACCCTAATCTATTTACTTTCTATATATTTAGAAGAAAAATAAGTAGCTGTAATCCTCTTACTTACAGTCAAATCAGCCATTCTAACATGGCCAAGTGCAAATCTTTTTCTGATTTTCTTGTGTACAGGTATACAGTAGTTCTTCTTTATAGTTTGAGTCAATTAGACATCAGAAGCCAAAACTGTAGAACCTCAGTTTCACAGCCATTTGTTTGTGCTCCAAAGGGTTCAGAAACAGATTCTGTTTGAATTTTAGACAGTT
Organism: Mugilogobius chulae; assembly: GCA_038363315.1. Lineage (NCBI taxonomy): Eukaryota > Metazoa > Chordata > Actinopteri > Gobiiformes > Gobiidae > Mugilogobius > Mugilogobius chulae. The sequence continues at coordinate 34,954,723 of CM076400.1, forward strand.
TTTGTCAGGCGTTTTAGTGAAAAAATGCTGGTTCCTTATAAGGTTAAAGCAGGCATGTCCAAACTGCGGCCCGAGGTCCAAATGCAACTCTTGGACCAATTTTCTTTGGCTTTCAGATTTACTACTAAATTGGCCCAAGTTACAAAAAAGAATATTTTTAATGTCAAGTTTGAGCAATTATTCTATATAGTCGAAAGAAACGCAAACGTTTTATTTTCTTTGAACCTTATAATTAATGGTTGAGGCTGTATTATAAGTGTGGTTGTTCATGAGAATTAAGTCAAATGCAAAATTTTCTTCACTTCACCGACTTTGGACACAGGTTTGGACAGCCCTGGGTTAAAGGAAGACAGAAGGCAATAGCATAATTATTTAATTTTAATTTTCAAAAACATTACACAGCAATTTCAGAGCATTATGTGATTATGTGTAAAGACAAAGTACAAAAAATATGAAGGAAAAATCATTTCAAAAATCACTTTAAATTAAATGTTAACATAATTGCATTGAAGACATTAGTTTTCATGAGAAGGTTCATTTTGTCCAGGAGATGGCACTGTTGCTTCAGCCTTTCCACGAGCTCTGTCCAAAGCTGTAGCATCCAAATAATTTAATTTCTTTATGTGAATTGCACAGACAAAGTGGATTTATCTCCTGGGCTCTTCAAAGCACAATTTATAATAGGCTTGACAAAAGCATGTCTTTTGTGCCTTTCTTTATAGAAATGTGAAGTCAAAATGGCTTATTTAAATTCTCCTCAGATGTGCGCCCTGTCTGAAAGTGTCCCCTCATTATTTTCACTTATCACTAATGCATTGGTATGCTCTCATAGAAGTTCTCCGGTGCTGATGTGTCAAGAGTAGTTTTGTTCGGCAGTTCGGCAGTTCTGCAGTTTTCTCCCTAATTTAGAAAGAAAAATATTAATGAAATGTGAAATTAAATACTTAAATATAATAAAAGACTAGAGCATGTTCAGTTGTGTGTCCCTCTATGCAAAAATAAATACTGTATATGAATATGAAGAAATATATTTGTAAACCTGTGAATAAACTATAAAAGGTTCCACACTTACAGAAAATAAAGACGAGGATTAGGATTATGGTGACGAGCAAAACGGCTGCCAGTCTCCCAATGTTTTCAGCTCCCAGAAAACTGAAGAGATCAAACTCCTGGAATATTACACAAAATTGTCAACTCTCACTGAATGACTCCTTCATTACTTCCACTAAATGATCTAACGCTGCACTTTTATTGGCTTTGATTTTTGAAGGAGGATTTGGCAACTCAAGCGCTTATTTAGTAATTTCTCTGCCAAAATGTTTTACGCAGCATTTTAAAACCATTAGGAGGTTCGATTGGCGTCATTATTGATTGTCAACACAAGGTCACTGTTCAGGAAGCTGTATTATTAAACTATTGCATTAAAGAGAAAACATTGGATAAAAACATACCTCTTCAGTGACAATCCTTAAAACTTGTGCTCCTTGTGTGCTTGCAAATGGAGAACTTGTGGTCATTGCTAAATATAAAGACTACATATTATTACATTAAAAAATAATCGTTCAATGCGTATGCTGTTAAAGTTTTGTTAAACACCAATTTCACAAAATGTTAGAAGAAAAATGACTGGAAGCAGAATCCACACTAAAACTTTGGTATTTTGTAGGATTTCTCTACATAAAATGGAAAAACTATTTCTGGAAGAAATTGTCCAGCAAAACTTGATTTTGTCGTCATCACAAATGTTGCGCACTAATTATATTCTTCTATTACAGGTGTTCTCCTGTTTCAGATCGAGACTCCCCCAAAAACTACGCTTTTAAATTGGACTGTTTTTGAATTACTATTTTTATTATTTATTTGTTAGTAATTTACTGCCCCAAATACAACAAAGTGTTTTTATCAATATAATCGATTAAATAGAATTGCTTTTGTAAACTAACATCTGGAATTCTTCCTGTGACCCCCTGAATACATGCTCCTGGGAATGACTGTTCTATAATCTAAACAAATGGTGCAAAATACAGATGTGAATGCGGCCTTCCCAAACACCCTCAAGTTTATATATTTTATTATATTCTTCTGAGGTCAGTCCTAGTTTGTATGTTTGTGTCAGATAAATCCATATCCATAGTTAGTTATACTTACAGTGTAAAATAAACATGAATGGGTTAAAAACTTTAAAACAAAAGAGGACATACTGTACCTTCTGTTCCTTTTTCAGTGTAACTTGGAGTCACTTCTGGGTCTTTGTCTGGAGCTGTTCACACAACAGTTAATCTTTATTTCAATGTCATTTTCATTAATACTTCTGATAAATTCTTTATAGCTGCATACCTTTCTCTAAGATTAGGTTAATGTTGACTTTCAGATCATTGAACATTCCGGGGATCTGCACCCTGCAGCCGTACACTCCTGCATCAGCCTGCTGTGTGTTCACTATGGTCAGCGACACATCTCCATCATCCAGAGCCCCCCTCAGCTCGTACCGGGGCCCCCAAAACCTTTGTGTCACCCCATCCTCCCAGGTCAGTATGGTATTTGAGCATTTGAATGTGGGCACTTTGTTTTTGCCCCAACAAAAACTCAAGGATCCATAAGCGAGTGCATCGTAGCTGCATGGTAGAGTCACATTGTGGCCAATGATGCCCACCACTCTCACACTGCTGCTGTACACTGTCCAAGTAAAAATTATATTATTATTTAACACACTTTTAAAACATTCAGTCGCTCCACCCACACACTACAATAAAGCACAAATATATTGACTTACCTTGGGAGAGAATAGACAGGATCAAGTAACAAATTCCACGCATGTGTGTAGGCTATTGGATAACTCTGCTGGAGTGAGGAGAAGATGAATTTCCCCCACACAGACACACATCAGAGAGGTGGTTACTCACAAGTTTCAACTTCAGTTTTTTAAAAGGAAGGAAATCAATAAAGTGACTTAAACAGACATGACAATGTTCTCACTGCAGAATGCACTGCAACGCAGGAGTCATCCAAATCTCAGATATTCAGAGTGAAGTGTGAACAGTTTAAGATGTAAGAAGTAGATATGCCTAAAGTAAAATTGAGGAAAGAATCAAGACCAGTGGAAAGTAATAAACCTGAGTTTGCTACAAGCAGGAAACAAGGTTTGAGTCACAGGCGGCACATGATAATTTGGAGGAAGTGTCGATTCTAAAAATGTTCTGCGTGTCTTTGGATTGTAATGGGCTTTTGGAATAATGGGTTATATTCAGATATCTAGTAGAGATAATAAACCCTTTGGTAAAATTCAGTATGCATGGCCCAAAAAGTGCACAAGAAACAGATGCAGTTGTATACTAACTGAATCAAATAAAAGCATTTGTTATTTCTCATAAATGGCCAAAGCAGCCCTCTGATTGGCTGTGCTTGGGTGGTTTGACTTTGCTGTCTGTAATGAAATCTCCTAAGGAATATGCATGTGGTTATTGATCTTGTGCCGCAGGATTTGTGACAGTGAAGGAGTAATATTAATATCTAGCTCCTGTTTTTGCAGTGATAAAATTAGGTACACTAGCTTTAAGTAGATTAACAATAGTGTCATTTGGGTTTTGAGGCCAAAATTCTATTTTACCTGTAGATGTAATAATTTTAACATTATTGTAACTTGTGTTGTCTGCTTTTTTTCTCAGTGTCACGGGTTCGTTTTAAAAGTCTGAATAAAAATGATGGCACAGCCGGAGAAAGATCACTTTTAGGTGAATTTTATTTTAGTCACCAAAATGCCAAGCGGTGGAAAACATTTACAGTGCCACAGAGGGGAAAAAAAAAAGTATGTACAGCAGCTCAACATCAAAACTTACATGGCAGTTTGCACCCACAGCGTGACAGTCTTTCCAAATGGCTTCTCTCCCACAAATGAGCTGAGCTCTCCTTATATACCCCCCCTAGCCCCTCCCACGGGCAAATCAATTAACAAAACACAGGGGTTTAAGGCTTAACTCAACAATAACAAAACAAATTCTCAAACTCATAATACATTTCGAACACAGAAATTAAGGTACTAAAATAACTCCATACAAATTAGCTTTTATTGCAAAGGAACGTCAGAAATCAAAGAATAATTGGTAAATTAGCAAAAATGGTTTAGTCCGTGGTCACATGGCCTCAACGAGCGCGCCACTCAGCGCTATTTACGGGTGACCAGGAAGTGCCCCGGTTTGGCCCACTGAACCGGCAGCAGGAGAAACAACAGCAGTAAGCGTGTAGGCGCCGAGTGTGCACCCTCGAACGCTCTACCGCGGGCTGATTTGGACTGGGGTTTAGACGTTGGGTAGTGGAGCAGGGACACGGGGCATGAGTGCGGGCCTGCGGGAAACTGTTTATTGTAGACGAGCACCGCACAAACAGCCGCGGTGCGATGCGCGTGGCCGGCGTGGCGCTGGGCCGAGAGCGCGCCGCCGGTTGGGACGGGGCATTTAGGGGCGCTCCGTCACATTATCCCCTCCTCCCCGAGGTTGACGATGTGCGGCAACTGGAGAGATAGTCTGCCACCACATTGGTTCTTCCAGCTCGATGGCGGATCTGGAACTGGAACGGCTGGAGAGAGAGGTACCAGCGGGTGAGTCGGCTGTTGCGGTCCTTCATGGAGTTCATCCAGTCAGGGCACGATGATCAGTCTCCAAGTCGAACTCCCTTCCCAGCAGATAGTACCTCAAGCTCTCGAGTGCCCACTTGATGGCCAGGCCCTCCTTCTCCACATAGAATACCTGGTCTCACGGGGCAGCAGCTTACGACTGAGGTACAGGACTGGTTGTTCTTCTCCAGGATCACCTTGGGCCAGGACCGCCCCAGGCCAACTGCGGACGCATCGGTCTGGACCAGGAATCGCTGACTGAAGTCCGGGCTCCTCAGGACAGGGGAAGAACACAGGCAGGTCTTAAGTGTCTGGAAGGCCACCTCGCAGTCCTCAGTCCAGACGACAGGATTTCTCTGGTCCTTCGCAGTCAGAGCTGTCAGAGGTACGGCGATGGTGGAGAACTGTGGGACGAATCTTCTGTACCAGCCAGCCAAGCCCAAGAAGGACCTCACTTCCTTCTTCGTGCGCGGGCGTGGACAGTTGCGGATGGCCTCCACCTTGTCCACCTGTGGCCGGACCTCTCCTCGTCCCAGTCGATAGCCCAGGTACTTCGCCTCCTCTTAGCCCATTGACACTTGGCTGGATTCAGCGTCAGACCTGCTTCTTGGATTTGGCCAAGGACTCGCTCCAGATGGTGCAGGTGCTGCTCCCAGGAGTCGCTGAAGATGACTACATCGTCCAGGTAGCAGCACTGCCAGTCTTCACACCCCCGCAGGACACGATCCATCAGCCTCTGGAAGGTGGCGGGTGCTCCATGGAGACCGAAGGGCATCACCGGTGAATTGGAAGAGGCCGGCTGGTGTCTGAAAGGCGGTGTAGGGACGACTGGACTCTTCCAACGGCACCTGCCAGTAGCCCTTGCAGAGGTCAAGTGTGGTGATGAACTTGGCTCGGCCGATCTTCTCCAGCAGCTCATCGATCCGGGGCATCGGGTAGCGTCAAACTCCGACATCGCGTTGAGCTTTCGAAAGTCGATGCAGATGCGAAGCGAGCCATCCTTCTTCACCACGATGACCACCGGGCTGCACCACTCGGACTGCGACGGCTCGATGACCCCCAGACGCTGCATCTCCTCCACCTCTTTCAGGAGCTCAGCCACCAGGTGTTGCGGGACACGATAGGACCTCTGGCGCACCGGCCCCTTGTCTTTGAGACGGATAACATGCTCGACCAGGACCGTCTTCCCCGGGTTAGCAGTGAACAGCTTGGAGACACGCTGAAACACCTCGCTGAGCTGGCTGGACTGGACAGCAGAGAGATGGTCGAGAGCAGGTTCAGCCGGGTCTGAAGTCTTGAGGGCAGCGAGCGGCGACTCCTCTTCTGCTTCACTGTCAACATCAGTCACCACCAGAGACACCACAGGAACAGGAACTGGAGCCTCCTTCCACTCCTTCAGCAGGTTCCACATGGTAGGTCTGCTTGTCTTCTTCTTGTCGGGTTGATGAATCTCGTAAGTAACAGGGCCATCTTCCGGAGAACAGTGTAGGGACCCTGCCACTTGGCAAGCAACTTGTTGTTGGAGGATGGCAGGAGGAGCAGGACTTTCTGGCCAGGCTGGAGCTCTCGATGCCGGGCCTGTTGGTCGTACCATGCCTTCTGGGTCTGCTGGGCTTGGCGTAGGTTGACCTCTGCTTCCTCCCGATACTTGGCAAGCCGGTCTCGGCATCTCCAGCACGAACCGAACCACACTGCGATCGCTGGCGACGGGTGCAGGTTCCTCCCAGGTCTTCCGCAGCAGGTCCAGCGGTCCCTGGACATCCCAGCCATACAGCAGCTCGAACGGAGAGAAACCAGTAGACGCCTGGGGAACCTCTCGGTAGGCGAACAGCAGGTAGGGCAGCCACTGGTCCCAGTCCCGTCCGGTGTCGACCACGAACTTCTGCAGCATCCGCTTCAGGGTTTGGTTAAAGCGCTCCACCAAGCCGTCCGTCTGAGGATGGTACGGGGTGGTTTTGATCGCGGAGATCCCCAGTCGTCGGTGGAAGAGCTGCAGAAGCCTGGACATGAAGTTGGTCCCCTGGTCCGTCACGATCTCGTCAGGCACGCCAACTCTGGAAAAACAGCTGAACAAAGACATCGCAGCACAGCAGGGGCGGTGACGGTGCGCAAGGGGAAGGCCTCGGGGAACCGTGTGGCGTAGTCGCAGAGCACCAGGATGTATTGGTGCCCCCCACTACTTCGCACTAACGGGCCAACAATGTCCATGGCTATGCGACGAAATGGGTGGAAATAATTGGCAACGGTTGGAGGTAGGCACGATCAGATTGGCGCACAAAGGAGGTTTTTTGGCAGGTGGGACAGGTTTTACAATAATTCTGGACGTCTGTGTACATAGAAGGCCAAAAGAATCGGGAGGCTATGCGCAGATAGGTTTTGTTGCGACCCAGATGACCCGCCCAAGGCAATGTGTGTGCCAAGTGCAGGATCATTGGTCGACATGACACAGGAACCACGAGCCGCTTGACACCGTCAGCCACTGCATAAAGGACATCATTTTCAACAATATAGCAGTCTTTGTGTCCCTGTGCCCCACCCACTTTTGCAAATAGTGTCTTTAGAGTCTTATCCTCCTTTTGTAACGCCCCAATGTCTCCTGGTACCTCCCACATGTCCTTTGTTAGCCCCTCATTACAGTCTGGTTCTTTACTTTTCAGATTCTTTTCAAAACGTCGCTGGCGGCGAGACTTTTTTGGACCCTTTGTGCCCCCTTCAAACAAACTATTGTCTAGGGTAGAGAAAGGCTCAGGATCAGGCACTTTTTCCTGATCTGAGTCAGATGCCGCGCCAGCTTTGGTCTGTGATCGGGTGATCACAAGCCCTGAAAACTCCTGTCACAGTCAAGGTCCCTGCCCCCGTCTTCAACTAAAATATCCAGCAGCACAGGTAAGTCCCACCCCAAGATGGCGGCTACAGGCAACTTTTCCACCACCCCCACAGTCAGCAAATAAGGTTGCTCATCCACCACCAAAGTCAGTTCAGCAGTAGGATAAGAATGCCTGTCACCGTGCACACAAAAAATGTCTTCCTGTCTGCAGTAATCCACAATGCCCGTTGGCACTAAGTCCCTTCGGACCAGAGTCAGAAAGCTGCCAGAGTCTACTAGCGCAGTCACAGGTTCACCATTTATAGTGACTTCCTTGAAACGCTGCCGCCTCCCTACAGCACTTTGGTCTTCAGCACGGGGTGTATAACATGCACCGGTAAGTTTAGCTTTTCTAATGGGACACATAGAAGCTTTGTGGCCTGCTTGCTGACAATAAAAACAAATAAGCTCCTTACCGGGGCCGCGCTGACTTGGTGCTGAGCTAGGATTTCCAGGTGGAGGTGGATTGGCCTGGTCGCTGGTCTAGGCTGGGACGAAGACTGACGACTAAAACCACCCTCGGTAAGCAGCTGGACGTCCNTGAGTCCTAGTGAGAAATGGGCAAAAATATAGACCAACTAACAGATCATGTACAGGACCCAAGTGACCTTCTGAAGAAGGCTACAGGGTGCAGCTGAAACTGTCATGGTACTACAGTCAGGGGTCTGTTCATAAGAAACTAACAGATGTAGTCTTTCATGGAGATGACAAAACAACAGGACTCTGTTATTGTAAATATACTGCATTTGCATTGTTGTTTACTGAGGCACACTAATGTGTTCACTATGTATCTTCTGTTTCTTCCCAGTGTTTTATAAAGACTCCTGGAGAGACCCAGCTCCTCTGTAACGCAGCGCTCCATTTCCCAGCCACCTTCAAAGACATGGTGAGTTTGTAAATATTCATGTGTAACTTTGTGTAGCAAAGCTGCTGTGCAGTAGGCCATAGGCCTAAACTGGTGCATTAGACCTACATAGACTATACTTACATGCTCAATGTTCCTTTTTTCTGTCTAATCCCTGTAAGCCATACATTTAAAATATGTTATTTTTGACTGAAGTTTTCAACTTATTCTATGGTGACATACTCACGTCTAATTTGCCATGTTCCTATTACAGCAACAATTATCAGCACCAGCAGCAAAGGAACCAAAATAGCAGCAAGGTGACCACTCTGGTTATCCTCAGCACTCTGCAACAATTCTTCTTTTATTATATGTATTCAAGCATTTTTATTTTAATTGTGGTTAATACTCACTATTGCACGAGTGTCTGTAGACAGAGTAGAGACTGAAACATCCTTTTGTTGACCTGACAAAATTCAGGAGGAAGTTTTAGAAGTTGTGCTTTTTAAAATAGAAAAAGGCAAGTGAAACTAGAGAAATGAACACTGGTGGTCTCGAGTAATGTGTTTTTAGCGTATGTGTAAAAAACAAAAGTGTGGCATGACTTTATTTAGGTTTGTCCCGCTGAGTGTGACTTGGACTCCCCACTTGCCATATTGAGAAAAGTGAGATGGAGATTTTATTTTTGACTAGTGTCCACCGAAAACTTCTGATCACACATAACACAAAAATGCAAGAGGCAGAAACACATTTTAAATCCAAAATATATCACCTTTTTCTTCCACTGTGAGTGTGAGGACGTTGCTTGCTTTGCTTTTGCCAACAGTATTTCTAGCGAACATTCGAATATTGTACGAGGAGGGTTTGATCTCTATAATGGTAGCCTCTGTTTGATTGGGCCCAAAATCCACCGTTTTCCTATAATCCCATGAGGCTGAAAATGCGATGAAACATTATAGTAAATTGCAATTGATTTGTTCAATGTTAACACATACCATTGACGACTTTATACTCCAGACTAAAGCTAGTAATGGGGCTGGATCCTTCTGCCCCAGGGCTCCACAAAAGAGAAATTACCCCTTCTTTGACACTTTTTAGTTCAATTATGGGAGGCTCCGGTGACCCTAAAACAACCAAATGTACTGTGTTAAAGTATATGAAGAAACACAGAGGATTCTTGTAGATATAAAGGCGTTTGATTTTTGAATGCTTGTATTTTGGTAACATCAGTGACTGAGCGCGGTCATATTGTTCATTTACATTGTTAATTTGGTCTTACCTAAATTGAAGCTTGAGGACGTTGAGGCCCAGACGGTGGCAAAAGCAGAGGTGGTTGTTGGAGTCTTTAGAGTTGTTCTGGTAACAGCTACATAGAGAAACGTGCTTTGACTGATTGTTTATTGTTTTAGGAACTTCACAAATGTTCAATATTATCATTATTTGTGTTTGGTTCGTTCCACTTAAAGTTATCCTAATAAAATACTGGTTTAATGTCTTGTAACTAATAAAAATTATTATATTAGTTACTATTTTCTGAAGCTAATGTGAACAGATTTACTTAACTCCTGCTGAACTTTGTGCCTTTATTCCATCTTTAAAGAGGTAATTACAGAAATATTAATCATGCATATTAAAGGAGCCTGTGTAAACTTCTGGAGGTGAAAAGTCAACTACACAATTCAGTAGATATAGAAAGTTAAAATAATCAACATTGTTAATAGTGGTAATTGTGTGTTATTGTGTCAGGCCATAATGTGAAAAATATAAGTAAAGGAACATATTTTCTATGGACTGTCCAAAACTAGCTTTTTTCAAGTCTATTTTGGTCCAAAAGTTACACAGTGCACATTCTACCGTAATTCTGACCTGCTCCAGTTCAATTTAAACTATAGGAAATCTACAATGTTGTGATGATACAAGAACACAAATATGCAAACTGTGAAGTCATTTAGGTAAAAAAACATGCTTACCTGAAATGTCCTTAGTATTTGGAGAAATTGTCCCAACACTTGGTGCTTTTGTGGTCTGATCTGCAATGGAATAAACACATGTGCTAATCTGTACAATGTAACAAACATTTGTATAATCTAGTTTGTTTTTGCTTGCCGTCTTTCAGAGTGGAGCATAATGGTGCTGAGGACGCTGGCCCAATACCGGCGTTGGTCCGGGCCTGGACCAGAACCCCATACTTAGTGGATGGTTTGAGGTTGGTCAGGATGCAGGCCTGGGACTCCCCTCAGCGGTGACACTCATATACTGCCACTGCCTGAACTGTTGGTCGGCTGGGTTATACTCTCTGTAGCTGACCCTGTAGCTCCTCACGACTCCGTTTCGCAGATCTGACCTCGGTGCCTGGACCCAAACACTGGGATTTACTATTTACCCCTCAGCAAGCTTCCAAAACACATGTGATTGTTTCATGTTTCGACTCATACCTTCCATGTGACTCTGATGCTGCGAGGTGAGAGAGCTACGAGGTGCATCTCCTGTGGAGGACCCTCAGGGGCTGTGGAGTGCAATTGTGTTTTCCAGGAAAAAATTTCAATTGATTCACAATATTTAGTAATTTTCTTCTGAGTACACTAAATATAATAATGCGAAATAGGGACAAACAAGATTAATCACAACTGATAATTCATTGAAAAACCAGTAATCATCAGTTCATTTAATATTCTCACAATTGTTAATTTGTCTATGGATGTCCTCCATCCTTCAGTATGTCCTCATGTGATGTATTTCAGCTTTGTCAGGCCTAAATTGTATCAAAATCTCTTATTTGCTTGACTTTTGCATTTCAACTAATTAATCGATTAATCGAAAGAACAATAGCCCAACCAATCGATTGTTAATTTAGTAATTGTTAGTTGCAGCATGCAGCTCTAGTTAGGTATATCAAAAAAGTATCTATAGTTCAATTTGAAAAATCTAATAATTAGATACACAGGATTTTGCCAAAGGGGTTTGTACCTTTATATTAATTTAAAGTGAAATGTTTCAGAAGGGGGAATGTCTAATATAAAACTAATTATTTTCAATGGGTGAAACCTCCTCAAAGTAATGCATAAAATAAGTCTAAAACCCATGAAAACTTAGATATTAAAATAATAAAACTATTTAAAAAACAGTACAAGAAAAGTGTTGGAAGTACAGACAAAAAAGAGCTAATGACATAAATAAGATTATCCAAATTTTTAAGTCAATGAGATCCAAAACCTGTCATCACATTATAAAAGTGTGAGTACCTGCTTCTTTGGTTGTCACGGTGATGACATTGCTGGATTCGCTGATGCCAACACTGTTGACGGCAAACATTCGCAGGTTGTAGGCTTTGGCTGGACGCAGGTCCACCAGAGTGACCTGGGTCAGACTTGGGTCATACAGCTCGGTCCTTAGCGCAGTGTCCAAGGAGCTTTGAAAAGACAAATTACCACATTATTTAAATATTTATTCAAAACTGCAGATCAGCTGTGTCTGAGATGCAGTTTGTTCACACCCAGCTTGTTTTTCAGATCTATCCTGTAGAGTAACACCGGCCGGCCGCCGTCAAACACCGGACTCCAGCGAACAGTGATGGCCTCCTCCTTCACCTCACGGGGCTCCACCTTTGGGGGATTTGGACGAGCTGAAAAGAAGCAGTCAGTTACACAGTGAGTATTAAAACTGAAAAGTATTTAACTGGAGAAAGATTTTTAGATTGAATGCCTTTCTTTTAAGATAATTCAGTTGTCTTTAGGAATGGACTATCTGGACAAATAAGGGACAGACATTGTTCATTGTTGTGTCGAACTGAGTTACTCATAGTATTAATACAGTTTCTCTCACTGAACATCGATTGTAAAAAAAAAAGAACGTTTAGAAAAAAATTGAATTGACAAGCTGTCATCATCACATTTTATCTTATTTAAGCTTTTGGGAAAGCGAATTACTTGTGAAACTAATTATGTGTGAGCAAACAATGAGTTTGAAAAGTTTGCCTACTTCCTTTTTCTCACTGTTTGGGAATTGGGTTCCCATCTTTAATTTATCCAAAAGTTGGTTCTTACAAAGTCAGTAAAAGCAGATTGGAACTTGTGGAGAAAATATGTTTTCCCTCTGGGGTTAGTCAAATAAGTTAGGCTTAGTTAGTGTAAAAATTCATAGAGTTATGTAAGACTTGTATAACCTGGTACTACGTTCAGAAGGGTCTCATGTTTGTGGTCGTTGAACCATCCCGGAATGTCCACGCGGCATCCATACGTCCCAGAGTCTGTCTCTTGTAGTTGTCTTATAGTGAGAGACACATCCCGTCCTCTAAATTCCCAAACAGGACGTATCTTTCAGAGGCCCTGCTGGTCACCTCTGTCCCGTCCGTCCTAATCACCTCATTGGCGCAGCCTCTGTTTGGAATGGAGCCTTTGCCCCAACAAACCGCCAGCTTCCCATAATATTTAGCATCATAGTTACATGCTATTGTTACAGCTTTGTCCACAAAGGCCTCAAGGCTCTCTGCACACACCAAATCTACAAAACAAACACAGATTACTTAAATATGCCTCAACATCAATATGCACACTGTCTTACCAAGAAAGATGCAGAAGAGAAAGCAGCTTTTCAGTGCTGTCATGTTGAAAGTTGATGGACGTGAGGCACCTGTTGACCTCCTGAAAGATACTGAAGTAAACCTCGATGCGGTTGGAGCTTTGAAACACTTCCAAATCACATGATGCTGACCCTGATACTGCCCACACAAACAACTTCTGCAGCCTGGAGGAGGAATGGCGAAAAGTGTTGCTTCCTGCGCTGTGGTTTTGGTTCCTTATCCTCCTTAGAGGGGCAAAGTATCTATTTGATGACTAGACAGAGGCAAGGTCAGGGAACGAGATGTGATAGACTTATGTAGGTCATTTAAACGCTGCTCCTCTGTGAAAAAACTAAACAAATGTACTGTAATAGAGCTCATAAATCAGTGAAACTGGTGTTTTTTCTGAACAGTAGGCCGATGTGATTTGTATTGCGATTTATGTTTTAATAATTGGATTTTGTTCAAAGTTCACATTTTAACTGTGCTTGGAAAAAGTAATAAAAAAATTTTATTGAACTGACAAATTAATAAACAAATGACATGTGTTCAAATACTGTGTAACTTTTTGGCCAAAATAGACTTTGATTAGATAGATTAAAGCATGTTTTTGCCATTTAGATTTCTTTACACTAAATAACAAGTTAAAAAAACTGTGACTTTACTTGGAGTGAGCTTGCATGACCGCAATATGGACTATTATTTGGCCTAGAGGAGGCCCACTTATATTTGTTTCTATAGAAAAGTGGTTGCTGTAGCTGTATTTTTTCACATTATGACAGAAATTGTTTTAGACCCTTTCAAATTGTCGTAAAATGGTTTTAACTTATTAATTCTAGGAAATTGTGTAGTTGACTTTTCACCTGCAGAAAGTTATGCAGTGCCCTATTAAAATAGCAATTTCTTGTCACTCAGGATAATACATATCTGTTGTAAAGAAGACAAAACTGTTCCTATAGAGGGTAAAGCACTGGGTCAAATCACTCATGTTGTCCAATCCTAAAAAGCACTCTCTTGTTAACAATACATTTTATAAGATTGTTTATCTCATAGTAGTTTTACTGTTTTGTTACAACAAAAAATACCAGTTGTATTTCAAATATTTCAATCATTTTTTATATCAGTTTTGTCATAGGGCTGTACTCAATGTATCGATAGGAGGATATATCGTGACAAGTTCATTGACAATAGGCGTGTTGTTACAGGGAGGTGTATCGAGATACATAACGGCACACTTAAATGCATATAATTTACACATGAACCTGGACTGCAGCTTTAAGGCTGAATCTATTGAGCTGAACAATAACTTATTTGTAAGACACTTGTATCTAACATAAAGAGTAGTTTTAAAATACAATTCCTCTGCATTTGACACTTGATACGTGACATATTGAGGAAATTATATCAGGATTTACGTGTATTGGGATACGTATCGTATCGGAAGGCTCAAGCCCTATTTTGTCAGGGATCAGTTAAGCCACAACACTTGAACACATTTTATCCCGATTGTCCCTCTGTTAATCTCTGTGACTCTGTCAGTTAAAAAAGAGAACATTACAAGTTCAGTGCATGATATTTATGTCCTTTTTTATAGGATGATTTACTGTAGAAAAAGAAAAAAATAGTTGTTTAATGTATTGGGAAGAATAAACTCAGGAAATTTGAAGCCTATAGTTAATAATAACTGCAAAAACATCAAATGACTTTTAGTTTCTATCAATCAGATATAAGAGAGTATAAGTGGTGCCATCACGTTAGAATACAACTCTGTATTATCAAGATCTCAGTCTCACTTTTTACACAAAAATATAACCCAAAGGTTTTCAGTCTTTGAGGTCAATAGTAATTTTAGCGCATTGCTAAACACGTTTTATAATTGCGAGTTGAGAAATAGCTTCAGTTTAAAGGGTCAAAAGATGGTAAAAGTTGAACTGATGGTTTATTTTGAGTCAGAGTTAGTGCTGAGTTCACAAAATGTTTCTTAGAATCGAGAAAACTTCCTCTTCATCACTCCTACAATCATGCGAGAAATTCAGTCAACCCCCAAAAACATCCCATTGCTATATTTATTGACATCATATTAAAACTAGAAAAGGCAGTGATGGATTATTATTAGGTAATTCTTAACACAAGATAATCTGGGTGCATATTTAACATATTTAATGACAGCAATTTTCTAACAGTCTGTGTTGTATTTTGGTTAAATCTGTTTATTTAGTTATAGTTTTATTTGAAGAGCTCATTTGCAAAAACAGACATGTGCCATTTTAGAAAAGTCATTGATGGCTGGCTGTTTACTCATTTATAGCAATGTTTTTAAATGCTAAATGTAGTTTACCTCAACTAAAACATTTCAACCCTCCCTTATAAAATTCATTCAACATTATTGTCATCCATCCTATTGGTTGAAGATAATAACAATAAGAAAAATCAGTTTTTGAAGTTGCACTTTTCATTTGTTTTTGTTTTTTTTACTTGTTAAGGAACCAAGGGGACATCTGCGGCACCTCGCACTTTTTCCCTAATTTTTAAATTTTGTTAGTTTTCTCATGAAATTAATCTATTTACTTTCTATATATTTAGAATAAAAAAATAAGTAGCTGTAATCCTCTTAGTTACAGTCAAATCAGCCATTCTAACATGGCCAAGTGCTCTTCTGACAAACAAAATTTAGGCGGAAATCTTTTTCTGATTTTCTTGTGTACAGGTATACAGTAGTTCTTCTTTATAGTTTGAGTCAATTAGACATCAGAAGCCAAAACTGTAGAACCTCAGTTTCACAGCCATTTGTTTGTGCTCCAAGGGGTTCAGAAACAGATTCTGTTTGAATTTTAGAGTTTTTGTCAGGCGTTTTAGTGAAAAAATGCTGGTTCCTTATAAGTATAAAGCAGGCATGTCCAAACTGTGGCCCGAGGTCCAAATGCAACTCTTGGACCAATTTTCTTTGGCTTTCAGATTTACTACTAAATTGGCCCAAGTTACAAGAAAGAATATTTTTAATGTCAAATTTGAGCAATTCTTCTATATAGTCGAAAGAAACACAAACGTTTTATTTTCTTTGAACCTTATAATTAATGGTTGAGGCTGTATTATAAGTGTGGTTGTTCATGAGAATTAAGATAAATGCAAAATTTTGAATGATTCACTTCACCGACTTTGGACACAGGTTTGGACAGCCCTGGGTTAAAGGAAGACAGAAGGCAATAGCATAATTATTTAATTTTAATTTTCAAAAACATTACACAGCAATTTCAGAGCATTATGTGATTATGTGTAAAGACAAAGTACAAAAAATATGAAGGAAAAATCATTTCAAAAATCACTTTAAATTAAATGTTAACATAATTGCATTGAAGACATTAGTTTTCATGAGAAGGTTCATTTTGTCCAGGAGATGGCACTGTTGCTTCAGCCTTTCCACGAGCTCTGTCCAAAGCTGTAGCATCCCAATAATTTAATTTCTTTATGTGAATTGCACAGACAAAGTGGATTTATCTCCTGGGCTCTTCAAAGCACATTTTATAATAGGCTTGACAAAAGCATGTCTTTTGTGCCTTTCTTTATAGAAATGTGAAGTCAAAATGGCTTATTTAAATTCTCCTCAGATGTGCGCCCTGTCTGAAAGTGTCCCCTCATTATTTTCACTTATCACTAATGCATTGGTATGCTCTCATAGAAGTTCTCCGGTGCTGATGTGTCAAGAGTAGTTTTGGTCGGCTGCAGTTTTCTCCCTAAAAATATTAATGAAATGTGAAATTAAATACTTAAATATAATAAAAGACTAGAGCATGTTCAGTTGTGTGTCCCTCTATGCAAAAATAAATACTGTATATGAATATGAAGAAATATATTTGTAAACCTGTGAATAAACTATAAAAGGTTCCACACTTACAGAAAATAAAGACGAGGATTAGGATTATGGTGACGAGCAAAACGGCTGCCAGTCTCCCAATGTTTTCAGCTTCCAGAAAACTGAAGAGATCAAATTCCTGGAATATTACACAAAATTGTCAACTCTCACTGAATGACTCCTTCATTACTTCCACTAAATGATCTAACGCTGCACTTTTATTGGCTTTGATTTTTGAAGGAGGATTTGGCAACTCAAGCGCTTATTTAGTAATTTCTCTGCCAAAATGTTTTACGCAGCATTTTAAAACCATTAGGAGGTTCGATTGGCGTCATTATTGATTGTCAACACAAGGTCACTGTTCAGGAAGCTGTAATATTAAACTATTGCATTAAAGAGAAAACATTGGATAAAACATACCTCTTCAGTGACAATCCTTAAACTTGTGCTCCTTGTGTGCTTGCAAATGGAGAACTTGTGGTCATTGCTAAATATAAAGACTACATATTATTACATAAAAAAAATAATCGTTCAATGCGTATGCTGTTAAAGTTTTGTTAAACACCAATTTCACAAAATGTTAGAAGAAAAATGACTGGAAGCAGAATCCACACTAAAACTTTGGTATTTTGTAGGATTTCTCTACATAAATGGAAAAACTATTTCTGGAAGAAATTGTCCAGCAAAACTTGATTTTGTCGTCATCACAAATGTTGCGCACTAATTATATTCTTCTATTACAGGTGTTCTCCTGTTTCAGATCGAGACTCCCCCAAAAACTACGCTTTTAAATTGGACTATTTTTGAATTACTATTTTTATTATTATTTATTTTTTTTTTTTTATTATTTATTTGTTAGTAATTTACTGCCCCAAATACAACAAAGTGTTTTTATCAATATAATCGATTAAATAGAATTGCTCTTGTAAACTAACATCTGGAATTCTTCCTGTGACCCCCTGAATACATGCTCCTGGGAATGACTGTTCTATAATCTAAACAAATGGTGCAAAATACAGATGTGAATGCGGCCTTCCCAAACACCCTCAAGTTTATATATTTTATTATATTCTTCTGAGGTCAGTCCTAATTTGTATGTTTGTGTCAGATAAATCCATATCCATAGTTAGTTATACTTACAGTGTAAAATAAACATGAATGGGTTAAAAACTTTAAAACAAAAGAGGACATACTGTACCTTTTGTTCCTTTTTCAGTGTAACTTGGAGTCACTTCTGGGTCTTTGTCTGGAGCTGTTCACACAACAGTTAATCTTTATTTCAATGTCATTTTCATTAATACTTCTGATAAATTCTTTATAGCTGCATACCTTTCTCTAAGATTAGGTTAATGTTGACTTTCAGATCATTGAACATTCCGGGGATCTGCACCCTGCAGCCGTACACTCCTGCATCAGCCTGCTGTGTGTTCACTATGGTCAGCGACACATCTCCATCATCCAGAGCCCCCTCAGCTCGTACCGGGGCCCCCAAAACCTTTGTGTCACCCCATCCTCCCAGGTCAGTATGGTATTTGAGCATTTGAATGTGGGCACTTTGTCTTTGCCCCAACAAAACTCAAGGATCCATAAGCGAGTGCATCGTAGCTGCATGGTAGAGTCACATTGTGGCAATGATGCCCACCACTCTCACACTGCTGCTGTACACTGTCCAAGTAAAAATTATATTATTATTTAACACACTTTTAAAACATTTAGTCGCTCCACCCACACACTACAATAAAGCACAAATATATTGACTTACCTTGGGAGAGAATAGACAGGATCAAGTAACAAATTCCACGCATGTGTGTAGGCTATTGGATAACTCTGCCTGGAGTGAGGAGAAGATGAATTTCCCCACACAGACACACATCAGAGAGATGGTTACTCACAAGTTTCAACTTCAGTTTTTTAAAAGGAAGGAAATCAATAAAGTGACTTAAACAGACATGACAATGTTCTCACTGCAGAATGCACTGCAACGCAGGAGTCATCCAAATCTCAGATATTCAGAGTGAAGTGTGAACAGTTTAAGATGTAAGAAGTAGATATGCCTAAAGTAAAATTGAGGAAAGAATCAAGACCAGTGGAAAGTAATAAACCTGAGTTTGCTACAAGCAGGAAACAAGGTTTGAGTCACAGACGGCACATGATAATTTGGAGGAAGTGTCGATTCTAAAAATGTTCTGCGTGTCTTTGGATTGTAATGGGCTTTTGGAATAATGGGTTATATTCAGATATCTAGTAGAGATAATAAACCCTTTGGTAAATTCAGTATGCATGGCCCAAAAAGTGCACAAGAAACAGATGCAGTTGTATACTAACTGAATCAAATAAAAGCATTTGTTATTTCTCATAAATAGCCAAAGCAGCCCTCTGATTGGCTGTGCTTGGGTGGTTTGACTTTGACCACTTTGACTTTGCTGTCTGTAATGAAATCTCCTTAGGAATATGCATGTGGTTATTGATCTTGTGCCACAGGATTTGTGACAGTGAAGGAGTAATATTTATATCTAGCTCCTGTTTTTGCAGTGATAAAATTAGGTACCCTAGCTTTAAGTAGATTAACAATAGTGTAATTTGGGTCTTGAGGCCAAAATTCTATTTTACCTGTAGATGTAATAATTTTAACATTATTGTAACTTGTGTTGTCTGCTTTTTTTCTCAGATTGCTTCAAATAAGCAGGAGTTTATTTACTACAACTGTCAAAATTGCAGAGGAATGATTGTAGAGCTGTAATTGGTGGACCTTTTTGGGCCACATCAAACCTCACTTATTTAGAACAAACCGTCCAGGAAACTGAAACTCCTCAAAGCCCTGGCTGGGATGGTGTTTAGATAGGCAGGTAGACAGCTTAGAATTGCCACAGGGCTGCGTGCTTTCTCTCTTGTTTTTCTCTCTTAACTGTGCCAAACGTTTTGGGGAAACCATCTCTATCAGGCAGAGGTGGATGCTGTGTAGATCTGTCTGCAAATACATGATATTATTATTTAACACACTTTTAAAGCATATAGTTGCTCCACCCACACACTACAATAAAGCACAAACATATTGACTTACCTTGGAAGAGAAAAAACAGATCAAGTAACAAACTTGATTCTTGGATTAACAAAACCTTAAGCAAGTTACTTATAATTTGAAAAAAAAAAAAACAACAACGCAGAATTATGGTCAGATTTAGCAATGACGTGAATAAGGTTCAGGCCTTAATGACAAACAGGTAATCAGACTGTTATTTGTCTATTTATCAGGCATTGAGTAGAGTCATTGTCGTCATCATTGTCATCATCCCTATTATCATCATCAGCAGCAGCATCATCATCATCACAATCAGAATAATAAATGAAAACATAAACTTGGCCCCACATGGAGCTCTGTGAATGTGGAGATCTGCCTTTGAGATTATAAGTAACATTTTGTATGGACATGTCGTTTTTGGCTTGTCAGTGCCCTTTCAAACTCTCATTTTGTGGAACAAACAAACAATAGCCAAGGCACTCAGCAGATTATTGTAATGTCAAAGGGCTAAAGTTATTTTGAGGAAAGTTCTCTCTCTCAAGGGAAGACTTTATTGTTTGCAGCCTGCACCTGTCCTCTAAAACTTTGTCTGAGTCGACTTTATTCTTGTGGCTCCATGAGAGCATTTTATCTCCTATCAACAGATGAGAAGCAGAGTAAACACAATGTCCCCTCTGTGAGCTGTTCATTCTTTTAATATACTACCTGTTCTGATATTGAAATTGCATTTAGCCTCTTGCAAATGCTCTACTCATCACAACTAATGGCCTGAAAATAATAGATTTCAAACACATTCAAACATTTTTATAATGCCTCATGTTTATCTCTACATCAACACATCATTTCTATCTTTCCAGTAACTGTTCTTAAAGGTAGAATTTGGTTTTCCATTGATTGAGTTGTTTGCTGATAGTGAGAATAATGTTACACCAAGATTGTGGACATTTTCTGCATAAGATCAGGTGCTGGCGGTGGTGCCAAATGCATTCACCCTGATTTATTTCTTTTATGATACAAGCCTAATCCTGGTACTAAAGTCAGTTTCCATACACGGTTCTCTGTTTGGTCTGCTGTTCTGTTGTCAGCACTGTCAGCCATCTTTGATTCTACACAATCTCCTAGTAAATCGCTGTCCTCCCCTTTTGAGCTGCAGCGTGAGCGCCTAATAAATCTACGTCCTCCCACAAGGCGTTTTGTCATTTTTTCTGCGCTCAGATTCACCTCTTTCTGCCCATCTGACTAAGGACTTTTCAACAGGTTTACTCTGTCATCCCAGGAAACCATAGTTTACTGTAGCAGACTCTTAGCTATTGTAAAAGCGGATCTTGTTTACTTTGCTTTCCTGTTTGGGTTCATGTCAAAGTCATTGTAAATCCAAAGCATAGATAAAGGTTTAAAAACTGCATTAGGAACAGAAAATACTGCCTTGGTCTGCAGCCAAAGAGAGAGGCACTGACAAATGCTGTTTTGATGTCTAGAAAAAGAAGGAACCAGCTGAAGGGGAACTATTGGTCACAAAGTATAGTCTGTCGTTGTGTAATGTTGGTTAAAGCCCACGATAATGCAATCAAAACCTCTTCTGTTATACATTTAAGGGACGTGATATGTAAAACACGCTTTTCTGAGTTTGTAGCCATGTTTTAACAGTGTTATCTCATTAGTTTACTCAAGTTGCATTTCTTTTGGTTTGTGCATGTTTAAGTAATCCTGTTTTGTCCTTCAGCTGGTGCTCAAGTGCTCAGAAAATGTCTGTTTTTACCTTCTATCTATTCTCGCCCTCTTCTTTGTATTTACTTGTGATTATCCCCCCAAAAAGAAAAACAGATTCTGAAAAAAAACATGTAGGGCTTAAGACATGTATCCACTTTAAAACAAGCAAAAATTTAAATGTGCTGCTTGTTAGAGTTTAATTTTACAATAAATCAGTTGTGTCAATGTTGTGTTTACAGTGAACTAAATATAAATTGCTGATCTATGTGTTATAATTTAACGCAAAAAAAATGCTGCAAGTTTTCTTTAAAAAGCAGTAATTGTTTGTCACATTTACTCAACTGAATTTCCAGCTCATTGTAACAGACATCGATTTGCCCCGATGCTGATGCCAGTGGGGCCAAAGCAAAGATGCTGAGCTGTCAAACTGCCGCATATAGTCCATGGAATGACCTCTACAGAAAGCTGCACTTCCTTTACAAAACTGTGTGCTTTAGGGAAAATTGTGTCTTTCAGTGCATCCAGACATCTGCTCACAGTCCCTGTGTGAAGAGATAGCACATCCTTCTGGGGTCAAAGGGTCCAGCTGTTTGTAGTATGATGTAGGGTTCATGTGTTACCTCATGGGGATTTTAAGTCTTCCCTCAAGTGAAGAAAAAGCCGAAAGTGGCAAGTGGACAGTAGCAGGGGAAGAAGCACGTCATAAAGAAATAATTTTTCTGCACCTCAGTAATGCATTTGTCACACACCTTACATTGGTTTTTGAACTTTGACATGTACTTGGGCGCAGTACTTACATAAAGAAGACATATTGTCAGTTTTCTATGCACTTACTATTAAACTATGACATATTGATCAGTAATTTACATTTTGTAATTTGTAAAACACACAACTGTTTTCAGATTGCTTAGAAAAATAAACAGATTCATTGACTTCTTGTTTTAAATTTCAGAACTGATCAGCTCAGCCGCTTTATTGTTCAAATGTAACTGTAACGAGCAGGAGATTTTAACTTTCTGCCTGGAAGTAGCTACTTACTTTTTGAACCCTACGTCTTTTACTTGAAATCTGGAGTTTTTACAAGACTAATAAAAATCCAATTACAACTTTTGTAAACTCAGAGAACAGTTATACAGTTATAACAGTTCTATCAAGGATGAATACTGTGAAAGGTGGATTTCACTAAATAGTTCCCCTTTATTTAGGTCTGATCTAAAACGGGTTTCAACCATGTTAAGTCTTAAAAAGTATAACATTCCATTGTTTTTGTAGCTCATCTATAGGCATATTTCTCAAACTGTGATACGCCTTTGCAGTTTGATTGTTTGCTTAATTCAGAGGCAAATATATCAACATTGTCATCCTTTTTCGTAAACCATTGTTAAGGTCTAACTAATACAAAACTCAGTTTATTTTTTAGAACTGAAGCATATTTAGCTGAATTTAAAGCGACAGTAAACACTAAATCAAATTTTTGTTTGCTGCTAAATAGACACATTTGGAGCATTTCAGGTTATAAGTGTCTCTAATTACAAACACTAACAATCACACTGCTACTTATACCTGCAGACTCCGGCCCTAACCTTCTCCGTTTGTTCTATGGTACTCCCCAGATCTGTTTAAAATGTGATGGTTGAGTTTAGAGGTTTAGTTTGCCTTTAAAGATGGCCACTTGTCAAAGGGGGATTTTTCAGTCCAACAGGAGGTCCCGATGTGGCTATAAAGCAACTCGAGCCATGAGAAAACTGCACAGACTCATTTTGCTTTTATCTTGCCAGGCTAGCCAAAGAAGATCAGATCAGTGCCCCTTTAATGAGGGCATCCACTGTCACCTAAGGACAAAAACATAAAAAAGACCTTATCTAAACTTGTCCAACTGTCTGAAATGGAATGCAGGGGCTTTCTATATAAGGACATATACTGACCCTATTAGATTAGAAAGTCTGATAACGCAAGAAAATAAAGATTTTTTTTTATGTTTGCCTCTGAAAAATATTATGTCCACCTTGCAGCCCCAGTTACTCATAAATATTGTATTATGACAAGTCTGCGTCTGTTCTTTTGTTTTAGATCTATAATTAAAAAAGCAATTTCTTTCTTTCTTCTGTTTTCCGTCTTGATCTTCTGAGCCTCAGTCACTTCTGTTCTGGCATCAGAGCAGGGAACAGAGTCTAGATAGCAGTAAATTAGGGTTGTGCAATATGGCAAAATATCTATGTTGAAATTTTCTTGGAACCAGATCACAAAAGTAATTTTTATCACCGTCAACCATCACTCACTCAGACTTACAGAGGCTGACCAATAAACTAGCTCAGAACTAAGCATAATTTCTTGACAACAATGGTGTGTGGCTCCTTCTGAAGTCAAATCATAGAATCTCATGTTTTTATTCATCTCCAAGGCCCGATAGCGACCTCTTCATCACATTGTTTGGACAAGTGTTTCCTTGTGTTTTTCCTGTTCCTCACCTGAAATGACAGCTTATTTTCTATTTGTTTTCACTGCAGTGGACAATACGTGTGGAAGATTGGCTTCAGCATCAAACCGCCAACAGCAAGGTCAGTTTTGTGCTTCTAACTCTGTCTAGTAAAAAATATAAAAAATATGAATAATAATAATTGCCTTGTCTACAGCTAATTATAAAACTTGTGCATCATTGTTGTCAGCTTTATCATAACAGTGAAAGTCAGCTGAGCCCCTGAAAGTTGTGAAAAGCTTTTATAATCTCATTGTGGTGAATAATTAAGATGCTTAGAATGCATTATCTAAGCAACCAAGAATTAAAATGTGAAGAAAGCAGTATATTAATGCACTATTGTGTAGCTTATTGAGACAGGAAGGGCATGTGTGTCACTAAGAAGAAAAATATTGTTATGAATTATCTGGGACAGGAAAGACAGATTAGAATAGAAAGCATGATCATTTATACATTTCACTGACTACTTAGGACTGGTAATAACTTGTCTTCACGTTAATATTGGTCCTCCTTAACCTATTTCTGACTTTTTCAAGAAAGCAGACCTTAAAAACACAATTCAGTTTTTACAACTTTAAGGCGGGGCAATATTATATTGTATATTGTTTAGAGGAATTTTCGGTCAACGTCACTTTCCGCCCTGCTGCGCATGTAGAAAGAGCTGCTCTCCTTCTGTTTACATGGGGAAGCTTCTCTGAATAAAACAGCGAAACAAGATGAGAGCTAGCTGTTTCAATCAGGTATGAATCGGTGTGACAGACATCTGTCTCCTGAAGCTTAAGACAGTGTTTATTTTGACGTTTTTTCGCTCACCAGAATATAACTTTTAAGGGTCGTCAAATTTCATTCACAAATGTTGATTTAGCAGCATAACTTTTGTTTTCGCAAAGTGATAAGTTGTAGTTAGCTGACAAAGGAGCTTTTTCGACTTGTTTCCATTGTTTGTGTCTATGAGCGGCGGCTCTTTCTGCAGGTCGGGTGCGGGCATCACCCGTGTTGATAAAAAAAAGTCTTGCTATATAAAGTTTAAAATTAGAACTTGATATATTTAAAGACAGATTGTAGTTAGTTCCTATCATTTCTCTCTGATTGTTCTAAAGTCTTGAACGACCAATAGTCCAGACTGTTGAGGCTCTGCAGAGGCTTAAATTAAAATAATGAAAGAAATAAGACTTGAGGAGTGAAAACAGAACCTGCAGATATAACTTCAAAATCCTGAATTAAGCAAATCCAAATATCATTAACACCACCAATGACCCACTGTAAGGTGTATTGTCATTACTTATACCTACCCCTAACTTTAAGATCCAAAATTGAGTTTAACCATCCCAGAGAAGCTAACTGCAACTAAAGAACAACAACAATCATTTTTCACAAATGCTCTATTAGATGTAGATGGGACACACATTTTCACCCAGGTAGATGGTTTGAAAAGTATTTGTGCAGATTATTAAAAAAAAAAAAAACTGGGTGCATTTTCCTAATCTTAGAAAAACATCTACAACTTATCTGAGAATATCTTTAATAAATAATTTGAGTTTTGTGGGTGGCCTGCTTGGTCCTTCTCGATCCATATTTCATCTCCCAATTCCTTCACTCTGTACACACTACGTTTGAGTGATGAATCTGCAGCTGCCGGTTCTTTCCCCACTCAGGACTTCCCACCCTCATGGTCCTGGAAGTGTTCCTCTGTGCCCCCTTCTACTCCCTAGCCAGACTCTTTTTTTTTTTCTCTATTTATATCCCGCTGGGGAGAGTGCTACTCATGGGGAGTTTGGGAGCGGAAGCGTCAACAAGAAACTGAGGCGGGTTGAAGAAGTGAGAAACAGAATTAAGAAATTAGCCCAAAGTGTGAAAAGGGATTACAGACTGCCTGTGACCTCCTCTTTCAAATACGTAATTTCTGTGCTTTAGTTATCACCAAATGGTCAGCACATTTACAATATGAATAAAAATGTAGTATTGAAGTATTGAAAACTCATTAAGAAAGCTTTTGTCAAGGACTTCTTCTATAATGTGTAAGCAAGACAGTGAACTTTTTGTTTATTTAAATTTTGACTATAAAACTAGAAAAGTTTTACAAATACATTTAAGTTACTATATGACACTTTGGGATGATGGGTGGGGAAGAGTGTTAAGAGTGTTTTACTTTTGGTTTTTTCTAATTAAGTCATCCATATGGACTCTTATATTAAACGTGGCTAATTTTTTTAGTTGTAAATTTGTAAACTTTGTGTTTTCCACTAAAACGTACATAGTAAATACAGCACATGATTGGCTGAGCCGGGGTGGTCTTCTCCAGTTTCACTTTGTTGTTTGTAAAAATATGTTTATATGCTATAAATGCAACCAAAATGAATACATGTCGATATTAATCATGTGCCGAATGATTTATGAGAGGAAATTGTCAGATTTAAAACCTAAATTGTGTTTGCAGTATAACAATTAGCTTCCCCACCTTTAATTAGTCACTAGTATGTAGAGTAAATATTTGACTCAAACAATCCTGAATTTGAGACCATTCTGAGTAATAATACAGGCAACATTTTTCATCAAAACTGCTACTTTTGCTTTTTTTCCAAACAAGAAATATGTAACCTGGGTCACATTGGATGGGTATGTTTTGTCTTCCAATTTGAGTTCTTTCACATTATCCATCTGGAACTTTCCCCTTTGAAAAGTGTGACGTTAAAGGAAATGCATTGAGCTGATTGGGTGTGCGGCCTACCTTGGCTTGTGCTTAACCAATCACAGCAACGAACTGTAATGGTGTATCCAATGTCCTTCCCCCACCCTCCTGCTACAATGAGATTGGGTCGTTTAACCACTGCTTCAGGCTAGTGGAGGGTCAGATGGATTTGTCTCAAGTTTGTGAATTTACAAATATCATGAGAGAAAAGGTTAGCACTTTGAAAAACAGCTTAGCAAGTGACAGTGACCATGCTTCAAAAACAAAAATTTACTTTGGCAAATTTTTAAAACCGTCTGAAGGAGGTACTATCTTTTAACACTACTTGAATCAGTTATAAATTAGTGTTAATCTGGTGGAACTTGTAAAGCGTACTATTTCTGTATTCTGTATTAGATTATTAACATAGATGACGTATATTTCAATTATTGATTTGTGGGAGTACTAAATTAGCTGTTAATAAGGAGGTGGATATCAACATTCAGATTCTGGTGAGTTTGTTTTGTTTTTTTTTTTTTCCTTAACATGTTTTTTTTCTATTTTTTATGTTTTTTTTTTCATGAGTTGCCTGTCAGTTTGCTAAGCTAATCTGATAGTAGTACCAATAAAAAAAAAATAATAATAATATTTGTATTATAGTTAATGTCAGACATTCTGATGTATTTTTTCTATTTTTATTTTTATTTTTTATGATTTATTGGCAGTAAAAGGGAGAACTTGTTTTCCCTTACCTACCATTAGACTGTGAAATGTAAAGGTTGACTACAGCTATAGGTCTTAAAAGGAGGATGTGGACGTTAGAGCTTGAAAGAAGGTCAATAGAACGAAAAAGAATGTACAGGATGCAAAGTGATAGAGGGTTAGGGTGGTGAGAGAGGAGACGATGCAAAGGATGTAGCCATCTCGAAAAAGCTCCTTGAGTATTTATGTACTACATGCTGATTGAGAAACTATTGTAAGAATTGCTTTTGCTTTTTGGTTGCAAATCGCCTTAAAATGCTGTGTTATTATTATTTGCAAAAAAAACAGGTTTATGAAATGACTGGAATAAAAATTGGTTCAGAAACTTGACAAAGGAAGAGAAATGTGATCATCCCACGGTAGTGTAGTTTATTCATTGCTTCCTTCAGGAGCATTTATTGAATCTCATATTAGCTCTTAGTGCGAGGATGTATTTGAAGAATATGATTTCCTCCTCCCACACTGCACTGGCATCAAGTCATTGTTACACACAACAGCATTCTTCACATTCTGTATCTGTAATGATTTCTGTCTAAGCTTTACCCGTCAACGCTTGTCCCGGCTGCTTACATTTCATCAGATTACGGTTATAATCTGACATTCGACGTAACTAATGGCCCTGCAGTGACAGGAGGCAGACACTTGATCAGCAGTTATTCTCATGGCTGTGCATAATCAAACGGGGAAAAGTGCTAACATAAACATGGCCCCAGATGATTAGGGATGAACTGTGGACCCCAAATCTGATCTTCGTCCAAAAGCTAGTCTCTCCACTGGGAAAAGGTCCTCTTTGCATTTCTCACAAGGCCTGACCACCCCTCACAAACCCGGACAGATGCTGAGAAATCTTGAGAGAATATGACCAATATGGGAAATTATGATGAGCGTATGCCCCTCTAGTGGTGAATTGTGGCATTGTGATTCATATTTAGTGTTATATTTAGGAACAAGACCTTATCTTTAGGTCACCTAAAATTAAGAACACAAATACAGATTTTGTCAGACCCCCCGGTGCGCCTATCAAAGTGTTTTTTCCTGTGGCTGTGCCCAAGTAGACGGGGACCTGACTCAGCCACAATGCTGCGAATCAAGCCAAGGCCACGAGTCTGCAGCGCTAAACACAGCAAGAGTCAAGGTTCATGAGAAAAAATGTGTCCTATTTGTATACAAGTGTCCAGCACATGCACTACGAACTTCATAGTTTGCAGACCACAAATAACCTGGCAAGTATCGCAGAGAGGAAAAGTAGTTTAGAGATGTGCTGTTTACATAATACACAAGCATGCATCTTTCCAATGTCAAGCCAGGAAAAATCCAAGACTAAAGATCCCAAAGCTGGAATCAAAGGGACAATTTAATCAGTCTTATGGTCTCTGTTTTGTAGGTGATTTATTGTAACTGCCCTGGAGACAGAAACCTCTGCAGTTAGCACCTGCCAGGACATTCATCAGTGTGTGCTCGTAGTTAATGCCCATTCACTAGAGCCTAATTGGTGGCCACGATTGAATTAAGTCGAACAAACTGGGCGATCTAGTAGTGTGCAAGAATTACATAAGTGATTAAATTCAATTAATCTTACAACGTATTTAAATGGAGAGGGAAAATGCGTCATTGTTCAGTTTTTTGATTCCAAATAAAAATGATGAACTACATTTAAAGGATGGATTTCCAAGCAAAGACAAATCCAGTAACATTTTTGCCCAGTAACGCCCCCTCTATTGTTTGCTGTTTGAGTGATTTATGTTAGAAATATAATGAGTTGATTGACAGGCTATAAGGAAACCAAGAAACTTTGTTTTTTGCTGACCAAAGTTGGGCTAGATTTATCAAGCATTTGCTCATGTGCAAAACAGGTTAAGGGGAGCAAAACCTTGGCAGAGATGACATTTTTCTTTCACACACACTCTAAAGATGCAGAAATTTGAGGTGGTTCATATCTGTTTTGTTTAGTTTGTCGTGTGTGCATCTTCAAAGTTAAAGTTTGTGTAAAATTCTCAAAAATAACACATGAATGAATAAATGCAACTTTAAGCACATGTAATACTGTATTATGAGTTTTGAAGAGATTATTTGGATTTACCATAAGTAAGCATATTAGCTAATGAAGTTGTAGTATCTCTCAACATAAATAGACTTTTGAATGATGAATTAGTTGTATGAAAACAAACACGTCTGCGTATGAGGAAAAAAAATACATGAAAAAATAAATTCTGCAGAATCAGTGAGAGAAGAAACTTTTTTTTTTTTTTTTTTTTTTTTTGAAGCTTTTTATTTATAACACTTTTTTGTACACTACAAACGTTTGAGGTCATGGGATAGATAGTTAAAAAACAAACTAAATGTTTATAATGAATATATGGCTGGGGTTGTGACACACAACAGTAGAATGTTTAGTTGGTCATTTTTTTAATTACAAAATATTATTATTTTATTTTTATTTTTAAAGAGTCAGTTTAAGCCTATTCCAACACCACAGTGATAGACCAATTCACCAGTGATGTGAATATTAGACTGTTTCTACACAAAGAGAAAGATTGAAAATGTTGATAGTGTTTCATTAGGCTGTCTGCACAAACTTTTATCACAGGCTCTTCTAAATTTAATTAGTCCCTGTAAACAGTTTCTGTAATTTAGAGTGCTCTTTGCTGTATAATATTTTGTCACTTGTCCTTTCACAGACGACGTGCGGTGCTGGCTGGGTCATAAATGGAATCTGTACTTGAACTAAGGCACCTTCTGAAGGCATTTGAGGAATTTCACTTTCAACTTGAGGTGAGAGCACCATCCATCTTCCCGTGATGAGCCGTGTTTAATAGATTCATAAAGAAACTAAACAAAGAGAGGAAGGAAGCCAAGTGTCCCTTCAGCAAGACACAATAGAGATCCGCTGAAGGGCCAAAGGAGCAAGATCCAGCCGGAGTCATGTAACTTTAGAGGTCAAATGTGACATTCCACCCATGACATCACTGTACGTTTATGAACGGTGTACAGTGAATGCATACAGTAGATGTGGAATTAAATTTTGTTAAACATTGGATAAAGCACGTTTTATTTATGTGTTAGTAACTAGCACTAGTCACATTTCAAACTGGAGCTGGAAAACCAGGCAGTGCTGGGGATCTAGTGAGGTACAGGGGATGAGTATGAAGGTGTAAGGATTTGTGAGATTGGTCAGAACAGATATCTGCAACAGTTGTTTGTGATCAAACACACTTGAGTGTACGTATTATTATCCTTTTACAAATGTGGCAAAAGGCGCACTTCTTATTACTCAGGTGTTTCCCATGTCAGGAATACAGTTATAACTCCATCTGCTGGCTACAAATGGAATTACGTCAGATGAGCAAACATAGTTTGCTCCCAACATGCTAACATAAGCATGGTGCTGGAAGGAATGTGATTAGACTGCAGAAACAATCAGAACAAGTCTGGTGAAGATTTATCGACTTTAAAACAGCACAGGTCTCGGAGGGCAATGTCATGAAACAAAAACATTTAGAAGTGTTTTATGAGTCTGAGAAAGACAACTTGCTGAACAGTATCAAACAAGCATGAATGAAGCTAAGCACAACACCGGCCATGTTTTTTGATGAGGGAGCAATATTATAACATGGTTAAATTCTCAAAAAGACAGTTTTGCATAATATTTGTCTGAATGATCAATCACTGACATAATATCATGTTATGTAATGGCCATGGTGCATTGTACAGGACATATCTGCACCAGCACATGAGGGTCTCCCTGGAGACACAGGAGCAGTGGCCCTGCTCCTCTGGGATGTCCTGAGTTTCTCACACACGCCGGTTGAATGACAATGAGGCTCAAAAGGATCTGGTGAGTCCAATCAGAAACACTAATGTCTTTAGATGTAGCTCCACTGATTTGAAAGCTTCTATTATTGTAGTTGGTATTTCTGGAGCTCCGACAACACTGCTTCACTCCGGGACATGATGTATCGTGAGCACTCAGCCATAATACTAAACTTTTATGTTTATAGCTTTGGATATTAAAAACTGCTATAAAAAGGATATTTAGAAAAACTTTTGGTAACTCAATCAAAATCCAATTTGTCTTTCTTAGGAGATGTATGCATCCCTAACTCAAAATTTCTCAGATTATGTTGTATTTTAAGACTGTCCTACTCTCAAAAGCATAGCATCCAATCAGCATTGTTGCTCTGTTTGTTCTGGCTCAGATCTGTGGGTGTGGACTCAAGGTTTATGTGTAACCCTTTCATCAAAATACAAACGTGACCTCTATTGTTTAATACTGCTCCTTCTCCGAATCCGTTAGACTGCACACTGTAACAGTTTTCAAGCTCTGGGAGGGAACTATAAATTTTAGCTTCCGTGCTCGGATTTTTGTCTGGCTACTTAGCACCAGTTTTAGTCTTTATGGCTTAAAAAATTCGACCCAGATACTTAACTTGGACTAGATTTAAAACTTTATTCTCAGCTTAAATCAAAGTGACAGAACTGCATTATAGGACAAAGCTGGACATTGAAACTATAAGATAAGATAGGCTTTATTTATGTATATTTGTTGTGCATGTTTACAAAACGTTACGTACATCACTTCACAGGTTAAGCTTGTGATTCAAAAACAAGAACTTGATGTGGAATTGTCCATGTCCAAAATAGTGACTGTTTTTACTGATAGTGAGTGTCTCTAATGCAGGAATTTGGCTTAAATCTTATGGGCTTAAAGTTGATGGTCAGGATGATGTAAACAAGAAACTACAGTACTTTCATTTTATCGTCAACTTTTTTTTGCCTTTTTTGCACTTTTCAGTGAAACTTCTATGTCTCTGTGTTGCATTTGATACTTATTTTATTTAATGCATTCTGAGTGGAATATGTTGGATGCATTAGGTTCAGGATTACACTATTTTAGAGTTTTGCTTGACAAACAAGAAGCAGCAGATGCTAAGATACAGTAGCTACACTTAGGTCTACTGGCTCAGTAAGTAAACATAGCAAAACTGGAAATATCTAATTGTTTGTAACTGGATCAAGTTAGCATTTGGTGAGGAGCCTTATTTTTGTTTGTATCTGTTTTTTTTTTTTTTTAGCCTGTGTTTTCTTGTCCAATCATCGTGCTTAAAGGGGACCAAAGCAGCTTCCTCCAGGGGCCGCTTTGAAAGTAAGATCCCAATAAGCGGGGAGGTACGTGTCGCTTGGAGAAACTTAGGACAAGACCATACTGTACCGACCCAAACTGTGTCGTTTTATCCCAGTAGAAACATGGCTTATTTGTGTTTGTCTCTCTGCTGCCTCGTGGCGGAAAACTCATCTTGCAACCTGGTCTAACACGCTGTGCATCGACCCAACGAAAACTCGCCTGGGAAACCTGGTTCTTTTAATTTATTTGACTGTGCAAATGTTTTTAAATGTTAAAGATTGTGTTTATTAGGACAATGTACAAATACATTAAGCACAATCGCCAAGATGCTTTCCATCTGTAGTCTAGGNCGTGATGCCGGGTTAGCCTCCCATGCACCCACCTCTTACCCCACCCTCTCATGCAATGTATGCCCTCAAATACCCCAACAATACCCCCACCTATCACCCAATACGACACGGTGTCACCTCCAGAAGGCCGGCAAAGGGAAGGGGGTGGGTTCCTTACGCCCTTACGAAGACAAGATGGACAAGAGATTTGCCTCAACTTTGTGGTCTGCACTCAACAAGGCTTACAAATTTGGGTTTGAATCTGAAGCAATCCATTTGATACATACTGTATAAAGAACAATACAGGTTTACTGTATCTTATCACACGTGAAATCATGTTTAGTAAGAATATTCATATTTTATAGAACTACACTAAAAACATGTCTTGAAAGACTTTTACATTGTTCTACATACGGAAGCTTTTAAATCTGAAAGAGTCAACTGACTTAATGTCAAAAGTCTATTTCATTAAAGCCCTCATTCACCTTGTTATAATGTATGCACTTGAACTAAACCCTAAACAGGTATTTCCAAACAATCAGACCATCTACTTTGCCTCTCTTCATTCATATCTTTACCTTCTCTTTGCCCTTTTACTAACACAGTGTATTTTTTATTTATGGATTTTTGGTCTTAAGTCTTTGTATGCAAATCCGGTCGGGCTTGTCTGAAATATGTGTGTCTGTCCAGGAGCCGGCGTGATTCGGAGTGACTGAGGATCGCACACACGGTGATTGCATCCACTGGGCCTACTCTGAGCCTTGCATAAGTAATTGAGATGTCAGTATGTGTTCTCATATTCCCACAACAAAACTGTAGGAAAACATGCACCGTTGAAGGTCATTTGAATAATTCCTTAATGGAAGGGAGGCCTTGTTTTTCAGGATGCATGAAAAACCAAATGTCAATGATCAAAATCGAGCAGCATCATATCTCACCGTGGCAGCAGCAGTGATTCTGGGAGCACTTCACCCTCCATCTCCTCCTCTCTCTTTCTGAAAAGATAGATAAGGGATAAGTGTCTTTGTGCATATCAAACAAAACACCAGCAGCCTCTATCCCTCAAGGGTCTTTTTGAAACATAAATTGGTTTTGAGACATTTTCGCCGGTGACCCCTTTGATTTGAAATGGGAAATGACAGGGACATGCAAGTTCTCATATTCGGAAAAAAAACCCTAGAGAGGTCAATGACTAAATCATATACACTGCATAATGGGTGAGATATCATTAATCTTTCATATTGGGGATATTATTGTAACTGGAGACATGTCCCTAGATGATTTGACAAACAGAGATAGATTAGATGGTATCCAAAACAAGCACATCGGGAAAAATGTAAATCTGGCAGTAATTTGTCTTGCTGGAGAGATTTGGTCTAATAATAAGTAAGTAATGAGAGCGGGTTACACATTGCAAGCAAGTCAGTATTTCAAAAAAAGCTTACAAACAAAACCAATATGGCATGGCGTCTTATTTTGAGAAAGCTCATTCTTCATCCAAGAAGATAGAGCAGCTTTCCTCTGCTTTGTGTTTTGTCCGTTTGTGTGATGGATGAACGACCAAGCGACTCCCACCTGCACATCCACAAGAGCGTCATAACTAAAGGCCCACACTTCTAGAT
Organism: Mugilogobius chulae; assembly: GCA_038363315.1. Classification (NCBI taxonomy): domain Eukaryota; kingdom Metazoa; phylum Chordata; class Actinopteri; order Gobiiformes; family Gobiidae; genus Mugilogobius; species Mugilogobius chulae. Next base: position 34,989,158 of record CM076400.1, read on the forward strand.
GATCTTCTGCCGTCAAACAACATCGCTCTCCCCAGACAAGTCTCTTTCACACAACTATCGCACCTCAGAGCAAAGGTGAGCCAAACAAGAGGGATAATGAGAATGGGTTATTTTGATTATTTGGTATATATTTTAAAAAGTTTGTTGTGTCCATAAATATGTTTCTTTTTTGTAATTTACAAGATGCATCTTAAAAGAGAAAACTGCTTTGTCTATTTGGGTAAAAATGTACGAAAAACAATGTCCTTTGTACAGCTCTATTACAGCATGAGTAATGATACATTTCTGCCCAATATGTAAATTAATATACGAATATAGGTAATTCACTTCTTTTAAAAAAGAGTACTTTTACAATATTCCTTTTTTTTAAAGGCAACTATAAAGCAGGTCATAAGGAAGAGAATCACATCCATATTGAAAGCATTTACAATAAGACTGTTTTATCAGGATTCCAACAGACTCAACTGACTTTAGAATCTAATCCTGCACAAATGCTTTATGTGGCTGTTGCTGTTTTTGTTTGCGATTCTACGTCAGACATTGTGCATTTCCTTTGAGGTATTCTGGGTTGGGAATTAAACCATACCTTGGAGTTGTGTACAAAGTTGTGAGGTTTTATGGGTGCTGCATGCATATGCCAAGATCCTCAGCGGGAGCTTTGCCTTTGTTTCATGAGTGTCAATGATCTTCATGCTGCTATCACCAGGAACACTGCCATGCTGCAACAAAAGCGCTTTGAGCTAGACCACAGGTGTGTGCATCTCTACTGAGAATAAATGCATTTGTAATCAAGCTCTGGGAATGTGAGGAGAAATCAAAGGTTATACATGCACCAGCTCTTTGGAAATGGTTGTGAATGACAGATGATTTGGGATATTTTGGTCAACTGTATGTGATATTAGACAATGGCATCAAAATATAGGAAGGTGTATCTATTCTACACCGAGGTTCCTTTCAGACCATCATCAAGATCCCCACTTTAAATTGTGTAAGTCTGCTTTGAGTGAATTTTTCATATGTACCTAAAATTATGTCGAGAAAAAAAACACAGTTTGTCAAAACTAATAAATAACTATTAATTAAATAACTAATGAATCATATTTAGAACTAGATTATATCTAATCAAGCCAACTTTTCAAAAAGTAATGTAAACTCTGGTGTAGATCATCTTTAGACGCCTACTTGAGAAAAAAATCCTTTTGAGAAAACTTTATTTGAAATTGTGACACAATGTGAAAACTCTCAAAACACATTTGGAACATACAGGGCTTGTTTTTTGGATTATTTCTTGACCACAATTGATCAACTGTCTAGGTCACAAAGCCATTCAACATGAAATTGTTATAAAATTTGATCAAAACTAAAGCTTAGCCAAGTTAGAATGTCTTTAATTCATTTACATAAATCTTGATTTGAGCAGATTATGTTTGCCAATGGATCAACATAGTTTTCCTTTAGCTGACATTCAGGTAGTTTTCTTACTTCAAGTTAAAAGAGTTATTTTTTAGAAGATGTGTTGTTTGATTTTGAGTACAAGAAGTATTCAGTCTGAAAACTGGCGATCTAGTAGTGTGCAAGAATTACATAAGTGATTAAATTTCAATTCATCTTACAACTTATTAAAATGGAGAGGGAAAATGCGTCATTGTTCAGTTTTTTGATTCCAAATAAAAATGATGAACTACATTTAAAGGATGGATTTCCAAGCAAAGACAAATCCAGTAACATTTTTGCCCAGTAACGCCCCCTCTATTGTTTGCTGTTTGAGTGATTTATGTTAGAAATATAATGAGTGATTGACAGGCTATAAGGAAACCAAGAAGCTTTGTTTTTTGCTGACCAAAGTTGGGCTAGATTTATCAAGCATTTGCTCATGTGCAAAACAGGTTAAGGGGAGCAAAACCTTGGCAGAGATGACATTTTTTTCTCACACACGCTCTAAAGATGCAGAAATTTGAGGTGGTTCATATCTGTTTTGTTTAGTTTGTCGTGTGTGCATCTTCCAAAGTTAAAGTTAGTGTAAAATGCTCAAAAATAACACATGAATGAATAAATGCAACTTTTAAGCACATGTAATACTGTATTATGAGTTTTGAAGAGATTATTTGGATTTACCATAAGTAAGCATATTAGCTAATGAAGTTGTAGTATCTCTCAACATAAATAGACTTTTGAATGATGAATTAGTTGTATGAAAACAAACACGTCTGCGTATGAGGAAAAAAAATACATGAAAAAATAAATTCTGCAGAATCAGTGAGAGAAGCAAACTTTTTTTTTTTTTTTTTTTTTTTGAAGCTTTTTATTTATAACACTTTTTGTACACTGCAAACGTTTGAGGTCATGGGATAGATAGTTAAAAAACAAACTAAATGTTTATAATGAATATATGGCTGGCGGTTGTGACACACAACAGTAGAATGTTTAGTTGGTCATTTTTTTAATTACAAAATATTATTATTTTATTTTTATTTTTAAAGAGTCAGTTTAAGCCTATTCCAACACCACAGTGATAGACCAATTCACCAGTGATGTGAATATTAGACTGTTTCTACACAAAGAGAAAGATTGAAAATGTTGATAGTGTTTCATTAGGCTGTCTGCACAAACTTTTATCACAGGCTCTTCTAAATTTAATTAGTCCCTGTAAACAGTTTCTGTAATTTAGAGTGCTCTTTGCTGTATAATATTTTGTCACTTGTCCTTTCACAGACGACGTGCGGTGCTGGCTGGGTCATAAATGGAATCTGTACTTGAACTAAGGCACCTTCTGAAGGCATTTGAGGAATTTCACTTTCAAACTTGAGGTGAGAGCACCATCCATCTTCCCGTGATGAGCCGTGTTTAATAGATTCATAAAGAAACTAAACAAAGAGAGGAAGGAAGCCAAGTGTCCCTTCAGCAAGACACAATAGAGATCCGCTGAAGGGCCAAAGGAGCAAGATCCAGCCGGAGTCATGTAACTTTAGAGGTCAAATGTGACATTCCACCCATGACATCACTGTACGTTTATGAACGGTGTACAGTGAATGCATACAGTAGATGTGGAATTAAATTTTGTTAAACATTGGATAAAGCACGTTTTATTTATGTGTTAGTAACTAGCACTAGTCACATTTCAAACTGGAGCTGGAAAACCAGGCAGTGCTGGGGATCTAGTGAGGTACAGGGGATGAGTATGAAGGTGTAAGGATTTGTGAGATTGGTCAGAACAGATATCTGCAACAGTTGTTTGTGATCAAACACACTTGAGTGTACGTATTATTATCCTTTTACAAATGTGGCAAAAGGCGCACTTCTTATTACTCAGGTGTTTCCCATGTCAGGAATACAGTTATAACTCCATCTGCTGGCTACAAATGGAATTACGTCAGATGAGCAAACATAGTTTGCTCCCAACATGCTAACATAAGCATGGTGCTGGAAGGAATGTGATTAGACTGCAGAAACAATCAGAACAAGTCTGGTGAAGATTTATCGACTTTAAAACAGCACAGGTCTCGGAGGGCAATGTCATGAAACAAAAACATTTAGAAGTGTTTTATGAGTCTGAGAAAGACAACTTGCTGAACAGTATCAAACAAGCATGAATGAAGCTAAGCACAACACCGGCCATGTTTTTTGATGAGGGAGCAATATTATAACATGGTTAAATTCTCAAAAGACAGTTTTGCATAATATTTGTCTGAATGATCAATCACTGACATAATATCATGTTATGTAATGGCCATGGTGCATTGTACAGGACATATCTGCACCAGCACATGAGGGTCTCCCTGGAGACACAGGAGCAGTGGCCCTGCTCCTCTGGGATGTCCTGAGTTTCTCACACACGCCGGTTGAATGACAATGAGGCTCAAAAGGATCTGGTGAGTCCAATCAGAAACACTAATGTCTTTAGATGTAGCTCCACTGATTTGAAAGCTTCTATTATTGTAGTTGGTATTTCTGGAGCTCCGACAACACTGCTTCACTCCGGGACATGATGTATCGTGAGCACTCAGCCATAATACTAAACTTTTATGTTTATAGCTTTGGATATTAAAAACTGCTATAAAAAGGATATTTAGAAAAACTTTTGGTAACTCAATCAAAATCCAATTTGTCTTTCTTAGGAGATGTATGCATCCCTAACTCAAAATTTCTCAGATTATGTTGTATTTTAAGACTGTCCTACTCTCAAAAGCATAGCATCCAATCAGCATTGTTGCTCTGTTTGTTCTGGCTCAGATCTGTGGGTGTGGACTCAAGGTTTATGTGTAACCCTTTCATCAAAATACAAACGTGACCTCTATTGTTTAATACTGCTCCTTCTCCGAATCCGTTAGACTGCACACTGTAACAGTTTTCAAGCTCTGGGAGGGAACTATAAATTTTAGCTTCCGTGCTCGGATTTTGTCTGGCTACTTAGCACCAGTTTTAGTCTTTATGGCTTAAAAAATTCGACCCAGATACTTAACTTGGACTAGATTTAAAACTTTATTCTCAGCTTAAATCAAAAGTGACAGAACTGCATTATAGGACAAAGCTGGACATTGAAACTATAAGATAAGATAGGCTTTATTTATGTATATTTGTTGTGCATGTTTACAAAACGTTACGTACATCACTTCACAGGTTAAGCTTGTGATTCAAAAACAAGAACTTGATGTGGAATTGTCCATGTCCAAAATAGTGACTGTTTTTACTGATAGTGAGTGTCTCTAATGCAGGAATTTGGCTTAAATCTTATGGGCTTAAAGTTGATGGTCAGGATGATGTAAACAAGAAACTACAGTACTTTCATTTTATCGTCAACTTTTTTTTGCCTTTTTTGCACTTTTCAGTGAAACTTCTATGTCTCTGTGTTGCATTTGATACTTATTTTATTTAATGCATTCTGAGTGGAATATGTTGGATGCATTAGGTTCAGGATTTACACTATTTTAGAGTTTTTGCTTGACAAACAAGAAGCAGCAGATGCTAAGATACAGTAGCTACACTTAGGTCTACTGGCTCAGTAAGTAAACATAGCAAAACTGGAAATATCTAATTGTTTGTAACTGGATCAAGTTAGCATTTGGTGAGGAGCCTTATTTTTTGTTTGTATCTGTTTTTTTTTTTTTTTTAGCCTGTGTTTTCTTGTCCAATCATCGTGCTTAAAGGGGGACCAAAGCAGCTTCCTCCAGGGGCCGCTTTGAAAGTAAGATCCCAATAAGCGGGGAGGTACGTGTCGCTTTGGAGAAACTTAGGACAAGACCATACTGTACCGACCCAAACTGTGTCGTTTTATCCCAGTAGAAACATGGCTTATTTGTGTTTGTCTCTCTGCTGCCTCGTGGCGGAAAACTCATCTTGCAACCTGGTCTAACACGCTGTGCATCGACCCAACGAAAACTCGCCTGGGAAACCTGGTTCTTTTAATTTATTTGACTGTGCAAAATGTTTTTAAATGTTAAAGATTGTGTTTATTAGGACAATGTACAAATACATTAAGCACAATCGCCAAGATGCTTTCCATCTGTAGTCTAAGGGAGGGGTGGTACTGGACATGTTTTTAGTGGTAGGGGAAACAAGAATACCTAAAGGAAACCTATGCAGTTATGGAGAGAACATGCAACCTTCTCATGGAAAGACTCTGGGCCACCTGGGAATCAAACCTAGGCCCTTTATAGGAGGCCAGCGTGCTAACTGCTGCACCACCGTGTTGCCTGCAGGTATTTTAATTTTTAAAAAACACGCACAAAAGGGGGAGCACTACACATGAACTGAACTGAACTGAACATCGGTTCTGCTTTAAGAGCAAAGTTCAAATTACTGGAATAAAAAACTGTTCTGTTCTGCTTACAATTTATGTTCTTCTGGAGATAGCAGTTTTGTAATTGTATATTTTCCTCAGCAATGTTTCAACAAACCTAGTCCCACAAAAACATTAACCAAAAATATACAGTTCACTTTAGGACTCCACCATCATTAATAACTTTGGTTGGAGATCTTTGAACCGCAAAGCATTATGAGAAATGACAAAATGTAAAATGTGGGGACATATTTCTTTCCCTGAACCTAGTTTTTAAAGCAGATATTGTCAGATTGTGATAAGGTAATGCTGCAAATCTGGAGCCACGTCGTTGCCATAAAGGCTGATTTAAAAAGTGATTTAGTGCAGCGTCTGGGAACAGCTCTGCTCCTGAAACACCACGTCGCACAGAAAAAGGCCACGTGAGAGAAAACAACACAGCCCCTGTGTGTGCTGTTGGCTGTAATGACACTATTAAAGAGAGGAGATAGGGCCACTCCAAATGGCTCTGTGGCTGATCTGTGTGTGTCAGCGAGGACTTAACTGAAGTGAGAGGAGAGGGAGCTCTGTCTGACGGATGAAATGCTTTTTGTCAATATTTCACCCTTTTCTGTCGGTGCCAAAGATGTTGTCATGAATATGCAGCTGCTCATTGCTCACTCCAGTTATTTCAGAGATATTTAGTTTTCTTTTAAGTGCTTCACCAAGAGCCTGTCTTTAGTGCAGTAATGCCTCACTTAGATGCAAAAAGGCAATTCCCCCGTTGACATCCAGAGATAACAATAAAAGGAAATTAATATAAGTGGGTCCACTGGTGCTGATTGGGTCTAGTTCAGAGTTTCTGTGGTGAATGTTGAAACAGTGCATCTCATCAAGTTTTTATTCACTAAGGAAATGTTTAAATCCTCAAATAACAAGAGGCTTGTCAGTATAATTACAGCGAAAACTGTCCGCCAACAAATTGATCTCACTTTAAACATCCTTATTCTTTTTCAACAAGCATATATATATACTTTATATTATAGAGTTAGGGATTGTTACATCTCACATCGTTAAAATTTCCAGTGGGCCTAATGTTAATGGAGATATTTAAATTCTAAACACTGAAGTTAGTGTTCATTTCCGCATGGCTCAAGTCTATCTGTGCACCCCACCCCTAACCAAAGCATCCACCATAGAGAATATATTCTAACTACAGTAGTCCTAACCGAGTTTAGCAAGAAGATCAGTGTGGTGCTCACTGCTCCCGAGAAGATGACCAAATGACAATGAAGGTTGAGTTATTTATATATTTTGTCAGTTTTTAATTTGAAATGCAGCAGCAAAACGCACCTAAACCCATTTTAGAGTGCTAAATAAAAAATCAAAAAGCCAGGGTTTCTCAGGACAGAAATTTGTGTCGGGAATGTGTTGGGGAGAGGTCAGGGCAGGAAGGTTGCAGTTGCTATATATTCTGCCGGAGACAGCAGAGAGAGCCGACATATGCTTGTAATCATCACCACGGAGACTTACAAAGATATTTAACAAGATAAAAATGTCATATAGTTCTGTTTTAATTTTAACCTAGTGATAGATTTATTAACCAGTTTTAACCCAGAAGTTTATTGGGTTGTTCCAATGCTGCTTTGTTTACCTTTTTACATTGTTTTGGCTAATGTATTCCCATGGACAAACATGGCAGATTTACCATTATTTCTATGGTAGCCATTGTTGTTGACGTCACTTCCTTGCTCTATACATTGTAGCATTAACTTATGAATCCTTTGTTTGCTCTACACTTTGTTTGTCAGCAGCTATTGCCTTGATGGATGTTTGGCATTGTCTGAGTATTTATAAACTGCTTTAAGGTGGCAAGTGTGAAATGAACGAGGCGTAAACAGGAACTAGCCCCGCTTCCTGAGACAACTTGTGTTTTTGAGATGTTTATTTTCAAAAGTGGTGCCACTGTGCCATTGAGTCACTCTCTGTCATTTGTGAAATGCAAAACATCTTTAGGCTTCAACAATACCCTCCATTTGTGCCTATACCATGTATACACAATGTCTGTGTAGATGTGTGCACTTTTTGTTCATTTTAAGGCAAAGCAACATAAACCAATGATATGCTTTTTATTGTGTAATTTCGCCTTATTGAGGTTCATACATTATTATTTACATGAAGAGTTGCAAGTGTGACAGTGATATGGCTCTGTGGTACAAATTTATGGCATAAAGCCCACCCATAGTTTATTTTATGCATTCTTGGATGTTTTTTTTATTCATTTAATTGGAGATAACAGGAGTAAACAGTGATATTATGAAAGAAAATCAGTAATGTCTTTTGAAGTGGAAATTCCCTTCAATAAGTTGCTTCATAGACGGTTTAATGCAGTGCTTTAATGATATACTATCTTTTTATGAGATGTTTCTCTGCCTTTGGCCAAATCAAACTTAACCTTTTGATCTTGGAGGCCCGACCACTTTGGGAAACTTTACAGAGGGCACTATTCACTGTGAGATACTTAAAAGTCTGGTGTATGGATTACTTGATGCTGAGGAGTCGTGTGACCTTTACGACCGGATTTGGCATTCAAATTGTTATTTACTGTTACCAAAGTAATGAGTATGACAGCATAATGCATTTGACACTACATAAAAGTCGACAAATTGCTTTAACTACTCAAAACAAAGATTTAGTCCTGGTGAGAGTTCATAAGACCAGTCTGGGAGAGAAGAAATTTTCCATGCAAATTACTGGCTGGTAAAGGTCTTTTATCTTATGGGATAAATGTGTCATAGATTTGATTGATCTGACAAATTTAGCTTAATGACAGATGCATCAGCCTGACTTACTTGTGATCAGTTTTGTCAACGGCAGCAGTTTCATCCAGTAACCTTGAATGACTTCAGCAGACTTTCCATATTTATAAAGTCGTAAGAACTAAATATGTATGGATGCTTGAGGAAAACTACCAAATATAGATGCACAATTAAAAGCCTTCTCTAGAGTGATGAGGTTGTCCTGTGTTCGGCTAAACTGCAGTGAAAGAACATCTTGCAGCACAAAGTACTTTAGTCATAAAGCGCTCTCTCCTTCTGTAAACTTGAAGAGAGGCAGATAAAACAAGCTTTGACTGAAGGAAATGGTGGATTCTGCGAGAACAGGACCCAGGGCCACGATTAGGGCTCTGGAGAGATCAAGAGCTGTTTGCAAATCATCACACGCTTATAGAAAAGACAACGTTATATAGATATGAAGACAGTAAAGAGACTGTGACTTCCTATTGTTGTTTGTATCTGATAAAACGTCTGTTTATTGTTGATCTTAGAGAATGTTTAGCTTCAAGTGCAAAGTATTTAAAGTATTTATTATTTTGAAGTTGTGGTTTTTGTAGACTACACAGACAAGCTCTCGTGTGACTTAAGATAAGAACGTTCTTGTCCACGTACTTGTGGGTTTCTTATGTTTCAGTTGGGAATTACTTAGCTTTTGCGAATCCTTGTTTATTGATGCTTTTTTTACTCAATTATGTGGGATATCTAGAAGCTGAAAATACCACGTTTATAGAAAACCACTGATATGTGAAGTTAATGATGTCAAAAAATAACTGTACCGATTGTTTTGTGATTTAATAAGCTACTATTGCCCTATGCATTAAATTAAAGCTTCTTTGTTTATGTCATCTAGACGCAGAAGGCTCAAAAGGTCTTAGTGACTTCTTGGGTCATTAGGCTCTGTTGTTTATGTTTTAAAACGGCGAGATACTATTTTAATTTAATTTTTATAACTAGTAGTGGATTTACTGCCTCTTCAATAAATATAGACAAGTTAAAGTACCAAGAACGGGCACTAGGCATTCGCACTGCCAAACAGAGTCCGCCAGTAAATTTGTAACATCAGCAGCACCAACAGTTGTGGTCTTTAATTGTTTTTTAACAGTTGGTTGATTCTTGCAACTTGAAAGGCTCTTATGCTTTTGTAGACCCACTGTCCTGTTGCACTTTGTTAACATCCTTGTGAGCCATCCTTTGTGAGAAGACTGCTCCAACAGAGTAGTTGGAGCTGATCGAGCCCAGACTCCGTGGTTAGTTTGCAGACAGTCTAGAGACAGCTCTTTTCAGGCCCGAGAGAAGCTAGCTGGTATTTGGAGTGAGAAGCTGTCATGACCATCGTCAACAAACTTTAAAGCCATTATTTTCTGAAATGATGTCAATTTTGTCCCAAACAATGTTATAATGTCAAAGAAAAGTTCTGGGTTCAAAAGAAAAGCACTTGCCCCAGAGCTGAAGCTAAAATGGTTCCCATCAGCCTCCCTGCTTTCTGGTTCTTCTTACATAGCACGGCACACAAAGGTTACAGGAACAGTAAAAAAAAATATCACAGTGTGAAAACGCAGAAAGCTTAAAGAAGACGTGTTTAGTTTCTATCTGCTGTACTCATATGTTATACTTTGTACATATAAAATCACAATTTTAATATAAAGTTACTGAATAATTAATCCTTGCATCTCTTAGTAGCCCGGTGGAAACCTGTTACTTACAAAAATTCACTACATTTATTTCAATCCAATTCAGTTTTTAGTTGAGTTTTGTTTGTGCCACAATGGCTTCACTACAATGCAGAATGTGCATCATGGTTTATGAAAATCTAATTCAGACCAAAGTCTGTAAAAAGCAGTGAGCGTGACACAGGGTTCAGTGAAATGAGATTTGTTCTCGTGGGGGCTCGTCTACTGGAGGATAAAGATTACTCAAATATGCATGAATCAATCTATATACAACTATGGAGAGGTTAAATGAGAACTGGAAAGGATATGGTTAAAAGCTTCTAAAAGTCAATTATGCATAACAGTTCTGCTTTAATGCAAATACATTCATCCATAAACCAGATGTCCCATTGATTTGTTGTCTTAAGACTGAGAAATTCCAGTGAAAGAAAGTTCAGACACTTGCAGGTGTAAAAATCTATTGGTCCTTAAAGATTCAAGCACAATGCTGCATCGGTTAATGTAGTCAGTGTTAAGTTAGAGCTTGTTCAGTGGAGGCAGGCAGAGGCAGAGCTGGTGAACGGGGAGCTGTTTGGATCCAGGACATAAAAACTATGAGGGGAGTTTATGAGCTGATCTAAATCCCTGAGATTCTGCTGCCTTTGCTCTTCAGTGCCCATTGCCCCAAACACAGGAGGATAAAGCACCACTGCAAATGTATTTAACAGGTTGTGGGTGTGAAATTGCTGTTGGGGCAATTTGGCAGTGTAATGCTTATAGATTCCCCCATTGAAGTGTCCAAAATAAATTTCAACAGTTTCTAAATTCCTTGGTTGGATGGCTGTTAGTTGCTGATGTTTGTGAGGTTATATGAGGCCACAGCACTTTCCACGCAGCATTGTGTATCAGATGAAATGACTTCTATAGCCTTTAATCCTTATGCACACAACTGTCAGTGTAATTAACAACACTTGGAAATCGCGGAGGGTAATGTTGGTTGCAGTTGGCTTTGATTTAGATAACGTATCCGTAAGCTAAAGATAACATTTTAAAGTAAACATTATGATATTGAGATTGTCAAAAACTGAAGGCCTCAAGGCATTGAATGTTTTTCTGTCTGTACAGAAATAACATATCATTAGTAAATGTATCAAATAGTAAAAATAACTTAATTTGTCCTCAAGAGTAATTCAAACACACGATTAATTAAAATACAAGAGCAGGAGAACTCAAAAGTCTCAATGTAGCTTAGCAAGACGAATAGTAGTGATGGCTTTCAAATGACTTCTTCCTAGTTTAAAATATTTGTGAGAACCTTTCCCCATTCAGAAACTACAATGTTTTGATTTGCACTGGGATTTTGCTGTAACAACAGAGAACTCTTTTCATATCAAGTCAATAATGAATCTTTATGCCTGATGTCATAGACACAGCAGAGTTATGAGCCCCAGTGTCACCTTGTTGTTTTGAGTGATGAGACGAGTCAATACCTCACACATTTTCTCTGGAAGTTCTTCTACATTTAGTGTAACAAAGTCTATTTCTGAGATTTCTTAGCTCCATGCAGAGCCTCCGTGGACTCAGGAAAAACAAACCGCTTAACTGTCCTTAACTTCAGCTTAACTGTGCTAACTTCTGTCCTGTTGAACTGCACAAGCTGCACTTTTCAATGTGTGTTTTAAGTTTTTCCCTATTTTAACTTTTTTTGGTGAATTTCTTGCTATAAATATAAGTAATAGTTGTACATTTAACAAAATCTCATTAGTGAAGAAAAACTGATTCTTCTTTTTGTTTAGAACAACAGGAAATTAAAACAAATTGATGAGTCTCGGATTTTTGTGTTCCATATAACGGGTGCTTTCAAACATTTGGCAAAGTTTGCAAGAATCACATTTTCTGACTCTTTACACAAAAATTCAGCAAAGTAACATATAATTGCTATAAGTGTTGACCCAGTATGTTTTTATAGTAAAGGCAGAGGCATTTTAATATGCCTCTGACAGATTGGACATCTCATTTTACTTTTATTTTCAAAATTACACTTCAAACCAAACCAGTGATCTTAAAAGTAGCGACCAGCCATCAAAGTCTGATGACCAACACCAAAACAACACTATTCTTTCATTTGCTGATTGTTGATATGTGGTGGTTGAACTACATATTGACAATAATTTGAGGAAATTAGGCAGACATGGAGACATTAATTATCTGATGTATTTCATGATGTTACAGTTATGTTGTGATGTTGTGACTGTGCCATTAAAAGCAACTTGACTTGTATCCAAAGACAAACAGACAGAGTTCATGAGGAGTGCAGGTCAGTGTCTGTGGCACAGGACAATTCTGCTGGACGTTTGGCAAATCCAGCAGGTTTTCACATGGGAAGCTGGTGACTGCAGCTCGTAATGGGAGGAGTGGGACAGGCAGGAAACCACAAATGAGACCAGAAGCTGTGTTTGGGACCTTGGACATTGTAGACGGCCCATGTCCAAGGCTGATTTAGTTCCAGGGCAATCAGTCATGACCCCTGATGTTGTAAACAAACACAGCGGGGTGAAGCAGATGCTAATACTGTTATTTTCTTGTTTTTGTTGTTGTAGTATTTTTGCGGGTATAATTAGTTTTGTTTTTATGTTTAAGCCATACATTTTTTTTCTGTGTAGTGTGATGACTTAATCCAATAAAATCAAATGAAAAGTGACCATAATGACTAAAGGTTTAAGACATTTGCACTGTCAACAGCTGGGTTAAAGGTTGAACAAGTGCAGCTCTTATCCTGTCAGTTATCGTCTAAAGTAAACACAAATGTGACCCCGGGAGCATCTGTGAGCCTCCAAAAGCTCATCTTTCATTTTATTAACAATTAAAGACGTATATAAAGCCTACAGATCTGTATAATGCCAAATTACCTCCTTGGGCTTTTTAGAATGTTGTTCCCTCATCAAAAACTAGCCTACAGTAGTGTTTTGTTTCATTCACATATGTTTGAGTAATCCTACATTTATTAGGCTGTCTGCTTGTCCAAAGCTGAAATGGACTTGTTCCACCTTGTGATGTAATAAAAGCTAGTTTTAAAGTTAACAACTTTTTTAAGATTTAAACTTAGACTGTGGTTGCTATGTAAGATTTACTTTTGTGTAGGGCTGGGCGATATTAACAAAAATCAATATCTCAATATTTTTGGGCATATCTTGATAACAATATTCAGACGATTCATACGTCAATAAGCTGCGTTCAAGTTGTAGAATGCAATGATGTCATGAATCTAGATGGTGATCAAGATTTCTGAAGTTACTAGCATCATTATCTCTATTTTCTATTCTTACAGAGTTCTTTTTGTGGCAATTTTAACTATAAACTGTATACTCGATACTAAAATTTTTTGATCTTTTGAAAAACACTTTCACGATATTATCTAAAATTCAATATATTGCACAGCTGTCATCATTGGCAATCAGGAAATAAATAAGTTAAATCTAAAATTTAAAAAAGCTAAATTAGGATGACATTGAACATTTTTTGCAAAATCTTAAATACAATCATACACACTAGTTTTGATTAAAGCCTAATCTGTCACATGCCATTAAAATGTGTGTGAATGAAAAAATATATGCTTTCAAAGTGGGAAATTATTAACATTTTAAAATGTGCACATATGCTGTTTAATCTTTTGCATAATGCGGGTACCGTATTTTTCACCCTATTGAGCGCGCCTGAATATAAGCGCACCAACTAGATTTAAAAAAAAAGTGACAAAGTACATATATAGGCCGCACTTGTTAATAGTAAGTCTATGAGATCTATATTTTGCTGCATTGCCGTATAAGCCGCAGAGTTCAAAGTTTGTGAAAAAAGTAGCGGCTTATAGGCCAGAAATTACGGTACTTTAATGAGGACCTTGATACAACTTCTTCATATTCACAGTTGTATGATTGATTTTTGCATGTTTGAGAAATCCAGTATTGAAACTAGAGTGCTCAGAAAGTTGCTGTTTAGTTTGAGCCTTCTTCAGAACTGTGCTGAACTTCTGAAGAAGGCTTGCGATAGCATCCGAACATGTCCACAGGGTAAATAAACCCGAATTTTGTCTGTAAAAAGTAGACTAAAATTAACAATGTTGGAGAAAAGCCACGTTTATTTACATCCTAATCTGCTCTCATGTAGTCACAAAACAAGTTATTGGCATCATCATTATGAGACACACCGTCCTATGAGCTACACCTTCACGTCTGTAAAAAAGTTAGGCTTAGGCTGAGATGTCAATAACTAAACAACTGTGAGACGCTGAACTGGAGGATAATCGTGTTGTTACTTTGAAACATACCTGAGTGATACTCCTTTTTCTCATTCCTTCAAATCTTAAATCTGTATTTCGATTGGTTTTGGATTAGGAAGATTTATTATGTGATTTCAGTCTTTTTAACCATTTCCAATTGTCTGTTTATGGATGGGGTAGTTGACTTTAGTTGTAAAATCATAAACTTTGTCTTTTCTTCAAAAACTATATATTTCATAAGCAGCAGATTGCGACAAAACCAGACCACTGTGTACTGTCTAAATCAAAACTAAAATCTTTTTATTTCTCTTTAACAGCAAAATACAATGCTCTGATTGGCTGGGCTTGAGTGGTCACCTCTAGCCTCCTTTTCCGTCTGTAAAAATATGTTTTTAGGGATTAGTGCAAACAAAAATATAAAGTACATAGATATTACTGTGTGCTGAAATATTTGTGAGAGTTAAACTAGTTGGGCCTTGCTTCAGGTTTTGTGGTGTGAAAATCAGCTACCCAACCTTTAAGTTAAACCTGCCTTCGTTCAGTGATAGGTATCATATTCATCACACAATGAAGTGACTAAGAAATGCACATTTGGCGATTAAATGAAAAGTAATTTAAAGATTTAAATGTGCTAAATCTCGAGAAATAGTAATAGTCTGCTCTATTTTCGTATCCTCTGGAGGTCAGTCACGCAGACACATCCAATCTGGAAAGAGGATCATATTTTGGGATGATGCCAAAAGATTTAAAATGAACAACTTCAAATAACAGATTAAGATAGTTTGAGATCTTAAAGCCAAAGCTCTTGGACGAGAGTGATATCATGAGCTTAAATGGAAAAGCCCAAACAGTGTGCAACAGTAACTCCAGTCTGGAAGCTATTACCTCTGATAGTGAAAATACACCTATTACAGCAGTTTGCCCTGAATGAGATTAGCCTTAGGGAGCAGTACAACAGACAATTAGTTGTAATTCAGAAAAATCTCTGTTCTCTATAGTAAATAAAGTTGTAAATGAAACTAAGAGGTGGTCCAAGTCTTTACGTCTCACTTTGACGGTTGTTTACGGCATAGATCAAAATGACTGTTTGGTTGTGCCTGCTTTTCAGAGCCAAAATAATATACATTTATTGATTGGCCTTTTGTGTGAGCTGCCTGTCAGGCTTTGTGTCCATGTGACTGAATATTGATTTTTCAATGACGTGCATCTCTTGTTAGCGGAAGACTAGGGTGATTTCGCTCATTGTAATGAGTTTTTCTCTCAAAATTAGCAGGTTATAAATGAAAATGAGTTAGAGTGTATTCAAACTCGTGCTGCACCTCTCCTGAAGCCAGTGTTCCTTGAAATTGGCTAGAAACGTCACTATCACGGGGCACTGATCCATTACCTGCACTGACAATGAGCAGCTCCTTCTTGGGCTAATTAAGAAAAGAGCAATGTTTGCATCCACACGGAGTTGGAAGGAAAGCATCAGGAAGTTCAGACCCTGAGCCAAACTACAGTGGTAAGAAAAGTACTTTCATTTGGGTTCCATACAAATTACAGGTCAGAGCCGTGTCAATCTGCAAACCTGCATATCATGGCTGCTGCTACAAATAATATTCTTTATAGTGCACAACTTAAAACATATTTTACACACTTGGAGGTGGGTAAAGTAACCATGCTTTGTACTCAAGTAGGAGGAATTACTATAAAATTGCAAAGTGCGCCCAAAAAATACTCATCAGAAGTTATTTTTTAGGGATGCACAGACCAGCTTTTTTGTTCCGATACTGATACAATATTGGGTTTAATTGCCCACCGATACATAGTTGTGTTTTTTTTCTTTTCAAACAGAAAATTTGTCACATCATTTTATGTAGCTAAAAATAAAAATGCCAAACTTTATGAGATGTTCTGGATCAAAACCAGCCAGTAAATTAGCCTTACTCTGTCCAATTAAAGGTACAACCATAATCATGAACCAAAATCATGGAGTCAATACTTGATCCAGCAAAATTTCCTTGGATTGGCACCCATCTCTGATCTCACTATCGATTTCGATGATATATATGTTTTGTCAAAATTTTGCACAGGCAGTGATGGGTTAAAAAATAGGTAAGAAAGTAAATTTGGTATAGTTTGATCTCTTAGCAGACATTCAGTGAGTAGGTTTTTTTTTCTCTCGATGAATTCACCGGTCTTGCATGTGTCACAT
Organism: Mugilogobius chulae; assembly: GCA_038363315.1. NCBI lineage: Eukaryota > Metazoa > Chordata > Actinopteri > Gobiiformes > Gobiidae > Mugilogobius > Mugilogobius chulae. The sequence goes on from CM076400.1 coordinate 35,005,872, forward strand.
TTAAGCTGTCGTTAATGACTATTACCTTCCTGACTGTTTCCTTTAGTCTGCCTCAGAGCGCCCAGCATTTCTTCCCCAGAGAAAAGTGTCCTGTGTGAGACAGAAGAAACACTGCTTTATCAAAGTTAATGGTCCTCGGTTCCTCGCTTCCTAATTTCAATGACCTCCAATATAGAGCTGCATCATTAATGCATTAAGCACAACTAATCGATTATTCCCATAAATGTCGACTAATTTACCAATAGAATATTTGTTTACTTAACTGTACACAGACTCCAAAGTAGTCAAGAGCTGGGAGAAGAAATTTTAGGAATCAGACAAAAGATAATTACTTCAAAATGACTCTGTTATTATGGGAAAAACGGCAAAACATATTATCTTTAATTTGTTAAATTAAAAGTGAAGCCTTTTTGTACTAAAACAAGAAAACACATCTTTTTTTAAGTAATTGTTAACTTGAAGTAGAAAAAGAAATTGTATGTTGCCTGCATCAATGTCTAGATCTATTGGCAAACAGTTTTACTTGACAAGCAAGTCTACTCAACCCAGTAATATGTATTTGAATTCAAGAAACTTGCTTTTGTTTTTGCAGTATACCGACCTTTTACCACATAAATAACAAACTGAAAAATCAAAAGAAGTAATCAACATAATAATCGATTACCAACATAATCATTAGCTGCAGCTCAATCCGACGTTTGAACTTTTAGCTCCTATAAAGTCATGCAGCTTTCCTCACTGACAATTCATTAAGAAAAGCTTTGTACAGCACATTTGAAAGAAAGGCTTCTAAATTGACGTGTTACATAAATAATACAGTAAACCGCTGGAAGACATTAGCATTGTTCCATCAATCAGACCTCATTACGTTCGTGTGTCTCGAGCCTGTGCAGCCTCACATGCGCTGCTTTCACTGACTTACCCAAACATACAGAGACACTGAACATACAAACACATCTATCACAGCTCATGTTTACTACATCAAAATGCTAATTACTATCACATGCGTTTTAAAATGGAAGAATGTGAGCTCTGACAATGTCCAACAGTGTTTTCATTGGGTAAGATCAATGTTGTAAAGTCTCTTATATAAGTTTCCAAGTGAGGAATGACTGGACGCAGAAGTGAAGCACCTTAGTTGTTCCCAGTGGAAATTTTCAAAAACCCTTCGACTCTCAGACCTATTTTTCAATCATCTTCAGAAAAGTCCCTAATCCAAATAGATCTCGGGGCGCACAACAATTCTCAGGATGAAAATATCTTATCTTCACCGAGCTTTGGCCATGCTCAATGTCAAGAGAGCCATCTTTTAGGCCTAATTTAAGATTTATTTATGGACCTCCGTGTGAAGTATATTCAGTAGTTTCCCTTCTGCCAGGCAAATGTGTCTTCCTGCCTCAGCTGTGGTGCAGTTCAACATTATAGACCGTCATGCTGAACAAAGTGCTTTTTCACTGTCTGCGTTAGCTGCTGTAAATCCTTCACATCTTCACAACCTCTGATTACTCACCAAAGCTAAGTGACATTATCAGCTGCCACTCATCCACTCTGCAGACACTGGACAACCAATCAACCCCCGAGCTGAAACTTATCACAGAAAATGTCCATAAATAAAGTTATAGATGTGTTGCATCGCGTATACATAACTCTACTGTGATTAATGTTGTTTGGTTATGGAGGCGGCAGAATTTAGCAGGAGCAAAAAACAGAAAGAGAAGCAATAACTGCAAATGGTGTTTTCACAATAATGCATTTTCCACCTCAGTTTTTATATTAAGAAACAAGCTTCTTAATTTAATTATTTTTTAATTGCTAGGAGCCACATTACCTGCAGCAAACTACTGCTAAGTTCATTTAAAGAGGACAACAGTACATATTCAGCATAGTACAGTTCAAAACATCATATAGTTCAAAGCAATACCAATATAATCTCACAATGTTACATTATAGCACCACAATTATACTAGATTACACTTTTTAACACAAAATAGGGCAAGGCAAATGTATTTGTTTATCACAGTTCATACACAAAGCAATTCAAAGTGCTTTACAAGGCAGGAAAAGAGCGCCAAGATTACAATACAAAACAAAAAAACATTATTAAATAATAAGATGTAAAGAAATAAAGAGTACAGACAAAGCTTTTTCAGTCATATGCACAGATTAAAAGAAATGTTTTGAGCCTAGATTTAAACATTGTCACAGTGGAGGCCTGTCTTACATCTTCTGGAAGACTGTTCCAGATCTTAGCTGAATAAAACTGAAACGCTGATTCCCCATGTTTAGTCCTGACTCTGGGCACCAGCAGGAGGCTGGTCCCTGAGGTCTTCAGAGTGCGAGATGGTTCATAAAGCACTAACATGTCAGAGATGTACTTTGGTGCTAGTCCATGGGAGAACTTAAAAACAAGCAACTGTTTTAAAGTCTATTCTCTGAGACCTAAGCAGTGACTAATGTGATCGTACTTCCTTCATTGATGAACAAGACCACTCTAAAACAAAATTTTGTCTTTTTGCTGCCATTTTGGGGAATTTGTACCTCACGTAAGTACCAAATCTATAGTTTTGAAACAATAAATTGTTGGCACGTGATTTGTTCCATATCTCACTTCCTTGTTTCTGTTATGTCATTATGTGGGGTTATGTAACAAGCTCTTTAGACTAAAAAGATTTAAGCCGTCATACTTTGTTGTTGACCACGTAACACTAAGCAAATTCATGGATCAGATGCCTCCTCACTCCCAACCCTCACATTTACATTCATGCTCAACGCTGCAGCTTGAATAAAAAACTGTTTGAAATGTCAAGTCTTGCACAAAAGGATAAGAATCTATGTAATGGCGCAAGTGCAGGTCAATATGTCGATGAGTCCATTTTAGGGTCTTAGTGTTGGGCTGTATTACAGGGAATGAATGGAGACTGACAAACTGCTTAGCCAACTGGGTGATGTCATCGATTTGTGATCTCTTGGGTTTTCATTTTATTTCACTGTGAAAAAATAAATAAACGTACTTCATTCACAATATACTTCTAACTCTGAGTAGTTCAATTCCATTTATTTATTTTTTTCCCAAAATCACAACAACAGTTATCTTAGAGGACTATTGATTTAGCAACAAAATGTCAGAAAATCAAACAATGAAATATTTGGTCAATACCAACAGAAGCAAAACAGAAACAGAAACAGTCATTAATCAGAAATACAGAAGCAGATTGTTTAACAACAAACAGGCAAATGGATAATTGTCGGAGAGCGTCCTCTGTCTTTAGACCTTCTTTCTCGGCAAGAAAAACAAAGCATGAAAGCTTGTCTTATAGAGCTACAAGAAAGAGAATGCTATTAGGTTGACATCATTTTAGCTGAAATTGTAAGTTGGACACTAAATTTGCCACAAAAGTTTAGTTTTAGTAAAAAAATATCTCACTATTAGTTCACAATAAATACTGTAATACTATAATATATTTCATTTGAAGTTGCTGGAAACAATTAAGATTACAAAATTTTGGAAATCGACATGCAACACTTCTCTTGTATGGTCTTTCACTGTATATACATTTACCTTATCGATGTAAAGGAGTAAATGTGTTATTTCTCCCTCTGTTTTGTGTCAAAATCAGACCACTGGCTGCGTTCTGTGTTTAATTAGACGTTTTAATTAGACTTTTAACAATCACAAATGCAAAAGAAACAGCCAAACACTGAGAGCAGATTCACTGATGGTTGATGGTCCACCCAAGCTTCACTTTGCCATTTTGAAATAAAAATCTGTTCTTATCTTAGCTGTGAATCTGTCTGAAAATGTTAAGGTTATTAGTAATGCTGGAGGAATATTGAGAGCTAGAAAAAATTTGATTATGAATACCTTTTCTTTATTCTGTGTTTGGAAATTGTGTATTGCTGCTTTAAACACATTCAAAATAATTTACTTTGAATTGTAACTTGAGAAACATGAAAAAATCATGACTGAATCTTTTCAACACATTGGTCAGCGACAGAACAGTTTATTTTGTGTTTACATCCATCCTCTCCATCACTCTGAATGTAAAGCGTACATACGTGTACTCTCACATGTGATGGAAACTGCTGCAGGGGCAAGAACCGCTAACACAAATAAACTGTGCACTCCACAGCTGGATTCAACATGTTTTATCTGTTTTAAGATAGACATGAGTTTACAAAAGCATGGGGACCTCTCTCTGCAGGGGGCTTTGTGCAACCTATAGACAGACTGGAGTCGAGGCTGCGGTCACACTCACTGCTGCTTTCAAAGGCCCATCTCTGCAAGATGTCTTAGGCCAACAAAACAGACTGAATCTTCCCACTGAAAAATACATGTTTTTATATTTCAGCCACAGTAAACATTTCAGGACAATTTCACCAGTTGTATTTTATTCAAGTGCTGTTTTTAAGTCGTTTCTTTGCGTATCTGTACTCTACTTGAATATTAAAAAATATGTCTACTTTTTATTTTTACTTCTTACAATTTTCACTAAATATCTGTACTTTCTACTTCCGAAAATTAAAAACATGGTAGTTACTTTAGGTCCACCGACAGTTTTTCCTTCTTAAATGCGATGCAGACCACCAGTGATTTTGCGTATATCATAACTTTTCTCTTGTTGATATAAAAATCCCCAAAACTATCTAACAATTCCTCATTTGCCATATTAAATAAACATTTTGTGTAATTGTCTCACTGTAAAGCCCATGATACACTATAATACACCTAACACCAACTTTATTTATAAATTTACTTTGAATTTGCACACTTTACTTTTGTAGTTTTATTCAAGTAACGTTACTTTAGCAAAACTTTCACTTTTACCAGAGTCATCTTTCAGACAAGTAACTGTACTTTTACTTAAGTAGTGAATTACAGTACCTTTGCCACCTCTGATTTTCACAGACAAATCAGCCTTCAATTGCACAGAAACAGTATATAACACGGGTGTTCTACATTAAATGGGACAAATTTGCCCCCAGACCTGTGATTGTGAATGCTGAAAAAGCTTGTGTCATACTGACAAAGGGAGGAGAGGAGGCGGGTTCTGGGCACCTGGACCTGAGGACAGTGTGTCCTTTTCTTTAATGAATCTGAATCAACGTGAAGAGCTGCTCTGCATCACGCTCCTTAGCCCTAACCACTTTACCCTCGCCACTCAGCCGCTCGTGGGCTGGTCTGAACCTAGCACTTTTCACAATGTTTTCTGGGAAAGTGGGGCCATTGACGCAGGCATCAGTACCATCAGCTCAGGCAAACTCAATAGGATTTCATTAAGCCTTTTTGGCTCATGTCACGTGACCTCTCTTTGGCTTTGTCCAATTTAGGATCAATGAACAAAATGGCTGTCTGGACTTCAGCAAACGACCAATTTGTCCAACAGTTGCCACTTCCAATTGACAAAACAATATGAGGACATAAAGGGGTTGGAGGAGAAGAAGGTTTTGACCTCATCAATGGTAAAGGGGATGAAAACATTTTCCTCCTATTATTCTTTTAACCTTTAGTTGCAGTAAATTGTGGGAGTTCCCAGTCATGGTGAAAATAATGTATTGCCTTTGTAATATCATTGACTTTGAGCAAACATAATTTATAACAACAAGATAGATAATGACAAATATTTACATACTGGTGATGTCTAAGTCAGACACTCTCAGTAATGAAACACTTGGATCACTTGTGGAGATTTCGCAGACGATGAATCTGACCGAAGGTCGTAATACATAACACATTTCCTGCTGTGTACACCAAATGCAAATGTTGCCTTTTGCTGAAACTTTTGTACTGTATCTGCCATGGCTCTGTGCCATCCTTGAATTTGCATCATAATATTTATTAACATGCAGTGATTATTATTCAGGGGTTGCTACAAAGGCCTCCATTCATTTGCTCCTTTTCATTTCCTTGATGGGCTCTGAGAAGGACCACAGCCAAAACCACCAAGCTTCTTCACAAATTTAAAAACCGATAGTCAAGGCTTTCATCACATTCATAAAAGGTTTGGTGTCAAACAGACAAAGAATCCTCAGAACACTATAATTCATATCTTCTTTTCTTTGACAATTTAAATAAGTTTGTCATCTTCCTTTAGTTTATTGTAGCACTGTCACAAGTGCATAATGCCCCTTTTAGACTCTTTTGACTTCAGTAAATCACTCTAAAAGCAAACTTGTTTTACATAATTTAGATGCTACAGAATAAATCAAATTTTCAGTGTGAGTACTTGGAGCCCTAACCTATTTTTACTCTTGTTTCTCCAAAATGAAGTATGTTACTGTAACTGCCAAGCTGGTGGCTCAGTGAAAGAACTGCAGCCCATATGCAGTGAACGTCAATGCTTTGGCTTCGATTTGAGTCCAGTTATTATTGTCTCACAGGAGAAACATAAAGGATAATATATTTCTCTCTCCTCACCAATGCTCAGAGCTAATAATCTAATGGTGCGTCCTGGCGACACTACACAAGTGTCTACTCAGCACTGGGCTCCTGCCAAAACATTAGCGTCCCAAACATCATCAGCCAAGAGCATCTGTCTGAGGACACCTTTATACTTCCTCCACAGTCCATCTCCTGTCCCCTCTGTCTCCATCAAACCGCCCATGCTCCAGCTCTGACCGCACACGGCCTCACAGGGTCAGCCAAAACATACTGGCTCTTAATCAAGTTAAAGTGGCACCTCTCTACCTCCATTTGGCCATTGTCAAATACAGTTTTTACAAAGTGCTGAAGTTTGCAGTTTTCCCAGAGAGAAATTAAGGTAGCTCGTTTCCAGCCAGTGATTTCAGGTAGAGGTGGATTTGTGAAAGAAAATGCCCAATTGCACAGTGTGTGAATGTGTGATGGCGTGGAAAAGTATGATAACAAAACCCACCTGGCAGAGACAAAACCAGATGAGGGGGCAGTTCAAGCAAAACAAAAAATATTGTAGTTTATCATCGCAGATATTAACTCAATTATGCCCACGGCTCTTTTGTGGGAACAAGAAAGGCTGTTGGGCTGATATTTTGTATGAGAAAAATGTTTAGTTTTTTGACAAAATGCGCATTTTTTCCCTCTTCATGATGCCAGTGAGCCGCCAGGAAGCGGAAAGGTTGCTGCCGGGAAAATGAAGTCCTAAACTTATTGCTCTGCCTTACACTCCAACATCCACATCCAATAGTAATTTCTCCAATGCTTGAAACCATTTTGATCCGAATTAGACAGGAACAGTGATCTAGGCAGACAGATAGCCAACACTGTGTCAACATTACAGCTTTTAGAATGCTGCAAACGGCCAATAATAACGAAATAATTAGCAGAGGAAGTTTGTGTTTCTATGCAACGTAAACATTTAATGGCAATCAACCTTATTTGGCCATAACTGCAACAGAATGCAATATAGTGAACTGCAAAATATGGTGACAGGGAACAGATCTAAAATCATGAATGTCAAAAAAACTGGCTTTTATTTTGGGGAAAAGCAAGAAACAACAATAATCAGACTTGTCAGAAATCTGTGTGAATCGCATGAGAATTGGGTCAGTGCCATATCCAGAGCACATTTGTCCACCCCAATTGTTTTCACTAAATTAGGCGTAAATGAAGTCTAACAGTAGATAAGCACGCTGAAATGAAAGATGCTGTCCACTCTCAAATCACATTTATGAGTCTGCAAGTCCATTTAGAAGAGAATTTAGAAGAGGGAATTCGTCATGCCTAAGTCACCTGTGGACTTTCTTATTAAAGATGGGGTATTTGACTTTTTTTTTTTCTACCAAACAGTATAAGCATAAGCAGCAGATTGTTACAAAATCAGACTACTGTGCACTGTTAAAATGAAAATAAAAGGCATTGTATTCGTCTTTAAAAGACAAATGCAGTGCTCTGATTGGCTGTGCTTGAGTGGTCACCTCGGGTTCATTTTGTCGTCAGTAAAAATATGTTTTTAAGGTTTAATTGCAGACAAAAATAAGGCACATGGATATTACCATGAGCTGAAGCATTTGTGAGAGTTGGACCTTGCTTCAGGTTTTGTGGCATAAAAATGAGTTACCCTACCTTTAATATCCAAGATTAAGTTTGAGTCCAGTCATTTCGATATGTTTTCTCTGTTGTAGATTATGTCAGATTGTGCCAGTATAACCAAAAATGTCACTTTTTTATGTAAAGAGTTTTTTTAGCTCATAACAGAAAAAGTTGGATGGACTGAAAGCAGGCCACTGGTGAAACTGGTACATTGCATCCTCATTTAAAAGTGGTTGCTCAGTCATTTAGGTTCTGAGGGTTGGAGGAGGAGTTTGAAACTTGAATGCACCCTCGGTCCATTTGGTTTGGAACTATTGTCAACGTGGGAATACGTGGTAGAGAATAATCTATCCCACGTCTGTCTAATGATTTTAAATTGTACTTAATCAACAGGATCATATTCCTTCTGCCTTTTCATAGTGTGCAAGACATTTTCACTTTTTTTTTTGCACCACAGACACTGTCTGACCAAAAAAAATTACCATCTATTTGATTGAATAAGTGTGCAAGGCTTTAAAATACCTTCTCAATGTTTTACTATTTACAACGTTGCTGTGTAACATTGAGGTTGTACAAATATTAGAGTTTCTTAAGGGCTAATGTCTATGTTTGTAATGGCAGTTTGTTCTGGGTGCCAGTGCCATGAACTGTGACCACTATGAGCCTCTGCTTTAAAGTGAACAGGCAGGACCTCCCAAACTTTGTCAGTCTGGCGTTTAAGTGAACAGTTGGGAACATTGTGCAATACATTTTTGTGGCTAAAATTGTGTCTTTCTTTTTCTTCTTGTCATATACCAGTTTACACTTTGAATCATGCCAACTTTCCCCTTAAAAATAGTATTGTGGTAATAAACAGTCATTATTTTATTATTGAAGTATTGTGTTGAACTTCAGTCAAATGTTTTCCCTTTTGTTCAGGTAGCTGAGGCTGAAGAAGTAATATGAGCTTGACCGGGGGTCTTCAGATCTTTGTGATGCATTTCTTTGACCTTGGTGACTTGAAGAGAAAAGCCGTTCCTCTTAAGTGTGACAGTTAATGAGCACACCACTTTCACAACGTCTCAGACCATAAAACAACACCTCAGCGTGATTTCTCAAATGAGGCAATAAACTTTATTGCTTCTTTATGTTTCTGACGCTGATTTCATGATGGCGGACATCTTCAGCAGATCAATAAGTCATAATAGCCACATGACCACAAAGTGACTGTAAACACGAGAAAAATCATTGCGATTAAGATGGTCTTTATTGCTTTTGAAATCTGTTCAGTGGAGATAAGTGTGCAATGTGCATTAAATATTTAGTTATACAATTAACACAAATTTTAATTCGGCACATCAATGTGTCCAGCCTTTAGGAAGAAAAACAGCTCTACTTAACAAAACAAAAATAGCAGTGAGATAAAACAAGATATGCATGTCCTGGAGTACAGCTAAGATTCAATAAAACATAACCATTCTTCAATTATTAGTGCAAAAAGTTAGACACCTAAAGTTTAAAAATTTACAAAGTTAATAATACAGTAGATTTGACTAACTCATATTGAGTAAGATACTGTATGTACTTTCCAAAAATTCCATTGGGAATCTGCTTGAAAGTTGGTGGAGAGCTACTGGGGTGCATTATACAACCAAGATCTATTTTTTGTTTTTTCAAATAGGAGAATCCAGGTGGGCTGTGCGTAGGCTTGCCTTAAAGTGAAACGTGTATAGCTACTTTAACATTACTTATTGATCTTCCGTGTAGACTGTAGTAGGAAGCAGGTGGCAGGAATGACCTCATCCGTATGTCGTCCAATAAAACTCACTCAAGTTCAACAAAGCTCACTCAAGTTTTGCCAAAACAACACTTAAAACATGAGAGACCACTGCCCCAGGAATGTGCACTGAACCTGTCATTTGGGTGCTCAGAGCTGCTGTAGTTTGCCCAGGTGCATATATGGTCGGCTGCTGCTGGTGGCAGGTTTGATTTGGTTGTTTGCAGTGGTGTAATGCTAAACATGTGTGCTTCAGAGAAAGAACTGACCTTTGACCTGGGCGGCTCAAGGATCAGACTTTGAACACAAGCAGAGGTTGCCAAAACTGGCAAAAGGAAACAACCGTGTCCCCTAATTTTGGTCAAACATTTTTCTTTTTTTTTCACACTGCATTTTCACTTGTTTCTCAAGTTACAATACCAGAGAACATGCACTAGGGATAGAAAATTGATTGAAAACTTCAAAAATTGATCAAAGTATGCAGTGGTTGAATCAAAAGGCCAGAATCGATCTGTTTTGCTCATATGCTGAAATACACGTACAGCCACTGATGATACACACACACACACAGTGTAGATGTATAATATACACAATAATACAATAATAGCCATGGTTTGTGAAGAAACAAAGTGTGAACTTATGCAAGACCTGACTGAATTTGCATTAATATGTTGCGTTGACAACTAATGGGTGGGTCTCTAAGGATAAAAAACTAAATACTACTGTTTACTGTTAAAATATTGATCAAAAAAACATTGTTGTTGTTTTTTTTATATCTAGTTTAGTATAATTTACTTGGTGTCTTAAAGTTAAAAAAAAAAAGTGAATTAAGATAAACTAACAAAACCTACCAAGATCGAAAATCGTGGCTGCAAAATCAAAAACTGAATCAAATTGTGTCTTAAGGGAATCGTCCCATCCCTAACATGTACAATGCCAAATTTTACAGAGGCGCGATGCAACTTTTGTAGAGTGAAAATTGCTACATGATGAAAATCCTGGAATCTTAGTTCATTCAATCACATGTGTGTCCATAAAAACAAAAAAGTTTTGAGTGGGGTCGCCCCTTCACAGATCTGACTTGCAACTTGATGGCTTTTGTGAAAATCATTTACATACACAAGTTCTAAATCTTATGGCAGACCTTCCATAAAAAAGCTATGTTAATTCTGTGCATTGTTGTTATATTCCAGTTGTGAATTCTGGATGTATCTATGTGGAGAGCCGGTACACTTGACAGTAAAGGGCAGAGTGTGTGTGTGTGTGTGCAAACTTTCAGCAAATCAACATTTATAGATAAAAACATGACTTTCAAACGCTCAGATTAGATAAAAATGTTTGCCTACTTATTCAGATGCACCTTTTCTTGCTCTTGAAACTGGCAACAGACACAGATCTTCTTTATCGCAAACACTGCTTCGCTAATATGCTGGGAAAGCAGAGAAATCACTTTTGAGCACGAGATATGAACGTTTGCTCTACCCGCAGCACTTGGCAGGGACCCTGAGCAGCTTCCGTGTTATTTGAAAGTTCAGCGCTTTCGGTCAAATGAAACGGACAGTGTAATGTACCTGATCGCTGCTCTTAAACCTCCAGATGGGGTGACGTGAGCCCAGGTGATTTGTCTTAAGAGAAGCCTGTAATACCAAAGCCCTTTCCGCCCTTTTTAAGAGATGTGTGGGCACAGGGCTGCTAATCCGTTTTGAAGGAGCTGCATTTATTATCAGTGAACACAGAGATCAGACAATTTGCTCTGGGTTTATGAAACGACTCCGAGCAAAGCTAAACAGATAACGCATGCATGTGCTTGATTAAATACAGTGCCAATATGGGCATAGCTTCATCAACTTAATTTGACTCTTGTTATTTGAATATGCTGTAATAAAGTCCTAACGCAGACCATTAATCTCCAAACTTTCTTAAATTGCTATGTGAATATTGTAGGTCATTAAGTTTGTTAAGTGACAGCCACAATTTTATTAGTTTACTAATATTTTTTTTTTACTTTTTGAGGATTATACAGGTTGATGGATAGCGTTACTTAGCTTAAGCCTAAGTCAGATCATAAAGATATTTAATAATTTGAAGAGTTTTTGCCATACCCCCTTTTTAATCGATTCTTTGGGAACTACAGCCCTGGAATATTTACTCCAAAATCATGGTTGTATGTTGCATCTTTCTCCTTTTTTAGCAACCCTGATTTTTTTCAGACCTTCCAGAGTTTCTCATTAAAATATTATTTTTGAGAGGACTAAAGTTTTGAATTATTGTGCTCAAAAATGTTATGCTGTGCACACAAGTACTATAACTGAAAGTAAAATGAGAACAACATACAGGGACAATAAAGTGCACCTATCCTTATCCATTATACAGCAACTGTAGCACAAAACTACAGCCAACTCTTCGACACTTTTTGCCAAGTTTTGGATAACTAAAATGTTTGATGATTGAATGAAAGTATTAAAATATCCAAAGGAAAACAACAGTGCAAGTAAAGCATCACAGAAGCTCTGTCAAATGAAGAACAAAATTGCTCTAAAAGTAAAAAGTTTTTACTGGAATGTTATAGGCTGTCATAGGAAGTTAGTGACAGAATTGACCTCACCTCCATGTCATCCAACAAAACTGCCTCAGGTTTAGCCAAAAAGCACTTAAAACATGGGAGACCACTGCTCTTGGAATGTGCAGTGTCTGAACTCAGCCCATTAAATCAGTCACTCCTCACTAACCAAACCCTGTATCCAAAATGAGATTGCTCCAATGGACCGGTGCAGATGACCAAAATAGGAGTGTGTTTTACCAGAAACACAAGTCATAAAAGCATGGACTCCTGTAGTTTCATTATGAACTTAATCTATTTGACCTTTTGAGCCTTCAAACAGTGGTAGGAACTACTTATTTCTGTCAGACACCACTTACACAATCTAATGTATCCCTCTGGTTTATTTTGTTTGAGGAAAGTGCTCAGTAGTTTTCAACAGTGATGGGAGTGTAATGTTCATCATGAAGTGTATTTTAACCCTATAGAGTCTTTGACTACTTCACTGGGTAATGAAGACACGTTGAAAATGAGCTCTCCAGTCCTCTGGAATAATGCAAATGCGCCTGAGCTGGTGAGGGGCTGTGCGTCATGCGCGCTCTGCTCCAGTTTGTGTGTTTGGTCAGTGGTTGTCGGAGCTGTGCGCGCTCAGTGGAGACCCCACACTTCTCAGTGAGCCTCTCCAGAGGATGACAGCGCTGGGACAATGCAGTGACCATGCAGACTTAGTGACAGCGCTGTGTTTTTGTCATTTTCTGTCATTGGGTTCTAACTGCTCTAAGGACTGATATGGAGGAGCTCTTGAGACAAAATGAGTGGAAACACTGACAATGTTACAAACTTGTGGGAAAACGCTTCCTCGCGGTTGGATGCGGTCGCGTCACCGAACAGCTCCAGAGGGAACCACACAGCGGTGGTCCTCAGCCGGGCTGTCCCGTTGGGCTTGGTACTGGGGGCGTTCATCGTGTTTGCCATCGCCGGGAATATTTTGGTCATTTTGTCCGTGGTATGCAACAGGCACCTGCGCACTCCAACCAACTACTTTATCATCAACCTGGCCATTGCGGACCTGCTCCTGGGCACAATGGTCCTGCCTGTTTCCGCTACTCAGGAGATCCTGGACTACTGGGTCTTTGGACGCGTGTTTTGTGACATTTGGGCAGCTTTGGACGTCTTGTGCTGCACTGCGTCCATCATGAGCCTGTGCGTCATCTCCATTGACCGGTACATCGGAGTGAGCCACCCGCTGCAGTACCCGGGCATTGTGACTGAGAAGCGCGCGCTGCTGGCCATGCTGGGCGTATGGGTGCTGTCCATAGTTATATCTATCGGACCTTTGCTTGGGTGGAAGCAGCCGCCGTCTCCGGACGACACGGTGTGCCTAATCACAGAAGAGCCTTTCTACGCGCTCTTCTCGTCCCTAGGCTCCTTCTACATCCCACTCGTGGTCATCCTGGCCATGTACTGCCGCGTCTACATCGTGGCTAAGCGGACTACTAAGAACTTGGAGGCAGGAGTGATGCGAGAGAGGATGAACTCCAGCGAGCTGACGATGAGGATACACAAGGGCTCACAGGTCAGCGATGAGACGAGCGCGTCCACAGGCGGCAAAGGGCGCGCGCACCAAGCCAGAAGTTCTCTCACTGTCAAACTTCTGAAGTTTTCTCGAGAAAAGAAAGCGGCCAAAACACTGGGAGTTGTCGTGGGCATGTTTACGCTTTGCTGGCTGCCTTTCTTCGTCGCTTTACCAATAGGTGAGTCAAGAGGTCAACCCAGTGTGAATGGGCTGCTGTCATTGTCATTCACAGTTGGACAGACCATATTTTCTGTTATCTGCAGTGCCACATATTTCCCCTGATCTTCTGTCTTTGCACAAACGGGTCATGCCCTTTTAAATGGACAGCAATCACAAAATGATGTAAGCCTTGAGCAAACGTTGCACCGTAGTTGATATAGGCAACAGCTAATTTTGTCACCAATTCACATGACCAATTGTTTTATTGAAACATTATTCAGGGTGTCATCTCCCTTACAATTACAAATCATTTAATCAATTATAATAAACCATTGAATATTCTTTTGAAACCTGGGAAGTTTTGAGTGACATTTTAGGTAGAAAAAAATCAAATTCCAATTATTTAATGAATATTTGTTAGCTTATAGGGGCCATTCACTCAATCAGGGGGAAAAAACTAACCCTAACCTTTAAAACATTATGTATACCATAATTTTGTAAAGCTAATGCAAAGACCAAATATTGTGCCAGGCTAAGTGCTGTTTATACATCCTGCTCTATAAACATTGTTGACCCAGTGGACATTAATGACAAAATATATGATCCCCAGGGGCTAATCTCATCATCTATATAGTCCTACTTAAACACTCGCACTGTGCCTGTCTAAACTCCACATATATCAAAATATTTCCTTCCTGGTTCTGCTGAGGTTAAAGAGTTTTGCAGTCTTTTCATTCAAATGGTGTCTGCACAAAGTCCGAGTTAGACATTTAAAGGCTGCAGGCTTCATGAATCATGGCACAGGCTGGAATCCTCCCGAGTAACATTTATTAGTCCAAATTGTCAACTACTGGGCTTTGATATACAATCTGGCTGTTATATACTGCACTGGTAAAAATAGCTGTCATATTATGCATTCAGCCAAGCAAAGCCCAGCTTCTGTTGATTTCCTTAAGTTTCAGTATTTTATGAGTCTATACAGCAGTAAAATAACAAAACAAAGCATTCACATCCCACTGAAGGAGCAACAGTGGCTCACTTGTGATATTTAAGAGGTTTTTAAAGCCTTTTTTACAACCATTCCCAAAGGTTATTAGCATTGCTCAGTTTTATCAGTGATGCAACTGGTCCATATGTTCTGCATGCCAAAGGGTAGGTGGCCTGCGTTGCACTCTAGCCCAGTTAATCTCATGGCCTCTGGGCCCTCAGAGACTGTGCTCCATGCTGCTTTACAAACTCCTACGGAAATTAACTCATATATTGCTGAAATTCATGCTGCGTTCTCTCAAAAAGCGAAGACGAGCACGGCAAATTTAGCAGTACGAAAGTGCAGGCCAAACATTTGTGATTGCTGGATTATAATTTTTGCAAGTTATCTTTACAGATTTTCATGTGAGCTGATCATTTGTTGTTTAATATCAGAAGTATTTTATATAGACAAACTAGAAGAGTCGTAAAAGTGCTGATTTTGAACAGTGTAAATAAATTCTTGTTCAGGACTAAACGCAGTGTAATTCAGGAATGGCTGTCAACTCTGATGACAACAAGGCGTTGGAGAGGTTTAATTAATCACTGTAAACATTAGAAATCCCAATGGATGCACTGATTTCACAATGATTAATATATTGTATCTAGACTTGACATTAAACTAAATAGACATAGGACAAATACTTTTTGTTGATCCTAAAGACAGGTTTATGTTGGGAAGCTGGGAATTCTAGTCATGCTTATTCTTTGATTAGCAGAGCAAGAAGGCATGCTCGGCAAAACAAACCCTATCTGTTTGATTATTTAGCTGTTTTTCTCATTTGCTTGTCGGACTTAAATAGTGTTTGTGAATTGGCACGCGGCTTAGTGCATACATTTCTCGTGGTCATAGAGAATTTGTTTATGCTTGGGGCTGTTAGCTTCAGCTCATTACTCCTGACCAGGGGCAGGATCACTATGCTGTGTCAAAGTCGAGAAGCTCTAGCCTCGAGCTCCGATAGAGACACCACAAAAAGTCTGCAGCGAGGGGAGGTGTGCGCAGACTCAAATATGCATGTTTGCTCTTGTAGCCAATCACTGCCCTCTGAATACTAATACGTTTGGTCAAAGCTTCCCTTGAATGTTTTCTGATTCATCTATAAAATTAATTTAGTCGGACTGTTGTTTTCTCTAATGAGAGGATAAAAAAAACAAAAGAACCGGGAATTGCTTTCTGCTTGTGCGCTCCTAACGTAAAAGGCAAAATGGAACAACAGTTTAATTAAGATAAGAAGAATGGAAACATATTCACTGTCTACATTTTAGTGTTTTGCATATACGTATGTCAAAAACACACTTGTACATGACGGTGCTTTATGTTGAGCGATGCCTGGTGATAAAGCTTGTCTCAGTGATAGCCAGAACTGAAATGATCCACACTATGGCGCTAAATCAGTTTCCATGACTACAAACATAACCAGGCTAGATACAGGTCAGATCTGTGGATAGGCAAGTTTACTCACAGTAAGAATACATCTTTCTCACTGTATTTTAAGCAAGACAAAAACATAATAGATTTAATATTGTGCAACATTCTGTCCTAAGAAAAAATGGAGACATGGAGGAACATCCGCACGTCAAGTAAATTTATGTTTGTTATAAAAATCAAATTGTGAGCTCATTCTTGTGACAATCTCCTTTTTATGTGATTATCATGCTGCCGCTATACATTCTCTGTTCAAGCACAGACTCTTTTTAACACCCACTGCTTCTATTGGCCAGCCTCTGAGTGAGTGACAGCAGGTTTTAGCCAATCACAGAGAAGATTGAACTATCAGAAGAAGCAGATCACTCTATGTACCTTTTAAAATTAGCACAAAATACAATGTGACAAATTCAAAGTTGTGATCTCGCCATAAGAAAATTATGATATAAATTTTATATTTTATATTTTTATTTAATATAAAATTTGCCCACCGACCTACAATAAGGAATTTGTGAAAGCACTCTGAATTATATTAATAAATTCACTGCAAATAAATCTTTATTGCTTTATCATTTAACTTCTATAAGCATCGTGGTCCTAAACACACTCTATAAGTAAATTTTGTGCCAGTCAAATCCATGTTGTTGAACAACATTTTTTTTTTTATTCTCTCATACTAACAATTCACAAAAGTAAAAAGCAAACACAAACCAGTTCCTTCTTTTTATTGTTTCTTATAATCAATATGTGCAGCAGGGACACTAAGTATCTTGGTAAGCTTCTTACATGTACAGAATATATATGATGATCTATTCAGTATTCATTTTTATTTGTTATATCTGTTATACACCATGTTTTATACCTTGCACATAGTGTATTTAAACCAAACCCCCCCCCAAAAAAATATATTATAGTAAAGGTATTATTTTGACCTGTCTCGACTTTAGAGTTGGCCCTGAATTAAAAATTACAGATGAGTTTTTTTTCACCATAATGACAACTTTTTCACTACTTGACATTTCACGCACTAATATATGTATAATTTTATGAATGACAGTACACATTCTTAACTTTGTGGTTACACCTTTCTCTGATCTAAATCTATCTCTGATCTAAATGACTCGTTGATTTTTTTAGTAAAGTGTTACAGTCACAAGGCAGGATATTCAAGTGTTTTTTGTTTTTTTTTTTGCTTTACACACAGACAGTCAGACGCCCGCTGATAGTTGTAGTAATACTTGTTGTGAGTAATTGCAGTAGTTGCTTTGGGGATGTAAAGTTATAAATGCCTAGGGCAGGTTCCAAAAGTAATCACAGAATATCTGCTGCTTTTGTTTATGACTTTATTATTTAGTCTATTGAGGCGACTTAAAGTGACCCTGATGTTTGTTTGTAAAAGCTAACCTGACGGGACTGTAATGGAGCTTGAATGTCCCGCCCACAGACAGGGATTTCCTGTTTAACACTGGTTATTACCCCTCTCGTTCCTCCGCAGTTAGTCCTTCACATGTGGACTGTGGGGGACGTTTGTGACACTGAATCGTGCACGTGTGTCATTAAAACAAAGCGCAGCACAGGCACACGTTTATGCCAGTGTGCTGTTTAGAACTGGTTAGTATCTGGATATCAAAGGTGTTGCTTTGCTTCCTTTAAAAATACTAATTAGATTATAGTGAGCATGTGATTTAAGATTAAGACTGAATATTTTTGATTGTTTTGAATATGAGCAGGTAATTCCACATCAAATACCTAGCCTCAAAACTGTAATCAAGTACCAAAATCTGTACACATGATTTAATGAATAATAGTTCCTGATAGCATTTATTTTGTGAAACGTTGTAGATTACCCAAAAAGGCATCAGTTGTGAGTAAATAAATTTTCAGAATATTCTGTGTACGTGGTAGGTAAGAGCTATATTTAGACTTTAAATGTAAAAATGTCTAAACCGAGCTTCATCTTGAGGGGCATTATCAGGCCAGGGGCTAATTTATTGGTCAGGGAGGTTTTGCCTGCACTTGGGGTCATCTGCAGGTGTTTGTCCCAGGTGATGAGTGTTCTGGCTTTAAAATGGTGGCGCCACAGGTTACACATGACAGGAGGGGTGCACCAAAAGAGCAGCCGGAGCAGATGACATTCACCTGCACACAGAAAGAGAGAGAGAGGAGATAACACCTAACCAAGCTGGCGCCGCCAACTTAATTTCACTCCAGCTACTAAGTCAGGTATCGTACAACTGCAGACGGTTCTCCAAAAGCAGGAAGTACAGTCATCCAATCAGCTAACAGGAGCGTGTTGGCCAAAAAAAAACAAAAAAAACACATGAGCTTAGATAGCAGACTGAATGCATTCTCCTCCTGTGATCTTTTTTCAAATATTAACTAAATATTAACTTAAAATACGATATTGTCTCTTTTTTTAGTTTGTAAGTTTATCTAACGGAAAAGGCAGCGACACACACTCCACTTCCTGGACTACAAAACAACCAAAAAGCAGCGATTGGTTAAAGTAAAACGTCTTGGTTCAGACGGTTTCCACAAGGAAAATGAAACTGGCAATACATCAGGCTAGATAACCCCCACCTGCAGGCAACACTTCCCTGACAACATGAAGAATGTGACTCCACAAAAGTCAGACTGGTGTGCAGGCAACTCTTTTTTTTGCCTAATGTATCTCCCTTTCACTGATAAAGTCGTTAATGATCGTAGACTGTAGTTCTAGGATCAACAAGTCCAAAACAATAAGGGTTGTGTTGTGATAGTGACGTTAAAATAGATTGAAAAAGTTAAATCTATTAGAAAATGGGAGATTAAATGGCAATGACTCTCTGAATGAAATAAGTATCCAGCAGTCGGGCAATTTCCACAACTGCAGCTATCTCAAATGTGAAATAGTGTTTCCTAAATGCCTGGTCAGAAATATTTTATGAGTTGGTAATGACCGAGCTGCTGATTGCACAATAACACTTGATTTTTCTGTATTCTTCAGTCAATTGGGCATTTGAAACAGGAATGAAAAATATCCCTCATTTGTTGCAGAAATGGTGCTCATCCGTTTAATTGATTGCATCTACATTGTAATCACAGTTCATTTGGAGAGGCAGATCATTTCACTATATTTATAATAATTCATTTGGCTTGCACATTGAAGCAGTGATCGAATCGGGCCTTTGGAAGAATAAACTTGGACTGTAATTGTGATGGGGTTTGGAGGTTTGAATAACCACTTTGGAAATGTGTTGTAACTTTTTTCATTTTGTTTTGTTCTGCCGATAACAATTTAATTGCCACAGCAACACCAAAAAGTGTTTTTAGAAGGACTTAATCATTCTGAAAGTCACAACGAAGAACTATAATAAAAAGAACAACAGTGGGGTGCGGCACTTTGGAAAGGACATCAGCAGTGCTTCGATCTGATGCAGAGTTCTTGTGCTATGTTCAAGGACAATACATGTGTCTGGTTATCCTCAATTGACTATTGTTTAAAATCATATTAGAGCCTAGACTGTTTTATCAGACACATTTTCACATTTGCAGCCGGCGCAGACACCATGTATTGCACAATGGGTGCTGACGGCAAAGGAGAGATGTGAGAGCAGAGCGCACTTGGAGGTGTTAGGCAATGGTTTCCGGGCGCATGTGTTTGGGAACTGATACCAAGCCTGTGACTGTGCCAGTGGGCCTCTTTAGCATGTCTGCCCGCTCCAGGGGTAATTGAGAGGCATTTCAGAGGTTGAAACAATAATGAAAGAGCTAAGTGTCAGCGTGATGGGGGAGAATAGAGGCGACAGTGGGCCAGAGGGCAGCAGAGAGGTGAACGCTCCAATCGCCTTTCTGTCATACTAGCTCCCCCAAAATAGATCCTCGTTATGGTATCCAATTAACTATTCCCAATAACGCTGCTGTCCTTTTGAAATCCAGACAGTTTAATCATTAAGTTATGAAATTGTGGCGCAGGAGGGGCCACACGTCTCCCAATTAGAATAACAGGATGCATCGTTTTGTTAAGATGTTCCTGTTATAAGGTGTGCACCACGACAGGAAGGAGGTGCAAAAGCCTCTCTCTTTGGAGAAAAGTTAGCACTATCAGCCACTGCTGTTATCTATGGACCATTGTTCAAGCTATATCCTTTCAACATAAATGTCTTAAAGGGACACAAATGCGGAGTGTGTTCTCACAAAATCTTAAACATACAAATAAGTCTGTCTACAGAAAGTCTGTGAGCGGTTTCCTGCTCTTTTATCACGGGCAGTGTGGAAAGGCCCCCGCAGAGACACATGGTTAAGTTACAGCAGGAGCCTCCAGACATGAAGGGGCCCCATGTACACAGAGAAGGTACAATGTCCCTAAAATAACAAGCTTTTATTAAAAATACAGATTATGACTCTAATAATAATATGCCATCGTAGATATGCTGTCCCACAATGTTTCTAAAATAATCTTTATCAAATGAAACTAAATCAACACGAGGAGATTATTTTAGTTTGA
The DNA here is from genome assembly GCA_038363315.1 of Mugilogobius chulae. Classification (NCBI taxonomy): domain Eukaryota; kingdom Metazoa; phylum Chordata; class Actinopteri; order Gobiiformes; family Gobiidae; genus Mugilogobius; species Mugilogobius chulae. The sequence goes on from CM076400.1 coordinate 35,026,845, forward strand.
GGCTTGTTCTCAAGACGAGTTTGAAATAAATCAAGACTAAAGTCGGCATGGAAGCTTAAAATCACTTACATATTTTTGAAAACTTTTACTGCTTGTTACTTTTCTCAATCACACAACAGATCTCGTCTCAGCTGTGAAGTCACAACAACTCAAAAGAAACTAATGTTACTAATGCTGTGAAATGCTAAAAGAGCCGATCTGAGAAGACAGACGACAGAACAGCACTCAATCTGTCACTTTTTCCTGTTTCTTTGTGCATTTGCCAGTGGACAGCTGATCACCAAAGTCAGACTTACAAGTGACAGTTGAATATCTTAAGAAATGTTGCTTTGAGTCAGTGAATAAAACTTAACGTGTACTATTTTATGTTGACCTTTAGATTATATTTTAATAATTAACTTCTATGTTTTGCTGATGTGAAGTAGCAGATTCAACTTTCGCTACACTTCTTTCACACAGTCACGAATCACTTGTTTCTCAGTTTTATTTAACAGGGTTGGCATTTTGTTTTAATGTACTCTAGTTCTCCTAATAAGAGAACAAGCCTGTGGTGCATGTGCTTTGTTAACAACAAATGAGTGTGGGAGTTTGAATCAATTCATTTGTTCCTCGTTTCAATGGCTGTTAAAACCACAGAAACCAAGCGAGCTTCCAAGTTTCTTCAATAATGTTTTACTTGAAGAGATTTTAATCAAAGATGAAGCTCCACTTACAAGCTTACAGGCAGAAATTATGGCACACAATGCAAAAGATATTGTTTATGTCTAGTCAGATCTAAGAGGCTTCTTTTTCCTAAAGTACTGATGCCCTCTGCTGGTGTGAAAGCAGCAGACACTGTTGTAATGCCACAAGACTACAATTTGTACATTTCAACATTTAAATCTGAGATACACAACTTTTTTCCCTCTTAACTGGTGGATTTTATATTAATACTCATCAGTTTAGTGTATAAGCAGAACTTTATAAAAAAAAGACAAATACTTTGCATCAGGGGTCTCCAATCTTTTTCTCCAGGAGAGCTCCTTTTGCAAAACAAAACTGGTGGTGAGCTACTACTGCTAAGGATCAGAAGACATTTTAATGGGGCTCAGTTAAATGTCTATAGGAAACATTAGACATTATTTATTTAATGGTGAACACAATCAGACATCTAAAGATAGATTCACAATAGTGTCAGTATTGGTTTAGAAAAACATTTACAATATTTGACAATTTTAGTATTTTTTAGTGATCTTACAAGTTAAATGTTTATATCGGCCACAGCAGGAGGCCAAAGATCGGATAGGTATTAGGTTTAAAATATCCATATCGGCCCATCTCTAGAAATAAGCATGTGGTAAATACCATCTTAATAATAAAGCATAATATGTCTGATCCAAACTCCTTTGGTGAGCCACAGGTTGAAGACTTCTGCTCCAATTATCAAGCAATTAATCTTTTCCACCTTTAGGAGCTCTGTGAGTCACTATATGACTTTTTGGGATGAGAGCTGATTGATTGTTCACTCCTGCTTCACTTCATTTCAAAAATATGCTCTAGTAAAGAAAATTCTATGCATATGGTTTATCAATATATACTGTATATTTCTCTATTATTAAAACATTGTCTGAATTTTCCAAACAAGATTTTCTACTGCAGGTCATTAGATAATTAGCTGCAATAGCACCAAACAATGAATCACTGCAACGTACATAATATGCTTTGCTGAGTTTCAATAACCTCACATTATAGAACAATAATATCTATTGCAGGCTACTTAAACCAGAACTAAGCATCTTTAGCTCCCCCACAACCCTCTTGTGTAATTAAACTAGCCTAGTGATTTGAAACTTAACAATATTTGTATATTTTCTCATTTTTGCGTAATTTCAGGATTGAAAAAAAGGCAGCAAAACATGCGTTGGCTCTCTGCTAAATTAAAAGAATCAACATGGTGGCGAGGCAAACAAGTTGCTGTATTTACTGATGGAAGCAGTTGGGAGAGCTGGCACATGCTTCAAATTTAACCATCATCAAACAAACTTACAAAGACATTCAGCTAGGTCAAAATTTTACTTAGTTCTGCTTTAAAATAATATTGTTAACTTGAAATAATTTGGGAATTTAATTTGCCAAAATACTGGATCTAAGACTCTTGCCTCCACCTGACAGTATGAACTCATCACAGTTTAGAATCTGAAACCATCCAATTGTAACTTACTGTATCTGAGCACATTTATTTCTGCACGACTAAGAATTGTAACCTGAAACATAATAAACAGAAGTTCCTTAAGCAAAAATGTAAACAATTTCTTCACAAGTAGTGACTCTTCTCTTATCTTTAGGTTCTTTCAACGTAGAGCTGCGCCCTCCTGAGGTCCTCTTCAAAGTCATCTTTTGGCTGGGCTACTTCAACAGCTGCCTCAACCCCATCATCTACCCCTGTTACAACCGCGAGTTCAAGATGGCCTTTATCCGCATCCTCCGCTGTCAGTGCCACCAGAGGAAGCGCCCGGGGTGGAAGGCCTACAACTACCGCTCATCCAACTTCAGCTCCTCCGGACACTCCCGAAAAGGCTCCGCTGACCACAACTCTGGCTTTCTGAACGGGAGTCAGCGCACCCTGTCCTCCGCCAGCCCCAGTCCCAGCTACTTAAGCAAAAACCTTGCCCCATGTCCTGAGGGAGAGGCACTGTTCCTGTGGGGCCCCAGCACCCCGACAACATCCACTCCAAACCTGCTTCCAGGGACCCCCACGGACTGTGAGCCTGTGGTGATCAAACCAGCTGTAAACCGAGGGAAAACAGACAGTGTGACTGTGAATGTGTTTTCTTTCTCCTTTGGGAAATTTAGAGACAAGTCTGGCATCGTGTCTGTGGACAAAGTGTGATTTCAATGGATTACACATCAGGTATAACTATCGAACCAGCGCTCAAAGATTTGTGTTGTGAACGGTGACTATGTGCGTAAATTCATCGATTCATGACCATATATCCTCTGTCCTCCTTTGAACATTCCGAGCCCTACATAATGAGAACACGTCACAAGAACAATGCAATCTCTTCTTGTCCACTTTGGAGGCAAAATGTTTTCTCTGATGTAACCGTTCAGGCCAGGGACAAGGGTGCCTCAGATGAGCCCCCCGCAAAATAAATGAATATGAAAAGGGTTAAATTCTGGACCCAGTGACAGGCGCTGTGATAATGGGATAATCCAGATCTTCTGTTCAGTGTGGTCAGTATTGGATAGAGATCTGTAAGCTAATTCTGCTGCTGTAAACTTATGTTACATTTGACTGTAGATCTGTGTATGGTGTAGGAAAGATGGAAAGACTTATGGGAACATGCATGACATTTTATGAACTTTTAGGAGGCAAAAGGATCATTATATCCTCGTATGAATATCAATGTACTTTGAGCTGAAAGAGTCCTTATCGTTGGTTTCAATAAATTGTCACAAATTCACTTGATTTGTTCATAATATGTGATATATATTAAGTAAACCTTTCTCTACAGTGCGCACAATAATATATAAGTTTCAAGTCCGTGTTGAAGTCGTTGCTGTCTGTACCAGAATGTGATTGAGACGGGAATAAAATCATGTTCAAAGACGAGAGGTTGTGGAACTATTTTTGATGCAAATGTGTTGCCTAAAATAGAAATGTCTGACTTCTAAAGGTTATGTCTATCCGTCCTCATTAAATAAAATCTGTATAGACAGAAAGAAGATGAGGTGATGTCGTTGTTCAGTGAAAAAGTCTGTCATCTTTGACCTGGAATTAAGTAAATCTCTTCTTGGCAACTCAAGGTCACCCATTACTTAAAGTATTACCCTTCCACATATTACTTTTAAAACTGACATGATCCAGACACTTCACTTCATTCCAGGTCAGGCACCAGTTATTCTTATGACCACTTCTTCTTTGAAGGTGTGTTCTTGCATGTTTGCAAATGTTCATTCAAGCACCATTAGAATGTTCTTGACAGGCCCAATCGAAATTGTTTAAGTTTGTAAAGTCAAGTCAAGTCATTTAGCTACTTGAGGTCGCAGAGGAAACATATGAGATCACGTAGTAAGTGCAGACATTAGGGGTGAAGAGGAGATTTTTTTTTAATATCTTTAGAACTAGCTGAAACTTGGCCAAACAATCCAATAATGTGACCCAAATATTAGATTCACAACTTATAATAAATCATTACAATTACTTTACAACAAATTCTTCAGTAAAATCTTGCAAAATCATGTTCAGTCCAAGATTGTGCCGGAACTTCTGTAGGAAGTGTCTGTCTCTGTGGAGGAGAATGCATATTGAGAAAACAACCTTTGAATGTTCCATATGGATGAGTGGATCAAATGAAATAATAAAACATCTTCAGAAGCAGATTGGACAGTTTGCCTGAATCGTGTCTCACCTTCAGTTACAATAAATGAGACTGTGCCAGAAAAAAGTTTTTGTTTTCATTTACCTTGCATTACCGTGCTCCTCTGTTATGTCCTTCTGGGGAACCTGCTAATCATCACAGCACAGATCCACATCCTGGGGACTTCTGATGATGTGGTACAGTCTGAAGTGCTCAAGGACAGCTGGCGTTTTGGACACAACTCCTGCCAAGTCCATTTTGTGCTGGCTGTCTGTTGTGCGATGTCTGCTGCACGCTGTCCATTATAATTTGAGTTGTTGCTTTGAGTCCGACCCGCTCCTCCACCTCTCCAGAATGTCCACCAGACGGCTTGGCATGATGATAGCTGTCTTTGCTGGATTTTGCCTCTGGTTATGTTTGCACTTTGTGTTTTTTTAGGCATGGACATATCACATCTCAATCTGTTGATGCTCTGCCTGGAGTCTAGCCCGTAGCTCTTAGCCTCTGCAGCTCCACATCCATCTTTGTTCAACTTGGTTTTATCTTGTTTGCTTAGTATGGGAAAACAGATGAACTGGATCTACGATGTTGGCTTTTAGAATAGGTTTTAGTCACCAACATATTGCAAGTGATTATGTGGAAGTACTTATTTATTTTATTGTTAAAAATGCATTACAAAAATAAAACACAGAACATGACACAAGACAATCCAACACAGTTTCAGTTCAACTTAGGCTTATTCCTCCCAACCAGGGTGTAGCACTAAATTCTGGGCTGTGGGTACAAAACGTCTGCGTGGGCCCCTAATATACATGATATCTTAGCTCATTTATATTTGAATATTTTTAAAGGGGTGACAAGGTCCTAAAATGTTATGCATTAATTGTATTATTATAAGTGTTATTTATAAAATGTTTGTTTATTAGAAAAATGCAGTACGAGAAGAAAAAATATGCTTTTGACACACCGCACACAGGCCCGCCAATAGCAATTTTGGGGCCCAGGGCAAGCGTGCTCATATAGGTGTCCACAATATAAATGAATATGAAAACGTCACCATTCTGGGCCTGTAAAGGGTCTTTCACACCAACACAACTCCTAGTCGTTGTCGGTAGAAAGAATCTACCGAAGTCTCTTTAGGGCGCACCGACGTAAAAGAACATTCACACAAACCGGATCCAAACAGCCACAAGTCGCCAAACAAATGCAGAGTGAGCATGCGCGTGATGTAATGCCAGACGAAAATGATGAAACATGCAGTAAGTGGCACGCGACTAGTTATCAAACTGACGGAAATGTTTCTAATCTTATCTCACAGATTAAGCTCAACTTCTAGTTTTTGCTGCACTCGAGCCTTTGTTTTCGTCTGACTAAATAGTAGCCATTCTCCTTCATACTTACACCCGTTTGAACCTGAGTAAATGGCAACAATCCATGAGAGGCTATATTGTTTTTTCGTAAGCATCATTTTCCTGCACACTGATTCGTTGGTTCTCCTGTAGCCATGGGCCAATCAAACTGCTGCTGTGCGGCAACAAGTACCGCAGGCGAAGCAAACTCTAAAAGCAAGTCTTCAAACCCCTGCCTCAACGACCTTCTCCGCGCATCTCTCCCCCTGACAACCCCATCCACACCAAACACACAGAGCCGCCTGTCAGTAAACGTTGCCAGACCAGTTCAGACGGGCAACCTCGGCTTGGTGTGAAAGACCCTTAAACCCTGGGCCCAGGACAGAAAACCCTTTTGCCCCCTTTTAGTTGACTCCCCTGCTGCTCCCCAGCCTGATACCCCGCTTCCAACTTTGGTAATGTATGTCAAAATTGTCAATTTTACATCTTCAAATAGGGTCCATCCTTGTTTTCTCCTACTTTTTCTTAATTAATTAATGTTGGTTCACCTTCTGATGAAATATAAACTGGAATGTTCCCTCTTGTCTATAAAAATAAATGGATATTTTTTGCACTCAGCTAATCATAAATCATTTATCACATGCATTCTTGCATTGAGGGAAGGATGTCTTTTCACTGTTTACAGAGACTTAATAGTCTCCCTGCTTCCACAGAGATGAATAAAATAAAATATTTAACACCATACTCTGGAACGTTCAGTCAATAACATCTCCATGAGGAAAAACAGGTCACACACAGTCATACACATTTTTACGTTTGGCTAAGGGACCTTAAATGTTTCATGTACAGTATATAATCAGACCAGGTGTGTAACTACAACATGCTGACAGCTATTTCCTGACAAAATATATAACATTCTCCACACACCTTTCAAGACTAACTATGTTTATTTAGTATATGCATGGCTACTGTCTGATTCAAACATTTTAAATTACATCCAGCATTTACTTTGTGTATTTCTCCCATATATTCCTCGCTCTGTTTCTTTACTGTTGCCACATGCTCCGACTTGCAGCCCATTCACATCCATCTGAACAACCTGGTAGTGACAGCAGGACAAATTCTTCACATTATTTCCAAGTTACTAATCGTGCAACGTGACAAAAAGCCATTGTGTAACCTCATGTGCCTGGTAGACTTGTTGGTTTGTCAATGTGCTGAGAGATGGTAATATTTGGAGGAAAGGAGGAAGCGGTCTGATCACATTTGGCCTCGCCCCCTTTTTTAATGTGTCATGCTTTTGTGCCCCATGTCTTTCCACTGTCTTTTCCATCATGGCTTTCGCAGGGAAATATGAGCTGGAGAGTCAAGAAATGTATGAAGAGTTTCTGGAAGCAATAGGTAATTAAGATGCAGTCATACAAATTATACTTTTTTTTTTCATTTTGGACCTTAATGTTCTTCTTTGCAGGGCTCCTCAAGGCAAAGACAGATCACAAAGTGTCACAGAGGTGCAGCAGGATGGAGACACCTTTACATGGACTCAAACAATCCCAAACTGGAGTTGGTCTAATACTTTTACAGTGGGTCAAGAGTGCGAGCTGTCCACAATGACAGGGGTCAAATTCAAGGTGGGTGAATCTGATTTTAAAAAGACTTACTAATTATGGAGATTAAATACGGACATTGTAAACTTTTTGACCTTGACCTGCAGGCTCCGGTCACTTTAGAGAATGGAAAGCTTTCAATACAATTCCCTCAATATCATTTCACAGCTGAAATTGTTGACAACAAACTGGTTATGGTAAGACTGTCAAAGATCTCAACTTAAAGTATTATTTAATGTGTGTATTCATTGATTAAAATGACTTTTGTTTCACTTTTTTGTGTGTGGCTGCAGACTTGTGTAACAGCGGGGGAGAAGGGTGTGACGTTCAAGCGGGTGAACAAGAGGATCTGAGGCTGCATGAAAGAACATGTCATGGGAAAACTTCACAAGGAGCCAGTAATAATGTAAATTCACTATGTGTTCTCAAGTCATTCATGCTGTGCAGTAGTAAATGCTTTTTGTTGTGTTTGGTTGTTTAAAAGTAATCTAAATATGGTTAAATACTATTCTTCTAATTGTTAGATTTTGTGATTACCCAATTAATCTAAAAAATCAGCTTAACTAGGCCTATGGCTAAAATAAGTGAGATTTGAATGACCATTTTGATGACTCTTTGAAGCCTTGTTACTGAAGATGCAATATTTAATTTAAAGGAACAGATTTGTGACATGGACCTTTTTTTTTTTTTTTTTTTAAATAATCATATATCAATCACAATATTGCAGGTGTATTTCTGATTTTAACATGACAGCTGAAAGAACTTGAAACTCACGACATTAGACTTGTTGCTGGAGTTGTCTGACTTTTAGCTTAGTAACAAACAACAATTCAGAAAACATGTTTTGCTCTGCATATTGATGCTTAGCACATCATGACATTCCTGCAGTAAAGCAACCATCAGCGAGCTTGTTTTGAGACTGTTGTGGTCACAGTGGGAAGCATTTATGCATGAATCAGTCAGATGTTTTGAGTTAAGTTTCACACTCTGCCTTCATGCTGCATTTCTTGAATACTTAGTGATTACAGTAACAACATGGTCTTATGAGTTTTAAAACAGCCCTTGATTTGCCTTTGTAATTAATAACAAAAAAATATGTTAACAACAGGTGTATTTTGTGTGACGTGGATCAGACAAATAAAGAAGTCAACTCCACAGATTCTATTGTGTTAAATTATTAAACGCTTGAGAGAACGTTCACACAGTTTGAATGTTTTAATCCTGATGTATGATAGATTTGGTTTAATCCTACTGTTTTGTCCCAAAATTCCAGTCAATCCTGGGATGAGTGCCCCACCTCCCTCTCCAAATTTAGCCTGTCCTGGTCCTGCTAGACGAGTTGTTTCCCTAATAGGCTCTGACTCTACAAGCTTAAACTCTATATCTGCAATTAGAGCTGCATTAGTCTTAGTTACTCTACAGCCTGTCGTTCATGGGAGAGGATCTCTTCTTCACTGTGGTTCTCCTCAAGGTTTCTCTTTTTCCCCTTAGGGTTTTTTGAGTTTTTCCTTGCCGAGAAGGAGGGTCTAAGGACAGGGTATGCTCTGGACAATTATTCATTTGCTTGTTTACTAATAATCAGCTTTGACATTCTTGATCAATCACTGCTTCTGAATGTGTAGGCTATTGTTTTATTTTGTATTATCTACTATTCATGTTTGCTAAACAAATAATCTTCGGAAGTCCTCCGAGACGACTGTTGTTGTGATTTTGGGCTATACAAAATTAAATTGATTTGATTTGCATAGGATCTCTAATTTTTTTTTATTTATTTGGTACTTATTTCATGTTTATTATTATTATATAATTATCATCATTATACTTCCATCATGCAAATAGGTGGATACTTTTTTCCGTACAATCGTCATTTTATCTGATACTGTATCCTTTTTGCAGGAGGCAGAAACTTTAAGCTGCATTTTCCTGTGCTCATCACTAGATGGAGCCCAAATCATTCAACTTAAACCGCCATATACAGAATTAAACAAAATAATTAACAATGCAATACACCACAATACAGCAAATAATTCCCTCCTTTGTTTGTCAAATGGAAGCACTTTTCTTTTGTCAGTTTATGCGAGGTTAAATGAACTAATTTTTGCGTCACACGCAGTTGTTTTTGCATGTCTCTGAGCAGAATTTGCATATCCGGGCTTGCCAGGATGGATCCAAACCACGTTACCTGGTTTAAAGTGGTTTACACCTTCAACAAAGTTTAACACATTTACCAGGAAACAGAAATACTAATAACCCAATGAAATGAAAGTGTGTTGACTGTCACCAAATCAGTGTTAGCAAATCAAACTTACGGTTAAATGTGTAACTTTTATGTTGGAGGGTCCACCACCTGTTCCACAGCATGACATTAAAGGTGAGTAGCTCATTTTCAGACTGCAAATGCAATGTAAGTTTTAAATCTAGCTACTTCCTCTTATAAATCTTTGACTCATCGTTAATGTTGACATGTACTTATTTTGGTAGCAATTATGGCTTTTAAACTTCTTGTTACAAACAACAAAGTAAAACAGGAGAGGACCACCCAAGCCCAGCCAATCAGAGAGCAGCATTCAACTCCTGATTAGAACTAAAATACTTTATTATTAAATTCAGACAGTGCTTAGTGGTCTAATTGTTTGTGCTGTATTTATCGTTCACTTTTTAGTGGAAAACACAAAGCAACTAAAGAAGTTAGCTAGCCCAATTTTAAGCTTATTGTTTTCTTGTGTATTCAAACGAAATAGCAACTTGAAAACCGTGCATTTTTATTCCATAAATGTGAAAAGAATCTTGCCCTGGCTATGGAACAAGCTTGTCTTCCATCAGGTAAATATGCTAAATGCTATAAACAAATAAATAAAAAAACATTTTTGTATTTTATTACTTTTCACACATTATCCTTTAACTCCACTGATAGTAAATGGTTGGAATGTGGTGTACTATATTACTTGTACAGAAGCACACGGGGCGTTAGATTTTTGGGGACGTAGTATGTTCTTGGCAATATATTCAGACATTTTGTCTGAATATATTTTGACAAAATGTCTGAATATATACTGCCACCTTTTGTATGTTGGCAACGTTAAATATACTCCACATGTTCCAGTATTGAGTATAATTTTACCTTTGGCCACAGAATTAAAGTATTTTTTTTATTTAGTTATTTATTTTTATTGTTATTATTATTATTATTTTTTTTTTTTGCCTGTTTTTCATGAATGTTATTCTCCTACTGCTCCTGCAAAACCTGAATTTCAACACCACCAGTGTGGCCAAAACAAATTAGGTTCTCTTATCTTATCTGTATCCAACTGTCCCAAGATGTTGTCATAAAAAACACAATAGACAAATGTGATATTTAGAAACAGTTGCTATCAGATAAGAAGCTATATGATGATGAAGAAAACGTTGGTCAAAACTAAAATGAATAGAAGCTGATGTGTTGAGAGCAGCCTTTCTTCTCCCACTTTCACCTTCAGGACACAGGAAAGGCCTGAGTCTGACTGGAAAACAATAGTTCAGAATAGAAAGACCATTAAAGGTCTGAAACCTGCATTCTACTGCCCAGCCCCACCTTCAACAGATGAGCAAATGAACTCCAGAGGCAAGTGTACAGGAAGATTACAACAAACAACTATTTAGACTGGATAAGCTACTTTCAATGCTGTGAGCAGACTTTGGCAAACAAGACGGCTTTTCTGATAGTGTTGGTAAAAAAACAACAATTGACATTCATTGTGAGCAAAAGAGTCAACAAAAGATCAAGACTCCACTGTTTAATCCAGGCTTTTACTGTATGTGGGATCATGTCTGCTGTGTGTGCTTAAACACAATCAAACTGCTATGAGCAGTTCACATGTGAGTGGGCAGTGATGGAGGAGAAAAGGCCAACTTTCTGTAATGTGAAATAGCTTTCCCGGCACCATCAAGTCTCTTCTGTGTTGTGTATTCATTCACAACCAGATTACATACAGTAGACAGATAACAGGACATTTTGTTTGCTCACAAAACAAGGGTCACAGTGTTTCTTGTGAACTGAACAGTGAGTCAAAGCTGAATAATCTCTTACTCATCTTTACAATGTCAACTCTTGTTTTTACATGTTTGAAACATGAGTTTTGTTGCAGCTTTTAAAAAAATGTTATAATTAGTGGTTATACACATAGATACAGAGTTTAAGCAGGCATCAAGAGGTCAGGTTTAAGGCTTTTTAAACACCTTTTAGGACTACAAATCACAAAAATCTTTTTGTGAGGCGGTACTTATTGTTACTTATAACACACCGATTGTGTATATCATTGAGAATTTCCCTACAGAAAAACGTGCAGCAGTGTGAAACAGACCAGGAAATCTTTTAATTTTAAGCCCTACAACAAAATACTTTTTTTAAAATCTTAAATTCAAACATTTGTCGTCAAGACTTTTTATACCCTGTAGATAGATCTCAGATGGAAATTAAACTTGAATTCAATTACAATTCAACATTCAAGAGGTTAAAATGACACAAAAACATCTATTAAAAGCTTGGTTCAAATGTGTTTATTTTTTCCATGGCACATTTGATAAATGAACTCATTTTCATCAACCAGTGTTACTTAACACTACAGTTTGTTACAAAAGGTTATAAAAATATAAGTTGAATATTCCTGTTTTTGCAGTATTACTATTGCCAGTGTTATGTGTAATTGTTGGGAAAAATGGCAAAACTATCTAGAGATAAAATCATTCAGTCGATCTATCACTGAAGGTGGCTGCAATATGCAACATATTCACCAGCAGCAGAAAGAACCAGGCAACAGCAAGTCAAATCACACATTAGAAATAACTTACAACTTTGAACTAGAGGTGTGCACCAAACAGTGACGGCGGTTTTAACAGAACATAATGTATTGCACTTTTGACACCCCAATGAGAATCTGTCCAAGAGAAAAGAATAACAGATAACCAGTTTATTAATACAGCATTAACTAAAGTAGAAAAGTAAAAGTATTGTATGTGCTTGTCAGTAATTATTTAGTAAACGTTTGTGAGCTGGTGTCATTGTGAAACACACTGATGCAAAGAATGTCCAGTGTCCAAAGAGACTAAACAAATAAAACTAGCATCAGTAAAGCAACATAGTTTCAATTTCTTTTCAGTCAGTAGCTGGTGTAATGGTCCAGTGATGAAATGGGGGAACTTGAGCCCCTGCAGATGCATTATAAAAGCATCCACTTAAAGCACAACAGCGAGTAATAGAAATGACTTTACCCTTATAACCTGAGCTGGAAAATACAGAGGTACAAACAAAAACAAACTAGTGGAACTGGTGCGTCCCATGTGGTATAAAATCTACACTACATAAAAAAGAAAGAATAAGACCTTATAAATAAAAGCTATGGTGTGGTTCAATGGCATCGTATTCAAGTAATCGTATTTTAGTCCCTGATACTTAGTGGTTCATGTAAACATCGTCAACACAGACAGAACCAACAGTTCATAAAAGGCAGCAGCAATTCATCTGTACAACACACAATCAAACACAAGTCTTCTTCACTGAGGGGTCCAGTCACATCAAAGTGGCTTAAAATCTTTGAACTAAGCTGGAAACATTGGGATTACAAAAGCTGTGAATTTAGAAGCACCAAATTCTCAGTTTAACTTTGGAGTAAAGTTTCATAAGAGGGCAGAAACACATATGGCCCTACTTGTACTCATAAAGGTGTAATCGATAACCAAGAAAACTGTTCTGTCAATTACAGTGACAAGTAATTAGTTCAATTTGAAAGAGCACTGAGCAGCTCTAATTTTGGAAGGCAGAACAAATAAAATTAAAACAGCAGCACATGTGCTGAGAGATTTTCTAAAATAAAATGAACTCAGTCAAACTGAGTGAGGCACTGAATGAGGATGTCAGTCAGAGTTCGTCTCATTCACAGTGATGGCAGATTCATAAACCAGTGAAGGTCAGCCTGAACAGTTTCATTCACACAGTGGAGCCTCAGTCATGTCAGAGTTATAACTTCCACTGGGTCTGTTTTGCCTTTGGCACTTTGTTTGCGTTTGAGGCGTCTCTGGGACAAGGTGGAGGGCGCTGAAGGTGTAGTGCTGGTGACGGAGAGAGAGAGGAGGTCTGTAAAAGGATTTTTGGCTGGAAATTGGGACGGAAGCATTGTGGTGCACTCCCTCTCCGTCTCCTGGCGTCACCTGTCAAAGCAGCCCGCTGTGAAGGTGTGGTGGACTCCCAGGTAGCCCCCGTTGTAGGCCATGCTCAAACAATGGCGCGGTTCTGTAGTTAAGGCCATCTGCATGGAGAGGGGCCCTGCAGAGGGAGACCTCTTGAGCCAGGCTGAAGGCCAGAGCTCAGGGCGGAGTACGAGGGAAAAGTGGGCACTGGGGGCGCCACCGGAGCTGCTGTTAACAGACCCATTCTGTGGTTCTGGAGAAAGTCCTGAGAAACACTGACTACAGGAGCCAGGGCTTGCAGTTGTGACAGTGACGGGGAATGCTGGGAAATATGTGGGAAGGCATCAGGCTGAAAGAGCAGCTGTGGAGTGGAGGTGGTGGAGGAAGAGGAGGAGGAGGGTCTCTGAACAGCAGACACAGGAGAGAGATGAGCGGAGGGCTGAGACTGAAGCGGGACGGCTGTGGGGAGGTGTGGACTTGCTTTTATTGGCCTCCTTCACATCGTTGTCATGGGCTCTGCACAAAAGAACACAGCACTTCTGATCAAGAGGATGAATACAGGATCAAACCTCCAGTGAAACACAGGTGCCCAATAACAAAAAGGCACAGATGCTGCTGAACGGTTCATCTTTTGAAATGTATTCAACTTTGTAAACATGTTAACCATTTGCATTAACGTGATACAAAATGCTCAACCAAATGGTAATTAAAAAGATTTTATAAACAGAAAAGTTGGACATCTTTCAAGATACAGGAGGTACTTACAGCAGCATGAGCTCGATGCACTGTGTGAGGTGGTCCCAGGTGTAGCCTGTGAGGAGGTGCAAAGCTGTGGTCCAGCTGGGGCTGATCTGAAGACAAATACGAGATGCAGCAATGCAGGCAGCAGCTACCTGAGATGGCCGGAAACTCAGAAAGGCATGGTCTATAAAGAGCCAGAAATGTGCTGTGGTTAAATACCAACACTTAAATACTTTGAACATTGAAAATGAAAGACTCTTGACTCACCCTGCAGTGAAACTTCCAGGAAATAGTGTGTGTACTTGTCCATAAAGGCCTTGGTCTTGGAGAAAGAGGACATAGGCCAGCCATTGTACAGGTCTCCCTCCTGCACAGCGGCGTGGAGGTAGTAGTCAATGAAGTGTGCTGGAGTGGGCATGCACAGGTTCCAGCCAAATGTCTCCAGCAGAAGCAGCTCCATTTTGATTAAATCCCGTTTGTTGAGCACCAGGTTCAGGCTGCACATGAAGCCAAGAGAGTTAAGCTGCTCCAGTTTGGGAACGCGGTCCTCCTTCTCCTCAAATTTACCTGAAAAGAGAAACACCAAGTCCCTCTAATTAGGTTTGAGTGACACATGGCTTAATGAGTTCAACTATTCACAACTCTGCATACGTGGTGCAAATAAATACACCTTCTTATAAGTGTAAACAAAGAAGAGAACAGAAATCAGAATAAATAGTAATAACTAGCATAAACAAGCAGGATAATTAGCAACAGGAAGCACACAAGTGAAAACAGTGGCTTTGCATCCAGCTATCTAATCTTTTCACACATCCATCCAAATCCAGTAAATATATATAATGCTATGTACAAGTAATATAACACAATATCTCGTTCCAGAAGATCAAAGAGGTCAAACATTGAAGAAATGGTAAAAAGAAGTGCAACAAACGTAAAACAAAAATAAAATTTTGAGGCCAAAATTGTTCACCATCTAAAGATAAACTCTAATAAAGGTCAAAATTGAATCTCGTTCTCTTTGACCCAATCTCGTGCTTCGCCTCTTTAGTGAGAACTGAATCTTGTCCCACTATATCACACAGGACTCCCAACTAACAGTAAATTGGGGAAGGAACTAAAGGAGCACTCACAGATAAGACGATTAGTGAACATCTGGATTAAAAGCGGAGCCATGAGGCTAATGAGCATCAGTGCAGCACATGAGCCCTACACATGTTACACATGGCAAACTTTCTACAAAACTGAGCCGTTTATTTATTCAAACATATAAATACAAAAGACACACAAGGTCACAGAGCCCCCTGCTATCCCAAGAACCCTCTTCTCATAGCAACAGCCCCCAAAATCTCCTCTTCCCCTAGCAACAACCCCCAAATCTCCTCCTCCCATACCAACGGCCCTGCGACCTCCACCACCTCCCATAGCAACAAAACGAGGCCTGGGGCAGTGGCCAATGAACGGGAGTCAGTCTGCCTTTAATCCCAGCCTCCACTGGGCCTCTTCTCCACAAAGTTAAGAATGAGGGAGTGTCGGGTTACTCTGATACCGGCAACAGGGCTCTGGCTTACACTCAACCTGACAGAGATAAAGATATAAATCTACTTATGCTCAGGTGAAAGGATGAATAAGAAGTGATGAACAGAAAAGTATCCATCTGTCTGCCAGCAGTCTATTTATAAATCTACTACATAAAACTAGAATTGAATTTGAAAACAATAATTATGTTAACAAGTTGAAAGAAAGATCCAAGGCACTCTGACCTATGCATAACTTATTAGTAGGGCTGCAAGATTCATTTAAATCACAATTAGAAAGAAAATGTAAATAGCAAAATATCCAATTTGACCACAGTATGGCGATTTTATCCAGTGATGCATCGATCTGATACTGGGATCGGATATCAGCACTGATCCATGAGATTTTGCTTTATCGGTTATCAGTTCCATGACCGATTCAGACGATATCATGACTGGGCCTTTAATTGGATGTATTAGACACTGACTGATGTTGAGTGTTTGAAATTGCATTCACATACAGTTAAGCTACAAAACGCTATAGGGTCCAACAACAACTTAACTGAATTTTGATAATTTAAAAAAAAAATGTTTTCAGGCCTTACACTGGTATTAGTCAATATGATGTATCGACCAATTTTTACTGAAACTGAAAAAGCTGAATTGTACATTTTACCAAAATGTATTTGATAGAAATATTACAATAAGGTTCCCTGTGAATCTTGCTGTTGGATGTTAAGTTTAGTCTAGTGCAGTCAGGACCCTCTTAGAGGGTTAGCAGGCACTGAGCTGGACAGGTACTCAGTGTAACTTTTTGGTCAAAAATAGACTTGAATAAAAAAGTGCGATTCAGATTTCTTTGGTGCGCTAAAGAAATAAAAATCTGTGCCTTTACAGTGAGATTGCATGAGCACAATATGAAGGTCATTTGACCTGGAGGAAGCCCATTCATCTTTGCTTCAATAGAAAAGAGGTTGCTGTAGCTGTATTTTTTCACATTGTAGCAAAAAAATGTATTTTGACCCACTCAGAATGTCCTAAAGTCTGTTTTTTACTTTCTAATTCTAGTGTATTGTGTAATTGAGAAAGTTGTGCACTTTTAAACAATATTCAAATGACATTGTATTGAGGCTTTGTTAATATTGATAGTTTGTTAAATGGTTCTGTCACTTTAGTTTTTGGTGTCAGTTGCATTGGGGTTCTGACCTGAAAGGTTTGAGAGACAGTCCATCTGAATTTCTCAGTTTGTTTGACAACACTGGTTTTGTTGGGAGACATTAGCATCTTTATGAATTGATGTACTTAGGTATTGCACCTTCCACAGAGTGTGAGTTTTATCACTGAAGTTGTGAGCCCTCTTTGAGCCGTGCGAGGCGGGGGGAGCAGAGGGGAGGGGTGTCGGGCCTGAGGGATAATTAGCACAGAGGCAGTAATGGCGTCTGCAGCAGAACAGGAAGTGCTGTGGAATAGAGCCCTTCTCTCATGTCTCCTGGGCTGCTGTTTGCGTCCACACAGACAGACGCATCATAAAACACACTCCAGCCTCCTCCAGACCCTCCCAGAGCGACACACAGACAAAGTGTGAGTCTATCTGCCTCTTGTTACGTTGATACTAGGGCAGGTTTACAACAGGGGCTGATGGACCAGAGCACAAGGGGCCTTAAAAGACTTCAAAGGAGAAATATAAGATTTGAACTGTACAACGACGCCTCCCCGGGGTGTAAGGCAAAACTGTGTGCGCGTTCATTTGAGTCAGCTGCACAGCTCGCCACAAAGTGCTCCAATAAAAGCAATGAAAGATGCTAAAACTACTTGAGCTGTAGTTCAACATCTGCTCAAAGAGTGGCAGAAACCTGGAATTATTTGCTAAAAAAGACAACTTCCTTTTTAATTTTGATATACAAATGCTTATAATCAGCTGCATTCCTCTGTGGTGACAGGACTCAAACATGATCGAATCATCACTGACACAAGCTCACGCGCAAGTACAACCAGTCCAGAGTGACGCACAGACCAAAGTGTAGAGAGATGTCACAATATTCTTTTTTGTTGTGTGTGTGTCACGTTTTCAGTGAGAGACATTTCCACTATTACTGACAAGTATTCTCTATCTTCTGCCACTATATTTAAACCTTTATTTGATTAAAATCTATTTAAAAGTTTCAATGTATAGCAAAAAAAAACATTTCAATTGTTTCATTAGCAAAATAGGTCATCAGAGAATACATTTATTTGCTTGTATATTTATTTATTTAGTTTAAGGTTATAAAATGATCCTGTGGGTGTACGGAGAGGGGGTGAGGCAGAGGGGCTGCAGGCTCTTCCCAGGTGTGCAGGAGGTGGGGCGATAAAGATGGGGGCAGTTAAGAAACTTGAGACCAACTGACAGAATAAACAAAGAATATCAGCACATCTTTCTGTGGCTTTCCTTTTCAGCCGCTCACTTCCACTCGCTGTGCACATTAATTATAAATTGGGGGGTTACAGTCTTTGTTACTCCTGCCGCCCAGAAAGCTGACCGAGTTTAAGAACTGCTTTTTTTGTGCTCCATCTTTCATTGGGTTGTGAAGTTTGTATACATTTCATCACAGGCTCTAGCTGCCCCGGTGGCTCGCACATTGTTGTCCTGGGCAACCTTTGACCCCTCATGCAAATGCCTGTGTGACCAGGGGGAGTCCAGCCTTATGTATGTATATGAGCATGCATCACAAGGACGCTCTGTGCCCTGTCAGGAGGAGGAACTGGGGGAACAGGGCAAACAAAACCTTTGGACTATGATAGAGCCCAGGAAACAGCCAGAAGCACTCAAATGAAGCGCTACCCATTCATTTTAACATGCTACAAGGTGCACATCAACAAAAACTTCAAATGCCAGGTCCCTGAGGACAGGAATTTTGTGTAGGTTTAGAGCACCCTGCAGAGAGGCTCAGTTCTAACATGTCCTATTGGAACTGCCACCACCTCACCCTCTGTTCTCCTGCTCCACATCAGGCCTTTGAAGTGCCTCTGCACTCACTCCCCCCCCCAGGAACTTGAGTCTTTCCTCTGCTGCTGTCCCAGGACTGTGCTCTGGTGAACCGCTGCGACTGAAGGAGGAAAAACAGGCCTGAGCCCGGTTCTGTGTCTCAGGGTCAGAAAAACAATGAGACTGTGTGAGTTTTGAGAATATAGAACCGGACCCGCGTTCGGTGTTCTCATCGGCCCAGCGTCCTGCCTGCTCGCCCCTCCCCCTCCCGCTCGCACTGACAGGCTTTTGTTTGAATCCTGACTCAAGGAGCATATGGCAGGTGCCCCTCAGCACACAGCTCCTCCCCCGGCTCCAGGACCTCTCCAAGAGCACTCAGGACCCAGTCCGACTAAGTCACAGTGAGCAGGCATCACCCATTTAGCTTCACTGAGCATCAAGAACCAAGCTGTGACAAAGAGAGGCAAAATGTGCTCTACTGCTCTGTGTCCAAACAATCATCATCACACCCCTAATTTCACTCACTCAAACTGCTGCTTGTTAACATACCAACGGTGAATAAGATTCAGTAGAACTACAAACAGCAGAGATTCAACTTTTGGTAAAAGAGCTCATCTTACGAAAAAACTTAATCCTTGTACTATTGGAAAAGTGTGTGTAATCTTTCTACTGCCGCTGAAGAACAGCACTACATGCACCACATGAATGCTCCAGCACACACAGCAGCCTAACAGGATTAAACAGAGACTGCTGAGAGATACAAAAGAGGCAACGATTAATTAAGTGGGCAGAGAAACCCTAAGATTTTTAAAAACAGACAATGTAAGAGTGTCAAAGGCGAGACCTGGGGAGGCACTTCAATAACTAGGCCAGATTCCAAAGCACCTCAGGAGAGATAAAAACCAAGACTACTCTGAATCAAACATCCTTTCAAGCCCTCATCAATCATGACAGAGTCCCAAAGGAGCCACAGCAGAGAGCCCAAAGAATAAAAGCCACAAATGAAAAGATTCAATAAAATCTGATTCATCAAGATCTTCGGACCTGAGAGCGCTACTATATTAGACCAGGAGAAACGCAAGTTATTCTGAACCTCTCCAGAGATTTTGTCTGAATAAAACCTCTTTCAAGTCTCATTCAAATGTTCCCTACCACAGACTGCTCTGATTACAGAGACGCACACACACATGTAAAGCATGTGCGTACAGGGCCCTCCCGAGTGAACGAGGCTCGCTTCCAGACTCCCACTTCGATGGCATCATTAGTCTAATTACCCATGATGCCGAGGGCCGCATTAATGTACAGAAAAGCTCAGCCTGGTAATCACCACACAGAGACATGTTAATAACGGTCGCACAAACCAACCAGGCATCGCAGGCACATTTACATAAGAACAACAGGAACATGGTTCTTGCTCAATTCTGCTTAACATTGTACCTCAAGCAACAAGATCAAACTTTACAGAAAGACTAAGCATAGAACATTTCTCTAATTAAGCACAGAAGAAGATAAGTCAGGTCATGTTAATAACAGCCAGTGTTCAGGATTTTACAAAGACATGACAAAATCTGCTTTATGTTTACAAGCTCAGGAAAAATGCATTCATGCCTGTGCCCAACTCAGACGAGCTTTGCTTCAGGAAGTACTTCGCCGTTTACCCTGTGTGCAAAAACCACATTTACAGCTTCTATTCTGAGCGCACCAGAAAAACAAAGTACCTATTGTGCAGGAGCTGATTAAGGCAAAAAGCAATAAGTGTACTAAAATACTTTGAACTCAATGGTTAAGGCTGGGTTTGCATGCACTTACTGGCCAGCAGCAGGCAGGAGAGGGCGATGACATAGAGCTGCTTCACAGCCACATCATAGTGGTCCATGAACAGGTCCAGCAGGTACACGGCGAGGTGACGTGCCGTGGGACACAGCTGGTAGCGATTACTCAGGATGGCTAACAGATCGGCAAAGTACCGCCGCATGCCGATCTGTGGAGAATGTGCCCGGTACACAGGTAACTTCAGCTCCTGTGGGAAAAAAACAACAACAAAAACAAACTATGAGCAAAGAGCAGCAAGAAGCAGACTTTGGGATGTAAAGAGGACTTGAGAATATGTGTCAAGCTGACTGGGTTACACTGCAGTAATGTTGTTACAATTATAAAATTTCAGTTAAATTTTAATACTGCAGAATAAACTATTCTCCTGATTTTTTCACTAAAATAATTGCAAAATAGTTACACATTTTTTTAGTTTAATTTGACAGGACTCCCTAAGAGATTACATTCCTGGCAAAACAAAGGATAAATAAAATATGTAATTTATACATTATTTACACAAGATATTTCTAATTCCACTTTCTTTATTAAACTCTGTGGCCTCAGTTCTGATCAGTCTAAAACTGTTCTACAGTGTCATGTTGAAGTAGGACTGGGCGATATATTAATATATATCCTACATAGAGATATTAAGTGGACAAGATATGAATTTGGTCATATAAATATTGAGACAGTGTAATTAAGGGTAAACTCATTAAACTGATTGCAGTTATAGTTTCAGAGAGAAAAATTACAACATAACAGAATGAGAAGACAAATATTTTTTTCTATTTGTTACTACTAGATTTCAAATGCTGATTTATTTAGATATAATCAGTAAAAAGCATCACCAAAATTAATTAATTCAATCTAAGTTTACATTTGTACTTTCTATTCAGCAGCTATAGGCATATCTCGATATATATCAAGATATAAAAAATATATCGAGATATACATTTTTGTTCATATCACCCAGCCTTATGTTAATGTGATTGTCGTTACTACTGGACAGTGTTTTCCCCTCTGTTAAACAAGCAGCACAGCCCACCCTGATTGTCACAATATTTTTTTCAATTTAGAATGTTATTTTCATGTCAATGTCTTATATACGTATATATTTAGAATTTTTTTCATAACAATTTATCTGCATTAAAAGGCTTTAAACCAATAATAGAATTGAGCATTATATACTTTAGGCCTATATTTTTTCCAATAGCGCATATACATGGCCAAACCAGCTCTGCTAGGCCAGGAAACCAAAGGGACACACTGAGATACTTTCTAAAATGAGTATTTAGTTTCAATAGATCTGACAACTGTACTAGGCAGTAGGAAATAAAACATATAAGTTATAATTAGAAAGATAGACATTTGTCTTCAGAAATGTTTGGTGTTGCTGTTGTCTAATTGTAATTTCATTGACTACACACTCACAACAGGGAAGAGGAGCTAATTTGGGTAGTGGCAGGGGTCTGAGCACAGGGGTGTGTGACGGAGGCTGAGGGGCATACAGGATTAGCTTCCACCCACAGCACATCTCTCATTCATGTTCAATTAACTGCATGTGTTTCAAAGTGGAAGAAGACAACTTGGCACATTAGCATTGAATCAGCCCACGGTGTCGTCCCAATAAGCCACCAGAAACGCTTAATGTAACTCGCCAAACATCACAAAGAATCTAAATGTTGTCTCAGAGCAAAAAAACAAAAGCTTTTATTTTTAAACCCCAAATGAGGATCAGAGATTAATCTGCTTAAGCTCGAACAGCGAGGGGTCTTTAGATCTGAGCAAAAACACTGAAAACAAGTCTGATCTTCTTGTATAAAACAAAAACACAAAAGTCCAGCTTTGATTAGAGAATGTCAAGATAATAAAGTTACTTGACATTTGTGAGTATTCAGTTCATCACAAAAACTAAAAAAGCAATTATATAGTCATGATTTTGTGTCTGTTTTTCTCAGATAAACCTTTAAACATTTGATCACTCAAAAGTTCTTTTTCATAAAGCTGATCAAACTAAAGAAATTACTGTAAAAATATAATTTACAGTAATCATTAAAACTATAAAACTGATTTTTGCCGAAACACTACAGCTTCATATCAAGACAAACTTCTGCTTTAATATATAATAATATACCAATACTGCAGCTGAAACCATAAATCTAAGTAAACAATATTTGTTATTTAGTCTAGGGTGAATATAAAATATAGGACAAGATGAACACTAAATGCTCCAGCTCCACCCCCAGCACCACCAGCACCAGGCAGCCAGTCGTCCCAAACTCCGACCTGCCCCCTGCCTGTCCCATCTGTCTGTCTGGGTGCACGGGGCGGCAGGGGCGTTGAGGGGGACCACGGGGGCGGAGAGTGGTGCCTTTGTGGGGGACCCGCATCATAATTAAAGATTCCACAGCTGCCTGGGCCTGATTTGCATGTCTGATAATTTTCCACATGCGACGCATCAGGGCTCTGCAGCAGCAAATGTCATTAAGAGCCAGGGCTGCAGGGAGCGGGCAGCACAAAGGAAATCTGAGCCTAGGAGAAGTATTTTACCAGAGCTCAGTTACTGTTCAAACACAACTCTATAGATCATTTAGGAAAACATTGACTCGCTGTTTAAGATCTGACTATCAGACTGAGAGTACACTGTTAGGCTTACGAGTCTTGCCTGAAGCCCAATTGTGCTTTAACAAAACAAAAAGTAACCACATCTGCCCAGTTTGCTCATGGCAATGTCGATCTTTGGTTTAAGAATTTGGAAGTTAAAATGTACAAACATCAGTAGATTGCTGAATAGACATGTAATCACAAACATATCATTACCTCTTATGAGTGTTCAGTTGCAATATTATGGAGAGAACTTTGTCTATGAGGTATGTAATGTCACCTACTTTCATTTTAGATGCACTGAGGTTCTGTACTCTATGTATCGATTTGGGGGTATATCGTGACAAGCTCATTGGCAATACGCGTTTCGGCATTCTTAAATTCATATAATTCAAACTTATGAACCTGGACTGCAGATTTAAGGCTGGATCTATTGAGCTGAACATTGACTTATTTGTAAGACACTTGTATTTAACATAAAGAGCAGTTTGAAAATACTATTCCTCTGCATTTTATTATTCTACATAATCAAATTTACATTTTTGATACTGATTTTAGAGATGATTATACTCAAAAACATGTTTTTACAGCTAAGATACAATATTGTGGATACAAAATAAATGTCAATGTACTGTATTTTTTCCTGCTTGATTAAAATACAATACTTAGCAGATTTTTATGAGTTTTTTTCTAAACTATATCTTGATGCGTGACATTTTGAGGCAATTATATTGAGATATATGTGTATCGGGGTATGTAACGTATCAGAAGGTTCTTGGCAATACCCATCCCTAGTAAATACTGTAAATGTTTAATACAGATTTCAAAATTTGCATTATTAAAAATCAATATGTAAATATATATATATAAATCATTCCTAATTTGCTAACTTTGATAGAGGAGTAGCTGTACAAAGCTATGTTGTCTTAACACCAAAAAACAAAACAAAAATGTGTTAAACGTAAAGAAGGCTAATTGTTCTTAATGAGTAAACAAGTTAGATAATGGTTGACCAAATGCATGGTGCATCCAAAACAACATGAAGCCCGTGCTGTGTTTCTTTGTCAGGAACACGCAGACTCTCAGGCTTTGGCAGATCTCTCTGAGTCAGACATTGTCATTGAGTAAACCAGCTCACAGTGAAAGACAATGACTCATTATGGACGCTCACAACCCTCTGATTTACAGTGCTATAACTGCTCACCTCACTGTCACTGAAGCCTATAATGTTTGAGTTTAGCACAGCAGCTCATATCTGAAACAGAATCTGCCTGGGGCCCCAGCTCTGCTCCAGCCTGGAGATGTCATTCAAGTGACAGATGTCTCCATTAAAACACACACGGGAAGAAATATGATCATGCATCAAGGTTAATTAAGACGTTCACAATTAATGAGACCTAGCTAATGAGTAATCTAATTTAGATCCTGTTCGAATAGATAAAAGGCTTGCATGATTACATTTAGTTTATAATTTAAAACTGAATCAGAAAAAAATGTGAAACAAGCTTATAAATTAGCCTTCATCATCAAATAATACATGTAATAGGCATAAGCAAACACAATTTTCCACTTTAATGTTTCATGTCACACATTTTTCTTATTGTCAGTTATAAGAATGTCAAATCCAGTCAACAGGAGTGACAGTAAACGGTAGCCTACCTGCATTGAAAAAGTCACACTCACCTTGATGCGGAGGGACTGATGAATATCTGCAGCCAGCTGTCCTTTCCACCATTGCAGCTCCCTCTCCATCTTTCCCATCCAGAGGAGGTCAAAATTCAAGTTTTACCTGCTGACACATGTTTCCACAACAAAAGTTAAAGGGCTGAAGACAGCGAGACCACAACACCACAGTCTGGTATCAGATCCAGTCCCGGAGGAAACTGGGAAACGTCATGTTGATTTTGAGGAAAAAGACAAGGCGATCAAAAAATAAAAAATACATTACTAGGCTACATAAGCAGTCTGAACTCGGCTCTCATTTAACTTTGTGAAAGACTGGTTCTGGAGCAGCGTGTTTCTTCTACGGGGAAATTTAAATGTCTCTGTTAAATGTCCTCTGAGCTACGCCGCGCATGTGGAAATTTACAATCAGCCAAAAGAGCCCATCTCAAATTAACATCAGGTCATGTCTAGGATTTCCTACATTTAAGCATCATAATCATCGTCAATATCAACTTTTACGGCCAGGCCACTTCGTCTTTATAAGATTTAGTCCAACCGCCACGAGACAGGAGAGAACACAAGTTAGGAGGCGAGCACATAGCCTAAATGTGTCTAGTTCAACCCATGAAAACGACAAGCAAGTGTCTCAAGAGTGGTCTGGTTTAGCGAAATCCAACCGAGCATGAGAAGTTTGATTAGTGAGGTTTAAAACATGTGGCACTTACCGCTCCGACGGGAATGCCCCCAGACCCCTTTGTCTCCTCAGTCCGACATCCTCATTGAACTCTCTGCGCCGCAACTTTGCAAACCCTTCTTTTAACGACCAGGGAAAACGTTGAATTTTAATGTCAAGTGAATAAAACAGCTGCCACCATCAAAGCGCAGCCACGCGCGCAAAACCGTGCCGTTGTGATCTTTTTCCAGGTACTTTTCACGGTTTATCCTGAGCCGTTTTCTCTGCGGCGGCTCCGCTGTAACAAAGTAGCTCTTCGGCTGCACACAGCTGCTGCTGGTGCAAGGCTCGTGCGCTCGACGCTCGCGCAGCTTCCGCTCTGGGAGTTGTAGTTCTTTAGAGGCGCGATGAGGCAAATGCACTCAGTAGGTCATGCGCATGGATTCATTATAAAAGCGACTAGCACACACTTCATTTGAGTTACAACTTTTGTAGTCTGATGTTAGCTACAAATCCAAATCAGGCCTGAATAAATTAAAGGCAACATTTTGCTATAAGGTTAGGCCAAAACAAGGGCTATTCGATTTTTGAACCTTTTGATAGATTACAGCCTACCTTTCTCTCCCTCCCTCTCCTTTTTTGCTTTGTAATTTATTTACAACATCAAATCTATATTTTAGTAACAGTCTAGGTTTTTTTTTTTGCTTCTCTGCCCCCTAGTGTTCATTTCTGGTAACTGATAGCAGATAGTATCTAATTCATTCAGAAGTCACTCAAAAGACATGGACTTTTTTAATCTGTCATCTTTGGCATTAGCCTTTCTGTCAGCCTCATTAAGAAAGTCCTGGTCAGCATAGATGAGGAATCCAGTAAAAATACTGTCAGTCCAAAAAGGGTCAAAGAACAGGCCATTGTGCTCAGAACTGTAAATCTGAAGCCACACTTGGTCAGAGCTCTTTAGGCGAAGAATTGCAGACCCAGAGGCAACATCATGATTTCCTGAGTTTGTGTCATATGTTCTGGTTTTGTAAAGTCCATTATGGACCAACCCAATGGCCAGATGCCTGTCACCTGCTATAGTGATGTCATATGAAAAATAATACACTCCAGGGATAACGCAAACAAATTTTCCAGTGCTGGCATTGTAATGCTTTCCCTCATTCAGCAGAATGCGTCTGAAGGGAATAGGGCGGTGATCTCTAGGGGAGCTTTTTGTTACTGCCACAGAAAATGCAGATCTGGGAGGACTTCCACAGTTACAACGTCCTGGCACTCCTGGTTCGCCCTCATCACCCATCACTCCCTTTGCTCCTTGTTTCCCTGTTTGTCCTGGAGTTCCACGTAGCCCACTCTGTCCAGAAGGTCCGGTCTTTCCAATAGCACCTTTGCGACCTTTGGAACCAGGCCTTCCCTGATTGCCAGATCTCCCAGATGCACCTGCAATATTAATACAGGCTAAAAGGTAAAATATGAAGTTTATTACATTTTATTATACACGTATGGGTACCTCTGTGCCCCTTTGCTCCCTTGTCCCCATCCCTCCCATCAGGGCCATCTTCCCCTGGAGGGCCCCCTGAGCCAGGAGTTCCTGGTGGCCCAGAGGCTCCAGGAACTCCTGCAGAACCCTGTGGTCCAGACTGACTGCACATCAACTGTGAAGAGCCAGATGTGAAGCTGCCACCGTTGTTTGAAGCAGGGAATGTTAACTGGGAAACAATTACTGGAGACAGCATTGCAACCCATATCCACAGAACGATAGTCACTGTAAACAAAACAAAAAAAAAACATAGCAATGCATACAGCATAGGTTTGCAGACTTAGATAAGACACATGGATTTCCTAATACAGTACAGTATAACAAAGTTAATTTTTTATGTTCCCTTAATGTAGGAATTGTGTGAAAATTTTTTTGTAGAGTCGTCGTTACTTTCTGGGGCCACTAGATTAAAGGCATTGTATGAAAACCATGTGGGGAAAAAAAAGCTCTACAATGAACAACACTTTAGCGCTTGAATAATGTATCGATGAACACTATAAAGTAAAAATAAAATGACTCACCAGTTAGAAGTGCTGTGCTGAAGGGCATTTTACTTTATATGCACCAATCTAAGCCTCTGCAATGCTGCTAAAATGTCCTCCTAAAAAATAGTTGCAGTAGATCCTAAACATCTCCCGTTTGAGCGTGTACTATACACAGCACAAATACTTCTACAATGAGGTCACGCAGTTAGTGAAGGAGTGTTGCACAACTGAAACAAACCTACACCTGCACGACATCGGTATAAAAAAGTAACTTCACAATAGAAGCAACATTCAACTTTAAATATATTATGCCATCTCTTTAGATAGCAGAAAGCTAAGGTTTGAAAAATAAGTAAACTATATCGAATCGAAGCAACATACAGTATACTTGAAGAGCAGAGGCCTTAAGGGGGCATTTTATTAAAAAGACAATCAAAGGTTTGGTTGCATGAATAAATCACTTGAAAAGAAATATGTTTCTTTTCAATGAATACAATTAAAGACAAACCTGACTTTATTTACATTTCAGGGGCAATAGGTCAAAAGACATGTCCAAACTTGAGCCTTCATGGATTGAAACTGGGGCAATTTAAAACACATTCATATTTGTGTTCTAGTAAAGTCTGTGTGGATATTTTGTGTATAAATAGGTCACTGTCCAAGGAAAGATGCCATAGGATCGTCTGGTCGGCAGCGTTTCATTCGGAAGGCCTCCATTTCCTCCTCTGTGGGCGCTTTCACCTCCACTAGGCTGTTGTATGGTCTCTTCCTCTCATCCAACTGCATTATAGCCTCAACATGTTTGACTCGTTTGTCCTCTGCTTCAAGAGCCTGGTAAAGGTAAAAGCAAAAATACTAAGAAAACTCTCATTAAGCAAGAACAAGTACATGTTTGTCATGTTAATACCTTCTTTAGCTTCTCTTTTTTCTTCTCTTCATCCTCCGAGTCGCTGCTGTCAGAGGCATGTTTCTTGTTTTTCTTCTTCTTTTTCTTCTTCTTGTCTTTCTCCATTTTATCTCGATGCATCTGAATATTCAATTATTATGCTTTAATAGAAAGTCATACAATTCTTTTGTCAATAAATGTTATTATTTAAAAACGCACCTCGAGCAGAGTCTTGGGTTGCTCCTCCTCCGTTTCCTCAGTTATACCTTCTTCAAATGGAGTGCAATCCGAGTTCTGTATTTTACAACAAAGAAAGAGAAAACACATGAATAAAATAAACATTTAAATTTAGATGCAAAAATAAAGTGTAAACATACCACTGTTATTCCAGCATCTCCAGTGCAGTAGCTCTGTTTGACCATAGAGTGGCAGCACTTGTAGCCCCAGAAACCATCCTTCCAATAAGAGCCCCAAATGCACTGGAAAAACATCCATAATGCATTATCCAAAATGTACAGACAGAGCATTATTATTCATATTTTTAAAGTTTTCCTTACAGTATGGTTGTTGATGAGCACATCTTCCTCGTACTTGGAGCGAGCCACAGCCTTTTCTTGCCCCTTCAGCACAGCACCATGGCGAGAGTATTCTACATAATCTTCAGTTTGGGCCAAAAGTAGTTCCCTAGGTGGGGCATCCAAGTGCTCCTGGCCTCCATACTGATGCCAACAAACACAGACTTGGTAAATATTTGATCACTTTCATTCTTTCAATAAAGGTAAATAAACGCTAGATTTATTTTTTGTATGTACCTTCTCCAAAATGCTCTCCCTTTGCTGCTCTTTGAAAGCCTCTTTTTAACTTTGAATGATTTATGAAGCAGCTCCAGTTTTGTGGGATCAGCCTGAAGATGAACCTCTGAACCTCGCTCATAAGCCTCCCAAGCAAACACTGTTTTCAGACACAAACCGCAGTATTAGAATTCAGTCAAATGTCATGTACATCTATGATATCATTGCCAACAAATAGATTATCATGGACATAAAATGTTCTGAGACCATTAAAGGTGACTTTCTTGAACCATTTTAACCATGTGCTCCTATCATTAACCCTTTAGGCACCAGGGTTTTAGATTTGAAATCCAATCCAATAAATACATAATAACTGTTGTTTTATACACCCGTTGGAGTTGAATCTTGAATTTTTCAAGCTACTGAAACTTATAAGAAACTGAGAACGTCGAGTGTAGAAAAGTTAAAGTCTGGAATGACTTGGTGCAAAATAGTTACTTTGGTGCCTAAGAGTTGCATTGTAATTTTTTTGTATTGAATAATTATCATTACACCTAATGTCACCTCCTAAAAATATCTTCTTTAAGAAAATTCAGAGAAGTGCTTGAGAGAAATTTCTTTTAACTTACTCTGTGTTTGAGCCATTGTTATTGTGTCTCCACTATGACGGGCAAAGTTGTCGCCTGCATATCCGACTCTATAAAAAATACGAAACAAATCACATTTTGTTTTTGTTAAGATTTTATGTTCTGCAATTTAGAAGATCAGACTTTAACTTACTCATCTGGGTTCATGCCTGTGTTGGAGTAAGGATTTTCTCTCATTGATCGAGTCTTGGGATCGTAGTAGGCAGAGTTTGGATCCAGATTCCTCAAGTACTAGACAAAAAATACATAAAAATACATTATTCACTCTCTAGTAGTGTGTAATTTTTTTTTCTTAATACATACAAAACATTCCTTTTTATTTGAAGAACCAAATGTCTTACTTTAGCTGTGTCTTCTCTAATACGCAAGTTCCTGACGGTGATTCTGCGTTTTGAGTCAAAGTTTTGTCCAGGCATATCAATGTCATCTGCATATTTGTCTTCATCCTCTCCTTCACTGTCATGTTCCCGCTCCTAAGACATATTGAAAAATGTTTAGATGTTTTTAATAATATTCGACCTTTTAACTAGGCTGTTTATCAATGTAACTTACATTTTGATCCAGTTTTCCTGATGCCAGCTCATCTTGGAGCTTATGGGCTTTAAGTGTTCTTTTGGCCTAGGGAAATTGTAGAAAAATATCATGAATAGATAAAAACAAAATAAATTTAAGTGTGTAGTAAAATGAGTAAGGTTTTGACTCATACCAAATCAACTTTGGCATATTCTTCAACAATGCGCTGGTGCTCTTCAGGGTCATAACCATTCCAGCGATCACGTTTCCCGTCGTAGTCCAAGTCCAGATTGACTTGGCTGTGCTCATCAGGGGCAATGCCTGTGCCTGTGAACTTCGCACCAACTTTTCTAGGACGCTAAAGAATATTAATGAAAACAGTGATGAGCCAAGAAAAATTTTATACTAATAATTTATCTATTTGTTTACTACCTCCATACAGTCTTTCTTCTTATGTGTCATTGCTCCACAGTTTTCACAAGCTCCTTTTCGGAATTTGGTGACAACAGCATTCTAAAATCATTACAAAGCCATTTTATTGATAGAAACAGTTTTGACTTTAACACATCATTATTAAGATTAGGACAAGACACCATTTAATGGAAAGACGAGACATATGACAAAGTCTCATAACAATAATACACATTTTTTTCAACACATGAAAAATATTTCTCGCAAGACAAGTTTACTTTGAGCAGAATCTTTTGACAAACAAAGATCTTGTCCAGTCCAGTTTTTAAATGTACATATTCACACAACACAGACCAACCCACCTCTTGCACACCTCTCTTGTACCACTCTCCAATAGTAGAAAACTGTTCTTGGTTCTCAGCCTGGGGCCTCTGATGTTTCAGAGTGGGCCTTTTAGATGGATCAATGTACCATGGCACTGATGAGATGTACTGTGGGATGTGAGGGTTGATATCTCTAAACACATAAATCAATGCATTAGAATTAATAATTATCACACAAGCTTGATTTATTTGTTATTGCTTTTAAGGCTGTTGCTTACTTTCCCTCCTCGTCCACCTCAGCAGGAGCGTTTCCTAACTTTCTCTGCTCCTCCAGCTCCTTCTTCTTCCTCCAGTCCTCTCGGGTCATCTTTTTGGGCTCGTCCAGGCCCACGATGCCCTCCGTGCTCGTATTAGTTTCTTCAGCCATGCCTCACACTTAACTGATCACAAAGTTTAATTAAAAACCTTACACAATAAAATATTATACGAGGGTTGAACTAAAGAGTCTTTCTCGTTTTAACAGGGATGTTGGTGAGAAAGGCCGTGTTACATATTTATGAATTCAGAAAAAAGAAAACAAATATTTAATTACTACCTTTTCCAAGACGCAGAAGAAATGAGAAATAACAGCTGAAACGTGACTGTTTTGTTGTTTTTAATATCTCGCTCGTCGTATTTTTAAAGTCGCCATTTTACTTCAACAAAAATGCGTCATTTCCGGTTTGTACAGTGAATTTACGAGTGCGCCCTCTAGTGAACTGTATGACTTTAGACGCCTCAAATTGTTTTAACTAACTAACTAAATAAATAAATAAAATTACAATCTCCATGAATTTGCGTTTTCAGTACTAACTATTTTCAAAACATTAAAATAACAACAGTAATTGATGAAAATTGATAATGATAATAAAGTATCAAGAGAGTATCTTATTATACCATAGAGACTGGCCATTTATGACAAATTAAATTAAACTTATGAATTGAAGTGTGGTTTTTTTAGCTCTATCTACCAAAGCGAGACGGTGTAGTCCCTCATTCATCCAGGAGTGATCCATAGTAGAAGTCTTCAAAGTAGTCATCTGGACAGTGTTTCCGAAGATCAAGACGTTTCGACTCTCATCCGAAAGTCATTTTCTATCTACCAAACTATTAACACGCAGAGGATAAGTAAGTAAATACATAAAAGACACACAAGAGTTTGAAGCATTTTCACTTTTTATACTCAAGTAAAAAAGCTAAAAAATGTAAACAATGTTGTGAGAAAGAACAGTAAACATAAGAGCACCAAACACAAACATGTTTACAGACGTACAAAGAGAGGCTTAGCACCGGAACACATCCACAGTGTCAGTCCTGCAGCCGTGGGATGAGAAAGGCAGTAAGATTGTGAAGCCTTTAAGAGAAGCACCCAAATATTAAGCTGTTTTTTCTTATTATTCAAGCTTTTCCCTCTCAGAGATAAATCTAGACATTACAAAAATACAACAGTGCAGTCAATTTTTGAGGTCATTTGAATATGTTCAAGTTCAGAAAACGACAGTCTAATTTGGAAACTATTTTATCTCACTACAACTACGAGTTCTCTGTTCTGAATATTGGGTTGTTCTATAGTTTAGTGTCATTGGCTGGTTGTTGTCAAAGTCTGTTTTCAGAATAAAATAATTATTGATTTGTTTGTATTGTTTTTAAGAATAGTGCATTTTTAACAATTGTAACAGTTCACATTTAATCTTTTTGTTTCGTACGCTCTCGCTTGTCAACTGTGAGCATCTTCATCTGACTCCCAGACCTCCACCTCTTCATCCTCCTCAACATCATCGCCCTCATCTTCTCCGCCTCACCCGCCCAAGTGTTGAACGCTCCGTCACTCTGTTCTACGTCCTCACCCTCGTCCACTACAATCTCCATCTCCTCCTCTGAGTCATCTTCATCCTCTTCATCGTCGTCATACTCCTCAATCTCCTCCACTTCGATGCTACACACTTCTCCGTCCTCCACCTCTCCGTCCTCTTTTTCTTTCGAGGTGTTTGAGAACACCCCTGTCCTGTCTGTGAGGTAGGCTTTGCTGCTGGGAACAAAGCTGGAGGTAGATGTTTTCGTGTTGATGTAAAGCCGCGGCGGAGGTTCGTGCTTGGGTCGGACCGACAGTTTCATGTTGGGGGTAGAGGAAGGTGCTTTTTTCAAGTTTGGAACAGTTGAGGATTTGTGAGGCAAATTTGCAGTTCGGGATTTTAAAGAGTTTGTGCTGTAATCACGTATTTCCCCTGGCTCGAGTGGGTCGGGCCCACAGGGGTCGTGTTCATTGCAGGACAACTTCCCGTCCAGTTTGGAGATGAAGAGCATGCCTTGAGAGTGCTGCTTACAGTACGAGGTGGGGCACATTTCACAAAATGAGGAGGCTTCTTTGCCACAGATGTCGCACTGATGCCATGGACATTCCCACCGTCCTAAAACAAGATATGGTTGTTAAAGCTTTGCATGATCATCAGAAGAGGTGGGACCAAGTCACTGCTTTGCATATATCAAGTTTTTGGCCTCAAGTCCGAGTCAAGTCACAAGTCTTGAAAAAGTTTTGTTTAAGATGTACTATAAAACTTTTCTAGTTGTCTTTGTCTTGTATTGTCTGAAATTGCTAACTTTTTTACACATGTATTTTCTGTACTGATGGTCATTAATGTGCATTTTCCCTTTCAAAATAAATAAATAAATAAACAATAAATATTGTTTTACTCACTTAACTTCAGTAAACTGTTAATTTGGAGGAATATTTGAGATAATGCGAAAACATCTACAAAGACAAACCTGCTAAGAATAATTACATTATGGATCACATTTCTTCATCTAAAACTGTATTCTACAATATCTGATCTTTGTTCTGATCAAAACAGAACACAGATAAAAGGTCACTCATTAGTGTACTTGCCTGCAGGTCTCTTGGCCAGGTTGAGACAGTCTGCGTGGTAGACTTTGGGACAGCCTGGTTTCTTACAGGACACTATCTGCCCTCCATCGCCACAGTGGAAGCACTCGTCCTCTCTCTCCTTCTTCACTTCCTGCTTCTTCTTCTTCATGTATGCCCTTCTTTTCCCTTCTTTTAGTTTGATTTTCTCAGCCGCTGGTTGGTTCTACGCATGAATAATAATCTTAGCATTTTGCAAATCACTCAGATAAGATCACTCATAAAACTGACAATCCGTTTACCTTTGGGCGAACACCTAAGAATCCACTGCAGTTTGGTGCTCCGCATTTACAGACAGTCTTCCCATTGCCAAGACATTCCAAGTTGTAGTTAAAAGTCAACTCCACACCTGTAATACATGCAAGTATTTTATCATTTAACTAATTCAGATTCACCAAAACTGAACGAATGGTCATTAAAGGGTCTGTGTTCTACTAATTATTGATTGATGTTTCCTCATCAAAAACATAGATAGAGTTGAGATGTGCTTCATTCGCACACATTTAATACAAACAGAGCAGACTTTTGCCTTTAAAGTCCATCTGACAGATTATCACATGTTTCTATTTTTGACTTAGTAGTTAAGTTGCAAATTATGAGGAAATTGACAAATAAAATTTGAAAATTACAGGAAGTAATCTGAATTCTAAAACAGAATCTCCCCTCATGTGTTGTCAAAAAACGGCAAAAAGCAATGACTATTTACACACAACTGAGACAGTTTCCTGGGAGTTCAAATAATCATTTAACACATTTAGGTGTTACAAAATATTATCATTTGTCAAATCATAACACTGTAACTCTAT
Organism: Mugilogobius chulae; assembly: GCA_038363315.1. Lineage (NCBI taxonomy): Eukaryota > Metazoa > Chordata > Actinopteri > Gobiiformes > Gobiidae > Mugilogobius > Mugilogobius chulae. The sequence goes on from CM076400.1 coordinate 35,061,635, forward strand.
AACTCTACAGAAAATTTACTATGGTTATCTTAATAATTTTAGCATTTGAGTTGCTGATATTTTAGCCTTATCCCTTGCGTCACTTCTCTACTCAAAAGAAAACAGGGAGACTTGGTATTCTCAATTGAAAAGACTAAACTAAAATATTTACATAACAGGATAAGCAGGTGTTACTTAACTAGTCTTGTTTTACACTTGTTGGTAAAACAAGACAGAGGCATAGGAACTCTTTATATTTAGTGTTCTGCCAAAAGCCCCCACTAAAGTACATCCGGTTTCAGATTGAAATAATGACTTTAGGTACAATTAATCCTTTAATTTTGTAATAGCTGTACCTTTTGGAATATCTTGAAGTGCAAACAGTCCCACTCTTGTGTCTCCGTTCACAGTCCACTTCTGAGTTTCACAGTTGGGCTGACAGCTGTGGTTCATAAAGCGAGCCTCATTTCCTTTAGGTCCTGCATCAATGATTCGATCCTGTAAGCACAGATGTATTAAGGATCTGTATTCTCAGTTACAAAATCAGTGGTTTGACATTTAGGTGCATCAAAGTTACCTTGTCCAGTGTAAGCATGTAAAAGTTGCAGATGTCATTCTCTTGTGCGTGCCTGATCCGCGCTCGACACTCTTCTTCATCTATCATCTCACCAACATATTCGCTCACAAATGCTCCCTGTGATAAACAATAATTTAAGACTTTTAAAGAAATTTTTAAGAGCACAAAACATACAAATTAAGACCCATTGGTGAGTCGTGGCCTATAGTACTTCACAATGCTGCTTTATTTACAGAGGGCTTCTTAAGATATAAACTTAAATATAGGTACAATTGTGAATAATGTAATAAATTACCAAAAATAACGCAAATTATACAGCAGCCAAGCATTTCATCTGTTTCATCAACTAATTTAATAGCAGAAGAAAAACACAAATTGTGTAAAATTATTGAGAATTTTACGACAGAGAAAGCAGCAGCGTGAAACAAATCTGACAAAAAAATACATTATGAAAAATTAAAGATCTGTGCAAATATATTTAAGAGTCAAATTGAACAATTTGTAAGGCCCTAAATTAAAACTTGTCTATTTAAGACCCAGCAGAAACCCAGTCTAATAGAAAATCAGATTTAAAAAGCGTATTCAAATTTTGACCTACCTTTTTAATGTCCGACACAGCGCGCAAACCCCAACCACGAGAAAGAGTCCTAAATATTTCCACTTGTGTATATTCTCGTTTGGTAAAGGCCTGGTTTTGGCATTTCTCCCCCGCAGCGCAGACCTGAGGGTGGCATTCATACAGTAGCATGCGGTTGATACACTCCGAGTCCGGGCCGCACGGATTCTCATCGGAGGCTTTGCAGTTACATCGAGGAATTTCCGACATGTCAGCGGTGATGATTTGGACTTTTCCAATTGGCTTGTTGGCCTAAGTAATAAAATATGGTTGATGTTTGAGATTGTCAACATAAACAATGATTTTCTACAGATAAATTAAAATTGTATTCACCTTAATTAGCTTATACGGCGGTGGTTTCTTGTCATTCTTTCTGACCTCCTGAAGTTGTTTCATTTCCTTTTCAGTCTGAAGTTCTTTGAATCTGTCTGCTGCTTCTGTCAATGCTGATAACAAACACATTATTTAACATTTTTATTCTCAATACAAGAAGAAACAAACAAAAAAGGATTTTATTAGATTAAGAAACATACCTGATTTGTATACTGCATCAGTCCCCTTGGCCATTTTCTCAATGTTATGTCTGTCTCCCTCCATGTAGGGGAAAACCCGAGCTTGATACGTCCACACGAAGTCTTTCGAGCCAAAAAACTGCACTGGAAACTCTCCAACGTCATGCTTCATTTTCATTATGTTATTTGGGACGTCTTTTGTGAGGCAGACTTCAGCGGGCCACCATCTAAAAGTAATAACATGAAGCTTAATGAATGGTGCCTCAAGATTTCAGTGCAAAGACAAAGTTGTGCGTGTACCTGAAGCGCCCCCATTTGACCCAGAGTATGTCTTTTATTCTGGGTCTTTTTCCCGCTTTGCAGTCATTACAGAACCAGCTGCCCTGGGGTAACTCAATATTCAAACACTCTTGGTGGAAAGCAGCAGGACATGATTCGCAGCACAGAAGACTGCCTCCTACAAAAACACAAGCATAACACTTAAAATCAGGCTACCGTTCAAGGCTGACACGTTTTGCAAATTGTTTTCCATTCCTAATTTACTAAACCTGCTAAAAGTCGTATTTAGAGTGATTCAGTTACGTTTGACTAACCATTACTCTCCTGCATTTAAGATGTCATTGCGCTAGTTTGTCTTACATTTACAGAACGTTTATTGATCTACTCAATTTTGATATTTTGTTTTTAAACAACCAATGCAAACTGGGGCCCGGGCGCCAATTGCCCCTGAAATGATTTCTGATTATTTTTCTAGCGCCTCCTGATAAAATCATGCTACAATGAATCACAGGTCCAAGAATACACCACAGCCTTGCAACCCAATGAGAGGAGTCACAAAGACCAGAATGGATAATAAGCAAATAGAAAAAAAAGGGAAAAACTGACCTTCAGAGCAGACAAAGCACCAGCTCACGTTGATGTGTTCATGGTTCTTGTAGCCCTTGCGAGGAGTGAAATGATTTGGACAGAGAAAGCTGTTGTTTGCCAACATTAAGCTACCAGCAGCCATACAATTGTCATTGGCATGATAAGCCACAGGACAGCGGACACACTTTAGTAAACGACCTGGAAAATAAAAAATAATAATTGTACAGGCACTCTTTGCAGACAAAACACCACTTTTTGCAATAAAATAACTTTTTCCTAGTACAGATATCTTGTTAACGTATCAGTTCCGGTGCAAATTTGTTTACACTTTGCTTCTAAGTTTGTCTGTTGTTGTTGTTGTTGTTGTTGTTGTTGTTAGCATCGTGGCAGCATATCTCACTCATAACAGCAGTGAAAAACGCTTAAAACACCTCATAATGAACAATTCAGAGGCTCAGAATGCATCAAGTAAGTGAGCAAAACATGTGGACTGATGTAGGAAGTTTTTGTTTTAGTTTGTTTACAATCTATAGGAAGCAAAAATCAGCTACAGGAGCTTTATTGTTATGTTTTTGGTCGTAAAGCTTAAAAAAACAATGCCTTTTGAAAAATGGAGACAAGCAGATGGCATGCCTTCTTTCAAAAAGTGGCATAGTGCATCTGTAAGTAAAAGTGACACTCAACTCCTAAACATCTGCCCATAAGCCTATTTCAAACAGAACTGGCAAACTTGGCTGAAGTAAAAGTGGGAGAGGGGCCGTGTCTCAAGGTGTAATGAGCAGTGTGTTTGTTCAGAACTGATTTTTGCAGTAGGTTTGTGATCAGATATACTTGACTCTAATCAGGGCAGTCCAGTATGATGCCACATTTGAACTAGAAATTACATTAATCATTGTGAGCACAGTCAGTTTATGACTATTTTGTCAAATTTACCTAGTTTGCACCAAAGCTGTCAAAAAATTTGACAGTAGACAGTGCTTCCACATTGCCGTATTCACCATTCAGTTGCAAAAAAGGTGATTTAGTGCTAAGTTCTCTTTTACTCTTTAAAAGGGGAGACGCAATTTTAATAGTTTCTAAATTTGGACGTTTACCTTTGGAGTTGCCGAGGTTGAGAGGATTAGCGATGTGGCAGGACAAACAGACGTGAAGAGGGCAGCGGATGCCTTTGTTATTGGGTTGTGTGGCGGAGAAGGTCATTATACAGTCTGTGTGGTAGAACCTTCCACACAGGGGTATCATGCACCGCTTGACCCCATCACCAGACCTTTTACACACAAAGCAAGCATGGGCCCCTAAAAAGCAAAAAAAAACAAACAAACAATATATATACATTTAATCCTTTCACGTTTTTAGATTTACACCAAATATAAACAAATGAGTCTACTTACCCGTTTTGCATTCACCACAAACAAATTTATCTTTGGGAGCGGCTGACAGTCCAATGCACTGGAGATGAAAGGCTCCGTAACAGTGGCCATCACAATTCAACAGCTCCCCAGGCTCCTCACAAATCTACAGAAGGATACATTAGTGAAGTTGTAAATATTATGCTCAATGCTAGTGATGATGCTAATGTCAACAAACCTGCATACCTGACAAACATTCTCTTTTAAGGCTCCACCTGTTACTCTCCCTTTTCCTTCTACCTGAGAGGACGGACTGTAGTTCAGCATCTGCACAAATACACATTTTTATAGATGCCTAAATAAAAGTAATAGATCGAAACAAAAGAGAAAAATGGCAAACCTCATCTTTGGACGTTGAATCAGATGTAGTTTCTGGACTGGCTGTTTCTGTCTCTGATTTCGGTTTCACAGGCTTCACTCTGGGCTAGACGGACGGTCATGCACAGTGCTCTTCTTGTCTTCAGTCTTAGATTTGGGAGGTGTTTTGGGCAAAGATGCTTCTCTTTTCACAGTTCTAACCTAAAGACAAAATAGGAGATGTGCAGGTTACTGTGCCCTCTATGAATGCATAACATTTTATTTTTATATCCAAATTCATACAGAGAAAAGACACTATGGGCTTTTTCGCACATGAAAGTACTAGCCCCTGTTTAGTCAGAGGAACTACCCTATTCCCATGTTTGTGTTCACACAGCAACAGTTAGTAAAAGTGGGGCTAATAGCTTTAACATCAGCATCTGTATAATCTGAAATATGTCATTAAGTTGCATTAGGAAAGCAAAAGTTGTTTTTCCCTACACTTATCTATGATGCACAAAAGCTTAAAAAAACATTGAAATTAACAATAAAGCGCAACTATTCAGTGTTATTCCTAAAACTAGATGATAAATGTACAAAATAAATGGAGCTACAGATTTTAGGTAATTTTTCTCAAGGATAAGGAAAGTTTATCTTAATGTCAGAAAATATAAAACATGTTTTCAAACTAAGTCAGTGCTGTAAATGTGCTTGTGTCACCAAAAGGTTCCTGTTCTGACTGAAAGTACCTGCGCCAGAGCAGGAGCTAAAAAATTTCCTAAAGTGTGAACCCCGTCCCTAGTTCCTGCCTTGTGTGAACACATCTAAAATAAAAACTGGAACTAAAAATATTACTAGGAACTGAAAACGTTCTTACAGTGGGAAAAGGCCTTATAGTTATTTAAAACAATAAAATACAGCCAACATCTTCTGTTTACACATTTGCTGTGAGGTGGCACTGAGAAATTATCATTATCATCATGAGAAATTCATGTTCTTCTTGCATGTCTCTATCAAATATTCCACAATAAATTTACATGACAATCTCACTATGTCCTCACCTTTTGTGCTGAAGCGAGGGTCACTTCTTCTATGGTGCATTCAAGTACCTGATGTGAGACTTTCCTCGCCTCTTTCTTTGTTGCAGTGCAGAACCTGTATCAAATCATTCATGTTACTGTCAATTAAAAGCCAATGCAATAGTTTTTTTTACTAGCATCACCATTTTTGTCAATACCAGATTCTGGAGGTAGATTGTTTTCAACATCTGTCTTTGTTTCTAAGGAGGGTTGTGTTTTTACAGAGGGTGCAGACAGTGTTTTGGGAGTTTCCTCATGAAATTCAGGAGCAGGAGACGAGGAGACTGGCACATCTGCTCCCGGTTCAATGCTGACATGTGAGTTCTAAAAGAAATATACAATAACCAAACATTGTAATAATTTACATATAGGGTGTGCAAAAGCTTTTAATCATCTATATAGTCCTGTTAACCATGGTATCAAACAGACAGGGCTACCTCTAAAGATTTCCGTTTGGATTTTCGTTTGGATTGAGTTATTTGTCCAGGCTCTTCAGGTGACACCATGAGCCTTTTAGAGGGTTTTCTGAGGTGCATGTTTAACTGGCCTGCAAAAATAAAAAAAATATTAATACCTGTATACTGTATATATTCTAACGATCTTATATATTTTTTTATTAGATCAATCCATTTATAGATCAATCAGCTTACCAGAAAGTCTTGTGTCTGAGCCATTTGTGTCCATGAGGTTTTGTACATCCAAATCAGAGTGTTTTCCATTTACTTTAGGGTGTCCATTGAACTCTGCATGACTGTTACTGTTTGACTCTTCAACCTCGAACACTGATGTTTTGCAATGATCACCTGATGTGACCTGTTTCTCCTCTAGTAACGCTGGATTCCTTACCAAAAGTCCCCCATAGGCCAGGTTTGTAAGATGCGGGGATAGACGAGGTAAGCTGACTTTCAACTTTGCAGGCAGCCTTTGCTTCCTACGTGGTTTGTCTGTGCACTCTGAGTAAACAGGAACATCTTCAGGTTTAGCTGATTCAGTTTTCTCAACACAGTTAGTTTTATTTGACTGGTCATTTTCCGATGTGATCTCAGTAGTAAATGCGTTTTGTGTTGAAATTTCACAAGGACTTTTCACTTCATCTGTTTCCGTATTTGTGGGCAGTGACATTGGTTCCTCTTTGATCAAAACTGGAGATGTTGGTAGAGATAGCGGCTTTCCTTCCTTTTCCCTGGTGTCATGCATGTCTTTAAGAAGCATTAGAAATGTACTAAACTGATAATTGGGCTCGGGTTGAAACGCACTCTCGCCTGAGTCTTTTTCCTCTTCCTTTGGGATGGATTTAAACTTAAGCTCCTTGATGTTTTGTAATTCCTCCATCGATGGCGGTGAAGAAGTTGTTGATATCTCAGAGAGAATGTTTTCAGTCTTGACTTCAATATCAGGAATTATTTCATTAGTGCAAATGTACGTTTTCGATTCTTTGCGTGAGCCATTGTGAATTTTCTTCTTGTCTGGTTTTCTTGCCCTCCTTTTTCTAGGGCTTGGAGTGTCAGATAAAGATGATTTATCATTTGTGCACGAAACATCAGTAGTAGATCCATTTGTGCTAAGTTCAGTGTTGACTTCTGCTGAGGTGGAGGTGGATTCGGCTACTGACAGTACATCAGTGTTTTCTTCTGCCTTCAATGCCTTTGTCATTAAACGGCTGCTGGCAGGAAAACTGCACAAATGTTTTGATGTAGTGGTTATATCCAAACTGCCAGAGCTCTGTTTAGTCTGTGATGCAACCGATGAACTTAAAACATTTGCGGAGTCAGTCAAATTTTTCGAGTGCTTTGATTTATTTTTTGCTGAATTGAGCTCACTGATCAAAGATGAGGCTACATCTGGCTCTTGGGACAACTCAGTGCGTTTAGGACGTTGCAGAATCGGGACAGAATCCAGGTCGGCATACGGAGAATCCTCATCTTTCAGTGAACAAGTTGTTGAAATTAGATTATTCTTTGAGCTTCCAACAATATGGCCAAAAATATCTGACAGGCGTTTCTTTTTCTTTTTAACACTATTTTTAATTCCATTTTGCAAAGGATGTTTACTGTGATGTCTTTTGTTGTCTCGTTGTTCTGCATGGCCAGAAGACTGTGAATGGTCTTGAGAAAGGCGTTGCTCAACTGACTGTAGTCCAGTACTTGGGGCCAAGTCTTTGCTATTTGGAGATTCGGACTGGAAACTTTCAAAGTCAGGTGGATCACCATAAAACACATCTTCAGCTTTAGACACACTGATTTCCCAAGCACTTTGATATCTTTTAGGTATCTGTAAAAGCCCAAATTAAACACAACAAGATTATTTTATAAATTAATTCAGTGATAAGACTTTGCAATGCTCATGTTATTTAAATCTACCTTATACTTGTAGTGTTTCACTTTTTGTCTTACTCTTCTTTTGAGAACCAAAATGTCTTCAAACTGATGACCATATTCAAAAGGAATTACAACAGTCTCTGGACCCAAGCAGATTCTGTAGTTTCTCCAAAAGTCCGTAAATAGTACATGCGACAAGGACGAGGACTGGGAACTGGAAAAACAGGATTTCATATTTATTCAGATTAAAATAATATTTGTACATTATTCACAAATTGTAGCAATTTAGTAAAGCAAACAGTATCCATATCTATTTGTAATGTTGTTTTGCGTGTTAGACGTACCCTTCATCTTGGTGTGGATTCTCTGGTCGGGATGATAGATTATTTGACAGGGCCACCACGGCCTCCGGTTGAACTTGGCCCACACAATATCTCCAGCATAGATCTTGCATGGAGGAAATAACTCATCTGAGGGGCTGTCAGGCTGATCATAGAATTGGCAACAAATTAATGACATTTGTTTTGTATGCTTATAAAGAAAATGTAATAATTTGTCAAAAATAAAATCTGACTTACATTTGAATTTGTTTCTGATAAACAGACCTGGTTCTCTCGCGGCGGAGAACTGACTTCTCCACTTGCAGAGTCCTTCTCGACACTCCATCCATCTCTCATAATGATTTCAGGCAGTGCACTGGGGCTTAGTGTGGGGTTCAATTCAGATATAGTTTTGGACATCAGATTAAAAATAGGTTTAAATGTTCGTTTGTCAGCTCCAGAGCTACATGTGTTCTTGGAGTCAATCACAGGACATTTCTCTGACAACTTCGGAGAAAAACTGAAGGGTGTAAAGTCCTCATTACTGCTGTTTTCTCCCAACCCATCCTCCTTAAAGTCACTGCTGTCAAAGAGCGTGGACCCAAAATGTAGGTATCCAGTAGAGATAGGAGAGCAGCGCTCCAAGCTGTGTGGACTGTCAGAAAAAACATTTCTCTGTCCATCCTGTAGGCTCTCAAAAGGCTCGAGGTCCTGGATGTCTGGAGATGGAGGCAACTGGACGGAGGGTGCCTCAAACTCATCCTCATCACTGATGGGGCTTGCACAGCGCAGCTGGTTTCTGTGTTGCAAATCTGTCCTGTTAACCACAGTGTTTAGGTCTGGCAGCCTGTAACAGGAGGCGTTGTTGAACTGATTGTACCCTGGTATAGATGGCTGCTTGAGGCCTGAGGCAGGCAGCTGCCCTACCAGTTCAGACCCATGCTTCGCAGTGCTGCACTGGGATCCATAAGAAGTGCTTATGAGACCATTGTGGGACCTCAGCTCAGATTGACCAGGGCCAAAGACAGAGCCTGCCCTACAAGCCGGTCTGTAAGACTGATTCATGTTGTCACGTTTCTGCCCTATAAAGAGAAAAAAGACACATTATTAGACAATTACATACTTTGTTACAAGTTCATTATTAACTGGTTATAAAGGTCCTCTCTCATAATGCCCTCCTATAGCCCACACAAGTGTGGATATGACGCAGTGATTATTTCCTGTTTGATAAACTGTAAAACTCAGACCGGGCGCAGCATTACTAGCGTCACAAAAGCGGACATTGAATGGTCTTCCTACAATGCGCCAATAGGCTCAAAACACAATGTGCCGGTGGCTTGGACACATTTCACACATAAAGTATCAGAAATAGTCCCCTTTGTCTTGTGATTGTGGGTCATGGCGCTCGCTGTCCACTAGAATAACCCAGAGGAGTGCTGAGTGTGTCGTGGAGGAGGTGACACTGAGCCATCACAGAAACACAGGCTTACACTAACAAATACGGCCAAACACCGACACAAGCTACACTAACTGACAAAACGTTAACCCGGCCCCAACGCGTGGAAGCATCGATAAACTTACCATTTTAACCGGCCACTGTGAACTCAGTCGCGGCTTTAAAACTACAGCACAAAGCGAGTGTTTTTCTCGATTTGAGAAAGCCGATCAGTACAATCCCAGTTGCAGCAGCTCTAGCAGGCCAAGGCACAGCTTTCATTCTCTGCGGCCCTCTGAAAAACTGTCACCTTAAATAGCAAATAAGCAGTAAAAAATCCATGTTGTTAGCATATCAGACAGCTACGAAATTCAGTGTGTCATGACCGATCTTCTGACAGTCTAGCAGCTTATTTACTTCATTATTTTGGTTTCTATCGAGGTGCCCCCGGTTATGTTAAACAAGCCTAGACTGTGTTGGTGAGCAGCAACCAATCGGCACGGCTTCTACCCAACCCCCCGTCTGCAGAGGGCCTGACACTAACCTCCTCACGCGCACTGCCACGCGCATGGGCACGCACACAGACACACGTCCGCACGAGGACAGACACGTCCAGGTGAAGTTTAGAATCACCACTCTGTTAAAAGAGATAGAATAGGGCTAAAAGTCTATAACGCTATAGTAGCAAATGGACACGTGTTCTTTGTGTTGCCACGTTCTCACAGCAGTGGGAGTTCAGGCCTCAATGAAACACAGAAGATGAGACAGAAAACGAGGAAACATGAGTGATAAGCTCACAGCCGCGTCCAACTCACTCCGTGCGCCATATTGATTCCTCTGGCCTCCACTTTGACGCGGTGAATAACAAATCCATGGTGAACAGACCCCGCAGTGCCACAAAAGCACTGCTCTGTAGCGGTTTTATCACTATCGATGCTTCAGTGATAGGCCTCCAACACCAAACTGTAACCACAGCCTAGCTTCTAGGATCACCACTGAGAACAAAAGATCGGCGGGTCTCACATAAGGTTTGAACACACCCTTTGGAGAAACAGACATTTAAAACTACAATTTTGATTAGGCTTTCGTCATGGCCCGTGGTTTAGACCAGTTTTAGATGAGCATTAGACATACAGGGATTTTTTCACTAACAGTAGGCCTATAAAAATGTAATTTCACTACACAAACCAATGTCAACTAAAACGTCTATTTATAGGGGACTAACACTTGTCACTCAAACCGAGAGCTCATAACAATCTCATAAGGGTAATAACAAGGGTCCAAACCATACTGTCTAAGCAACCCTCTAGTGGCCATAGACAGAAAAACATTTTGGGCCAATGATTCTTCTCTTCATGATTGGAAAGGATTGATCTCTCAATTGAGTGAGCCCTTTTCGATTTGTCTCGTATTTCTACATAAGTCAAAAGTTAGTTGTAACGTCCTATGAATCCTAAAGGTGCTATGCACTTTGTATAAACTGAGTCGCCAAATTTTGTAAGTGTTAAGGTGTTTTGGCAGAAAGAGATCTTCTCGTGTAGCAAAATGAAGCACGACCAGGTCTTCTCTTTAGCCTTTTGTTTGGCATATTTATTCAGGCAACATTTTAATATGCACACGGTGCAACAGCTGCCGTCTGTGCTAGCGCCATCAGGTGAACAGAACAGAGTAGTGACATCACATCCGGTGTGCCTACAAAATAAAACCTCTTTTGCACAGAGAGTAAGAGCGCACTTTATAACACTTAACACCCCCACTCGCTGTTAGCTCACTGGGTAAAACAAAAATATCTTGTCAAAAACAAAATCACATTTTAACACACTTGATACCATTACATTACATTCTTTAAGTACCAAATATCTTTAGTGCAAAACCTTTCAACTTCTGTTTTGTGGCTGGCTTTGTCAAGATGTCAGCTATCATTAGTTCTGTTGGACAATATTGTAATAATACCCTCCCTGCATTAACAACATTTCTTATGAAGTGGTATTTTACATCAATATGTTTGCACCTTTGTCTGTTGACAGGATTTTTCGTAAGTGCAATTGTACCTTGGTTATCTTCGTACACTTTTGTTTCTCATATTGGTAACTGTCAAGTCCTTGTAGTAGCTGTTCTATGTAAAGACATTCCTGTATAGCTGAAGCTAAGGATATGTACTCCGCCTCACAGGTAGAAAGAGCTACAGTTTGTTGTTTTCTCGTTTTCCATGAAATAAGTGAACTTCCTTCAGATAAACTAGCACAATAACCTGAAGTGCTACGTCTGTCTATCTCATTTGATGCCCAACTTGCATCACAGTAAACTGTTAGACCAAGTTTTCCAGTTATCTTTTTCTTGAAATAAAGTCCTTGTTCTGTTGTACCTTTTAGATACCTAAATACATGTTTAACTGTATTCCAATGTTCCACAGTTGGTTCGTTAAAGTGCTGTGAAAGCTTACTAACAACAAAGTTAATGTCAGGTCTAGTACATGTGGACAAGTAAATTAAACTGCCCACTGCCTCTCTGAACTGTCGTGGTTGTTGTAACTTTTCTGCATTTTCTGTATAATCCAGTTTTGGTTCACAAGGAGTTTCTCTTGGTTTACAATTTTGCATATCAAATCTTTGTAAAACCTTTCTCACATATCTCTCTTGTGACATTTTGACTAGTCCGGTTGTTTGTTCAAAATCTATTCCTAGAAAATGTTTCAAAATTCCCAAATCTTTCATTCTGAATCTCTGAGTTAACATTCTTTTAACATCATTCATTGCATTTTCACTAGTAGCAGCAATGATGAGATCATCTACCCAAATAATGAGTATTAACTTTTGACCATGTTTTTCCCTTGTATACACACAATGATCTGCAGCATTCTGTACAAAATCATTTTTACATAGATAGGTGTGTAATACAGTGTTCCAATTTCTGCCTGATTGCTTAAGACCATACAATGATTTGTTCAGTCTACATACCAGTTTTTCACCTGTTTTTAAGTTTTTCTCATAACCTTGTGGTTGTTCTAAATAAATCTCACAGTCAATGGGCGCGTGCAGGTACGCTGTCTTCACGTCCATCTGATGCAAAATCAAGTCCTCCTGCGCTGCTTTCTGCATGAGAACTCTGACACTTGTCATGTCAGCTGTGGGTGAGAATGTCTCCTCATAATCAGTTCCTGCTTTCTGGTTGTATCCTTTAGCAACAAATCTTGCCTTGTATTTGTCTGATCCGTTTGTGTCTGTCTTTATTGCATAGACCCATCTCCCTCCTAAAACCTGTTTACCTGGTGGTAAGGGGGTCAGCTGAAAAGTCTCATTTTCCTCTAGTGATTTCATCTCCTCGTCCATGGCATTTTTCCACTGCGCTGACTTGGATGAGGTCACTGCTTCTTGATACGTTTTTGGAATATCACAAACTGCTCGATAACAAAAATCAACACATGTTTGTAACTTGTCCATTGAATCACCTTCAGTTTCAAAGTCTTGCAAATATGCTGGTTTCTGCTTTGCTCTGGGTGGATTTCTTCTGATCCCCGTTGCAGCATTTGTCTCTGACTGCTCAGTACCTGTTTGTTCTTCTAAATGCTCAGAACTGTTTTCAGGTTCGGTTTCATCCTCACCTTCCTTGTCTATGTCATAGACTACATTGTCTCGGTTTTCAATGTTATATTCTATGTTTGACTCTACAGTTTGGGTCTCTTTTTCAACTTTTGCTTTTGTTGTGAATTTCACCAACCTGTGCTTTTGAACTTTGCTTACTTCAGGGTAAAATACTAGATAGGCTGGACTATTTTTATCGTAGCCCACAAAAATGCCCTGATCACATTTGGAATCTAGTTTTCCCTTCTCTTGCTTGTAGCTAAAACAAGTAGATCCAAACTTTTGCATTTGTGACACATTTGGTAGTTTTCCTGTAAGTAAATCAAATGCTGTTTTCTTTGTCCGCCTATTGTAACATCGGTTTCTTACATGGGCTGCTGTTTGAATAGCATAGTTCCATAAACTGTCTGGTAGCTTGCTTTCTATCAGTAAACATCTAGCCATATCAAAAAGCGTCCGCCAGCTTCTCTCTGCTGTGCCATTTTGGTGTGGCGAATAAGGCGCTGACGTCTCGTGTCTGATTTTATTCTTTGTCAGTAAAGTTTGAAAGTCTCTGCTCATAAACTCAGTGCCGTTGTCTGAACGTATGCACTTGACTTCTCCATAAGGTGCTATATCGGCTAGGAACTTTTCTGTTGCTATGACTGCATCACTCTTTGACTTGAGGAAATACACTAAGATGGCTCCTGAATAATCATCAGTAAAACACTGTGCGTATTTGTGTCCATCTAAGCTTGCAGTTTTCATTGGACCTGCCAAGTCTGTATGGATTAGCTCTAGGGGTTTCTTAGCTTTAATGTCTGGCTCTCTATTTCTTGTTTGGGTGAACTTGCCTTTTGTACAGATTTCACACATTTCATCTGGCTTAACTGCATTTCCCTTAATCTCCATACCTTTGACCACATTTTGGAGTTTGATTACATCCTCAAGTTACAGTGCCCTAAAATCTCATGCCACGTTTGGACATCATGACACACTTTACATTGGTCTGCATTAGCATCAACAGTAGGAAGATAATACAATTTTTCATACTCGTGAATGTTAAATGTATTACCGTCTTTTGTTATCATTTGACTTTCTCCCTTTTTGAAGGTCACAGTTGCTCCTCTGTCGGCCGCTCTTGCCACTGAAAAGATGTTGTGGGGATACGAAGGCATGTACAGAGCATCTCTTAGTTGTGCCCTGTGCTCCCGCCCGTTGCTGTCCAGTAGACGGATCGTTGCAGTTCCTCTTCCTTGAGCCATTCCACTGCATCTTGTTCCATCGGCGAGTTCTACTGAATGAGTCTCTGGTTGGAATGCGCTGTCAAAACTTGCAAATATTTTTAGATCGTTCACAATGTGAGATGTGGCTCCAGCATCTACCATAATGCCCTTCATTTTTACTTTGGGTGTCGACTCCTCACCTTTTCCTTGTGCAGCTTTGAAGAGGTAGTCACTGGCTTGCTCATCAGCAACCTTCCTGGCATTGTCTTCTTTGTCTTTCTTTTTACATATGGACTCTTGGTGTGTGTTGCTTTTACAAAAGTTGCACCACACTTTCCGGGTACATTTTCTTGCTCTATGTCCTTTTAGTCCACACTTGTAACATGTTATGTTTGTATCATCAGTTTTACCTTGAGTGCTGTTGGTGTACTTCTTCTGGAAGTTTTTATCCTGCTTTGTGAACGTTTTCATTACATTGTCTGTTGTCTCAGCAGTGCTCATTCTCTCAGATTCTTCATATATGCGCAATCTTCTTTTGAAATCTTTGAATGTCACATTGTCCTCATTTTGAGTTATGTGTACAGCTAAAGGCTTGAAAGAATCTGGTAGACCATTTAGAATCATTGCTACAATCAAACCATCGCTAAGAGTCTCACCAGCATCACGTAGAGCTGTGATGATGTTCTCCGCTCTGATTACATAGTCTGTTGTTGACTCACTGTCTGCTTTTCGTAGCTTTGTCAGGGATGTGTACAGGTTGATAATACGAGGCTTACTTTTCCCTGAGTAATGCTCCCTCAGTATTTTCAGTGCTTTCCTGCCATCATATGTTGCGTCGTGTCTGATTAGGGACAGACTTTTATCATCGATTAGCCTTATTAGCTCTGCATAGCAGTCTGGATTCTTTGTTGTGTCCGCTGCTCTTTGCTCGTCTCCGGCTGGCTCGTTCAAAATAGTGTCTTTCAAGTTTAGAATGTGTAAATGTCCCAAAAATCTTGTTTCCCAAAGATCGTACTTGTCCTCTGATCCATCGAAGTAAAGTTGCGGGGACAATGCTCCTGCAGCACGAGTCGCCATGTTGCTCTCGGTCTCGCACTTTGGCTAGCTAAACTTGCACTTTGCTATGCTAATTAGCTTGTTAGCTCAGGCAAACTGCGGTAGCTGGTGCTCCTTTGACATTGCACACTTTGTTTATTGACTTAAGTCCATTTTTCTGCTCCGTGTAATACTTCACGTTTGCATTACCTCTCTTGGTCGCCTTATTTTTCTCTTTCTGTCCGAGTCTGCACATGCACACCTTCTCGGCTTCTCTGTCGGTACGTCGACTTTTCGTTGCCTCGTGCGCCTTGGTGCCTCGTTGTCTGGGTCTCTCGGGTGTCTGGGCCCATAACCTGTTAAGGTGTTTTGGCAGAAAGAGATCTTCTCGTGTAGCAAAATGAAGCACGACCAGGTCTTCTCTTTAGCCTTTTGTTTGGCATATTTATTCAGGCAACATTTTAATATGCACACGGTGCAACAGCTGCCGTCTGTGCTAGCGCCATCAGGTGAACAGAACAGAGTAGTGACATCACATCCGGTGTGCCTACAAAATAAAACCTCTTTTGCACAGAGAGTAAGAGCGCACTTATAACACTTAACAGTAAGGATAAGGTATGCAGCCTTAATCCCAAGTTGATCAAGTTTTTGTCAAATAATGCAATTCAGTGGTTCCCAAAGTATGGTCTGAGTCCCCCTAGTGGGCCTCACTGGCATTGCATTGGGGATCCAAAAGTATTCCATACAAGCAAAATGAAATTTGAGTTTGAAAAAAAAAACAACTATCTGTTTTAATTTACCATTCATCTCTAAAGGATCATTAAGCTCTTAAGGACCCCAAGTTTCACGACAAAAAATACATTGGATATTGTTTTATTGCTCAAAGATTTCTCAAAAATATGCATTGGTTCACTGTAATCTATATCTGTTAAGTAACTTGTGTTCACAGAGAGTTTAATGTCATCATACTATCGAACATTAAGGGTTAAATAAGTAACGGTGCTTTCAGTGACACATTCACAATTAACTATGCAAAATACATATTTTTTGTACTTTGAACCTTCAAACTTTGTGTAAAACAAGGAAAAAAGGGGGTTTTGTATTATTTATTAACATCCATATGATTTTATACAGATACATTGCACTCGGGACAATGTTTACTTGAAAAGATAGCAGTTAGCAAACAGCTGTGACCAACCGCAATTTGTAAATTAAAATAGGAAGGAATTATGTTTCACGGATCAGCTTTGTCAACTTCTGAATCTTCGTTTTAGTAGACATATCCACATACTTGTCCCCGATACTGACAATCATGCCTCCAAGGATTGCAGGATCAGACTGAAAGACATTTTTAAGTATAACATTAAAATGTGTTCCTAAAGATATTCAAAAATGTGTGAATTGTAAAAAAGCTTGACGCACCTTTGTTTCTAACTTGATAGTTTCACCTTTTTGAAGAAAGCCTTTAAGGGCAATTTTCAATTCAGCAAGATTTGCCTCATCCAAAGGCTGTATCACAAATGGACAAAGCTATAGTTGTGCATGATAGCTATTCGAGAAAGTATCGGCTATTCAAATATACCTGAGCAGTTGTGACAGAGCAGAGGACCTCACCACGATGTGCACTCATCATTTTACCAAAAGCAGTGATGACATCACCAGTCAGAGTCAGACGACCATTCTCAGCCAAGACATCTTATAAAAAAACAACAGTCTAGTCATTTAATTACATCTAACAGTGACAAGACATTAACAAAACAACAACAAAAATAATGATTACTGAAGCTCATACTTTCTTGTTTTCTTATGCATAACCAAAATTAAACTTTTATATGGAACTTACTGATGAGATTCACTGTGATTGGTGACAGTTTTGCCTTTGTCAGGGCATCGTTAAAAGTCTTCTGTTTGAGGTTACGCTTCACATGAGGATTCATGACAATACTGGAAAGTTTTGGGTCCTTGATCATGGTCTAGAAAACATACATGTTAAAAGGTACATATTAGTATGATAAGTTGAATGTGTAGGTCAACTTCATAGCAGACCTAAGCAAACTGCGGCACGAGGGACAGTTTCTTCAGACTCTTTTAATCTGGCATGGCACATTTTTGAGAATAAGTACTACAATTGTATTGTTTTTCTTTGATTGATTTAGCTTTTGGACTGAGCGTCTTTGCTTAATTCCCTAATGTTTATTATAATAAATGGTAAAATTAGTAGAATAAAAAACCTGTTTACAAAAGATGTGCTTACAATAATAATTTGTCACACCAATGGCAGCAGTCTGGCCCTCCATCACTTGTCCAGGTTCAAATATGGCCCATGGGAAAAATAATTGCCCACCCCTGGTCTAAAGCATTAAGTGTCAAGACCTTTCTCCATCTCCACTCATCAAAGTAGTGTCTTCCCTGACAAGTTGAAGTTTAAACTTCACTCTTGAAACTTTTGCCAAGAGTAGGTAGCCAAAAGGATTAAAAATTATTATTATAAACATACATGGACTTTTCCAAGCTCCTGTTCCACTTGGTCCAGTTTGTTCTGCTTGCTGGCAGCTGAAAACAAAGCCGTGGCATAGCGTCCTTCCACTCCATAAACTTGGATGGGAGGCTAAAAGACAGATAAAGTCTGTGTTAAAAAAGTATCATCTACTGAGATTCGGTATGCCATAAAATCTACCTTGACCAGTTTTGCAGCTGGTCGGACAACAGAAGTACTGAACTGGCGAACCTGCAAAAAACAACAACAACATTTTGTTAAAAAAAAAAAAAAACAAAAAAAAAAAAACACATGACCAAAGTTGTGGTTTGGCCTAGAGACCTCCTGCTGGCCCTTGGCGTCCTGATGAACTGACCAAAGCTGCAACAGATCTGAATTGAAGCCGCTATTTAAGATGTGGTAGTCGATTATTACACTGCAAACACGATTTAGGTTTTAAATATGACAACCTCCTCTCTTAAGTCATTAGACACATAGATAATATTAACACGTATTATTTTTTTGTTGCAATTAAAAAACACTTACAAATAGCACAATGAAACTGGAGAGGACCGCCCAAGGTCTTGATGAGAACTAAAATTCTTTACTATTCAATTCAGAGAGTAGATACTATAGAGCTCTATAGACCTAGGTCTCATTTTTACACAAAGTGTTGCATTTATCATATGCTTCTTAGCGAAAAGCACAAAGGTCACTAATTTATGACTAAAAAAGTTAGTAACCCCAACTTTAAAACCCTAAATTAAAATTGTGAGACGTTTTCACATCTGTCCAAATTAGACCTGTGACTTCTCAAGAGCAGGGCTGCATTGTTATCAATTTGTGGTTCATCTCTTTTTGAATATGTCAATATGCAACAATTAATTAGATCGGATATATTTGAAAACGATGATCATTTTCAGTCACACGGTGTTCTGCAAGGTTGAAAGAGCTAATGCGAGAGCTAGCACATTAGCTGTCATTCAACTGCCTCGTGTGTTTTGTGGAGCTAATCAAAGTGTTTAACTACTTCGAATTACAATTAACTCAATGAAAATGTTAGAAAATAAATGCGCTGCATGTAATATGTTGAAGAGATAAAATAAGCAATGATAAATAAAAGTCAAACCTGCTGTCCGAGTATGAGCGCTGCCATTTTCTCCTACAGCCGACCGACAAGACGGGCGCATGCGCGGTATCTATCATGAATTTAACCAATAGGAAGCTTTTATTTAGCCAACTCTTGATCATAACAAAATTCATGTTTATTATTTTTCGTTCTTCTCGTTTATTTACTAAAACATATAACTATGAGCGCAAGAAAAAAGTTGGAATAAAAAAAAAAAAATAATAATAATTAACAACTAGAACAAACAACACACAAAAGAAGAAAAAAGGGAAAAGAAAGAAAGAAAGATTAATGCGTTTATTTTCATTGTTATTACTTTAAATCTACTTCTATTCCAGATTATTAAAACTGAAATCTCAAACCGACAACAAGGCGCGTGTGTGACGCAGTCTTTTTGTGGCGCACATACGCAGAGCCTACACACACAGCTGACTGCCATAGCACCTAGCGGATCCAGACTATTACCGCTATAAGTATTTACTTTGGGTTTATTAACAGCTCGTCGCCGTTTCAGGCATGGACGACAAGACATTCAACAAGGAACTGGACGCATGGATTGAGCAACTGAATGAGTGTAAACAGCTATCAGAGAATCAGGTCAAAGTTCTATGCGAAAAGGTAGGTTTGTGCAGAAATTATCTCTGTTTGCATCAATGGATCCCGTCAGGCGCGAGTGTGTCACATTTAGCAGCGCGATGATGTTATATTTTCACCCAAATCTGTTTCTAATAGAATAACGTCATAGCATAATTCACATGTGGCCTTGTTTTGGATAGCATCCCTAAATGCAGAACCACGCAGCCAAAGCTAAGTGCTGCTCTCTCCAGAGGAGGCAAATGGTTTTCATAGAGCTACGCCCACTCCAGGCTCCACTCTGCTCAGGAACAGGCTTTCGACATGTTGAACAAGATGCAGTTTTTTGTGTGGGATTCAGCAGTTATTGGGGCACTCATAGCGAGCAGAAAAAGCAGGCGCCCCACCTGCAATTGTCAAGTCATTGTTTTTCTTCACAGGCAAAAGAAATCCTCACGCAGGAGTCCAACGTGCAGGAGGTGAGATGCCCAGTGACCGTGTGTGGAGATGTCCACGGTCAGTTTCATGACCTTATGGAGCTTTTCAAGATTGGAGGCAAATCTCCGGATACCAACTATCTCTTCATGGGGGACTATGTGGATCGAGGCTATTATTCTGTGGAAACTGTGACACTATTGGTTTCCCTTAAGGTACCCATCTATACAGTATTAGCAATAACCTGCTTGTGTAATAAATATTAAGCACAAGGGTCTCCAACCTGTAGCTCGGGAGTTACAAGTAGTTCCCCCAAGCATTTTGGAATTATACAAGCTTTTAAGATTTAATTGTTAATGTTAATTAACTCTGCCTTTTGTAAATGTAGCCTCACTGCAGATGCTTACTATGTGCACTAAAAATAGATAGTGTTTAAAGCAGGGGTCTCAAACTGGAATGGAGCTGGGCCGATAAATTCAAAATCAGAGTTGGTCGAGGGCCACATTTTAAAATACAGAACTCACTATGTTATATTCGAGATAAATAAGGCTATCAGACTAGGCTATATAAGGCCTAAAGTAGCACATATTCCAATATGTCCACATCCATTGTTACATTTTACATCACACACACTCAAGTGATCGAGTAAATAAAACTGGGTAACCAAAGTCCAATTGCTCTGTTCAGGAAAATTTTGGACAAATTGTATGTAATTTGCTGTATTCTAGTGCATTTAGAGGTTTTATATGTAACCAGTGTAAACCCACACGAGGGACCACATTGGAGAAGTGTGTGGTGGTATGGGATAAACTCACCCCCTCAGGTATAAGAACCCACAAACGAACCCTTTGGCTCAATGAGTTTGTCGGTCGACCGCTGCGCGGGAGACTCTGGTTCAACTCCCGCTCAGGACACGTGCAAGACCTTACTGGTCACATATAGTCACATCAACAAAATTTTGATTGGTGGGCCACAATCAATAATAATCAGAAATCATCCTGGGGGCCAGATTAAATCATCTGTAGGGCCGCATTTGGCCCCTGGGCCACCAGTTTGAGATCCCTGGTTTAAAGTTTCACATAGCTCACTGTAGAACATAAAAACTACAAAAAAATCTATTATCTTACCAGCATTTTTGTTTTGTAAAAGTAGCTCCTCGGGTGAAACGGTCAGAGATCCCTGATTTAGACTGAATAGAAAATGTGAATAATGTCTTTATAATTAGGTACGATTTCGAGAAAGGATCACTATTCTCAGAGGAAACCATGAAAGCAGGCAAATTACACAGGTGTATGGATTTTATGACGAGTGCTTAAGGAAATATGGGAATGCCAATGTTTGGAAATATTTCACAGACCTATTTGACTATTTGCCTCTCACTGCTCTGGTAGACAACCAGGTAAGACATAGTAAACAATTGCAAAGCCCTCCAATGTTTGTATATGAGCTAAATTTAATTTGAATCATATCTCCCCAAGATTTTCTGCTTACACGGAGGCCTTTCTCCATCAATAGACACACTTGAGCACATCAGAGCGTTGGATCGCCTGCAAGAGGTCCCTCATGAGGTGCATATTCCTTATTATTGATTACTGCCCAGAAATGTATGTCCTTATTGTTTACTAATTAGTCTTGTAAAGAAGGCCAATATATTTTTATGAAAGTTGTTTTGAAAATGTATGTAATATAATATTGATATTGCTAGAGTAAAACAACAGAAATAGTGTATTTAACAAACATAAAAACATAAAATCCTTCAGATAAAAAATAAAGGTGACATTACATGTATTAATGAATTTCTGCTGGACTGACATACAGCATGCCTAGCTCTAAGATACATCAATTATTATTATTATTATTATTATTAATAATAATATTTTTTATTATGATTATGGTTATGATTATTATGATTGTGATTATTATTACTTGTATTATTATTAATAATATTGTTATTATTATTAGTCATGATAATACATATGTTTATTTTCATCAATAATGCCAATTTTTTTCCTCAAAATAGAAAATTCAAACATTAAATGGATGTACTGATGACTTGGCTCTCATAAACTTTTATGCATCTATATAATTAAGTTATTTGTCGATAAAATCTTTCTGGATGTTTTAGGGGCCCATGTGTGACCTGTTATGGTCAGATCCTGATGATCGTGGAGGTTGGGGGATCTCACCACGAGGTGCAGGCTACACATTTGGACAGGACATCTCTGAGACTTTTAATCATGCAAATGGACTGACTCTGGTCTCTAGAGCTCACCAGCTAGTCATGGAGGTAAAATGCTTTGATGAGTTTATAGGCTTCAAAAGTATTTTTCTCAACGATGTTCACGTTTTGTATTTACAGGGTTATAATTGGTGCCATGACCGTAATGTTGTTACAATCTTCAGCGCACCAAACTATTGCTATCGCTGTGGGAACCAAGCTGCGATCATGGAACTTGATGATACACTAAAATACTCATTGTATGCATTTGATAACCCATTCAACAATATTATCGTTGTGAGAGTCTTCATGGACTTAGATGGGATATGCTTTTTTTTTTAGTTTACAGTTTGATCCGGCGCCACGCAGAGGAGAGCCCCATGTGACACGGAGGACACCTGACTATTTCTTGTAAGAAGTGGACAGCTTGGTGAGAGATTGTGCAACATGCTTTCTTAGAAGCAGCATTTATTCTCCCATGGACCACTGCATTTGTGCCATAATCAAGGAAACCAACATGATCACTTCAATATAAATATCAATCTCGTCAACTTCTATGTGCATGATATTTCTGACGCAACAATCAACCACTATTTTAGAGAAAGCATCCTGCTGGTCTGTCAGGAATAGTGTTTCATGTAACAATTTTGTTACCAATGATTAAAGTGTGTTTTGATTTTCATAATACAAAAACTGTAAAGCAATTTTCATGTGGCATGGCAATGCTCCAATACTGCAAACAATTTTAAACAGTGTCTTTATTTATTTTTGGGATGACTGAAAACCTGTATATCTGGTCTAAAGATGATGGTATAGAGTACCTTTGCAAAGATTACCCTTTGTTAAGAAAAAAAAAAAAAAAAAACTGAAAAAAAACCCCAACTATTATTATTACATTAAGTCATTCATTAAAACGTTAAAAATAAGACATCAGATACATGTACTGAATACAAATACAATTAAATTAAATTATTTATTTATATTCAAATATGTTTTATATTTTGCACATGTCACAAAATATGAAAGCTTAAGGACTTAGGCCCATGTGTTGAAGGCAATTATTTTACATATAGCCTGTATGAGCATCCACACGCTCAGCCTGAAATTCACATTGTTTTGCATTTAAGTATGCCTCTTATAGTACATTAAACGCGTGGAAAAAATTATTGAAACAAAGTTTCACCAATTATAAATGATTTATAGGTTCTGTATCAATTGAGGAAAATGTACGCGCACTGGCGGATGTTGTTCTGATCAAATAAAACTGATGCTAAAACGTCAAGCTGTCAATTTGTTTTTGTCACGGTTATATTTGTTGATTTTGAACTATGTTGTTGGCATGTTTTATTTTTGCTACTATATGTCACTTAAGATGATACGTTGCAGAAAAAACACCCACCTTTGTCAGTCAGGCGCACGTTTATTGTGACAGTGGAGCTCCGGTCGCCTCGCGGTGGGATGTGCCTCGGTTGGCTGAAGATCTGCTGCTCTTGCGGGTCAAATTAGCTGCTGCAGCGTTTCAGGGAAGCTTCTCGCGGACCACCGGAGCTCACAGTGCAGTAAGTAACCAAATACTGCGTTTGCAATAGTCAGTGTTGCCAATTTGCCGCGTGCGTCAAGAGTTTTTTGTTGCGTAAACTGCGAGTGATTATTATTTTTTTCTTTTCTTTTGGAAGAGCGCGCACGGGGCTGCAGCTGGATGTGTGGATGTGGCAGGCTGATACTAGTTGAATCGGGAGAACAACTGGTTATATGGTGTGGAGCAGATGCCAAATTTATTCATAACAGCTTGAGAGAAAATGCCTTTGATCTTTGAGCCATTTTGGTGCATTATAGTTTTCAATAGATGGATGTGTGCGCTCCTGAAAGGTCCAGCTGTAACTGGTCTGTGTCGGGTTGAACAATATCCACATGACTGTACGTTTCTACTCGACCTCTGTCAAAAAATATATAAATTGTAAAGATAAAATGAGTGAAACATGCAATGAAGCAAGATACTAGGCTAACTTGAGCCAAATTGTTTATTATGAGAGTTTATTGTGTTAGCCCATACCACAGGTTAATTTCAGCCATAAAGGCCGTCTTTGATTGGCTGTGAGTAAAGGGGAAGTCTGAGTGGGCTCTGGATCAAAGGCCACGTACAGTCCAAAGTTCACAAGAGCATTATCAATAGTGTACAACCATATCAGTTGTTGTATGTAATGAGAAATACATATATTTGCAGGTTTAGTCCAACAGACCGTCACCATCCCAGCAGAATAACACAAAGTCATGCATTTTTTTCTAATCTCGTGAGGGCCCCATGCAGTTTAATTGGATTTAAAGGAGCAGTGAGCCTTTTTCACGTTTAAGCACTTTCTAGACAAGTGGCTTTCGACCCCTCTTTTAAGGAAAATAAAATGATGTTGTGGTTGATAAAGATGTTATTTAAATAAATTCTATAGAATGCTTTATATAGCGAGGCAATTAGCATGTATTTCCTTCATGAACATTGCACACTTTATTTAGTACCTGTTTTATTGTTTTGGAGATCTCATGAGAATTTTTGAAAACGCATAAAAACATACACATTAGGTTATAATAAACGGTGGATAGTTTTATGAATGTATGTAGGTTGGGGAAGTCTTAGAATTTGTAGAACTTGACATTCTGGTCTCTATAGGCCTATACATTTGTGGGGGCTATTTGAAGAGTGAACTGGTTTGTGCATTTGCCTTTTACCCCCAGGCCTGTTCCTGCCAAAGTCCTGCTTTTAGCTACAGTTTGGGGGTTGGTGTGCAATAATAGGGCTTTGCAATTTAGCGCTTCACAACCTTTGTGTCGGGTCAGCCATTACCATAGCAACATAATGCTGAATAAGCAGCAGCATGGAGCCTTATGTGTTTTTCACAAGTGTTTTTTTGTTCAGGTTCAAGAAGAGTTTGTAAACTTATTATTTAAAGGGGGATTGCATTGTTTCTTATGTAGACCTGCATAGTAGAACTATAATGTAATGTTGTAGGGGAAAAAAAAAGACATATCCATACCATATACCACCGGAATGTTTCATAATCATGATGTAAACATGCATTAACCCAGTACTTATAGCTGTATGTATTTATGCAAGTATGTATGTTTTTGTTTGTTTAAATAAATTAATTAAAAGAAACAAATATTAACATTTGTTGTTTTGGATCTTGGTTTCCCTTGACATTTATTAATATGTCATAATGTTACATTGCCTCAAGTACAGTTTCTGTATAAGTGGTTCATTGAGCATACTTTTGCTTTATTTTCTTCCTCTCAGATGAACATGGCAGCAGAGCTATCCACTACCATAAACATCAATGAGCCTCGGTGGGACCAAAGCACATTTGTAGGTCGAGCAAAGCATTTTTTCACTGTCACAGACCCCAGAAATGTTCTTCTCACTAATGAACAACTAACCCATGCACATAACATCATAACTGAATACAGGTAACTCCACTCTAAAGCAAAGCCATATTAATAAATTATAGTAAGCAATAGCTAGTAAATCAGTGGTATTTTCTGACTTACACTATTGTATTTATTTTTTAAAGAAAAGGTGTCGTGGCCCCAGGGCTGACAGAAGATGAACTGTGGAGGGCCAAATATATTTTGACTCAGCATTTCACCCTGATACAGGAGAGAAGATGATCTTGATTGGTCGCATGTCAGCACAAGTCCCCATGAACATGACAATAACTGGGTGCATGATGACATTTTACAAGTAAGGCTATACTGAAAAAAATAACAGTTATTTATATACTGTGACAATATATACTTGAGTATGTCCTAAAAAGTGCCATAAACCAATATATATAAAAAAAACAAATTTTTGCATTTTTTGCTAATTATTCTTGTTTTGTTATTTGTTTGCTCGTTTGTTATAAGAACTACTCCAGCGGTTTTGTTCTGGCAGTGGATAAATCAGTCATTCAATGCAATTGTCAATTACACTAACAGAAGTGGAGATGCTCCAATTACAGTGAAGTAAGTTACAGTTTCTGTTAACCCATAAATGTAGTTTGCCTGTATTTCTAATATTACATTTGTCATGTTTACAGTCAGCTTGGCACAGCTTATGTGTCTGCCACAACTGGGGCAGTCGCCACAGCTCTAGGACTGAATGCACTAACAAAGGTATTAGGTTAGCTGCCCAACAATTAATTTCACTTTAATTTTGTTAGACATCATCAAATATTTTGTAACATTGGCATGTTGCCACTTGGAATGCTTTGTTTGTGCAGCATGTCTCTCCCCTGATCGGACGGTTTGTTCCCTTTGCTGCTGTTGCTGCTGCTAACTGTATAAATATCCCCTTAATGAGACAAAGGTAAACACATCATATACTAGTGTGTTTTCAACACATTAACAACACTAACATATATGTTTTTTACAGAGAACTGAAGCATGGTATTCCTATTACAGATGAAAATGATAATAGGTTAGGAGAATCTACAAAAGCTGCCCAGCAAGCCATATCTCAGGTAGTGGTCTCCCGAATTCTTATGGCATCTCCAGGAATGGGTACGAACAGCTTAAAATTTACCTTTCAACTAATAATCAAGTGTGAGTTTCTTTTTATCAATATTTTTGTTTTCAGCCATTCCACCTTTTCTAATGAACCACTTAGAAAAGAAGGCGTTCCTGAGGGTATGCATATTTCTGTCCTAACTTGAAAATGTTTAACCAGCGCAATCAGTTCCACACTGTAAATGCTTTTAAGATAAGAAAAGCTTATAGTACAAAACCAGAAATGTGATTTAGTCGTCTGCTGCTAGTCCCATAAAACAGACAGCACATGCATTTTGTCAGCAGTAGCTCTATGAATGACTTGAGCCCACTGGGCTACTCTTGTATGCGAATTCACCACTGCCTTTGTGCCTGATCTTTTCAGAAGTTCCCATGGATGAGTGCACCTATTCAAGTCACCCTGGTGGGATTCTGGTGAGTCGCCACTAACAGGCCAGCTGATATACCACCCTTCTTTGATGTTTTCTTGTTGACACACACAAAAAAAGCTTCACTTTTGTGTTTTATGTTTCTGTTTTAGTTTGGTGTTTGCTACTCCTCTTTGTTGTGCACTTTTTCCTCAAAAGAGGTGAGTGGGTGCTTTCAGTCAAAGAAATTATGCAGAGGTTGCATAATTCAGACCTGTCATTGTTGTTGCATAACATGCCAATTTCTGCATGTCTTGTACTGTTACCCCTTAAGTGTCTCACATTCAGTTTCCTGGTTGTAGCTCGATATCAGTGAGTCGCCTTGAGCCTGAGCTACAAGAGAAGATTCGGGCAAACCATCCTGGAGTGGAGAGGGTCTACTTCAACAAGGGCTATAAGACTGTTGAGGCTGCCCCAGTGTGGCCATAACCTGGGCTCTGCCCACACCTCTGCCAGCTTCACCCATTGTCAATTTTATTCAATGTGCCAAAGTTAAGTTTCTCCTTATGTACACATCTCAGTTGTGAAACCTCATTTTGTAATTACATACTTGATTTTGTAAATGTGATTTTAGAGTTATTATTAACTATCATATACGTATATACTACTTTGCCAATGAAATGCAGTGCCATTTTATATTCAGGATTATTTCTTAGTATATTTATTTTAAAACTGTTATAAACTATGTTTTTAGTAAATTCTAAGCATCTCCAATGGTCTAAATTGTTTGATTTTTATAACATTACATAAATATACATGTTTTCAAACAAAAATTTTAAAATCTATCAAGCCAGCTTTTGGAGATCGAGTATTTGGGCATTTAGACATGTGACTTAAACTCAGTACTTCTTATCTTTGCAGGGTCATATAGAAAAACATGAAAGTGATAAGGTGCTAAAATTTTTGATGTCTTAATAAGTGTCAATGTGCTACTGTGTTTGAAAAACGTCTTAGAACAAATCAATACTCTCAAAAGTGCTGATATTTGCTAGGTATAAACTTTTTTTTTTTTTTTTTTTTTTTTTGCAAAGACACGCCAAGCCAGTATCGCCAACATTAGATTTTCTCAAATGCTATTTTCTATTTCACATATACAACATGGTTAGCTAAGAAATTAGCTTTGTATTGGGTGAAAACAATTTTTGAATTAAAATATATATTTCAATTGCAGTATAGCTTAAATTTGAAGTTTGCATTTTTTAATTATTGAAAAATTTACTGAATATGAACTTTGCCAAATGCTGATTACATACTGTATATGTATCCAGTAATAACAGTAAAAAAGGCCCAAATAAGATCTGAAAAGCGAACTGTATAAATAAAAATAAGTCTTAAATGCTATGAAATCATGTTTACAATTTAAATATTAGTCATTAAATGTTGAAATATTGAATATGTTGTATATTTTGCTCCTCACTTTGTGTTTTCTGTAGTGTTTAATGTTTATAAAGATGTGAACACTGATTGTGTTTTTAAATTTGATATAATCAGTGTTTAGCGCAGTTTTTTTGTGTGTGAAAGTATTCATTTGCTGGTAATTATGTCAAAGAATGTAGTTTTATAAACATTTTGTTATCAGTCTGTCTGAAAAAGCACAATGTTTTAACATATTTTGGGCTACGCAACTTCATGTAGCACAAATAAAATAATTAACAAAAATGCATTTTTAACAATACAAAACTACAGCTGCCAAAGTGAAATGTGAAAAATAAAGTTCAGTTTGCATTAACTGAAATGTTGTATTCTGCTCAGCACGTGAGATGTGTGGTGGATGTGATCAACAGTCAGCACCAGGGCGCCTTCTGTTGGTTAAAGCATAAAAAATACTCATCACATTAAACGCATTTTAATGCCAAGGCAAATCAACTTTGCACTTCACAATGATCCTTCTTTTGAAACAATACACATGTACTGTACATACGATTGAGAACAACAGCAATATTCATACGGAAAGGCAGCAAGAAATCTCTGATTGCAACAAGAAATCCAACACTTATGTAAATAGTTCCTGATTTCAGAGCACAGTTGTCAACAAACAACAACCAAAGCCCCACTTAACACGCAAAACTTTCACAGACTTAGACGAGACTAAACCATGAGCTCTGAACCATGAGTCTCAGTAATGTTTGGAAAAGATGGGGCACAGCTGTGTCTATAAAGCTGGTACTGCTGCATTTCTTTGTCCCCTGGGATCGAAGGTCTTTCAAGTGCAAAGTTGAGAAAGCTGACAGCAGCAATAAAAACACACTAACTTTGCATTATCTTGTCTGACACATCAATCTACAGTATTTTTGGCCTTTGTCACCATTTTAAAGTAACTATTTTAATGTAACAACTTGTGTGTTCAATAAATATATGCTACATAGTTTGACAATAAAAATGGACGGTTCATGCATGCAGAATGTAGCTTCATATATTTTCTTTAAATCAAATACCATTTTGTTTGTTTGTGCGTTTGCTGTTGTTGCAGCAAACATTCACCTTGAAGTCTCGAGTCTGACAAACAAACTTCAGGCACCTATGCACAATATCTTTGGAATGTACTGGGAATTGCCAAAGCAGCATTTCAATTGGCACTTGTGAAATCTGACATATACAGTGTTTAACAAAATGTATGTAAAATGTTGCACCAAGTTTGTCCTACCCCGCTCAGTGCAGTTAATATTTTAGTAGCCTTTTCCTTAACAAAAATTATAAAAGAAAAATGATAAATAATATAAATACTGTGGAATTACACATCTGTTTCCCATTCAAGAAAATTGGTATTCATTTGTAGTGTCCTGGCTGGTCACTCCTCAAATGTTTTGTCTTTGGATTGTAGTTAAAGATGCTTCTGGTCCACAGTGAATGACCTGAGCCACATAGTGCCTTACCAACCACAATTTCATAATTAACAAAGATTCAAACGTTTCAATAGACAGAGCAGACTAGAGCAAATTAGGCAGACATGCTTCCCTTCAGTCATGAAACTAGAGTGGTCTAAGGCTGCTTGTGAATTTCTTCAGTTTACTCAAAGGAGTTCATACTTGCTTGTCAACTGTTGGCTTAGCAGATCTCCTCCTCAGCCGTTGTCTCCCCCACCAAAAGCGAGTGTTTGTCCGGCTCAAGCACCAGGCTATTGAGGGAGTGCCTGTCCGATCGCAGAGAGTTGATGGAGGCGCGGCTGTAGTTGATGATGCGATCCAGAAGACTAAGCTTTGGGGAAGATCTTCGCACCTCACCCATACCAATGTGAACACTGACGTCAGACAAACTGCCCTGTTGACGGCTCTTCCCGAAGCGAGCCTCCAACTTCTCAGCGCTGGGCTTGTTGTAACTACAGTAAAGTATCAAATGTGAGTAAACATGTTTGGAATTTGAAAATGAAAACAAAGGTGGAATATGTTACCATTTGAGTAAAAGAGACGACATTACAACTGAGACAGATGACAACGCCATGGCAGCTGAGCCCATCCAAGGCTGTAGCACCAAGCCAATGGGAAGAAACATACCTAAAAGCAACTTTAATTATAAATATATCGAATTGTATTAAATTATTGTCATGTCCCTGGCAATGACTTCTTACCAGCAGCAATAGGTATGCCAACCAAGTTGTAGATCAGTGCAAAAACAAAATTAATTCTTATTCTCTTCACGGTCTTCTTTGACAGATCAATGCTGCCCACAACATCTAATAAGTCATTCTGTAAACAGATACATTGGTTATTTTCAGACAGGCATTGATATTAGATGTACTTTTAATACAATAAAGATACTACAGTCACTTTAATAGATTAATAAACTGCATAAAAAACAATAACTTAGAACTTGACGACTCACTCTTATCAACACCACATCTGCTGCCTCTATGGCAACATCTGTCCCTGTTCCTATGGCGATTCCCACATCTGCCATGGCCAAAGCCGGTGAATCATTGACGCCGTCCCCCACCATGGCAACCCTTTTTCCTGCAAGCTGAAGCTGCTCCACTTTGGCCACTTTGTGTGATGGAAGAACTTCAGCAAAAACCTTCCGGATGCCAACCTTGAAAACAGGCACCAATAATGTATACACCAATATGTAACTGTAGTGGTAGTAGCATATAGTTGAGGCGGCTAGAATTTTCTTTACGCAAGACACTTTATCTACTTTGCCTAGTATGACTCTGGTGTGGTTTTGAGTGTTGTGGTGGTCAGAGGGGCTATTGGCGGAAATTGGTAGCCTCACTTTTCATAGTCGGTCTAAGTCAGTAAGGGCAGCTGTGGCTACAGTAGTGGTGTACAACTACCTGGTGAGTGAAGAGTGACAGAACACTGCACTGCAAAGCGATTTGAGCTACAATCACACAAAATGTAATGAATAAGTAATAACAGGTGCACCTTTATCATGAATGTTCCTCAAAATAGATGATCATGATAATTTATTGTTACTAAAATATGTGATCATTTGTCTTTTGTCAATGTGAAGGGTGAATACCTGGGCAGCTATGGCTCGTGCAGTCTTGCTGTTGTCTCCTGTCATAAGGAACACTTCAAGTCCCATGTTGGTCAAAGTGTGCACTGCCAATTCTGCCTCTGGCTTCACCATGTCAGCGATGGCTATCATTGCACACAAGACATCTATGCCCAAAAAGCAAATGTCAATTATTGTAAAATTTTAAAAGGTTTGCATGAATGACTTACTGTCTACAGCCACCAATACAGCGGTGCGTCCTCTGCGCTCATGCTCTGTCATTGCATTGTCTACATCTGGAGTGACCTGCAGACAGTTCCTTCTCATCCACTCGCGGTTTCCAATCAAAACAACGAAGGTGGATGTCTGGATCAGACCTTTTTAAACACATGAATGAATTCAATATGCAACATTTAAATCTTCTCTGTTCAAAATAAAAACTACTTACTCAGAGGCTGTGGATCCATGATGAGAGGGTGGGAGGTGGATGAGGTTCTGGTGTCACTGATCTGAACCAGGACACTGTTGCGTTGGTTGTTGTCTTCACTGTCACTGTCCACCTGCTTCAACAGTGTCTCTGTGTTGCTGACTTGACATCGAATGCCACACCCTGGCACTGCTTGAAAATCAGTGCAAGTGCCAAGAGACTCTGTGCCAAGTTCCTGTCAAGACAAAAACAATGATGTATAAAATACATAAAATATTGCAAAACCTGTCTTTAAAGACCAGACACCTGTTTGCAGTATTTGGTGATGGATGCACCAAGTGGATGTTCACTATTGTTCTCTGCTGTTCCCACAATGGCCAGGAGACGAGACCTGGGCATCTTGTTTCCTTCAACAACCATTTTCATCTGAATAACTTTTGGAGCACCATATGTAATTGTACCCGTTTTGTCAAACACAACTGACTGAACCTGCAAAATGGAAAATAAAAAAACAAGAATGATTTCATAATGCATAGTATATAAATAAGCAGGTTTGCTGTGCAGCACTGCATAACATCGAAAGTGTGAGAATCTTCATTAACAAACCTTATGTGCCATCTCAAGCGGTTCTCCTCCCTTTATCAGGATCCCATTCTGAGCTCCAACTCCTGTTCCCACCATCACAGCTGTTGGGGTTGCCAAGCCAAGAGAACAGGGACAGGCAATGCATAACACTGTTATTGAGGCCTGGAAGGCGAAGCGAATCACTGCTTCAGTCCTTGATATGCTCTTGTCATATCCCTGTATTGATATAATAATAATAGTGAAGATTGATTGTATAGTTTTTTTTGTGTTGTAGCATTTTGAAATGCAACATTGCTTACAGGAAAGTATTTCTCAACCAGAGGGAAGTTCAAAAATCCAACAATAATCCAAGCCACAAGGGTAAGGACTGATATCCCAACAATAAATGGCACAAAGTATCCACTTATTTTATCAGCATACTGCTGAATTGGGGCCTAAAATCAAATATAGAAGATACAAAATTACATTTTCTTTAAAAACAAAAGGTAAATTACCTATAGATCATTACTTTTGAAGTCTGAGCCTCCTCGACCAGTTTGACAATCTGAGACAGAGTTGTGTCCATGCCAACATGTGTAGCACTCACAAGCAGGGAGCCATTCTGGTTAATGGACCCTGCAATCACTGTGCTTCCAGGCTTCTTGGTTACTGGCATCGCTTCCCCTGCACAAAACAACGGTCAGTAAACACAGCAGCCAAGTAAAACATGAAGTATAACTGTATAAATAAATTCAGTGAAAACACACTGGCTAGCAATGCATTAGGCATGGTAGTTGTTCTGTTAGCTAGATTACAGGAAATTCAAAAAGCAAAATTGTGTTCATTTGGTGTACTTTTAGCATCCTTTCAGACTAACCTGTAATGAGAGACTCATCTGCCATGGAGGTTCCCTCAATAACTCTTCCATCAACAGGAAATTTTCCTCCGGGAACAACTTTGACTACATCTCCTCTTTGCACTAGCTCAACATCCACTTGCTCTTCACTATGACACATCAATGACAAAAATAAATAAATACTTAGATCTATACATGTACATACATATAAACATACACCCCTATACATTTATAACTGTAACTTAAAGTGCATATACAGGTTGAAGTTAAGATCTATACATTTCAATTTAACTAAACATTTTGGCAAAGATCATCCCAGTTTGACAATTTTTTCAGACTACAAATGTACTTCCTGTTCCTAAATGATGACATCACGCTAGGGGAGTCAAGATTTTCACTTAAAACATTAAAATACACAACACAACATTTCGTTAAATATATGTTTAAAAGGATCTTTAAAATATGTTCAGTGTGAAACAATTCAAAATGTCCTGGTCTCCCTAGTGTGATGTCATAAGTTTAGAACACTGCTCCACTTCCTGTTTTGTCAACATATTTTCAAACTTTTCTTCACAAACTTGTTCTTGAGTCATGTAAAACTATAATTTATGTTTGCAACTAGTGTTAATCAAATACAAAAATAAAGTAAAATGAGTAATTTGTAGAAACCTGTCATACACACTTTAATTGTCCACCATAGTGGAAATTTGTCTTTGGTCATCAGACAATTCACAAAACTTTTGAGTGGTTGCTAAATACTACTATATATAAATCTGTTGCATTTAAAAAGAAGTCTGCAGCACACACATAGATTCCATCAGTGCCATTTAACAAACTGACAGCATTCGGCTCAAAGTGAACTTTGGTACACACCTTTTTGTTGCCAAAGGCATTCTATAAGCCATCAGGGTGTCAGTTTAAACTAATCACATCAAGGATACAGATTATCTCTGGTGATGGACGTGGTCATACTGAGCACAGCTGATTGATAAAGAATCTTTTTCTGCTCTTTGCCAATTGGCTTGCTCTTGTTGACCACTGTCAGATATCCAAACCAAACAGAGATGTTAAAAACAAGCATACTTTGTATCAGTGTTTTTGTTTTTACTGGGCATGTGAGATTATTTAAAAAGCCACTGAGCAGTCTGTTAAAAAATTAATTGGTTACACAACCTAGAGATTTCATCTACATTTTGTGTTAAGTTTATCTTGTTGTCAATACATGTACCCAAAAACACTCCCAATTACCTGATCAGCAATGGAAACAGACTGAACAGATTATTTAAGAAAAGCTCTTTGGTCTTGTCTACATTATTAATCAAAGAATGCTCTCTGCATTGGCATACTTGTTCTAAGACTCATTGTCTTACTGCCTATATAGATATATATAAAAAATCCCTTCTCATGCATATATATACATATACATAGCATACCTGAGAACAGACATGTCACTGCCAAGAGTAACCACTGTAGCCTCTGTAGCTTGTAACGACATCAGCTTGGACAAAGCTTCAGATGTTTTGCTCTGCAAGTATAATTTTCAAAACAGTATTAAAAAAAAAAAGCGCTAATTTCTGATTTCATAAAAAAAAAAATATCATAATTCAACCTTTGCTATTTGCTCCAGCCATCGTCCAAGCGAAATGAAGACAAAGAGCATTGGCGGTGTATCAAAAAAGGTAATAGGATTGATTTTAGCTTTTTCCACAATGGCAACTATTAAAACAATGAGTGAGTATGTGAAGGCGATGGTAGTGGCCAGAACTATGAGCACGTCCATGTTGGCAGACTTGTGTTTTACAGCTTTATAGGCTTGGATGTAGAAGTAGCGACCACCAATGAACTGATCAAGAAAAGAAAAAAATACAATTACATGTTCAACAACATAGGTAAAATGAATGAAAAGTACAAGTAGTAAGGATTACCTGGACAGGCACACAAAAAAGAAAGGATAGCAGGTTCATTATGGACAGTCCTGGAATCAACTGTCTTTCCAAAAACATTGTTGAGTGATAGTGGTTGCGTTCCTCTGTAGTGAAGTTATTATGGTGGGAGACATTCATTTGATGGTCCATAACAATCATGTAGATCATCATGCCCATGACAGGCACACAGAAAAATAGGCTGACAAAAAAAGACTTTCTCCATCTACAAATCAAAATATTAGAATAATCTTAAAACACACCGCATAATTAAAAAAATAAAATATAAAAATAAATAATCCTTACTGTTTTATTTCTTTGCTGTGGTCTAAGTGACTTGCTGTGCGATCCTTTTTAACCAAAGATGCTTCAAATCCAAGATTCTGTAAGTAATTTATGAAAAACATTGTTATTATATATTACAACTAAAACAGTTTGATAAATCAAACACATCTTCTAACCTCAATATGCTTAATTATATCGCGAGGACCCATGATTTCAGCATCATATTTTATGTGTGCTTTATTGGTTGCTAAGGCAACAGAGGCATATTTGATCCCCTTCTCCCTCATGAGGCTGGATTCAATTTTGTGAACACAAGAGGCACAAGTCATTCCTCGAATCTGTGAGACAAAACAATAATTACACAAAATAAAGAAGGCAGATTCTGTTTTCAGCCACCTTTATGAAACAAATTCAAAAGCTAGAATATGGGGCTCACCACTAATTCGAGATTTCCATCCGATCCTTCATAGTTCTCCATGACTGATGCGGTGAATCCAAGCTCTTTTATACACTCAGCAATCTTCATGGGATCAATTACTTCAGAGTTGTAGCGTACTTCTGCTTTACTGGCCATAAGTGCCACAAGAACAGAGTAGATGCCTAGATAACAAAACAAACAAAAAAATCTATTTTGTTTTAAAGTGTGTGAATATGCAAAAGTTGCAGATTACTTTTATTTACCAGACTCATTCTTCAGGTTGCGCTCAATGTTTGCAACACACGAAGCGCAGGTCATACCACCAATTTGGATGTAGCATTTGGTATAAACATCTTTATTATTCTCCAGAGTATTTTCTTTGAGTATTTCATTGTTCATATCTTTCAAAGAAGCAGGACTTGGTGACTTTGAAACATTCACAGTGGATTGAGGAAGCAATGAGTTTGTTTCTGTGGATTACAAAGAGTGCATTGAACTTAATTTCATCTACCACATTTTATACGCTAAAATATATAGTTTATTGTAAAAAATTACATTATTTAGCTATAACGTGTTTATCTTACCAGGTAGAAAAGCATCAAATCCCATGTCCTCAATAGCAGCCCTAAGTTCTTCTGGTGTGGTCATTAAAGGATCATATTCAAAAATGCCCTGGTGCTCCGAAAGAGAGACCTTGGCTGAACTGACTCCTTTCCTTTGAGCAATCACACCTTCAATGGACTGGACGCAGGAGTTACATGTCATACCTTCAATATGAATATTTGCAACAGATGACAAAGGCTGGCTAAAACAAGGTTGGGGAACAGCATACTTGGTGTGTCCTCTTAAACTAGGCAGCGTCGCTATGTTCTGAGAAGAAGGAGAGCTGAAAGTGCCAGCAGAGTCCCAAATTTGAGTTCTAAAGTTTCCAGGTGGAAGAGCTTCAATTGCTCGCTGTATTTGAGCTGCTGAGATCTGCAGAGGGTCATGAACTATGGACGCCTTTTCTTTTTCAAGTGAAACCTCCACAGATGAGACACCAGGAAGACTAGAGATATTGTCTTGGATATTGACAACACAAGAGTGACAGTGCATGCCTTTGACCCTGAGTGTGACAAGTGTTGTATCTATGAAGATCTCTGTCTCCTCTGTTGCTTCCAATGGGGAAGAAGCATTTGACTTTTGGGAACAAACAAAATGCTCAATTTCACCAGGCAACTGCAGAGGTCGAGGCTTAGACTTGACAGTGGCCTTAAATCCTGCACGAGAAATCTGGTCCAGGATGGTTTGGATAGTGATGAGGTATGGCAGGTATACAATGGTAGCTTCTTTAGCATCTAAACCAACTGTGAAAAAAAAAGAAAAAAGGGGAGAATAAGGAGGGGGAAAGGGAAGTATTAATGTATTTTTAGTATTTTCCACAATATACTTTTGTTGTTTACATCAAATCTGTAGTTGAAAAAAATGCAATATATAAAGACACAACATTTGTTCAACAAGTCACAAAAGCAAATAGAAGCGTCATGATATTATCATAGACTGATTATGAAATGTCAATTCTTGCTGAGGTATTTACGGTACTAGCCATGAGACCTAAGTACACACATGAGGAAAAGAGGAAGAAGAAAAGGAGAACCTTTTATTTTTTCAATGCCTTTCAGTTTTCCGATCTTCCCTTCAATGGTGGTGGTGCAGGAGTGGCAGGTCATTCCTTCGATGCACAGCTTCAGGAGAGTTGCGTCTGCCCCAGCGCTGAGGGGCAGTGACAAACTGGGGCTGCTGTCTTTGGGAGAGACTGTTGCCATTACACTGGAGACTACTTCACTGAGCTGTTGTGTAGAAGTCAGGCCAGTCACAAAGGTGACCGTAAAACCCATCTGCACAGGATTGTGACTGACTTCCAGAACACCTTGAATATGTGTAAGACGGTCTAGCGCCTCCTGTTGAGCAGCAGGAGTGAGCCCCAAAGCCAGAACAAGCTGAGTGTCTGTAGCCACAGGTGAGGCTTTACTGGAATCTGAGAGACTCGACTCAAAACCCATGTCTTCAATTGCCAAGGAAAGAGAATCAGGGTTTTGCTTGTTTTGATCAAAGATAATTGCAGCATTCTTTAACTCCAAAGACACCTACAAAAACAGAGGAATTGCTCATTAAAAGGGTTTATGTTTGCAATGTTATTGTATGTCCGGATGGGTACAATTCAAGAGGTTTTTGAGCATTGACAAAAACACACATTCCAATCTTTAAAAGTCAATTCCTTATCTATCTGTGACTGGGTGCTGATTAAGCTCATACTTTTAAATGGAATGCCTATCCTAATACTTCAAGTCAAAATGCTAAAAAATTAGGATTTCAAAAATTACTTTTTTATAACCCAGTTGTTGTAAAATAGAAGGAATACTTTATCTTAACATATAAAATGAGAAGTAAATTAGACCTGTCAGCTCTATGATCTTTAAACCCTTAGCAGAAGGAGGGAAACATGTGACTCACTGAAAAGATCACTTGACTGAGCCATGAGCTCAGACCCCTCTTAGGTTTACTGAAAAGACTGGGTTGATGCTTTTTATAATTTACATTTAAGGAAACATGTGAAAAGGCTTTGTGTTTGTGTGTGCTGGTCTATACAAATGAAATAAAACCCAGGCACCACTTGGTAAATTACATATCCTGTAGGCAAAGACAGTTTATTGGCCAATGCTGCAGTCCACAAAGGGCAAAGCTTTATCTAGGGAATTTAGTATTATTACATTATCTTTCCCATCCAACTGAAGCCTGGGGCATAAACACACAAAACAGGACAGCGGGCCACATTTAGCTGTCAGGTCCTATAGCAACAATGATGTTACTTGGTTTTAATTGAAAGAAATTTGTCCCCCAGGGAGTTCTAATGACCATCAATTCTTGCAAAATTGACACAAATCAAACAAACAAACAAAAAGTATGAAGAACATATTCATTTTTCTCCATGTGACTGTAGTAAAAGTAGTATGTGTCATTGAGCCATGCATCCGTAGTTCAAAAGGCCAAAAGGTAGAAAAAAACATGTGAGCAAACGTGAGTTTAGGACATTTCAGGTCGACAAGGAAAATCCCTCACCTTTATGTGGATCACTCCTGGTAAGGATCCGATGCGCTGCTCGATGGACTGGACGCAGGAACCACAAGTCATGCCTTCCACTCCAACAGAGGTGGAGGCAATGCTGAGGTTATGTGTCATCTTCTCAAAAACACAAATAAATATACAATGTTTATCTTTGTGAACATTTTTGTAAAGATCCCTGCCATTCATCCAAACATATATGTTGAGTATATTAAAATGATACTTTCTCGATGAAAAAACAAACAAATTCTGCTTAAACTTCTTAACAAAGCTGTGTAACATAAGTATATTCTAATCTTTATCGTGGCAGCTGTAAATAAGTAGCACAGACACAATGTCATCGATGATGAATGGTAAATAGATGTCGAGTCAGGTAACGTAATCAGCTTTATACAAACACTGCAGTGAAAAAACAAATCAAACTTTTAAGCATAAGCTAATCGCCGCTGTAAAGCTAACACGAGACAAGCTTAACATAGAGAACAAAATAAGACTTTTAAAACCTAATTCGTGTTTCTTTTTATTGTTCCAAGCTTGTGTTCTTAGGAGAACAAAGACAAACCTCGCTCTTACCTTGTGAAAAGGAAGTAACCAGTACTGACCAGTTAGCAAATATCTGAGTCTCTGGCGTCGGTCAGCAGCAGAGTCTGTTGCTAAATAAAGCTAGCAAACTAGCCACATTCAACTTTTAACCCTACATTAGAGAGAATGAAACTGGGCCATTGTGGAATGCCGTGGTCTTTAAAACAGTCTGGAGCGGGCAGTAATACCGGTCTCCTCCCATTATCATCAATTCTCGCTCTTTACTTGCTGTTTGGTTTCGTCTTTGCAAGTCGACGTGAAGAAGCCGACGTGACTCGCAGAGGCAGACCATGATGTTATATTTCTGATTGGCTCCGCCCCTTTCCTGATGCAGTGGGATCAGCGCTCCGCGTAGCGCGGTTGGGCCAAGAAAATTTCCCATAGACGGTCATTTTTGCATTCAACTGCTATGCTCCGCGGACACGGCACTACAGCTTTATAAGGTCTCATTTTGAGGTTTTCTCTAGTTCACTATAATTTTCCAATTTTTTCGATGCCCAAAGCTAACGGTGTTAGCCTAGCTTACCGCTCTGCCCGCGCTCTCTCCGCTCTCCCCCTCCTCCGCCGCTCCCCCCCTCAGGCCCATCGCTCTGATTGGTCAGACTGATACGCTGTCACTTTCTGACGTCACGGTATGGGACGCTAGCCGCATTCAGGAAGAGGCGGAAGAAAAATCTTTTCGCATCAATGCGCCACTGAGCCAAGCATGAAACAACGGCCCCTCTGGACTCATCTTCCAGTTATAATTATACTTCCATGAGGCAACACTGCTGCGTCATATAAGGGTGGAGTTTGGATACCATAGTAACCCATGGGTTACTGCTTACTGCTGCTGCCTGCTGTACTTAATTTTTCTTTACCAAGAAGGCATATTAATAGTGAAGTACGTCTGAAATTATTATGTTTTTATTTATCCAGAAGTAGCATTTTATTCCCGCCACGAATTAAAAAAATTAAATAAAATTACTCGCTAATGCGATATGACACTGTGCACGCTGTAAAAAAAAAAAAAAAAAAAAAAAAAAATATATATATATATATATATATATATATATATATATATATATATATATATATATATATATATATATATATATATATATATATATATATATATATTTTTTTTATTTTTTTTTTTTTTTTTTTTTTTTTGCAATCCTGTCTGCTTTGAAATTTTATCTTCAAGGGTCAGCCAGACTTGTAGTCCCAGTTTTACGATACGCTCTCACCCAACCAGGCCAGCAGGGGTGTAAATGCAAAATAATTCTGCGCGGGTTTCACTTAAAGTGCAAATTACAGATTTTTTGTGAGCCTCTGAGGAACAAAACTTGACTTCTTATCCACGCAAGCATTATTTAAAATAAAATGAAGAAAAAAAAAAAAAAAAAAAAAAAAACTGAATGTGTACAAAGCACCCAAACACAGACACATATGGCAGTTCCATATACTTCCATGGGCAGTCCTCACACACACGCACTATGTGACACACTGACCCACTTTTTCTCTAAACGTGCAGAGGCTTGTGCTCGTCAGATACGTGCTCCTCTTTATGAAATTGAACACAAGAAAACAGACACGAACACATCGCTTGCAAATCTAGGCCGATATATAAAAACAAATTCACAAGAACGTCAAAATCTTTGTGGACCCCTTTAAATAGCGCGAATAGGTGGACAGGAGGGTCATGGCGCATGGACCATGTTTTCCTTCACTCACGTGGACTCGTCAAGCTGTCGCTGAAACCGTGAGCTTATCACGGCTCCGCACCGCTGTTCTTTACAACAACAGCATTTTCTCCAGTCAGTTTTACATTACAACCATGGACCCGAGGCTGAGAGAACCTGCTTTCACCAACCCAGCGGCAAACAAAGGCTGACTTAAATCATGTGAGTAAAGAAACTTTTTATCTTGTGTGCCACGGGTTAAGTGTATGTCCTGATAAAGCGTTATTTTGACGCCTCACATGGTCCGTACTTCTCAACAAGATCTATTTAGTAGACCGAGTGTTTTCTATTATTGGGTGGGAGTTGCCAAGTTAAAGTAATTCACTTTTAAGTTGTAAATCAGTAAACTTCACGCTTTTTACTGAAAAGTATATGATAAATGTAGCACTTTGTGGACAAATTGACCCCATGTGTACTGTTTGAATTGAACAATAAGAGTTTTAGTTTTAATCAGGAACCGAATGTAGCTTGGTTGTGCTTGGGTGGTCCTCTCCAGTTTCACTTTGTTGTTTGTAAAAGATGTTATTGACCATAATTGCAACCAAAATAAATACATACATGTGTCGAAATATTTATGAGAGGAAGTAGTCAGATCAAAAACCTAAATCGTGTTTGTAGTGTGAAAATCAACTGCTTTAACTTAAAGGTGGGGTAGGTGATTTTTACACAGCAAACACAATTTAGGTTTTAAATCTGACAACTTGCTCCCTTAAATCCTTCGACACAAGGTTATATCGACATGTAATCATTTTGGTTGCATTTATGGCTTATAAACGTCTTTTACAAACAACAAAGTGAAACTGGAGAGAACCACCCCAGCTCAGCCAATCAGAGCGCAGCATTCAGCTCCTTAGAACTAAAATTCTTTATTATTCAGTTCAGACAGTACTCAGAGGTCTCATTTTTTCACAAGGTGCTGTATTTACTACATACTTTTTAGTGGAAAGCACAAAGTTTACTAATTTACAACTAAAAAAGTTAGCTACCCCAACTTTAACATAGTGACTCACTTTTCAATGCAAAGCCTCTCTCAAGTTTGCTTTTGTATTATTGCGACCACCATCAAAACATTAGGCTATTAAAGATATTGGATTTTCATATTCTAGAATTTGTAGAGATTAGAAATGATGTATTGTGTGCCTCAGTTGAGCTGATATTATTATTAGAATTAAATGTTATTTAAACTATATTTATTAGTATTTTAAATGATATGCACTGATATTTATATTTTATATGTCAATGAACTTCTCTGGTACAAGAATTTCCTTCGGGATTAATAAAGTCTTATCTTATCTTATTTTATCTTAAAGTTTGCCTACTCGTAAAATGTCAAAAAAGTACTCAAGTAAATGTTATTGCCCAATATAACAATGCCCCAAATCCCTCAAATTGCAATCGTTGTTTTTAAGAGTGCACTAATCTTACTACTCTTAAAAGCCAAACATGAGACTAACAAAAGGTATGTTTTTGTAATATTGATAGCTTTGGTACTCTGAATAAATAATACAAATCTGTGTCTTTACTTTGGTGGGCATTTATGGATACAAAGTGGAAAAGTGGGCGACACGGTGGCGCAGCGGTTAGCGCTCTGCCTCATAGCAAGAAGGTCCTGGGTTCAACTACTGGACGGCCTTGGGCCTTTCTGTGTGGAGTTTGCATGTTCTCCTCGTGTCTGGTCAGGTCAGGTTTCTCTGGTTTGCTCTGGTTTCCTCCTACAACTTCAACTGTCCATTGTGCCTCCCCTTTCCCCTGGACTACAGATGGAAATGAGCTAGGCTATAATCTGGTACAAGCATCTCTGCCATTGTGCTTAATAAACATTACCTTACCTTTTACTTGGCCTTAAGACCTTCTTTACTCCATAGAAGTAGTTTTAGCTATATATTTTCACATTTTGGCAACAATCCTCATTAAGAATGTTCCAAAATATAACTTCAACTGTGAAATAGTTCGATTTTCACCTTCAGAAAGTTACAGAGTCACTTTAACTTAGCTATGTGTGAGCTGAGTCATCTCTTAAAAAAACAGACTTTCTGTTGACATTTTTTTTAAATAATTTCCAAAAATAAATTTGAAAAAGGTGAAGAGAACATAAACAGCAGCTCAGATTGCAGCAATACAACATGAGACAGGTGGCATGAATGATAAAGGACGGCTCTGACGAAGGGCTTGTAGGATGGGTTTGTGTTTATAGTAGATCACATCAGTGCAGGCTTAGAGG
Source organism: Mugilogobius chulae (assembly GCA_038363315.1). Classification (NCBI taxonomy): domain Eukaryota; kingdom Metazoa; phylum Chordata; class Actinopteri; order Gobiiformes; family Gobiidae; genus Mugilogobius; species Mugilogobius chulae. Next base: position 35,105,171 of record CM076400.1, read on the forward strand.
CTGTGTTAACAACATCTCTGCAGCAAGCTGCAGCCCAAGACCAGAATCTTAGGTGAGTTTATCCTTGCTTTTTATTATGTTTAAGGATTATATCAAGACCCATGTAAAGCTTTGTTTTGTATTTATAGGTAGATTGGTTTATTTTATATTTAGGATAATATACAAAAATATGCAACAAGTAACACTTCATGCAGGTCTTTTCATAACATTGAAATGTATTTAATTACCATTTTGATCTTGTATTAATGTGTCAAGAGCTCTAAGACATCAACAACATTGTAATGATTGTGAAAATGTATTATAAACATTAAAACTGAATCCATCACACACATCTTACACATATGCATTGGATTTGCCTTTTTGTAAAGAAAATCTATGGGATGTTAACTGATATATTATAGCTGATTGATTTGGTCAATAGATAAGATTATAAGTAACTGCAGGCTTTTGGATAACTTAACTATTTAATAGTACTTCCGTTCAAAAATATAAATTGGCTCTAAAATCACAGTGATACACTGCAGAACTTACAATGATAATGTTGCACTTTTACATTATTAAAATGTTTCAAGTATTCAGAATAAAGAGCTCTGAATGGAATTGTTGCAGCATATGCTACATAATACATTTTAAAGCAGAAATTGAAATAATGTGAAATCAATTTTTCTTATTGTGCTTTCACTCATCATTAGCTTTTCTTGACCACCTATCTCCGCCCACTCTATATTTATTTAAGTTCACAGATTCATAGCAGAGCAAGAAAGGTTCAAAACGGTCACACTGCCACTTCCCAACATTAAAAACCAGTAATTTAAAATCTGCTGCCTGTTACTAATAAATTTTATAACACAGAAGTAGAGCTTATCTAATCTACATATGTTATAATTTATTTCTAAATACATAGAAAAACCGACAATAGATCTTCCTTAGCAAAACAAAAACATTTGCCATTTTTTTCCCAGGATGAAGCGTGGAAGTTCCAGTCTTAAAGCCAAGTGCCAAACCTTTCCGGGCCCCAAGGAGCGGGCCAAGAGGCTGAAGCAGACTCCGTGCAGCTTTGCTCCAAGCCGTGGTGAGGACTGGGGCAACCTGCCTCACCATGTGGTCCTGCAGATCTTCCAGCACCTGTCTCTGGTGGACCGGGCGAGGGCCTCTTCCGTATGCCGGCGCTGGAATGACGTCTTTCACACTCCGGATCTGTGGCGGCGCTTTGAATTTGAACTCAATCAGCCGGCCACGTCCTATCTGCGTTCCACTCACCCGATCTCATCCAGCAGATCATCAAGAAGCATGCCCAGCACCTGCAGTACGTCAGTTTTAAGGTAAAATTGTTATCATAAAAACAACCTTTTCCAGACTCCTCATATTTCACCCACCTTGACAGCATTTTTACCACACACCTGAACAACAAGATGGTCCTTGCCTAATCCAAACCATCTGTCGCTCATTTGATTATGACTCACCAGCTGGTTTGGCATTAGTTGTCTTAACACATAACGCACACTGGGATGAAAATTGCCCCCATGTCTTCACATATTTTGTTCTTGTCTGTGTTGTTAAATCAGGTGGACAGCTGCACCGAGTCTGCAGAGGCAGCCTGTGACATTCTCTCCCAATTGGTGAACTGCACCATCAAGACCCTGGGCCTCATTTCCACTGCTCGGCCCAGCTTCATGGATGTGTCTCAGGTACTAACAGTCAAGGACTGTTTAGATATATTATTATTACTATAAGACATCTAGTCTCTGTTTATCAGCAGAAACATCACTGTTGTAACTTATGGCTTTTTGAACACAAATGTACAATTTGCAATGTACAAGCGTATTAATTTTGGCCTAAAAAAGAGAAAAAAAGAGAAAAAAAAAGACAAGCAAAATGTATGTTTCACAAACACAAACAAACAACGTTAGCAGTATTGCATAAATATTTTCAATCAATAGGTAAAGTGCTGACTGAAATGATATTGCACATAAATGGTACTTTATAGTGAAAGAGTCATAATCTTTGGCTGTGACTGTGGGAGATTGCTCTTAAAGAAGCACATTAGTGTTATATACAGTAGCTTTTATCATACACAGCATCATACTAGGAAAACAATAAATTGTGTAATGTTGTAATAGTGGTTTATGGTGTCAATTCCACATCATTGAAGATGATAACTGACTGATGCAGAAGCTGAATGTAAAGTGATGACGCAGTGTTTGTCCTCTTCAGGCCCACTTTGTGTCTGCTTTGACAGTGGTGTTCGTCAACTCTAAGTCACTGTCCTCCATCAAGATTGATGACACTCCAGTGGATGATCCGTCCCTCAAGGTGCTGGTTGCCAACAACAGTGACACGCTCAAGTTGCTGAAGATGAGCAGCTGTCCTCACGTCTCCCCAGCTGGTGACTACTGCAACACTCATGCAGACAAACGACATGTCATTCTATGTGAAAGGTAGAATACAGTTAGTAATATCTTTCATGTTTGCAGGAATCTTGTGTGTGGCAGACCAATGCCATGGGCTCAGAGAGCTGGCTCTGAATTACCATCTTCTTAGTGATGAGCTGCTGCTTGCCCTCTCCACTGAAAAACATGTGAACCTGGAGCATCTGCGCATTGATGTAGTCAGTGAGAATCCTAGTCAGACTCACTTTCACACCATCAAGAAGAGCAGCTGGGAGGCTTTGGTGCGGCACTCCCCAAAAGTCAATATTGTCATGTACTTCTTTCTCTACGAAGAGGAGTTTGAGCCTTTTTTCCGTGAAGAGACTCCAGTCACTCACCTGTACTTTGGTCGCGCTGTGAGCAAAGAGATGCTGGGGCGTATTGGTTTGAACTGCCCCCGTCTGGTGGAGCTGGTGGTGTGTGCTAATGGGCTGGAGCCCCTAGATGAGGAGCTGATCCGAATCGCAGAGCGCTGCAAAAGTCTAACTGCTATTGGTCTTGGGGAGTGTGAGGTGACTTGCAGTGGATTTGTGGAGTTTGTAAAGATGTGTGGTGGGCGGCTGACTCAACTGTCTATAATGGAGGAGGTGCTGATCCCCGACAGCACCTACAACATGGAGCAGATCCACAGTGAGGTGTCAAAGCATCTGGGGCGCATATGGTTTCCTGACATGATGCCGACTTGGTGATTTAACCAAGAACACCATCTCAGGCTCTCAAGTCACATTCAATCACTATTGCTTTATTCAGTGTTTTACTCTCTGTGTAATTGTGGTTTACTTTTTGCGTAGTTGTAGTGATTTCTTTTTTAATGGTAAAATCACAGAAACCTTCTCAAGTTTGCATTTATGGCAATGAGTAATGTGTTTATTTTATTCTTAACTCACAAAGGTCTCACATTAATGTGTTTTATAAGTCAGGATTTTTGTATCAATACATATTTTTCCCAAGTCAAGCAGTACATATTTTGTGTTTTTATACTTGTGAAAATGATATCTGAATAAGTCCATAAAATGTTTTTATTATCATTCATATGCAAATGTATATGGTCAGATCCAGTAGTAGTTTTGATTGTTTGTCTGAAATTGTTAATGTGTAGTGCTGTGCTGCATGTTAAAAATATTTTTTTTTTGTCTTCAAATGCCCTATCGTATTGTTCATTTGCTCTGTCCCATTTGACCTTTGTGCAGTTATTAGGTATAGTCACTAGAGGGCACCAGTGATCTTAGTGGAGCCAGTGTGGTCTTATATAACCATTTCAGCTGTAAAATGGCCAGTGATGCTTTTGTATTTACATAAAACAGACACATTCTTTGTTTGTCAGATTTTTGTAGTATGTGTGTGTGTGTGATTGTTTGATTTTGTTGTAACATTTTGCTACAAATCACATATTTTAAAGCATATTTGGTGCAACTTTCTTTCATATTCACATTTATTGTCTTAAAAATATCAGGCTCAGCCTAATGTTAAACTCAAGTCAGTGACAGCCATAGTAAAATCAGGGTTTTGACTGAAAAGTTCTATCTTTTGTGTGGGTATGGCATAACCTGATGATGCAGTGATCTGAGAGGACAGGCCTGCTCTCCTGCTCAGCTCATTACTAAACAGGTTAATCAGGACAATCAACACATTTTCTCTTGTGATGTGAGATAACCACAGACATACAGTTGAAACAAATATTGCTCCTACTGTTGTCAATAAATAAAATAAATCCAGTAAAGTCCATATGTTTGCTTCTCAAAAACTCACAGGTCTGTGATTTTTGTCTGTCATCACGTTGAGTGTAAAGTCATCGTCCATAATAAAGTCATCAGCAAAGCTCTCCAGTGAGGGAGAGGGTGGGATAGACACGTCTGAGGTTTTATCCTGCACCCCACCCCTGAAGCTTCTCCACTCCTTAATCCATTGGTCCCGTGTGGAGGGCTCCAGTGTGTCCAAATGCCGAGCCTGAACAATCGGGGAGGGGGCGATAGAGTTCTTCAGCACGTGAAACAGGTACCTGGGGGAAAAAAGAAGATGGTGGAAAACTAGGCCAGAGAAAAATATGCAGCTCTTTGATTTAAATCACAGCATTCCCACTAAATATCAGCACTTTGAGACGTCAGTGGCTGAGTGGAAGAACGCAGTCCTCTATGACCTTGACAATTCAAATGGTTTTATAATATAAAATATTTGCATCACAAGTACAGAATCTCAACAAACTAAGCGTCCTTGCACACGAAGATAAACTTTATACATTGTGTGAGGAAAATGGGTATTTCATTTGGTTGCAATCTGTCTGACCATGATAATATCAATTTCAAACATATTGACACAACTTATATACATATTTATAGTAGCAAAACTGTAATACCTGGGCAGTAGTGCTACGACTGTGGAGATGAAACAAACCAGGTAAAACATGGGGTCAACCATCTGAGCCTGGAGATGCCAGTAGCCACTGTTGTTAAGGTACATGACGCCATAAGCCAGTGTTATAATGAAATACAAGGCCACACTTCCCAGAATGAAAACTGCATGCACAACCGTCTGAGAGGGAAAAAAAAATCACATATTATGAAATCCATGCCAATCCTATTCCTTCCCCGTACAAAACGTACCCATGCTTTGATCTCGATTGACAGGTGAAGCAAGATGGTAAACAGTGAAATTGTGTTCAGGGGAGTTCCAAAGGCAAAAATGTCTATGTCGGAACCTCTGTAAGTCTACAGAGAAAACAAGAGTTAAATATATATTTTCATGACTCAAAAGATACAACTTTCTTACTTACGTAGTATGGAATGAAAAAAGCCACTAGACTTTGGTAAAAGGCATCAAGCATTGAAATCCAAAATGTTAAGAAGCTGTATTCCTAGAGCAACACAGAGTCCACAATCACACCCAAAGCAAAGTACTGTCAAATATGCTGAGTAACTTTTATTTTTAATGTTTGACTCACCCCTTTACCCTGTCCTGTTCTATACAGTTCAGGGAGACCAAGGAGCATTTCTGCAGACACATCCCTGTCCATGATGCCAAACATTACAGGTGGGGCCGAGGTGAAGATAAGATTGAAAAAAATCAACAGCCAGTGGTCAAGCATTGCAGTAGCAGTAAAGCCGCAAAAAAACTGGTACCAAAAGAGCAAGTTGACATTGGCCTTTAAAAAAAAAGAACATTTTTTACACAGTTGCAGATGTTTTACAAATTAGCAGCTTTAAACGGTAAGTAGCAGATCTAACCGCATTTTTGTAGAAGAAATAAATGATCATGTTCGCTAGTCGACTGTAGCACCAGTGTCCGTGAACAAGGAGGAGTTTCTTTAAGTGCTTGAAGCGAGAAATGGCAAAGTCACTGGCCATGACCGCCTGTGGGTGACAAAAAGAGGTTTTGAAGATGATACGGGGGAGAAAAAGGCAGGAGAGCCCAGTATCTTTAAAGCGACTGACCTGCATCCCCTCCTGACCAGATATTCCCACACCAATGTCAGCTGCTTGAATCATGTTGACGTCATTGGCACCATCACCTGAGATCAAAGAGCAAGAGAGGGCAAACTTAAGTCAGGGACAACAGCAATGTTCCATTTTCTTTATGGCTTAATTTCTGTTCTAATCATGACAACATAAAAAAAATCTGAATATGATTTCAACTTAAAATTGTAGGGTTCAAACTGGATATGTAGCCACATTCCAACAATTAAAACAAAAAAGGTAAAATGAAATCTGAAGCCTGTCACAGTTAAACAATGAGAAGGCAGGGCTTGTTAATTGTACTGTTATTAACGGGAAGTCAATAGATTTATTTATAATAATGATCTCTAGACCTGTTAAAGGCATACATGGCTAAAGCACAGTAAGTTACAGTAACATGTCAAGTTAGCAATACATAATAGGGATGCCAAAGTATAATCAATTGATAATCATGATTATTCAGAATAATGGAATAATCAAAATAATACTCATGGCAAAACAAAAAAATAATTAAGTTATACCAATTAAATCTGCACTCCAAAAAGTAAGCCTTTATGCATTTGTAAGTGGTTGTTTTTGTTAGATCCAGTAATTTAACTTTTGCATTTCATTTAGAACAGTGATGTATTAAAATATTAGAAAATTTGTGACGTCACATGAATTCTGTTATTTGTCTATAACTGTGTTATAAGTACAATTGTTTTCCACACTATGACATTTGTATTAACATGTAACATAGGATATTTTTCCTTGGAATCGTAAGCGTGAGTTGGGCCAGAAAGTTTTCAATGAGGTCATGATAATATTGTTTTCGTGCTGGGTTAATGATGCAATTTAAGACATAGAAACATGTTAATTAGATAAAGACAGAAATACAATATTTTTTACAATTACTTGCTCTTATCACTCAGTAAGTTAAACACATACTGCAATCGTTTAGCTTTGGACCTAATATAAGAAGACATGATAACATAAAGAAAGTACTGAAAAATACAATCTAAGTGTTTGATTACAGAAGAGGTATAAAAATTGAGTTTCAAGTCAACTTCTTAGTATTGAAGTCGCCGGTTATAAAATGATAGTTTTGTGACAATAACACTACCACTAAAGCCTTTCTCATGTTAATGACGTCTGTGTATCTCACCCACTGCGAGCGTCATGACCTTGAGTTTTTCTCTGATCAGCTTCACCACTTGACTCTTCTGCAGCGGCGTGACTCTACAGCACAACACCGAGCGGCAGCGTTTGGCCAAATCCACAAAGCGGTCGCGAAGGTCTGGAGACATCGCCATGGTCAAAGTACGCCCGTCAATCACCAGGGAAATATCAGGCGTTGTGTCGACATTACGAGGGTCGTCACTATATCTTCTGACTTCCTCCAGAGTACAGTCCAAGATGGAAATGCATGTGACCTGGGAAAACATAAAGAGAGAATGAAAGTGGTGTAGATGAAGTTTTCACACTGCAAACATTAGGCCCACTATTATTTCTGCCTAACTGATAACACATGAACAAATAGCTTACTCTTTGATTAGTATGATTTCAGACTCTTAACTGTTTGCATTATAACTTCTGTACCAATAGCAAACAACTTGGGTGACATTCCCGCACCATCATTTGCAGATGCTTGTAATTGGCTGCAGCAGGGTAATGGATGTTGAAGTGCGACCCCACGGACCTGTTTTCCCCATGTAATCAAGTTACCCAAGTAAAAATAGAGCATCACCAATATTCTCTGTTATGTGACATGATCGAGGGGGAATCTCCTTTGAGAGTTGGATATTAGACTACTAATTAGATATCAAAGCATTAGTTATTGTGTTGGGGCTAGCTGGTTTCATTCATCATCATAAACAGTCCCGCCTGAAGGGAACAAGGCCGCCCCTGTGCTCCAAAAGCTCTCTGAATGTGTTAAAGAGGATTGGGCCCTGCATTGTTTGGGCTGTAGATTATAGTTTTGTTTTGTTTTTTTCTGAAAGAGACACTGTTAAAATATTCTGTCACAAAAATTATGTAAAGTTACTGAGGTACACTTGTGTACAGTGTGTGAGTAAGGACACATTATATTTAGTACGTTGCTTCAGGTGATATTTGACTCAGTGAATGGGTGTTCCTCACCTTATTTGTGCAGCTCATATTAATCACGAGGTCCTCCTGCTCCAGCAGCCTGCAGGCATAGCCGATGTTGACAGCTGTCTCGGGCTTGTCTCCTGTCAGCACCCACACTTGGATGCCCGCCTCCCGCAGAGCCATGATAGTGTCTGGGACACTGTCCTGCAGACGGTCCTCCACGCCTGTCGCTCCTGTGTCACCAGAAAAAACAGTGTCACTCCAAACACCCACACACTCACAAGTTGGGTTTTTATGCAATTTGGAAGACTTTCTTTAATTTCCTGGTTTCTAATAATAGCCAAACATAGTCAAACAAAACTTAAATTGACCCATAAAACAAAGGATTGTGGCAACCTGAATTTTGTCTCCTTAGATGAGGCAGACCCCATAAGTGGTGTGTATGCAGATTTTAGTCCCCATAATGAGATAAAGATCGCCCACACAGACACACATAGTGTTAACGGGACAATGTGTTTTACCCAACAGGCAGAGGTTGGTCTCTATCTGCACAGCAGACTCCATGATGAGCTTCTCTCTGTTGTCCATTGCAGACAGAGCTTGTTGTCTCGTCACTGCCCAGCTCTCATACTCGCTGTCACTCAGCACCTGAAAAAGTAAAAACCGCTAAAGCAGAGCTCAGCAGACCAATGAACACACAGGAGATATCAGTCACCTTTTTAGTGATGCAGAGCGTACGCAGGCCCTCTTTAGCGTAACAGTCAAGATGTTGTTGAGTATCTGATGCTATAGCCTTCTGCAGCTTTTCTGCAACAAATACATAACGTATAACATACCGTAAACAAAAACATTATAATCATCACCTCAATGTCAGGAAGTTTACTTGCAACACATATTGTATGTTTACATATGATTAAATCATCAATTCTCATTGCCTTTGACAAACAAAATACATATAATAAATGATAAAAAATTTACCTACCACCATATGGAGTCCCAAGAAGCTCCATAATTGAATAGTCTGCGCCTTTAGTATATAGGATGTACTGCCTTGTGATGGGGTGTCTCACCAACACAGACATCCTCTTTCTATTAGAGTCAAACGTCAAGGTGTCCAGCACCTCAAATGTGAGCTGTGCTCCAGATGGGAGGCGCACCATGACACTGTCAGGGGTCCGGGACAGCAGGATGAAGCCATATGCTTTAGCTGCGTGCACTAAGGCAGCCTCGTCTGGACTCTCTGCCTCGTAGCAGAATTTATCTGTGGATACGACCGGGGTAGTGTCCTGTAGTGGAGCAATACGTGGGACATGGAGTGAACATGTCTGCACCCCAGCGGGGTCCCCAGGCTGCCCCTGTATTGTCAGGCCTATGTCTGAGGCCTCAGATGTGGTACGAGCCCTTGAACGAGTCCATGAACTCAGTGTTTCCCGCACTGAACCTGCTCTTTTCACCAAACTGGACCAAGTGTCTAATGGGTTGGATTGAATATTCTGTTCAAAATCCGAAGTCTGGAAAAAACAAAACAGATGTATTAGCATTGTAGCTCTAAATTTAAGTCATAATGTAAATACATCTGTGAAATCTCATAGAGAATGAGGACAAAATGTCAAAAACAAACAAAAAAAAAACTTAACACATATGAAAAGAGGTATTCTTTTTGCCACTTGTATTAGCCTATAAAACATGACTTGTTTGTACGTAAGAGAGGATTTCATGGGCTTAATAGTTCATATTTTGGGTTTTGTCTGTAACCGAGACAGGAAAGCACAGATACTCGGTGCATCTCTCCACTCATGTGCCCTCCATCTCTACTTCATCTACAGAAGCCGAGCACTCACCCTCGGTCTTTTCTCTGTTGCCATGGAAACCACCACAGTGTTGCAAATGGCGAGAGCCAGAAAAAAGTCCAGGTAGGCATCTATCTTCTCTGTTCCTCTGATTTGCTGAAGGAGCTTCTGGTCTGGGATGATCTCAGTTTCCTATTTGTATAGAGGTAATTACTATATTTAAAATACAAGCACAATTATAATTTACATTTTGTATTCAGACATGTCATAGTGACAAATAACTGACAAACTGGCTCTGCCCATTAAACCTAAATTCAGACTGAGCACCTGCTGAAATCTTGTTGGAAAAAGCTTCTTTCCTCTCCCCTCCTGTTTTTCTCCAGGCTGCCAGTCTTTGCCCCGGGGACAAAAATAGACTCGGAGCTAGTGAACTGTATATGAAGACAGTCGTGCCTAAAATGTAGTGTGCATTTACAGTGTCAGTGGCCAGTGCCAAACGATGCCCCAGCGTGACCATATGTCCCGTCACTGAGGAGACACAGAGCCAAAATGGATGTGCACCCAGCAGCTTGGCCGTCTGCACCACATGAGTACCGTCCTAAGCGGGCAGGTTTGTATAAAATATTAAAAGTGTGGAATAGACCACTGGATTCAAAATGTTAAAAATATATTTAATATTTTATATTGTAGAGCAGGTTTTTGATTATTCTTCAAAAATCACCAGCCAATAAACTGCACATGATATTTTGAACTGAATGTTTTTAATGTATCATTTTTAGCATACTGTGTCCCTTAAGCCTATATAAAGCCTCTAAAATTCACTGGAAAACAGCAAGTTACATACAGTGCATCAAAAATATTCCTTAATATTCCCTAATTACCCACTTTTGTGTTAATAACATGGACTATATATTATAAAACAACAAACAAAAAAGGAGTGTGGACCTATTAGAAGCTCTTTTAGGCTTTATAGAGCCTATTAACAATATTATATAGTATATAGCATTGTCAGACTTATATTACAATGACTTTGATAATTTTGGCCCCTGCTCCATTTGAGTTTGAGATCCCTGATGTAGAGAAAGGCCATTGCATTTTCAAGCACTAGGCTTCAGCTGATCAACAGAAAATATTTGCTCGAACTAACCAGCTGAAAGATTTATATCATAGTTTCAGCTTTATTACAGTTATTGTTTCTTAAAGCTGTGATTGGTCAAATTTACCTAGCATTCGTTCAGAGAGAGGCTGACCAATAGAAGAAGTTGGTAGCCCTACTTCAAAACAAAAGCAGTGAATAAAAATACGAGTTTATCATCAATCAACTGAATATCACAAGGACGAAATCACAATTTAATTTTTATTGCCTTTTTGTCCTAAATACAACCAACACATCTATGGACTATTTTGAAAAACAATTTATTTTATTACGGACGATTTTCTGATGCAACTTAAGTAATACAGCTGATAACATTTTATTTGGGTGTAATCTTTTGTGCATGGTTCAGTTGCCTGCTCCTCTACCTACCAGTGGACTGCTGAAGGCCACGTCACTGTTGATATTGCCTTTGCTTCTCCGCCTCTCACTTTGTTTTTCTTGAGAGCTGGAGTCCTCAGAGTCCACAGACCAGCCCGGTTTTGCGGTCGGTGGAGTCTGGCGAGTCTGGCTGAAGAGGACGTCTTCATCTTCATCAGGTTTGTTAATAACAGCTAAACGAACCGCTGTAAAAAGATAAAGAACACCATTAAGCAATACAAAACTGTCTAAGTGACTTGCAAATAGAGCTGGGCAATATGAAGAATTTTAAACAATATTGCAAATGAAGATGTGCAAAAATTGGATATCGAGTTGTGTACAGTAAAAATATGTTTCAAAATTGCTATTTAACAAATAAAGTGAAATAATACCACAATTTGAATGCTACAATTCATACACAAAGTAAATAAAAGTGCTTTAAAAAACAGATTTTTTTTTTTTTAATACTTTGACAGGTATTTTCCAATTGCCTGATATTTATTATGAAGACATGTTTAACACATTTATGTTGCACTGATATATTGGCCAAACATTGTTATCGGGATATGCCAATAAAAACTTTGAGTCTTTTTTTTTTTGTCATTATTGCCAAGAATCAGAGGAAAGTTACAAAGTGAGTTAATTAATAAATGCATTTTTAAGTGTAACTAAACATAAGATCAACATGTTTTTGCTGCTAAATTGTGTATGATCTTTAAATAGCACTGTCTGCCCTAATTACAACCAAGAGTACAATTATCTGCTGCAGATATCTGTTCTGACCAATCACACTGCTCCTTGTACCTTCACAAACCTTTTCTGTCAGCTTTGTTTAAAATGTAGTAGTCACTTCAAAGGGGACATTGAACCATGGTTACTTTAAACCATGTCATGTAGTGTTCTCTCAGAAAATCTGTAATCACCTATCCCCTATCTCCACCCACTTGTCTGTGATTACTCAAAAAAAATGTAGATTATGTGTAAAATATTTTCCAGAGGGCCAAGTTTTATTGAGGACCATGGCTTCTGGGACAGTTGTAGCTGCACAATATGTCACTGTTTTTGACACAAGGTTGTGCCAAATATTCAGAGGACTAGTGTCGTATCGATCGTGATAAAAACTAATACTGCAGTCTGTTTTAATTGCCAGTAATAACCAAATCTGAACCTGGAGAATTTCATCATTAAACCAGATCTAAACCAGGACCAAAAAAAGTCTAATGCAGAAATAAACCAGGACTGAAATAGGACCAATGAAAGTCTGAGGTACTCACCCGTAAAAAAAAATCTAAAACTGGATATTGAGTTTGCTTAAAATAAATCATATTTATCTTTATTTGAGCATATTTTAACTGTCTTCAATCAAGATTTGCCAATACAACAAGAGCAAAGTAAATTATTTTGCTAAAATATAAATGCAATAGATCCATGTGGCAAATCTTATTTTCAACCTAGTCACTTTTTCCTGAGAAATAACCCAGAGGTAATCTACAAACAAAAACATATGTATTTTTCCAATATTTAGAAAATAAATTGGGGGTTGTATCAGATCTTTGAAGGGCCGATTTGGCACCTGAGCCTTAAGTTGAATAGGCCCGATGTAGAGTTAAAAAATGTCATGCAGCCACATCTTAACAATTAAAAAAGAAGTTAGAATTTGCAGCTTGTTACAGTTAAATTTTACAATAAACAGGCTTATCAGATTTCAATTTTGAACTAGAAGTCAATTGACCCGTTCTCATTCAGTCATTTTTTAAATCAGTTATGTATTTTACAGTGAAATTATTGATGTACATTAAGTAAAGTCAGCAGAATATCTACTTATACATATAACATAAACCCTACCGTTCTCCTTGTGTGGATACTCCGTTCCCATAATAGAACACCGACGAAAGACCATCTTGTTTTCGGTGAGTGTGCCTGTCTTGTCGGAAAAGATGTACTGGATCTGTCCCAGGTCCTCTGTTATGTTCAAGGCCTTGCACTGAACTGTAGTGTCTGATTCTTCATCGTACAAATCTAGATCATTTGTGATGAAATAAATCTGACCGATTTTCACCAGCTCAATGGACACATAGAGGGAAATGGGAATCAAAACCTGAGAAATGAAAGAAAGTACATTAAACTTATAATATGGCAATTTTAAAAATGTATGCATTTTTGATTGTATGAAGCACATATAGGGTTGCATGAACAAATTTCACTGTTTTATCAAATTGTTTTATCCCTGTTAAACAATTTTATGTTTAGAATTTTACTTCTTGGTTAAAAAAAATGACATTACACTAGGGAATGATAATCTTAAAAAAAACAGATTCCCTACCTCCTCGGTGTGGGAAGGGGAGTAGGAGCACACTAGACTAAAACTCAAGATTGCGATAGTGCTAATTGTTTATTAATGGCTATGTTTTAACTTTCCTATAAACTTGCGTACATTTGTACATTGTTTTGTTTGTTTACTTACATTGTGTTTTTGTATTTCTGCTTGAATGAAATAGGAAAAAAGATAACCTGAGTTTTTTTTTTATTTCAAGTGAAGTCACTTTAAACTTTAACCTTGGAGTGTGAGCCCCGTGAGGACTAAACACACTTTATTTTGCTGAATGATTGTTAGATGTATATTAAAAAAATAATAATAATAACAAAAAAGAAAAGGTTCCTTTTTTGCAAATTTTGTCAAACAATGAATCTTATTCTCTAGCTTGATGGCATCAGTTAAATTTGACAAAATTAAACTAACTTTTCAGCAATTATATTGCAAATAAATCTCGTCTTACAAGTTTAACTACTAAATTCACTTACATGAAGTTAAGATTATCATATTTAAGATTTTATTAATGTCACACTATGAGGTTGCCTTGCGACCATGTAATAAATTAGGCCAAAATCTCTCTAATATACGTATACAGTGGGACGTCAGTAATTTAGATGACAGCTTTACATCCTGTTATTTTGAAAATTTTTTCAAACTTTTCCTTACAAACGTGTTTTTGGTTGATGTAAAACTGTAATTTACAATTACAACAGGTTTTAACATCCAAATGTTAAAAGTAGAAAATGGTCAAAACCCGTCAAACGCACTTTAAGGCTACGAAGATAGGACAGTATTCTTTCTTTCTAACCGTGATGCCAAGTTAACACTGTCTGATGAAGAACATTTTAATTTCTTGCCCAGTCAAAATTACCTGGAGAAGTATAATCATGCTGAAGAACTTGTAGAAACTGGACAGACTTGGGGTGTCCATGTCACCATTGCTCTGTGGGAAGAAGTAAATGGGCATGCTGGGCATCGACACTAGCCACAAATAATGTCCTGTAAGTGAAAGAACACACTGCTTGGATTATAAAGTAACAAACAGCAGGTGGAATATACTGTAGTATTCACTGTAGAAGTAAAACAATGTGCCATATTTGCAGCTGTGTAAGTAATGACTGACCTAGTGACCCGATTATACACATTGTGAAGAGTAGAATAATGCAGAAAAACACATCTATGTTGAGTCTCTGCTCCAGTCTGCTGCGCTTGTATCTAGGCCCATTGTTGTTGAGCATCGACTTGGTTTCATGGCCTGAAAATTGAAAAGATATTATTATTCAACAATAATTTCAGTGAGCGAGTACTGGACAGCCCACTGTGGCAAGCCTATAGTAACCACAAGCCAGAAACTGTTAAAGAACAGATCAAAAATGTAACTGGCACAAGACATTTGTGCCAGTTGTCTCTTAAAGCTTGAGATAGCATTTTTCTCGACATTTTTTCACTCACCTGAATGTAACTTTTAAGGATCGTAGGGCCGAAAATCATTCACAAATGTTGAATTAGCAGCATAACTTTTGTTTTTGCAACTTTTGTGATAAACTCTTTTAGTTAGCACATCATTAACTATCATTAACTTAAAGCTTTGTTTGTTTGTTTTTTTGGATTGATTCAAGCATGTTTGAGTACTCTTGTATTGTCCTGCAGCAGATGCTTAAGCGCGCAGAAAATTCGCCTACACCATCTTCTCGCCCACTTGTCTGAGTTTACTTGGAATTCTTCAAAGAATTCAGATTCTGAGTAAAACGTGTTGGAATGAAAATGGTCATGTAGCCGCTTTCCAACAAATAGATTTAGCAAGTTAAAAATCTGCTGCTTGTTGCAGTTAAATTCTACACTGAATAAACAGGGCTTATCAGTTCTGTAGATTGAAGGTCAATAGATGTTTTAGATAAA
The DNA here is from genome assembly GCA_038363315.1 of Mugilogobius chulae. Taxonomy (NCBI): domain Eukaryota; kingdom Metazoa; phylum Chordata; class Actinopteri; order Gobiiformes; family Gobiidae; genus Mugilogobius; species Mugilogobius chulae. The sequence continues at coordinate 35,120,635 of CM076400.1, forward strand.
TGTTGTGTTTTTCAATGAACAAAATGTAAAAAACTGATTTGAGTGTGTCATCATAGAAACTGTGAGAGTGTGAGAGTAGGAACACCAACACTTTTTTGTATTTTATTCACATGTTTTAGCAGACTAAAAGTTTTATTATGCTAAAACATGCCTGTCTGATTACAAAATATAATGACAAAATGTAATCAGACAGGCATTCTTAAAGGTGCATCTTTCTGTAGGTGAAAAGCCAACTGCACAGTTCAGTAGGAAAAAAAAGCTAAAACCATACTTTGGGACATTCTGCTTGGGATAAATATGTTTAATGTAATAATGTGGGAAAAAAAAATTCAGCTAAAGGAACCGCTTTTATATAGAAACGAACAGGAAGAGGCCCTCCTCCAGGACAATTATTTATTTATTTAGAGCAATAAATGACAAAAACATAATGTTATTTAGATTTACGTTTATTTTGGTAAAAAAGGTACGCAGCGCACCTTTAAAAAACAGATGATGTATTTTTTGCATTGTCTTCTTCCTTCTCACATGCTCCTGAGTACCCCCTCTTTGTAATCTCAGGCGCCAGAACCAATAAAAAGAGTGACAGTCATGTGTCTGGAATTGAGACAGAGCTCTATCTACTGAAAGACTGAGAAGGAAATTTCACAGGGTAAACAATCAAATCAATCTTGCCTAATGCCCTAGTGCTGCAGAAATGCTCAAAACAAGTCTGGGTGTTTTATGGACATGGGTGTTTTTGTCGATGATCTCAGGGATCTATCTATGACATCACAGACCAGGAGCGTTCAGAATGGTGTTTTGAGAGGAACAAAAGATATCTTACAAACAAAACATCAACAGTGTTTTGACCATGGAATAGGAAAAAAACTTTGTTCCCTTTCTTAAGTCTCAACACCTCTTTGTGAACCAAATTTAACCCCCTCTTCTTGTTTACCTGATTTTCTCTTTTGCATGTGAGATTCAAACTCGATATTCAGCAGAGTTGTGGTGGGTTGAATTTGTTCTCAGACTGCAGTGTCTTTTTCCTATTTTAGCTGCTTTTTGAGCTCTTACAAGAGAAAATGCCTCTTCTCTCTACTCACTCCCGTGCATTTCTTGTCACTCTGTTTTAACATTTAGAATGCTGTGATGCTGTCTGCACAACCTCTGTAATTAGTAAAGAAGTATAGCACAGGCCTACCTGCGTACACCACAAAGCCAATTGCGTAGTCCGTGTTCCTCACTGTGCAGCCTCTCAGCAACAGATTCACAATTCCAGCTCCTACTTTTTCCTTATCCAGCTTCTCTCTGTAGCAAATGAGACTGTTTCATTGCACTGCCAGGTAGATAAATCGCTGTTTAATCAATTCTTATGAGCTTTAGGACATTAGCAGAGCAGAGCAGAGCAGGTAAAGCTAGAAAGCCTGGAAAATCAATTAAGGTCTAATATAATTTACCTGTAAGCCAACCAATGGTGTACGCTGAACAGATACTTACACGTAGCACTTGAAGTGGTTAAGATTGTTGTTGGGTTTCTCACAGACTACAATGCCAGTTAAAGAGTCGGGTTCAAATTCAGGATGCTGGATAGGGAAAGAGGCAAAGGGTCACGAGAGGTTGACTTAGAAGTGGTAAAAATGTCACTAGACCTGTACTTTGACAGAATAATAACTAATGCATCCAAGAACAGAAGCTTATAAATACTCTTGCAAAGTGCAGCGTCATGCCAAGGTATGCACGGCCTTTTGTTAGTCGTTGAATGCCAATCAAAATAAAGAAGGGCTGGGCGTTTAGGCGTAGACAGGTGTTGAAGCGCAGGGTAAAAGCAAAGTCAGAGATAGAGAATTTTAAGAGGTAATTATTCACATAAAACAACAATTTATTTATCCAATTGTGTTTTAATTTCTGTCTGTCAGTTTCCATCACTAATAAATACATTTGTAAATCAAAGGCAGTGATATTACAGGTTTTATGTCACAAGCATTTCATAAAGAACGGTTACTTGAGTATAATCTCATCTTAAAGGTGAATTCTATCTATTGGAGGATCGCCACCTGCTTTTCTCCAGTAATATTCCACAGTAAGGCTTTTACCTTAAATAAACATGGAGAACATCAGGTGATACCACCAGAGCCACAGGACAGATCAAAGTATTTTTGAGAATTGTTAAGATACTAAAACTTCAATCTTGATACTTTCAGCATAAGGAATCTGCTTCTTAATGCAACAATTAAACATTCAAAAGACAATTCTTAGTTTAGACAAGACACACTGCAAAAACTATATATCTAGACTTGCTTAAAATGACTTGAAATCAGAATTTTAATCCAGATTTGATCTGATTTAACTGGATAAGATGTAATTGCTTATGTAATGTAGAATATTTCACTGGTTTCAAGATATTTTATCTGGTTACAAGAGAAATTGGCTTAAAAAAAAAAAAAAAACAGCCAATATGGCCAATTTTCTTAACCAAGTGGCAAATAATTTGGCTTGAAATAAGAAGCAATGTCTTGAAATCAGTTCGGAGCAAGGAAAATAATCTATGTCTACAATAAATCAAGATTAAATTCATCAAAATGCTGGAAATAAGTTTAAATCCTAGAATCAAGCAACTTTAACTTGTCTTGAAATTCACTTTTTGCAGTGCAGTGTAATTATCTCAACACAAAATTAATATTATTTTTATCTGTGTAATCATAAAACATGGTATATCAACTCAAGATCTAAAACTGAATAGGAAAGCTAACATTTTGTCCTGTGTGTGCCATTTTTAGTACTGAATCTTCAAATGACCATCTAGTTTCCATAGATTTAGTAATAATTATTAACGACTTTATTATTGACGTTTATATCACAAGGGAGTCTTTTTCGAGGGAAACCTGGATAATTATATAATGCCGCCTATCTGATTCTGATGTATAAAAAATTCAGCTCAAGAACAGCATTTGACAATTCCATATTATTATTATTTTTATTTAGTAGAGACTTTAGAGAAATAAGGAAAATTAGTTATTGAAGCCACAAAAGCTTTTAATATTATGCTGACTGTTTGGTGTATGAATAAAAACACTACTACTGTAATATACAAAAAGATCTCCATAGAGACAAGTGTGAAGTGAGCACATCCAAGACCAGAATGGTACCCATGTATTTTTAAAGATTTTCCCACCTCAGTGCAGATACTCACTGTGACGCAAACTCCAGGCACAGCTCTTCTTTGCTTCAGGTTGGTTTCTCCGTCCAGGTTGGCCGTTTCGATGAGGCACACTCCGTTTGGGTCGGACGTGTACAGGAGCAGAAGGTCAGCAGGACTATCTCATTGGACTCGACCTTTACAAAGTCCCCCACTTTCACGTCCTTCCAACGCTTCTCAACAAAACACTTCTTCTTTCTGAAAGCAGAGAACTTTGAGGTCATCCAGCCCTTTTCTTCTGGGATGAATTAATCTATGTTTCAAAATAATATGAATGAAGTAAAATAATAATACCAAAAATATATACAGCATATTGTAAAATATCTAATGTCAACCTTCATATCCTCAATACAGTGACAAAAACAAAATCGAATGGTGAGCTCATTCCTGTGAAAATCTGTTTTTGATTAAATCGTCATATCGTGATTTAAAATTTAATGCATCTGTCTGTTATTCAAATACAACCTACTTCAAGTCCACTTCATAATAGCAACTTTGAGCTTCTCTTTTTCAGTCTTAAATAAATTTTGACGGTTGTGATTTTTTGGATTGCACTTTCAAGTCATAAAAGAGGTAGATTTCAGCACTTTTTCAGGTTTGACTGAAGAAAATATTCTCATTGATGAAACATGGCTTTTTAGCATTTTTCATGTTTAAAAGTTGTTAATTGATCATTTTAATCGCTTTAAACACTTTTTATTGAAGGGTTGAGGTCACTTGTTTGGGATTTTTTATTTGGTGACTTGTTTCTCTCTGCCTTTGTTCTGGTCTGAGCGAGCGACAGATGAATTAAGCTAATCACAGTGAAGATGGAACTTTCTGAAAAGCCGATAACTGTATTTAACCCAAGACAATAAAAAAATAGACAGTCTACAAGAATCGTCATAAAATTTAAACTGTGAGAAAATGGTAATAATACATTTTTTGCTATATTGCTCAGCCCGAGAGAAAAGTACAAGTTTATAAGTACATATGGATTATGCTTTAAATGGTGAGATATATAAACAACAAAAACAACTTTATTTGCTATAATGGCGTTTGAATACAGTACATAGCTCTATAATATAGAAACAATTAGACATATGCCTTTTTTTAAATCTTAGAGTGGTTTAGATTTGGTGCAAAAATATGCTACTTATCATAAAACATTCAAAGCTGTGGTACATGAATTTTGCTTTTGGGTTTTGTGGTTTATTGTAGCAGTCAGACCGCCGAGTACTCATAAAGTATTTTAATTCTCCTCTAAAACTGAAAGCAGTGCTCTGATTGGCTGTGCTTGGGTGGTCCTCTCTTGTTTCACTGATTTGATTGTTTACCCTGTGAAACTTGCAGCAAACATTGCTGGGGATTTGTGGTACAGCACATTCTAGTAGCTTTGAATGTAATAATAAACTGATGTTATGTGTAGGACCCTTCCTTCAACTTTTACATGTTCAAAACAATGTCTGAGCAATAAAACACTGGCTCTCTCTCATGTGCCTATTGCTCCAGGAAAAAAATGATAGTCATTGTTTTTGGAGAGTCGCCCAGATATGTTTGAAGAGGGAATAACATTCTATAGACAAAGAGCTGGAGGTATGTTGTCCTGCATGTAAGACAAGATTGAGTCGTCCCAGACTAAGCACGCCACACCTGAAAACTGCTGCAGGTTAGGACATTTAACCTTGATTCTTTAGATTGCACTTGACAGGTTGATTTAATAAAACATCTGTTTGACACTTCACATTCACATTACTGCTACACGGAGTTTATTTAAATGTTTGTGTGACAAAGTGTGAGAACTGGCTCCGCTTCATGTAGTAAGATGTCTTTGTGTGATTGAGTTTATCTTCAGACATCACACCACAAATCAAGACAACATATCTGAAGTGCCGACTTATCTAAGTAAACTACCATCTTTCAAAGAAAGTAGTCATTTTAGGTGAGTTAAAGGCTTGTATGTTTTGTTCCTATGTTGTTATATGTATACATTTTCATTGGCTTTAATATTCCACTGTACAGCATACTATGCTTTTGTAAAGTATGGTTTTAGTTTTTTATTATAACAGAAATGGGATGACAATTTTTCAGGTATAAAATGTTACATGGTGTCACTTTGAGGACATACAATAATGCTTAAACATGAATGCTAAAACCTATTTTAGCTAAATTAGTTCTTTGAATAATTTAATTAAAGCTTTGTACTTGACTATAATTAAACTGTCACAATTACTGCAGTATTCATATTGTTAAAAACTTGTTGGACTATACAATGAATAAAAACTCTTAGATTTGTTTTCACAATAAAATTTTTTGTTGGTGTTCTTCTTCAGGTATGATAATCACAATTTTAGGTTAATCTAAAAGACTGTCTACTGCAGCAGTGCCAGACCTTTCTACTCAGAGGATCAAAATTCTTACCTTTTTCCTCATTGTAGCATGCAGAGGGCCAAACCTAAAATTATTTTATAATTTTAAAATTTCTTTGCATATAGACGTATAAGATTACGGTTTAGGTACACTTTATTGTCCATGTAGGAAAAAAAGGCCTTTGACTGAATGCAGCCGAGGGAACCTGGAAGGTGCAGTGCCAGGATTGGTATAGACTGCTGGAGGATATTCCCAATTGTGTATGTTTTGGTTGTTGGGGGCACTAGAGTGCCCAGAGGAAACCCACCCAGACACAAGGAGAAACATGCAAACTCCACACAGAAAGGCCCAGGCCTTCTGAGGCAGCATTTAATAAAAGGCTCAAATTTGGCTTGTAGGACCTATTTTGAGCTCTCCTGATAAATTTAACTCACAGTTTCTTGACTTCGCCATGATTTGTGAGTGGAGTGACACGAGTTTAAGATACACTCCTCTCAGCTGAGTGAAGAGCGTGTTAGGTTAGTTGAAATGTGCCAGTAAATGTAAAGTAATGACTGTGATCCAACTGCATTCCTCAGGCTCATGAATGACTGGAAAATTCACACTGAAAATAGGCTTTCCCAGGAATGACGTAAGCAAACAGTTTGCTATTTTAGCATTTTGAAGTAAGTATTAAGCTAGACATAACATCTCTGTAAATAAACAGGTTAAATAAAACCTAATTAAAAAGTAACTTTTTAACACCTAACAATTCAGCTAAAGGAAAAGGAAAAATGTTGATAATATGTTTCTAAAAGTTTAAATTACAGCTGTAAAAACATATGAGTAAAATTGTATAAACATTTATTTAGTAAATATTTATAAAGTAATAACAAGTACAATTTTTTTTTATTAGCACTCAAGCTTCTTTATAACTGGACTAATCAATTAGTGGAAATAATACAGCCCTTACATTTTTAATTAATGCCTTATAAAAAATTTTTATGTTTTTTTTTTAATTAGAGCCACTAAGTAAAAACGATTTTGTGACTTTACTTCTACGTTATTAGTATTATCTAAAGCGCACACTGCACATTTAGCCTGTCATTGTAATGTTTTCATCAAAATCCTCACAGTGAGAGGCAGCGAGAGACGATGCTGAGGGGTTTCTCTATATAGTAACAAACTCCCACACACTTTCTATTTCTACCTACAAATATTCCCACGTGGCACTGAATTGTAGAGGCAGTTAAACACAAGGACCACTGTGTGACTTATCTACACATGTTCACACACTGATGACAACAAACACAGATGTGCCACTATTCTAAACAGTAAGTGGCCACTAAAGGACCAGTCACTGCACCATTTACCTGCTGTACACCAAACATGGCATGCCGTTGAGTTTCTTGTCCGACTTGTACCTCCTGAAGTCTTCCCAAGCATCTTTTATGGCAGTAAGAGCCAGGATCACACAGATAGGTATCAAGGCAACTTCGGGCTGGAATGCTTGGACCACTGGCACAAAGTTCAAAATAGCCAAACCAACAAAGTACAAGTTTGCCAGACGGTGAAACTGCTCAAAGAGATTCATGGGTAAGAAAGAGAGGACGGTGTACTTGGTCGTCTTGATGCCATTGCTGGGAAAGTGGCGATTTGGTTGTTTCATTTTGTCCAGTCCTTCATAAGGCAAGTTGGACACCAGGTTGCGCAAATCCTTGTCCCGTGCTTTTTGACCTTGCCAGGCATCCCTAATCCGGGCTAATGGATTCATCCAGGGCATGATGGCTCTAGTTCCTTTCTTCTGGAAAATATCACTAAATCTTGTCTTGCATTCTCTGTAAAATCACTGACTCCCAGGTCCTCTGTTTGAGTGAGTGATGCAGGCCTAAAACTAGCTTTAAAGCCAAATAGACAGCACACCTCCACTAAGCCTCGCCCCATTGTTGACAGGTGTGTTTGCATTCCTGTCAGAGAGGCTGCGAAGTTCTCAAGAGACCGGAAAAGAGTCCATCAAGTAAAAGTTCATCTGAGTGCTTTTCAGCTACACCGCATTTCAGTGCTGCTAAACGGACAACAAATTAAAACGGAAATCTAATATTTTCATACATAAAATTGAGCCTGAACAATTTTGAAAAGAAAATTATTATATCCAATCCAATTTCATTTTGGAGTTTAGAAAAAAAAACTTTTATATCTCTTTTAAAAAAAAAATTTAAATTCAGTGGTTAGTTTCCAGTAGCCTAATAAAAGTCACTGAATGATTGTCAGGTAGTATTTTTGATACTATCAAGGCTTCAAAATTATTAGATAACAGCCTTCAGACTAGTCCACAATGTAACAACAATGTTTGGGCCTACTTCTCAGTCAAAATGCACTTACTCACCGCTGAACTGTAAGGTCATAGGTCAAACCCAGAAGAAAAAAATCTAAATTAAACAGTATTTTGTTTAACACTGACATTTGATGGACATCAGACCAGCCTCTTGCACAGATGGCTTGAATGTAGGATGCCTTCCACTTCCTTGTGATGACATATGTTGTCTTTTCCAGATCAGGCTGTGGAACCTGTTTTTAAAAGGGCAGAATCACAGTGACACATTCTATAATTACCTCTAGATTTCAATTTTAAACATGTGCCTGAATCAGCCAATGGTGAGTATGTTCGCCTGTATAGCCAAGCCTAACTCAACATTTAGACTGGATATCAATCTGTTTGATTAGAGCCCAAATAATAATTTCTGGGGTTAGATGACATGAGTTAGGTTCTAGAGCAATATGATATCATTGTTTTTTTTTATTCACAAAAAAAAAAGCAAAATAATGCAACAGACGATCTGCTTAAAAGTTGATTTTAGCATTTTGTAGTAACTAGGTATGTCATTCATACAGTATTGCTTCACGTATCCTCCACGTTTTGTTTGTCATAATTTAAATTTTAGCCTCTGCAGAGCCTCCACAGTCTGTTTCGATCAATCTTCTTCAAGGAGAGCTATTAGAACAAATTGTAGACCACTGTCTGCCTTCTCAATCAAAAGTGAGAGAAAAAGCAGGGTAGTGCGCGAGAAATTACGATCTCTTCAACTTTACTGAACGATCATTTCATTCCTTTTTCTTGCAGACGTACGTCAATTTTCTGACGTGAGGTGTAGGCCATACGCAACGTGATACACTGTTTTGGAATTCCTATGTATGCGTTATGGTTATGCAGATATTCATAGTAAAAAAGAATTATGAAACAAAATAAAAAAAATAATCTAAACATCTTGGCCGGAATCCCGACCGCTTTTGGCCGACGGTGTGGGACCTGATGTATGGCATTGCCAGTCTTTTAGATTTTCTCTTTGCACATCTTTAAAATCTTGGACGCACTCTCAGTCTGTTTGATCTGGAGACTGGAGACTCATGTCTCCAGAGCAAACAGGCGGTGAGGAGCTGAAACTCACCCTCGTTTTCCAGACCAGGCCTTGTCACGGTCCTGTCACGGCTCTGGCTCGCGTGCGGTGGCGCAGCTGCGGCTCTACTTACACAAGACCTCTTGGAAACAAAACACACACGATTGAACGGAGCCCTGTGCATTCCTAATTACTCCAGTGACACGGAAACATCACAAAATAGCAGCATCTGCCTTTCCTCAGCTCATAACATGTCAACATTAACGACCCATTTTGAAAACCGTAAGTCCCTTTTAGCTAATTACAAATAAATAAATAAATAAATAAATAAATAATTTTATACTAATAAATAATTTCCAAATGCCACCCATATTCACTGCCTTGTGCAAAAAAGCTTATAGTGAAAAATCTATTGAAATCAAAGAGTCCCACAGAATCAGAATTTTGCTGGCTCATTATCATTACATTTTCTAACTTAAAATTAACCTTAGAGTCTTAAGGTCATTCATCTGCATTGGCCTAAACATTTCTGCAAATCAAGTGCAAAACAAATAAACAAATAAAGAAAGAAACAACTTAAACTATATCTATTGCTTAATTAGACGTTTCCAAATAAAGTTTGCTGAACAGGTCAGATGTTTCTTATTTTGCTTTGTTGTATACTTTCATTTTCTATATGCCATGCAGAACTGCACATTAGCCAATGTTGGAACAAAATTCCTCTTTAATATATTAAATATTCATTGTTTTTGTACATGAAATATTCAATGGCATCCATTTAAGAGCCGTAACAGTGGTCAGATCTGGAAGCAGCAGAGTGCACAAATGGATGGATGCCCTCTCCCTCTTCTTTTTTCTTTCTTGCTATTTTATTCCCGCCCTGTCTTTCTGCCCTGAAGCCACTGGGCCGCAGAGTGCCTTCATATCAATGGTGCTGTGAGTTAATGTTCCCCAAGGCTGAGGCCAGTTTTCAGTTCAGGCCTGAGCTGCACTGCCTCTCCATTACTCTAACTATTGGCCCTTACCCGCAGTATCCTGTCCAGTTACCCCTACATTTGCTTCTCTCATTCGCTGCGTCGCCTTCAGTTATTCCCGCACTCACACAGACACTCAGTCAGCCATGAGGAAAGAGAAAACCTCATGCACGCTGGGTTTTTGAAGTGATAGACTGAATCCAGTTTTAATTTGATTAGGATTACATCTTCATATTTGCTGACAATCATTACACAAGATATTTACAGTCATTATGAAATATTACAATTGGAATTTACAGAAACTTTGTACAAAAGATTATGCCTGACTTGAATGCCTGGATCACAAGGTTAAGTCGTGTCTTTGACCCTTAGTCACTGTTGTCTGGAAGTGCTTGAGCTTCAGCAAAGTAGATGCTCTTTGAGTCTGTTAAAAAGAAAAACAAAAAATGTCCAAAAAATAGTCTGCAAAGTGTGAATCATATTTTCTTTGTTAAACAGCTTTTTTTCTTTTTTTGTATCAGTGGAGCATATTGAACTGCAATTCAACTGCAAAACAACAGATACCCATTTAAATAGGATAAATTCATATTTACATGTTTGTGAATATTGTTTTATAAAAATGAATCATCTTTTTCTTTAAACATGTTTTTATCTACATTTTTCAAACAGAAACCTAGTCACAATGAAACGCATCATACTATCATTCAAGTCTACTGGTAATGATGATTGTGGATTGCCATATTTATGCAGCAATAAAAATGCATCTTTTCCAACTCAAGCTCAAGTTATTTAAAGCCATCTTTCGCCTCTTCACACAATGGCAGAAAGTTATGGAAGAGTTCCAGTTTTTCTTTCAAAACATTAACATGTGGCGAGATGGACTCTGCCGGCACAGCAACACAGCATAAAATAAAGATGGCCAAAGCATCCACAGTTGCACTCTCGGTTCCTTCAAAAACAAGGAAGCCAAGATAGCTTAAAAGCCTTAAAGGATTGTCCAAAGGAAATGTAGCCCCTTGATGTTATCCAGCGATGTTTCCATATTGGCTGTTTTGACCATTTGAGCCATAACTGCAAAAATAGCTGGCCAGTTTTAGCCTGACAGAAACATAGTAAAACAAAAAGGTTTTCACATTTTTTTTTTTACCATGGCTGAGATGCAAATGAAATCAAACATAAGCATGCTTTTAAAGGATGTTTTTGATATACAGTAATTATAGGAAAATAGACTATCAAGGATGGCTCATTTAAATCATTGATAAAGCTTTCCTGGATGCAGACAGCTTGGCTACGAAGTAAATAGATACTAAACAAAAACAAATCCTTAAAGTATATGCAAACACAAGCATAAATATTTGGATCCACAGAGTAAGCTATAAATGACAAATATTAGTGATAGATTGAAATTTCTGAACAGGCACCGTTACTGTTCCTTTTAAAACTTCTTTTTGTGTTATTTCAGTCATTATAAGGTGTTTCCTGTATCCTGAAAGAGTCAGTGTTGACTTGTGTTGGGTGCTGCTGGAGTCCTTCCAAAAAGTCTCATAATTTTTCTGAAATGAACCAGCTAAAAAGTTGGTGCACTGTTTTTAAAATTCTCATTCTCTCCCACACACCAAACTCTCTTCCCTGAAGTATTTCCCTCCTGTATACTCTTTTTGGGAGCCCTCAACATGAGTGCTGGTCTCCTGTGATTTTAATGAACGTAGTAGAGCCAGTAGACAACGTTAAAGAAGGAAAAGACAGTGGGGAAGATCATTCTGGACCACTTGTCGATAGAGTTCACATCGGAGAGGTCGGGAATGTTGACTTTAAGTTGGGAGGCTCGTCTCCTTAAGCGGGACTTCTTTTGGGCGTGCCGCTCCAGGGCGCTGTGGCCATAGTTCTGTCGGGCCATGGCTGCCCGGCGGTACATCAGCGAAGAAGCGTCGTAGGCCATCATGGTGTTGCGCGGGTCTCCTGGCGCCCCCAGGCCTCGAGACAGGTCCCCAGCTCCACCCATTTCATTCTTCATCTCCAAAGTCCCAAAGAGGAGGTTATCATCAGGCGTCATCTGTGAGGATGTACAGAAAGAGGGGCAGCCATGAGAGGTGACTGTCAAAAGGCTTATAACAGGAGTCTAAATGATGCAAACTATTGTCTATTCTAATCAAGAAGTAGCAACTTATTGCATAAAAATATGAAGCTAAAATGGGTAATGCACATGAGCCAAAATTCTACATCTTACAGTGAATAAAATTACAAGCATTTTTACATTGCACATAATTTTGTCAATCAATAACTGAGTGATAATACAACCACAAGACTATGACATAACATTGTTGGATAAGCACAACGCACTCCACACACTAGGTCTTTATTGCTGTCTCAGAATTTCAACCGAAACATTGGTTAAAATTCTGTCTACTCACAAGACAAACTGAAGAAATAAAGAGAAAGCAAAGGAAAATGTGACAGGAGAAGGCTGAAAGCACTTTGGTAGAATGAAGTAGAGGCTACGGTTTCGGGCAGGTTGGGAAAAGACATTGTGGGAAGTGAATTCAGATCAACATTTCTTCATCCATGGCCTGACATATAAGGACCCTACAAGGTTCAGTTTCTCCTGTAAATAGAACTTATCATTTTACATCTCTCAAACATCCTATTTGACAAACCAAAAATGTATTTCTAACCCATATTGGACTTTATTTATACTTTGACTAAAAATTTAGAGTTCAAAGTTAGATTGAAAGATCTACAGAATGAGCTCAATAAGTAAGCCTGACTTAATGTTCATTAAATGCCTGCAGAAATCAAACTGCAAAGCCATGTTTGTCAGGAAAATGCATGAAGAGCAAACCAAGAAAAGGGAAAAACACAATGGTGGGAGTGATGGTCGCCGTAAAATCTATAAAAATCAAAGAAATGCACAGAAACTACAGCATTTTCCTCTGATCTGGGTTGACTCAGATTGATGACATTGTTAGTTTTGACTTTCAAAACCTCCAGTACCTTATTTCTTTGCTCGCCTAGTCCTAATGCGGCATCGTCCATAAAGATGGGATCCCACATCGAGTCATATGCGTCAATTTCCTTCTGTTTCATTCTGGCATACAGAGCATCATCTCTCTGAACTACATTTCCCACCAGCCACTGCAAGCATACAAAATCAGCACTGTTACTTAGGGGAAATCGTAGCTTGCCACACTCAGAAGGAAAGGGTGTTTTTTATGTATCTCTTGTTTGTGCTACCTTAAGCAGCTGAATAAAATTTAAATGGTTGTCACAGGCACCAGAGCCAGTGATTTTTGTTTTCAAGGCGCCTTGCCCTTTGAAAGACATAGAAATATGAACATAAAGGACAAGCCAGACACAGCTTCTGCATTCAGCTTGGAAGAGGTTTTTAGACATGTTTCATTCAGCTGTTATTGACATACAGAGCTTAACCAGAAAGTATCAAAAAGCTAGAGCAGTAAAGAGGACATAGCATTGATCACAGTCTGACATTGACCTTGAGAGAAGTCTTCGCTCCACAGAAACACACACAGTAAATGATGGCATCATTACTTTGAGGTCCACTGCTGCCGCACACATACAGTTAGTACCTTGTTTGGGTCAGGTCGTAGTTTTTCATTGTTAGCCAAGGCAGCTTTCTCAGCTGCCTTCTTCTGTCGTTGTGGACCTTGGCCGAAGAAGATGTAGTTGACAAATGCGTACTCCAACAGAGCCAGGAAGACAAACACAAAGCAGCCCATCAGGTACATGTCAATGGCTTTCACATAAGGGATCTTAGGCAGCGTCTCCCGCAGGTGAGTGTTGATGGTGGTCATGGTCAGCACCGTGGTGATCCCTAGAGGGTAAAGGAAGCATTTTACCACTAAAACTACATACATCAGTTAGCATGTGCTAACTAGATCAGGTCTAGGATAAGACCAAAGAGCTTCTCATTAACAACAAGAGAACATGCAATGCTGTACATTCTCTGGAATTGTAGGATTTACAAGTTTTAAAAATAAACCAGTCTTCAACAGGCTCTATTTATCAATATGCCTCCTGCTCAGCTCAGGACACTAAGAGGAGGCACCCTCTGAATTCATGTCTGAAACACCAACCCGCCAGTGTCCCACTTCACAAAACAAATGGAGTGTGACAAGAGCAATACGCAGAAAAGTGTAAGTCATTTCTGCTGTTGCGCAGACCTTTGGTTTACACATTTTAGATATATATGTTAAATTTATGGCAAGCACATCTACTGATATATTATTCTGTAGTTTCAAAATGAGTCTACAAGTCGTCTTGTTTGTTCAGACAGGCAGCGAGACAGTGGAAGACAATGCACTCCAAGGTCGAGCTCTGCTCTACATGAGTCACGCGTACATAATCATCGTCAAACAAGACATTTAACAGGCAGCCTATCACACACTGCTATCACATGCTTAGAGCTAATAGGGAAAATGACCAGACAACATCGTCATACAATTGCACATGGCAATAGAGCTGATGTGTGTAAAGTTGCTAATGTACGTTAAACAGGGCAGCAATCATTGAGCTCAAAGCTTATTTCCCTGCGCCACTGTTAAGAAGTGGTGAGGCACTCTCACCCAAGGCTACTCTAGCAGCAGAGGCATCGTAGTTGATCCAGAAGGAGACCCAGGAGAGGATGGTAATCAGGATGGAAGGCATATACGTCTGCAAGATGAAGTAACCAATGTTCCTCTTGAGTTTGAAGCTGAGGGACAGGCGGGGGTAAGAACCTAAAAGTGAGGCAAAAAATAGAAATTCCTCATACCCATGTAAATTATTTTACTGAATTATTAACAAAAGATAAAAAATAACAGGAAAACAAATAGTACTATATTTAATATGAACCCAATCAAACCCAATCAAAGCAGTTCAGTGACTTACCTGTGGAGAAGACCACATTTTTAGAGATTAGTTTGTAGTCGACAATAGAAAACTGAGGAAGCTCTATTCTGTCAACCCCAGACACTGCACCCTCGCCACCTCTCCAGTAAAACTCAATGTCGTCTGTAGTGTAGCCATCTGCAGAAAACAATCACAAGCATCTTAAGGGTATTTATCTCAATTTATGTTGAACAAGTTTGCCTATATTTATCGTCCATTTTTAACATATAGATATAGGATTGTATAGGTACACAAGGGGGAAAAGCCCAGGCAAGCATGAGCCTGCAATGAGTGCAAACTGACCAGAGTAGCTTTAAGTCTACTTCACCAGAGGAAAGTGACCAACTGATATGGATTACAGGATCTATCATACATCTCAGTATTAGATTTGTTATTAAATTTGCATGATTTACTTTGACCAAGAAACAAAAACAACTTCTGATGTAATACAACTTGACTGACAATACAAACACAAAATAAATGAAGCATAAAGCAAATAAAACTACATCTAAATGTTGTTTATCTATTAGTTTCAATAAAAATACATTGGAGAACGCAAAAGACTCTACACATCAATGATGAGACAGGTGCGTAGGATAAATGGGATAACCCTGAAAATGTGATAAAAGAAGGGGTCCCGCACACTGCCAATCCTTGCAAAAATAAATTTATTAACAGTGCAACGTTTCGGCCATGCGGCCTTCTTCAGGCAAACAGTAGGACCGCATGGCCGAAACGTTGCACTGTTAATACATTTATTTTTGCAAGGATTGGCAGTGTGCGGGACCCCTTCTTTTATCACAATAAAAATACATTGAAAAGTAGTTTGGGGACATGATATTCTATAACGTTTTAATGAGGTGGTGCAGAGCATCTTGTATGACCCGCAGTTTGAGCTGCTGTGGTGAGCAGATGGATCAAGAAGAGAGGTTTTAAGACTTGTGTCTGTTAAAAATGCAGTGAGTTTATCAAGGGAAGTGCGAGTTCTCTAGGCTCATTAGTGTGAATAAAATAGCATGCACTGGCATGAAGCGACTGTGGCTTTAAAACCGTTGCCAGTTAATCCATTTGAGACAGACCCGGTTGATCAAAACTGAGTATCTTTATATTGTGGTGCTACTAAGTAAGGAGAGTAAGTGATGGAGAGGATAAAAAGTTGTAGAAAAATTAGAATGTGTGCAAAAGTGAATGCTCAAGAACACAAGCAAAAGAGGCTGAAGCACTGAGACCATCCCAAATGTAGTTCTATACACTGCTTCATAACCACATTTGTTTTCCTCAGTGAAAGCTATACATTTCAGCTGTGTTTATATTCTCTTGCATTAGAAAGGGTTCTATAGCAAAACATGTGCTAAATGAGCATTTTGCTTCATGCAAACATGATGGCTATGCCTTCACTCTCAGCACAGCCTCAAACTCTGGTCTAATCAGGCTCCTAAAGCCTGGGGAAGCTTCTCCAGCTGCAGCTGAATTAATTAGGCTGGATGTTATCAGTCACTGAGCCATTAGTGATGTTCCTCCTGATGTGCATCTCTCCATATCTCATCAACCTTTCTCAGCATTTTAGTGCAGCTTATCAACCTGTTTACCGCCTCGCTGCTGGCTGCCAGACTCTTAAGGCCATTTTTGTTGCATTTGTGACAAGTGTCATTGTCATCAGGAATGACCACAACCACACTTACAGCTTTCAATCTCCAGAGTGCAGTTTTGTTCATCCAGAGGGTATCGTCTCAGGTCCATCATGCAGGCAGCCGTTGTGGTGATCCTGAAAAAGGAAAAAATTTTGAATCATGTAGAATAACACATTTAAAAAAAAATTTTTTTAATATGTTTGTAGGTTTTATTTTAGGGGGGAAAGCATTTAAAGGACAAATATGATGATTTCTTTGTGTCATTGCTCTCCTTTAAACACTCTCCTGAGCCCCTCACCCCTTAAATCTCATGCACAAGAACCATTAAAAAAGTGTAGTAAAGAATACATGATTTCAACACTGGCGATGTGCGCGCATCCAACATGCCGCTCATTGACCAAGCTGGAGAAACAACTCGAGCTGAGGCTGTTGTCAGTTAACTATAGTTTATTGTGCAAAAACAAAAGTTATGCTGCTAGATCAACATTTGTGAATAAAATTTGAATAAAAGTTACATTCAATTGAGCAAAAAACTGCAAAAAAAAAACAAAAACACTGTCTCAAGCATCAGGAGACAGACGTCTGTCATACCGGTTCAGACCTGATTGAAACAGCTGTTCTCGTCCCATTTTGTTGTTTTGTTCAAAGAAGTTTCTCCTGCTAACCAGATGGAGAGCGGCTCTTTCAGCATGGAGCATGCGCAGTAGGGCGGAAAGCGATGTCGACCGAAAATCCCTCCCTTTATATGTTTCCCGCATTAAAAATTGAGTTAGAGCTTTATCTACTGACTATAAAAGAAATTAGACAGGGTAAACTATCAAACTGATCTTGTCTGATATGCTAGTGCTGCAAAAACACTCAAAACGAGCGTGGATGATTTATGGTCACAAAAACAGGACAGAAGATCTCAGAGATCTACCTCTGAAAAAAAGTTAAAAAGTTATCTCACAGACAAAACTTCAAGTGTGTATTTGATGAGAAAGCAATTTGAAAATCAAAATAAAAACGCAAAAAGTGAATTTCGCCTAATATGTTCCCTTTAAATTAAATTAGCAAAACAAGCGTGTCTTCTTTTAGTGTGCTAACAGGACACATGTCGGTCATATAAGGTAATGAGTTCAGCCTTCAGACACATAATTCTTTAATAAAGAGTGACAAAAATAGAGGTAGACATGTCTGACACAGAGAGAGCCGTGCTTTATGCTCCTCATGACCAGTTTGCCAAAGCTGAGAAGGGCTGGCACCCACTAGCGCCAAACCCCAGAGGCCATCTGATCCTGGACAAACAATGTTGTGCCTCTCTTCCTCTACTCCAGCTTCACACAAACACATGCAATGCATAATGGTGCCATTCAAGTCTGTAGGTAAAGATTTACTTTGACTATTGCGTTACCTTACACCAGATGGACAATGTGTATAAATTCAACTTTGGAAATTGAAACCTAAATCAAAGATAGTGATGCTGAAGTAACAATGTCTGGGTTTTATATAGCCGTGACAGTCTCTGGGTTGTCATATCAAGCATCTGACTCATGGCACACTGTCTCTGGACAATAATAAACCTGACTTGATTCCTCAGTGAAAACATTATTAGAACATTATTTCTGTCTGATTGTAGAACTTCCAGAAGTAAAGTTGAAACTTGCGATGAATTCAAGCAAATATTGAAATAACAAAGATTCATTAATATTTTTTAAACAGCTTTAGTTTTATTTTAAATGTGAGTTGCTGTTAATACTAGAAAACTTTCTCTTCCACTGTCTGCCTCCTTTCTCTAAGCTTTTATGCAAGAGCCAGTTAGCAGAGCCATGGTGCATTGGGGATTAACACAGGACGCTCATTTCTGTCCTAGTTTATCATTCCTTTATGGCCACAACTTACTGAGATGTGCACATCAGCCACTCACTCATCACTCACCATCATTACCATCCTCAGCGCTAAATCATGGTGGTGGCAGAGGAAGCACAAGGGAAAAGCGGAAATGAGGCCAAAATGGCAGGAGTAAAAATAACAGCCTATTTATAGCCCACCTACATCATCATCAGAAGTCTAAGGCTTTTTTGTCTGAAGACAGACTCTTCGAGCTGATCATGAGCCATATGTGCTACCCTTTGACTCACAATTAATAAGTAAATACCAAATACAACAAAATAGAATCTTTCTCAGCAGAATTCCCTCCCGGGCTTTGCTTCGTCTCAACTGCGTCTGCAGCAGAAGGGCAGACTGGTTTCCTCCTCATGAGAGTCAGCCCGACCCTGCTGTCGGACCAACCTGCCGGAGGAGAGGCTACGCTCCACCAGATAACGCACATTCAAACACGCTACATTTGTTCTGCGTCCTGACTAATACAACATGAGGTCTAAAAAGGGCTGTTTTGTTTTGGGAATTTTTTTTCCCTGCCTTCACTGAATCTAGCCCATGCAGTTTGTGTGTGTTTGTGGACCCCCTCAGGCAGCCTGTGCACCTTCATTTTAAATGACCTTGTTTACGGTCATAACATAAGCAGCGCAAACTCCCAGACACAATCTCATTTCCAGGCAGCATCACAGCCACAAACCAGAGGCCGAGGGAGACATTACCAGGAGTAGGTTACAAAGCATTCCCTGTAATTAACACGACAGAATACTTTTAATACATGGACACCACAGTCAACTAAACTGAGATGGAGAAGCTACACTAGTTCAAGTCAAGCAAGAACACTTTTGTGGTTGGTCTGTTTACTGGGCAAAAGTGATTTTTGATAATAAAATTAAATAGGGCATTTATTTAGACACACTTTTCTACCTATCCAATATAAATATAATAAGCACAATATATAATAAGCACAATTCCAACAAAATGTATGACATTCTAAAACCCTTAAGACATATCATAATGTTAGTATTTGGGTAGATTTTTAGTGACAATTCTGGTATAAACAACCACACCTGCAAATTACCATGTTTGCAGGTGAACATATATTGACAAGATTGACCAAAATGCTGCCTAAAACCCACAATTCACACTTGGCAGCTTCCTCCTTCCGGCCACACAATGTCAAGCACCAAGCTGCAGACAAGTGTGCTCCTCTCCTTGACGAAAAAGACTCTGCTGGACAAGGATATGCCCTATGCAAAATGAGTTACAATATTCACGAGACAAGAGTATGGAAGCTAAAACCATGTTGGGAGGAGGGAGAATCCTAATCATTTCTCCATTTTGAATGAAGTCTGACCTTGACGTAGCTTTCTTTTCTGCCTCCATCTTTTTTTAGTGAAGCAACATGCGCAGAAACAAAACCTTCACTTGTGCGTAGTTACAACTGCATATTATTGCCAGAGCATTTCCAGAGTGTAATTAGATCAGACCACATCTCCCCTACAGTTAAATCCAGCTCCAAAGTGACACTGGGGAGCGCTATTGTAATTTTCTACTTCTCCTGGTAATTGAAGACTATAGTTAGGCCGGATTGGGAAGCACTACATCCAGAGAGTATAGAGCAAACAACAACCTGGCTATCCCTCCTCTGCACGTTCCCCTAAAATAACAACCACCCACTAACACAGAACCACGCACAGGCAAGAAGCCCACTCAAACTAGAGCTTAGGGTGCCTCCTGCTAACTCCCAAACAGCTCATCATTATGAGGCATTGAGGAAAGGATCTGTGGAGAAACGGCGAGCTTAAGACAAGCATGAAAAGTATCCAATCCATTTCCAACAGCAACCTCACTACACGCATTTTAAATTCAATCAACAAGGCTTCATCACAGAATTTTAGCTCACAAACTGATGTGGTAAACGGCCTCTAAAACCCATAACATCTGAATGAGTCTACAGACATGATGTGTTGTACCACTCAGCAGCTTTCTGATGTATGCACAAAAAATCCACCAAAAACAAGGCACCTGCATCTTTAAGAACAACAACAGGAGGTAACACATCTCTTCTTCCTCGTAGGGTTTTCTTTTACACATCATACATCATCACTATGTGTGGAGATTTTTCAACATTTTACAGCAAGTCAGCATGAATTTTCATTGTGCAATTCAGATTCTTAAATTTCTCAAGAAACATCAACATTTTAAAATGGCAACAACAATATTTCTGCACACTTGAAGTGTACAGATGTGACATAACCAGCAGGAGCGTTGATGGACAGACAGTGCTAACCTCTGCAGCCAAATCTGCCACATCAGTACAAAAACTGATTCAGTGTTTGTATTGAACCACTACATTATTGATTAGCACTTATCAATAATGAATCCAGCCTCCTATGAGGCATCACAGCACATCACAAAGCATGTCGTCTTTACGGGTCCAACCATCAGGCACATTATGGCTCACTTTGCTTTTGTACCAGCTTACTATATTATTGATCAACTCATTAATAATTGAGATTGATGATAATCAAGAGATTTGAAAGCGAGCCATTGAGAACACATACTTACTGAAGCCAATAAAGTCTGTTTCACATTCCTAATCTGTTACAAAGCATTTGCTAAATAACATTTTATCTCAAAATATTTTTAGGACCTAGATTTACATGATTTAAATATTTTGCTTGCATAAGAGGCACAGATTGTATGGAAATTGTCTAGCATTTGTGTTTCTCCAACCACCCATAAGAGTGCCATTTTTTCCCTTTAATATGTTTTCTGAAACTTAATAAATACTAAAAAATTAAACTCAATAGTCGACTTAGCAAAACTATTAACTTATAGCTACACTAACCCTAACCATAACCCTGACCAAAAATATATAGAAATAGTTTTTCTTGTTTAGATATCTTAATGGCAGTGATCAGTGATAAAAAATGTGTGACTCTGAGCGGGCTGGCATGGGCCTTCTGTTTCTGTTAAATATAGTCACTGAATTACAAACATTTAGTCCTTCAATAAAAACTAATAACAATCAATTATTTAAACATTGTCTGTCACCGCAGAATGATTTGGACCTTTTTTTTCTAAACATTCAATCAGTAAACTGAAACTAAACCGAAAATACTTTAACATACTTTCATTCATCAAACTAGAATCATCCCTTTAAATGTTAAAGTGGAGCAAGCCCAAAAACAAGCAACTTTCCAAAAAAAGAAGTTGAAAGTCACTATAAAGAGGTAAACTTGCCAACTTTTAAGCTGCCTAAAAGTTGAGACACGGGCGGGCGCATACGACACGGGCGGGCGCATACAAATCCACTGTTTTTTCCTAAACTATGTCTTGAACAAAAAACACGATTAACAAAAAATGTGCAAAAGTGACAAAAAAAATTTAAGATTCCATGTTAAATGTAGATATTGTCAACAAAAAAATAAGCTCCTCCTTTGATGTAGATTTTTCAGCTACATAAAAAGACAGTTGGCCCGCCACTTCCAAGGGGTTTTGTAGTTGAGAGATATGACAGTCAAGATTACGCAAATATTAAATGTACATCATTAATGAACTTACCTGAGACCATAGAGCACCGTGCCGTCAGGATGGAGGCGGATCATCCTGTTTTTGACAGTCACGCCATGGACAAAGGACTTTTTGTCATTGAGAAAGTAGGTGTCTGGGACCCATAGCTGGTCTGCCACTCGGTTATCCAGAGTCAAGTTGTAGGCTATTTCAGAGTAGGACAGACGCTTATCCCGCCAAGCCTGCTGGAAGTACATCGTCAACGTGTAGTCCTAAAAAAAAAACAAAAAAAACAAACAAATACGATATTAAACACTTCTCGGCCACCATAAACAATGTACAATGAGCCATAAAAAAGACTTTTTGTCAAATTATTAGGTGGCGATACTCACTACTAATATAAAATTGTTATAAACTTGTGCATTTTCAATTTGAAACCATATTTATTAAAAAAAATGGTCACAAAAAACCCTGCATTTCCACAAACTATAAATAACAAACAAACGACAACTATAAAAAGGTGTACAATTAATTTTAAGCCGCAATACAAGAAACATGTTTTGCAAAATTGACTGTATTGAGTCCTTTGAGCTCCTATTCATTTTGCGATGTGAGAAAACATGACTGCCATGTGTGCTTTACTCCACTTTTTATTGGTACTAGTGCATGGAATTCCAAAGTGGAGGTGCTCAGAATCACTCTGGAAAGACAAGAACAACGTAAATAATGTCTATTAATCTAAAATAAAATGTAGTTTGTAAGCTTTTTAACCATCATGGCTGCATGCAGTGTGTCCAACTGAAACATTGCATAAAAAGGGCAGCTAAAAATACATGAGCTCCCGCCATGTTGATTATTTTCTGTGAAGAAATGTCAAGTCAGGACAGCCACTTCTTAAAAGCGATTCTTCTCCACAGTTCATCTTTCTCTCAGTCTGCATTGAGCTGCGTTTAAACATTGACCAAAATTCATCTTTCATTTATGATGAGTTCACATCATAAAGTTACCAGAAACATAGAGCTGTATAACTGTTTTCACTTGAATTAGGACTGGGCAGATTTTTAATTTGTGTGTGTTGTTTTGAGGCCAAAGTTTATTAGGACAATGTGCATAATGTATTATGCACAATGGCAGAGAAGTTCGAACCAGATTCTAGCTTTATGCAGCTAATTTCCATCTGTAGTTCTGAAGGAGAAGGGAGGCACATTGGACATGGTTTTAGTGGTAGGGGAAACAGGAGCACCCAGAGGAAATCTATGCAGACACGGGGAGAACATGCAAGCTCAATAAAGAAATTCCCCGGGTCGCCCGTGAGATGATCAGGCCCTTCATGCTATGAGCACTTACCGCTGCACCACAAAGTTTAAAGATATGCTTCATATTCAATGTCAAGATTTCCAAAAGAGAAGATTGAACTAAAACATGGAACAAACGAATTGTGATTTTTGAAGGATTACATTTATGGTGTGTCATCATTTTAATGTAGAATTTCTTTTTTCTCTTAATAAATTTTTTGTCTGATCATCATCAGCGTGCTAGTACAACATATAGGTAACACAGTTTTTGACAATAAGACTTACCCTTAAAGCATCACTGTGTAGATTTTAGGTGCATATCTCCATGGAGACAGAACTCTAAAACCCTTTAGAACATTATGGAGAGAGATTTATCCATTCTATGGTATGTTTGAGGTAATGTAAGAGAGATGGAGACAAACAGGTGGCATTTCATTTCATGGTGCAAGTCACATTTTAATGCATTATTTTAACAAATACATTTTTTTCTAGATTTTATTTAACTTGGAAAAATCGGATGAAATAGGACTGGTATTTTCAGGAGAGTCTTTCAAATCTTCTTGTATACAATATTTTCAAAAGTATTATTTTTAATCAATATTTTTAGAGGTTAAAAATATCTCTGAAATGCAATGCCTCTGTTAGCTTTGATAATAATTTGATTTAATTAATAATACTGCATTTAGCTGGCTTTGTAAAAACAATTATTTTGTTGAGCACCAGTGTTCTTTACGAAGCGATATAGGGCTGAGACAAGTGTTTAAACTTTGACCTTTTCTCTCAAATTAAAGAACTACGACTACATTTAAAAAGTTTCTTGGATTAGAATTGCTTACGTCTCTTCAACTGTCTAAAACATACGGTTTCTAATTGTGAATTATCGAGATGATTTGTACATTTTGAAGTGTTCAACTGACTGAGCTCACATTAAGTGCACATGCTATGATTTAATATGTGTGCATGTGTTTTCAGAAGCACACCTCCACTGCTCATGACACCTGGGTCTGCACGCTGCCTCCTGGCCAACTGTGGAAGCATAATTACAGCACAGATGGCCCTGCTCTTCCACATTTGGACATTGGACATGGACTCTAAGTACTGCTGCCTCCATTTGTCATTTTTATAATATTATTTACATTATTTCAAATAAAAAGGGATTCTCAAATGATGCACGACATGAAGTAAATAATAAATGTAGTAGTAGTAGTAGTAATACCAAAAGATGAAAGCCAGTGTATCTGATTTTACACAGCAAAACTTTCAACTAGTTTCTTCAAGCCAATAAAAAATGAATACCTCATTGTTTGTTTTTAGACAATAAACGGCAGTCTGATGTGGTCAAGTGTTTCAATTACAATTTAGTTTTGGTGGAAAGACAAAGTTAACTATTTACACAAAAAGTGAAGTATTACTTTATAATATATTATAAAAATAGCTTGCATGTTTAGTGTGCTTTTTTATGCATTTAGTTTGAAAGTTTTACACTTTACTCATTGTAACGCCCATTGACTTCATGTTTAAAATTGGAGAAATTATTTAACTGTAACAAGCGTCAGATGTTAACTCAATATTTATTGTTAGAGAGTAGCTGTGACTGTTTTACTCAGAATGTGTGTTGTTGTTTTTTTCTTTTGTAATCACAAGGAAATTCAGGGAATAAATGGTGAAACCAGGAATTGTCTGAGCTATCAAGCATTACTTGCAAGACTTCTCAAACATGAATCAATGAAAATATAACTTTGAGGAAACTAATGATCAACATCATCAACAAAATCACTAATGACGGAGGGATTCTGTTTTGGGCTAAACTTCCTCATGTCACTGCGTATTGCAACAAACTCAGTCAAACATAATCATAGACTAGATAGTCATAAATACATGTTCTGGTCTAAAGTCTTAAACCAATGCAAAGATTATCTGATGTGTGAGAAAACAATCTTGTCTAATTTGTACATTGTCATGTTTTTGGTAAAACAAAGATTCACTTAATGTTTGCTTGTGTTTTTTCAGAAAAATGTGTCAGGCTACAAAAGTTACCTCTATTACAGCAGCATCAACTTATAAACAAACACAACTACGAATGCACCAAGCTTTTTCAGTTTCAATCGGATATTTTAGTTTTAATCATCTTTGAAACTCAGTTAACTAGTTAAAAATATGTGGTATAAGCAACAACTTAACAACTTTATGTGATTAAAATGTATAATAAAAACAATGCATTGGATTTATATAGACACATTATGCATTCTTCATTCATTCCATACTGGGTAGTGGTAAGATACTATTGTAGCCACAGCTGCCCTGGGGTAGACTGACGACCACCACCAACCATTCTGTTGCCACTCACACTAGATTCACACTAGGCAATGTGGGTAAAGTATCTTGCCTAAGGACACAACAACAAGTTTCTCCTCTGTTCACTGTGGCACCTGAGTCTCCAGCAGTCTCCATCCAAGTACTGCCAGCCACATGCTTAGCTTCTGAGGTCTGACAGATAAGCTTTGGTATGCTCATCATTTCAAGATTGTGAGACGTTAAGTGAAAATCTGCGTGTAAAAGTTTATTACATCCAATTTAATGTACACTAAGATAACTACTGAACCGATATGTTTATGTATGTATGTATGTATGTATGTTGTATTATGTTGTATGTTTTTTCTTTGCTGTTCATATGTTTTTTTGTTTAGGCCTATTTGTGGTTCACAGTGCAACTGTTCTTCACTCATGGTAGTTTTGTGCCAGCTCATGACCAATATTTTACACCTGTACATTGTGGCAGCAGTTACACACGGATAGGCCTATGGCTGCAGTTGAATGATCGCCAGATGCCACACTTTGTTCAAACATTCCGTTCAGTTTACTCAAGCCTCCAATAAAGCTGTTACCATGGAAATCTGTCATTTTTGCTGCAAATGTCCCAAACGTCGATAGCAACACATAGTCCCTTTATTGAATTTCGGTTGGCATGATTGACAGATTAACTAGCCAATCAGGGACATGCATCGTCTCCCATAGGAAAACCAACATTGCTGCTTAAAAATACATGGAAAAAAATATCACGTGGAACTGCAGAAGATCGTGTATTTCTGCAGAATCAATGAGCGAAGCAAAAAAAAACTTTAATTTGAGCTGAGTGAAGTTAGATTTCAAAATGACAGGAGCTTCTTTGTTTCTTCTGCGTCATGCAAATTAACTAATCTGGTTGCCCGGTTTGTAGTGGTCTTCATCTGAAACGCAGGCGGGGGGAGAGGTGATCAGACCCACTGTTCAAAATTTGCTGGTCTCAGGCAATCGCTGCTTTTCTGTTGCTGCCAAAATTGTAAAGACTTTAGCTAGCTTGCTTACAAGCCTAATTGCCACTGTATAATACCTCTTATCAAAAGAAGCTAAATATTAAATATTAAATGTCTGTATTGTATCAAACACTTCTGTTTGACATTTACTTTAAAAACTCCTCAAACTTGGCCACAGCAGACAAAACCCATGTGAAATTGTTACGCATAAATTTTATTGAAATTGGATATTGGGTGTGGTCATGGTAATTTGTCAACAAAATGGCAATTTTTGATAAACTTTAAAAAAAAAAAAAATCTATCTTTTACAAACACTGTTGAATTGGTTGAATGGTCCCAATGGAAACTGGGCCTAACTTTTTCAATCTGGACATAGTGATGTGCAAATTATGGGTCTATTTATCAAGATGCCTCTATTGTGCACCCGTCAAATTGTTGTTAAAAAATAAAAGGCATTTCGGTTGTTGAACATGTAAAAATTTTTACAGAGCGTGTGTTTTGATGGATTCAAAGTAGCCCCCTCGTATTTTAACAAACTTCAATCTCAAACAGCATCATCAGGACACTGATGGGGGTCAAAGGTCTACTTTTGAATAGGGTGACCAGACGCTCCTATTTACCTGCTGGGACAGTCCCTATTTTAAGCCCTGTGTCCATGTCCAGCAAATGTATCCAAAACCATTGATTTGTCCCAATTTTAAACAATACATGTCCCAGTTGTCCTGATTTGTGACCACTTTGACACTACAACAGTGAAGAGAGGAATATATTGCCATTTCATTAGTCAAACTAGACAAAACCTCGAAAGTAACCAAAACACAACACAAAAAAATGCATTAATTTGCACCGACAAAGGTTTTAAAGAACATACATGAGTGTTAATGAGCCCCAAATGGAATAAATGCAAAAGAATGAACGGATTTACTTATTTTCACAAAAAGTCGAGTCTGTCCCAGTTTTTTCATTTCAAAAATCTAGTTATCTTTGAAGTTATAATGATATGCCAAAGCTTAGATTGTCTTGGCCAAATAAAATTTACACCCTACACAATGCTGAACAAAAGAAAGTCAATCAAACTAGCTCTCCAGCGCCACCTGTAAAGTTCTGATGAGAATCCAAAACTTAGTTTGTCTTAGTCAAGTGAAATTTGACAAACAGACTCTTTACATGACACTAAACAAAAAAGCCAATGACAAGTCAACAAGGGCCCTTTAACATTGCTGGCAGTTATAATTTATTTTCCTATTTTAGTTTAGCTTTGAGCTTCTTTGATAGAAAATGTCCTTTCTGACCACTGAGAAAACTTGTGCTACGTTCAATAACAAGAACAAGGTACAAACGTAAACAAAAGAGCAGTGGAAGCATTGAGTTATGGAACATGTTAAGCTCTTGGTGGATTTATCAAAGTACACTCTCAGAATAAACCTTTTGAATTTTGCAGTAGCCTAAGCCTCTTGAATATTCAACTGGGCAATGTTAAATTTCTAAAGAGTGACTATACAATGCTAATCTCAAGTTAGTTTAATTATTTCTTTCTTTTAATTTTATTTGGACTGACTAATATAGCCTACTTTTAGTACTTTATTGCTATAGTCTATATCTCTTGTCAACAAAGTAATGTGGGTTCTGCAGCGTGTGGAGTCTCCTACCTTGTGAGCATGCTAGCTGAGGAAAAGTTAGCATAAGCAGGCTAATTTCCTGAGAAGCAAAGGTAGGGTAGGCTAATTAGCAATTTCCTCTGTTTAAGTCACATGGGCAAAACTACAGATCACGGTCAAAACAAGGGTTTAATTTTGACTGCACACTAACTGAAGCAAAGTGATGCACTGAGGGATGTGATATGACAACATGGAAGCTTTATGGACATTTTTTCGATGGCTCATTAGATTTTTTTTCTCCAGCTACTTAGCACAAGTGAGAAAAGAGCCTGAAAGAATAATTAGAGACGTTTTTTTTTTTTATTTTGCAAAATGCCTGTAGTTAAATAACTTACTGCAATGTAACATGCCTTTTCTTTGTGTTCCAGACAAAAACAACAATTAGGAAGAAGTGATGCATTGCCTGCCTAATGTGTTGCCTTAAGGGACAGTTGCAAGGGTAAGTGTTAATAATTACAGCAACTGACATATCAGCTAAAATAGATCATCAAATTAAGTGTGAATGGGTAAATGCATTCTCAGACACATCTTACAATAAGTAGGCTTTCTTTATTTGCACAATGCATTCAATGAGATGTAAGGCATTGGTTGTAATGTTCCATAGAGTGGCATTATCTTTGTTATGTCTCAAGTAATACTCTGAGTCCAAGTTAAGGTACACCTATTTTCATATCAAGAAATACTTACTACTCTAAGATAACAAAACAAAAGAACCTGTATTTTCAGCAATGACAACTTATATAAATATGCTTGGTCGACACCACACACTAGTCACAAGTGTTTCTTATTTAATGATGCTGAGCACTTGAGCTCAAGAAGAAAATATATGATGGTGCATAATGCATATCAACCAAACTCACGACATTATATAAGGAGAGATTAAAAATAGATGTAGAAAAAATGCAGATGATAAACTAAAAGTCGTCTATTTAAGATAAGATCAGATAAAATACCCTTTATTTGTCCAACTGAAATTCTGATGTTCTATTGCACAATTCAAGAACAATAGGGAAATAGAAGCATGCAAGAAAAACAAGATAATAATTTAAATTTGTTTTGTTTATTTAAACTTTGGCCACTCTTCACAGCACCACAAATTTGGATTTACTGACTATTTTTATTAATTTCTTATTTTATTTATTATGTGAATTGCTGAGATCAGCCTCATGATTGAAAAAGTATAATTCAATATGATTTAATCTTTTCATGAACATTTTTATGTTTGACTAAAAAAAGAACTCTAAGTATACCGAAAGCCCACCAATCAAAACTGTAATTATTAAGTGTTCTCTGCATTTGGTTATTACCGGATAACCTGCTAAGGTCCATATTAAATGAAACTGTATGAGACACATTGACTAGATTAGCCTTAGTTGTACAATAAAAAAAACTTGGTGTATTTTTTAATTATAAATAATAGCAATACTTACAAAACTTAAGATTTTGTTTTTTAGGTGTTTTTCGTGAATTTTCAGTATACACCTTAAAATATGCATACATAATTCACAGTAAATCTATTTTATTCACTGCTTCAACATTGTACATATCACATGCTTTAATTTTGATCAAAAACTGGCTAGAAATGGGTCAAGTCGTGTGCTCACTAGACAATAAAATAGTTTTTTATGCTTTCCTCTGGGCCTGTCGAGAGTAAATATGACATGATAATTACAAACTATGAGTGCAATTATTTAAATAACAAACATATAAGACATAAGGTTAACAGTAGAGAGCACAGTTTTGTAAGTCTTTGGAAAAGGAGGTTGTATTTGCTTTCCTTGACTTCCCCAGATCGTGAAACAGGCTCTGTTGTCATGGTAACACTGAGTAAAAATAACACAAGCTTATTTTCCACAAGCTGAAAATAAAGTGGAACAGCATCAGTTTGGACACATAATATCAAAATGGACGCTAATTTTCAGGCAAAGACAGGTCGTCCTCGGAGCTTTAGCCCCTCGGTGTGTAAGGGCCAGATCCCCTTACTCACAGCATGTCAGGATAATGATCATAATAAAGGCAACGCTCACGCCCCACTAATCCCTCCGTCCCAGAAGCCACCACAGCTGGTTTGTTTAAATCTTTTAATTCATAGTCAGCTAATTAACATTCAGAGAGCGGTATTATATCTCGAGCAGCGCCTCCTCACAACCACCAACCTCAGGTACTTTACATGTAATTAAGAAGCACAGGAGAGAGAGAGATGGGGAAACTCATTTATTTGCTCCTGCATTTGAGAACATTTTGATGCAAACAGTCCATATGGAAGGTGCACACTGCAGATAATAGCATGCAGTGTTGATCGCTGAGACAACAGACTCAACTTGTATTTAATCAGCTGCACCGGCTGTATGCACAACACTTTTAATGCACCATAACTGGGGTTCAGTTCCTGGATCTGTGATTTCAGCAAATACAAACAGCACTATGCAAATACTACTTCAACTGTTGAAAGTGGAAGTGATGGAGCAAAAGCAGACGTATAAACAGACAAGGGTCTTTCTGAGTCAGCGAGACCCACCCAGTCGGACGTGTGGTCACACCTTACACTCAGAGGACACTTCCCTCTGAAAATAGCACATTTGTAATGTCATGCCGCCGAGGATGACTGACCTGCACAGTTTATTGCCCGACTACATGGTTGACCTTTGAGCCTCAACAGGCCATCACAGTGGATCACACAAGAAGAACCAAAAGTGATTCAGCATTTTCACTTTTAACTGGGGCATGCAGAACTATACCAAACTACTGAAGATCAAGGAAAAACGACTGAATGAGAAAATAACTGACAGTAGAGACATATTGAGTAGAAAATTATTGGTTCCCACAAAGAATCTTTTGCAGGCCATAACTTTACGCCTTGTTGAATGTACTTGATGAAACTGATCTAAATGACCTTCCTCTAGTCTCTTCTTCATTCAGTTTCCTCTTTGCCACAGTGTTGTTTTCTTTCTCAGGCCTTTAATCTTAAAAGTGCAGTGCTCCTGATGAGATACATCAAAGCCTCCAAGCACAGGTCACAGACTCCGTTCTCATGATCACACAACTCAACTATATTATTGATTTTTCAGAAATCAATTTGGTCTTTTCTATATATAAAAATTTGACATCAACCAAGAGGGAGAGGAGTTTCCGACTTGTTATTTTAGTCACAAAGCGACACACAAGAAAAGCCTTCTGAGGTGCAGGAAATTTTACATCTTTGATCTGAACGCATTTGATAGACATAAACCTTAAAGGAGACGGTTTTCTGAGAAATAAGAGCGAAGAATGCTCTCATAGCCACAGGGAACTGCATGACGTCAAACGCCATTCACTGTTTGTGGTTTTGTGACACACACACAAATGCATGAAGCAGTGTTTTTTTCCAGATGAATGATTCTCGGGATGCCTAGCTCTTCCTTAGTATGATAACCCTTTGGAGCAAGGCAGAGGTGTATTACACAGAGTCCGGAGCTTGAACCAAGCATCGGTCAAAGTGGTGGGGGTGGGGGGGTGAAGGAAGGAGCAGAGGAGAACGAAGGAGGGAGAGATGTGAAATGGAGTGAGGGGTTTCTATTTCAAATCTCTGTGGACCCCTGAGGCGCTTCCGTTCTGGTCGCATCCTCAATACCAAAATAAATAATTTCCATCAAAGGATAAGCTCCTGCCATCACAGCATCCAAAGCAAACTCACACAGACAGATGCATTTTGGGGTTGCTTGAAAGTCTGTGACTGCGAAAAGAACCAGCTGAGGACTCAACAGGCCCAGCTGGCTCAAAATCAAACCAAAATCTACTTTGTTCTCAGATGCATCATCATAAAAGAAGTAGCCTTAACAGACATCTCCAAACATCCAAACTTGTTTTCCACACTTTTATAGAATACCGTCATTGTGTTGCTTAGACGTTGCTTTGTCAGTGATCTTTTCTCAGTTAGAAAATGTTATCTCTAATGTTTCACAAAATTAAGTTTATAGTTATTGTTATATATTTTGTCTGTGTCTATTAAGTTGCAGTGTTTCTAAAACGTCTGTCACATCACAGTGCAGCACAATCCACATAATTATATCTTATGTTCTCTTTTCTCCTTTATACTTAATGTGTTGAAGGACATGTTCAGCAATGCAATGACACCTAAGTAGTTGTAACCATGCAGCAACTCACTGTAAATATGCTGAATAGAAGTCGTAGTTTATAGTTTCTTCTATATCAGGCAATAGTTGAGATGACATTTTTGTCAGACAGAAGATGAATGGAAGTCATTGTCGAGACAATGGTAAAAGGTAATTAGCCTATACGTCACTTCAAATTTTGTCTTCACTGAATTTTTACAACCGAACTATTCTCCTTGAGAAGACAAGATGAATATACAATATGAACAGAAATTACTTTTGTACTAATGGATTCAAAGAACTTGCATGCCTATTTACTATTTAATCATTTATAATTATAAATAGTGCATTGGTTAGTACTTTAGATTTTCCACAGAAATATATATGATAAATGCAGCACTTTGAGAAAAAACAAGACCACTGAGTACTGTCTGAATTGAATAATAAAGAATTTTAGGTTTAATTAGGAGTCGAATGCAGCGTTCTAATTGGCTGTGCTTGGGTGGTCCTCTTCAGTTTCACTTTGTTGTTTGTAAAAAGACATTTAATGACCATAATTGCAACCAAAATGTTACATATCAATATTAATGTGTCGAAGGATTTATGAGAGAATGTTGTCAGATTTAAAACCTAAATTGTGTTTGCATTGAAAATCAGCAACGAGTTAAGATGAGTTTTTCTGCAACATTCAAAACGCTGTATATAATTTGAGGACTTGTTTTTGAGGACTTTTTTCTCCATAAAGCCTGGGAACATTGTACAGGTGAGGTAAAGGGTAATCACTGGGTCCATATTTATTTCTAATAATGAAGTTAATATGTGTGCAAAATTAATTTTAGATGATTCTTGTGATATCCAGTATCTCGCAATACAATGCATCCAACATAACATAGGCCTACATTAGGGTTATGTTGTGCATCTTCATAAACAAAGACGTTTTGCACCTGTAGGTTCAAGAATTTGGCGCTACACCCTTCCGTGGGACTCTTTTTTAAACCTTGCAATTGTTAATATTGTTTCCACCTTCATAAAACCGGATCTTTACTCAAAATACGTGCGTCATGCAACAATAATCAGCAGGTCATGGACGCAGCTGACAACTTCGTCAACAGGCTGGGGGCTTTTGGGGCTCTCAGCTGATCCGAAAATCTGTAACTACCTGAGACACTACCAGCGTAATGACCACGGCTTGACACGGCGCGCAACAGCCCAGGAGCGCGCGCACGGAGCCGAGTCTGTGCGTCCGAGAGTGCGCCAGTGACTGTGTGTTTTGAATTCAAATGCAGTGGCAACACACACCACACCACCAGACCTGCAAATGCGCGGCTGAGAGAGAGAAGGCGAGTGAGGAGGAGAGGAGACGTGGATGGCGCTGATGTGTTTTGAGAAAAGGGGGGCGAGAGAGACACACACAGAGATGGAGGAGAGTGCAGGCTCTACTGGATTACCAATCTCCCAACATTTTAGTCCAGTAAATAGTTACATTTTTCAGCAATGCACGGTAGACAATCCATCTCCAACATACAAGCCTTGGACTAAAAGTCAATAACACCAATGACACGAAAAAAGAAGAATAAAAACCTACCATGTTGACTTCAGAAACCATATCTATGCTGGCAATGTCTATGTTCATTCCCACTGCCACCGGTGCACCTGTGTAGAAAATGATTCGTTAATAAAAGATAAAACACCCATGACTATTTCTCGTCACATACATTTTACACACATTTTCAACCATCCGCCTACAAGCGCGATGGAGGAGGCTGGTGTGTTTTTTACACGCACTTAGTCTTAAACGTTGCCATAATGTTGACTTTTGAGAGAAATAATGAAACAGTGATGAGCTGGATCGATCAAGTTAAAAGCCTGTTTTATCTCCTCATCCAATGAAATATGCATTCATCGTTCATCCCTTGGACTAATTGGGCAGGCCTATTTGCCTGTGTGGGGATGATTATGCAAATTAAAACAGATTTTGCGATTCATTAAACATGTATTGCACGTCACAGCGGCGTGAAAACACGACAGTCGTTTGCGTTTTTACCTCCAAAATCTGGTCTCAACCGAATGTCGTATCCCTTCATCAGTCTGTCCACTGTTTCTTTTACCAGGGGCATGTTGCTTGGATCTTTGAGGTCTTTGGCGCTGCGGAGGAAAGAAGTGGTGTAATACAAAAGGTCCTATTAATATCATATGCCAGGCACGCTTTAAACAGAGGCTACATGACATCCAAAGGAGACGCGGGCGAGGGGAAAAACACCTTACCTTTGCGCCCAGACGAAAGTCACTAATAACGAAAAAGTCGAAATCCCAAAGTGGTTTTTCCTGATCCTCCCCATCGCAACAGTTTTTGAGATGGTTTCGGGATGCGAGTGAGGAGCGCGCACATCCAACTTACTCCAGACAGCGCAGAGGAGCCAATGAGGGGCGCATGCGTGCAGAGTGCCCAAGATCAAAGAGTAGAGACTGATGATGGTGGATGAGCAGTTTCCATTGCAGTGAAAAATATTAAAGGGACAAGTGGTTGTTCGTATAAAGAAACAAGGTCTTTGCGAGAAACATCTGTGGCATTTCTGTGTTTATTTACCGTTTGTGAACATTACAGGAGTTATGGGATGTAGTTTTTTTTTACAAGGTCAAACAAGTGTTGTCTTCAGCTAAGTGTAGTTACAGGCTTGGTCCAATAGGGCAGTAAACTTTTATTAGACAGTAGTTACACTGACAGAACAACTCATTTTCAATCATTAACTTCATTCAGTCCATCAATGGGGGCATATTCAAAACCAACTTCAACATTATTACAATTGTTTCCTCACATTTAGTTAAGTTGACTCAAATTATTGCATGTTTGAGTATTGTCCTGAAACTGATTTCAAATTTTAGCTTTCACCTATCCCCTTTCTCACACCATGTACTAAATTAAAGGTGGGGCAGCTGACGTTCACACTGCCAACACGATTTAGGTTTTAAATCTGTCAACTTCTTCTCACAAATTCAATTCATTTTGGTTGCAATTATGGCTTATACATTTTTTCAAACAACAAAGTGAAATTGGAGATTGCACCCAAGCACAACCAATTACTGAGCTGCATTCGGCACCTGATTAGTTACAGTTAGTTATGCTTTAAGTCACTCAAAAATAACAACACGTAAATGGCATTTTTCTATTTGTAGCAGTGATATGTCATTGTGAAGTTCTGCAGATTTGAGATGGAAGTTAATGAACCTGTTATTACTAAATTTTCTTAGGTTAATATTGTTGCTTGCAATGAACAATATATACAAGATTGATTTACTTAAGTTCGATAATATGTCTCCTTTAACCATATTGATATGATAAATAAGTCTGTTGGCAGTTCAACATTCTTTCATAAATCCAATGGAAAACACAACCTAGGAGTAGCTTCTCAGATTTGAAATGATTTTTGAAGCTACAAGAAGTAGGAGCTTGCTCTAAACTGCCTTTGATGTGGTTGTAGTGGGAGCCGCGCTTCTGTAGAGGGCAGACTTCTGAGCATTGATTCACAGTTGCATCACCTCCTGTTACAGTCATCATAGATTATATCATCTGCCTCTTTTTGATGTGTTTCTTGGTTTG
The DNA here is from genome assembly GCA_038363315.1 of Mugilogobius chulae. Classification (NCBI taxonomy): domain Eukaryota; kingdom Metazoa; phylum Chordata; class Actinopteri; order Gobiiformes; family Gobiidae; genus Mugilogobius; species Mugilogobius chulae. Next base: position 35,156,333 of record CM076400.1, read on the forward strand.
TGTGTCCGAGTGAGCATAATGCATACGTCCGTGCGTGTGGGCTATCCAGACTGACCCAGGAGTGGTGTGTGATTGGGGTTTTGAAGCGGCCCGTCCACTGATCTCACAAGTGAGCAGAGCATGGCCACAGCCTGTGAAATGAATCTGAATGTGAAGCAGGAGGACAAATGGGTTTTTGATTCATTTCCCTTTGTTAGATGAGAGGAGTGCAAATGCTGAGAGCTTGTTCACGTGGAGACAAGGCTGGTTGGATACAGATGCTCTTTCCAGCAGCTCTCTGTGTTCCCGACTCAGACCTGCTGATCATATTGCCTAAAAAAACAGCAAAACACAAACCAATTATAGATAGAAGTACACACTCCTGCTGTCTTGGCACTCTAGAAGGAATAGAGACACCACACTTGTTATCTCCGTCTTTTCTGTTTTTTAATTCTGCAAAACCGTCTAAACAAAACAAAAAAACATCCATAAAAATTCACAGACTGAAACACGAGGCGCATGATGAGCAGATTTGCACCCCCCAGTGTTATATAACAGATCGCTCCCCGTCCACTCCATTTCTGTTTTTTTTTTTTTTTTTTGCACTGAATCTCTTTACTTCCTTCTTGGACATGGAGCTGTGTGCTGCTAACGTAGAGCTCAGTGATGTGAAAAAACCTGTTTTCACATTTTGTTAATTGCACACACGTGGTGCTTCTGTATCTGTTCTCATGGGGCTGTCGAGGTCCCTCTGGTGAGATGGTGTTAGCTGATTTCAGGTAACATGCAAATGAGAGATTTGAAAGCTTGGCTGTGGCGCTTTCTTGTGAAATTAACCAAGGCTGTGTTGTTTTGATGACAATAACAACCACTTAATACACAATTACATTTTTTATGTTTTGGCTCCTCCCCTGGGAAAAAAGCTTTTTACTGTGTGAGTCGTGTGGGAGATACTGTGATGTAGGTAGGGCTGTGCAATTAATCGAATTTCAACTTCAATTATGATTATTGCTGTAATTGTTTAAAAAAATGGTGTAATCGAGTAATTGTGATCATTAGCCATAATTCATAAGTGAGTTTGAAAGCACTCAGTTACTTCCCTGAGTTGTAAAACTCAAGGAAAGAACTGAGTTCTACAACTCAGAAGAATACATTTGTTTCTACGAACAATTTTAGAAACAAGCTTATTCTACAATTGTTTCTTTACATTGAAAAATACATTTACAACGGTCTATTTTATAATACTGTATCTCGCCCAATACATCTCTTCACTCTCACAGGAGCCTTAATGCTCTGTACGCTCTTTCTTAGCAAATAATCGTTTGAATAATCGTGATTTCAATTATTCTTTAAATAATCGTGATTACTATTTTCATCATAATAATGAGTATTAGTGTATTACTGCTTTCTTTGACATCTTGAAATTTACCAGCACATTTTAGCAAGTAGTTGATGTTTTGTGAAAATATTGTCTGAAAATTGTTGTAGTGTTGATAGTGTCAGCGCTTCTCAAATCTCAAGTCTCTTTACCCAAGAAATGTAATCTGTTGATTGGTGAAATAATGTTGTAACATCCAGTAAATGGAGTAATATTTAAGATTATTTGAATATCTTTACATTGTAATAAGACTCTGCTTTGTTTAAACTCCAGAGCTGATTAGACGCGTTGTTCCAGCTTTGAATTTTTATGTTTGTATAGACCTGACAGGTCCAAACTGCAGCCCAGGGGCCAAATGTGGCCCTCAGACCAAATTTTGCTGGCCCTAAAAAGCAATAAGTTATACATTTTACACTGCGTTCTAAAAATCTTTAAAGTCTTTGTCAATATTTTTAACGTTCACTAAGGTGGTTTTAAGACTAAATATATTGTGTAGCTCATATTAACTTATTTCGTTTCCACTTTTGTATGACTCAGGTCGGCCTTCCATTTAGTCTGTGTTTCAACATGTGTTCCTAAAAAAGTTTGGACATTCCTAGTATAGACCAAAGGCGAGGCCAGGCTAAACTAAATCCACCAGGGTGTCTAATTTGGCCTGCAATTCAATTTTGTGTAAAATAGACTGTCAGAGGACACCAAATCAGATCAGTAATCTCCTCAAATGTGTTAATAACAGACAATGCAATCATAACGCTTCAATGCAATACATGTTGGCCGCTGAGGAAAAACGTTTGGACATCCTTGAGGTGGGTAGATTGCACACAAGAAACAGTAAAGTTACTTCAAAGTGTTATTGCTCAAGTAAAACAGCTGTGCTCTTAGAATTTAACCAATAAAGAGCAAAACAAAATTAAGGAAATAACTACTCAAGTAAAAGTAACGACAAGAGTAACTAAATAGAGTACTATACTTCTTCCTATAGTAGAATATTACTGAATGTGTAAATGAATGTGCTGACAAAAGCAGTCTAAATGTACCTGGGCTTCTCCATAGTGTCTTTGGCGAGGTAGATGTACCAGTAGACCAGGTTGAAGAGACCAAAGGCCAGTGGAAAAAGCACTCGTGCGTATTTGTCAATGGGGCTCGTCCCTGCTAACTGTGGGATCTGAGGAAAGGCTGATCCCTGCTGCAGAAATATAGGCACTGGTATTGGTGAAGGCGCCTCGCTCCTCTCACTGCGACACATGGAGTGGTTTCTCCGTTTGAGGCCTTCCCGGGGGTTACTGTCCGTCTGTGAGGGGGAGAGCAGAGAGAGTGTTGTTAATTTTCTGCTGTATGGTTGTTTGAACGTGTAAACAAGATTACAAGTGATTTTAATATCCACGGGAGGTTTTCTTCCTGTCCCAGAGGAGTGCAGCAGGTAGTTTGCCCGATACCCAAAGGCTGGTGGGATTAGGAACCACATTGCAATGCTGGATCTCCTCTCTGTTCTCACACTGAGGCTATTTTTAAAGCATCTAACCATGAGCCCGACACGTGAGGCAGATCCCAGGAGGACACTGGATGGCTTACTGTATTAGCATAAAGCATATAGCAGGAGAGGAGAGCGCTACAACAGTACATATTACTATTTAATGTGTGTTGTGTCATCTCTAACAGAAAGGATGGAGGACAACGCCACAAAAAGTCCACAATATAGTGTAGTTCTCCATATTGAATTTTGTGGTTTCTGTTTCTATGTACTTCAAATTAGTCAATATTGATCTGTGCCTACAATGAAAATTAACTATAACACGACACTGTGTAATTGACTGCTTAAATATACAAAAGCACTGTCCATTATAATAAAAGGGAATCACCACAGCAATTATTAAGGAACTAGTGATGGACAGAGTGACTCCAAATATCATGTTCATACTGATGGATGCGAAGAAAAATAGTGATATTTTTGAAAAATATAATAATAATAATAATAATAATTATAATAAATAAATTAAAAAAATGATAATAATAATAAAATAATAGAATAGAATAGAATAGAATAGAATAGAATAGAATAGAATAGAATAGAATAGAATAGAATAGAATAGAATAGAAAGAAAGAAAAGAAAAGAAAAGAAAAGAAAAGAAAAGAAAAGAAAACTATGATAGCCAAAGTTACATTCTGTGGAGAAAATGAGCTTTAATGAATTTTTTTTTACAAAACTCATTGGTAATAATTAGTTTTCACAGTACACAGAATTACTTGGTATCAAATTTAATAAAAAAAAAAAACACTGGAAAATATCAATTATTATAAGCCACTAATATTCATAAGTTTCAGATTCCTGTTTATTAACATTTCATTAAAAAATAAAATTCATCTTACCTTTCATTCATCTAATTTCTATAACATGACAATTGGTTAAATGTTTTATAGCCAGACTAACCATACTTAGATTCTAATTTTCAATAACTTACCGAAGCATTGTCATCATCGTCCTCATCCCCTCTGCCAGCACCTCCAGCTTGTCCTGTTTGGAGTTCTTTTCCTTCAGACGATGCGCTTGAAGAGTAGCAAAGTAGTTCACTGCTGCAAACTCCACCAGAGCAAACGCCACAAAGCCAAAACACACGGCTATGAACCAGTCCATGGCGGTGGCATAGGACACTTTGGGGAGAGACTGCCGCGCACTGATGCTCAGGGTAGTCATGGTAAGCACTGTAGTGATGCCTGTGGAGAGTTGATGTAAAGTGTAAACCATAAAAGCAGCTTCAATGTAACAAGATAAGAAATGTGACTGATTATTGGTTGCAGGCCTATTGAACTTTATTTTCCCAAGGGCCAGACTTTTCATGAGCCTTGGTTTCTGTGTAGGGCAGCCACTACTTTAAGCTCAAACATTAAGTATGTCTTAGCAGCACTGTAAAATAACACCAGCTGCATTTGAGTTTTGTTGGAAAATGAAACACAAAAGACTAAAAGTATATCAACGTTACTTTACATTGCGATTTGCTTTAAGAACCAAAACATAATGTGAGTAACACTAGACACTAACTGAGTTTGAATGAAGACTCAGCAGGAATCAAACTAGCTCTAATGCAGAATTCACAAAGACTAAGCCAGGCACAAACCAGGTCTGAAGAAGAACTAACCTAAAAGAAAACCTGTAAGAAAGAACATATTTTTTTACATTGTTTGGAAGATAGTTTGTAGGCCAGATCAAACTGGTTCGAGGGCCTGATTTGGCTCCAGGGCCTTAAGTTGAATATCCCTGATGTAGTGATGATAATTGTCAGTGTAGTGGAAAAATTTGCAATAGCATTTGAGTTTTGTGTTGAAATGAGACTGGGTGGATAGTCAACAGTTTTATAAGTATCTTTATCCTCTAGAATTACAAAATAAAATGTTCTTTACAGGGGAATAAATACTGTTTTTTTGAGGAAAAAGTGTAGTCATTGGAGGCTTCCTATCATCTTGTTATCAAAGGGAAAATATGTTTTCAGTTGGCCAGCGATTTTGTTTGTATCCTATTTTTTTCTCTATCATAGTACCATATTGACAATACCCAGCCAGGTCAGCAACAATCCTTAATGGCAACTAAAAGATGAGTAAAAATTGTGCTTTAATTGTGAGATATGTTCAATGCCTTTTCTATCCTCATGCATTTTGCATAATAGTATATCAATACTTCATTAAAAGTATATCATATTGCATCTTCATCCTTGTTTGGCTTCTCATTGAGTCATTTTTTGTCACTTCACAACTGGAGAGTTTATTGTTAATAAAGTGAACTGAACTAACAAGGGCATTTTACCTGCGACCGTCCGAGCAGGAACGGATTCTTTATTGATCCAAAAGAGACTTGGGACAGCACCACAACCATTATAAGGGGTATATATGTCTGGATGAGATAATAGCCCAACTTCCTTTGTAGATGAAAATGGACCACCTGCACCGAGTAGTGACCTGTAACGTACACAGAAGGCGTGAATAAATCCTGCTGCAGGGGACAGCGCAGGTTAGCACCAAGCACATGCCCTTGCCTACCCTTCAAACACAACTGTGGCTGATAAAACCTGATGCTTGTGTTGCTGTTGACAGTGAAAATGTAGAATTGGCATAAAACCATCTAATTAATCACACAATTCATCAGCTCTGACTACCTAAGAAAGAATCTTGTAAGGCTGCTGATTGTGGCCTAAAATCACCTAATGGACATGATAAAGGAAGACATTTTATCATTTTTCAGTCTGATAAAAATCCTAAGTGTGTACTAAGATACCATTTGTAAAATGTTAGATACCTGTGTTTGATTTAAAGATCTCACTGGACAGCGACTGTCCCACCAGGTCATATTGCAGAAGACTCATGGACTCTTTTGGGCAATCCACAGACGCACTGAGCCCCTTCCTCCAAGTAAAGAGAATTTCACTGCTGGTGTAGGCATCTGTTACACAAGTGTAACTTTAGCATGACATCATGTTTTTAAGGCACACAGTCTTGCTATTAAATCTGAATTTCAGTCAAACATCACATTCTACAGACCTGTTATACTATTTAAATAATTTGGAGGGCAGCAATTTTCTAATAAAATTCAAAAAGTTAATAGATCTAGTTACCTGCAGAAATCATGATTTTTTTGTTAATAAGTAACATATATAAATGAGCTGCTAAGAAGCTGCTCATTTATGACTTTAAGCTTGTTGAATTACAAGTAAATAAAACATTTATTCTGGTGTTTATGCAATGTAAGGAAGATGTTTACCTCAATGTTTGCATTAAACACTTTTAAACAAGGACTGCCAGTTCACAGTAATAAAATTCGTATCCTTACAGCTTCCAAACCGAAGAGGACAGGCATGGCCATCCATGGGAAAATCTTCAAGTCGCATTGGACATTCTGCACTGATTGTAAGTCTGAAAACCCAAAACAATCCAAGCTTACATTATTATAGAGAACAAACAAATCTGAGATATCAGGTGGTGCTTTTGTGATACAATAAAATCTGTATTCTGATTACCTCATTGTGTAAAGTACTGTCCCATTCTGCATGATCCGAAAAAGCTTATTGGGTGTGGTCATATTGTGAGAAATCGACTTCTTAGAGTTGCGGAAGAAAGTGTCTGGTGTCCATATTTTGTCCACCATGAGGTTATTTAGTCTCAAGATTTCTGTGGGACCTTCAAATTTGAGTCGTTCATCTACCCACATCTGACGAAAGAACATGTCCATGGTGTATTCCTGTGACAGTGACAAACAAAACAAAATAACTAAAGCTGCCTGATTGTATAAAGCAGGAAATTAGTTTTTAAATCAAATATGCCCAACTACTTTCTATAGCTCATAAATCTTTTGGTACATGGTTAAAATACACATTCATTCTTGGTTGCAACAAATGTCCTTAGACATACTTTTGCAAACCTCAAAGAGAAACTGGAGTAAACCACCTTAAGCACAGCCAATCAGAACACAGCGTTGGGCTTCTAGGATAAATAAATTGTCGCAAAGAGCTGCATTTACAATTGGATAAAGTTTACTAATTTTCAACAGAAAGTAGGGATTCCAGCCTTTTACAATGTATGTTCAAATTTCAGAAGTAAAATGAGAAGCAGTGATGAATGCCACTCATCCCAGATAATCATTAATCAGTCTACTCAAGCATTCTTTCTGTCTGACAGGCTGTCATATTGATTTAAAGGCCGTCAGTAATGGTGCTAGTGAAACAGATTAAACCTCATTAATTGGTCTTGTGGCAGATTGCCCATAAGGGAGACATTCATATGGCCACTGAAGCTCTCTTGTCTCAACAATACCATGGACAAGAAATATCTCACCATCTCAACATCTGAAACAGGTCCAAAACTGGTGACAAATATGTCCGTCTTTACTTCTGTAACACCACCTGCATACAAATAAAATAAAGACAATGAAAGCTAAATATTTTAAAACCATATTAACAGGTCACCCACCTCCAGATCCAGGGCGAAGTCTATTGTCATAACCATCCAATAATCGGTCCAAAATAAGAGTAATGTTATCTGAGTTAATCCTCTCATTTCCACTCACCACAAGACTACAAAGAAAAGGAAGTTAGACAGTAACTTTTTGAAGTATATTCTATTGTGTGTAATATATATAGTTAAGTAAAAAGTACTTACCTAATGAATGAGACAAGTGTAACTATAGTTAATGACCTCGTGGCCATTTTTACCCTAGTTTCTGCAGACTTTCTTCCTATAATTGTGGTTAAGTCACTTTCTTTTCGAGTAAAATATATTATCTATTGCATTCTACGGACCTTTGAGTCACTCATGTGTCTGGTAAGCAAGAATGAGGCAACAGAAGTCACCAAGACAAGAACTGTAATCTCATTAAAAGATTAACTGTAAAGAGGGAGTCCTTTTTAGACAAAGATGAATATGCAAATATACTAACTTGTAAATAAAACAAGTAAGTGATATTATTTATATTATAGCTCTTTCTTTGCGCCATAGCTCACTTAGCCTGCTGAAGTATTATCAAGGCCTAATTTTTGTAATTAGAAATGTTATGCCTTAAGTGTACACAGGATGGCGCTGTGGTGAATGAAAGAACCGGAAGTGATTGAATAGAAAACCAGACATGAGACGATGGCGAGTTAGAAAACAAACACAAAATGTTAGATGATATGAACAAATGATATTATTTAACTATTCTGTATTACTTGTGTGCTGTTCCGAACAGGGTGCATGTCTTTGATCACTATCGGTGTTGAATACAAGAAGATTTGGTCGCTTAAGTTCATAGTTTACTGATTTAGTTGAGGGTGAGCCTTTGGGATGTCTGTGCACTTTGAGGAGAGAGCGGGTGGTCCCGTGTAAAACCCCCTGGGGTCCTGGTACCAAACGATGGAGGAGGTGTTCATCGAGGTCAATGTGCCACAGGGGACCTCCGCCAAAGAGGTGAAATGTCGCCTTGGATCAAAAGACATTGAGCTCCACGTGAAAGGAAGAGAGATATTCAAGGTATCCTTCTAATAAATGATTGTATATCGTATTTGTTTTATTTTTTTGGTTGCCGATTGTTCAATAATAATATACATTCTATGAAAAAAAATCTTAAAATCTCTGTTTTTGTTGGACTTTTTCATTTTCTCTTTCTCTCTGACCATTCTAGAGCCAATGTACTATATTGTTTTTCTTCATTGTCAGAATAAACTCTAGCTTTACATACATTACTGTACAACACAGCACTTTAGACATAGTTTGAGGTTGCTCAAAATATAACAAACACACGTTTTGGGTCAATAGTAATATTAACAATTACTATATTTTGCCAGTCCTGCACAAGAGTTTAACTAAGACTAGACCAATTATTGATCATTTCTACACCAAGACCAAATTAGAGCTAAACCAGTAATCATAAGAACATAAGCTTAAGGGATCCAATTGTTTAAAGATGAATTGAGATGAATTGACCTATTACTCTAATCCCACTTTACTACTTTTGCACAGCCTTTTCTTTGCAGATAGTATTTTATTTTTACCTTGTATTAACTTTGTAGATGATATTAGAATTGCTTGTCTTTCATGCATTCATCAGGGAAAGCTGTTTGGTACAACTGTTTCTGATGAAGCTACATGGACTTTAGGTGAGTTATTCTTCATGTTCCTGTGAGAGTTATGTGTTTTGATGATTGGTTTATGTGTTTTTCTCTAGAGGATAAATGTCTCATCCATATTGTGCTAATGAAGACCAACAGAGAAGCAGGAAACTGCTGGTCGTCTTTGTTGGAAGGAGAATATTGTGCCAATGCCTGGGTCCAAGATCAGATGCAGAGGAAACTCACACTGGAGCGGTTCCAGCGTGAAGTAAGTCTTGAGGCACAAATGTTGTCTGTAATTGTGTAGCCTGTTAGATTATGATAAAAAACAAAAAAATAACAAAAAACTAGAATTGCTGATAGCATAATTGTTATTTGAAGAATGCAATGGTTTAAGTAAATTATTAAGTATCTGGATGCAAAAATATGTTTTTTTTTTTTTCGTTTCAGAATCCTGGATTTGACTTCAGTGGCGCAGAAATATCTGGTAATTTTGCGGGCGGTGGGCCTGACTTTTCCAGTTTGCAAAATAACAGCTTCAGAGGTGGACATTAGAAAGAAATTGATGAACTTGATGAACGTGTCTGTCAGACTATATTTGGGCTTTTTTGTGTGGTCATTGTTGACACGTTACCAACATAACAAACGATCAACTTTGCAGAGCTTTTGGTCTTTCTCTATATCCCATAATTTTTGCACTATTCAGCGCACCTGAATACAAGTCACACCAAATGGATTTGAAAAAGACGACATACTTGAGAAGATGTGCATCATTGTAAAAGCTGCAGAGTTAAAAGCTTGTGAAACAATTAGCATCTTATAGTCCGGGTATACAAAGATTACTTAAAAAACTTTTGGCTTTTCAATAAGACTTTTATTGAAAGGTACAAGCGTAGGTTTACCAGATGGTGTACTGATTACATTTTTGGATTGAGAACACAACTCACAAAATAAACACAGGGAACTGTTAAATATTCAAACAAATATTCTACTTCTATTACCATTTTGTGTTCTCTGCTTACCGTTAATTGAAAAGAAATTGTTTTGCAAAAGCAATGCTTTGTGTCTACAAATCGAAAATCTGTGAAAAACATCTCATCGGTAACCGCTTAGCAAAGCCGACATTCAGCTTCAAAAATGATTTACTAGAAATGAGAAATCATAACTAGTTTTACTCACTGGAGACATCCAGAGCTCCCGCATCAAAATCAAAAACTAAAATAATCACCTTGGGTAGGAGTGTGCATTCACGACAGTTTAGCAACCTAGGGTGAGAGTTAAGGACTTTGGGCCCGATTTCTTGGTTCCATTTTTTGATGTTCACAAAATCCTTCTCCCTCCTCTTCCACACAGTGGACTGAGGACCTAGGTGGTTCTATACTTATATGCTTAAAACCAGCAACCCAAATACCAAACATCATGGTACGGATTTAACAAGAACATACTGTACACTTGTGCAAGCAACTCAACCACGACAGTAAAACTAAGCCAGGGGCAGACAAAGCTCATTGTCGATAGAGCAGATGGAATAGTGCTTGATGTATTGCAAACCGTTTTGACTTTCTTTAAAGGAGATCATCATCTATAATGATCTTCTGTAAAGAAAAAAATAACATCTAATTGGGTGGGTGACCTCAGTGTTGACCAAATTGCTACTTTACTTACATTTATCAAATAAACCAATTTAAATAGAGTTACCCAAACATTTTTGAGATTTCAATTGGCCGACTCTGGGATGGTGGGTAGATGAGTGATTTTGTAGTAGCTGTGCTTTAGCTGGCGCGCAGTTCTTCCTGAAATTGTCCAGCGAAGTCTTTGGCTGTTTGGCTTGAAGCACTTGGCGGTGGCGTATTCAGCCAGGCACTTCCCCACCAGCTCTCGCACGCAAACCAAATCACCATCCTTGATCTACAAGCACAAAGCATTTGTATCATTTCAAAGTAATGTTTCCCATATTCCCATTAAACATAAATTGATTTCTTACATATAGTTGCATCTGAATGGCTGAGAGAGCCTCCGATATTTGTCACTGTGCTCAGGATCATGTTGTTCACAAAGTTCGAAGTTCAGCAGAGCAAGTGCTAGCAGAGATGGCTGCAATAAACAAATTACAATATGGATTAGAAAGAAAAGCATCGCACCATTGGTATTTCATGTCAATCTGAAGCTCACCTTCATTTTTGTGAAAACAAATGAGCAGTGACAGGCCTTTAGTTGAGCCTCCAGTCTTTCTATGCTCAGAATCTTCCTGCTGTTAATTAAAATAAATCTGTATTTAAGCATAGCCTTTCCATGACAGAAATTTCTCAGGAGGAGCTAATATTCTTAATATAAATAAGAGACATATTCAGTTCTGCATTTTCACCTCTCATCATCGAGTTGCCCCTGGACGTGTCCGTGAAAAAGGCGGAGAAAGCGCAGTGCTGTGGGTGCCTTCACTTTCCAGTTGAGCTTCTCCGTGATGATCTTCTCCATCCTCATCATGTCAGACACAGTGAAGCGATTCTGAGTGATACGGATCAGGTCATTGGCAAGGGGCACATTCTTCTCCTCTTCAGAAGACTTGACAGCAATGTAGAAGCAGCACAACCCAACGCAGGACAGGTGTTTTGGCTGAATCTATTAACAAAAGGATAATAATGAATAATCGCTTTTAAAGACTGGTTGTGCCTTTTGTATTATGGCAATTGTGTTTTGGTACAGACCTTCATGACGGACAGGAATCGATCTAGGAGGCTGATGGCCAGTGAGAAGGTCTCTGAGCTGAATCCAAAAAACCTGGTCAGAGACAGCAGATCCCTCACCTCCAGCTCTCGCAGTTTGGTGGTCATTCTGAGACCATTCTCCTGCGCACTCTCCAAATGTCTCAGGCCTCCAAGTTTTGGCTGGTATCGACTCTCCTGGTCCATCAAACCCTTGAGCTGTACTGCAAAGGGCAGAACTCTGGGGGCAGCTGCTGCTGTGTCAATCATCTGCAGAGGCACAAGAAGAATACAAAAACGTAAAGCTATGCAAATGAAACGCAAATCAACGACTCTGCAGGTGAGAACAAGAATGTACTAAAAACTATTGAGCTAATCTCTCTGACAAGTTTTAAATTCTGCACTTAACGTCGATAATTAACTTAAGAGAGTGAGTGGATAGGGACACTTCCAAATAAGGTTCTTCACCAGCTGTCTCCAGACTAGACTGGACTGAACTGGACTATGGCAAACTCAAAGTAAGAAAGATATATAATTTTTTGACCACAGGTCAATGGTGTTATGTCGCCATATTAATCACGATGTAATGCCGTGTAGAGAAGGCTTTTGGTTAAATGTTTAGTCGTCTTGTTGAGCTACAGGCTAAAGGCCTCAGAGGGGCAGAGCCTGCGTCATGTCAGGACATGTCCCTGTCATACAAACAAACGGGACCAGCACCAAACACCACAAAGTACACAAGACGACACTTGACAAATCATGATATTTATTAATAATATACCATTTACTGTTGAAGTCTGTCACAGTAAGACCATATATTGTTGAGATTTGTGTGGAAAAGATACTGAATGTTAACGATAGCCCTAATGCTAACGCAACTTTAAGACAGAACAATCGTGTCTGATTTAACATTTAATGCATTTTACCACAAACTTTACACAGTTTAAGACCACATTTCTATAACAACCTAAGGTTAGAGTTTTTCAAATAAGGGCATAAAGAGAAAAACAGCTTACCTTGGCCAGTCACGTAGTGTGGGTTACTAAAAACAAAACAAAAAACTTCACACGCTTAAAAATAAGCGAATGAAAATCAGTGCAAGTATGAACTTTCACTTAAGAAAGTTTAAGCATAGGTTAATTCCTGCCTATGCACACCCCCTACCCTTGGCGTAAGGCGACGGGGAAAAGGACAGAGTGCCTTTAATGCAGCCCTAAAACCAGGCCCATGCCTAAACATGGCCCGCTCCCATTGGCTGTGCATCTTAAGCCTCCAGAGATCTGCTCTCTGATTGGACAGTTAAGAGTCAATCATACTTACAGCCCACCTCTCAAACATGAGCCGACCAATCAAAGATGAAGAGGCGGGGCACGATCTTTAGAAGTTTTTATTATGTCCGATGTAATCTGAAAATAAAATAAAATCTCTTTCTGTTGGATACAAATGGTTTCATTGAAATTGTAATTTTGATCGGTTAAGATAATACTTTGTGCTAATATCATTCACAGCTCTGCTCTAAAACTTTCCAGAACTGTCTGGAAGAAGTTTAGCCTGCTTAAAAAGAGTGAATGCAGGAAAACATACATGATCTAATGTCATACTACATGTTTATTTGTTTCCAATAGACTTTACAAATCTAGAAATGACACAACCCCAAATAGATACAGATTTTCTAACAGTAGTTTAAAATAATTAAATAGTTATGTTTATTTATTAAATACTTTAAATACATTTGAAATATATAAGCTAGCTGTTAAATACATGTAATGTTTAAAGTGCATACTACACATAATAAAATACAATCCCTCAAAAGCAACATGACTGAGTTTCACAGTGTTAGTCAAAAACAATACAGCACATTGTAGATGACATTTTGGCAAAAAGGGATGAAAAGACATGCACAAATCATGCTACAGAGCACTGCTCAGACATGTAAGTGACTGGATTCAAAGAATGTTAGAAGTCCCATTGATGTGGACAGCGGTCAAGATGATTTTTATAAAAGTTAGACATTTTAATCTGATTGTTTAACCATAGTCATGTAGAAGCAGAAAGTCTTCTAATTCAGATTCCTTCCTGAGGTTAAGGAGCACGCAGAAGGTAGACTAAAAAAGCTAAAGAAAAAGGGGGAAAATGCACAATTTATTAATGCATGTTTATTAACATAATAGCTTGCAATGGCTAGATGGCACTATGGCAATGGTATGATAAATGCTATGGAATGAATCTGAACATGGCCAAAAAGATTGACAGACTAAAATGTTAAAGTCAATTAGAACACAAACAAATTGGTTGTATATTAAAAGAAGTTCAGTGTTAATACTTAGTTTGGCGTGGTCAGTTATTGCTGTTGTGCTGGTGTTTTGTCAATAAATCAGCTGATGAACAATATAAGCATTTTACTATGCTCAAGATTTTTGTTATTTTAGTGTCTAGCTGCATCAAGAGTTAAAAACTAAATTATTATCCATAGAATCCATTAGACACACAGCGGCTTATCACATTATTCAGGCTGATGTGCATAGTCATTGAGTCACTGAGGCCACAAGAACAGTCCTGGATTCCTTCAATGTTTCATCCAAAAATCAACTGAAAAGACATAAAACAATTTGGCAAAAACAAAGACAGATGTATTTTGAATAGGAAAAATGTCTTGTAACAAAGTCAAAGTAAATTAGGCCATGTACTGTGATTAAAACAACTTATTATTTAACCCAGTGCAATGACAGATTGCTGTTGAACATTTAGAAAGCATTGATGACTAATATGACACACAACAAATGGACACAAGAAACCATTAAAAAAAAAATAACAAGGAAAAACTGTTATGCTCACAGATAATGTATTTAAGGTTCTTGTGTCAAAGTAAATATAAACATGTTATAGATGTGTTTCATCATGGTTCAAATTAATGTTAGTCTCAATCTGTACTTGTGGTGTTTTAAGATAAAAAACTGTAGCTTATATCTCATCGGGTATATTGGTATAAATGATGATGATGTGAAAATACATACTGTAGGTGACCATGTTTTTTTTTTTTGTTCTGTTGTTACACAATAAAACAATAATTACTATAATACGACTTACTTCTTCTTGTCTTTGTCCTTTTTAAAGGGCTGGGAGCCACCTTGAAGTCCTTGACCCATCAGAGTCTCCGCTGCGACTTTTCTTCTGTTGAAGGCATTCATTTCCTCCTCCAGCTCCCGACGTTTCTCCTCCAGGTTTTTCTTTTCCTCTTGGTGCATTCGCTTCAGTTGCTCAAACCTGTCGTGAAGCTGGTGAAAGTAAACAATGTAAGACAAACCTGATTGATTATTTTAACAATGATTTTGTGTAAAACAATACCTCTTTTTCCTTTTCTTTCAGCTCAGCTTCTGTTTCTTTGACTTTGTTTACAAACATCTGCCTCATCTCTTCTTCTTTGCGCTGCAGCTCCAACAGAAACTCTTTCCTCTTGGTTTCATAGGTCTCCTGGAGACTAAAGGTAAATAAAAGCACTTTGTTTATTTAGAACTACACCTGTTACATCCAAAAAGATCCAAATATGTATAACCTAAATGACTTGCTGTTGGGATCTGTATCTTTGAAGCCCATCTCTTCAAGTTTACAGCGTCGGTAGAGTTCATAGTGTCGGGCATGTGTTTGTTCTCGGAGGTCCTCCATGTTCACCCGCAATAACATCTCCCTCAGCTTTACAAAATCACAATGGTTTTCATTTTCCACTAGAAAAAAAAATTCAATATCCATTATTATATTAAGTCCTGAAACCACACATTAAGTGCCTAACAAGTTGAACTTCTACTTTTAAAGGTTTTACTAAACATTTTTTCAAATTTAATTTTAGTTTGGCCATTTTTTGTTATTAAAAATGCACTCCCTAGTCATAAATGATGACATCGCGCAAGGTAGTTGCCTGGCGACCAAGTAATAAATTGGGCGAAAACTTTTTTTTTTTACTTAAAGGTGCTCTGTGTAACTATCTGTAGGTGAAAATTTAACTTCACAATTCAACATAAACATGATAGTTAAAGTAATTTTTAGAACTATTTTATTCGAGATAAATAGGTTTTATGCCACAATGTGAGAAATTATAGCTAAAAGAACTGTTTTTCCATAGAAATAAACAGGAGGCCTTTCTCTTGGTCAAGTAATAGTTCATTTTGTGGCAATGCAAGCCCGCTTATAGTAAAATTACATATTTTTATTATTTATTTACTGTCACAAAGACATCTAAACAAAAAAAACAAAAGTTACTCGGAGTACTTATAAACCATAAAAATATTCTACAACTCAATTATTTTGTTAAATGTATGTTTACAGGGCCATAAAAAATGTGTTTCTTGTGAGAAAACTTAAAATATTCTCGTCTGCGATAGCACATATTTTCAAATATTTTCACATATCTTCACAAACTCATTTTTGATTAATGTAAAACTATCATTTATAATTACAACAGGTATTAATCAACAAAAATAAATTATTAAATTAGAGAAACGTAAAAACCTGTCATACGCACTTTAAAACTAACTCAACAGACCAACCTTGAACAGATCCCCATGGATACAGTCTCGCTTTTACCAACTTGTTTCCCACTTTAACATCTTCCGTGCTTCCAATGACCGCAAAAGGTAGATATGTCTGAAGAGTATAACAGCAGGTGTATAGCAAACTTGTAATATCCGAATCACAAAAAAGGGCAGAGTTAATGGTAGGAACTCACATTCATTGAGGCATTGATCTCTGCAACCGCCTCATCTTCAGTAGGAAAGTTGTAAATCTGGACGCCATTACTGACAAGCTCACTCATGATCTTGATTTTTAATTTGTCCAGTTCACTTTTGAAACTGTATCAGCTTTTGCAATTACTGGGATAATGTTGACCTGAAGAGACAAAGATAAAAATTAAAGTCAGCTTTGGCAGCAATAACATTTTCCACGTGTTACCTTGCTGTCCAGTTTCTTCATTGTCACAAGATCGAGCGATTTAAGAGAGTGTCCAGTTGGTGCGATGAAATACAGGCAGATGTGGATTCTTGTGTCATGGTAATTGAACAAAGAACGTTTGATTTTTAGCTCCTCCTCAAGATACTTTTCAAACTGAGCATCAATGTATTCAGTGATGGGTTTGTAGCTGTAAAGAGAATATAGTGACATTTATATTTGCAAAGCCAAACTTCATTGGTGTTTGTGACCCTAACCCTACTACATTTTGTGACCCTAACCCTACTACATTTTCAAATTATATTTAGCTACTAAGAAATACTTTGATTTTCAGTGTCAATTTTAATTACAAGATGCTATTTTTGAGCACAAAGTACTGTACTTTCTTTCTTCTTTCTTTCTTTTTTTTTTTTTTTTTTTTGCAAAAATAAGTGGGAAAAGGTCACATTTGGTCAAGTTTAATTCAATTATTTTTAGATACTTACTCAAATGAGAATTTAGTTTTGATTAGCATTGATTAGTATCTGATGTTTTTAAACCCATTTCCAGATGAACTTACCATGTTTTCACTAGCTGTCCTGTCTCTGTTTTTTGTTCATTATGATTGCAAACTAACCTTCCCCGACACCAGAAAGTCTAACCTGTCCAATTCCTCTGATGTAGGCTGCTCTTTTCTAATTATATCCATCCCCAAAGAGAAACTCAACATCTTCAGTCTAATCCGTCATTTTTTACTGTGTCATCGTCCAACACATTCTCTAAAAGTCTTACCTTTCTTCCTTGTTTATCTGGTCGCCAAACCCTACAGTATGCACAATCGTCAACTTCAAATTGACATTGCTCTCCTGAAGCTCAAATGTTTGTGGACGTAGCTGCACTTCGTTCTCATAATGGCTGGCTTCTTCTGTTTCAAATACTGTGTTGAACAATGTGTTTATTAGAGTTGATTTCCCAATTCCGGTTTCGCCTGAAGATGACACAAGGATTTAAAATGCATGAATAAATAATACACTGATTTCAAAACATAGTATTTACTAACTTATACAAAACATGTTTGTATAGACATACCTACACAGAGGATGTTGAAGCAGAAGCCTTGTGCGACTGACTTGCTGACCAGCTGATCTGGAAGACTGTCAAACCCCACGTGGCCTCCCAGCTCCAGGTTTCGTTTTTCTTCATTCTTTTTAAACAAAGGCAAAATTCAACTGTCAGTGTGTGAATAGTGATCATTATGCCTATTGGTATATTTTATGAGCTTGCAAGTACAACAGACTATCTAAAAAGCTAGTTGTTAAATGCTGTATGACATTTATAAACTAATCATATGAATACAGAACAGAACCATAGTCTCTCTAGCCGCCTTGGCATCTTGCAAAAGCTCAACATGAGCAAAAGGATGTGTTCAATACAACAATCATCCGTTTCTGTCTACCCCTTTTCACACACACATACAAAGAGCTCTTTATCTCAGTGTTAGTTCACAGAGTTGA
Source organism: Mugilogobius chulae (assembly GCA_038363315.1). Taxonomy (NCBI): domain Eukaryota; kingdom Metazoa; phylum Chordata; class Actinopteri; order Gobiiformes; family Gobiidae; genus Mugilogobius; species Mugilogobius chulae. The sequence goes on from CM076400.1 coordinate 35,174,389, forward strand.
AGGATGTCCAAGCCCGCTGCCCTGGTACCCATACAACCCCCTTCAGATGCCCAGACATACTTAACTCAACTAAAGAGTCCCTATACTACACAAACATTTATTGACCTTCTATCAACAAGCTAAATTCTTCATGGGCAACAATTATTCCATCTAAATCTGACAATGACAATATACTTGAGTCCCACTCACTGTCCAAATAAAAGGCATACAGATTCCTTTGTTCTTCAAAGGCTTATATTTGCTGAGTTGCAATCATGTATCCAGCTGTAGCCTATCTACTACTCACACTGATCCTCTTATGGCCTCCGTTTGCTCTGTTTATTTTGCACTGAGCACTGAATGCCAAGCGCCAATTACGCACAGTGCGTACCTGCCAGTATTGATGAAGCGGCACGATCTTGACGGGGGCGCTTTAGATGCTTTGAAAATCTTAAACGCAAAAATAGGAGTTTTCCTCATGATCAGTGGCCTAAATCATAATCCCGTCAGTCTGGTAAATGGTCTACTTTAATGCTGCAGTGACGTTGCCGCATTCGCAGCATAAAATGCATGCCTGACAATCACGCAAAGCTAGACAAAAATCAGTGCAAGGTGCGAGACACATATCGACTGACAGTGGCTCGTCAGACTTACAGTGAACAGGTCTATTTCATTGGCCGCCATCCTCAAAGTGGCTGAGTCGTTTCATGCGCCTTCTTCTAGACCCGCTCCACATCACACACAGGCTTAGCGCGACTGTTTTCAATATGGCCACTTGGAGGCAACACCCCCTGCAGGAGGCTGGCACAGTGCATGCTGAACGTTTCATTGTAACGCGCAGGGAAAGATGCGTGATGAGAAAATATGCATACATTTTCCAAATAAGTTTATTTCTCTCTTTCTTATAGACAATATAGGTCTACGCGTAACAGTAAAGAATATTCTGTATACTTGTCTTTTGTAGCGACTAAATAAGGTGAAATGGAAGTAAAATTAAAGAAAAAAAACCTAAATGTAGACCTAAATGTTGCCTATCCAATAAAGGTTTTATTGAACCATGGCCTATTTAGACATTGCCTTATAAAAGGACTACTTGACAAATACGGTCTGTGTTGAATTTCTATCAGCTATAATCAGTAATTCTTCAATTTTGCTGCATGTTTTACTGAACTTAACCAGTGCCGCCCATATGGTAATCAGGGGTGCAGAACTCGGCATTACACCGGAAGCGACAGGTTGGGAGAGGACAGGCGCTGCCAGAGGGATACAGCCGATCATCTTTCGTCGTGCATCGTTTTCTTAATATCAGACTGGCACAAAAGCATCATGGCTCTGACACAAGAGTCGATTTTATCTTTTTTACTCGATAACGGAGGCAAAGTGAAGAACTCTGACCTCTTAAACCATTTCAGGAGCCGAATCAACAGCAATGATCCCGCGGAAAAGCAGCACAATAGAGACCTATTCAAAAAGTTGGTGAACAGCGTCGCAGTGGTAAAGACAATGGACGAGACCAAGTTCGTGGTGGTGAAGAAGCGGTACTTTGACTTTGTGAAAGACGCGCCTCGTTGTGCGTCGCCTAAAGCGCAGATGGACGATAGTTTCACGAGTCAACATGTTCAGAGCTTCTCTTACGCGTCTCCGCATCGCTCCGAGTGTGTCAAAGCCCTGTACACGGACATTGAGAATAACAATAGTCCTACGTGTGCTTTGAACCTGAATGGCAATTATGTTACTGCTACAGAAGATTGTGCGCAAAAGGAACCAGTGTTGTCAAACTGTGTGGATGCCACTACGGTTCGGGTCCTAAATATCTCCGGACATCAAACGACCAGGGTGGGCAGAGCTGGGTCTGTGTTTGCTCTAGTCGCTGTTAAATCTCCACCAAGGACCACCGTGGCGTTCGAGGAAGAGAGAAAAACAACACAAGTAACCAAGGTTTCTCCAACAAAACTACCCCCTTCTGCACATCTTACGCCCCATGAAAAGGATGAAGTTTTGGACGTGTTGGACAACAGACAGGCCGATGATGTACTACAACCAGCAGTGCCCCCAGTGAGGCCCCATCCAAGCAGGAATTCAAAACAAGGAGAAGAGGCAAAGTACTCAGAATCCGTGCCTTTAGACCCCATAACTCACGAGTGGCTGGTCAAGTGTGCTACTGGACTGTGGGGGCAGGTTTATGCTTTGTTACTCCAGGACATTCACTTGATACAGAAAAAAGACTTTATGTCAGGCTTCACTGTGCTGCATTGGGCTGCCAAAGAAGGCAACTGTGATATAATAAGAAAAATAATGGATATTGCCAGAAAAAGAGGTGCTTTTGTAAATGTAAATGTCAAAGCAAATGGAGGTTACACACCTTTGCATATTGCAGCCATCCACGGACGCACAAAAGTCCTGTTTCTGCTTGTACAAGGATACAGGGCCAATGTAAGTATACGGGATAATGATGGAAAGAAAGCATCTCACTATGCTGGCAATAATGTTTTGGCAGAGGTCAAAGTTCTCCTGGGAGCACAGCCCTACAGCAAATATGGAGAGAAGAAAGAAGAAGAACAATACAAACAGTCTAGAAACATGGGCACTATTAGTAAACGCTTCCATTCACACAAAGGGAAAAAACACAGAGTTCCAAAAAAGTATGCCCAGGACTGGTAAAAGTATGTTGTCATCTGTCACTTTTTGTATCCTATAGAAATAGAAAAAAATAAAGTACTACCATAGGTTTAATCGAACAGTTGGCACTTCATTCAGTAAAATTACTGTATTATGTGAAAAAACCTTTTTAATTTATTACATTTAAATTTGCATTATTAATTGCTCTTAACCGGGTAGTCTTATAAACTTCTTCAGAGAGAGTAGAGTAAATTTGGAGTTTCTGCTTTTCGCATATCCTAGTTTTATTTGTTTTATTTTTTTCCCCCTCACTTCATTTGATTAAAATACCACTTAATGATTTTACATGAAAAATGTCCATGACACTGTAATGTAGACTATATTTAATTAATTAAATTAGTTGTCTAAATTAACCAAAAACACATCTCTGCTCCTGTCACTGGCTGTAGTGATGTTGTCTTAAAGTATAACAGCTGCTTTAATAAGAGATAATAGCTCATCATGCACTTTTCTGTTAAAATAGGCATGCTTTATAAATGTAGGTTATGTAAAAAGGTGGTAAAAGGTATACAGAGGATGCATTAAAATCAACATTTTAGATTTTTAGTGTATTAACATTAAGTGAGACATGTACAAAATATTCTTTAGTTGTACATCTATGGAAATTAAAGAGGGACCACTAAAGTAAAATCCATGTTTCTGATTTTTTTCAATACTATAATTGTTCTCTCATTAGTTTACCCAAGCTTACATGGGTTTTATGCATATTTGAGCAATCTTGTACTGTTCTGCTGCTGAGTCAGTGCCCAGAAAATGTCTGTTTCAACTGCCATCTTTCCCTGCCGATTTGTGACTATTCAGATTAAAAATCCGGGTAAAACTGTAGGGTTCATAATTGTCATGTATTGTAAAATTAGTAATTTCATCTTTTCAAGAGCGTTTAAGGTTTTTAAGTTTTTCTAATTTTTATTTTGATTGTTTTAACATAAATTGGTTTGGTATGATGTCATCGTTCATAATCAGCAAGTACATTTTTAATCCTAATGGCTAAACTGGGATGAAAGTTGTAAAATGTTTATTAAAATCTAATTTAAAAAAAAGAAAGTTGTAAAATGTTTATTAAAATCTAATTTAAAAAAGCTTGATAAGTATCCGTTAATAACATCAAACTTCTTTGGTGAATAATTTCTCAAAAGTGTGGCATTTTAATTTGCCACAAGGCCATAATGCAATTTGATTGGATAAACCCCCTGAATTCCTGAACACTGGTCTGTTGTCAAATGAGCCTGACGCCACAATCTTGTCACTGTCTTGAACTACTTTCACGAGTTAAATAGACTTTATTGGAAAATAACCAAATGAAGCCCGTGCTCAGAGCCTTTTTGTACCTTTACTAAACTGGACTGAAGCGTCATCGACGTGATTGACGACACCTGTGTGAGCTGATGCACGTGCTGCGATGTGTTGACTTCTGCTCCAGCGCACAGTGGCAGAGCTCTGACTGTTGAGGATGGAAAAACCCTTGTGCATGTCAGCGCCCCATTACTTTGGCGTGGTTTTCTTTGTACTGCTGATCACTTGCACTAGCCCCTTGGCGAGAGCCCATTCTACCGCCCCCAACGCAGCCTACCTCAGTGACTTGACTCAGCATTCGTACGGAAATATCTTTTCCCCTCTGATCAAAGCTCTCTCCCAACACGGAGGCTCAAGGTGGAGCCCAGATCTGAGGAAGAGGATCAAGCCCGAGCACAAATACATCAAATATTTGACGGAAGTGTACAAAAGGTCCTCTAGAGTGCAAAGGAGTGTGGAGGGAGATGCTGCTTACAACACAGTGCGGCTGATCAAGCCACAGGAGGAGTGCCTTGCTCAAAAATATGACGGTGAGGGAGATGATTGTAGCCTATTAACATTTAGATCAGTTTAAAAAAGTACCATACTATTAGAGCAGAAAAGTTAAAATGTCACACAAAATTTGATTTGATCATATCAGACTTTGGATTTGTAACCAATTTTATTTGCGGGTTATATTTTTGTTTTTATTTATTACCCAGTTGTATTTGTAGGAGTAAACTTTGCATTGCTCTGCATTTTTCTAATTCTAACATGTATTCTGTGTGCTCTTTCAAAAGGTTTTATGCAGGATCTTTCTTATCGTCTTGATCAAGTGAGGAAAAAAGAACAGCTGAGAAAATCCACCCTGCTGTATGGTATTCACCCTGGACACTCTTCTCTTGTTAGCTCTGTGTGTCATATTCATATCAAAGAGCTGGAGCCCTCCACCCACTGTCGACTGTGTCCAACACGCAGCAGCTTTCATTCTGTGAACTTCACAGGAGGCAGTGGCATAAACTGGGTGGAGATCAATGTCACTGCATTTCTTCTGCCTGTGCTAAAGTATCAGAAAAACAGCTTACACCTACTCATCAATGTTACCTGTGAAGAGGGGACTAATGGTGACAGCCAGAGACACTTGGAGTCATCCCTTCGGTTCCCCCCTCTGCTTCTTTACCTTAGTGACACCAGTAAACCAGTTCACCAAAGATTTGGCACCAGCAAACCTGAGCAAATGACATCTGCTGTGGAAAGCAAACTCCATAAAGAAATCTTCAGAACAAAGCAGAGGATTACGCATAGAAGAAGATGGAGGAGGAGTTCTTCGAAAAACAAACGTGACAAGAGTCTGAAAACTCAGTTACCAGAGCTACTTCCAAGCTCTGAATTCCCAACCAGTGATTGTGCTCTGTATGATTTCAGGGTGCGATTTAGTCAACTCAAACTTGACCACTGGATTGTTTTTCCACCTAAGTATAACCCCAGGTACTGCAGAGGCATCTGCCCTAGAACTGTTGGGTTTTTCTACGGGTCACCTGTTCATACCATGGTACAAAACATAATCTATGAGAAGCTGGACTCCTCGGTGCCCCGCCCTTCATGTGTACCATCTCACTATAGCCCTCTCAGTGTGATGATCTTTGAGGAGGATGGCTCTTACGTTTACAAAGAGTTTGAGGATATGGTTGCAACTCGTTGCACATGTCGCTGACTGACCTACTATAATGAGCTTTTGTTTTTTCCAACATAAACAAAATTCAAACAAGACGTTGCCACACATCATCATCTGACAAAGTTCAGTGAGTTCATGATTGTGACAAATCATTCAGCATAAAAAGTTGGGTCTGAACAGTTGTGCTAACTTATTAGAAGAGTATTTTATCTGACTGAAAACATATTTCTTTTGTTTGAATTATGAAGGAACAGATTGCAAATGCATCTGTGCAGGAAAGTCTGCAAAGTTTGAATGAAATGTAAGGTATAATTTAATTATTTTAAGTTGTTTTTCGTTAACTTATTTTGGGCAGGTGGTCATTATTCCCTTATTTAACACAAAAGTCTATTTTTAAGTAGCCCTGTTCTGGAAATATGAAAGTCACAAGCTTATCTTAAACCTTTTACATACCGTTTTGTTCATGGAGGTTATATAGCTACAGGTTACTTAGCTGTTTCATAATATCCTGGATGAAAGTTGTCAAGGTTTTGTGTGTATTTATTCTGGTCACTACGTGATCTTGTACATATGAATTGACTGAAGTATGTTTTGTAGTAGTTGAACGTGACTAAAAGCTGCCTTGTCTGTTTATGCAAAAAAAAAAAACTGAATTCACTGAGCCTGTGCTCAGGAATAGAAGATCAATGTGGGTATCTACTATCTAGCCTACAAATTGTAAAATTAAAAAGTAGCAAGCAAACCGTGCATTTGTGTTTTATTACACTGTGTTTTTTAAAAAAAAGGCAAACTTTAAATCAGTCACAGAAATGTACATGTTAATAAAATTAAGATTAGTTTACAAAACAGCAAAGTTGAGCGACCATTCAGCGCCATTCCTCTTCCTTACCGAGAGAGGGCGGTACCTTCATCAATCCACACTAAAGAGCAAGGACACCGGAGAGAAGCTAAGCTAATACCAACACGCTAGGCTCACGGTAAGTCTCAATGTCACAGCTTAAATGTGTACATTTTGATACTTTTTTCTTGTTTGCTTATCGTGCTACGTGGTTTCTATGATCTATACTACGTTTACAAAGCTCTTGTGCTCATAAAATGACATAATTACTACAATAGATGTAGTTTTGATGGTCTGTTTGGTTGGTTGTTTGTGAGCAGCTAATAAATAGTTAGCCATTAGCGTTTTCTGAATTTACGTGATTATGTCTTAAACACAATAATGTAAAGTTTGAAACCAGGCGTACATTTTTTTTTTTTTACCAAAGGGTGTTACTAAATAATTTTAGTGCCAACTTGGCAACTTCGCCAATTGGTAAATTAAGTATGTCAATATAGCTCAAAAGTGTTGGCATGTTCACAGAAACGGCTGTCATTTGTATTATACAAGTGACAAAATCATGAACAGCCCTCAGTGTTTCTGATCACAAACACCTGCAGTGTTGCCAGAAAAAACAAACAGATTAGCCCTTCAATAAACAAGCTATTAAATACTATGTAGTATTTTTAATCATGAATAAATAAATAAATCATAAACAATATGATTAAAAGTTCATAGTCATTAGTGAGCATAGTTTTGTAGATCAAACCTGAAAGCAGCCAAAAATTGATTGATTGATTGATTGATTGAAAATTAGATGTGTAAGTGCCACGCAGTCTAAGAAAATATACAAGTTGCCACTGACAAAATCATGAATCTAAAATTACAAAACAGTCACACTGCTACCACTCTCACCCCTTCCTTTCTCCCCCTCTTTTAATCTTCCAGCTGTACCCACTTTGCCAGTGCCATTTAAAGTGTCGTTGTTGGTGTTCATAGATTTATTATCACTTTAACTAATGTTGTCAGACACTTATTAAAGTTTTAACTTGTTAACAGAAATTCGGGTACCATTTTGTGATGTGGAAAAATTAATTATATAGAAATAATATCAAAATTGTTTGTTTGTTTTCAGATTCTTTTTTGGCAAATATGGGACGCCACTTTGGAGATTTGGCAAAGATCAGACATGTGATCACATACAGCATATCGCCTTTTGAGCAGAGGGCTTTTCCCAACTACTTTTCCAAAGGCATTCCCAATGTCTGGCGACGGGTCACTTCCTCCTTTTTCAAAGTTGCCCCTCGTAAGTTTGCCAGTCAAGTGTATTTGCCCTGCTTTATTTTAATTAGAATGAAAATCAGCTGTGTCAATGTATGTCAATATTTTTCTTTTACAGCAATGATCTTGATGTACACTTGCTACACATGGGGCAACAACGTGCATGAACAAGGCAAGAGGAAGAATCCTGCTGACTATGAAAACGATGAATAAGTCAACCTCACCTTCACTTTGTTAAATCCTGTTCTATATGTGTCAGTAATAAAGATGATTATTTATGTGTTGGTCTAACTGGTTTTTGACCTAGATAATCATATAAACAGGTACATCATTTAAACAAATAAATGAAACATAACAAAGACCCAACATACATCATATTGGAGGGTTAAAAATTGTAACAAACCCAGTAGTGTAATTTAAGTTCTAACCATAGCATTTTTTGGTTTTAAGTTCTTTACTACAAACAGGCAACCCCCAAACACAACCTCTTTAATCAAGCCTATCACTGCATTTAACCTCCTGAGACCCGAGTTTTGTCTGGTGTGCATTTTATTTTTATTGTTGATATTTGGAGTTGTTAGGACCTACTAAGTATACTACCTAAACCAGATTTTTTGAACAGGAAGTAATTTTTGCAAAAAAGCATGTCCTTGTATGAGGACAGTGGGTCTATCTTAACGTTAAGAAACATTCTTTGCTCTTTGAGGCCAGAAGGTTGTAATTAGTATAAATTCAAAATTTCAGCTCAATACAATCAGTAGTTCTCTCAAAAATAAATGTCCTCATACGAGGACAGTGGGTCATTATACAATGTGATATAGTCAGACTCCATTGGTCAAAAAATTATAAAACATTTTATTTGAAAATTTAAACATCAAAAATCATTCATAAAATGTTAACAGCTCTTTTTTGGCAACCTTGAAACAACCTAACATGACAATTTCAAGGTTGGTAACCCTAAGCCTATGCAGCAATGAAACTGCAAAATTCTGTGTAAACCGTTTATTTAATTTATTTTAATTAATGAAAAGGGATTAAAAAGATGTAGAACAAATATTGTTAGAGTTTTGTTTTATGGTAACAGCCTAAAAACAATAGAAATCATTTTTAACCTGAACCTGGTCTAAGTTTGGGCTAAATGGAGCAGATCTCTATGCTCTCCACATCTATGATGTTTTTTTTTGTTTTTTTTTAGAGCTAGATGAGGATGAGCATGGATACAGGGAGACAAAACCAGAACCCAGAAATACTAGATTTCATTGTAACGCACTCAACAAATTGAAACAAATAGAGCTAAAGTAAAAAACAGAATGGGCTTTCCCACAGTTTGTTTGTTTGTGGATGTGTTTGTGCGCGCAGGCCTCAAACGCTCGTGAGACAGGGACAGTGTGCAGAAGCTGACTGACAGGTATGAGATGATGATACATCAGAAATACATTTGTGTATTTTGTTTACAGTCTATGATGAAAAACACTGGTCCTGTCTCACCATCATTCTCAACATGTTTACAGACACATTTCTTGTGGATGATGTGGTTGACCTTCATTCTCAGAGTCACTACCTTGAGCTGCATCAGATGGAGAACAATTGCTCATGACAATTGCAGACAGCTCTGAGGTAGAGGACTTCTCAGCTGGGAAAGACTATGATAATGCTTTGAATCAAGTTACTCATCCATAATATGAGCATCTTGTGGAATAACTTCATCCAAAGCAGGATCATAGTCTTTCCCAGCTGAGAAGTCTTCTACCTCAGAGCTGTCTACAATTGTCCTGAGCAATCGTTTCACTTTGACAATGAAAGACTTCCTATGATGATGATGTGAAAATAAAATAACATCAAAATCTATAATATCTCAGAGATGCGTGACTATGAAGGAGGCTAGCTAAATCAATTAAAACTATGCTAATATACTATTTTTTATTTTAATATACTGTTTAGAACTGTCAACCACATAGATAAGCATAGAATAACTACTTACAACTGTAATATCATCTAAATATTCCAAAGTTTAGCTGACCATATAGTAGAATAAATAGCAGTACATAGTCCCAGTGTCCTCAAACGAGTGCTTCACTTTACTGATGTCTCAGCCTGTTAGGACTACGGAAAAGTTTTAAACTTTAAACCCCATATGAAGCTAGAGACAGTATTTTACACAAATACATTGGTTTCATTTATAAAATTTTGATGGATTTTTTTCCTGGGTCATTTTTATTCAGAGAAATCTTACAGAAGAATTTTGCTGACTTTGCCCCATTTATTTTCTACTGACATTGGTGTAATTCTGTGATATTGCCACAAGATGGCGTGGCAGTGTCCCTAAATGAGGCCAATAGGTAAAAGATTCATAGGAATGAGTATCATTGTGCCATGAGGCATAAATGTAATGTCCTCATATGAGATCGCAGGGACTCAGGAGGTTAAAGAACCACTGGGTTAGATTATGTATCAACTACATGTTTGTATGCACACTGAAAATCTACCAAATTTCTGGAGATGTTAAAAGTTAACCTGTAAACGTCAGTCATTTTGGACTTTGGTTCAGACCTTTTGGACCTTTTTAAGTGACAGAAGCTTGAAAAATACCAAACTCAACCCAAAGTTTTACGACTATATTTACAAAATTGCATTTCAACTGATGCCTAAAGGGTTAAATGTGATGTGAAAATTGTCATTTTTTTCTGTGTTTGGAAAAGACTTAAATCCAATAACTTTTAATATTTTTAATACAATTTGCATCATAACACAAAACAATGAGCCATGAGTTATCGTTGGTACGCTTACACCAAGATGCAGTGGCAGATTCCCGGCCTGTGGGTGGCGCACGCAGCCGGAGCTCGGTTGGCGGAGGTGCAGAAGGTTCCTGAACCGGCCCCGGAGTGACGGCGCACCGCATGTTACCGCGGCTCAGCTTCATGGAACAACGACCGTTATCCGTGGAGTAAAAACAGATAGAAACCACCCTTATTGCTGCAACCTTTAGCACTTAGATTTTTTGTCCGGATCTTCCGTGTGTTCATAGCACTGCTAAGTTAGTGATCATGTCCGTGGTGGGCTTTGACGTAGGGTTTATGAACTGCTATGTAGCAGTAGCAAGAGCCGGAGGGATTGAGACTGTCGCGAATGAATACAGCGACAGATGTACACCGTAAGTCAAAATAACTACCTTATGTAAACACCTCAACTTAGGCACGTGGACTGTAATGCTGCACGTAACAACATTTGTTTTTTTGTGTACAATTCGACAAGTCCAGGCACCTAAATGCTATCTTGCTAATTAGCATGCTAACAGAATAGCATCAGGAAGCGGCATGTGATGCCAGTGCTAAACGCTAATGTTGAGTGAATAAATTGCATAAAAGCGATTCGGGTGAAGTTAATTGATTCACATAGTTTGATATCGTGTTTGCGCTACCATAAGCATGAGCTAATACTTAAGCTAACTGTTAAACATTTGTCAACTACTCAAATGAGCTCTTGACAAAGTGAGGCCGTGCTATGGCTTCATTCATTTTTTTTCTGGATCAGTTCAGCCACATCTGATGAGAAACTACAGCTGTCCACGTGACTTGGCATTGTCACAAGGTTACGTTAGCTGAGATTGACCTAATCAAACTCACATTAAACGTGCCCTTTTTAAGAATGACACGAGCAAGCTAGATGTAATCTCAAAGCGCCTCTTTTTTAATGTTTAAAAATTCTTAAGAAAAACATAAACTATAAACAAATTTTAATATTATTAATGTACTCTCAAATTGTGTCTTCATTTCTCATGCTTTTTTGGATTATATGAAATTGCCAGTTTTCCAAAATATTAAAACTTTCAAGGCTATTTGTTATTTATGCTTACAGAGCATGTGTCTCTTTCGGACCACGAAACCGGTCAATCGGTGCAGCTGCGAAAAGTCAGGTGTGTGTTCTACTTACTTACAAATTTAATTCTATTTTTAGCTCTCCAAACAAAAGTAACTAATATAAACATTTTTTCTATTTGATCAGGTTGTCACAAACTGCAAAAACACTGTCCAGGGATTCAAGAGGTTTCATGGCAGGGCATTTTCTGATCCATTTGTGCAGCGCCTCAAATCCAGCCTTGTTTATGACATCACACAAATGCCCACAGGAACTACTGGTATTAAGGTAAAATGAAATTTTTCAGTTTATGAAAACTGTACCAACTCAGATAGCATGATTGTTGTTTTCTGAAGGTGACATACATGGAGGAAGAGAAGATTTTCAGCATTGAACAAGTTACAGCCATGCTGTTGACCAAGTTGAAAGAGACCGCAGAAAGTGCTCTGAAAAAGCCTGTGGCTGACTGTGTTGTTTCTGTAAGTAACCTTAGTTTCCACTATTCAGTGTTACTTCATTTGGTCTCAATATATTCATCAAAATATTTTTAGGTTCATGTACGTAGACATAAGAGTGTATGAATTTCTTTTATTTGAATTAGGTTCCCTGTTATTACACTGATGCTGAAAGAAGATCAGTAGTAGATGCAGCTCAGATTGCTGGACTCAACTGCCTGCGACTCATGAATGAGACAACAGCAGGTCATTACCCAATATTTTAGTCCTTTTGGTTATATTTTTCTCATGCATTTTTGCCTGCAAAAATTAACAATGTCTAATTTATTCCAGTTGCATTGGCGTACGGTATCTATAAGCAAGATCTTCCAGCTCCAGAAGAGAAACCCAGGAATGTTGTGTTTGTAGACTTGGGCCATTCAGGATACCAAACATCGATATGCTCTTTTAATAAGGGCAAGCTGAAGGTTAATAGTTAAATACATGTAAAGTCTTGCTGGTTTGCGCCAGTTAGATCATATTTATTCTGTTTTTCAGGTTCTCGCCACAGCGTGTGATCCAGAACTTGGAGGTAAAGATTTTGATGAGGTACTGGTTCAACACTTCTGTGAGGAATTTGGCAAGAAGTACAAGATTGATGTCAAGTCCAAACCCAGAGCTTTGGTTAGGCTCTACCAGGAATGTGAAAAACTCAAGAAGTTGATGAGTGCTAACGCTTCTGATTTGCCCCTCAACATTGAATGCTTCATGAATGATATTGATGTAACTGGGAAAATGAATAGGTAAATTGTGATTCAGCATTTTAATAACTATTATTTTAGTTATCTCCTTTAACTGATGGGTTGTTGTTTTTTTTTTGCTAAAGAGGACATTTTGAGGAGATGTGTGCTGACATCCTTGCTAGAGTAGAGCCACCACTGCACAGTTTGATGGAACAAGCAAGTGAGTAACGCTTCAGCTATTTGACTACGGCACTTAAAATTCATTTTTGAGAGCCATCTAGAGAGAGCTACCCTAACCTTTTGAGAGTTTTTTCTGGAAAGCTTATAATTGTTATTTTTTGCACAAAGAGCTGAAGAGGGACGATATCTATGCAGTAGAGATAGTGGGTGGTGCTTCAAGAATCCCAGCTGTCAAAGAGAGAATCAGCAAATTCTTTGGAAAGGAACTGAGCACCACACTAAATGCTGACGAAGCTGTTGCAAGAGGATGTGCCCTGCAGGTATCACATGTTCTATTTTGTGTAAACTTGCAGTTTGAACTTTATACTGTGTAAAAACACTTTCCTTGAGCGTAAAAACTAGATTGAATATCATGCTAAATATAGTGTCTCAAATGTATCCTTTTTTCCTGTAGTGTGCAATTCTGTCTCCGGCATTCAAAGTTCGTGAATTTTCAATCACAGACGTGGTTCCCTACCCAATCTCTCTAAAGTGGCATTCTGCTGCAGAGGAGGGAGTAAGGTAAATAATCATCAACTAACTCAAGATTATCTAATTTTACCATTTATTTATTTAAATTAATTATTTGTTTTTTTAGTGACTGTGAGGTATTTCCCAAAAATCATGCAGCACCCTTCTCAAAGTTTTGACTTTCTACCGGAGAGAGCCGTTCTCTTTGGAGGCTTACTATAATTGCCAAAATGAGTTGCCCTACCCTGATCCCACTATTGGTAAAGCTATTTGGAGTTAAAATGAAATGTTTTCAGTGTCTCATTTTGTAGTGCCTGACTATATTTATTTGTTTAGGTAAATTTTCGATCCAGAAAGTTGTCCCACAGGCATCTGGCGAGAGCTCCAAGGTTAAAGTTAAGGTACGGGTCAATATTCATGGAATATTCAGTGTCTCCAGTGCCTCTCTGGTAGAAGTACAAAAGTCAGATGAGACTGAGGAGCCCATGGAAACAGACCAGACTCAGGACAAGGATGCAGATGTAATACAAATACACTCTTGAAAAATGTACTCCTTTTTTTCTTTTGTGTGTGTATTTATATTTATATATTTGTTTGTAGAATAAAATGCAAACTGACCAAGAGGAGCACCAAGGTCAAGGAGAAAGTCCAAAAGAGGCAGAAGATAAAACATCTCAAGAAACTGAAGAAATGGAGGTAAGAATCTGTGTATGTCATATAATAAGAGAGTGCAAATAATAAGTGCCTTTTTTTTGTCTAGACCACCACACAAGAGAATAAAGGTGAGAAGAAGTCTGACCATCCTCCACAAGCTAAAAAGCCCAAAGTCAAAACAAAAGTGTTGGAGCTTCCAATTGAGAACAGTCCACAGTGGCAGCTAGCAGTGGACATGCTGAATCTTTTTGTAGAAAATGAGGTAGCTACAGATTCACTCCTTTACACTTAAAGCTTCTTCTATGTGGCTGTCAGTAAAGCATTGTTTACATTTGCTGTTTTTGTTCATTCACAGGGTAAAATGATCATGCAGGACAAGCTGGAAAAAGAGAGGAATGATGCCAAGAATAATGTGGAAGAGTATGTTTATGACATGAGGGACAAACTGCATGGAATGTATGAGAAATTTGTCAGCGAGTCTGTGAGTCCAGGAGTCAACTAACTCAAAGCATGCACTGTATTTGTAAGAGATACTTAGTTTGAACTCATGGTGTATGTGACTTTGTGTTTAGGACCGTGATGCGTTGTCTCTAAAGCTGGAAGATACTGAAAACTGGTTGTATGAAGAAGGCGAGGACCAACCCAAACAAGTGTACATTGACAAACTGGCTGAGTTAAAGGTAATTTGAGTTGGGGAGTAAAAATTACAAACTTTGTTAATTAAACATCAACTTTTTTTCCCCACTTAAAGAAACTTGGTCTGCCTATCCAAGAAAGATATGTAGAGGCTGAAGAAAGACCTAAAGCATTTGATGAGCTGGGAAAACAAATTCAGCTATATATGAAATTTGTTGAGGCATACAAGATGAAGGTACACACAAAGGCTATTCTTAAACTGTTTTGTTTGCGTTGCTAATATAAATGTATATACTTTTAAGGAGGAGCAATATGACCATTTGGAAGAAGCTGATGTCACCAAAGTAGATAAATTGACCAGCGATGCAATGATCTGGATGAACAGTGCCATGAACCAACAAAGCAAACAAAGTCTAACAGCTGATCCTACAGTGAAAGTCAAGGACATTGCAGCAAAAACAAGAGTATGTTATTCCTTTTCTAAAATCAGTGTGTTTTAAAGCTACTAGCACACAGGGACTCAGAAGTATGCTAAAGGGAAAATCTAGAAGAAGAAGTAGCACAGACTGGGCAGGTGATGTTTGTTTGAGATGAGTTATTTGATAATCTGCATGACCCCTGTTTTACATTATACCTCTTTGTTTCACCAGTCAATAGTATATATCCAATAGATTACAACACCCATCCTGCCTTTATTTTCTGTGTTTAAGATTAAAAGGCATTGAGGATCACTTGCCAACACTTAGTGACAATGTTTCTGTTGAAGACTTACAAACTTTGTATTGAGTTCAACTAAAACAAGTGAATACATGTAAACCATTCCAAATCATTATCTTTAATTTTTGGTTTCAGGAGCTTTTCTCTGCTTGTAATCCCATTGTGACCAAACCCAAGCCCAAGGTGGAGTTACCTAAAGAGGAACCCCCTGCAGAACAGAATGGGCCTGTCAATGGGCAGGAGAAATCCCAAGAGGACAGTGCCAACAAGGGAGCAGCTGATGCCGCTGGCAACAACCCAGCAGAAACTACAGAAAACAAACCTGAAATGGACCTGGACTAAAAACATTCAGATGCGCAATAGGTGCTGGTTGTATGGCCACAATATAATGGAGAGAAAGAACAGAGATTTTGGACGTTCACTCCTCATAATTTTGCAGGCAGGATATCTAGTAAACTGAACAGTTCCCACTGGTATCGCTGATATAGCATGACCCTCTTTCTGGATTACAGAAAATAAAAACAGCTGCAATAAGCCTGTTTGACAATGAGCGCTGTACACAATGGTATTTATTTCTGTTCCTGTAGTCTGTGTGTTCTGGTCTGTGTCACAACATGGTTTTAATAAAAAAAAGTATCGAACAGCCACTAATTACCATACGCATATGATAATACAATGGTATGTTCTTGTTTACTTGCTGCTGAATTAAAAATGTACATCCATTAGCGAAAATGTAATTTGATTTGAGCTGTAAAACCATGCAAAATGTTCTTAAATTTTGGTTTTAACAAGCAACACTATTAAACGTTAAGCATAGGTCTACGTGTATGGTGTATCAATATGTGGAATCACAGAAGTCTAGAAATCAATCCTATATTGACCTTATTTTGCTCCACCCACTTTTCTAGGACGTGCACTTCCTGTTTAGCTGCATTAAGCCTGTATTAGTTGATGGGTTTATTTTGACTGTCATTACATCTGTTTGAAATTGCCCCACAAGACAGACAAACAAGTTGGCTCCCTACCTCAACAGAGCTAAACGGGAAGTGCTCTCCTAGAAAAGTAGACGGGACAAAATAGGGTCAGTAATATAACGTTCTACGTTACATCTAAGTGAGAGGAAAACTAGCCATTTGAAAATAAAGTAACACATATTAAATATAGATATAGATATACATAAAGATTATTGTAGCTGTCTTAACTATATACTATGAAAGGTTTATATTATATGGTTAGACATAGGCTTGAAACATGTCTAGGATCGTAATGCATATTTTCTTACGCAAAAACGTAACGTCATCTCCTTGGCGACAAAATCACGTGATTTGTTTCCTGCTATTTTCCTGTAGTTCCGTCTCGAATAAACCTCCAAAGCGAAGATTTAACCACACTTTTAACTTTACTTTCACACTGTGCTGCAATTTTTACCTTAAACTTTTGCTCTACTATTTATAAAGCTGGATACTTGTAAAGGACGCAACTGCAAGTGGCATTAGTTTAATGAGTCTAAAGTCCTGTTTAGGTGTGTTTTTGGCCGGAATAACTTCAAGGATTTTGCTGGCATAGAAGATTTTGCAGCCTAAACACTTTTTAGTTTTTGTCGTCAACAGAACAATATGAAGCTGATAATCCTCAATGACTATGACCAGGCAAGCGAGTGGGCTGCAAAATACATCAGGACCAAGCTCGTACAGTTCAAACCTGGCCCAGACAGATATTTTACTCTTGGTCTTCCAACAGGTAAGTTAAGTGATATTCCTCCATTTACTGTACCAAGCTGTCTTGCCACCATTATGAGCTGAGCTGATAACTCTTATGTATAATACTATGCACTATTATATTGATAATAGATAATAGGCATGGGCTACTCATTGTAAGTATTTACCCTCACATTAATTTTGATGTTTTTTTGTTGTTCTTTTCAAGGAAGCACTCCTCTGGGCTGTTATAAAAAACTGATTGAGTACTACAAGAAAGGAGAAATCTCTTTTCAGTATGTTAAGACTTTCAACATGGATGAATACGTGGGTAAGACATGGTGTCTTTACATTAGTGCAATAGGCAAAAAGACTATTGATCTATATTGAACTATCAAACTTGTTTAGGACTTCCTAGAGAGCATCCAGAGAGCTATCATTCCTTTATGTGGAACAACTTTTTCAAGCATATAGACATAAGAGCTGAAAACACCCACATTCTTGATGGTAATGCTGAAAATCTACAAGCTGAGTGTGATGCATTTGAAGATAAAATCAAAGCAGCTGGAGGGATTGAGCTCTTTGTTGGAGGTGAAATGTTAAATGTGCTTCCAATTTACTAGTACTTTACAATCATTTACAAATAAAAGTATGTTATCTTTTCAGGAATTGGACCTGATGGCCACATTGCTTTTAATGAACCTGGTTCAAGTTTGGTTTCTCGAACAAGAGTCAAAACTTTGGCACAAGACACAATAATAGCAAATGCACGATTCTTTGACGGTGATCTGTCTAAAGTTCCCACCATGGCTCTGACGGTGGGCGTGGGCACAGTCATGGATGCAAAAGAGGTGGGGGCAAAATTAACATAATCTGTGGAAAGTCATAGAAATCTATTTTGGAAGTCAAAGTATTAAGTGTAAATAAAACATTGGTAATTGAAGTAACCTAGGGAGAGGCGAAGTTAGTATTTTGGCCCAATTGTACAAAATAAAAAACAAAAAAAAACTTTGGGTACATTTTTAAACCAGCTGTAGTATATACGTAGTTATATCATGTATTTATTTGTCTCCTATTGTCTTTTTTCACAGGTAATGATTCTCATCACTGGAGCACATAAAGCATTTGCTCTGTACAAAGCCATAGAGGAAGGTGTCAATCACATGTGGACAGTATCTGCATTCCAGCAACATCCTCAAACACTTTTTGTGTGTGATGAAGATGCCACCTTAGAACTGCGGGTCAAGACTGTGAAATACTTTAAAGGTGATAAATGATCTCCTTCTGTCACAAATCCTGGCTTGATTAGTGAAAGGAGACCTATTGTGTTTTTTTTTATAGTTAGTAAGAAACTAGAACATGTGCAGATCAGTAATTTACCTTTGGTTCATTGTAAAACACAAAGTTGATCTAAAACAACTTAAAAATAGAAACAGCTCTACTGACTTCCTGTTCAAAACTGCAGAACTGATAAGCCCCCCTCTTCATTTTAAATAACAAACTATTATTGTCGGAATGTGGCCATGGGACAGTTTTGAACCAAATACGTGTCACTTTAAGTATTAATTTTTTGGAAATATGTCAAGTAAATACAGACAAGTGGGAGGGGATAGGTGGTAGGTGAGAACGGGGATTTCTGAGCACTTGAGTTGCAGCTGAAGAACAAAACAAGATTACTCAAACATGCATGAATCAATTCAAATATAACTTTGAGTAAACTAATGATGAAGGAAGGCATCATAACAAGGTTAAAAACTTAGAAAAGTGAATTTGACAGAATAGGTCTCCTTGAATACATATTTGTTAACATTTTTGTTTTTGTTATTGCAGGGATGATGCATGTGCACAATAAGCTGGTAGAGGCACCTCCAGCCCCATGAACTGTGCTGTAGCCTAACACTCTATTAAATGAGAAGGATGTCTTAAAGTTTACTCATGTTTGGGATATTGAAACATTCAGCATTAAATAACATTTGCGTTCAAGTATTTTTGTAATATTTGCATTGAATTTTGAATAAAATTTACATTTCTGAATGTGGTGCTTCAAATATTTTATTAGCTGTATACTAAACAATATTACCTTCAGCTTGAATCTGAAAGCTTGAAATATCAAAGCTTATTATTCCAAAATAAAATAACGTTAATATTTCGCAGCAGCAGTGTGGAAGTTTCCGACGCGCCTGAAGCCCTCACTGTTTGGGAGATGGCCTAAGAGCGTCTTTTGCTGCATATTTACTGCTGGTTGTTCGATCTATCGCAGTTTTATCTTCAAAGTGGAAAGAGGCGATCAAATACTCCTCTTCCACGATGGCAGAACAAAACAGCAACGTGCGATATCACGAGGTAAGCGTCATTGTTATGACTGTTGTGATTTTTAAAACTCAAATAACTACAGCTGTTTGTAGCTAGCATTAGCATTAGTCGCGATGCTAAGCTAAATAAAACTGCTGCCATTAATAAGAGGGACTTTGACCAGCTATTTGAAGCTTGATTAACTAATGCATTTTTATGATCAAATACTTTTAATGAAATCACACCTTTATTTAGGTTTTTAATGTAGCGTAAGCGTGATTTACCTGCAGTGCTGTAAGGTCTGGCCTCTTGATTGACATTGATCTGTTTACAGTTATCAAATATGGGTATCTTTGTCAGCCCTAATAACTCTATCAGTCACCTCTCACAAAGTTCAGATTACACAATATGCATCAGTGATTGTACTGGCGCTCTCACTGTAATCATCGTCAAAATCTCTGATAAGGCCTACTTCTTCCTCTGAATGCAAACAAACCACAGCGCAGACACACGTAAACCACGCAAAAACATACAATGACAAGGATATGTTTGAAATGAAAGGCTTTGAATTGTTTGTTAAGCTGGTGAATGAAGAGGAGCTGCCCCAGTCTTCCCATGAGACCACTACCCAGGACGCCCCCCCGCCCTACAGCAGCGTTGGTGCAGCTAATGCAGGTCAGTCACTGCCTGAGTGCACTGAGCACTAATTAGTCAGTAAAAGCAGCAACAATACATTCAATGCACTGTTGCAAATGCTTTGCTACAAGAGCAAAGGTCAGTGTGTAAAATGACAAGTGGCCTGAGCGCTTTGTATGTTGTGACTATAGACTACATTGACGTTTGTTAAGCCTGAATTAGTAAAGTACAGCATTGTTTCCCTATTGGCCCAGATTTATTAGCATTGTTTATGTAGCTGTAAAACAGGACATTTACTAGAAGCTAACTCTGCCCCCATTGTTGCAAAATAAACAAATATAAAAATTTTTTGCAATACATAATAATGAGCTGAAGCAAAAATATTCCCCCAATCGGAAGTGTAATAATAAAGAATATGTACACTTGTA
This sequence comes from Mugilogobius chulae, assembly GCA_038363315.1. Lineage (NCBI taxonomy): Eukaryota > Metazoa > Chordata > Actinopteri > Gobiiformes > Gobiidae > Mugilogobius > Mugilogobius chulae. The sequence continues at coordinate 35,194,874 of CM076400.1, forward strand.
CAGTATATAAAACATTGATTTACATTTACAAAATGTCTTTTTCCTCCAAATAATTAATGATTATTTTAAAACTTCTATGCAAGAATGCAAATAATATAAGCAGGATGATCAGGATCTATATTTCAAATGTTTTTATGTGCGTTTCTGTAAAAGTTTTTTGCAAGTTTTTATATGTGTATGCTGATACTTTGCACATGCATTTGTTTTCAAAGATTTTTTTGAGTACAAGGAAGACCCTGGCAGCTTTCCTAAGCCTCCTTCCTACAGTGTCGCCACTACTTTGCCCTCCTATGATGAAGCTGAGAGAAGCAAAACTGAGGCCACTGTCCCTCTGGTCACAGGAAGAGTCACAGTATGTATAATTTTATGTACTTTGTAATAAAGTTTCATTTGTTTATCGACCCTTAATTTTTTTTTTTTTGTTTTTCCTCGTGTTGTTTTTGTAGGAAGAAGACTTGATCACCCGAGATGACTTTGAAGATGCTGATCAACTTCGAATAGGAAACGATGGAATATTTATGCTCACTTTCTTCAGTAAGATAGAAATGCATATAATAAAACTAAATATTTATAATGTTTGTACAAAAACCCACACTTTGTTTCTACAGTGGCATTCCTCTTCAATTGGATTGGTTTCTTCTTATCTTTCTGTTTGACCACATCAGCTGCTGGACGATACGGAGCCATCTCCGGGTTTGGTCTGTCTCTCATCAAATGGGTTCTTATTGTTAGGGTAAGAATCGTGATAAATTAGAATTACAAATATAAAACATTTCCGAACTATACTAGAATAATTATTGTCAACCTTTGTGATTGTTTAGTTTTCTACCTACTTCCCTGGTTACTTTGATGGACAGTACTGGTTGTGGTGGGTCTTTCTGGCCCTGGGTAAGATTGAAGATTTTAAATTTTCAGCGTATCCTTTAATCAAATGTGCTAAAATATTTTAGATACACATTTTTTCTGTCTTCCTAGGCTTCATGCTGTTTGTCAGAGGTTTTATCAACTACTCAAGAGTCCGTAAACTGGCAGATCCTACATACGCCTCTCTTCCACGAACAAGAGTACTCTTCATTTATTAGAGGTAACATACCATACATTCTACTAGCTTTTGTTGATTATACTTTCTACAGTGCATAGAATACTGTCTGTCCTTTGCAGTTTTGAAGTGTGGATGAACTGATTATGAAGAAGAGCAACAAAGTAAAATGAAGACAAGCAAGTTGTAGGTGAAGATATCTCTGACACAATATTCAGGAATTAAATAGATTTTATTTGTTTACGTTCTTAATGGAAAGTAGTAATGTGTAATAGTTTCTCTGTTTAGTCATTAGTGGCGAATGTTAAGTGCTAATTACATATTTGTAATGTCTAAGTAATGCCTTAAATCATTTGATAGTAGCATACAAGCATGGATCTGTCCTTAGAACTATTTTGGCAACTTTTGCAGAAAGCCAAAATACATTAAGAGATTTTCTAGGAACAGTTTATGCATGCAGAATACTTTGTAATGTCAACATGTTTCAAACATAAAATTTTATTGTGAAATTGACACCACATTTACTGCAGTTTTAAAGTACTAAGTAAATGAAAACTCACCTGTAGTAGTGTTGACCGTTTTGTAATCAGTAGAGGGCAGTGTCTGCTGCATTTAGTCGTTCTAAGAATTTCCATGAGGAAAAATACATGCTTGTAATTACTAACATCCAATCAAATGCAGCTCATCAGGGAACCATGATGTTTCAGTAAAACTATTCATTCACATATTTCTAAAAGTATAAAAATGTCAAATGATGATTTTGAGTCAGATAAAATCTATTAAACCTCTGAGTGTTTGGTTTAGGTTGACCAAAAACTCAATGGCGGCTTGTCACTATTCAGCCTAATTCTCAGATTCTTATTGATATTGACCACCCTGACCAAGATCTGTTTGCTTTAGGGGAAAAGCCAATTAAATTGAGCACAAATATCATCCCTAAAATGGGTATTCTAATTAGGGGTGTCAAATTAGTGCATTAATTGAGATTAATTGATTACAGACATATTTTGAGTAATTTTTTTGTAATCGCTTTAATCTATTTTGAAATCTTTAAGTGGTGATGAGTAACGAGACAAAAATAAAGAAGCAGGCGAAAGTTATTGGACTAAAAACTTACTAAAATCTTAATTTTTTGCAATATATATTAATATTTCCCATCTGCAACAATAATGTAATTATTTAAATTGGATAAAAACAAAACAAAAACACTTAAATTTTGTGTTTTTCTCAGCAATTTTTAGGTGAGATTAAAAATAGATTAATTAATTAATCTCTCTATTTTTTTAATCGCTTGACAGCACTAATTCTAATGTTCTTTTCCCCCTCAGATTTTGAATAAGTGGGTATAGTTTTTGTGTTTTTTTCTGTTATAAGAATACAGTATAAGATTATGATATGAACTATATTAAAGAATGTTGAATGCAAATGCACTTTTAGTAATGTACATTTTAAACGGTTCAGCACAGGCATGTCAAGTCAAACCATAGAAATCATCTGTGAATTTTGATGTTGTAGGCTTTAAACTAACTTGGCAAATTATAATTTGCCTTATAACTGCATATTCATGGTAAAACATCTGCTTTGACAAAAAAATATTTCTACGAGCTGAAAACTTTTTTGCTGTTATGAAACTGTACAGAAAATGTGTTAAATAAATGTCACATTTCAACTGTGTGTCTCCTTCTGTCATTTAGATAACACATTTTTTCATGACTATATCTACTTGTTTAGGTTTGTGTGATCATTTTCATAGACATCAGTGTGTTTGACCAACTTGTGCTAATGTGACCCATCGCTCATCTCTGAGGGCATTGTGATTACCTTCTAAAGCAGGATTCTTAAAAAAAAAACATTTGTTTGGTATGTGCTATATTGACATGATTTTAATAACCGAGCCATAAATTGAACTAGGCCATAATTATTTTTTCTCGATTTGGATTCTCACGTAGAAATCTTTAAATTGAACTTCAGGGGACATTTTTTAGGGACATCAATCTTTTTGGGCGTGCAGATTTCTACTGTAGGCTAATATAGAATATATTACATAAATCTATATAACTGAGCTTACAAGTGAGAGTTGTTTATAGATCATTTTTGTTAGTGGTTAGTAGTACACAGACAGGCAATCTTTAGTTATTGGTCTTCAGACTGCTGTTGGTTAAATGTGACATTCATTATTGATTCTTAAAGATCATTTCTCTGAGTTGTGCACTTGTCTGGGTAGAAAGAAGATGGCTTTCTGTCCGATGTGGGTTCTTGGGCCCAGTTTGGGTTTTCCATTCTTTTTCAGACCTACATACCAGTTCATCTCTTTGTATTTTTGAGATTTATAAGTGTTGTAGTGGTTTTCTTCAAGCTTCTCCAGGAAATAACATTCATCATTAACTGTTGGCTGAGAAAGGAGGAAAAATTGTTATAAGTTGCATGATGACATATTATAAATGTTTTCAAATAGGTGTGACATTCAAAGGCATCTTACACAGCTGTACAAACGACCTTCGCTGTTCATGGCAAGATACAGTCCTGCCTCCTGTCCAAAGATGACCACAACACCAATGTCCACTGCTTTAAGCTTCAAAAGGCTTTGGGAGGAAAATAGTTTAGTTAATTTTGGTTTAATCAAATGTTAGTTTTTATAGATGCATAAACTGTGATGGCCTAAGCACCACTTGTTTGCAGTGCATCCACAGAGACGGAGCTTACTGTGTGCGTCTCCATCGTCCCTCTGGCCCCGCACTGTCCCATCGGGGAGGAGCTGGAGGTGGTGTCCGCCATTCATGCAGTAAAGCCGCGTGAGTAGTCTATGGTCCGGCAAAAAGGCACTGAAGTCCGTCATGTGCTCACTCTGCTGTTCCACCACGTCTCCGTCCATAGCGCACAGCGGGGAGACACTGGGGGCGGATGGTTACCCTAGGATAGGCCCGATATGCGGCGAAAAAGTAATGAATGGCTCAGTCTTCTGCAATGATCAGGTGTTTGTGGTCGAGAGCGCGCAGACCAAGCTGGGCAAAGAATGCGCGCGCCCAGGCTAGATAGGACGCAAAAGTACGCAAGCCAGCTAAATGTAATTTTATTTATTTTTTCTGAACAGTTGAATTAAAGGAGCCACGTCCCATTGTTACAGTCATAAAATGTAGACTAGAATTTACTTTTATTATTGTGTTTTTGTTGCACTGGTATGTATTTTGTTGCACCATGTAAGGCCATCTTTATTACATGAATCCTCTATTCTATTCTATTCTATTCTATTCTATTCTATTATTGACCTTCAGGTTCGCCTAATGACCCACTTTAACCCCTTTTAAAAGAATTTTTTCCAAGACAAGATTACATAAAAACATCAAATCAAGGATTTAGACAGTATCACAGAACATGGTAAAGAATCCCATCCTTTGATTCAGCCTTACTTGTAATTTTTTTTCGAAACAATGTTTGTAAAGAAATATTTTTAAAACATAAACAGGTATGTAACTGTTCATTTGACTTTACTTCTCTTCTAACCACATGTACTTAATGTTAAAGCTCAAAGTTTAGCTTGATCGCTTAGTAAGTAAATATTTAGTAAATATATAATCACCAAATGTGACCATTACTTTTTAAATGCTAATTTAAATGCTCTTGATGACAACAAGTCTAATCAAGTACATTCACCAGTATCCATTAGTGCACATACTTATCCTTGTTTGGCTGCAAGATTTATACCCAGAAACAAAGTCAAAACCGGGCTAATAATCTTATTATACTGTAGTACAAACAAGAAACCCCAAAGACAGATGGCTACACAGTAAATTGCTAAAACCAAAATGTTTATAGGAGAATATATTTTTTAAGAAGAAGCCAAGGCAAAAGCAACAGTTCGACCTTTAATCAACAGAGGAAAAGAGGGACAGGGCTCACACTAGAGGAGAAATAGTACAGAGGGAATAGAAAAACTATTATCAGGAGACAAGTACACCACATATTCTTTACAATGGATTATATGTACATATTCAATTCTGTAAGCTAACCAAAGCTTTAGAGAAAGCATATACCAGTGAAACATGATCGGCCCTTAATAATTTTCCAAAAGGTAATGTCTGCATATGTTTTATACAAAATAGATTTTCAAACAATATTTGGGTAGTGCAATTTTTTTAGATTCAAGCTGGCTGATTACTTTCACAAACAGTTTTAGAGTGAAAAAGACCAACGCCTACCCTATTCACAGTATTACAGAAAATGACCAAAGCTGTCACTTGGTTTAAAAAAAAAAAAGTACACACATAATCTGTACATTTGAGTTTAGAATAGCTTACACGGACATAAGTGGATTGGTTGTTTTGTCTTTGCTTTGGTCACCTGTTGAACATAAACTTAAATGGGTTTTTGTGCAGTCTGGGTGGTTCTGAGTTAGTTTTCCTGAAAATCTGACCTGCAGAGATAAGGGTTTATGGTGAATCTCAGATAGCTTATATATTGTGAAACTGAAACAGGAAGCAGCCACAGTTTGTTGTGTAAAGGTGATACATTGTGTTTATATTGCATATATCGAAGTCCTCAATACTATACATATTGAGGGTAATGTTCTTTTATGTAAAAGAGGCAAGTGTGAGTTCAAATAGTTACCTGTAGAAATAAAAGCAGCAGCAGAGATTTTGGATACACTGAATGTGAAAGTAACCCATGTGTGACGCTTAGGCAGTCGACAAAGATCATGGATTATTTGTACGAGAAATAAAAAACCTTGGGCAGGGTGTTAGAAAAGCATTACAACACAATCAGATTCATTAACAGTCCATTAAACACAATAAAACAGACCAGAGACAGACACTGATTTTCCAAATTCAATGTCTTAGTTCATGATGAGTGATGCACACAAACAATTTAATTAATTAATTAATTAAATGCATTTAAAACTTTTAGCACAAATGAGATACAATTGCATGATTATCGAGTGTTGGCAAAACATTTCCAAAAGCTACATTTTCAGCTCTCCATTTATTTAAAACAATAAAAAGCACCAGTTTGTACTTTGTAGCCACTCACTGATTTATATAATTTGAACAAAGTGCCACATTTGATCTGGAGTTCATAAATTCACAGTTCATTTGTGTTTTGTGCTTAAACACAAACATGCCATTTCTTTTCAAAGGCCAATAATATATTACTATGCTAAGTGCTGGTTATAATGGGGTGAAAATATTGCAACACGTTTCAAATCTTCACTAACACAAAGAAAGCAGACCTACTTAGTTCTTTGTGATGACATAACACATCTGAGTGCTTTCTTTAAGATTTAAGGATTGGTTAAACTGGGCCACCGTTACCACGTCACAGGTTTTACTTACAAATACTGACTAACTTCCAGCATCACTGAGAAGATAAAACAAGGATTTTGGCACTGGATGACAACAGACGTTTACTCATGGTGGGGCTGAATGCTGAACATCGGGACATATGTGCAAATATATACTCAATACAGAAAACACGGTGGCTACAGAGTGCTGAATGTGTTAAAAGGGGTCACGTTACGGCTAGATGTGCAAGACTTCTTTGCATTGGATCTATGAGTTTGATGCACAACTTCAATATCAAATGTACTAAAAAAAATGCATAAGCTCCATTATAAAGCATTTACAACGTGCCTTTTCTGTCGCATGGTAGAATGACAATAAATTTAGGTTTAACACATCGATAAAGCAGGGACAGTGCTTTGTATGGTATGAGCAATGTTAATTAAAACAACCAACTTAATAATAATGCTAAGATTTAGCAAACTATACAAATGTCCTCCGTTTTCTGATTGGTTGACGCAGGTATCGTTTTACACTCCACTAACTATCAGGGCAGCGGAGGAACTAAAATAGTGAACTATTTAAAAAAAAAAAGATAAGAAAAAGTAATGTTAAGACTGACACAACTAAGCAGTCTTTCTTAAAGCCTTTCGAAGGATACAAAGTGCTCACGTTGCACTCAAGAATTTTAGCGTGCAGGAGATTGCATTTGAGGAAAACTAGCTTTCAATATTCTCTCTCAATAATACACATCATCTCTTCAGAGGAGGACTGGGCTGCCACTTCTAACACAAACACACACACTTAACATAAACGTTCATATGACTGCATGTTAATATGAAAGTACAATCACTGTGAGCTGAGGGTCGACCATGACGAGTGCGGAGACAAATGCATTGAACAAGCAGGAAGAAATGGATAGAATGATATTCAAGAAAAAGGCACATCGTTTTCCCTTTTTTACAATGTGTAAACTTGGAAGAGTTTTGCTTGTGGGAAAAATCATCCTTGAAATCAGCACGTGGGTCACAACATGTATCAAAGAAATGTTCATGATTCAATATATTGGGGTAAAAAATGACTAAAACATTTCAACCTAAAAAAAACTAATGACAACTTATGTCCAAACTAATGTCCAACGGTTTAATAACGAGCAAGCTCAGCTACCTTTTGTGGTAGCAATGACCAACGTATAAACTGATATATGAAAATGTAAAAAACACTATCAGAACCTCTATATAGATAGTAGTTATCTATTTAAGATATTGTTCTGAATTTGAAGGTAAGAAACCTGAGACGACATGGATGTTTGCCTATTTCTCTGTGATTATTCAAAACAATTCCTATGCTAGACCAAAAACAAAAGCTGTGCGCTCTTGCTGTGGCTCCACAAACTTTTGTACCTCCTCTGTTCCAGGGCCAATGCCAGGGGTAACCAGACTGACTCGTGGGGGGTCTTTAGTGCTTGTGTTGCTCCTGGGGTGGTGCAAGCGATGAGGGATGTTTAAGGCATTGTGTTTGGGCAGGAGACAGTCATCTCTGATGGAAAAGAAGCGGCTTCACACTCCCAGCTTTGAATTTTGGTAATTGATTGCTGATGATCTCTGCCAACATCTCTGGAAATTCCACGCTGAGGGACTTGTTTACGAAAGTGTAGAAGCAAAAATCAAGCAGCCCACCAACCATCTGAAAAAAAAAAACATGCATGTTTTTATTAATAATCAATCACAAATGATCAATGCTGGTAAAATTCTCTTTACACAAAAATATTAATTATCTATTTTAAACACTCATAGTGCACTGCACTACTTAAAGAATGTGTTTTATTATATTTATACCTCGTGCATGGAATCCAGAAGCTTTGTGAGCTGATAGAAACGTTGCCAGTTCTGACTGGAGTTTTCCTCTCGTTTTACTATTGCTTTGCCCAGTTCCTTTATGTATGACATCCGAAGCTCCTCAAACACAGCCTGGCTTTTTAAACCGTCCTTTGGCACTGCAAAAACAGATGCAATCAGAGTTCATTACTGAGTCCTTGGTAATAGTGTTGAGTGATGAATAAGTGTTACTGTAATTAATAAACTATGTCAATGAACCGCTATATACTATAATAAAAGTCACAGAGGAAATAGAAATTTTTCATCAGTTTTTTCAAAACAGATAGGTAGTGTTGGGTAGTAATGAAATACATGTACCACCATTGCATATTCAGAATTCTTTTTATGAGTACTTGTCTACCGTTAGTTACTGCTTTTTATCGAGGTATGTGGCAACACAGTGGCGCAGCGGTTAATGCTTGGCCTCATAGCAAGAAGGTCCTGGGTTCGACTCCTTTCTATGGCCTTTCTATGTGGAGTTTGCATGTTCTCTCCGGGTACTCCGGTTTCCTCCTACAACTAAAAACATGCCCAATGTGCCCCCCCTGTGCTTAATGTAATTGTACACTCAAGGACAAAACATTACCTTACCTTATGTATAATACAGTTACTTTTAAAAAATCAAGGGAACACATTGCCTTTTTTTTTAAATATATGTAGACCCATCGTTTTAAAATCACCAAAGAAAACCAAAGTGTAATGTTTCACAGCAGCAGCTTGTGCAGCAGGAGAGCTGCTTTAGATGTTCGAGGCACAGAAAACACAGTGATCAATCAGATTTGGCGTTGTTTAGGGGGCATTCACTGCCTGCAGACAAATTGACCAATCAGATTGACCCTTTATTGACCGCTACATAAAAAGACGGCTAGCTTATCTGTTTAACTTTTTCATGCATTTATTTACAACAAACAAAGAGAAGATGCCTGTGTTTGAATCTTTCATTTTTTAACAACTGATGGGATTCATTTTCCAAAGAGGAATCGTCTGTTTTTGCTTGGATAATTTTAACGAAATATTCACAACCACAACAAGTGCACCAGGACAATTAGCAAAGGATTCCTGATACTGGAATGTGATCTGGAACAGGGTTCATACAGATTTTCCATGACTTTTCCAAGACTTCTCCAAAACAATTCCCAATAATCCCATGATCTTGTTTAACTTATTATATGTCTCAATTGTTCACTTTCATTAACTGGTTAAGACAGAAATACAATAATTTTAGGAAATGGTAAGAATAAGCAAATAAATTGTTAAACTTTAAATAACTGTTATAAAATATGATCAAATTAAGTGTTAAGTCCAGTTTCAAACTGTCAAAATATCTATTTTATTAGATCCTGCGCAAAATAAGATTTTTATTTTAGAGGCACATGTTATAAACATGTTTTTCTGCATCTTAACTTGAGCAGGGTTGTGGGCAAATTGTCCAAAATTTTACTTTTGAACCCAACACAATTTCTAATTTTCAAATTTCAAATCCAAATTTTTTTCCAGGACCTGGAATATTGCAACGCCCACTTGTTCACTTATGACATTCATACTGAACAAATCAAAACATGGCCAAAGTGTTTGTTATGAAACTTTAAAAATAAAAATACAGAGACTCAATAATAACTCAATGAAGTGAATGAAACAGTGAACCACCCTTTGAAGTGTGGGTTACCTGTGCTGAGCAGCAGCAGGACCTTCATGCACAAGTATTCATCATGGGAGACCTGCAGACGAACAAATTCGCTGGAAATCTTCAGCATCTGCTCAAACTGGTCAGTCATGTAGGGGAGCTTCATTCTTTCCCTAAAACAAAAATGAAAGCATTTGAAACATCACAAGGATTTGAAAGGAAAACACAGCTTCATGTAATATACATGTTTATAGTTTTCTATAAACTGTCAAAGTCACTTATTGTACATAAGCTTTATGATATATTCTAGCTAAATGCTTTGCATGTCCTCCTTAAAATACCTTCATAAGCACTCCCATTTTGAGTCAGTTAATTACAGTTTTGTTCACTATCTGATAGAACTAAAATACCAAGAACATTTTTGAATGCTTTTTTTATTGTACACACAGACTCTAGCATTGTGCTTTTGTAACATTAAAATTGCACGTCTATTACTAAGTAAATACGCTTTCTTTATATTTATTGTATTTTTCAGACTTGTCACAAGTTTTGTCAGCTGCTGTGCATATGTAGAGCATTGTTTACATGCAGAATAATAATGCAAGGAGCAATGAGGAGATTTGTGGTGACAACTGACAGACAGGTGCAACTTTTGACAGACAAGCTGCATATTGCATCAGCAGAGTCTGTTTATAAACAAACACTATTGAGAAGAGGACAGACGCTTGAAGTTTGGACAGTACTTATTTATTTTATTTAGTTTTTTTACTTACTCGTTAATGACGAGGTCTGGGGCGAAACATAGCATATCACCGTTGCACTGCTGATAAGATCTCCATCCTAAACCAAATGACATGAGAAAGAGCCAGGAGCACTGCAGCAGAGTCATTTGATCATCAAGATGCAAGTTCCTGAATCCTGGAAAAATAAAACATGATGATAACAAATGAACTCTTGTGCACACAACACACACTGAAGTGAGACAATGGCCTTTAGGTTAATTGATAATCATTATTCAAGTCATAATAATTACAAAGGAATAATAACTAAGGCAACTTTAAGCAAAATTACATTCTTTTAATTCATTCAATAGAAACTAGAGATGGAGAATCAGTTCCAGCATTGATGTCAACTGGGTTTATAGAAAAAAAAAAAAAAGGCACAGATAAAATATTTAGTTTTTATGTTTTACTACAATTAATGTGTGATTTCATGAGCAAGCTTTAATTCAATCAACAGTGAAACAAACGCATCTACATTTTGTCACAAAATTATTAATATAATTTCATTCAGAAAGTTTGATTTAATAAAACACTAAAAGAGGGTATTTTTTTATCAACTACAGGTTGAAATATGCTGACTAAAGTTTTCAAGACATAAGGATACAAATAACAGTACTATAGATCAGACAAGAATAATTTTAAGTCACGATTAGTGCATTAATTGTTGCAACCCTAATTCTTACTGTGTGATGGCTTGCATCTCTACAAAATGTACTCTTTAATATGTTAAAATGGCTGTTCTATGATCTCTACACTCATACAAGCGTGGGTTTTACCATTGCTTCTACCTCTCGTTTTAGATGTAGCTAGCTATACTGAGTAAGCATGTGCATCAGTGCTCCCATCTCGTATTAAAGTATGCAACACAGATGAAGGTTTAAAAAACACTGGCAGATAAAGAGTTAACAAATCCTACTGATAAAAAGCACCACAGCACAAACCTGGCAGAGACTTGGCCCACTTGACGGCGGAGATGACTTGTTTGCCCCCGAGTCGGTTCAGCGTGGTCATTAGGCGGGTGGATGTGTCGGGCCGTGTGCTGTCGTAGCCTGCATACAAGGTCTCAGGCTCGATAGCTTTCAACAGGGACAGCATAGTGGGCACAAGCTGGGGCATACATTTGGGCACAAGGGAGCGGGGCTCGACAGGTGGAGGCGGAAGCACATTGGTCACGTGCTCTTGTTCACCTTTTATACGGTTCTTCTTGATTTTACGAGCTGCAAAGGGATGTACAGTATGTATTATTAACAAATGGAGAGAAACATTGTGTGTCACTCATTGCTACAAACCTTCGAGGTTCATGCCAGCCATTAGACACTTGCGAAAACGGCAAGCGGGACAATTCTTCCTCCTGATTTTGTCTATAATGCAGTCATTTCTGCCAGCACATAGATAATTATGTTGTCCTGTAGCACACACAAATGTTATAGGTTATTATTAGAAAAAAGGCAATAAAATGATACTTAATACAACAATGTAAAGAAATTCTAAAGCAGAGAGTAGCAAGATTTCAACTGGGGAACACTGGGCCTGTACGAAAGGCCTTCTTGTGAACATTTTTTGCATTTAAATCCTAAGAACAACAGCTGCTGGATGTTGGTGGATTTGTTCTATAAAGGAATCTCTCATCATATTTTTTTTATTAAATGGAAGCTGCACAAACTTTCAATAAAACAAAAATAAGTTGATATATTTAGGATGAGTGGATATGAGATCAGGTCTTGTGGTCATGGCAAGACCCTCTACAAAAACCATTCTAGAGATTGTTTATTGTAAATATTAACTTATAAAGACATGACAGTCACACTGTGTACAAATGTTCACTTTAATTTAACAGACTTAAAAGCACTGTACCTAATTTTCATGTTAAAAACATGACAAAGCTAAATCTTTATCTAAAATATTTTGCGGCAGTTCTTTTGTTTTCCTTACTAATGCATTCAGAGTCAGAGCCTCCTAATCATTCACTACAGTGTTTAGAAGCCCAGCTGTCCCAGAAACCACTGCAAACATGAGTCCAATTTTGGTAAACAAAATGCTCTACAAAAAATATATTTTCAATTTGAATCAATGCTTTGGCAAAATATATGTGTACTGGGACAAAACTGATTTTTAAGTTAATTAATAAAAAAAAAAAACCTGTACAGAGTTTTTAATTTAAAGAACATGGATGGCTGAACCCATCTGGTTCATGTTACGCACCTTCAACCGCTCTCTTAAAAAAGACCTTGCAGCTGCCGCAGGTGAGGACACCGTAGTGACAGCCTGACGCTTCATCAGAACAAACCAGGCAAACCTTATGAGCACCGCTTTTCCCCTGTGCTGGAGCCGGGGCTGGAGCACTGCCGCTGTCCTTACGAGTGGAAGAACTAGAGACACAACAGAAGGACAATAAGTTAATGAAGAAAAACTAGTAATGCTTTTGTTGAGTTATTGGTTTCTTTTGTGTTGTTGCAAACAGAGCAAACGTTTTAGGAAATGCCTAACTGTGTATTTAAATAGAAAAAAACACAGTACAGTCAAACATTTAACACTCTTCATAACTAGTAAAGTAGTATTTCACCCCAGAAAGTTTATTATAAAAGCCAACTTTGTGAGAAGGTAAAAGAAAAAAAAATCTGTTTGTTAAACATTTAATCTTTTCAAAACCTGGACAGTTTTTAAAAACAGATCCCTGTGAGTCACAATATGACTCTTAGCTTGTTAATTAAGAAGTGCACAACTACTTCCCAGCACCAGCTTTAAATCATATTTTTTGTCACAGTAAATATCTCACTAACCAAGTTTAATGTTTATTTTTAGGGTATTGGGTAAAAAAAAAAAAAAATCTGTGTGCATTCAACCTAGTTAGTAAGGCCACTCCGGGTTTCTAGTCATCTTTTCCAATTTCACATGTTTCACAAAACACAAACTTGTCCAACATAACTGAACCCCATTCCACTTTGGGTTTATTGAGAAGAGGGAGACAGTGTTCTATTGTTCACAGTCAATCTTTAAATACTTTCTGAGCCAAAGGTCACTTCCTAAAGCAAGATGTGTCGGAAAATAACACTTTCCTTTGATGAAACCGCAGTGTTTCCTGGTGTCAGCTGCTGGGTTAACACGTGGTGTGCGCACTACAAAAAAACTACCACAAGGGGTCGCTGGGCTTTGCTGCATTCATGCGACAGCACTACACACTCCCTTCTTAAATCAGCGGCCACAGCAACACCACAACAGCCACAGAGAATAAGAAGATACACAACTCATTCTTGAGCCAAGAATTCAAACACTTTTACAACTGAAACAACAACAGCGGCACAAACAAAATTCACATTTGATAACACGTTTCATTAAATTATTTATATCAGTGCTTCTGAAACTGTGGTACATGGGATGCCTCTGGTACTTTAAACAAATAGTGATGGCCTAATTGATAACAAAATTGTGCTATCGTGTAATCAAGATTTTTGCAACAAACTGCTTTTAATTAACATGTCTCTGTTTCCTTGGGTAGGGAAAATTGCTCACAAAGTTAAAAATTGAGTAACTCTGCCATGATCAAGTCTAATAGCCTGCACTCACACCTGCACAAGTGATCCGGCCCAGACAGAATGCTGTAGCTGAGAAAATAAGCTCAGCTGATAGTTATTTATGATGCAGAAACGGGTTTTGCCCAACTTGTGCAGTGTCATGCATGCCAGGCTTTGGATTTAAAACTATGTGGAGCAGCAAAAGACGAAAGACTTCACAACTTTGTTCTGTATTCAGACATAGTGCTAATTCAAGATAAGTATATATCCACAAAGTTTGGGATAGAGTTTATTTTTGTACAGTTATTTCTTCTTGTGAGAAAGATCAGCGCTCTGGGTTTGCATGCTAAAATCGTGCATGTGCATGTACAGGAGTAACCCTGCCGTGGCCTCTCCAACTGCACCAGAGTCAGATCTGTGTTCGTGTTCGTTTAAAGGCATGTTTATTAAGGACAATGTACAATTTTTGCATTAAGCCCAATGGCAGAGATGCTTGTACCAGATTCTAGCTTACAGCTAATTTACATCTGTAGTCCTGGGGACATGTTTGTAGTTGTAGGAGGAAACCTACACGGGGGGTACATGAAAACTCTACATAGAAAGGCCCGGGAGTCGAACCCGGGACCTTCTTGCTATGAGGCCAGAGCGCTAACCGCTGCGCCACCGTGTTTACACTCACACTGGACAAAAGAACAGTGTTTTGGGGGCCATCCAGGCCTGGGCATGGTTTGGTTGTACTAGTGTGAGCGCACCCAACAACTGAACAGTGAGTTGAGGTGAATGTCTCTGAAAAGATGTTATTTTACAAATTAGAAGAACACTTCACCAAAGGACATTTTTGCGTTTATAAAGACACGTGTTTATGTCTAAATGCTAACGCTAAAAAGAAATACTCATAATTACATAAGTTAGTTATTTTGAATATAAGCAAGCAAACTGACGTTCTGTGCAATATAGGAGCTCTAAATCAGTGAGGACTAAAGCAGGCCAAGTGGGCGTAGCAGGATGAGCATCTCTACGCATTACATCAAAGCATGAGGTCTAGCAGCATTAAGGCTAAAACACAGAGCAGACAGAGGCTCTTAGGAGGTCGTCTCGCCGCGGAACAAGGAGCGAAGAGCTTTCAGACCTCACTGTGGTCAATAAGTCTCCATCTCCACGTTTGTGCCGACAAGTTACCGGAGTCCTCTCCCTGCTCGTTAGGCCACACATCACTCACAGATTAGGCTGACAGAAGCAGTGACCCATGAAGGGGAAAGATATTACATTATGGGGGTGAAGCCACGTGACCTGCAGACTCATGAGAACCATTCATTTATGTTTTTAAAAAGAAAGGTTATATTAAAACCTATAGATAACACATTATTATCAGGGTACACAAATTACTAACTATTATTGTGGCAAGACTTACTCGGTTGAGCAAATGAAACCATTTGTTGTCATTGTACAATGTCTGGACTATAAACTACTACTTTTTTACAAGCTTTGAACCCTTTTGTTTTTTTAATCTAGTTGGTGCAGCTTATATACAGATGCGGTCAATTATAAGCTTTATAACATAATATGTTTTGAAGCCAATTTGTGTACTTGTGTACTTCCTACCTAAATGCAGCTTTGCGTTTGCATTCAGGAAATATACATTCTACATTCATATTTACATTCTTGTGGTATTGATCTTAGTACCAATTAGGGTTGGCCTAGACTTACAAAATAATCATAATCGACGTATTTTAAAACTTATTAGCTGGACAACAAAACAAAAAAGTTAAAACACTTTTTTTGTAACAAAGACTGACATATGTAAAAATAAAACAAAAAAAATGTCTGATTCTATCAATATTACACAATAATCAATATACTACAATGCAATATAATATACTCTACCTAGAAGCTTTCCATCGCTTATCATAAAATACTTTTATTGTTAAAAATTAAAGTCAATAGAAGTATTTGTTTGATAGGTCAACCATAAAATAATTTTTAATTGCGGCCTTCAAACTTTTTGTATTTTTAAGGTCCACAGCAAACTTTCTGTCAGGAAAAAATATGTGGTCACCGTCTGGAGCAGATTTCATTCTTTGGACTTTTGGTGCGTGTTTGTTAAATTGAAACAATTCAAAGTCTGTATTGCTTACGCTCAGGAAATTAATGTTGAAAGTAATTTTTGATTATCATAAAAAAATAAAATTGAAAACAAAATGCTGCATCATTCACAGCTGTAAAGTCACACACTTGACCCACATTAGCTGTTTCTGAGAAGTTGTGAGTTATTTTTTCTCAACAAAACACTAAGCGGTTTAGTATCGTGGCTCTGTTGTAAACAATCAGCGCAGCAGGTCATACTACTCCACATATACATTCCATATAAAAGAGCTGTTGTACCCTCTATGGGGTTAGCCCCATGCCATATGTCTCATAGAGACTGATGACCGGTTTCCTTTACAGATTGCTAATAAGCCTCTTGTCTACAGTAGCGGGGTCTTGGGGGGGTGGGGCGCTGCATGTTCCACTCTGCCCAACTTGGAGTGTCAGCTTTACACTGATTGGCTCAAATCCAATTATGGTGGTCTGTGCATGCAACAACAGAGTAAGTCCACTACTGTGTTTAACCTTATCTGGGGGGTCCACCAGCTGCTTGTCTCCATGGAGATGCTACTACTTTGGGAAGAATTTTAGTCTGCATGGCACTGATCTTATCTATCCTGCATTTATAAAATATATTCTTATAGTGCATCTTTAAAGTTTAAAGTTTACATTTGACATGAGCAAAACTCTGTTTTATTGTGTTTAGTCAGTCAAGCAACTAGAACAATAAAAAGCTATAAAGAGATCTTATTTCCTCTTTTTGAGCGCATCTGTTAACGTGACATCTCCAGGAAGTGCTTGCATTCTCAGAGTTTATTATCGGTCAGAAGTGATGTCAGCTCCCCCAACGTAGGCCTCAAACTCTGTAGAAAACTCGCTGCAAAAAGTTTACATCAACATCTAAAGGAGTGATCGATTGACCTGGTTTCAATGAGGCAGGTCACCTAAAGCACTTAACATAATGCCAGTGGCCCAGTGTCCTGCTTAACTATCCATAATCTGTAGGATTTAACCGCCAATGTCACGAGCGCATCAGCACTGGAAATCTGTCAGTTCACCTCAGTGCTCAACATCTCAACTGATAATAAGAGTATTATGTCAATCCAACCGGAAAGTGTTGAACTTGTCTTTACAAATTAGGTGAAACTGAAACTAAGACTGTGCAATTTCAATAATGATTATTGCTAAAGTCTTTTACAAAAACTGAGTAATCGAGTAACTGTGATTAATAACTCTTAGGGTATTAAGGCTGTCTTTTCTCTAAGCAAGTAATTCATTGAATAATCATGTTTTCAAAATTATTATTTTCATCATAATCAAGCAGCCCCAGCTGAAGATGTAATATGTAATTTTGTACACATTTCATTACTACTTATGAACAGTTATGCTTAGTATTACACCCGTGCATAATTTAAAAAGAACATTCACAATTAATTCTAAACTTGATAGCCTCCCCATCAACAAATCTCGTTTTAGACATAATAATAACAATAGTCACTAAGCTTATTATTAACCCTTTAAGCGCCAAAGTAGCAATTCTGCACCGGCCATTTCAGCCTCTATTCAGACTTCAGGATCTCTGTTTAATCGTCAGTTAATCGATTAGTTGTAATTAATTGATTATTGGAATACGTGTCTAATTTGCTCAGTCTTTTACCTTAGACCTTTAGACTGCCATGTGTTGAAAGAGTAGTAGCTTCACATTGATCAAATTCTGCAAAATGTTACATACAGGAGCCAATCTAAACAACTACTGGTAATCAATTAAGTGAAAGAAATAATTGGCAGATTAATTACTAACATAATCATGAGCTAAATCAACACCAACACTATATGTCTCCATCTATCTTTCGCTCAAATCTCTTTCAATTAAGATACTACACAATTAATTTGTTTCAATAAAATCATTGGAGAAACATGTAACAATGACTGTGTCAACACAATGAGAACTAGCAAGATATCTGACCTGTAAGTTTGGTATTCCTTTGGAATGCTACGTCATCCATGATCCATTTGTTGTATTACAATTGGAGCCGGGCATGTTGAGTTGCATAAAGATTTAGAAATAGCTATATTTTAAACTCTGATTTTGTAAAAGGGCTTGTTATATTTTGAGTCTACTTTTGTAGAATGTATAGTGTTGCAGAGTACTGGTCTAGTTAGTTTAAAGAACAGACTCAATGACATTTATCTTACCAATCTCTACAATCTACATTAAATCTTGATACGTTTAGGATCAGAGTGTAATTTAATCTTGTTTTAGGGAGAACAGATTTAGTTGAACTAAATAGTTTTTGCTTACTATTGAAAAAGTTTTGTATGGTCCCAGGTTAGTCCATCTGTTTCAGTCCTTGTTCAGTTCTGGATAGTCTGGTTAAACCAAGATGCAAAAGACTGAAGTTCATACTCAAGTAAAGTACATTGCTGTGTAAAAAAGACTCTGAAAAGTCAAAGTCCTGTGAACTTGTACTTGATAAAGTATAAAAAACGTGTGTGAATTACTAAGTAAAAAAGTAAAAATATCACCCTGCAAGTTTTCTCTAGTCTCGATTAAACTTTTAGTTACTAAATTGTCAGTTTTTCATTGCTTCAAACATTTTGATGTTTCAAAGATTGACTGGATAATGGAATGTAGTATAAGTTTTATTCATTAAACAAAAAGAAAAGTATTAAACAACAGAAAACAAAAAAACAAATCATAAATCCAGCACATCAAAAAACCATTTAGACCAGAAAAAAAAAAATCAGTTAAAACATTAACAATCTGAAAGTATTTTGCAGAGCATAAAGTTGTTTTGTTGTCGTGAGAAGATGAATAATAATTAATAATCATCTATTTTATTAAACATTTTTTTAGTAAAAAAAAAAAAAAAAAAAAAAAAAAAAAAAAAAAAAAAAAAAAAAAAAAAAAAAAAAAAAAAAAAAAAAAAAAAAAAAAAAAAAAAAAAAAAAAAAAAAAAAAAAAAAAAAAAAAAAAAAAAAAAAACATAACGAACACACAAGACATTAGTGTCTCTAAAAGGTCCTGTGCTTTGAGCCCCTTGAAAAGGTGGAAAAGCGCTCTATCAAGACAATTAACTCTTGGTTTCACGTCTTTCTTGGGCTGTTGCTCCAAACTGAGATAAAAACTGAGACAAAGCTCGGCCTTGTCTCTGTAACGCCCTCTGGACAGGGCTGTCTTCCTCATATTCAGTGCACACACATCAGGGGAACTACCCTCTGTTTGTGGACTGTTTGTGAGGGAGAAGCCAGCATGCAGCAGCGGTGTGGGGGCTCTTTCATTCATGATTTTGACGCTGTGATCCAGACAAAAAAAAAGTCAAGATAGTAACCACTATCAGGAATGCTCAGTCCTAAAGGCAATATATGTTTGTCAGAGCATTTTATAAATGTACATATTGCAGCTTCGAAGCACACAAGTTTCCCTCATCAGGTAAGAGGTGAAACACAAAATGGCATCTCTTCCTAGGATTAAATAACGCAGCTGTGTGGGAAATTGGTCTCTGTTTGGCAACAAGTTGTTTCTCGCAGCTATTGACAGAGAAACAACAGGTCCATCCACATTATGCGGTCTGTCCTTGATGATTTTAATGATCAATGTCAGCAGGCATTTGACTCAAATGTTCCTTTCTATTTGTGGCTTCAAGTCTGTTTCTAATTAAGCAGGCAAACTTTTTAGTGTAATGACACAGTGACTGTTAAAACTAATTTTCCCAGCGCCTTGTGGGTGTATTTATAGAGTAGCGTACAATCAACAATTATTAGATTTAATTTTTTAAACATCCATACACTCTAACAAATATTAACTTCAATGTAACACTGGTATCATTAAGTCATAGTGTGAGCAAGAACAAAACTGTGCTCTAAATCCATTTTTTCCTCCATTCATACATAAAGATGCATAAATCATTTTATCTGTTAAAAATAAGTGTGCCCAATAGTAAGAAAAATTAGAATTCCTTTATTTTCCCTTATAAAAGTATTTAGCAATATTACAGCAAGTCATATTAAAATGTTTTGTTTTAAGTTTAAGACAGTATTATTTTATATTTTCACAAATTTTTATCAAATATGATGGTGATCCATAAAGCATTTCTTGTGTATTTACATATACATATATATTTTTATATATATATATATATATATATATATAAAGACAATGTTATTTAAACACCATGTGCACAGCTTAGTCATTCACGAACTCAGTGAACCTGAATGTTTACTTTGCACATAATTTAAATAGAAAGTAGAAGTGCAAATAGCAATGACATTGAATTTCGACTTCTGCTGTAGGCAATATCTATCCATAATATATTAAATTGATAACAGATTTTTTTTCTTTTGTTGAACTGTTAAACCGGTTTAATTTATATCAAAGTGATTATAAAGTTACATAACTCTTTGACCCAAAGACTTGTTGAGTGAGTTTTGGTGCGACAAAGGGCAGTAAGTGGCAGAGCAGAGGTGGGTGTGGCTCCAGGCTGTGAACGAAGCGGGTGCTACTGTGTGCAGCTGGATACCTCTGGAATGTGGGAGGAACAGCTTCCGAACTCTGCTGTGCTGACTCGACAGCCGTACACTAAACTTAGATGAGGAACAGCAAACAAATGCACCCTTGGCAAAATCTTCCTAGCCCCAATATGGGAAGCTGCAGAGTTAAAATAAAAGTAGTGCTGCTTTACTGGAATGTTGCAATAATGTGGAAGAGTCTAGAATGGCATTTCATCTGGTGCATTTGTTCTGCGCCAGCTGCAGAAAGAGGCGGAGAGGGAAAGTAGGTCAGGGGAATCGGTGCTGAGGCTCAACTGCCTGCTACAGCGCTCATGTCACACCCACATGCACAACACACATGCATGAATAATACAGAGCACTGACCGACACGCACTCACAGCAGAAGTGATTTACAGCCGCTGAAAGCCCCTGTTGACAGACGGGGCCTGGCCTCAGCCAGAGGAGGCAAAAATAGAAGACAGAGCAAGAAAAGAGGTGACTATGACCAATGCAAAGTCAGAAACTAAAAGCATGCAGAGACACATCCTGTACCAAACTAGCATTAGTGCACAATTACATTGATTAAAATGATGATTTTAAGTGCATTGTTGTTGAAACGTAATGTGTATTAAAATCTGAAATGTAAACAAAGCATAAATGAATCAGAGTTTTTTTTTTTTATTTGAACACTGTCTTGTTTTGCTCAAGTTTTAGCCATGATGAGTCATTGTTTCCTCGAGTCAGCTCTATATTCCCATATGCTTTAATCTCTGGTGTTAAACTAGGTATAACAAGCTTTGGTGATGCTATTTTTTGTTTACTATCTAATCTTATAAAAATGGAAAGGTTTTTCTTGAAGATAAACCTACAGACATAGAAACAATTGTGTATGTATTTAAGTATAATTTCTATTGATGAGTATGATAATTAACAAAAAGCTAAAACATCTCACAGCAGGACACATGTGGCCCATAAACAGGATTGTGTCCACGCTGGTCACAGACGAAAAAGGAAATGCCAAGCTAAAATCAAATGTTACATAACACAGTTTGACTAGGCGTGCTGCAGGATATTCAACAGAGGAAATATTTCTCTCTATTATTTTATCCTCTGCACAAAAATAATGACAGGCTTGAACTAAAATCACTCATCCAGAAATAAGAGATTCATTTCCCACACAAGTTCTTATGAGGGCTCTCACGATAACATAATCTGAGGTGCAATAATTGGCTCCTTTTCTCTTTTTCTTTATCAACCTCGTAAAATTAAATGCATGATTTTCATTCAGCAAAAATGTCCCTCCTGAGAGAGCAAGAAGGTTCAATTCAAAGGTGTTTAGGACAAAATAGGATATAGGATAGGAAATAAAAATAAATAAATACTGTTAAATAAATACTGATTTTCATTAAGAATATAGTACTCTACTTGTGTTCATTATGTTTCAACTTTTAATTGCATAAAAAGTACAGCAACTGAATCTAAATCATGTTCTTAGGAGAAGTAAGAACAACTTACACATTCCAAATTAAAACAACCTGAATGTTTGCAATGACCAACTCTCAAAAACAGTAATAATATACGAGCGATCTGTTCTCATGTTAGAAACACTATGCAATCATGTTTTTTACTAAGTTTTTTGAATTCCTGAAAACAATAAATTGGTTCTCAGCAGTGCTGTCATAGTATTACATTACAAATTACAAATAAAATGTTGATTACAGCTTAATAGGTTATTTAATAATACTTTTGAAATAGATACAAGACCATTTCATAGTACTGATACCTGCTCAAATGATTTGAGCAGGTATTAATACTTGTTGAGTTTCTTAACACTTTTCACAACTCTCAGAAGCCCAAAGGAATTTCACAGATTACTGACCTGGAGTGAGCCAGGTTAATAACAAAAAGCATGCTTTTTGCAATTTTAAGGTAAAACATGCTTTATTAATTATACTCTATGTAGACAGGATAATGCAAGCTAATTTGAACCCAAATAAAAGCTTTGACAATACACTTGTACAGAGTAGGGCTGTGCATGTAATCGAATTTCAATTTCAATTAAGATTATGGCAGTAATAGTTTACAAAAATTGTGTAATTGAGTAAACGTGATTAATGACCGTAACTTATAAGCCTGTTCATATCGAAAATAGGTCCGTTCTTTACAATTGTGGAACACATTTACATTTATTTCTGTGAGATTTGTCACATATTTGATTTTATCTTTTCACTATCTATATTTAAGGGGCAGGGCTCTGCCGGCTCCCTAAACAAATAATTGTTTGAATAATCGTGATTTAAATTATGATTTAAATAATCGTGATTAATTTCATCATAATCGAGCAGTCCTAGTACAGAGGCAATGCTAATATTAAGTTTAAAAGCTACAGGTAGCCTTTAATGATGATGAAGCAAATTTTTTCTGTGATAGCCTTACTTAGAAAGTGCAGATAAACAAAGCTGCAAAATAATACAGAAGGTATGGAGATAAAACGCTGCTTATGAGCTTGTGTTTTAAGTCCCTGCAGGGGCCATCTAAGCAGTGAAGCTAAGGGGCTACTGCAGGTCACAACTCTGTGTTAGAGCTGTGACGTGACGAGCCTGGTGAACTGGTGATGATGGTAACTTCAAGGTAAAATGAGTAGTAAAGTGCATAGACCTTTGCCAGTTTACATTTTTTTAACATTATCTTACCAACGACAATAATATACAATTTTGTCCAAATATTTGTCCTGTTAATGTTATCTGTATTTGTTCAAATGAGTATCTAATTTCGACACCAGTTTTAGAGTTGATTTGCAATATTTATGACAACTGTACTTTTAGCTTCAGCGCCTTTGCCATGCCCCCTTTTTAGTCGACCAAGAATTTCTTTGGTTGACTACAGCACTACTTAAAGAGAAACTAAACTCAGAATCAACTTTTTTTCACTGTTAAACTGTGTATTTGGGGTCAAAAATGAATTATCTACTGTTTCCAGGCCTTTTTTGGACATTTTTGTGCAAACTCGCTCATTTTGCAGTTATGTGTGTAAAAACCGCGGCTGTACTGCCACGATGGACAAACGCTGTCAGTGCATTTTCAGTACCCTCTGACGTCACAGTGACTTGACGCACAGACGAGCCGCCCAGAGGGAATAAATAAACTCCTCCCCCTGACACCGCTGCTGCGGAGGAGTGTTGAAGAGCGATCACTCGCTGTGCATTGATATCTGCCGTCATTTGGCTCAGATTGTTGAGCGAGTGGTGCGATGTGCAGCTGTTTGTACAACAACGCGCTGGTTCGAATCCCGTGTCAGTGAAGTATTTTTCATATTCATTTTTAGAAAATACCCACATAATGAGCTCATGTGCCTATGTAGACTAAAGCAAAGGTTTAATACATATGTTTTGTAAAGTTAAAAATATCTTGACGTGCAAGTAAGCAAAGACTAGTACAGCTTCCCTCAGATAGACTGTCAGTGGTCAGGACCCGGACTGCTCCGTCACATCATTTGCCAAGCTCACTATTCATATTTGGTGCTGTCAATCAATGTCTGTTCACACCCACTGGGTGTCTCTTAAAAGGCCTCCGGGCATCTCCCACTTTTGCGAACCTGTTTGAGGTGCAGTTGTGGGCGGAGTTAGTCTCTGAACGTGTGTTTAGCCTCACTTTAAGACCTATTTGTCTTGACCCACAGTATTATACGAGTGAGAATTTTCCAACAAAGCTGGATGTCTGAAATAGATTGGAAAATCTGAAAGAAATTGCTTCATAAAAAAGTAAGACATGTGCAAATGTTAAGACCTACAACAGCAAATTTTTAAGGCCAAACTTTTATATATACAACTTTTTTTTTTACTTTTTAAGACCTAGCAAAAACTCGGAATAAAGTTGAAACACACTCAGACATAAAATAAATGTCAATAGACTATTGAATACCTATATATGTAATCCTAATGAGTAGTCTAGGGTGACCAGATGAGATTGTTCAAAATTCGGGACGCTGATTTTTTTTTTTTTGGGGGGGGTGAGGAGGGGGTGTTGTCTGAATGCGGAGGAGGGGAGAGGAGCGCGCTCAGAGTGACAAGTCTAGATGCTTGCATCATTCAGCACATAGTGCAGAAACAGAAACCTTATAACTTTTGACAAAAGTTAATGTTCCTCACACCAGGAAGCATTGAACAGTCTTTTATTCGTGTCAATCCGTCTCATATTGGCTGAAAAAAACAAAAAACACCTGATGAACTAAGAGATCTGCAGATTCAATCAGAAAATTACCGCAAAACACATTTCTGTTAAGCAGGCTACTTTTAGAAACCACACAAAACGAGTGTATATGACTTTAGTTTCTGTCGAGAGAGTCCAAGGCGAAGTGGGACGTCAACTGTGCGCGGAAGGAGTGCGTACGGGCCAAACATTACGCACGAGGAGCAGGATGGCAAGCAAAATGCCTCGCGCAGGCAGGAGCCAGGCTCCAGGGGCACACCGCACCGCACGAGGATTTGGGGGCGGAACGGCAAACATATATGACCAACTTTTGCCCAAGTGGAGTTGTATGAGCTGTGATCTGCTGTTGACTTCCTCATAGGGAGACAAAAAGGCAGCAGCTGCAGCCGCTTCTCTCCCCGCGCTCCCTGTGTGTTATCACTACACTTTCCGCCAGGCAACTTGCATGCCAAAGTACCAAGCAGCCGCACACCCCGAGGAGAAGCGGTTTTCAATCAAATTGCACAGAAAATAGGTCTGTATTGATGCATTTTAAAAACTCCGGCAGCACTACAGCCTCTCATACTGTGTTTGGGGCGTAATGTGGACGTGCAGCCTGGCGTAATGACGTGCAGGTCAGACTCTGCGAGGTGTCAGTCGGGGCAAGGATGAAATTCGGGACACGTGGGACGGGATTCGGGACACATGCGTGAATTTCGGGACTGTCCCGAATTTTTCGGGACGTCTGGTCACCCTAGAGTAGTCAGAGATGAAAGGCAACATAATCATTAAAAATTAACCAAAAAAACATCAACAACAATAAGCTTAACTACTTCCAGCTTCTGCCGATGTGGCAACTTCAAAAGATTGGCTGTCATTTTTGAATCAGCACTTGAAGCTGATCACAACCCATTCAATGTGATTTCACAGGAATGCAAAAGACAAAAACACACAAATTGTACACATCGCCTCTAGTCATGTGACTTTCTAGTTTCTGAGCTACTTACAACAGGGCCTCATAGCCAACATTATAGTTCGACCTTTACAGGTTTACAAGACTGCCAAGTATTCCTCTAACAAAAGACACTTTGTAAGTCTCAGCAGAGTGTAAATAGTGTTAGTGGACAAACCATATTCAACTGAGTAGCAGCGTACACTGGAAAACATGAACAAAATAAAAATTGTATTATGTCACAGGATGAAGAAATTGATTCGACTTTAGCTTTACCAACAAACAGAGCATCTCCTTTTTGCTCACAGTCCTTTCTGTTTAGGTCACCTACCAAATTCTTTTAAGTGCTTAATTTCCTGAAAATTTAGATAATGAAACTTGACTGGCTCAATTCTTAGGGCTAATCAGCCAGGCTGATAAGCTTTTGGTATAGATTCTGGATTTTCCTTGCAAATATGTCAGCTCATTATTTGCAAACTATTAGGATTTAAAACGTTAGCTGTATAGTTAAGATGTGCTTAGATGATTATCATTTATGAGCTAATATACACAATATTTATAAAAGCCTCAAACCAAGTTGTTAACTGTATCAAATTGTTGCGTATACGTGTGTACATTATATGCAAAATGTATCTAAAATGGCTGAAAGATAAAAAAAAAAACCTGTAATTTCCTGTACTTTCAGGTTTCCTGTTCAAAACTCAAGTCAAATTTGCTCAATAAAGAAATAACAGGTGCAACTTCTTTATAATGGCATTCAATGCTGAAATTATTCTGTATGGTTTTGCTTAAGTCATATGTTTTTTGACTCAACTCTTTTTGAGTCCTGATAACTTAAACAGATACAAAGCAGGATGGAGTAGATAAAATTGATTTTCTGAGCACTGAAGGATCTAATACAGGATTAGTTAAAAAAGCATAACATAATCAAAAAACAACTCTGAGTTAGTTAAAAGTGAAGAGGGCGCAACATGGTTTATAAAATTTGCTTTTTATAATACGTCCTATACTAAAGGCGTTTTCTCACATCAAAGTACCAAGAACTAGTACTAACATTCCTTCAGAGCCCATTTAGGAAGAACTACCCGGTCACCATGTTTGTGTTCACACAACAAACATTTCTGAAAGTGGGTCAAACTAGCTTTAGCTATAGCTTCTGTAAAGTCTGCAATAGTTAAATAAGTCATTATG
Source organism: Mugilogobius chulae (assembly GCA_038363315.1). NCBI lineage: Eukaryota > Metazoa > Chordata > Actinopteri > Gobiiformes > Gobiidae > Mugilogobius > Mugilogobius chulae. Next base: position 35,221,887 of record CM076400.1, read on the forward strand.
TGGTGTTAAGAAAACAAAAGTTGTCTTTTTTCGATCCCACATAAAACTATAATGTGCAAAATTTAAAAACATCACTGAAATTAAATAAACAACATTATTCACTGTAATTTCTAATAATAGTATTATAGGCTCCTATTTACAAATTAAATAAATAAATACATTTTGTGAATTATTGCTTTTAAATTGTTTTTCTTAAGGATAAGGAAGGTTTATCTTAATGTAAGAACATATAAAACATGTTTACAAACATAGTTAGTGTTGTAAATGTGCTTGTGTCACCAAAAGGTTCCTGGTCTGAATGGAAAGTACCTGCTACAGAGAAAGAGCTAAAAAAGTTCCTAAAGTGTGGCCCCAGCCCATAGGACAGGAACTAAAAAAGTTCTTACAGTGGAAAAAAGCCTTATGTCCTTTTCAAACATTGCTAAGCAATGGCATATCAATGCATGTGCAATGTGATAAGCTGCACACAATGGAATTGTACCAGGCAGCCTCTAAATTCAGCTTCAAGAAACTAAACATGATGCTGCAAATTGACTCTAGTAATGCACAAGATTTATTACAGTGAGGCTGAATGACTGTCGGTACTGGGTTATTGGCTCATACCTGTTAAATGTTGAGGAAGAGCTGGAAAAACTCTCGCTTCCTCTGTGGAGTCCGATACTGTCGCCATTTCCCTGGACTCTGTTCCAAGCACTGCTGACTGTAGTCACAGGGAGGTACAGGGTAGTCACAGGCTTTTGATCTTTCTGCTGCTGCGTTTCATTGCTCACTCCAAAATGAAAACTCTGTCCCCCTGAAGTGCTCACGCCACAAATAGATATAGGGTTAGACCTGGGCAGACTGGCAGAGGATGTGCCACTGACTTGGCAATAACTCTGGCCTAAAGATGTCTTCTCTTGCTTTATCACGCCAGGAGTGCTCAGCTGAATGAGCCCACAGTCTTTCTCTTTCTTGATTGAAACAGACAAACTAGATGAAGGTGTTAGAGGGGAAGGTATGGATGTGCTACCACTCGTCTGAGCAGGGCTAGTTATGTTACTGCCATTAAGAGCAACAGCGCCACAGTTATTGCTGCTCTCAATAATGGTTGGTTTAGTGTCTCTGTCAGAGCTGATATCTCCAAGCAAAGAGTCTTCCCCCAAAGTAGAGAGAAAAGCATCATCCCCAACATAAAAATCTGATGGGGATCCTGTGAGCTCAAAGTCCTGAAGTAGATCCAGAGTGTTATCACAGAATAATTTCTGGTTCACATCCACATCTTTGCCAATGTGGTCAAAATCATGATCAAGGTCAATGGGATCTGGTTCTTTATCCATAGAGAAGTCACTTTTCAAGGGGAAAAAGTTTGGATCTGACCCTCCTATGAGAGAATCCATGGAGGACTGGGCACTGTCCTGGGCTCTGGATCCTGACGGATTTTTCTGATCTTTGGTTAGGCCTCTGGGCTGTTGGTCACCAGAGCCGACTGTAGCTGTGACTGAAGGAGAGGAAAAGCTTTCTGAAAGAGGGTTGTTGCTGAAGCCGTTTGGGACCTGTCCTGGCTGCATTAAGGGGCTTGGAGGAAGTACTAAAGAGGTGGCAGAAGCGATGGACATGGCACTGGGAGGAACCACTCTCAACAAGCCTCTCTCCTCTGAGCTCTCGGTGTAGACCAGTTTACTCAAATGGTCATCTCTTCTGTAGATCAGCTTCTTTACTCCTCCCTCCTCCATCTGAATAGTAAAAATGAAAGTTAGATACTTAAAAAACAATCAGGGGAATTAAAATGCTCGGAAGTAACTTATTCCAATATAAGCATTATGATCAAGGGGTTGTTAGCAAAGTTCGCAGTAAATAAAAGATTATTATTGCAGGCGTTTGCGCAAAGTTTGCAAGCTTCTCCTCTTGCGCGCCCTTGAGCTAATGTTGCTAAAGGCAGCAGTAGCCTGCCCTAAGCGCATTAATGGCAAAAATACAGTAATCTGTTAACACACTGGACTTAAAAAATGTTCAACTGTATTCAGAAGTTTTACAAACAACAATACCCAGGCAGAAAATAATTGTTGTGGTGCATTAGTACCTTGATAATTCGCAAGTGTAGCGATGCTAACTGTAGCATGTTGCTAAGTGCATGAGTGCATGGCATGTAGCATTATGGCTAAGTTAGCACAGAGCTTACGTGCTTACATTTCCCCAACAGTGCAGTCGACAGTGCGCTAGATTTATTAGCCAAAATTTAGGCTTGTATTTCCAGTAATTGATGAATGATATATTGCATTTGCATGCAGTTGCATGGACATGTAACTGTTACAGTTAACAAGAAAATATAATACTTACCCTTCAAGTGACTGGTTGTTGATATGTCTGTACAGGACGTCTGTCAACATTGTTTTGGTTGAAAGTGCAGTCCAAAACATCCACTCAATATCTATTAAATTTGCCCTCTTGCGTGAAGACCCAACTACATAGCTAAAACATACTACGATATCATGTTACGCTACACTTGATTTATCCAATCTTCCAGTTTGACCTACCTTTTTGAGTGACAAAGTGTGTTAAAGTGAACAAGCTACAGAGAGGCGCAGCTTGCCATTAGGAAAGTAGGCGCTAACCTCCAAGAAAACATACAAAATGGAGAACCAGCAAGCAGCTCTGAGCCTCACTGTTTACATGGAGCACCGCCACCTGCTGACCACCTACTGTCACTGCTGTTTTACAGTCTGTTGTTGCTCATTGGGCCCTTTTAATTAAAGTAGGCCAGCATAGATATTTTTCTTAATCTTATTATTGTTATTAGTCTCTAAGCCTTGAAAAACTTAAAGTTGTGGTGACTAACTTTTTTAGTTAAAATTTTAGTAAACTTCAAAAAATGAGTCCACTGTGTAGGCCTACTGTCTGAGTTGAATAATAAGGTGCACTGTGTAACTTTCTGGAGGTGAAAAGTCAACTACACAATTCTGTAAAAATAGAAACCATTCTGGCTGAGGATAAATATGTTTTTTGCTGTAAGTGTTTTAAAGGAAAGAAAGGAATATTAAGTAGTTGAGGTAATTTTTTTTAGACAATGACATGACATGCCATGACATTTCCATGGTGACAAGCAGGTGACAACCACTCCACCAAAAAAGTTAACTTTATATCTTTAAGAGCCTTCAGCCTTAAACTTAATTTAAAAAAAAGTGGTTTTGCATTCACCCAACCCACCTCTCATTCTACTTGTTTTTTTTTTTTTTCAGGCTTAAGGTACAATAGCCAATTATTTGTGTAAAATCAAAAACTGACACATACACAACTCTATATAGCCAGATAAATACACAGTTGAGATTTAAAATCTACACGGCTATGTGTTATAGGTTAAACTAGATTGTGTCTCAATTGTCAAACAATTTATCTTGATGATAATGAATATGTAACATCTACTATCATACAGTCTTCATTCAGTTGTAACTCAAACTGTGATGACTGATGTTATTGATGCTGAAGTTGCATCAAATCTAACCGTTACAAAAATAGAGAATATGTTCAAGAAGTGAAGCACAAACAGGAAATAAAATGAAGCCGAGAGGCTGGAAATGGGCTTTAATGGGAGGATGAGTGAGACAAATAAACAGCAGGCTTTATGGCATAGGGGAGAGATGTCTTGATCGGAGCATCAGAGCAGCTATCCCAGACAGAAATCCACTTTAATGGTCTCTATCAAGTATGTTGTGAATTAGCAATAGGATGTCAGCAAGGTAACAGTTAATTTGATCAATTTTGACTGTTAATAGAATTGATTTCACATATGTTATATCATGAACAATATTTGGGACATTCCAGCCTATTTTACCAGAGTAAAATTGTCTAAAATTTTAACTGAAACTGTTTCTGAACTTTTTGCAGCACAAACAATTGGCTGGACTCTTTGTAAAGCTGAAGCTTTGCTGTCAAATTCACGTTTCTAAGTTTTTAACCTTGTTATAACGGCCTTCCTTATCATTACTCAAAGTTATATTTGAAATGATTCATACATGTTGGAGTAATCTTGTAGTTCTTCAGCTGGAGCTCGAGTGCTCAGAAATCCCTGTTCTCACCTACCACCTATCCCCTCCCACTTGTCTGTATTTACTTGTTATAATTCAAAAGATTTATACTCAAAGTGAGGCTTATATGGTTCAAAACTGTCAAATTTTTACTTTCCAACAATAAAAAATATTTTTTTAAAATCTGTTGCTTTTTACAGTTGCATTTTAAAATGAAGAGGCGGGGCCAGAAAGTCAGTCGAGCTATCCCTATTTTTAAGTTGTTTTACATCAACTTTGTGTTTTACTATGAACAAAAGATAAATTACTTATCTGCATATGTTCTAGTTTCTTACTAAATATAAAAAAACACAATAAGTCCCCTTTAATCATAAGTAAGAACAAGCTCTACACAAAAGAAAAACAGATTTTAATTTCTTTTCTAAATTTTTTTGGTAAATATGGAGAGCAATAAACACTTTGCACTAGTGACACTGGTTTGGGCATATTTTGGGTTATGACAAAGCCTCTGCAAAAGCTAAAGGTTAATTCACAAAAAAACAGTTTTAGGGATCTGTAATAACTAAAAAACTTTAGGCAGACCTTATACAAAAGTCCTATACTTTTTTTTATTGTTTTAAATTTTGAAGTTTAGAAACAAACTGAGCCTGAATGGCTCCAGTTTTCTTTTTTATAATTAAAATGTCCATTCGTTTTTTGTTTGTTTGTTTGTTTGTTTTTTAGGTGGTTCACAAAAAGGGAATGAATCAAGAAATCAAATCAAATAAAAAAGTGAAAACCCTTGGAATGGTAGCTAGCACTGTTGAGCAATTAAAGGATATTTAGTGCATGAATGGTATATAGGTGATCTCAGGGGCTGCTGGAGCATGATGGCCTCACATTTTTCTGTCTGCCCCAAGGCAGCTGTGGCTACAGTAGTGGCCACAGGAGAAACCACGGCCACTGCAATATCATGGTAAAAGCTCTTACATTATAAAAAATGTGTTTAGCTGTGGCACAGTATCTGTAAATCCCTACAGTTTGAAACCCACTCAGTCCCCTGTGGCTGCTTAGCAACCCCTCTCCAGCACAATATCGCCTATTCTGAATTAACAGGGTAAACCGTGACCGCTGCCTCCTCCAAACCACCAGTCAAGGGTGTTCTCACATCATTACTGCCTCCTATCACACATAAAAAAATAATAAATTTACTAAGTTTAAAACAAAACAAACAATATTGATCTGCACAGAATGTATTCTTCATAAGTAAAATAAAAAAGGTTTGTGAAATAGCAAAGCATAGTCTTAAATCAAACCTTCTAATGGCCCACTTGATCCCTCTCTGTGCAGCTAATGACTTTGCAACAAGAACACACGGTCAGACATTGTATGCTAATTGTCTGATGACTGCAATGTACTTAAGCTTTGTGATTTATTTTTACAACACTCAAGGAAAAAAAAAACACGTGACAACTTTTTTGGGATCAATTAAGTTGTTTTGATTTAAATAAATAAAGTTTCAAGAGAGACAAAGTTCAGATGAGATAGGGCAGTGGCGGTGAGGAGTGCTGTCCATGGTGCTGAAACAAATCCATGATGAGGATAATTTACAATGATCAATTTTCTAATTGACTGTGCACAGTAATATTTGAGGGTGAAACTAAAACATGACAGACCATGTTATTTGACAGAATACCTGCATTTGCCAAATATGAGTTTATTGTTTTAAATAGGCCTACTAGTTGCAGAAATTTGGCTAGACTGCTTTTCGTTAAAATACTGTATTTCTTTTATGAACAGATGCCTGTCATTGGGCAGATTATTCTTTAACCAAGACACGGAAACCTAAGCCAACCTCTTTTCTTCTCTTGGGATAAGTGTACCAGCTAAAAGAGTTTAACATGAACGCGCAAATGTCTCTTGCGAAGACTCGAAAGAAGGGATTAAAATCCACAGTGCCTGATGTTAGAACTGCATTAGATCCTCGTCGCCAGCTGCAGCTTGGAGAGAACAAAAATCCGCGCACAAAAGTGCGAGGATCTCTTCTTTGTAGGCTTCTAGGTATGAATGTAATCATGCTTTAATATGATGCAGGGCGCAACTTTACGTAAATTTAGTCTTGGACAACTGGAAGCAAAATAGTCTTCAAAATAAATCTTCACCGTCTCCCAATCAGCAGTTTGGAGAGATGGTTGCGCGCAGGAGTTACACAGTCTCGTAAGTGGAGTATGTTTCAGTCTCACTGTTTTAGTGCGTGACCGGACGCTTTCACTGTTCGGATATTTTTTTTATCCTGAGATGCAAAGAGCTTCGCTGACATTTTTGTCAAAAAATTGCATTCTTCAACAATAAGAAGATTATCTCGCTGTGAACCTTTGCAGTGGATTTCTGTAACGCGATGCGCGCTCAGATCTTTGGTTGTCACAATAATTGATCCTTTTTACGCACAGGGTTAGAGTGAAGATCTACACAGTTCTTACACATCGAGACTTTTTGGTGGGTAAGGACTGCAGCGCGTGATGCACCATGCACATGGACTATACCCCACACCCTGAACTTCTGGGACGCCCCATCTCCGTTTGAAGAGACTCAGATTTCCCTCGGTGTGGACTAAAATGGCTTTAAGCGACAACTCTAAAACACAAACCGCAAAGGATTCTCCAACAGATGTTATTGAGCTAAATGTGGGAGGACAAGTGTATTACACGCGTCAAGTCACTCTGACAAGCTTTCCAAATTCGCTTTTAGGGAAGCTATTCTCAAACAAGAAAGGATCTTCTAACGACTTGTCCAAGGACTTCAGAGGACGTTATTTTATCGATAGGGATGGGTTTCTTTTTCGCTATGTATTGGATTATCTTAGAGATAAGCAGGTTGTCCTGCCTGACCACTTTCCAGAGCGCGGGCGCTTAAAAAGAGAAGCGGAATACTTTCAGTTGCCTGATTTAGTAAAACTTGTATCCTTAGAGGAGTCTAAACTGATTCAGGACGATTTATACTTGAGTGATTTTGACGATGCGTCGCAAGGAAGTGAAAGATTTTACTCATCTTACTCTTTGGACAAAAGATACGGCTACATCACAGTTGTGCTCAAAGGCGTCTGTGGGACTGTAACCAAAGACAGTGATGCCAAAGTTAAAAAGTTACCCCGTATTTTCATCAGCAGTAGGATCGGCTTGGCAAAGGAAGTATTTGGAGACGCCCTTAGCGAGAATAAGGATATAGACAGACCACCTGACCGCTATACGTGCAGGTTTTACCTGAAGTTCAGGCATTTGGAACGAGCTTTCGACATGCTATCGGAGAGTGGCTTTCACATTGTAGCTTGCAACACATCCCTGACAGCGTCCCCAGTCGGTCATTACGCGGATGACAGAGTCTGGTCCAATTACGCACAGTACATCTTCTACCGTGAGTACTAGCCTTGTGAAGAGTAGCCTAACAAAATAGGCCAAGGCATGTGTTTTCCAACTTTACTACTTTATGCCATCAACAAAGTGAATATCTGCTCTTTAAGAACTTTTTGGGCGCACTACACAAACATTATTACTCTAGCAGTTAAAAAAATAAATAAAACGTGCAGTGGTTGACTTAATTTTTTTCTGGGATCTTAAGAGTCAGACTTGCCCACGGGACAAGTTCATGCGTCATGCGTAAACACAGGTTATTGCTCACAAGCTAGCAGCTGCCCATTGGTTATGAATAATCTAGCACACTGGACAGTGACATTACATATTGAGTATTTCCTCCTCATCACTGTCTTTTAAGTTTGAACAAGCGTGTTAATTGGTAGCTGTTTGCCTTTAAGTACAAGAGCATATGCTCAATTAAAAGCACTTTGTTCATCACTCTCAATGAGTTCTCTTGGAAGCATTCAAATTGGCTCAGTTGGAAGGTCAGCTCAGGGAGAAAAAACATGACATATGGTGTGCTAATGATTTAGCAATTGCTAAATCATTAGCACGCCATTCTGAAAGTCGAGCCAACTTTCCTGAGTCAGTTAGCATGGTAAAGTAGACGCTGAGAAAAAATATATTAAAATATAAATGAGAACTGGAGCCAAAATAAAAGTACACAAGGCAAATTCTCTAATGAAATAATGAAGGTTCTCAAAGTGCACACATCAGTCAACAATTATTGCTAAATTTATGATAGATTTTATGCCATGTAAATATAACCTCAGTGTTTAAAAAACACATTGTTGAAATGAAATAAGAAGATAATGATTACCAAGATTGTGCAAGGTGGATCCATACCCTGTTGTTCACATGTTGTTTCTGTGATTTGGAAGATGCACAGTAATGTTACAGGGAGCTTGAATACATTTGAAGGGAAGTGAGCAGCACAGATGGGAAGAGCAGGGAACTAGAGGAATGAGGAAGTAAAAGTTGCATGAGACCTGGCCATGGGGAGAAAGAACTGAAGCAGAAGGAGAACAAAAATAGATTAAAGTAGCAGCAAGGTCTTGGGAGCAGTACATGACATATTTTTATTTAAGAGAAAGCAAAAGAAGAATAAAAACTAAAGTATGGTGCTTAAAAAAATGCAAACATAAATAAAATATGCATTTTTAAAAATACCAAACTTATTCTGTATACAGGGCACTGGCAGGCCCAGGGCAGGATGTGCCTAAGAATACATGAAAAGTGTATGAGTGGCAGCGGATACTTTAATGTTTTAAAGAGGAGGAAACACAGAAATTCATACTACTTAACAGACTATTGTTGGACAAAGAAAATTAAAAAAAAATAACCAGTTTCAGTTACTAAAGTCTGATTAAAACATCTATGAGTAAGTTTCATAATGTTGAAAAAGTAACTTGTTGGATAGTCCAAAAAAAAAGTATTCCCCGCAGAGCTGGGCGATCTGGCAAAAAATCACTATCACAATTTTCTTGGAGCCAGATCACTATTTCGACTTTATCACGATTCTTGTAAAACTGGTCTTTTTTCTTTTTTTTTTTTTTTTTTTTTTGCTTTTTCTTTTGATTGGCCTAAATTGCAGGAGGTATAATGCAAAAGTATTAACCTAAGTATCTGCATTTTCAGAAAGTTTATTCTTCACTGTCAAGGAGTAAATCCAGCTTTCAGAGGCTGACCAGTGCTGCCTGATATTCAAAGAAACAATTGACCAAGCTTTTGAAAATAAATCCCAAATAAAACAACTTCAAGCCTTCAATAAAAAGTTCTCAAAATAATTAATTAATTACAACATTGTGCCTCGGCAAAACAAGTTCACAACCATTTCAAACATTAATAACAACTTTTAGACAAAATCCGTGCTTTAGATATAAATTGATGTTTTAGGACAGTGAGACCAGTGTGCCAGAACACAAGTGTGCCTTTAGATACTGCTAAGTGTGCCTTGAAAAAATTACCAGTTTCCAAAATTAAATCTATGAACTAAAGATTTTATTGAATCATTTGTCATGTTGGAGTGTTCAGAACAACATTTTCACCAAGAATTAAATTAAATTTATCTTATAATTTTGTATTTTCCAACATAAGATTTTGCTACTTCTTTGAAAGGATCATTCCAAGCACAATAATATAAAAAGCAGGCAATGGACCCTCTACCTGAAAAGCTAGATAGATAACCCCTTTAAGTGTATTAGACAAAAACATATTATTTTGCTTGATTTGGCCATGTTTGAATTGGCGGTGTGCCTCAAAATAATGTCAACCAATTAAGTGTGCCGTGCCTTAAAAAAGATTGGGAAACACTGTTTTAGGAAATCAAACGTGGACAAAAAGGGGCTAAGAGTTGGTTGTAAAAAATTGTCTGTATTTAAACAGACAGATGCATCAAATAAAGAAATGGAAAATCACAATATGATTATTTTCATCAAAAAAGCAGATTGAGCTTCGATTGTTACCACAATGTTGCCCAGTCCAAATACTGTTGGTACTTTTTCAGGTTTAGTGAGTTCCTGTTATAGGCCCATCCTACAACTTTTTAGCAATGTACGTAAAATCTTGTTTTTGTTTGAATGTTTTTGTTAGACTAAAAACTATTATAAAAAATGTCTTACTCCCTACTTTCACCATTCACTTTACCCTTCCAGCACTGCCCAGTTTACCAGCTCTGTTTGAAATGTGCTAGTGGAGGGTTGGGGGAGTTTAGCACAGATCTCTGCACATATTTCAATTTCTCCAAATGCTTACAGTTCATCACTTCCCTGTGTGGAATCAGTTTCATCCATCTGATCAGCCAGAAATCCTATTTGCCAACAAAACCATCAACCTTCCACTTTCAATTACAGGCACGAATGCCAGCAGAAAAAATATGGTCAGTTTCTTCTCATTTCTTTAGACATGAGCTTAGTACTTTGTATAATGTATTTGATTCTTACAAACAGTGTTTATGACGAATATTGAATCCACATAGATATACAATTCAGTTCCTAAGATCCTATGGTAGTTTATTTATCCTATTTGCTATCCTGCAATTCACTATGCACATAGGCAATTTCAGTGAGTGAGTGCTGACTGCAAATGCTGCAAAATCATGATCCTACTGGGAGAGATTTGTCATACAGTCTTATTACTGAAACTCTGATATGACAATGCAAATACTTTGTTACAATATGTCAGGTTTGATTTATCTTTAAATTATGATACGTACGCGTGACTCTTATGGCCAAAATGTGTATTGCGTGTTACTGACTTACATATTGGGGCAATATGTAAGTCAACAACAAATGATGAGATGATGTCTTATCCAAGATAGATGGTGCTACCAAGAATGACTCATAAGATCTTTAAGAGCACCTAGAAAAATGGTCAATGGCACTATTGCTCTTTAACCATTTTTCTCACAAACAGCAGAGCATTCATTCAAGAAAGGTATTCCAGTTCACCTTGACATATGATTTCCCGTATAAATCACCGTAGTGGGTTTTGTTTTACATAGCGTGAAGACTTTTTTCATGGAACCAAATTATTTAACACTCATATTGACGTTTTTGAGAGTTCCATGTCGTTATCAATGCAGACTTAAAAATATACTGAGAGCTCAATATAATAACAAAAAGGTGATTTATTTCTATATTGTATAAGTTTAGGTTTAAGTTTTTGGGAGCGGTGTCTTCAAAAGCCTTTTTGACTTCTATCACTCTCATGCACATCTTCCAATTAGAACATTGTGTTTTATGAATGATCTCACTGCTATAATGAAATGTATAATGTTTATACCTATTTTAAGTGCTAAATAAATGAATAAATAAATAATAAGAAACAAAGTAAAGCCAAATATGTAATTTTGTAAATAAGATGCCTCGTAAAAAGTTATTGTGATTTTTTTGAATCTAGAGCCATGCTGTGGCATTCTCTGTGATTTGACCTTGATGTGACCTCTATAGTTTAAGCTGAGGTGCAAGATTATGTATTGTGGAGTTTTGTGTAGAGTAATGTAATTCTTGGGGGTTGAATTCAATATATTATACAGTTTTTTCAATACCTTTTTCAGATATAATTAAAATGCTCTGATTTTCTTTTGCTTCTACAGAAGACAGACCATCTGACAGCCAGCACCTTAATTGTACCCCCAGAGAGTTCAAATATTTATAGTCCTTCTCACAATGTGGACCTAAAGTTCAATCATGGCAAGGGCTCTCTAAAGTGGCTTGAACTAAAATTGGTTGCTATTGATGTGGAGAATAGACAGTTTGTCTTAATTATAGGTTAGAGATCTGTTTTAATTGTATGTGTTACTTTGGTTGATATTTTATCAGCCAGTTTTTTTAAGGAGACCAATGTTTGTCTCAGATACCATCAGTTTTGAAACATAGTGGTTACAACAAACTAAGAACATGTGTTTATGTTGTTAGGAAGCTTTCAGCAGTAATTTGTGATGAGATGTGCTCAATGAGATGAGATATTTCTGCCACAAGGGCTTGACATAATTGATATTGACTAATTGTAATCCTCGCAGATATGACAGACATTATTATCTCTGACACATGTCTGCAGCTTGGCCAGAAACTGCTGAAGTCAGTTTTGCTCCAAATGCCTCTATCTAGTTGAAATGGATTTCCCTCACTCTATAATGTCTGTCGCTGTCTTTGCAAGACAAGCCTTTTTCTTTCTACAAGGACATGATGGCCTAATTTTTGAGCCAACAAAGTGTAAACCACACTCTACCAGAGGCATAGTCAAATTATTTGTGCCACTGGATCTGTGATTTTAAGAGTGAGTCCTGAGTATCTCCTCTGTGAGCTGTATGAATGAGCGCATTAATCTGCATATTTAGCCTGTCAGACCAGTTTACACACAATGCACTCTGCATTTGCCCTGAACAGCAGCAAACACACAAGACAATTTCTTGCTTTATTTGTTCAAGAGTTGCAAAAGGACAACAATGCAAAACCTTCTGTGTTGTAACTAAGAAGATGGTTGCATTGTTTTATTTTGAACTATGCAGAGAAAGATCAATAATGGTCTAAAATGACATGAAGTTGGGAAAAGATGAAAATAATAGATCAAAGTTTAAACACCATAACAAACACCGTCACTTTTTTTTTTTTACCAGACCCAAATGTGATGATGTTGGTTTAGACTTCATGCAATGACTGACCACTTTACTTTACACAACTCAAAAAGTAAGTGTGTTCCTGCCAGGTCCTACCTTTCAAGAATTTTACAAGGTACACTTACTTAAATTAGGCATTGTAAAAAAAATCCAAATATTTCTGAAATTCAATAGATGTGTTCTGTGTTGATGCCCCCGGTCTGAGGACAAACAATGTTGTTTTTGCTGGAGTTGCCGGCTTTGACAGAGCAGAACTCGACTCCCTCTCTCTGTGTTATTTATGAGAAGTGCCGACGCAGCCTAGGCCTTTCACTGTGGTTGGAATATGATCTCTTATACTGGCCATATGGATTTGAAAAAACACACAGCAATCAATGGCTTCCCTGAAAAGATAGCAAAGTTTACACACAGTTACTTGTTTTAATGTGGAGAGGCTAATAGTTTATTGAATCGCGGATCTGGTTGCAACTACTATTTTAGTCCTTTAATAAACACAAAGAAAAAATCATGTTTATGATTTTTATTATACAAAGCAATACATAATGCTGGGCGATATTGACAAAAAATTGGTCAGTATTTTTTGCTGTTTCTTTTCTGTGTTGACGTGTTTCCCTCAATAACACAGCAGGCTAATTCTGCACATGATACTTCAGACAAAGGGTCATATATTCTTAGAAATTCTAGTAATTTTTTCTAAACAATAAATAAATGGTAACCATAAAGGTCATAGTCCAACAAATAATTAGAGAAAGAGATGAAATAGCCCATGAAATTTCAGTCTAGACTGTGTTAATCATGTTTCTGTAATTTGGCTTTTGTTATTTCACAAACAAATCAACCTAAACACAAACCCTCCTGCTTCGTTCACGCATGCATTTGCCTGAGCGTCTCGTCAGCTGTTTTGAGTCTAACTGCAGAGAGAAATTGGTGCGCTGATTGGCCTCTTAACTCACGGATTAGCCATTAAAAAGCTGTTAGTGACTCTCACTATCAACGCCATGCAATCATAGCAGCAGAGATACAGCCGTCATTACAGCGCAGGCACAGAGGTTAAAATCCCTTGAACTCGCTTCACAACAGGCGCTCGAAGGAGGTAATGGACAAGTTATTGCTCCCTCTGAAATACTGTGTCTGCAGCATCTCACTACAAAGATCATTAGGAGGTTTTAAGATTCTTAATATGACTCTGAGGTTCAGAAAAGGTTAAAATAGAACAGAAGGTACTTGTTAGGGTTGGGCCATGTTTATTTGGATGACAATAATCCATGATATATTGTCATTTGTGCTGAAAGTGACATTTGAAAGTAATATGGGAAATTGGAAATAACTACATTTTAAATTGTCTTAATGAAGCATAAAACCAAAACTGGTAAGAATAGTTTGGGCTTATGAATCACTAAACTAACTACTATAAGCCATTAATCTGTAACCATAACACACAAACACATTTAAAGTGCTGAAGAAATTAAGAAAACATTTGTTAATTATAACTAACAAAGGCTTAGTTATAACTAACTTGTGGGTTAGGATTCGTAGTAACTGATTTGTTACGGTGCCTTTTGTTATTATAAACTTTTTCATCTATTAATTAATCATTTGTTTATTATAAATTAAGCCTTTATAAAAGTTGTATTAGTTCTTTATTAAGGTGCAAAGTCTTCAAAAATAACTGTTACTATGGAGATCTGCCATGCTTGCAGAAAGTATGCTAAATTTTCTTCAAGAACCATTGCAAAGACAATATAAAAAAGTAAACAGTGGACCAACTGCTTAGTTACTGGTAAATATAGCATCAGAATATGTTTTAATGAATTCTAATTTCAGCATTTAGTACTGTAAAGTTGCCATTTTTTAATATTACGTCAACTGAAAATTCTATATATGTACAATTTCACAATCCTGAGCTTGCATAGCCATGTAATCTAAATGTTTAGCATATTGACCTAACCTTTAGGTACTTTTCGACACACTAACATCTCAGATTATCTAGCCATCAATACATGAAGTGCGACCTCAAAGTGTGCAGATAGCTGAAGTTAAAAGTCTTAGTCCCATAATTTCCTATCTGTTTTTGTGTCTTGTCTAAATCTGGTTCTAACATTATTGTTGTTGAAACCATAGCTAGGTTTTCAACAGATTTCTGAACGAGATCACAGCCTGTGGATATTTTTGGAAACAAAAGCAAGCGCATGTTTACTGTCTTTACTTGAGCTCTTTGCAAGCTAGCGGGCAGTGCAAACACACAGTTCTTAATTAACAGTGTAGGAGGCAGCAAGAGGAGAGACAAAAAGTACAAGACAAAGGAAGTCAACCAAAAACCTTGTTGAAGAACGTGAAGGACAAACTGTAAACAGGAAAATGAGATAAGAACATTCATTCTCACCAGTTCTATTCTAAAACTCTCTAGAAATAGTTTTTTTTATTGTGTAACCAGCATTTTTACCTTAGTTTTGCTGTGTAAAACATAATAATTCCATAAGAATTTTCTATGAGGCAGCTCCTGACCAGTGCCCAGGCTCCGGATCTGGAAAGAGATCTCTGGGCGTTTCACTGTCACTAAGGCCCCAGCTCCTGAAAAGTTGCCCCTGCTGCTTTGAGGATTGACCAATTTAAAAAATCTATAAAGCAGAGAAAAAAGGAGTAAAAGTTAGGCATGAGAGCTTAGAATTTATTAATAGATTTCTAATGTAAAAAAAATAAATAAAGGCTTGGCTAATCAAGCATTTGCTCTTTTTTTTAGCATTTCACAGTTTATGGCTATAATAAAAAGGCTAGGATGCAGCGATCCAATACTGGAATAAATATCAGCACTGAACCTTGATATTTTGCAGAATCGAGAATCCAATCAGTCAATAACCTGGTTGTGCCTTTTATTGTACATAATACAACTTATTTTACAGGCTAATATTGATCCAGAACATCTCATAATGGTTGAAATTGCATTCACATAAAATTGTTAAGTTGTCACTTGCACAATACATTACACTGTATGACTTTTCTTATATTTTGAGATGAAACAAAAGCTATTACAGTTTCTACACTTGTATTGGTTGATATCGGGTATTAGCACATATATACTTAATGCCAAAGTATCCGAATCTGAATCGGAACTGGAAAAAACTGTCGGTGCATCCTAAAGAAGATCTAAACTTGAAGCAGATTGGTTTGGCTTTGAGACAAGTCTTGCCCTGAGAATGCACTCTAGAGAGGCTTATCAGGGAAAGCAATATGCACAGCCCACCAACTCCTGAGATTCAGCAATTAAATGTCAAAGGCAATGGCCCACATGTTTCCTAAAGCACACCTACATGTGCTATAAAGGAACTGCACATCTCACACTAGGGAACAGAGTTTGACGCTGAAATCGCTGTGTGGGCATTTGTCAGTAGCTGGTTGATTAATTTTGATCATGGCTAGAAAAATCATATTAGAAAGATCAAAACAAAACAAAAAGCAGTGCTTCCCAAAGTGGGGGTAACAAGAAGATTTCATCCTTTTTTTTTACTAAAAAAATATGAGTGAATTTGGGTCATTATACTACAATAAATTACCAAAACGATAGATTTATTTTGCCATTTTGCAACTTGGAATTATTATAAACATTATGTTTTATTTTTCTGGGAATGTCGTGAGTCACCTGTGTCATTATTTTAGGGATTCCTTTCTGAAAAGTTGTTCTACAGCACAGCATATGATTTCCAAGTTTTAAATGTATTTCTTTTGTTAAATGTTTGGTTATTTTGGGCACACTCTAAACACTCATTCACAGTGTTTACAATAACTCTATAGGTCACATCTGTTGTCCAGGTGGATGTCATGTCCAATCATGATAAAATGTTGCAATAGCACAAGAGCAAAGCCTTCTTTGCTTAGTAATAAATCTATGTTAATTAGGGTTTAGAGCAGTGATTCCCAATGTTTTTCTCCAGATTTTGTTTTACTTTAAGATTAGGGACACAAATGTCCTTCTCATACTTGCAAAGTCTCTATATTATATTACTTCAAAATATGGTATTGCTCAATACTGATACTTTATAGAAGGTGGTGTGAACTAAGTGTGTTTGTGTTTTAGGTGGACCCTCTAAATGGTCGTCCTCTCACTGCGACTGCTGCTGCAAGAGCCACAAAAGTGAACATGAAGGCGAGAGCGGCACCTCCTTCAATGAACTGTCTACGTCCTGCTCCGAGTCGCAGTCCGAGGCCAGTTCTCCCCAGGGACAGTGATCCGCGGACCTGTGTCACGCCCATGCAACGCCCAAACTTTGGACCGCTCCATGGCGAAGGGCCCATCCCACATGCAGCAGCAGCAGGCAGAGATGAGGCGCAAGACTGACATGATGAGAGTGAGGACATTCGGCGCCGCAAAGGGACGGAAAATCAACAAGGAGAAGATGACTCCGGAGCAGGAGCTGGAGAAGTGCATCCAGGACTTCCGACGCATTAGGATTCCTGATCACTTTCCGGAGAGGAAGAACATGTGGCAATCAGAGCTGCTAAGAAAGTACCGGCTCTGAATATGAGAGGTATCACTTTACCATCGGTGAAAGGTTTCAGAATACACAAGCTAAAAACAGCAGCACCCTTCAAGACACAATCTGTATTATAAGAAATGAAGACACTTTGCCTCCAGCACTTGGGTATCAGAGCACAAGAACAAGCCCGCCTGAGTCTTTGGTTTGTCCTTTGAGCACTGCTTAAATCAGGTTTCTCCAATGTTCCACTAGTTCTGAGTGGTGTCACTAAAATTGTACCATCAAGCAACAAAGTAACCTCAAGGCGATATTGCTTCAAGAAGAACTGACAAAAAATATGCATAGCAAGTGAATTCTGTCTCACAAACACATTTTTGAAATCCACTTATAATATTACAGCACAACAAAAATCAACCTCATACATCAGACAAAGAATTATTATCAGTGAGGTTAAAAAGCACTGGATGATTCTTCAACACAGTGGAATTTTGTGGTGTTTGCATTGAAAAGTTGACCTCAAAGTTCATGAGAAACAGTGGGCCATGGTATATCACTATTCACAAGCATTACACATACTGTATAACTTATTTTAGGCTTTCAAAACAGCACTGCATGTCATTTCACCATTAGCATTATATGCAATATCAGAAAAGAAAACTGCACTGTTTTTGTGATGGAAATTAAGAATGCTTTTGTTGAGGACTGCACTGCCTAGATCTGTAAGCCATGTACAATTTAGTTTATGTCAAAGTCTGTTGCGTGTTGGATAGATGGTGTTGTATGTGATGATGATCTGGTATGTGACGCCAATGAGTGTTTGACAAATCCTTGACTTTAATGTGCAAAAAAATCTAATAAATAATTTAGAATTGTTTCTCGACAATTCAAATCTGATATTGGTTTGGCATGAATTTAATGCAGATGCCCTTCCTAGAGCCTGAGCTGAAGTGGATCCCAATAGTACGAGTTCTTCTGGTGGAAGTTTACCCAAGATTGTATATCATGTAGTTCTGGTTTCTGCTGGGTCTCATTTATAAAACTTGACAGGGAATCTTGACTACAGAAAAAGTATGTAAAAATATCACACATAAAGATTCATAATGATTCTTTAATGTGCACAAAACATGACTACTCTGACTATATTATTGTCTTACGTGTGGTGAAACAGGCCAGTCTTTTTAAAATTTTGAGAAAATAATAAAATTTGCCCAAAAATATTGACATCTGCTCTACAGACTTAACAATTTGTATCACTCATGAAAAAAACATGATAAGTAATCTAATAATTCTAACCATAAATCACTCTTTCTTAGATTTTTCTTTTTGGTTCAAATCATGGCATGCGAAAGTACAATATGCCGCCTGCTTTATAGAGCAAACTGTAAATTTTTAGGTTGTGTTTATTAATCACCAGCTTAACATGTGTGCAATGTGTTTTGTGTGTACATTTTTTAAATAGGCCTTTGTGATGCACAAATAGCATAGCGATCACTGCAACGCATTCAAACTCCAGATTAATTTTCATCATGTAATAAGATCCCTTTTCAGATCCCCGCAGTAACCTGACTTTTCATTCTGAGATGACCCTAAGGACGATACAATGAGCTGTGTATAAATAGTTGAACATCCCATGCGAGTGCCATAGGAAGTACTATTTATAGCAGCTTTTCTTAGTGTCCGGGTGTCCCTATATGCATCGTTTGCAAGGTTTCGAGACCTTTCTCCTCTAACCTTGAATAAGATGACCAAGAACACACAGTATGCAGTTGCATCGCATATTTATCGTTCCAAACATCTTCATTGAATTTCAGTTTGAAATCCAACGCCTTGCTCCTCCTCACTCAAATCCAGATATTCACCGGGTGATTGTCCATTTTGTGCTACTGTGAATCCAACACCACAATGTAAAATCAATGCCTGTGTTTTTTGCATATCAAGTACTACCAGTATCAGAATGGTGGGTGTCTTGGCTCGCCTCAGCTGACCTCACTGGCCTCTCCCATAGACCCACCTGAACCTGCTCAGTCAATAGCTTCAGATCCCAACCCCGAACTATCATTAAATGCAATGATATCCAACATCCTTCTCTAGGGCTCAAAGTAACATTAAAAATTCAATCAAATGCAGCACTGCAACATCTAACTGTTCTCGTTTATTTAGTGGGGTTAACCGAGGTCTCGTCTTTACCCAGTTTTATGCAACTTAAGTACACAAAAACCTACAAAACCCATAGACTTGCCTCGCTGATCACAACGAACATTATATAGTCATGCTGTGCAGTCAAGTAAATTGATTTATTTACATTGTGCATGCTATTATGAGCCTGAATCATCTGCTGCTAAGAAATACACATCAGATTAAGAAGATGAGTTCTGATTTAAAATGGAAAATCAAACTAATGGCTATTTTTTATAAACAAATATTATTCCTAAAACGTATTGCATCTTCAATTTACAATTCATGACTATAAAATAAGTCGTTTTTGCTCATGCTTTTCCTGTATCCACACAGCAGATCATCTTCATTTCAAACTAAGGAGTCTGCATTGATTTTATTCAGCCTTGGACAACATAAATCAAATCTATGAAAGCCTTTTACTGAATCAAGTTAAAGGTTTGGCCCGTGTTTTATCAAAGTAATGGCAAAAGTTCTCTGTTGCCATAGTAATGAACTATTTAGCTTTAAATATTTTATTATAGAAAAGTAGCCTCATTCACTGGTACTCAAGATTTAAATATAGATTTATACAGTAAAATAGTAAAGCCGTGAATCTTAACCTACAAAAATGTAAGATGTATGGGAAATGACAACTTAAAAGTTTGAGAACGTTCTCAGAGTTAATCAGCTATGTGGTGAGTCATGAGCATAAGACCTACATTTTTGTTTAAAATTCTTTTCTGCAGCTTTATAAACTACAAAGTTATTGAGACATTTTGGTGACTTTTAAGTTATAGATGTGCTTTTTAGAGTGAAAACAACCACACTGTGCATCCGAGTTAACAGGCTAGCTTGCGATATGACTTTAAACTCTTAATAGGTACATTTTTCTAAATTTCTATGGCACTTTACAATAGAGCAATTTACTTCCAGAATCAGGGCGATCTTTGACCGTTGATCTCCATGTGCAGATTTCAAGCTTAGGCTTGAAGATTTTAATCTGTTTAAAAGGCTAAAACAATTCGGTGTCTAAAATTGGACGACATGACTGCTACCAGAGCATCAGTCATGAAACTATCCAAAGAGTGCATTCACTCCAAATTTTGCAAATATCAGAACTTTAGAGCCTCACATATCAGAGGACAGTACATGTACGACAGTTTGAGAAACAGCTTGAAATGCTCTCCTTCACTAACATTGTCTCTATTTAAAACCTGTATATAAGCAAGGTGGGCGCTTTGAATAATATTTGTACCTCTACATGTGAAAGTTAATCCACCAGGACCCTGTGTGTATCTATTTGCTTAACACATATTTCACGCGAACTCGTTTATGATCAGGGTCAATGCCCCTATTTGAGTCCCCATTGTGCTGTGAGCTGTGATTATGCTAAGCCTACATGCGGCAGTCCTCTTTCATGAAACGCCTGCGGGGACACACTTAGAGAAATGGGATCCAATTTGCAGCCACAGAGTACATTTGGGGTCTAACTCTGGCCTGATTCTGCCAAGTCCAAGCAGGGAAATACCATTGGAATACATTACAAATGATTCTGGAGGGAAAGTGACAAAATGAAGGTGAATGTCACAGACGTCAGTGCAAGTGTAAAATTGTGTGTAAATTTAGGAGATATATCTGGGATTCTAGGGCTTTGTGACTCAGGGGAAAGAAGGGAAATTAAATTTAATGTACAAGGGCATATGTAGGAAACACAGAAAAAATATACAGCACATTATTTTAAGGTAGATGTATAAGCAATAATTACAGCAATACATTACAAAACAAACAATAAGAGAATGCATTTTTGTCATAAACACTGTTCCAAGGTGGCCAACTTAACTTAATTTCAGATGACTGCATATATTGTATATTTATAGAGTAGTTGTACATTACACAAATAAGGCAGTTTACCTGCCCAGTGAAAAATATAAATTTTTCACTTTCTTGCTTTTGTTCATGAAACATGAGGGTGAGGTTAGATCTAACTAAACATATTTACTAAGAATGGCTGCTAGAGTTAATAGACAACTTGTGACTACTCAGCTATAAATAATCGTCTTTTCATTTTATTTTGAGAATTGCATTTTTTCACTTGTTTCAAACACATTTTATAGCAAAGACACTGGCATCAAAATGTCAATCCAACCACTCGCCATATTTAAACTATAATTTGCTTAAAAATGTAATTCAGTTCAATGTACAATAGAAATTATTGTTTAAGTAGCCAAAAATTGGAAAAATAATAGCTGACCAGTCGACTACAAAAATAATCTTTAATGACAGCCCCAGTATCGAGTACACATCGATGGCCGTAGTGCATGTGACAGGTGTCAGTATAGTGCTGACTTCAGCAGGCGACTGGCCAATGTCTACTCTTCCACTTCTTGGCGCCACTTTCTCCCAGAGCTCCAGGCTTTGGCGCCAGCTCTCAATCACAGCATGGACACACATTCACTCAGTCTTTAATACAACTACTATCAGCGTCACACATGACTCTCAGCCATACGTGAAAGAAATGGTAGAAATTAACATTATTAAGTGTAAGAAGTCCAAGAAATTACATACAGTACAGAATCAAAGTATTTGGAGAAACAAGTACTCAAGTCAGAGTAACTGAATGTTATCTGTTCGAAGTTTGAGATTTATAAAGGCACAATTTAAAACAGTATTTTAAACTCTTATAGCTAAGCTGGGCGATATGGGAAAAAATATACTGACGATTTTTTTTCCCATATTGATTGATCTCGATTTGCGATTAAATTTTATTTAACCTTTTCAAAAATTCATGAACATAAACGAAACAAACAATTTTTAATATGTCCCATTTATTAGACTCTATATCAATATTCTGCTTCACAGTTTGACCTTTTCTCCAAACTACTGGTTTTCGATCTTTCGATTCAAAACCCACCACCAAATTGATGATTCGTAGTATTAGCTTAACTCAATGATTAGTATTAGCTAAACTCAATAATAAGTAAAGATAATGTTAGAAAATTACTGACAGCATTTTGTGAAAAACGTACTTTAGTAATCACATTTCTCTTCTGTTTTCACCCATTCGTTTATTTAAATGTTCCTATGAAAAAGCAGAATAAAATATTTCAAATCAAATATTGGCTAAAATTGGTAAAATAATGATAATAATAATGATACCTGGGAAAAAAACACTGATAACTGGTATAGACTACACTACCCCAAGTGCTAACAATGCAGAGGTTCTGAGTGCTGAGCGGGGCAGGTATGTGGACGCGCTCTCAAGTCTTGGACCCCCTGGGACCACAGCGCACGGAGGTGAAGAAGAAGAAGTGGTAAAAAACCGAGAGTACAGTGGAGAAGCCTGGCAGTCCCTCTCCTCGTTACGAGGTCAGAGCAGTGAACTTGAAGCCATGCAAGTGTACTTACTGTTTGAACATATCCACTGCAGCTGATTTACTGCCCAAGTGTCGACTCCCTGTCATTTTCCCCCTCATTACCTTATCCCCTTCTCAAGGACTGCTCTGGAGAATATACAGGCTCAATTAAGCTGTTCTGACCGGAAATCCCACTGCTCATAAATCACCTCCAAGGGCTACTGATCAGCGCAGTGGAAAGAGCCATCCGTGGAGTGTGCAGTAATATAAATCAAAACAGGAATACAGAGGATATTGCAAGAGATAAAATACTGTTGTACTTCTCACAGTAAATTCAGAAAATAAGCAGTGAGTTGTGATATGCCAATAAATACACAGAAAGAGAACAGGCTTTTTGGTTGGCCGCAGTTAAGCCTTTCACAGCTCAAATTTAGGTAATTGATTTTGGTCTATGCCATTACTGCAGGAAGAGAGCTCATGCGATTATCATACTCAACTTGCTGCTGTCAGCTAATGTTTCGACTTTCAAAGCAATCAGTCAGGAAACGTTCTACTTTGTACAAACTTTTTACATACTTAGCAGTCATAAAATTCACTGAGTAAAATATCATATCATACAGGTATCATAGTTTAAGTCAATGCCACATTTTGCTGATTAAATCTAAATGAAAACAAAATAATAAGCAGTAATAAGGACCCTCTTGAAAACGAGATGATTCATCTCAAGGGGTTATTCCTCTTAAATGTTAAATAAATAAATAAATAAATAATAACCAAAACTATGAAAACGATTACATAAATTTTCATTTGCATAAATCTAAAAAAAAAAAAGCTAAGAATTCTTATAAGTGTATGTATAAACAATTAAAAAAAAATGAACAACTAGTCTAAATCAAAGTCAAAGAATCACATCTTCACATTTAGGCTGCAGAATTTGAGATTAATATTTAATAGCTTTCTATCTGACAAATATTGTGATTATGATTCATATTTTGTTCTTAAAATCAGATTGTGCTTAGAGTTTCGATTGTAAATGTGTCCAGGAGATTAGTATGAATTGACAAAAGAATCATGTATTTTAAAGTGTCCATAATACGCTATTTTATTTCATGTCATAAACTGACATAGCTGCTGCTGTAACTGTTTATATTAATACACATTTAAAGTATAAACCCTGCAGATTTATACTATGCTACTCTGACATGTGTTATTAAACTCCACAGACATTCACTACAATCATTTGAACACTGCCATTCTTGGACTTGCCACACTTTTGCCATTGTTTTGGCCTCATTTAAACTTCTTTACTTCATTGATAGCCGTTTGTATGCTGAATAAGGTTATTTAGTTTTTGTTAGTGGAAATTATGTGGATGTAATTATGACATTTCAAATTTGAAGCCTTTGTGATCTTGAATTGTGGTTTCAATTTCCTAAAACTGTAATGATTCAGTCAAGGGCTGTGCAATAAATCGAAAAATGGACAGATCGAAAGGTTGACAACCAATTCTTTGGTAAAAACTTGTGGTTTGAAGCAGAATATTGATAGACATTTTTAAATATATCATATTGAACAATTAAAAAGTTTTATTATGTTTTTGAAATCAGTCAGTCCTAATTTAGTGAACAAATTAGCATTTATCACAACAAAAAAATGAAGAGAAAGAACTGAGTAAAACTAAAGACTAAACTTAACTAAAGAGGACAGAGGACATTCCTACTGTAAGATAAAAGTTAATTTCTGCCATGTAACTAGAGTCCCGGGATGAACCATGCTCAAAATGCATTACTAAGCTGTTACAGTAAAGGGGGAATGATCTGAGCGTTCAATTTGACTTGAAGGCGAATGAGGGGGAAGGCTTTTAATTAAAACAAATCCTTTCGACAGCATGTGTGAGGGACGTTTCAGCGCACAACTAGAACAAAGGTTATTGTCAGCGTAACAATCAGAGGCTGGAGGCGGCCTTTTATGTGGAGCCCAGCGGGAAAGATGTTGTCTTAGGCTGTCACATTTCTTTGATTTTAATCCAATCTTATGCTGAGTGATAATCTGTTGTTTTTAAAAAATGAGGGTTACACAACTGCGAACTGGGGCTGCAAATTAATACAAGATTTCTGTCCCAATCCCGCTCATTAAACACGTTCCTTTTTCTCTGGAGGAATAATTATCCTATTGTCACTTTCAGAAAGGAGTGTCTCTAATAGATGCTTTGGAATATTTTTGGCGAATCTGGAAGAAAATGAACTAGTCTCATATCCTCACAGTGGACAGATTAATCCACTCGGAGATTAAATGGCGCACACAGATGGCAGGCTTGTTGCCTCCACATCAGCTGACCCGGCCACTGCTTTAGGAGATCAACTGTGCACTTTATCCACACTCAGTCAATGAGAGAGGACAATTATTATGATATACTGATGAAACAATTGTTCAATACATTAAAATTCTAGTTGCTTATGAAGAGAAATGTGTGTTCAAGCACAAAAAGAAAAAACAAACAGACAAAAAAAAACTCCACAATTTAATGTTAATTCACTTTTACAGAGACTGTAATCTAAAAACACATTCTTTTATTTCTGGTTTCTTAACATGCTATTCATCAAGTGTGTTACCCATTTTATAAATTCAAATTGACAAATACAATTAGTGACTAAAACAAATTAATCTGAAGAGATGTATTTCTAGACTAAATTAAAAAATACAGTAGGTTTTAGGGATGTTGTCCTTAAGACATTTAGTCAATTACTCAGTTGATGAAGTCTTAGTCGATCAAAGTTTTCTTAGTCGATCAATTATTTTGTTTTGACTATATGGGTTTATGGTGAACAGAAATAAAAAGGGGTGAATTAGCTGAAGATTTTGGAATAAAAAATTTGCTTAAACTGTCTTCATAGAAATAACTACACTGTCTCCAATTCATTTTCTGTATGAAGGGTTTGTTTAGGCATGAACTCCACAGCATTATTTTGATTTCTGAAGCACAGTTTGGGTCAAGTAAATATACTGTAATGCTTTTTAGTTCCTTAGCTTTGGCCACACCCCCTCTTTAGTCGATTAATCGGTCGATGGGACATGTCTTTAGTCGACCAAGAATTTCTTTGGTTGACTACATCCTGAGTAGGTTTATATAATTTTGTTTCTAAAACTGTCATGGTCCTATTGACCCTATTTTGTCCCACCCACTTGGCTTGGAAATGTTTGTCTGTCTTGTGGGGCAACTTTAATTAAATATAAAGACAGTTAAAATAAACCCATCGACTGAAATCTACAGGCTAAATGCAGCTAAACAGGAAGTGCATGTCCTAGAAAGGTAGGCGGGACAAAATAGGATCAATAGATTAAATAAAAATATTATGTTTTGGTTTCTAAAATTGATACATTTATTACTTATCTGGTTTAGTTCTCTTGCAATCAAAAGTGTGCAAAGTAGCCAAAATTTGTATTTAAGTAAGTAAATGATAGACTCTAAATAATATTATTCAACCAAAAGTAAAAACCAGTGGTCCAAGAAATTAGTTGTAAGAAAAAAGAGTAAAAATGTATTTGGCTGACCATTGACTGTTTGATTTTGACTGGTTGATTTTGCCAAGTTTGATAATGATAATGAAGAACTATATAATGAGGAATGTGTAAAACGTTTTAGTAGAGTCAAGTGACAGAACAAAGCAGCTTGTTGTGAGTAAAGACATCCAGAGCACAACACTGTAGTGGTGAAAGTGTTAAGACTCTTGCTCTCATTAATCTCTATTGGACCGCGCTCCATTCAGACAGAAAGGCGAGATTACTTTCATCTTAGGCCTCAGACTCCCATTTAGCAACACTTCAAGCCATTATTCAGCCATCATAGAAAGTGCACAAAACAAATGATATTTACCTCAAAGGCCATATTACTCTGGGCAGAGGGACAGGGCAGGGCCAACAAGAGGAGGGAGTGGGGCAGAAGGAACTCATCACAAAGGCCTATTCACTCTGGAATGAAGAGGGGGACTGTCACTGACGATATGATGAACAGCTGCAGGGAGATGGAGCTGCCTCTGTTGCAAATGTCTGACATCACGTCTAATCCTTCATTACTCTCGTGTTGGGTTGGACCTCATCACTATGGCAACTAAACCTAAATAATCCTCCAAAAACACAAAGAGGATAAGAGTGATGCTGATAGTGGCTTTCAAACAGAGAATGTTGCACTCTGAAGAAAGGTTTTTGTAAACGAGTGACTTGTTAATAAGTTACCCTCATAAAGTTGATGCACAATCAAAGGCTTTGACCTACAAACCTCTTACAGCTAAACTTCAGCTTAGAACACTGATTACACAGCATCACTGACTGCATTTGTGTCAATCATTTGTAGTAATGCCCCACTGGCACAGTTATCGAGTAAAGAGCAGCTAGCATCTGCAGACATAAGACAGAGGGTTTATGTTCACCAGTGTTGCTGTGGTTAAAGTGCATCTGACAAGTTACACGACACATTACAATAAAACACAATTAACAAGATGTGTCCTGTTTCACTTTGGCAATTTTGGTGTTGGTTATAATTGTTGCTGGTTGAAGAGGAGTAGCAAATAGAAGAAGTAGAGATATTTCTACAGTTGTTATCTAGCAACTGGGAAATTATTATGTAAAAATGGACTAAAATGCACACAATCTAAATCACATAGTAGTTATGGCCTAATACAGGATTGGCTTTTTTAACTGATTGCTAAACCTACGGTGGCCCTGAAGGGCAAAACACAAACGCAAATTCAAAAACACAAACGCAAAAGCAAAAACACAAACGCAAATTCGAAAACACAAACGCAAATTCAAAAACACAAACGCAAAAGTGAAAACACAAACGCAAATGTTGTACATAATTTCATTGCAAGAACCCTTTGGACAGATTGTATGCTTTTTGCTACATTCCAGTGCATATTACTTTTAATAATCACATCTCAGCGATATAAGGGGCCACTATCAATAATAATCTGAAATCATGCTCAGGGGCCACATGATATCCTCTTGAGGTCCAAATTTAGCCCCCGGGCCTGAGTTTGACACCCTTAGTCTACACCTTCAGCTGTCCAATCTTGGACGTCCAAAATTGCGTTTGTGTTTTTGAATTTGTGTTTGTGTTTTCGAATTTGCGTTTGTGTTTTTGCTTTTGCGTTTGTGTTTTGCCCTTCGGGGCCACCGTACTAAACTATCTGAAAACAGTTGCTGCTTGTAAATAGTAGGCCCTATCTGACATGACATTTTGATAGAATGTCAAAATTTTAGAACTCATACTTTATTTTGTTTCTCTCCGCAAACAGCAACTCATATTGTGTAAATATGATAAATGTTTACTAGAAGCTTTCGCAGCAAAGCCACTTGAGAACTTGTCACATGTGAATATTTGAAGTGAAGCTAAACTGATCATTTGAAGTGAAGCTAAACTATCTCTTTGTTGGCTGTTAAACTGTGTGTATTGTGTTTAAGTCATTTTTTGGGCAATTTTAGTGCAAATTAAGCAAATTAGCACATTTCAGGTCAAAACCGTCACAAGCTGACTGTGTCTCACTGCAAAGCTAAATGTCATTTCTTGACTCAATGTGACGTCAGCGTGTATTGTCGACTCAAAACTGAGCTTGAATTACAAACACCTGCTGTCAAACTAATCACACTGCTGCTCTCTACTTCGAGCCTCTCCTTTTACTTTTTCCCAATGCTTTTCAGTGAGTTTGCATTGTTTGAAACGTTAAGGGGTTTAGGGGATGAGCTTGACTCTAACACATGTATCTACTCCTCATTTTACATACAGTAACAGCTGTCCAGTCAAATAAAGCTTCAGGTCCAGAAACTTATAAAAAAAAAAAAAAACATTAGAAGATTTAGGGCTGAAAGCCAAAAACCCCGGTCAAGGTGAAAGAGAGGAGTGTCACAAATCCATGAGCTACAGACACTGGACACAGGTGATCAATCCTTTGGCCAAAGAGATGAGGGTTGAAAAAAAGTTTTTTCTCTTGGCACTTTCATACAGAGCAGAAACTAGGGACTGGGGTCACACAAGTTTTAAACTGCTGATGCTAATGTGCTAGATTTGCTTTGTTAAGTGTATCGGAGCAACAAATAAAGTTTTCTTCACTGGAAATACAGCGGTTTGTCACAGGATCAAGTCAGCATTTGGTGAGGAACAATATTTTATGTTTCTATCTGCTCTTTTCTGTCTGGTTTTCACCTGAGCCTGTGTTTTCTCTTGTCCATCATCATGCCTAAAGGCGGGACTGTGGTAAGGTCTGCTCTTATTATAGACTTATAGACAAAAAAAATGACTCACAAGAGAGATCTATTGGACATTAAAGCTCCAAAAATAACATTCGTAAGTGTGCTATATTGTTATTGTCTTTTTGTGCGTCATAGTTTCATTTGCAAGGGAAAAAAGCTGTCCTACCTCATCTTAAACAACCTAGCCAATGTTGAAAACAAGCAAGAGGACTGGGTGGTTTGTCTGACAACATAGGGACAATAAGTATTTAATTTTTGGTATTTTGATGCGTGAAAATGTGTAATATTTTCAGAAGAGCACATTTACTCAGAACTGACTGTGTCCCTCACCTTAAGTGTTTATACAGATAGCTGCTAAAACAGTGCTGGGCTATTTTAGCTGTTCCCAAACAATCGTGCGACAACACTTTGGATGCAGTGCAAAAAGTAGGTCTGCCAAAAACATGTCCCGTCGCTGGTGGTGTGCGGACAGTCGTCAGAACACCGCGAGCGAGAGCACAAAGCCTCAGAGGGACCGGCGACATTTCTCAGTTTGGGCACACCATACTGATTATATTCACTGTTTAAGGGGGAGACACTGTAGATGGCATTCAGTGTTACCTTAATCACTTCTGACACACTTTCCATCACTGCCCTGGCTGCATCCACATCTTGGAAACAAGAAATGTTATTGGGCTATTAGGAAACTGACATGAAGTTAAAATCTGTTCAATAGAATTCATATGATAAGGTCTTACTTACAAATGATTGAAGGTCAACGTGAGGTCTACAAGTCCTCGCTGTAAATTTACCAAAGAAAAACACTGAAATAGAGAAAAAATATATGTATTAGCATAAAAGGAGTGCTGCTTCATGCACAAATATTCTGGTTAAATGAGAAAAAGACTTGTTCGTTGATAGGGTAACAGACTAATTTTGAAGATGATTATGAAAGAACAGCAGCCAAACATTTGTGATTAACTTTCATCATCTCAGTATGAGCCAGGCTAATCCTGCTTTGTCTTTGGTTTTTAAAAGACTTTCACAACATGCTTTCTCAACAAAAGGAGCAAAATATAGAGATTATTCTAAAGACTCAGGGCCAAGGTCTGTCATGCTAAAGATTAAAATAAAAATAAAGGTGCATGATCCATCTAAATCATAGACTGATATATACAGTCTATGATCTAAATAGAAACAAGCAGGTTAGACCAAGTTACACATCTGTGCAGAGGTGAGATTACTGTAAAAGATCACAACTTTTTCAATGTATTTAGAAGCAATGATACATTTAGCCGAAAGAAATTAAAGATGAATGGGTTCATTGCTATTGAACAATGAACCCATTCCAGAGACAAATATAGGCGACACCCTGCATCTTCAATGTTAATTAATGTAACACTTGTCTTACATTATTTCAGAATCTCCAAAAATATTGCTTGTTAGATACAAAATCAAACTCAATGTTCAGTACAGATTAAAATACTGTGAAATAGTCAATTCAGCACGTGTGACGGGCTCTGTGTGTCTGGCTTTAGTTCACTTTCCAACTCTGACAATTTGCTGAATGTCCTCCCAGTTCTCACTTGTATTTCAAGCCACATTGTCCTGTTGAACAAAGTCTACCAGTCAAAGAAACACTCTATGAACCGGTGAATCAAAACGAGCAGTAATACTTGGCGCTGCTTTGGAAAACAATGTTCTTAATCCAAATGTGTTTAGTTTTACATTATAGGCGACACAAATAACAAAAAAGCAAACTCAAACACAAACAGAAATACAGTGCAAATGCCAAACAAGAGCACAGTTGATGTTCAGCCAGCCTTTGAAATTAGTCTGGCAGGTTTTATTTCCAATCCCCGTATTTCCTTTTATTGAGAATCTTTGTTTAGTTTCATTGTGCTCTGTGAATAATTGGACGCGACACATGGGACAGACGCATTTTCTGTGTGCTAGTTTCCCACCACGAAGGATAATGCACCACAGAGTCTGGTAGAAGAGTCAAGTTTCAGCAATTTAAAAGCAGCAGCATTGGTCAGGCGCACTGGTCTTCAGTGAGGCGACTGGAGGTGCATAGAGAGCTAACAGAGGCTACACAACAGTGAACCAACACGATGAAGGAGGAAGAGGAGAGACTAAGAAGACAGTCCAAAGGCTGGTGCAGCGAGGAGGCAGCTGGCTCAGAGGTGTGCGTCCTATTTTTAGTTTCCCTCATGAAAATCTCTATATCAAACAGCTGCCGGAGCATTTGCACACCAAAAGACTCTTTCCCACAGTATCTTAACTTAAGTAATTGGCAGCATAGCTTTTGTCCTGCCCAAACATTGCAAATTTTAAGGATGAATTGAGGACATCACCAATAGTATTAGCAACTTAACAAAATCTTTATCTGAAGTGAGATATTCACATTTGGAAGATTAAACTGAATCAGAGTAGCAGGTTTGGTTGATACTGACAAAACTGTTTTGTTTTTGGTAGTGTTGGGAAGTAACTAAATACTTGTACTGAAAATACATGTATGTATTCAGAAAATTTAAAGTAACTGTAATTAGTAAAAGTTACTTTTTCATTTGGCAGTATTTGGAATACAATTATTTTTCTCAAATCTGAGGAATGCATTTTCGTATTTCAACACAATTTTGAGCTTACATTTTCTGAAATCATGAAAAAACCTATCTTATCTTATAAAAAGTGGCAAAACAAGCTGTGTGTCTAAAATCAAAAGCTATTTGAATCACGTTGTCATGTTTTTTCACTGTAAATATATTGGCAATTTGGAGTGAATGTATTCCAAGTATTCAGACTACAGTACTCTGATTTGTCAAAGTAATGGAATACAATACAAAATACATTTTAATGCTAATTGCATTGTATTCAATTCAATATTCTGTAACTAAAAACAAAGTATTCTTCCCAACACTAGAGTCAAAAACAAAAAAAGATTGAAATTACTAAACATCTTAGTTGAGGTGTAATAATTATCAAACAAAAATGTCTTAGAAAAATGACTTGGAAAAATGTCCAAAATATTATCACACACTGAAAACTTTTCATTTTAATATTAGAACTCAATACGCTTTTGATATATTGCATCAAGCACATCAGATTTTTTTTTTTTTTTAAACTCAAATGAGAAAATAAATATTGCTAATTAATTTAAGGTTTGCAAACATTTTCTTTTTATAATGGAGTAAAATAGCTACTTCATAAGAACAATTTGTGGTTAGTTGTTTTCAGGATGAGGCACAGTTTGTAATGTCATGTGATGATGATGAGCGCCAGCAGCTTGACAAGTCAGACGACTGTAAAGGGCCATGTCCTGTGTGACTACTGTATATGAAGAGAGCAGTGGGAGGAGGTCACCGCAGACATGAATAACTACAGTGTCTGTGTGAATAAAGAAAGGACGACAGCTATCTGCAGCAACAGAGCGGGCTCAAAGCATGTTTACGTGGCTTCATACTTTGAGGTTGCAATTTGATGTTCTTTTCTTCTGTACGTGAATAAAGAAATTTATGTGAACCATGTGCAAAGACTAAATAAAGTCTCAGGAAATGAAACTTAAAGGACTTGAATAATGGGTTGTGATAATAAGCTGTGTTCAGAGGTAAGCAGTGACTTTGAGCACAGCCCACAAGTAAGAAAAGAGGTTGTTTCATTTATTTATCAAATATTAAATATTTATAGGATTCAATCTGCTGGCAGAGGACTGGGCAGAACAAACAGTGGGTGGAGGAGTCTTGATGTTGCTTTATGGATGATGTTTTGAAAGCATTTATGGAGAAAGCAGACTGCTGCTCTGCATGTTCTGCATCTTACTCCTGAATCATTGCACTGCCTAGAGTTGTTTATTCATCCACAGACTGTCCAGCTCACCTGCTCTAGTGTGCAAACAGTTAAAAAGGTGATGTGTGCACAAAAACACCTTGAACTAAAGAACAAAACTAGAAGATCCAGTTGAACTTGTTTGGAGTTAGTTTCCCTCTATAGTAACCAGCCTCACCTTGCAGCATATCTTAGTATTTGCACTTTCTTCAATCATGACGTACGCAATTATAATAGTGAGCGGCAAGCAGATTATTTGCCCAGAGGATTAGTTCCTTCTGAAAACCCTAAGTTAATTAAGATGCTTTGATGCATGTATACAAAATCCCCCCAAAAAATGCTTCACTGCAAGTAAAATTTACTAAGAAAACTCAGTGTTATGAATATATAACAAAGCAGGGAAGTAACAAAGGTCAACATTTTGATGAATCTGACACTAGGGGTTACAGAGGTGGGGCTGGAAGCTCTTCTTCACAGAGTATTTGTCCAGCAGAGTCCATCAGCCCAGGCCAGACAGACCGCCGTCTCTTGACGAGCACTCATTTCCTCTGGACAACAGCACAAATGTTACAGCAAAGAAATACTGCAGTTAGGTTTAGTCTTAGAGATGTGAGCTTTCATTAAACTGTGAAACTGGCTTGAGAGAAAGGTCTGTATCAACACTGATATGAGCATGTAAATTAATCATGGCTTCCATTGCACTCTCAGCTGTAAAAGCCATACATGTACGTTTTTAGAATTCCCCGAGTCCTGCTGACGTGCAGAACGTCATAAAAAATGTATGTTTGTTTGAAAAATTCAAATGGATGTCCTGAACTTTCCGAACATAGCCAATATGAATAAAATATTTATTTTTGAGCAGCAAGACTAAATCCTCTTGTGACTCAATTTGAAAATAACATGTAAAACTACGCAACTGATGTATCTTGTATTTGGGGTGTTTCTCAACAGGACATGTCAATACTAACAGGACATGTCAATTCTAGCACGTTCTCTAATTATTTAGACATTTTCCCATGACAG
Organism: Mugilogobius chulae; assembly: GCA_038363315.1. NCBI lineage: Eukaryota > Metazoa > Chordata > Actinopteri > Gobiiformes > Gobiidae > Mugilogobius > Mugilogobius chulae. The sequence goes on from CM076400.1 coordinate 35,255,451, forward strand.
AAGTTGGTCAGTGAACGCACCAGCAGAGGGAGACCACGGCACACACAAACGCGCGGCTTTTCTCTGCTTTAGCCAAGAAACTGGGAAAGCTAGCTACAGTCAACCGTGAGCTAGTCAGTTTGCATCTTTCTAGGCCCTAATTCTAACAATTTGACACGATTCTGAGCTCGTCAACATTCACAGACAAAAGCAAACTAATAATATAATGCTAGAAATCTGAAAAAAGTGACATTCTTCTTTCTTTAGCCAATTTAAAATAGACGTTTTATGGCTTTAAGTTTGGAGTCTCTACACATTGAGTGTAGAGATAGATTTAATTGTTTTTGTTCGTTATGAAAGGATTATATTTCATTTGTAGATTGTATCCGCATGATAGGCAAGCGGCGAATCTTACCATGACTTAACTTGTGGATCCACAGGTGGGTGTTGTTTCTGTCAATATGCAGCGTGTCTTTGTGCTGCGCTTTACGTCCTCCGCGCACTGCGTCACCGACACTCACAACAAGAGTTGGACATTTTCTAATCGTGGCGTAAAGACAGAATCGGCGTCTGCCATCTAATAAACGTAATGTAAGTTAGCACGTATAGGTTCTGTTGTGTTTGGTTGCTAAATCATAGCAGCGTGTCGCAGTAAAAGCCCGGTCTTACCTGTACAGCCAGGTAAGTGACAAACTCGACACCTGTGGCACGTTCACTTCACTGTGTTCTGTTCTGTTCTTACCGCGTTCTCGTGCATTTAAGTTTTATATTACACACATTTTACTCTTTTAACCATGCTGATGTTGTCTATATTTTCAAAGCTCATTCTCTATTTGACCTTGTGATGTCATTATGTGGTAGTCTTAACTTTAACTGCATTATCTTCAAATTAAATGCTTTACTGTACACTGCACTGTCTCCTGGCCTTGGCTGAGCCTCAGGGAGATCCCAGCACATTATTTTCATCCATAAGGCCATAGTGGGTAAACGGCCTCTAATCTGTGTCAGCTCCTACTTTCGCTCCTCACAATGACTTTTGTTTATATTGTCCAGCATAACACCGAAATGGGCAGGAGAGCCTCATGTGCTGTTCTTTAGGCTTGAAACAATCAGAAATGTTTTTAACTTCTGGAACTGATTCCACTGATTTCAATAAAGTTTCTTCTAGGGCTGTGCAATTAACCTTTCAATTCAATTTTGATTACACTATAATCTTTTACAAAAAATGTTTAATCGAGTAAGAATAATAATTTGACATTTCTATATTATAATCTTGTAGTTTTAATATGTTTTATTAATTTTGTACAGTGGCATCTCTTGGCCTCTTGGTCTCCATCAAAAAGAGATTTATCTCAAGGGACCTCCTTAAAAATATTGCCTAGGTTGAATAAATAAATACTTAGAAAACACAAAAGATGTGTCGCTATCCAAAAGGTTTAGCTTGATCAAATGACCACTTAATGTCATCATAAAGGTTTTTTTTAGTTAGAGAAAAGAAAGCAGCCTAAACATTAAGGGTTTGTGTGTTAAATGTGCAAATTAAACAAAACTTCAGGTGTATTTGGATGAATATTTAACAATATGTAACATGTGTAATACACTTACAGTTAAAATTTTGTAGATATATTATAATACGATAAATTAAGTAAAATCCTTTCCCGTTTTTTTTTTCTGTAATAGCTCTAGCATGCTGGATCACTTTGTCTCAGATGAATTCGAAAAAGTCCCAACAAGAGCTAGCCCTTTAAAAATGGAGGAGCTGTCTCTCATGGCCCTGCTGGAGTGTCCTCTGTGCCTGGAGCCGCTGGACACATCGGCTAAAGTCCTGCCCTGCCAACACACTTTCTGCAAACCTTGTTTGCAAAGGCAGGAGACTGTGACACACTCTCATCTACTATGCCCAGAGTGTCAAACGCCTGCCCAGGCCAGGACAGCAGAGGAACTCCCCACTAATGTCATGCTTGTTCGGCTTCTGGAAAGGCTGCAGCTTACACAAGAGTCTCCCCAAAAAACACTGACGCCTCACTACAATGTCCCTACATCACTCCCTCAACCTAGAGTGGAAGACATCGAAGAATCACAGCCAGAAATGTACAACTACAGGAACAAGCAAGGCCAGAGTGAGGTGAGTGATGTGGAGACCCTATTTGTTGTTATCAAAAAAACAGTTTGCTGTGACTTTTGTTATATCTGTAAAAAGAAAGGGGTTTTACTCAAATAGAAATAACCTGATACTTGTTCAAGCACATAGCAATCGCACATCTATAGTTTGATAGTTTGGGAACCACATTGACTTTATAACTACATCTTAGAACGCTTTAATTAAGCATAAACTAAAACATAATTAGTAATGAATAACTGTTGAGGATTTAGGCTTAATAACTACACAATTAGAGAGTTAGGTAAAACTAGATGAGTAACTAAGCCTGATTTTTTTGTAATTAACTTCTTTTTTGTAATTAATTTATTACTCATAAAAGTATTTTTAAAAATGGGGTACCTGGGTAAATTTTTATGTCTGCCGCCATAAAGTCTAAAAACATTTTTACAGTCTGCTAAATGAGGCTGAGATGCACTGTATTTGGCTCATACGCTTTTTTATTTTGATTTGGATTCTTCACAATGGTCTGATTTTATCACAATGTGCTGCTCTTGCAAAATTTGGTGGAAAAGACAAAGTAATTTACAACCAAAAAAGCCAGGTACCCTAGCTTTAAGACATAAATAATTGTTATGAAGTGTTGAATTTGCAATTTGGGTAGTTTTATTTTTGCAGAAGAAATGTTCCTTTAGCAATGGTTATATAAATAAACTAAATAAAACGAGTAGATTAATTAATTAATAAAAACATACATACATACATACACACACACATGTAGGTACATACATACATACATGCATTACTAGTATTATAAATTTGCAGCTTAGCTCTATATCACTGTAATTATGCACACTTCTTAGTAGGTTGTCTCTTTACAAAGGACACACCTCTTATGTCTTTTTGAAGATATTGCTTTGATGGAAAGTTCCATAGAATGGCATGAAATTCATCTCTCACCACGGAAATGTTTAAAACTTTGGTTTGCGGTCATGCAAGGGGCGTGTGTGTCCTCAGAATGTATGCAGTGCTGCTTTAATCTATTTATAGACATTTAACTTTTTAAAATGGATATTTTTCTCATTGTCAACGGGAACTTTAATTGATCACAATATTTGTAACCAAATTATCTTATTTAGAGTTTAAAAAATGTGGTTGAAACATTTGAACTAAAGTGTGTTGTTTTTTTGTTTGTTCGTTGAGTCCTGGATGTTTAATGAAATGCATAAGTAGAAGAGCAAATATATTGTTGAAAATAATTGTAACGGCTTCTTTGTACAAACCTTGGAGCCGCTAGGGGAGAGCCAGAGAGGGTCCTGGGTTCGTAGCTTTGTGACGCGCTTAAACTATTGTTAACAAAGCTATACGCTGAGATCCAACTTGCGTTTTATAGGTTTATTAGGACACACACACTTAGCTATCAGCAGCGCAGCAAAGAGAAGAGTAAGAATGTGGAAAACAGAAAAGGAATGGATATGGTGAACAAAACCAGCGGTCAACAAAAATGACGGCTACCCGCCCTGACACTCCTCATCTGTGTCCCCAGGTAGTGCGCGCTTTTCACACACACACGTGCACGCGCACCTGTCCCTGTGCGCCCCGCCCCTTCTACCCAGGACCAATCACCCGTACAGACACACAGTGCACCTTATTTCTGTCTCCTACAATAATAATAAGAAGAAGAAGTAGAAAAACAACAACAACAGTATTAAAATGATGATAATAAAAGCTTTCAAAGGAAAGCATTAAATATAAAATTTGAGCACATAAACATTATCTTTCAGCCTATCAAAGTCACTTATGTTGTATGTAAATCGCGGACACCTGTACCCATACTTCTTTTGCTTTGGTCTCTTTGTATTCAGTTGTCTTCTTCAGTACAGGCCAAGACCTAGTGTTCTAGTCGTAGTGTTAATTCTTTGAAACCATCTGTCATCACTCCTTTTTAAAGTCTTATCTGCTTAAACAAAAAATGTTAAAATATTTGAAAAAGAAAGGGTTAGCACAGATGGTGGTGAATTGAATGAAATGCATTGACACATTTGATCTCCACCTACAGCTTGAGATTTGAAGTGACAGTGTGCTGTTGCTACTGGAGATACCGTATAGATCTCATATCCTTTTTTTCATTAAGACAAAATAAACAAGCCACTTCTAAAGACATAAAAATATCCAATGGTTTGCTGAAATGTTTTCTATTTTTGTTTTGTTTTTAAGAATATCAAGTCCACTCAAAAGCCCTGTGAGGTTCCAATTTGTGATTTGGCCTAGACAAAATAAAATGAGTTATATTTGAGTTCAGTTTTGCATTTTACTATTAACTGATTTACTATTGCTTGATTCAAGTCATTCATAGAGGTCTGTGTTTACTGTTTACCATGTAATTTATTATCTTTCTATCTTAAAGGAGACCTATTATGTAAAATCCACTTTTCTTTAAACTCTGTAATAACAGTGTTTTCTCATCATTAGTTTACTAACAGTTGTATTTGGATTGATTGTTTGAGTTCCCTGTTTCCTGTCCCCACCCACTTGCCTGTATTTACTTGTCATTACTCAAAAATTCCAAGTAAAGCATGCAGGGTTGTAACATCTTCCATCAACAAACAAATGGAAATTTAAAATCTGTTGCTTATTAAAGTTAAATTTAACATTGAAAAGGAAGGGCTTATCAGTTCTGCAGTTTTTAACAGGAAGACGATTGGTCTGCTACTTCTATTTCTTATCCATTTTAGATCAATGTAGTTTTTTATAATAAACAAAATGTGAATTATTCAAATAAGGTGATATTTTAGTAAATTAATCACTTATTGGTGTCTGAGTTGCCAATTTTTTATTAGTTAGAAAGGACATTGTAAATTTATTATTTCTATACATGAAAATTTAATTTAGTTGCATTTTTTCTTTATGAATAGTAATTTAGCATGCTAACTTTGGTAAATTTGTGGTCTTGTGAGGACCGTTTGGATCATTCCATTTTTGGTCATAACATAGAGACACTAGTTTTGAGAAAGGTGGACCTATTAGTCGACTGATTGATAGCACATTTCTTAAGTCAACTAAAAATGTCTTTTGTCAACTACATCCTATTTTTTCTCATCACTAAACTTACTGTAGGTCTTTGCAGTTAAAAACTCTAAAAAGTACTCTCTCAAAAGTACTCTCTCGAGTACTTTTTATCAACAGGACATACAAAAAATTGGACAAAACAACAGGGATTACATAGATAAAGGGAAGAACGAAGGTAAAAAACTGTTTGGCTCCAAACCGCCCTGCTCTGTGGCGCAGCTAAATGGTGCGGCTTTTAATGAGAAGCCAGGATCCACCAAAATAAAAAAGGGAAATAGTACTAAATAACTTTAGTTAACCCGAAAAATACTCCAAAAGAAATAACTGTTACTTTAGCAAAAACAATAAACTGTAAATTATGCTTAACAAACCAAATTTAAGAAATAAGCTAATAATCAAATGAATTATAAGAAATATTAAAATAACCAAAATAAACATACTTTTAGCAATAAATCAAAGAAAAATAAGTATATCAAAAAATATAACTGATAACTTATAGAAAAAATAACGAAACTGTGTTCTGGCTCCAACACTTACACTAATACATTTAAATGTTTTTTAACATTTTCCAGTTGGAAAAGAATATCTTCTGAATATCATAATTGAGATACTGTTTGCCAACATTTTTTTGTGAATTTCTCCCAGCCCTACATTTGTCATTGCTTCTTTCTGAAAAACACATTCTTTCTAAAATTCTTTCTTCTCGCCTGCAGGGTTTTGTTAGATCATCGCTGCAAAACCAACACAGAAGCTTCGTCAATGAGCCAGTTTTCACCTCTGGAAATGGCGTGTCCCAGGTGGACGAGGACTTGGACAATGGAAACTCCAACAACAGATCAATGTACAGCAGTGTTGTCAGCAGTTCGACGCCTTTATGCAGGGCACTGTGTGATTTTAATTCACAGGCAATGAACCTGCAGGACAGTCAGTTCTGCCTCGACTTCCTCAAGGTATGTTTGAGTTAACATTTGCCAAGCACTTGAGTTTGTAGAGCAGCTTTTTACACAAAAGCAAAAAATATTCAGAGTAAAATGTAAGACAAAGGAATAATTCTCTTCACAGAATCTGCAGATGAAGTATAAAAAGCATAGTATAATGTATATTTGGTGGAAAAGTGACATAAGCACAACCAATAAGAATGAGCTTCACATTCACCAGCAGCTTAGTTAAACTTGTCTAATATACAATTAATCACAATTGAATTGAAATTACAATGTCAGTGAATGCAATTATTAAATAGAAAAGCTGTAATTTTTGAAGTCCAAAAGTTTCCTTCACAAACAACAAAGTATGTGATTTTCTCTATAAAAACTATTAATCCTTAAGTCCTTAAAATAGCTTACATGCAATTATTTTATTATTTGTCACTTCATTATCATTTCACTTTGTCAATTCTCCAAAACAGAAATAAAATGTGAATTCAGAATTGTAATTCTATTAATAAAACATAAATCACAAATTGAATCGCCATTGAAATACTGACAAGAATAATCACAATTACATAGTTTTTATTCTGATGTGCTGTAACTATGGCTAATTGAGTTTGTCCCTGTCAAATCAATAAACATATAAACTAACCAAATCAATAAAATGAATAAAGGCAACATTATGTTCCTTAAATAAGCAGAACGGTACAAACCGAATAAAAAAAATGTAGGTATTTATTTTATTTTCAAACAGTGTACTGGTAGTCAGTTGAATTTAATAGCTACAAATGCCATTATTAAAAGAGTGTTTTATTAAAGTTTAGTTTGTTATTTAATAAATAGTGGTAGAAGATGACAGCAGATTCCTGTAATGGCCAGCACTATTTGTCCTTTCTCCGATGCTATGACTGTTACTTAGCCTAAAGGATTCTTCAAGCGTTACGTAAGGAGCTCAGTTATGGGTTTGCTTTCCATTAAAGAAAGCTGAAGCATAAGCTTTTTATGGCACATGGTTTAGACTGGTTACAGAAAGATCTTTGCCTGAAGACAGCAAAGGATGTGATGTTACTGTGAGCTTAGCAAAACCTTCTTTGTTTCTTGTTTTAGGGTGACATTCTCACTTTTATCAGACGAGTTGATGAAAACTGGATTGAAGCTAAGCTTGGGGTCAAAACTGGAATTTGTCCTCTGCAGTTTCTCGAGGTTAGTGTATCCTTTTTGTTGTGATTACTACATTCCTTTCTCTTATCTCTAATTCTAAAATATTGTGATTTGTGGCCTTTTCACTTTGATCATGGTTGAAACATGCCGTTTGGTTTGGGACTTTGCTTTGATATTGTTGATGGTGTTGGAACTCGTGGTGAACTTAACCATAGTTCTATGTCTTTACTCCCATTTCAGTGGCTAAACAACTTGGTCTTAATTTAAATCCTTCATCAATAAATGTTACTTGTGCTGAGGCAAAGATTATCAGTGTATGTCTCTGTAGTTTGGTCAGGTTTCAGCATTGCTTACCAGATCAATTGCTTTTGGATTCCCATTGTACTTTCTGTATTGGATAAATAGTTTGAGAAATCTGCTCTACAACTTGGATGATATTGAAGTTATTACCACATTTTACTCATCTTCCTGTCACTGCATCTTTTTGCTGTCTCTGCACATAATCCTTTCATCGTGCTCTTGTGTCTCTCTCTGAGCCTGCCTCCTTGTGTGGTGCAGCCAGGCATGAAGACACAGTAATGCTTTCTCTGCTTGGGTGGCATAACAGCACATCACTGTGGGAAGTGGAAGCATTAACCCTGCCATGCCGGTCTGTGGAGCTCTACGTTTCACAGATCCTGCTGCTGCTCCTCTCTGAACACTAGTCAGCCTTTCCTGGCTCATTTGAAGGGTACTTATCCCTTTGCCTGACAGCTCGTCCAACAAGTGGTAGAGGAGTGGAGATAAGTCTATTGAATGTCAGTATTCTGCAGGAGCTGAACTTCACAGAAGATTACTTTGATTTTCTTTTTATACTTTTATTCTGACTTTCTCTTTGTTTTTTTGTTTTTTTTAATTTTGTATATCTTTTAGCCAAACTCAGTGACTGCTAAACTACTTGAAGGGAAAAGTCGAAAGGGAAGTGACTCAAAAGAATATCAATACTGGACCAGCAGCGGAGGCAAAAGCAAGGCCACTGACGGATCAAGTAGGACCACTCAACTCGGACCCTCTCAAATCTCGGGACAAGCTCCTATTATTAATGCTCAGAACCATTCTAACCCCGGGAAACAGCACGCAGCCAGCGGCAACAACGTGTACACTCCCAAAGGCAAGAGGGCTGCCCTTACCAGTTTCAGGCACAAAGGTCATCACCAGCGCAGCTCTGTGCCCCCAGCAGCTCGTGGCCACTCACGTCCGATCAGTGGAAACACTCAACGAAGACGTCACTCTGACAATTCACACAGGCATCCATCACAGGTCAGTCACATTTTGTAGACCACACTTTTCTCATAGATTCAATTCATTGCTTAAACGCTAATTTAGCCGTTTGTTTAGCTTCCCAAAAGAAATTGAAAACATGTGTTTGGCTAAACAGTTCAGATCTGCATGATGTAATATGTTTTCTTTAGTCAATAAAAGACCAAAATGTTCCAAGGAAAAGGGAGGAAACTGTGACGCAAAGTTTAAGGAATGGACAAGTAAAAGGCATCACTCTAGAGTGGGTCGTTATGCAGTGCATTGGCTGTGAATTACATTGGGAGTTTAGGATGGGAGCGGTGTTCAGAAACTTTCAAAGGTCCTGAACCAGAGCTGGGAGAAGAGCCAGACTTCACACCTTTCACAAATTAGACCTGATGTAAATGGTGTGAAACAGCAGTAGTGTATAGAATTTTTTGTTGTTTTTATCAAGAGTAGTCATGAGTTTGTCAGATGCAAAGTTAAAATCATTTTGTTTTGTCTTAGTAATTTGTAATAAAACTTTTTTGTGGAGTATACTCGATTCTTAAAAGATTAAAAAATATATCATTCAGCATTAAACGATACTCAAGCAAATATTTGTAGAACAATCACGTAAAAAAGTAGTTTTAAACTAGATGATAAGTTGAAACAAAACCTACATTTTGCATCCTAGAAGCTTTGTGATTTATTTTCTTTATTGAACAAGAACACTAACAAATAGAAGAACGAATCAAAGTATGGCCTACAGAAAGTGACAAAAACTAGAAGAGTGGAGATAAGTAAAACAGAGAACTGGATGTAGCGAGTGGGAGGTATTGAGAGCCCCTTGGTGTCTGCTTATCGCCACGCTGCTGCTCATGATGGCGATGAGTCATTGCTGAGGTTTGTTGCATAACAGACCTCTCTGTGCTCTGCTCCTTCCTCTTCACTTAGCAGGTAACTCTCATCAGAAGAGCGGGAACAGGAGCATTCATACCCTGCCTGTCACAAATGGCACTTTTTAAAGCAAACTTCAGATCTACATCATTACCACATTATAAGTGGACCCAGCAACTGTTTGTTGTTTTATAAATGATGTGTAACTGTTACCATAGAGATCGGCTGTGTTTTCAGAAAGCTTCCGTAAGTATACAGCTAAAACAAAAAGTAAATAAAAGTGCAGTGGAACAATTTGATAAACTGCTGAATCAAAACTAGAAAATATGTCTATCACTAGTGTCAGAATAAATACTAACTTCATTATTTAGCCATTTAAACTCTCAGATGGTTTAACATTAGGCCAACTGAAAATACAGTCTGTCTGATGTTATGATCCTCACCTCTGTACAGTAAGTTTGATTGACAAACAAACAGGCCAATAGGAATGAGGCAGCCTTGTCATATTTGGGGGCGTGGCCTGCTGATGGCGAAAGTCGTGTTGGAAATACTATGCTAAGGTATGGGAGGCTAAACATTTAAGACATTTTCTGGCAAATTAAGTGTAATTTTAGCACAAATCATTCAAGTCGAGTCACAGCCACGTTTAAATGGAGGTTGTTGATGTGGCGTTATGTCACAAAAGTATACAAAAAGTTAAAGAAAGAACACACCAGGCAGTTTCTCAACAATAATAAACTAATGTCACTGGGACATTTTTAGTTCATCAATATATTACATGTTCAGTAATGTCTTCACATAAAATTTTGGTTTAATAAAATTTACAACTTTTTAAATAAATTTTTTCTAATGTATTTCTGCACTAGTCTGCTGCATATCACTGCCTCTGTCCTCAGTCAATCATTATTATCCACATCCACAAATAAACTCTTTGAAAATTTCGCACAAATACATTGCAAACATTACTGAGGTTTAAAATATAAAATTGATTTGTTTCGTAAAGCTATATCAAACTTATTGTTTGTCCATGCAAAACACATTTTCAGTCTCTAATAGAAAAATAAATGAATTCTCTTTTTATCTGTTATTATGATTGAATATACTAAATTCTAACCCTGCAGTGAGTTGGCCACTGTCCAGCGTGTTCCCCTGCCTAAGGGGCAAAGTCACTGGGATAGGCTCCAGTCACCCACAACCCCTTAACGGGAACAAGCAGTAGAAATGAATGAATAAATGGTTATAATCAAATTTTGTTTTGGTGTGCTCCATGTTCACAAAACTAAAACTGTGTAATTGTTGACTAGAGATAAAACGATATATCGGCAGGCAGATATTTTGGGCCCGATATTTAGATTTTTTGTGTGTGTGTGTGTGTGCATATCTACTATAACAACTATCAGCCTTGTTTTGGCCAATGGTCCTCTGCACAGGAGAGTACTCTCACAGTGATCATCTGAGCTTCAAGTTAGTTTTGGAAAGAAACTGAGACTTTTTATTTCTCACCTTTACTAATTATGCAGCTTTAATTTTATCAATAGCGTGTCTCAAAGTAATGTTCTTTTCCTGTTCTATGACTTTGGCTGCAGCACAACTTTGATAAGTGCATGTATGTTTGTCAGTATGAACTTATGTGCTTTAATACAGAGAAAGCTCATGGCATTTGAAGATATGTTATGCCCTTTTTGCCTCTTTGCAGGTGAAATGCAGCTTCATAGATCCAGTCTGAAAAAGTCTCTGAAAAGTACAAAACTGATTTAACTTTTTTTTACATCTCTGTGTGGCTTCTGAGTACACAACAGCAGAGGCAGGCAGGTGGAAGAAGAAAGTGAAGGAAAGCACTCTCAAAAATTGACAATTGTAATCTGCATACATTTTTTTAAAAATCAGCATCAGCACTGACCAAAGAAAAATCCAATAATAATAATGAAAGTGGAATTTAAAAATATATAAATAACATAAATAATTAAATACTATAAGCCCGGGTTCAGGCTTTTAGACAAGCTTTAAAGGGGTGTTTGTGTTCATATGAAACAGTCTGTGTGGCATTACTAAGCGAAAACATAGGTGATACACGTATGTACTGTTTATACATGCTACACTGGAACATCATGTGTGTTTGTAGTAGAAGAGAATGTGCTCTTAATTGACTTAGTGCTCAGTAAAATAAAACATAAAACAAACAAAAAAGGCCTGCATTGGTTGTAAATCAAATGCGTTATACTTTGGCCTCATAGCATTGTTTTTTCAAAGTAAATTGTTTCTGGTGACCTCTGCCATTCCTTTATGCATTCTGAATTACGACAGCGATGACGCATTTTTTAAAGACTGACTCTCTTTGCCTAGGGGTGAGGGTGAGTGGTAGTTCTGTAAATAGCATAAAGCAATCCCTGACATCACTGTGCAGATAATAATATGCAGGAACCTTCTCTCTGTTTCTAAGAATAAGAGTATGAGAGGCATAAACTATGAGCAGCAAAGTATATTGGGGAGAAAAGTATTTTTTTAACCAATACTGCTTTATGTAAAAATTCACAGTACAGCGTAGAAAAAGTATTTAGACCCACTAGATTAGAGACCTCTTTAAGAGTTAAATGGAGTCAGGTGTCAGCCAACCTTGGGGAATGGCTTAAAGTGAGCATTAACAATAAAATGCCTCACAGTATTGAGCTTGCCATTCTAAATAAGCATTACTTGATGAAAACAATGCCTTGCACCAAAAACTTCTCAAAAAGCCTACGAGTAAATATTGTGGACTTGCATAAAGCTGGAAATGGTTATTAAACTATCTCTAAAAGCCTTGATGTTCCTAAGATCATGGTAGGAGCATAAAATCTTTAAAATTAGAAGGATCATTACTGTGATCAGAGTCACTGGAGGTGGTTGTCTGGGTGAAACTGTCTGCAAGAGCACAGCGTGAGATGACAAAAAAATCCTACAGTGTCAGCTAAAGACTTAAAGAAATCTCTTGCACAAGCATCTATGTTCATAAAAAACATTGACCAAGAATGGACTTCGTTGGACACCATGCAGGAAGCTATTTTTTTCCTAAAATGTTGCTACATGTTTAAAGTTAGCAAAAGATTGACTGAATGTTACACAACACTACTGGAAAAAATATTCTGTGGACAGAGACACAACATCAAAACTGTGAAGTATGGTGGACTGAGCATCATGGTTTATGGTTACTTTACTGCCTCGGGGTCTGATTGATATAATCAAAAGTAAGATGAATTCCCAAGTTTATCGAAACATTTTGCAGTAAAACTTTAGAATGTCTGCTTTAAAGAAACATTTAAAGCAGACATCCTAATACATAAATCCTTTTTCTTTTTTTCAACAGGTGCAAATACTGTTTTCTGCTCGCTGTATATGCAAGGCCAATGTTGCTATATAATATAATTAAATATATTGTACAAAAAAATAGAAAAGGTCCGCAGTCTAAATGTTCATCATACGTAAGGTCATGACCCACTTAAAGATCGTATGGAGGATTTTCACAATTTTGTTGTCAAACTCAGACAGAAAATGGTTGTATAGATTTGTAGCAGTGTTGTATTTATGTTAAACAAACAAAAAAATATAAATACACAATATAAATTGCCATCAGAAAACAAGACTGCCTCGTTACCTATTTGCCTGTTAGCATGTCCATCAAACTCACTGTGTTCCTAACTCGTCATTTGAAAATTGCAATTGATTAACTTTTCTTTGGAAAACTTCTCCATACTAATGTGCACGTTCCAGGCATTCCGGTGCATTTTTTTGAAGTGCGTGCATGTGTGTGGGGGGGCGGGGTGTGTGTGTGTGTATATACTGTATATATATGTATCTGTTTGTCTTATAGAATAGTCATTAAAATAAATCTTCTTTGACTTTTACAACAAAGATTTGACATTATGTTTGCATACCAATAGAGTGAGAAAAGAATGTCCAATGAGGTTCCACCCACTCTGACTCTGATGAACCCCCAGATGTCATCGGCCGACAACATAAACTCCTCCACACAGCAGCTTTCCATCAGTGTGTGAGTCATATTTGATATTATTTAAAGAACGTGTTAATGAATAAAGTTATCTACAATTAAAGATGCACTGCATAAAACTATTCTGGTGGACAATCTGTCACCTGTTTGTCTCCTTAAAGGTGTCCCTATTCTGCCTGGTATGGTACACACTACAGTAATGGCATTTCAGAAGCTCTTAATAATCTTTTTCATTTTTACCTCTTTCAGTTGTATCTTTTTACTAGTATGAGCGATACACTCAATATTAAGTATTTTCATATCTTTAAAACTACTTTCACAATATTTTGTAAAATTAGATATTGCGATACTAAACTGCAAAAATCAATAATCAATACTAACACTAAAACTAGTTTGACCAATCCAATTTTGTGTTTAAATTACTCCCTGTTTAAAAAAAACAAACATATTTTTTCACATTACCATTTGATGTCTTAGTCAGTATTGAACCAATTGATTAATACTGTACTTCAAGTCGTTTATGGAAATTTTAATGAAACTACCTATAAAAACATGCACTTTTACTGTGAGTGGGTGGCCTTTCCACAGATATAATATCAACCCTAATCTGCTGGCATTGCCTGTTTGTCTTTACGGAGGTAGATAATGTAAAAGCTGTACTGTGGACTATACAACCTGCATGGAGACAAGTAGGTGTCAGGCACTCCACCAGAGAATCAACATTGTGAACATTTAATGATTGGTTATAAAGTTAGACAATTTGAATATAAGTCATGTTACTTTGGGTTTCCATAGTTGTGCTGTCCTCTATTCATATAAGCCACGCCGTCCAGAGGAGCTGGAGCTCAGAAGAGGAGAGATGGTAGGAGTATATGGGAAGTTTAAAGAAGGCTGGCTTCGTGGGCTATCATTACGTACTGGCAAAGTGGGCATTTTACCAAGTAACTACATAACGCCTGTACTGAGGTAAAAGTTCATGATCCTCTGCAGTATAAAGTAACAAGATTAGTCAGAATTATTCTATTTATTTATTGCTACAAAGACAGAAAAGGTAGAATCAATGCACTTTGTAAAATGGTAATTGTCAGGTATATGCCTAATTTTTTTTAGAACATCCGCCAAACTGTTTGAGACCAAAACAGCCAATGCACCCTCACAATACAACTTAGTAACTGGCAGGAAACCCACAGCTGCAAGGAATCCTGCTGTGGTACTTGCCCTTGATAAAATGAATGCTGATGGAACAATATACCCAACTGGCCAAGCCCCATCTGCAGCCAACGGAGCACAGCACACAATGTCATCTACAGGGAAAGCCTCCTTTCATGGGGTTCTCAGGGTTGGGACACTGTAAGACGCATTTTCAACCCACACAGAGGTGAGTGGTGTAATATTTTGGAATAAAAAATAAATATATAACACATTTTGGCAACTTTTGTGAAACTAATTATTACTTTGCTCTGCTTAATATAAAGAGGGGGTACACATTGCACAGTAAATTAGTAATAATCTTTTAAACCTTTTTTTCCAGGTTTAAATCAGTTCAACCAAATGTCAAATACAAATAACCCGTCCAACACAAGGCACTTTGCTCAAGTTCAAGCTTCTGGCTACTCACCAGCCTTGCAGAGGAAGAAGAACATCAGCATCCTGACAAACTGTGTTAGACCATTTGGATGGATGAGCGAGTCTCTAGTGCCCTCTGCTGCTGCTTATTACAAAGACAGGGACATTACTCCAACAGTTGAGCCAGTATCACAGCAGCCTACCTCTGCTCCACAGTCTATCCTTGTTAGGCCTGACTCTCTCAGAAACCTTGGAGAAAAGGTTTGTAAATAGAATACCTTTTGTCTTGATGGTTATTTGTCCATATAAAGCTTATTTATCACTATTACATTGTGTGTCTTTCAGCCAACTAAGTCAGTGCGTTTCCTTACCGATGAAGAATCCCCTCCTCTAAGACGTCGCACCTCTTCCTGGTCTGCTGGACAGGTTGCTTCTAGTAACCAATCTGGCTTCTCTCCTCTGGAAGTATGGGCCCCATCACTCACACTGGGCAGGGACGGACCGGGAATTATTATGAAAGAAGGAAAATCTCCTATTTTAAGAAAGAATCTAGAGACAACTATCACAGAGCTTAACATGAATGGTTCAGTTTTGCCCCAACCATCATTTGCTGCTTTGTCTGCTCAATTTAGTCCTACCAGGTGCTTTATTATTTTTAATTATTTACTATACTTTTGTAAAACAGCATTAAAATGCACATTATAGAAAAGAAATCATTTCAATTTCTCAAAATATACATTTGGTGCTTCATTTTTTTTTCTTCTTTTTTTTCTCAGACACAGAGTGACCAAAACTCATTTAGCACAGACGGACTCTGAACTCACTCTAGTTCAAGGAGAGGTTGTACTGGTCCACAGACCACGACCTGATGGACGTTTCCTTGTGACACAGGAAAGCAGTGGACACACTGGCTTGTTCCAAAATAACATCTTTCAGGTCCTGGAAAGGCTCAGCTAAATGATCTTCCATCAGAATATTTTTTGCCGGTTTGTATGTCTGTTTGTTGCCAAAGAAGTCTGCATAAATTAAACAAGACACTACAAGTTCCAAAGAAATTAATGCTGCCAATTGGAAATCCTATTGTGTTATGTCTTTATATCCTGTATCTTTTCCTGTGTTGTTTCCATCAAAGATTTTATATATATTTATTACTAAAAGTATTTGTCCTTAATTATTTACTACACATGCAGTATTTGCACATAAATTCTATTTGATGTTACCCAACTACTTGTTATGCTTGGTGAGTGCCTTTGTCCAAATTCAGAAAATTAGAAATTACCAATTATGTAAATAAAACTCATAACCCTGATTTTTGTGTGTGTGTGTCTTTTATTGCTTTCTCTCCCTCTCTATAATTGATTATGTATGATATGCAGTGTTGTAGTCTTATCAACCAGGGATGGGGATATCTGACCTTTTGCTCTGGTGGTACCCCCAAGAAGTTTTACAGCAGGTTTAGCCTATGCCTTGGATGATTTACAAAACTGAAACATTTATCTATTCAGTGCAAAAAGTGAACCTTCTGAAGAATATATTTACAGAGCTATTCGGTGTAAAACAGAGACCTGTAAAAACCCTTGGGAGGCTAAGCTACGTGGAAGAGGTTGGAGAGCTTCTGATGGCTCCCGACTCCCGAGCTACAATTTGAAGATACCTGATTTGCGCATGCGCAGTTTGGCACTGTTCGTCGTCTTGTTATCATTTGATATGGGCACTGCAAAAGCAATATTCTCTGGATAAAACGCAGTCAGCATAATAACAACAATACTCTTGAAGAAATTTCACATAAGCGATATTACCGACGCTTGTTTAACAATGCCAGTAAGTATTTTCGTGTACTGTTTTGCTACAAGGGATCCTCCCTTCAGAGCTACTGATGCTACCCGGTTAGCATAGTTAGCCTAATTTTATGAAATCGTTAGAAATGGGTAAATTCACCTGAATAACGTTTCGCCGTTTTCTTTTTGTGTTGTAACGTTAAATTTTAATGTTAACTTGCATGCAATGTTTGTGAAGACGCATTTTTTGCTCGTGACAATGATGGTTTGGTTTGCCTAGCAACCATAAACGGAGAAGATGTTTGATTCCTTGTTCTTTTTTTTACCTTTGCTTCACTCACACTCGTGTTTAGCTTTCAGTGGCTAAACGATTAGTTTACTTTTATATTGCATCGACGTCAAATTAAACGTGTCTCTTTGTTCCAGAGTAATAAGCTCGAAAAGCAGGAGGTTAGTGACAATGTCAAAGTGGTTGTACGATGCCGCCCCCTCAATCAAAAAGAGACTATGATGGGCCACAAACAGGCCGTGATTGTGGACGAGATCCGCGGTACAATCACGGTGAACAAGCTGGACACTCCCAACGAGCCCCCCAAGACCTTCACCTTTGACACAGTGTTTGGACCAGACAGCAAACAGCTGGATGTGTACAACCTTACTGCCCGTCCCATCATCGACTCAGTATTGGAAGGATATAATGGTAACCTATTATACTGTATCCCGCCTGCAACCTTTTTGTTCTGGAACTCTTTTGTTGACCAAAAACACATACAATAGTGGTTTGTGCATAGACTATTCCTTTTATTTTTTCAAAAGCAACACACCACATTTATTATAATTTTTAATAACAGTTAGGCTGCAAGTAAATGAAAGCTAGGTGTGGTCTCATCGAGTTTGGTCCCCCTCACTAGCTTTTGTGACACAAACAGCTGCTGGTAGAGGGCTATGTTTTACTAATTTGCACTTATGTTCATTTCAGGCACAATTTTTGCTTATGGGCAGACAGGAACAGGAAAAACCTTTACCATGGAAGGTGTAAGAGCTGTGCCAGAACTCCGAGGCATTATCCCAAACTCTTTTGCCCACATATTTGGTCACATTGCAAAGGCGGAGGGTGATACAAGGTTTAGAACTTCTTATTATTGTCATTAATACTGTTGTACTTCATCTACACATCTGTTTACACATTATCTTTTAAATGGATAGGTTTCTAGTTCGTGTGTCATACCTTGAAATTTACAATGAAGAGGTGCGAGATTTGCTGGGTAAAGATCAGATGCAGCGACTTGAGGTAAAAAATGTTGTGTTACATGTCCATACAGTATAAATACTTTTAATTTTATTTAAATCAAGCCATTTTCTTAAAACAGGTAAAAGAAAGGCCAGATGTTGGTGTGTACATTAAAGATTTGTCTGGGTATGTTGTAAACAATGCTGATGACATGGACAGAATTATGACACTTGGACACAAAAATCGTAAGTAAATTTGCTTGTCAGTCCTGTATGTGCGTTGTCTTGTTAAAAAGTGACATTATTTGAATTGAATTTTTTTGTCTTTTCTTAGGGTCAGTTGGAGCTACCAATATGAATGAACACAGCTCCCGTTCTCACGCAATCTTCACTATTACTATAGAGTGCAGCGAGAAGGGTGTTGATGGGGATCAGCATGTACGCATGGGAAAACTTCACTTGGTTGATCTTGCTGTGTGTATTTTTGTCATTCAACTATAGCTATTGATTTTTATTTCTTCCTCAATCCTTCCTTTGTTTTTTTTTCCTTCTAGGGTTCAGAGAGACAGGGTAAAACTGGGGCCACAGGTCAGAGGTTGAAAGAGGCAACCAAAATCAATCTGTCTCTTTCTACTCTTGGTAATGTGATTTCCGCTCTGGTGGATGGCAAGAGCACTCATGTACCCTATAGGAACTCCAAACTGACACGGCTTTTGCAGGACTCCCTAGGTGGCAACTCCAAAACCATGATGGTAATGAGGAAGGATATAAACACAGTACCGGTAGTTTGATTTCTATGTATAACCAACTTTTTTGTCTATTAGTGTGCAAATATTGGCCCTGCTGACTATAACTATGATGAGACGATCAGCACACTGCGCTATGCCAACAGGGCTAAAAATATCAAGAACAAAGCCAGGATCAATGAAGATCCTAAAGATGCTCTAATTCGCCAATTTCAGAAGGAAATTGAGGAGTTAAAGAAGAAGCTCGAAGAAGGTAGTTTCACCAATTATTTTCACTCTGATGTTATTCTCAGCATTTTCTTTTTATTTTAATTGAGTATAACTTTAAGAAGAGCTGTTATTGCTGTTGTTTACTTAATTACATTGTGCTGTGCCCGTTATGTACAACTCTAGGAGAAGAGATATCAGGTTCTGAGGGAAGTGGGTCTGATGAAATGGATGAAGGTGAAGATGAGGCAGGTGAAGCCGGAGAAGGTCGTAGGAGAAGACGAGGTGATTCATGTTCATTTGAAGTATGGGACTGTTTACTTAGTTTTCTTATCTATACATGATGTGCGTTTGGTATGAGTCTATTTTGAGAAGATGATCTCAATCTAAAGTTAACGTTTAGTTTTATAAACTGGGGATTTCCAAAAGACTGTCACCATCTTAAAGTGTCACATTTTTGACTTTACAGGAGAAACATTTAAGTCATAATAACTGACATAACTGCAAATTTACTTACTCTTTTAGTTACAAAAGTTATTGTTTCACCTAAAAACAGTTTACTGAGACTAATGACATAGTCTTTCCTTGTCCTCTCTTTCAGTCATCCACAGGGGCAGTAGCTCAGAGCTTTTATTTTCTATATCTTTTCTTTCTGAGAGTAAAGCTCTGGCTCGTGAGTTGAAACTGTTGTTTCTCAACCACTTTTACAATTTAAGCCTATTTCACACATGGAGCTTCTATTAGTGTACTAGAAATACACTTTGATCAGTTACAAACTAGTTTTTGTGTGTGTGCATGTAAAATGACTAATTGAAGACATGTGTAAAAAGGGCCTTTATGAATTCTTTTATTGATTTGCACAATATGATTTGTGTCAGTGCTCACTTTTGAATTGCTGCCCCCTTTTCACTACTCCTTAGCACGCTGTGGTTTTTTTCTCCCTCAAAATTACAAACACCATAGTTATAGTGTGCTTCAAATACAATGGCCTCTATCTTGTGAAGTGGCGCAATTACCTTGCGCAAGCAGCTAGTCCGAAAAGTCGCTGCAGGCGCTCTTTGAAAGACTAGGCGCAATATGAAGTCTAAAAGGCGGAACCAGTTGGCGCTGATCAGAATAGGGTGGAGCTAAGCTGCCTGCAGGTGGAACCCCCGTGAATTTGAAGATGCGCATTGGACAAAACCTAAGAGTGTGGCCTGACGCACGCTCTCAGAAAGAAAGTGTGAAAATGTTAAGAAAATGAACAATAGGCTATAGCCCTAATTAATAAAAATATGTAGGCCTCACACATTGTTTTTCTTGAATTAGGTCTATTAACTATTATTTTTTGTTTGTTTTATTCTTGTTTTATAGGCTGCACAAAAAAGGCTGCATGATTCACGAAACGTGTAGGCCTAACCTATGTGGGGGTCTAATTGTGACACAAAAGAAGTAGGCTTGTGTCAGTGAAAAAAAAATAAAGTTGGCGACAACTCGGATTGGCCGTATGGCGATATCAACAGAGTAACTGATCACCTCTATGTCAGTCATTTTTTTGAAATACGTTCAGTAACCGCGTAGTTACAGAGCAGCAAAATGACTAAACCAAAAGCAACATAATTATGAATCTAGCGCGGAGATCGCTGTCGCTGCGTCTGCTGCTCGAACCATGGAAAGGTGCTGCGTTTTATTATAAAGACAAGCAAAAACAAAATGTAAAATATTCATTACGGTTGGCTTTGTTCGTGTCATGAGCGGGTTGTGGAGTGTGCGGAGGAGCTGGCACAGAATCACAATCAGACAGACCGGACTCACCCAGAGCCAGGTCTAGACCAGGACTCAGGACTGACTGCGGCAGGTCTCAAAATGTATTTCTGTGTTTAAGAATCAGCCTTTCTTATGTATTTTAATAGATTATACGCTGCACTTTTACTAATCACATTAATTTAACATTAAAACCATGTTTAAAGACAAGCATGCAAATACTACACCCACCTTCTGTCAGAAAGCAGCACGTCCATGTCAAGTGTTGGTTGTCCTTACTGAAGAAAAGTTAACTAAATCCAAACAACGACCGCTGTCCATAGCGTGTTCTAAAGTTCTGTCAGACTGCTGTCGCTTAGTCTCTGGTCCATAAGAGTCCGTGTTTCTGCTTAAAGCGCTCAAAGTAAACACAGTCCTCCAAACGCATTTCATTACGGGGCCAACTTGCTCCTTGTTCCCGGTGTGATGAATGATGTCGTCATCCCATAGTCACCTGCAATTAGCCTGAAAGGTTTCTAAATACAAGGTATAATAGTAAACTATAAAAACTATAAAATAGCAAATATTGTAGGCTTTCGGCCAGAACGCATCCTCAAATCGACGAAGCTCCACCTGCAGGCAGCTTAGCTCCACCCTATTCTGATCAGCGCCAACTAGCTCCGCCTTTTAGACTTCGTATTGCGCCTAGTTTTTCAAAAAGCGCCTGCGGCGACTTTTGGCACTTTTTCCTGCGTCAGGTTTAGCGCCACTTCACAAGATAGAGGCCAATGTATGTTAGGATTACTTGACCCAACTTGATAACAAGTTTTGTCTTAATAATAACAATGTATTACCAACGAATACATTGTAACAATGCAATAGTTGAGGTCAAACATTCACTTGGATATAAACGTGGCAATGTAGGCTACTAGCACTTCCTGTAATCTTGTACCTGCTACATGCTCACCATGCAACACCTCACAGATTTTTTGGTGTTTTGCTGTCTAGTGTCGGTTGCATACACAAGTCTCACTTAGTCTTATTTTTTGTGCTTTGTTAAAACTTAATTGAGCTATAAGATGGATATTTCTGCAAAGTGTGTTATTCATTGTCTCTCTTCTTCCTCTACTTCTTCTTCTTTTGGCTCAATTTCTGCAACTCTTTATAAAGAACCAAGAGGTTGGTGTAAGAATGTGTCCTGGAGATTATGTGGCTGCCTATAGTTGCAAAAAATTTTGTCTTGGATTAGATTATATCACAAAATTTGTATTCATGTATACATATAACTAATCCAAGTCTGCTTTTACTAACAAATGTTTTACTTGGTTTTATGCTTGTTTGTGCACTTGACAACTTAAATGGGCTGCAATTTACACACCACCTTTTTAATAGGGAGAAAGAAGGTGTCTGCTGATAAAATGGTGGAAATGCAGGCAAAGATTGAAGAGGAGCGAAAGGCTTTGGAGGCTAAACTTGATATGGAGGAAGAGGAAAGGAACAAGGCAAGAGCAGAGCTGGAGAAAAGGGAAAAAGACCTGCTTAAAGCTCAGTATGTATACTTTGCTTGTATGTCTTCAGACTTTTAAATGTGATTGTTGCAAAGACGACATTGATACAGTAAAATTATTATGCTTCAGACAGGAGCACCATCTTCTGCTGGAGAAACTTTCTGCCCTAGAGAAAAAGGTTATTGTTGGTGGTGTGGACCTTCTGGCCAAGGCTGAAGAACAGGAGAAGCTGCTGGAGGAGTCAAACAATGAACTGGAAGAACGTCGCCGAAGAGCAGAGCAGCTACGTAAAGAGCTGGAAGAGAAGGAGGTTAGTCTTTTTGTTATTATCAGATTTTGCTTTATCTGCAGAAAGCCACAGCTATGGAAAAAGACAATACACATTTTATAATTTATTCCATTATGCTAAAATGTTTGATAATATTACCAACAGGATATGACATCATACACATTGGACCACGTTTACTACAACTGAGTTTAATCTTAACAAGGGGTTGGTGCAATGATATGTGTTGGGTAAACATGGTGTTGGTTATAATAAAGTGTATACATTGAAGCATTGCATACATTTAGACACAACATAATGTGTGTCACTGCAATATTCATATTTTAAAGTAATAACTATTTGTATATGATTGGATAATTCTGTTTTTACACCGTTTAGTGTGTTGTTTTGTTGCCATTTGAAATTTGAGTAAAAAATTGCTTAAAGTTGGGGTAGCTAACTTTTTTAGTTGTAAATTTGTAAACTTTGTTCTTTCCACTAAAAAGTAAATGATACATGCATCACTTAGTGAAAAATTAGACCACTATGTACTGTCTGCACTGAATAATAAACAATTTTAGTTGTAATCAGGAGTCAAATAAGCGCTCTGATTGGCTGTGCTTGGGGCAGTCACTCCAGTTTCACTTTGTTGTTTGCTAAAAGACATTTATAAGCTCTAAGTGCATCTAAAATTAATACATGTCAATATAAATCATATGTCGAAAGATTTGTTAGAGGAAGTTGTCAAATTTAAAACCTAAATCGTGTTCACAGTGTGAAAATCAGATACCCCACCTTTAACCTTAAAATTTATTATTTTTACAACAGCAAGAACGTCTAGATATTGAAGAAAAGTACACAAGTCTTCAAGAAGAAGCCCAAGGAAAAACTAAGAAACTAAAGAAAGTGTGGACCATGCTGATGGCTGCCAAGTCTGAGGTATAAATCCTTTGCAATTTGTGTTAGTGTGTTTTGTTTTTCAAGAACAGTTTCTACTGTTATAGATGGCTGATTTGCAGCAGGAGCATCACAGAGAAATTGAAGGTCTTCTGGAAAACATTCGACAATTAAGCCGAGAGCTGCGCTTGCAGATGCTCATCATCGACAGCTTTATTCCGCAGGAATACCAGGTTTATAGCATTTCACTGTGATTTACTGTATATATTTATTTTTCAAAAGCGTTGGATCGTGTGATTTACTTTAGATTTGATTCAATAGGAAATGATAGAAAATTATGTTCACTGGAATGAAGACATTGGAGAATGGCAGTTGGTGAGTAATTTTAGAATCTTCTTGTAATCTGATTAAATAAAAAATATTCATGCAGTGTTTTGACTTTGTGTTTTTAACCTTGATTACAGAAATGTGTGGCTTACACTGGCAACAATATGAGAAAACAAACACCTGTGCCAGACAAAAAGAAAAAGATGTATGTTTTCCATATATTTCAGTCTTATGGAACGTTTATTTCTGAAGCATGTGAACAAATTGTGCTTTCTGCAATTTCAGCCTTTTGAGGTGGATTTGTCGCATGTGTATCTTGCATACACGGAAGAAAGCATGCGGCTGTCGCTCATGAAGCTAGAAAGACCTAGGACATCTAAAAGCAGTAAAAGTGGACGTCCAAAGACAGGACGGAGGTATATTTGTAGTTTTATTTTCCTTACCTTTATTTTCATAACAAGTTAACAACATATTCTAATGTTTGTCATAATTGTAGATTTAGTTACCTTTTATAATTATGTTTTTTTTTATTATTCTTTTTACCTTGATAAGATTTTCTATTTTAGCTTTAAAAATAACTTGCAGCTTTAATATTAATATAATAAAGAAAAACATTTTGTGTTTGGCCTAGTGCAAAAAACATGCTTCCTGAATTCATTGATAAAATCATCAGTCATGGTCTTCATCTTCATACAGGAAAAGATCAGCGAGGCCAGATGCTGTGATCGAATCTCTTCTGCAGTAAAGAAGGTTTAGGTAAATTATATTTTACAATGTCAAGGAGCATTTGTTGAAGTTGATGTTGTGAAAAGTAATCGCAATGTTCAAACCCAAACCTTATTATTTGTATTATATTAGAACTGCACATGCATTTGGGCAAAATGTTAAGAAAAACCTGTACTTAACCATATACACAAATACACTTAGAGCACATCTACGAACAAATAGCTGTCGTTTATATTTAATTGAGTAATTTGTTCCATTCTGAAGTAAGTGAAAAGCATATAGCATGTCAGAGCGCTCCTGTTAGTGCCATGTCCTCACATTTTGTATGATATTGTAAGTGTAGTCACAAACGGGTGCTGCGTTAAAATTCTACACTGGAAAGTTGCAATGGACTTAGGCACATTTTATTTTTACTATCAGTTTTTGTTTTGCATCTTGATGTGTGTCAAATGTTTACATACCCCAAATTATAGGTATTATTTATTAAATTATTTTTTATGTTTTATCTCACTTACAAATGTTTTGTTAATAAATAGGTGATATCCCAACTGCTGCTTTTTAGTGTCTTTCTATAAACAGCTTTTTGCACTCTTGCGTGGTATGAAAGAAACTCACAATCAACTTACTAATATTAGTTGAAATTATTTATTTAGAGAAATTTAAATATAAAAAACAGTATTTGTATTAAAATAATTGTATCTTAAATAAACATAAATACAGTGCATACATAGACGTCTGAGCCACACATGGTCTAATGTAATGTTAAAAAGGTGTATGCCGCCCTGGAGGGGGATGTGTGTGGTTCCTTAATGCGACATTAGTACAATTCTTGATGTCTTCCAGCAGTTCATGAATGGAGATATGACCACCGTTAGAGTGGTTTATACACGATGTATGATGTGTCTGTAAGATTAAGACAGAAATTTCTATAATGTAAACAATTCAGCCAAATATACTTGAGGACAAAAATAATCATAATCATAATCAATAAACAATTGATAGCATTACCTCATTGTTGTACTTATGCAACAAATTGCGAAGTCTGCTTAACTTTTCGTCTTTGTGACTTTTCACATACGGGGACAGGGACTTTTCAGCAAGACAGAAGAAATTTTTCTGTAAAAGACAATAGGTTTATAAAAGACGGGGGAATAAGCAATAGATGACTGAAAAAAGAAAGAATTGTTACCCCACAAAGTCGTTTACCACGTATTGACTGCACTTCTCCCTGTAGGGGCTTTAATGAAAGAAAACTATTAGTATTTTTACCACATAATGAAGTTAGCAAAAATATAAAGTCAAGAGATGTCTTACCTGATCTATCAAGTCGTTCACTGTTGTTAATATTTCCTGCAGATGTTTTCGAGGTTTGGTTTGTGCTGCATAAAGAACACTACAAATCATGACAAGCCCAATACTGTAAATATTTAGTCTCTTCAT
Source organism: Mugilogobius chulae (assembly GCA_038363315.1). NCBI lineage: Eukaryota > Metazoa > Chordata > Actinopteri > Gobiiformes > Gobiidae > Mugilogobius > Mugilogobius chulae. The sequence continues at coordinate 35,281,235 of CM076400.1, forward strand.
AATTAAAAAACACTGGCTTCGTAGAGGAGAGGAACGGTCCACAGCGGCTTTGAAAGTGTGTTGATCACAAGCATCCTTTTCTCACTTATAAACCACAGCATTTAGATACATCAGAGGAACACCAAATAAGGATGAACGTCACTTATTGGAAAGCTGCTTCATCATTTTCAATCCTAAATGTTCCATGATTAGCAGTGTATCACCAATCTAATACCAATCTACTCTTATCAAGAACTTTTTTTTGTTGTAGGACAGTTTTTAAGGTGTAATAGAAACCCCCTTTTTTATCTTTGTCATGCTGTGCTGGATTAACTTTAACTAATAGTCTGTATTTAAATTGGTAAATCAGGTGTTTCCCCAGTTGATAAGCAGCATGATGTCAGAACGTCACCTGTGAGTGTGGGTGCGTTTGTGTTGTTTTGAGTCAATCTTTTACATAGAATAAGAAGGCTGGATATAAAATTATAGGCATAATAAATGTTCAGCATTGCCCAACAATAATGTTGGTCTGCGTATTAGGTCAGGAGATTATTATAAAAATTGCTTATTTTGAGGGGGCTATAATTTAAAAGTGCACAGTGTAAATTTCTGAAGGTGAAAAGTCAACTGCACAGTTTGGTAGAAACTGGAACTTTGGAACATTTGGAACATTGTTAACTGCCATAATTTTGCTTAGCAACATTTAGAATGAGTGGCATTTCTTCAGTGTATTTCTTTGTTGTTGTGGCAACGGCTTGTTAAGTACAAGCATGTTTGTTAACAACAGCAACAAATGGACTCTAAACATCTTTTTTAAGAAGAAAAGGTAATAAGTTAAACTGTGTGATTTCATTGTCTGTGATAAATGTGAGAAGCTAAAGTCATGTTCTTTATCTTCTTTGCAACAACTGTTTACTTGATTTTCTATTTTTACTTATCAGTTACAAACCCAGTGTTCAGCAGACTTGTGGGTTGAATTTGTTTTAGCTGTATTTTCAACTTTTAAGGTAGAAAATGTCTTTTTCTCCATTGACTATCATGCATCCTTGCCACTCAGCACTCACATTTAGAGTACTGTGATGTCACCTGCATTTAACTATAGTGACAATTGTGCTGTAATGTGAAACATATTCTTTGCAAACACACAGTAATAACACAGAGTTTTATTATTTGTTTAGTGTATCAAAGCCATCTAAATGATAAGACAGACTTTTATTAAAGTTTATTAAAAAAAAAAAAAAATTACACAGTGCACCTTTACAAGTAAAGTGGTTCCAAGTCAACAGGTTTTCAGGTTTGAGTATTACACTACCGGGATTGGTACGAGTATTCATAAGGTATATCATAGGGGAGGATGTATTATAATTTTCAGACAACATCAAAGCACTAGCATCAAATTCCACTTTCATCTTGAGTGAGGAGAGCCTGAGCATCTGAAGCCATTGGCCAATGGGAAAGCACATGGGTTTTAGCCTGGTGCGCCATTTTACTGCGTCCACCGCCATCCGGCAAGATGGTCCTCCTGCTTTGTCTCCTGTAACTGGAGCTTTCGTATATGAGGCTCCCTTTGCTTCCGTGACATCGGAACCACAGACAACTCTGTTATTCACATCGCAAGATCAGTCTCTGCACCCTCAGAAATGTCAGTCGTGAAAACTGGGTAAGATTACAGTGCGCCGTGTTTGCATAGACTGTATATATTTATTGGGTTGCTCACATAGCTACATTTGCTAGCGGAAAGCCGGGCCATGAGTGCACAGCTAGCGTTACCAAGCTCAGCAGGTTAGCAAACTTAGCTGCGCAACCGGCAATGTTATTATTCCTTCAGCCCAGAGTAATCTGCACAGACACGCAATGCCATCTAGTCTAGCACTTTATGATTTACACTTCAAAGTGTATGAACTAGACAGCACAATTCATTACTTATTCCGTGGCACACAAAATGCCTAAAGCTACTTTGGTGCTAGCAGTAGTGCCTGAGTTAGCTCTCTGTTTCATGTCTGCACAGAAGGACTGGACCTTGGCCCAGTCCGGGGTGGCTCCCAATGCATGTTGTGGCGCGAACCAGCACATTGCACTATGTGCTTTGCATGCAGTAGGTTGTTAGTCAGCAAGTTCACAAATGACTCCACATAAGTCCACTCTAAAATGCTAATGGCAACGAGCCTCATTATTGGATGTAATCACAACATAAAAGCACTTGACTCTCCAATCATGTACACGCATCAGTGTCACTGACACACTTTTCTTGAGTTAGCTTTATTAAGTTTTGATAATGAGTTTATATCGTGTACTCAGAGAGGCAGCAGTGGCCCCGGCCCGCGCAGCTCAGATGTAATCAGCACATTATGATGACGCAAAACGGGAAAATAAACAGTGGAGCACGCCTCGCTGTTTTCGGCCATCAGCAGAGAAATAACTTTTCTCGATAAATTTTGTAAACCGGTGTACAATAACCTGCATTATTAATAGCCCACAACTTGTTGAGTTTTATTTTATTATTACCTTAGGCTAAATTTATTTACAATGTTTAATTGTAATGTTGCATGCATACACTAACTTTTGAAAACTTTTTAGGTAAAATGAATGAGGATCTGGGCCAAGTGTCAGAAGAGGTAGGCTTTTTAGTTGTATACTTGAATGATATTCAACTGTAGTGTGTCAAGCTTATGAACAAAAGGGCTGTGGAACAAATTGGTAATTTGTTGGACCGCTACTGCTAAATACATCTTTAGAACTATAGTGTCAGAATATGTTTTAATAAATGCAAACTTTTGTTTTTAGCATCTTGAATTTTCTATATGTTTAATCCATAAAGATTTTCAGACACCAAAATGTGTTCTATAAAACGTTTCTGACTCCATGGTGTGTAGTAATCTATTCTAGTACTCTGATCCATTTGTTTACTACAATATTTTTACTGACTTATATCTGTGGTCCTGGTGCACAGGGTTTAATGCTGTCATTCTTTCCCAGTGTCAATAAAGGGTTCATATGTTTCAGTTTTTGTAGGTGAAAAGAAACACTGCCCTAGGCTAAACCAATGCCACACCTGTAAAAAGCTAAATAAATAAATAAATTGTAATGTAACAAAATTATACACATTCTGCTATGGTTAACTTCTCAGATAATTTTTGTGTGGTTGATTTCGTATGTGTAGTGGAGTCTCCAATAGTGTGTTCAGTAGGATTAATCAGTTCAAGCAGCACTGCAGCTCTTTTTTCAAATAGAAGGTGGGAAATGTCCTAGTGGAAAACACCATAAAATGCTACAATGAAAATGAAACAAGTGATACTATACTAGCTTTTGTCTTTTTAAACTGCTGTATCACTTTTATTAAACCTAATGTATACTGTCTACACCCCCCCCTCTTTCTTCCTTTTTTTTGTTTGTTTTTATTAAAACCTTTAATCACATCAGCCTTGTAGTTCAGTAACTATGAAGCCTTCCTCTTCTCGTAATAAGAGGTTAGGAACTTTTTCTTTTACAACCTTGCACATTTTATTTGAAAGACTTGGTACATTTAGTTTGAGTTTCAAACACTTTTTTACTATTATTTAGAAAATCCACAACAATGACCAAGCATTCTGGACAAAACCATACTGATGCCTCTGAGCAAAGTGGAAACGAAGGTGCTACTTCTGACAATCCTTCTGAAAAGAATAAATCAAACTCATCAAAGGGTATGGGGCACTATCTATGTTCAAACTGTAGATGCAGTATACCTGCTAATTCATCCTTTTTCTTCTATGTAGCAATGAAGCCCACAGGAAATGAGAATAAAGGAGCCATGAAGCTTAGGGTGGATTTCAAGCAAAAGCAAAAAGGTAACTTTCTGTTGACAAATCTGAGCATGTGTGCATTCTTTTAAATTGTCCAAAAAATTAATGTTTGTCTCTTCATAGATGAGGCCCTCTCCAAAAAAGTCTGCTGCACAGGCTGTGGGAAGCAAGTTAACCAGTTTCAGTCTAAATCAGTGTTTGAGCACCCTGTGCTCAAAGTGCTTATTTGTAAGGTAGGAAACACAAAGTCTGTAAAGTTCATTAATTGCTGACTGAAATTTATAATTAGATTTGTCATAATGTCCTTTTTAGTCATGTTACAATTACTACACGAGTGATGAGATCAGCAAGGATTCGGATGGGATGGACGAACAGTGCAGGTCAGATACTTTACTCATTGCTTTGCTTGAAACCCTCTGTCCAATTAATATTCAATTTAATGACTCTCACTTACACAGTTTAACACAACAATGCAGTGTGTATAAAGTAAGTTTGCATATCTTGCTTTTGCAGGTGGTGTGCCGAAGGAGGGAATCTCATCTGCTGCGACTTTTGCAGTAATGCGTTCTGTAAGAAATGCATCCTGCGTAATCTGGGCAGAAAAGAGCTATCTCTCATCACAGATGAAAACTCCAAGTGGCATTGCTATGTTTGCAGGGCCGAACCTTTACAAGATCTAGTTTCCAAGTGTCATGGAACAATTGAACAGATTCAAGAATATGGCAAACAAAAGAAAACTGAAAAAAGTGAGGAGCCTGAGAAGAAAAAAGACAAGAAGAAACCAGTAAAGGAACATAAAGCAGTTGTTAATGGAAAAGAACAGCTTGAAGCATCAGGGACTATGACCTTTACCTACAAAAAACTACAAGTACCCAAAGAGCTTGTAAAGAAAACAAAAAAGCTTGTTGAAACTACAACTGGTCTGAACAATACCTTTATTCAGTTCATGCAACAGACAACAGAAGAAGAGACTGACAACTCCATTAGATTTCGGCATTTGAAAGCTTTCAAATCAGTACTTGCAGACTTAAAAAAAGCTCACAGTGCATTGGAAGCTGCACTAGAGCCCGAGTTTAAAAATATGGAGTTACTGAATGGCCTGCCGAATACAACAAAAAACTCATGTGAAGCAAACCCCTTGAAAAATGATTTGGACGTTGACACTGTACCTAATGCTGTAGATGGGAAAACTGCTATTGAGCAGCCAGATGAGGAAAATGAGCATGAATCTGCTGGTGAGGAGATAGAGGAGTGCAATAGCCAGTTATCAGCTTCTATGGAGGACAAGGAGGAAAATGACATGGTTTCTGCTGCTAAAGACACTGTGGACATGGAGGAGGACAAAGCACAGGAAACCCCGAGCACTGAGGACACAAAAGCTGAAGAAATATCAGTTGCAGTTGAAGAGCCACAAATAAATAGTGAGACCGATGCAGTTAAAGTGGATTCTAAAATGAATCAAACCACTCCAGAAATTCAAATAAAGACTGAGATTTGTGAGGATTCTTTGGCAGACAATGGGGAAATGTCACTAGATCAAGATATTTTAGCTGTTCCTCCATCAGTTCCCGAAGAACTTTTTCAAATGGTTGAAAGTCTTGCTGATTCTGCTAAACTTGAACAAAATGACGCTATCTCGGTTACAGAAGAAGACAGAAAGTCCGATGGTAGTTCTGCTGACTCCAAACGTTCACAACCTAAGGTAAAAAATCTGATAGTCAAACTAACTCCTGTGCCTATTGTAACGACACGTGAGTCCAGAACTAAAAACAAGGAGAAAGAGGAGGTGAAGAGTAAGAACGAAGGGGACACAAGTCCACAAAGGACCCGCCAGTCAGGTCGTGTCAAAACTACTCCTTTAAGGAAACAGGCAGAAGCCAAAGTAAAAGAAGAGACATCCGAATCAGAATCTGAAAAAAATTCAAAGAAAAAAATAATGTCAAAGAAATCGGTGGATGACAAAAAGAGTGTGAAGCAGGATGAAAAGAATCTGGACTCTGATTCTGACGAAGTTCCAAATGCACTTCTTGAGAAAGCAGGTGAGGCTGACAGCTCTGGGGATGAACAGAAAAGCAGTGCTGCTAAAAAACGTTTATTTAAACTGAACAACACCCCCTCTTCGAAGCGAAAGAGGAAGTCAGAAAGCTCAGATTCAGACAATAAAAAAAATAAATCCAAAACTAAACAAAAGAAGAAAAGGCAAAATGTCTCTGACTCTTCTGATGATGAAGAAGATGAGGATGCAGAGTGTGACAAATCAAAAAGAAGATCCACTCGAGTAAAGAAACAGGAGAAGGTAAACAATGACAAAACAGGTTCTCCTGAAAAGAAGCCAGGGGATCGTAAAAGATCCTATGAAAAGAAACGCACAGGCAAGAGTCCCAAAGCGGCCTCTAAACTGCAGTCTTCATCAAGTGATGAGGAGGAAGAGCAGCAGGCTGATGGAGAGGCTGCAGAGGACAGTGATGATCAGAAAATCAAACCTATTGTGGGGAATCTGGTTGGTGAAAGTGCACACTTTCATCAATCTTCAGGTAATCACAAAACCACGTGTACGTCATGTTCAATGTTCTTTTGACTTATAGTTTGATTTGTGTAGGGGATGAAGTTGATGAGAAAACCGTCTCTCAGCCAATAGAAGATGATTTTGATGACGACCCAGAAAACAGGTAATCACTCACAAGTCACTTTTGACTTTTTTCACAGAAAATTACACTTTGCCACAAATGCCACTAAAAGTCTGACTTTTCTTTCCCTAAAGAATTGCAAAGAAAATGCTTCTCGCCAAAATTAAATCTAATTATTCATCTGGTGCCGAAAGCTCATCCGATGATGAAGGATCAGAAAAAGAAGAAACTTCCAAAAAAGAAAGAAAGAGAAAAAAGATGAAGATGAAGAAAATACATCAGGTAGCCATACTACTAAACTATGCTTATCCCAAGTTCAACCATACAGTCAGATTATTTCATGTAGACCCTGTTTTGCCTTGTTCATATTTACAGACTCTAGTGATACAGAAAACTCGGGCTCTGATGTGGAAGTTAAGAAAGGTGCCAGACGTCACAAACTTCTGCGTCACAAGCTGTCCTTAAGCGAGGGCGAATCCGGTGATGAGGACAAAACATCTAAGAAAGAAAAATCCAAGGAGAAGAAAAGAAAGGCAAAGAAGACTGGTGAATTGAAATTTACTCTGCATTTGTTCAAACGTTCATGTATTGTTTAGGACCTTTTTAAGTGTCTTTTGTTTGCCTTTGTTTCAGTGGACAGTGATAATTCAGAAGATTCTGATTTCGAGAAGCCAGAATCCAGCGCTCAAAGTTCAGGTTCAGAAGCGTTAAGTGAGGCAGTGAGTGACTCCGAGAAAGAGGGCAAGAAAAGAAAAACAAGGTATAAACAGTGGTTTTACTAGCATAATATTTGCTATTGCCTTGAGCCAAATAAAAGGACTTGATTTTAGTTGTTTTTTTTGTTTTTCAATATCAAAAGACAATAATGCATCTGATATAAATATTTTAAATGCATTTATTTGTAAATATTTTCTATGTTTACAGTTTTGGTTATCACATTTAAAATTAACAGTTTTTAATTCAGTAAAAATCATGTACAGCTCTTTACCTTTTATATTATGTCTACAGATCTTCAAAAAAGAAAGATGAAGAGAAACAACGAAGTTACAAGCAGCAAAAGAAGAAGCGCCGCAGGATCAAAGTTCAAGATTCATCTTCAAGTAACGAAAAAGTAAGGCAGTCTTGCAGAGTTGTATTTACAAGTAGTGTTTTTCTTTTTCAAATGGCTTAAATTATATGATCATTTTTGCAGAGTGGAGAGGAGGATGGGGAGGATGAAGAGGGTGAAGAGGGTGAGGAGGGTGAAGAGGGTGAAGACGGAAAGAAAGGACGCAAGAAGATTCGCAAAATCTTAAAGGATGACAAGCTACGTACAGAGACGCGAGATGCTCTTAAAGAAGAAGAAGATCGAAGAAAGCGGATAGCAGAAAGAGAAGCACTCAGGAAGAGACTCAGAGAGGTATGTGTGCTGCATCTACCATTTAACCCCTTATCAAAGGAGCCCATTTTCCTTAAAACTAGGGATGCACCGATCCGATACTGGGATCGGATATCGGTGCGGATCCAGAAAATTTTGCTGGATCGGGTATCAGCTTCATGATATCGGTTCAGCCGATATCATAGTTGTCCCTTTAATTGGACATAATGAGACAAATTTACTGGCTGATGTTGATCCAGAACGTCTCATATTATTGGACATTTTATTTAGATTCAGTTGTTTAATTGTGACTTGCACTAGAAATAACAGTTACATGACAATAAAAGACAAAATGTCTCATGTTTTAATAAGAAGGAAAAGTAATTGTAGTCCTTACACTGGTATCTGTTGATATCGGGTATTGACAGATACTTAAAGTCAAAGTATCGGAATCGGTATCGGAACTGAAAAAGCTGGATCGGTGCATCCCTACTTAAAACGCATGACTAAAATTGTAAAAAAAACAATCAATAATAAATAAGACTAGCTTTGGGTTTTGACAATTTATCTTAAAAAGCTGAAGCCAATTTCATTAAAAAATAATAATAATTAAAGTTCCAGAATTCAAGAACCTGAATTCTGGAGCCTGAATAACTTTAAAATGTTCAGACTACACACTGCCATTGCTTTGTTGTGGTGTTTTCTGAATTGTCTTGCTGTAATGCTAATATTCAGCATGCGTGGCTTTTTTCAGGTCATTGAAGTGGAAGAATCATCCCAAGTATCATGCCCCATTACCACTAAACTTATACTGGATGAGGATGAGGAGACAAAGGAACCTCTGGTGCAGGTCCACAGAAACCTTGTGACAAAGCTCAAGCCTCACCAAGTGGACGGTAAGAAAATAAAAATAAATATAGATTTTAATGTTTATAATTCAATGTAGTTCTCACAATACTAAATTTTAGACTTGATTAAAATGCTTATTTTAAGGTCAAAACTTTGTAGAGTTCACAACCAACCCCTGGTGCTGGTATAGCAGGGGTACACCAGCACTTGCCAGGGGTACTTAAAAGTATTTTAGATTGCAATGGAAGGTCAATGTGAATAATATTTGAATAGAAATAGTTCTCCAAACAAATTTAACCTTGTTTAGGATATACTTTTTTTAATTTTTTTTAACTTGTGTTGTATTGTGTTCCTAATTTAAACTGTTCACAAAGGTTCTCGCAATGTGTTTTGGCATGGTTTTGGTACTAATTTCAGCTTTGGAAATTTTTTTTAAGCTATGCCTTTGACAAAAGTAATTTTATTCCCTTGTTTGGCTTTGCGTTTCAGGCGTCCAGTTCATGTGGGATTGCTGTTGTGAGTCTGTGAAGAAGGTTAAGAAATCTGCTGGCTCAGGTTGCATCCTCGCTCATTGCATGGGTCTTGGAAAAACTTTACAGGTACAACAACGGCATTTGGAACAGTCTTTCAAATAAAGAGAGACAAATTTGTTTATGTTCAGCATCACTTTTACTGCTGCTTAGACATTTCTGGTGTGATATGTAATCCCGCTTTTGTACATTAGGTGGTGACATTTCTCCATACTCTGCTGCTTTGTGAAAAACTTGACTTTGCCACAGCCTTGGTAGTTTGTCCTCTGAACACTGTATTAAACTGGCTCAATGAGTTTGAGAAGTGGCAAGAAGGTTTTAAGGACGATGAAACACTGGAGGTAAAGATGCATATTGATATTGTGTAAAAATTACACATGGCTTGTGTGGCTAATACTGAAACTGATTTGTTGATCACAGGTTACAGAGTTGGCTACTGTTAAAAGACCACAAGAAAGAGCTTTTGCATTACAGCAGTGGCAAGAATCTGGTGGAATAATGATTATGGGCTATGAGATGTATCGAAACCTCACTCAGGGAGGAACATCAAAAGCAAGAAACTCAAAGAGACCTTTCAGAAGACACTTGTAGATCCAGGTAGATATATATATATATATATATATATATATATATTTTTTTTTTTTTATGATGATAACTAGGACTGCATAATTAATCACAATCAAATTGAAATTGCAATAATTGTGGACACAATTAACATTGTCATTTTTGAAGAGCCTTCATTTTACAATATTATGTTTTAAAATGCATGTGATTCCTTTATTAGTTTGTCAGTTCTTTTGGAGACAGTTAAAACAGTCTGACTTTTTCATAAATTATCCTGAGACACCACAGATGGGGGACAAGGTTAATATATCAATATGGGGAAAAATGTGGTAGAGCAGCCAAAGAAACTGTGTTCAGAGCAAAGTTACTTCAAAATATTATTCTAGTAAAACTAGGCTTATTTATAGTCTTTCTCAATTCTCCATTATATGTTTTAAATATGAACGCAATCTGAATATTAAAACATGAATCACAAAATCAAATTGTATTCGCAATGTGTGTCTAAAAAATTGCTATTAGATATTTTTACCAAATTGTCCACCCTAATGACAACCACTGTGTCAAAAGTTAGAACTAAGCGACTAACGCCGGGTGTGTACACTGACTGCGAGGCGATTACGGGTCGGGATTTCTTGCAAAGTGCCAGGATTGGACCAAAGCCTTGCGGATTCTTGCGAGAATGCTCGTATATTGACTTGAAAGTGGAAAATGGACTTCATATGGATTCTTTCCGCAAACTTGCGTGGCTCTCACACTCGCATTCGCACTCATGGGTCAGAACAGATTGGCTTTAAACACTTTCTCAGTTCTTTGGAACCTGCACTGAACTCACAGTCTGTGTACGCTTCACACTATTCATTACATTATTTTTTTTTCTTGTGCAGGCCCAGACATGGTGATTTGTGACGAAGGTCATATTCTTAAAAACGAAGCCTCTGCTGTGTCCAAGGCCATGAACTCCATCAGGACAAGAAGGAGGGTGGTCCTCACAGGAACACCACTTCAAAACAACCTCATTGAATGTATGATTCCATTGTAATTTGAAATATTTATGGTAAATTTGTCTAAAATTGTTTGGTGTTTTTGTCAGACCACTGCATGGTAAACTTCATCAAAGAAAACCTGCTTGGTTCAGTGAAGGAGTTCAGGAACCGCTTCATTAACCCCATCCAGAACGGACAGTGCGCTGACTCCACCATGCATGATGTTCGCATAATGAAGAAGAGAGCACACATTCTGTACGAGATGCTGGCTGGTTGTGTTCAGGTAATTTAAAGGTGTTGTCATTCATGCTCTATTTGTACTACTGAAACTGACTGAGAAAACCATAACTCTGCAAAACTTTTCTATTGACTTTTTTTGTTGCTCCTGAAGCTTCAGCTGCAAGTTTGAAATGACTCATACTTTACTAGTCTGCTTGCTGTCTGTTTACTTCAGAGAAAGGATTATTCTGCACTTACAAAGTTTCTGCCTCCAAAGCACGAGTATGTGCTCTCAGTGAGAATGACTCCTATCCAGTGTCAACTGTACAGATACTACCTGGAGCACTTTACAGGTGGGTCTACACTCAGCAGCTTAGTGTCACTGTCGGTGTGTTTTAGATCAGCAAAACAAAAGCAAAACTTCACATTTATAGCAAAAAAAAACAACAACAAAAAAAAACATTAAGTTTTGTTGCCCGGCTGTAGCTTCTGGGGTTCATATTTTAGAGGACCTGACTACCATAGGAAGACTTTATACCAGGGGTGGGCAATTATTTATTATTTATTATTGGAACTCAGGCAAGTGGTGGAGGAATTCTCATCATTGCAGCACTTTTTTGTAAAACATAATTTTTATTATACTATTTTGACAATTTATTGTGATACGTATTAGGACAACAAGCAATGATCCATGCTCCATAGTCAAGTTAATAAAATAAAATAAATAAAAAGAGTTACACTTATTCTCAAAATGTGCTGGGGACCACATTGAAATGATCCAAGGGCCACAGTTTGCCCAGGTCTGCTTTATACAGTAAGGGTTATGCAGTGCTTGCTTTTCTGGTTGTCTTTTGCTCCAGTAAAACTTCAGACGAATAGAGTCACTGTTATAAGAGACTTTGTTAAGTCGTTTAGTGGGCTTCCGCTTTAAAATGTGGTCTAAGACCTGTGTGTAAGATTGGCAGCTGGCAAATTGCCCCAGGCAAAGTTTAAGTCAAGTTTCCCACATCTCCCTAATGAAGAGCCCAGGGACAGAGGGGACCGAGAGTGGGGGTGTGAGGGAGAATGCAAGAGCATGAAAAGAGAAAGGAAAAAAACTTCAACAGATGAAGTCCTGAGGTCTTACACCTAACAGAAAATCTAGGGTGACATAAAAAGATAAAAACAAAGATGATATTTTTGTAGTCTTTTGTTTTTTTTCCATTTTAATTTTCATGTTAAATAATATTACACATGACTTACACATTGAATTCTGTTTTTATGGTCACTTGATTGATCGTAACAATTGTTGAAATTATTTCTCATGCTTCTCTCCGTATTTGCGGAGTGAGTTTTCTTGCTGTAAAGTGAAGTGCATAATGCAATTCTACATTCATCAGTTCACTTGGGTCTGTCTGATGCAGGTGTGGGGAATGCTCTGGAAGGAGGCCGAGGCCGCGCTGGGACCAAACTCTTCCAGGATTTCCAGATGCTCAGCAGAATTTGGACTCATCCTTGGTGCCTTCAGCTGGACTACATCAGTAAAGAAAACAGGGTAGGACTTTTGACAAACCATACTCAAAAATATAAAATCAGTCAACAGTGCGTATGATATATATAATAATTCTTGGGCAATGATTGCTAAATTGTAACTGATTCTGCCTCATTGCCTTGCCACCTGCTTTGTGTCTCAGGGATTCTTTGATGAGGATAGTATGGATGAGTTTATCGCTTCAGAAACAGAAGAGTCATCTATGAGTCTCAGCTCCGGTGACGAGAAGCAAAAGAAGTAAAAATGCAAACCAAATGTGACAACACTATCCGTATAAAGTGTCTTTAACTTCCACTGTTTTTTTTTTCCAAAATATTCTTTAGGAAAAAGAAGAAAAGTAAGAAAAAGGCATCTGAAGATTCTGATAGTGATGATGTGGAGGTGATCAAGGAGTGGGAATACAAGCTCCCGAGGCAGAAACGGTGAAGGTGGAGAAGGACGAAGTCGACCAGAGCCTGAAGAAGAACGTAGGTTACTCTTATTGATTTTAAAAACAAAAAATACAACTAACTTGTCAAAGTTATATTCAGAGTGATCTTTATTTATCTTTAATTGCAGTGGTACTGTTCCTCTAAATCCACTTCTCTTAACCGCATTTAATTGTCCATAATATAATGTATGAACCATGTGTATCATAGGTTAGAACCAAGTAGCAGACAGAAGCACTGTAATTTTTTATTTATTTATTTTTTTTACAACTGCTACAACAAGCAGCAAGTAAGTAAGCATTTCTTACTATTAAGGAAATAAAAAGAATTAATTGGTAACACTCAATGTTTTAAGTAAAGCACATAAAAACTCAAAACTCTCATTTATATATAATAATACTATTTATATTAATGATCTTAGTCCTTGTCATCTTAAAAATATGTTTGTGTAATGACATGTAATGGGAACATGTGTCCATGCGTTTCTATGGAAAAGCACAAAAAAGTCATGTTTAGAAAGAATTTTGTTTGAAAAATAATTTGACAATAGACAATTCTAGTAAAATATAGACTCGTAAATAATTCAGTCAGTTGTATGTAAATTGTGAGTTTTGTGTGTTTACACATACACTTTTTTGTCAATCAATGCTTGCAGTTGCAGTGAATTGACTCAGTGTTTATGTTTTTTTTTTACCATCAGCTGCTCGGCCATCTGGCTCACATCCCGGGAGTCCCACTGCTGACTGGCACAAAGAGTTTGTCGCCGAAGCTGATGCCGAAATCTTGGAGCACTCTGGAAAAATTGTTCTTCTTTTTGAGATTCTTCGAATGGCAGAGGAGTTAGAGGAGAAAGTGTAAGTCCTAAGCACCATGACAATAATGGTTTGTTTCTGACATGCGTATGAATTTTTCAGGCTAGTTTTCAGTCAGTCACTAATTTCTCTGGACCTAATTGAGGACTTCCTGGAACTGGCTTGTAGGTGTGGTGAAGATGCTGAAGAGAAACCATCTCCATACAAAGGTACTGTTGAGGAATGCAGCTTAAATGTTGCGTTTTTGTGAAATACTCTGAATTGTGTCAAGAAAAAGACAAGCATTATATTATATTGTATTTGTACCCAAATGTCAGTCCAAATGTTTGAGGTTTTAATTTGACTCTACTGTAGCTTTTAAAATGACTTAAGCACTGTAAAATGTAAAAAATGCTAACAGTTTTTTGTTGTTGTTTTTTTTCATATGGAGAGGCCTTTTTAAAGTTGACTGTATCTAACACACTCGTACTCGAGTGCTTATTAACTTTAAACACACACAGGCGCTTACAAATTCATCGCTGCTGGTGTAAGGTCATGTTCCTAATTAAACTTGAGCAGCTGTTTTTACTTTAATTTTGGAAATGATTAGACCTTGACTTTTTATTCCACAAAAAATGTTTGCTCAAGGGTTTGTAATTTGTAATGAAAAGATCACAGTGCTGTAATTGGAAACATACTGAGATGCTAGTTATGAAGGTTGGGTGGGGGTGGACCATCTTGAAGGCTGAACATGGTTGGTGTCACACAACCAAACACAACCACAATCCTGCTATTAAGCTCCACTCTGAAGACTATCTGATAAATAAATGACACAGATATATTGCATATTGGAACTCATCCAAAAGTTTACTATTCTGTGCAGGTGAAGGCAAGTGGTTCAGGAATATAGATTACTATCGCCTGGATGGGTCTACAACGCTCAAACTAGAAAGAAGTGGGCTGAGGAATTTAATGACACTAGCAACACAAGGTACCCTCAAAGTCAACTTTTGTGTCTAATATTATTAATGAAGTTTTAGTTTTTTTAAATAAAGAAATTTTTATTTTGCAAATTTTCAGAGGCCGGCTGTTCCTTATCTCAACACGAGCTGGCTCATTGGGCATCAACCTTGTAGCTGCTAATAGGGTCATAATTTTTGATGCTTCTTGGAATCCCTCCTATGATATCCAGAGTATCTTCAGAGTATACCGCTTTGGCCAAGTTAAAACTGTCTTCGTGTACAGGTTTTTGGCCCAGGTATGAACAATGTATCAGTTTATTAAACCTGTAATGGCATTAGCTTTACTATGATTTATTGATCAAGTGTGCTGGCCTCGTTTCCAGGGTACAATGGAAGAAAAGATTTATGAGCGACAAGTAACTAAACAGTCTTTGTCATTCCGAGTTGTGGACCAGCAACAAATTGAAAGGCACTTTACCATGAATGAGCTGGCTGAGCTTTACACTTTTGAACCAGACCAGCTGGATGACCCTTCAGAGAAGAAGAAAAAGAGAGATACGCCAATGCTTCCTAAGGTAAGACAGTGTGCTCACCTTGTATATTGTGCATGTCCATTTGTACACTTATAAACTGTACTTATCTGAAAGACTTCAGGAAACTAGATTTAATCGTAGTATTCCATTAACTTGAAATTTCATTGTGTTCTTCTTGACTCTTCAAACAAAACCTTTTAGGATGAAACCTATTAACAGTAGTAAATGTGCCTTTTATATGTTCAACAAACATGGCAAGGAATGCTCTTTTAAATGCCAAGCTTGTTATTTCAAAATTGCACCAAACGGCATGCCAGCCTTTGTCCTGGTTGGCCTTTCCGGGATCTTTACTTTGTGCTCCTTTTCATAATCTGCCTCTCTTCTCCTTAATGCAGGTGCTGTGTCAGTATTTGGGCCCCAAGGGTTTAATAAGAATAAACAGCCATGGCATAGGCCATGCAGCTTTGAACAGCTGCACAAGTTTGCCTGTTTACAGCTATTTACTAAACAGTCTGATCATTGCAAAGCTGCTGGACCACTATAAAACTCTTTCCCAAATCCTCTTCCTTTTATTACTATCCTCGTCTCTAAATTGCCCACACATCTCCTCTCTTCTTTTTGAAGTGGTTTTACTTTTTGGTTTTTGTTTGATTAGCTTGACTTTGCAGAGGTCTGTGAACATAAGTGGATCACTAATAAAATCATTGGTATTTCAGTGACACAATATTAAATAGTTGGATGTCCAGCACAAGGACCTTTTTGCCATAAGATTACTGGCAAAGTGGCAACCAAACTACAGCTATATGGAAGGAATTTGCCGTCTGGAAAAACGTGAAGATGAGTCAGACTGTATCCATCACCTCAAACCAAAAGGTCTTACAGAAGCAGGCAGACAGCTTTCATAACAATAGTTTGAACAGGCATTGTAACAGGTGCACAGTATTTGGAGATTTTTATCTGCACACTCACAAGACTTTTGTTTTTTTATTTTTCCATATGTGGCTTGTCAGTTGTCAACAAGAGCAACCAGAATTGACTTGACTTGACTTGTTTCCCTGCATAAAGGCCACTGCTATTCATGACGACATGCCGTAAGGGCTCCACATTTTGAGTTGACCAGAGTACACTTATCTTGAGTATACAGTACTCATAGTTTATTTTGGTAGTTTGTTGGAGCAGTCTCTTATCTTTTTAGCCTTGAGTCTATCATACAAACCACAAATTGATGTAAACGTACTCTTTCCCTGACATTATGGTAAGCAGCAGTATTTTCCACGTGAGTCTTGTGCTTCTTGAAGAGACATGATGAGACAAAGGTCACAGGGTATACAGAGAGAGTAGTGGTAGCAGTAGGAAGTTGAGCATTTTAGATATGCTCCACTCTGCCTTATTACATAACATAGCACTCTCAATTTTTTTTTATCATTTTTTCCACTATGCCCCACATCCTCAGTGCTGTTCCTTTGATCACTATCTTGTCTGTTGGTTTACTCTTACTCATCACTACTGAGAAATGTTCAAAGCCACATCGCTTGTTTTTTCACGTTCCTCTCTGACCTCCTTTAGTCTGATGAAGGGTCATTATTGTAGCAACGCTGTTAAAGCTGGCTCAGAGAAACTAATTGGAGGCAAAGCGACAGGGCATATTTCCTCCTAATGATACAGAGTCTATATGTGACTCAGACATGAAATCCCTAGACAGGGTGGGCAACCAGTCGATCGCGATCTACCAGTAGCTCGCGACGTCAAAACTGGTAGCTCCCGTAGACCTCTGCCGTCACAACTTAATTACACAAAGAACAACTTGCAGCATGCACACGGGATACAGTGCAATACACGCGAGCTCTACCGCGAGCCACATGATAATAAACAGAGGTTGTGTTTTTGCGGCCAATTTGTCTTTAAAACAGCGCACAAGCACCGGAGACAGCAACGCGGCTACCGCGTAGCGAGCTTCATCGCTGCCGCTCGCACATACGACAGCGCTCGTGTACGCGCGGAGAAAGGCAGGGGAAAGGAGGAAAACAGAAGAGAGAGAGAGAGAGCGCAGGAGGAGCTCCTCCGTGTTGCGCGTCTGACCCGCTGCCGCTCGCAAACACGAGATGTAGGCCTATATACTTGAGGGAGAAAAGAAAAGGAGAGGGAGAGTAAAAGGATGAGAGAGCACAGGAGCCAGGTGAGGAGTGTCGTAGTCCTACCTGCTTACTCTGTTCATCCTTGTTGTAATGTTAATCCAAACTTCTGAGGTAAACAGAACTGAGGCGATGTTGGACCAGCCCCTCCCCCTCTTCGCGTTACCATGGAGCTACTTTCTAACTTTAAAATACAGGCTATAATGGACTAGAAAGTAGCTGTAGAACTTTGGGCGTTTTAATAATAATTTAAAAAAAGCTATACTTTGGTATAAAATGACTCATGTAGTGATGTTAAAACAGACAGTAATTGTGAAATAGGCTTAGTGAACATCAAAATGTATTACATGTCCCTTACCATTTTGTTGCTAATTTAATTAAGAAAAAATAATGACATTAATTTGTACTTCGTTGAAATAATAGGACAGACCATTAATAAAAAAGATAGGCCTACTATATATCAGCGATCCGATAATACAAATCTACTGGTAGATCTCTGAGCCTTGCGACTTAAAAAGTAGATTCGACTGAAAAAGTTGCCCACCCTGCCTAGACAATTGTATAATAGCATCATCCTGTTGGTACATTTTCAGACTTCACGGTGCTACCACCAGCATGTAGTCGTCTTTCATAGTACTGGGAATTTTTGACGATATTAATTTAACGCTCGTGTATTGACCATAATGACTTTACTGGGACGTTTTAATAACCTTTAATACAAGTCTCTAATTCAATTTTCGTGAAGTTCAACTTTTAAGGATTATCACAATTGTCAAAAATCCAACAGTATCAATCTGAACAGGCATCCAAACACTAAATATACTGCTCCTTATATTTACCAAAGAATTTGTTCTCACTTGCAATTAGATTTAATTGGCTCTGTGCTAGGGCTGCACAATATATCGAAAAAATATTGATATCGCAATATTGACACGTGCAATATCCATATCGCAAGGATGTGCAATAATTTATTAAATTTAAAACAAGATTGAAAAGGCACAAAAACTAGTTGTGATAAAGCTGTGACCTGTCAGGCATAACGTGTGTAGAGGTACCGACTGCAGTTGCCAGATTTTCAGAGCAACCAGCAACTAAGCCGTGGAAAAAAACGTCATAAAACATGACCGTGCCTCAATAAAAATAAGTTAATAAAATGATTAAGCAATTACTAAGCCACAGAACGTGTGCGGTTTATACACACATCGTTTTAATAGTGTAATAACGACTTTAAATAAATGTACAGAGAAATTCTTAATTGAAAAATAAATATCGCAAAAATATCGAATATCGAAATCTCAGAGCCCATATCGCATATCGCAGAAATTTTCAATATCGTGCAGCCCTACTCTGTGCACTGAAGTCAGTTGGCTTAATTATTTTCAAAAATGCTAACTTCCGGTTGGCATGTTAATTTCCCGTTTAGTTAATTTCTATGGGGTTGTACTACCTCAGTCTAAAATGAAAAAAATACTTTTTAGATCGGGCCGTGAACAGTTGAGTTGTTGTGATTTTCTCTGAAAACAAATACTTTACAAATAAGGAGAAAATTTCACAGAAAAAAAAATCACAGAAACTTGTCTGTCAATGCTAACGCTTAAGTCTGACATTTTGAAAATAACCAGCTTCTATGCACAGAGTGAATTATAAATCCTATACCACATAGACATTAAATTACATATTATATGTCTATGCAATGCCAAAGTTACAAACCTTCCAGCCAAGTCCAGCCAATTTTTTAAATTGTTCATAAACTATTACAGTTTGATTTGGTTATCATCATTTGGGGCTAAAATGAAACAAGAAATAGGCCATCTTCATGGGTAAAAAATAATAAATACACTATGACATTTGTCATGTTGGTTATTTTTCTCTGGCCCTTATGTCATGCCGAAGCGCACAGAACCAGTGTTGAGGCTGCAGTTTATTCTGCACCAGACAGACTGTAGCAGTAAGCCTCCCCATGCTTGTTTCATTAGCCATAGGAAAACTCTTGATCTAAAAGGAAATCCGTAAGTACTATTTAATCATCATATATCACTAGTCTGAGATGTTCACCACATCCAGGAGTTATTTTGCTTTTTGTGTGAGCTACTTTGCTCGAACTTGAATCAGAGATTTGTTAGACTTAGCGTTTTGCCAGCCTCAGAACAAGTTTGAACTTGTCAGATTGGAGGTGAAGCAAGCTCTAATGATAGTAGCAGCAAGAGGCCATGTTTCTTCTTTTCTCTTCCCTCTAGTCTTTTGTTTATATAATGCCTGACTTATTCTTACTTGCACTTTGAATCTTTGTTTTTGTTTTTTACCGGGGGAAGAGTGACTTGAATGATGTCATATTCATTACTAATTTTAATACATCCATCAATAGCTGAGGTGTTTCTTTTGTAGGGCATACTGTAATTATTATTTTTAATTATTTAGACTACAAATAATGTCTGTTCTTTTGTAGCACTAGGCTTGATGTCTAGTTGACCCAAGCTGGCCTGTCTGTACCCACATCCTCTCAGTGTACTCCCTCTTCACTGGTGCTAGCTGGGGCATGTTTTTATAGGAATGCACCATGTTTATGGTCTTTGTTTAGCCCCTTGTGACATGCGTGATTTTGCTCCTTTGTTAATTGACTGACAGCTAGATCAGCCTCTCACTTGCAGGCAGGTCCTAGAGGGTGTTAAGACAATGCAACCCTGAAGCAGAAACTGTGTTCGGAGTGGGCTATTGGGGTTATGTGTATCGTTTATGTGCAGCTGGTGAGAAGAGTTTTGACAGTCTATGTTTAGGTATTACAAATATCCTGGCTCCGCACATTCCTACGCCTGTGATCCCGTCTTGGCCCCCTGTGTTGCCATGGTAAACCCACCTGTGTTTTAAGATGTTTCTGGCAAACAGTGTCTGATCTCAGTATGTAATAGTTCATTTCTTTGAAGCAACACTGGCTGTAAGAGGTCAGCAGATATTGTCAGTCTGTTTTTTTTAATTCCAGTTAATATTTTTTCATAATCATTCTTTTTTATGTTTTGCCTTAGCATTGGCCCCCAGAAAATCCCTGTGCAAGGTCCTTAGGGTTGAGCAAAAACTTAAGCACTAGACTGGTCTTGAGGGAATAGATTACCAAGGTGATGTAGTAAAGTCTAGTCTGAAGGTATCAAGCATGTATAACTATGATACAAATTTAGCCTTAATGTGTTTCTTTTTGACTTGTTTGTCCAAGTCAGCTGTAGCCGATTTCCTACT
The DNA here is from genome assembly GCA_038363315.1 of Mugilogobius chulae. Classification (NCBI taxonomy): domain Eukaryota; kingdom Metazoa; phylum Chordata; class Actinopteri; order Gobiiformes; family Gobiidae; genus Mugilogobius; species Mugilogobius chulae. The sequence continues at coordinate 35,301,730 of CM076400.1, forward strand.
TGGAGCTCACATCACGTTATTAGCACTTTTCCAGATACTTTGTTAAATAAAAGGCATACTTTGTGTTGTTTAAGATTGAACAACAGATTCAGCGTCTGGTCTTTGGTCTTGAATTTAAAAAAACCTGTTGTTTGTTAGGGCCTGGCATCTTCCTAATTGAATAAAAACAACAGTCTGTGATGCCACATGCCAAAATTCCTTTTGAGATGTGACTTTATAAAAACAATCCTTGCTCCCCACGCTTTTGGCCAATGGATTAATTTACCACTTTTTCAGTACATTTGCCCACCCAGTGCTGCTTAGGGCTTTTCTGTTTCCTCTCAGTAAAGTGATCGGCTTCACCGTGCGGCCCTTAAAAGATGACAATAGCCCAGGTCAAGTTACCTACAATCATTAGTGCTGGCTCTGAACACAGCAGCACACTGCACGCTGCCTGTGAGATGGACGGACCACCCCAGAGCCACGGCGAGCACAGATTACGGTTGTACCTCCAAAAGCACTGCTCAGCGGCTGTGTGCTGTCATTTGACCTGCAGCGTCACTGACCCGTTACAACCAGTGTCTAAAGTGCTCCTTCTGACTAGATACCAGTGATTATGAACCGGAGAAGACTCACAATATTTGTTCTAGGTTTTTTTTGTTTTGTTTTGTTTTTTCGTTTTAATAGTTTGCATCTAAAAATCTATTTCCACAGAAACACCAAGTTGTATTATTTAGTTTTGAATCTTAAAAAACAACCAAAAAGCACCATTATAATGAACAAGTAGAACCTGGAAGTAATGACATAATCACTTACTCTGTAGAGCGGGTGGAATGTCAAAAAGACTATTATTGTCTTAAAAATGTGCCAACATTTGCTGCTGGTGTGCTCAACGCAGAAAGCTTCAACTTTGTAAGCGTAAAGATAAAGAAACTACTGCCAGGTCACTAATGGTAAAAACAACTTTCTTATTTCATTTATTTTACCTGTGAATGAACACATAGTTTACTGCTTGCTTAGTATCTTAAAATCTAAAAAACTAAATGCTGATAAGCGATATCACAATCTCTAAGTCGCACAGCTATAGAAATTTTGTGTTTTTGTATGACATTTTTGGATATTCCTGTTTAGTCATGAAAGTTTTCTTTTCTTCGAACATGTCCCCATGTTTATTAAAATGACTAAACTATTTTTCTCACATTTTCCTTTATTTTTTGTTTATATTTTTCTGTTGTGGAACCCTTTGTTAACTGGCTCTCGTTGAGGGTAATGATGCAAGTCCCAGTTTAATGTAAAGTGAAAAAAAAAAAAAACATTGTGTGTGGAGTAATTTAAACCATGTTTATGTGAGCGGCATCTGGTCCAGCTCTCCATTTTTACCCAGGTATTGTTTTCAATAACAATGTGGTCATGGAAACCAGATTCTGACAAAAAGTATGTGGTATTTGTTTTGTTTGCCTTTTTATATGTTGTCTAATCTGTCTAATTCCTTTTACAGTCAGGGCCAAGTTTTACCTCATAAAATTGTTAAAACTGTCAGTTCACATTGTTCAGTGGACAAAATTATACTTTTTTTCCCCTCTGTGAGGAGAAAGTTCTCAACATGTTTTCTTTAGTGATGTGCTCTGCTAATCAGCATTTAACCATACATGAGGCAGTTTTCATTATAAACTTTTATATTGTCGTTCCACTAAAAATACACCATTTATACTGGATGTGTTTTAACACTTCAGGCCATTGATTATTTTTGTGATCTGCTTCATTATTTGTTCAAAGTTATTTTAAATTAAAGATTCCAGATTGTCCCATTTGTCATTTTTGTCTACATCTGCTTAAACGAGTAAAGTGAGTTTTATTCCTAGCGATAATGGTAGTATTTAGGGAAACATCTAATATTTGGTTTGCTGTAGTTTGATTATTTGACGTTTTATTTTACTGCAGGATGCTGTTTTGGCCGAGTTGCTCCAGAACAACAAGGACCAGATCGTGTGTTACCATGAGCACGATTCGCTGCTGGACCACAAGGAGGAGGAAGCCCTCAGCGAAGAGGACCGGAAGGCAGCCTGGGCCGAGTATGAAGCTGAGAAGAAGGTGAGCACCGGGAAAACTTTGCCCTCAACACAGATGCACAGTTCCAATCTTTTCCAATCCAGCTTTATTTAAAAAGCACTTAAAAAACAGCGGAAAATGATCAAGGTACATAATAACACTGAAAATGAACTAAAAACAAGAGCGGTAAATGAAAAGGTGAACTTATGAATGTCACATTAGAAGATCGCAAGTTGCCTACAATCACATTGGTTCACACAATCAGTGATAGCTGGAATCAAGCTTTATCTAAGGGAATATCAGGCTCAAAACTCCATTTAAGAAAGTCACAAGAGTTGGTCTGTGTACCTATATTAAGAGAACTGATGGCTAAATAGAAGATTCCAAAAATATCAGACTAGTTTTCTTATTGTAGTTTATCTTAGCTACAAAACACAATTTTGAGCCATTGTTAAAAATTTTCCCCACAATCAGAAATCTTTATTTGCCAAAACTGTGCCTGCACTGTCATCTTAAGACCCCCCACCCCAAAAAGCCTTTTTGTTTCTGAAGATGTGTGTTTGAGTTGGATCATTGTAATTCTTTTATCACTGAGCCAGCACTTGAAAGGTCCTCTCTGTAGATACTCAGGTGGCTCACTGTGCCCAGTTTTCACTTTTCCATAGCACCCTAACCTCAATGTGCAATTAGTGTAGTTTATTTGTAGAGGTGCGTTTCTGGTGAGCTGATGTTGTAATGGATCAGAAGCTGGTCTTCTCTTTCTCTGTGTAATCCTAGAGTCTAATTCACTATAGTGATTATTTTTCCAACACTCTCTCCCATGTGCCCTCTGTCTGCCTTGAGCTAGTTTACACTTCGGTCTGTGCGGTACAAAAGAACTAAGTGCTTCAGTCACAAAGACTCATCCAATTTGTCTACGCACTAGTTCAATGTTTTATCCACTGAAGATGTAGAGAAAGCGAAAGGTCACAAGATCAGTCTAAATACTTGAGAAACTTTACAAATGAAACAGCTGGAACGCAACCCAACCTCGACTAATGTCCTCATAACTTAAGCCTTGGCCAATTGTAGCTGGGATAAGCTGCATGTATGAATATCAGATTTGCAGCTCAGGAAATGTAACAGAGCTATGAGAACCTGAGCTGGAGCTCCACAAGAGACTCAACCTACCAGTCCCCCATTGATGACTGAACAAACACATACTATGAGTCTTGTCAGAATACTTCTTACGTGTTCTTTGAATCTTTTGAATAAATGTTTAATACAAAAAGAGCAAAACCTTAGAGAGAAAACTTGCAGAGGCACTATGTATGTAACTTTTCTGCCACCTCCTGGTCTTAATGGAAACGTATTATTTTGCTAGCCCTATGGCATTAAATGTGTATCTCTTCATTCAGACAAGGTGACGACAAGCTGCAGGTCAGATCTGTGGAGAGGGTATTAGTTGAAGAAAAAAATTGGGTTGTGGTTCTACTAGAGACATTCTTGATCAACTTAAAACAGGTGCTACTGTTACCAATTGATTGGTTGACTAAAAGTAAACTAGCAAGTGTGTGAATGATCTGACCAAATATGTGACCCAAACTGCTCTCAAAAGGCTCAGATGTTTGCATGCTAATTAATGGCATTTTCATGAAAAAAAAAAAACTTGCAATGTGCTTTCTAAATATTAAAAATTTTGACAAACTAAGACAATTTTGGTCAACTAAGATGCACTCGATTTTTCAGACAACAATCACAATATTATCTAAAATATGATATATTACACTCCTCTAGTATCTAATAAAAAGCATACTTAAAATATGTTCTAGGTTATGTTCAAGACAATTATCTTTTATATTTTTTCATAAGAGGCTACATTTCTGATTTTTATTCTTTAAAAATCCTTTTGAAATATTGAAATACATCAGTATGTGTTTGTTTAGAGGTTTTGTGCAGTTTGAACCTGCACACCTGTCTGTGACAAAAGACTGCCCAAGACCCCTACAGGCCCCTCCATACACACACATGAACACTCACATACCGGATGGCCAGATTACAGGGCACAGGGAAACCATCTGCAGCAGAGGTTCAATTACACAAAAACATCGGCATCCTGCTGTCCTTTACTAGGACAAGACTGTTTACCCCGGGTCACTACACTTGTAAACACACACATTAATTCAGGACAGCAGCATATGTTTTGGTTAGGATTTACGAAAGTATTGCCAGGATCTTATGAATATGCTGACTGTCCCTTATAACTTTTAGTGCCCGTTTAACTGTTTTTGCCTTTGATGTTACAGGGCATGTCTATGATGAGGAACACCCCAACGATGTACCCCCAAATGGACATGGGCATGGCTGCGGGCACACAACCATACTTCAACTTCAACATGGCAGCCTTATCCACAATGTCCAACCAGCAGCTGGAGGTAAGTAATGAGCTGCACATGCCCCCAACAGCACGGCACCCCACATTCCGCAGACCCCAGTGCTAATTGTGACAGTTTGTAATACTCCATGTCTGCGACCGCAGCTATTTATACTCACTCGCCCATGTAAGTGAGAGCCAAAGTCTTTAGTCGGCTTTCTGTGTTAGTAATTACAAAGGGCATCTATATTGAAAGAAATGACACATGACCTTTTAGTATTTTACTGAAAAGTTGCCGCTAATGAAAATTAGCAGTATCATCCCTGCAAGAGAAATTCAAAACTCTGTCATCCATTTGCAAAAAATGACATACATGAGACAATGTTTTTTCTTTAGGATCTTATTAACCAGGGTCGAGCAAAGGTCATTGAAGCCACAAATTCACTGAAGTCTTTAAGTCCAGAGACACTGGAGGACACGATTGCCAGAGTGGTAAGTCTGCAACAATTTTCTGATGAATTTGACATTGTATAACTTGTTAACAAGTTATTTAATGTGACTTTTGCAGTGGAAAGAGAACCCCGCATTGACTGAGGGCCAGGTCCATGCAATTGCTCTGAACAGACAGGCCAATGTGGAGATGGAGATCAAGCGCCGGGAGGCTGTTTACCGGGACATACTCGCCAGGCAGCAAGGGGTACGAGCTTGTTGACTATTTGTATTGCCTGTTGAGAATAGGATGCTCTGATGTGAGTTGTGAACTAATTTGCTTTGTGTTTTTTATTTTTTTGCAGCTAATGACCTTTGTACAAAAGCTGATCAACAACAGAAAGGTGCAACAGCAGCAGCTGGCTCTAGCCAACCAACAGTACCAGATGGCCTTGCACAATGGCATTTTGGGAGCGTCTGGGATGAGCCAGATGGACCTGTTGGGACTCTACCAGCAGCTCCATGGTTTAGGTTCTCATCAAACTATGAGCAAAAACCCGGGCCCCTCCAAAGGCTTGTAGGTCAGACAGGACCTCCACACCCTTGCTCAGCTCGTCCCAGAGGCCTTATCTGGCAAGGTCTTTTTCTCATTAACACCACTTATGAGACCCTTAAGAACCAAGAGCAGCCTGGATGTGAGTGGTGTAGTTTTGGGCCTGCTGTACAGTGAGAGCCAGAAATGGGATCAACTCTCTGTCTTTTAGTCCTTTATTTTGTAGTTCACAGAGAAGAGGGATTGTGTTGTATAAATGTGTGAACCAGTTCTTTTAGGGACAATTAAAGTGTAAATACAGCCTTAATGTTGTTCTACATCCTATTTTTTCCATGTATTTTAAAAAAAGCCCAGAATGCTTAGGCATTATATTGTTTCTTGTTTAAAAGAGGGTTTGGTATAATTTAAAGTCAGTTTTTATACTGTTTTAAATGCCTAACTTACCCCAAGTGGGACCATTGTCGTCAATGGCAGAATCATTCACAATGCTTTTTCTTAATATGCCCTAAAGATTTTGCCAATAATAACTAACGCATTCTGAGCTGAGCTGCTGGTGCTCTTTTAAAGAGATTGTTGAGAAAGGATACAAAGGCTTTATATTTCTTTCTTAAATCTGTAAAGGTTACACATTTGAAGTTTGTTAAAATCTTTTCTATTATAATTTTGAGTGTTTTGTTGGTTATCGCTGAATGTGGTATTGCAATGCTTGTGTTGTTCAAAACTGCCTGCCGGTTCCTTACCTTTTGATAACATTCACATTGTCACGTGTTGTCCAGCATAGCACAGTGTGTCCACTTTTTTTGTTCCTCTTGTGTTGAACTAGAATCAGGGTGTGAAGGACTGGCTCTCCGAAAGCACAACCCCTTCAGCCTGACTGATTACTTCACTCATCTGTCAGTTTGACAACTGTGGATCATATGGACTGAATTTGAATTTCAGACTGTTCTTGTCTGTTTTTTCATGTGTACTCCTGATCTTTTTAGTGATATCAGGAGTTGTTCAGACCTCATTTTGCCACGTTCTCGCTTTTTGATTGTTAGACTGGTGTAGCTGTTAACACAGAACTGTTGTTATTTCATAATGTATAAATACATTACGCCCTTTGAAGAATGTTTTTTGTTCTTCATGATTTGCCATGATCTCCTATTATCTTGATAAGTATTTAATATTACATTTAATAAAGTGACCAAACGGTGTTCTCTCGAGTGATTTTGATTAATTTCGAAGTTTGTCTCTTTTGTTCTGTGGTTAATTAACTATTTCCACATGGACTAATTTAATAAAACAAGACATTCATTAACCAAATGTATACAAAAAACATGTTACTCGATCAATAGTAAATACACTGTCACATAATTTCACACACGGCTTTAAGTGCCTTTTGTCCCTCTTCCTTCAATCTGTCATCTCATTTTCTCTCTCCCAGTATTGTTTTCATTTCTCAGTCTGCCAAGGTTTTCCCTGCATGTCTTTGACTTTTCCATTCCATTCCCCCTGGGGAGCTGCTCTCGCAGCTCACAGATATCTGCCAGTGGAGGAACATTACAACTATTGCAGATGTTGAAATGTTGATCCCATCCCCTCTTAGCCCTAGATTACCAGTGCTTGGGATTGTGGCACATCCACACTAGTTCTTTGCAGCAAACAGCTGTTTCTGTCTGTTCAATGATGGGGGTCAGCGAGGCCCCAGTTATGCTCCCCCCAATTGCAGGTCTAAACCATACTGATGTGTAAAGGCAATTAGTATTTGGTATCCAGTTGCATAAGGAATCTCATTTGATATGGTGTATGTAGTTGACTAATACCTTGGAGACTGAGGCTGCAGTGTAAAGAGTTTATGAGGGATCATTGCCATGGGATTGCATCGATGTTCTCCCCTGAGAAAGTATGTGCATGTATGTTTACTCGTAAACATGCATGTGATGGTTTAAGGGCTACTGAAAATGAAGGCTGTTATCACATCCAGCGTTTTTATTGATTTGTAAAACTCTTCAAGCAAACGCAGAATAACTTCTCAATAGCAAGACAATTTTATTGCCACGTTCATGTCAGTTCTTCATTCTATTTTGTGTCATTTCAGTAGAATCTACAATTCATATAACTTCAAGTTCATTACAAAATAAAGTCTTTGCAATAAATAAATATACATTTATATTTGATATGAAGAAAATAAATATATTGTACATTTTATAAATAGGATCACCCATTTGTACACCTCAGTTGCTTGCATTTTATAATGTTCCAGACACTGAACATTACAAGTCACCATTATTTGTACTCTACAATTGCAGTCAAACAAGTGCATTCTCTCAAGCCAACCCTTCAATCCTTTGTTCGCACAAGTTCCTCTGTGACTAGGCATGTGCAGTAAGTGCTATTATATTGATCCCATGTTGATTTTAGTGGTTTTGTTCCACTCAATACCTTTAAATTTTAAAAAGTAATTTTCCAGTTGGGCTTATAGCAGGTTGACACACATTTTTCTTGTGCCTGACCTTAGACAAGCCTGTCATTTTGTCGGTGGAATGTGTCTTTTTCATATTTATCATGGGCATTGCTGCAGTGCTGTCTTGTCTCCTTGTACACAGCTTTCTTTCGAGTCAAAGCACTTCATGACTTCATGTAACTTTGGTAAATGCAATTGCTTTCAAAAAGTGGTATCAAAGAGACCTGACCTCTAGCAGAATATCAGACCATTTTAAGTTTGTAGCATTTTCAGAAGAGCCCTGTTTCTCTCTGTCAGGTCAGGGAGTTGTCCAGGCATATTCATGCTGTTTATGTCAGTGCTCCACATACTTGGCAGCCGTCTTACAAAGTGACTTTGGGAGGCATTGAAACAAGCTACAACTTTGAGTAAACTGTTATATTGCAACTCCAGCATATTTATAACAGCTCATCCCTGTTACTCAGAAATTGTTTAAACAGCTACTGTCACCTGTACTGGAAGGAGTCCCTGTAAGCCTGGGGTATCCTATCAATCTCCACCGGTCTGGGTAAGAAATGAGTGAGTTTCTGGTGTTTTTTAGTCCTGGTGCCTTCCCTGGGCGAGCCATCTTTATTTAGAGCAACGTAGTAGAAGCGTCCTGTATCCGTGTGTTTGTAAAGAGTTGAAGCATAGGTGTTGTACCAGTTCTCTTCAAACTGCTCCCTGAACACACATTCAGCTGTCAGCTTCTTCTGTAGGATAAAAAAAAAGATTATTAAGAAAATATAACTCAACACAAATTAACACATAACTCCAAATACTAGTATGAAATTCTAAAAGATTATTTGTGTCTTCTTGAGGTAGGGGGACAACAGTGCTCTCCACTGTGCCAGCAAGACAAAAATGTTTTTCACAAATTTCACACGTACAAAGTTTCAACTCTAATTTGTGCCATTGACAACAACTAAGGCCCAGCTTATTGTGTTTGCCCCGTGAACTGAAATGAACCAGTAGAAACACATTAAGGCTGGTGCTCATTATGACAAAGGAGGCTAAGTCATTACAAGTGTCTTTTCACTTTACGCCCCACATGCACTTCTCAGACCTGTTAACCTCTCCATGGGCTTCTGAGAAATATTTCTTTAGCTCTGGAGCTGGACTTGACTCACAGACAGAGGCCTTCTCTGACATCACAGCATGAGCGATGGCTGTGGGTTCAGCAGGTGAACTGTGCTGGCTCAATGAGTGTGTGAGAACAATAAGACGAATCAGAGCAGCCAAGAACACTCACTCATGCAGTCACATACATGTCAGACTATTCCCAGTGGTGTCCAGAACCAACAAGCAAATATGTTATCTTCTATTGATCTACAGACAGCAGTATATACGTATGTAGAAGCATAATGCATAAGTGATAGCAAGAAATGAGTACAGTAAATCCTCATTAATTGTGATGATTAAGTCAGGCTGTGATGTTGTGGGTAAGCACTAGGCTCTGGCACATGACTGCATGTAGACATCTAACTGGATCAAATGTTTTTGATGTCTAGTGCTTGCCAGGTGGAGGCAACTCTTTGCCCAGGTCCCCAGGAGGGTACAAATCTTCAACAACCCCCATAGCCAGACGAATCACCCCTGAAAGACAATTACCGTAATTTCTGGGCTATAAGCCGCTACTTTTTTCACAAGCTTTGAACACTGCGGCTTATACGGCAATGCAGCAAAATTATAGATTCTCATAGACTTACTATTAATAAGTGTGGCCTATATATGTACTTTATCATTTTTCTTACTTAAATCTAGTGGGTGCGGCTTATATTCAGGTGCGCTCTATAGGGCAGAAATTACAGTATATCTTTCACCCTGGTCAAGACAATTTCCAGACTCTGTTGGAATGGTAACAAAATGGACATTTTTGGCACAATGGCTGTACTTAAAGGTACCTCGGTTTATAGCACTGGGGGTTGTGCTAGGCCTGAGGGCCTCAGGTACTGCCACGGGACATCTGATCCTTGTAACCCTTTACACACTTCCCATCTATTGTTGTCATCGCGTTCCTTCTCTGACTGTCCAAGACAGACAAAACAATATGTGAACCCATGTCCTTTATATCTAACTGATTTTTCTTGAATCCAGCTGTGCAGTCGGAGGCAGACTCACACCACAGCCTCCAAATTTACCATATGTCAATATTTCTGCGCTTTTGAGACTGAATGAAAAAGTGCAGGATTCAATATTTTGAGACATTAAGTAACATCACTTCTACTTCTGTAAGGTTTCATCTTATCACTATTGTTAATATTGTTTTCTACCTTTGCCTGCTCCAAATTTCACAACTTCTAGTGGTTCCTTTGAGTAAGTTTAAAGTTGGGGAAACTACCTTTTTAGTTGTAATTTAGTACACTTTGTAATTTTGACTAAGAGTAAATGCGGCACTGTGAAAGAATTAGACCAATGTGTACTGTCTGTTTTAGTTCTGATCAGGAGTCGAATGCAGCTCTCTGATTGGCTGTGTTTGGGTGGTCCTCCCCAGTTTCACTTTGTTGTTTGTAAAAAGACGTTTAGTACCAAGCAGGTACTAATGGAAAAGCATTACTGTCCATAGTTACAACCAGTATGACTAGTGTAGATGTTAACCATGTTTTGAAGGATTTATGAGAGGAAGTGGTCAGTATTAAAACATAAAACATGTTTGCAGTGTGAAAATCGGCTACCAAATCCTTAAATATCAAACTGATTTTTGAGTGAAAGGTTCTAAGGTGAAAACGTTTTTGACTCACCGACCCATAGAGCTCTCCTTTCTCGTTCATGCCGAGGTAAAGTCCTGCGTCCACCCCTCTGATACTGACGAGGCCCACAGCCAGACTGATGAACTCGAGTATACCTGCAGCACACATACATGGACTGTAAAACAAAGGCCTTAATGCATTCAAATCGATCCTGTGTTAAGCAAAAAGTACCCAACGCCCTTTTACCTGTTCTAAGAAGAGTCTGTATATTTTCTGTAAACTTGAGGAATTCTGATTACTGAGCACATGCAGTGACTTTTATTAAGATAGCTTGTGGCTAAACTGTTGCTGAGTCACCGGGAGTTAAGAGACAAAACGAACATGTTACTTCAAAGGAGAGGAAACGCCATGTAAAATGAGAGGCCTGCAGCGGCTGTTGTGATGTTGTGATGCAGAGGTTAGTCAGAGAGATCTGGCCCTGGTGACTGGCACCTGGTCCCCATCTCAACAAGACTTCAATTGCAGCCAAAGTATGATGCCTTTAATCAGACACATCTAACACAAAGACCTTGCGTTATAAGACTAAGCAGAAACAAGTGCACGAGGACCACCCATCAGCCACTTTTGCTGGTTACATTTTGAACAAACTCTTTGAACTCTCACGGGCAGTTGTGCTTTAATCTCTGATCTTTTGGACTCTACATCCATGTTAAGATTGTGACGGACAGAAGATGTGCTGGAAATGTGTTTAGGCCTATGATGAGTTTGCTCTGGCAGACCTCTCTGTGTAGTGCTTGTTTGGAGCGAACACCTGTGTCCCACGCGCAGCGGGATTAACAGGACAAGGTGTGGAGATCTGACGCAGTGACGCACATAATGCAGCCCGCTTGGGATATAAGATCATCACAGCAAACCTTCCAATTAAACACACCTCATATTATAGCAAAGTAATAAGGGTTTTATTCCGACAATAACTCAATGACCCAAGACTGTTAAAAATGGCCCTCGTGCTCATTTAAGATGCTCGCCATGTTTTAAATTCTTTCCATTCACTGACTTTGCCATACCAGACCCCGTTGTTTTAACAGTGGTCTAGGTTTAGTTAGGCTATTAGTTTCATTCCAAATGTATGGCTTGGCCTCAAGTTAAGTAAAGTGTAACCCAAGTTCAAAAGAAAGCCTGTGTGAGTTAGACTCACCAAATCTACTGTGGTCTTGCCTTGTCCCGTGCACTGTCCCGTTGGGGAATATTTCTAGTTGAAAGCCTGTCCTGCAGTAAAGTTGCCGCCGCCTGAGGATTCCTTTGAGGTGTCCAAAGTCTGTGGGAGACCCTCGTTGCAGTCTCCCTTCAATTTGTCCCAGGCGCTCATTCAATCCGACTGGAGACTCCACCAATGGGATATTTCCTAGCGCAGGAAAACTTTGTAAATCCAAGTCGAGTGTCCCGAGTAAAGTCCCAACCTCTGCCATAGTGTGCACAGCTGTCAGATTAAGCGAAGGCATTTGGAAAGTGGACAGTTTCTTAAGGAGGGTTGGGAAGTTGACGGTCCATTCACGCACAACGCGCGTCCTGCTCCTCCAAAACAGCGCAGCAGTCTTTTCAGTTTATAAATGATCGTATATTAACCCACTTTGATATTTCGGTGCATTGATAGAAAGACTGTTATATACATACTCCCCATGCATTCTCAGATTGGATATTCAGACACAAGCCACGCCTGGCTGGCATCCCTTCTTCGCATCAGTTCGCTCTCAAAACGTGCGCTTCTGTTAAAACTTTTACAGTAAGCGCAACAGTTTGGCTACCTCGGATAAGAGCTAATATTAGCCTTTATCCACGAAACAAATGCTAAATATAGTCGGAGGGTGTCTGAAAAATTGAAGATCCCAATTCAATTTAACTAAAAAACAAAAAATATATAGGCCTATATAAAAAAAAACTTGAAGCAACAAAGCAAATGCTTCAGAAAACGGTCTTGTTGCCAATAGTTCACTCCTGATGAGAAAAGACAAACAAAAATAAATGTGTAATAGTACTGGGTTTCCAAAGAAAGCTGTGAATAATCTCAGCGCAGTCCCGCGCAAGTGACAGCGCCAAACGCGGCAGTGGGACGTTTTCATGAGCACTTATCTCCACCTCCTCTTTGGGAGCAGGTGCTTCCTCGCCCCTCTGCTGTAAGCTGCAGTCCACAGCCACAACCACTTGAACTACTGACAAGGAGAAAAGGATACGCCAAATGCTGATGACGTGACCTATCAAGACTCACTGGAGCAAGATCCTTCCAGCCACACTCCAAACCAACAACACAGACTTGTTTTTAAGCTATAGCTACTTGATTTTTACGATTGGTAGCCTATTGATCTGATGAGAACGAGATACATAGCTTTAGCAATAAATTATAATATACACAATCTATGGTACAGTGAATAAGAATTTTGTGCTTACAGTGGTGTAAAAATATCAAATTTGTGGTCTTGCGGGAAAAAAAAACATAAATCTAAAATAGTGCAGCTGTTTAGTGGGGACTTTGATATCTGTGAAATGGAAACATACCCATGAGTGTTTTAATTAGTTGACTGTTTAGAGTGATCACTGACATTGGGACAGGTGGGAGGGGACATGATTACATATACACTGTTTAAGTATTAGGCATGTTATTTTAGACCTCCTTCAAGCTGCTCTAGGAAAGCCCCGTCCCAAGGGGGGATTTCAACTGCGACCTGTTCTTCACAAGTGGCACTCTTCCCTGTAGAGAGATGGGATATACAACAGTGTACCACTTCAGTGAATGGTGACAAATAGTATGTTAACTCTCCTCAAAGTATGTATAATTGTTTTGATGTCAGTGTATGCCTTTGATGGATCTCTGCACTCGTTGTTGCTGAGTTAATTTATCAACTTGTGTGGTGGCAGTGCAATCTATTTTGAAGCAGATGTGAGTGGGATACAGTACGAGTGACCCTCAGAAGCACACAGGCCTTTTTCACTGCTACTAATTATGCCACTATAAATCTTAGGGGTGTGTCACGGCTGCATTGAAGTCAGCGCAGGGACAGTGGCTCTCAGCTGGTGCTGGATATGAAAGGTGGCCCAGGGGCCTCCTCTTGATGGATTGGACGAAGGGGTTGACGAGGAGTCAGAGATGGTCAGGCTTTGTGTGATGAGACACCAGGGCCCACGCTGCTGCTTGTGATGAAAGGGTTTGTTTAAGCCAAAGCATTAAAAAAGTAAAAATTATAAAAATGACATAGACAGCTAGAACTGGTACGGACAAACAACATAATGGACAGTTACTGTGCATATGCTATATTTTTTGTGTAGAACTTGCTGAACCATCAAGTACACCCTGCACAAATGGACAATCAAAATATGTAAGAGCAAAAACTCACAAAACACAATTGTAGCCTGAAATGCTATAAGCTTATTACACCAATAATCCTACTGAAACCACAATAAGTTTATTGTGGTCAAAATTTGTGGTCAATTTTGAATTAAGTTTTTGTAGCTATTAGAAATACATCTGCTGCTGGTCAAGCATACAGTATTGTATAGTTGACATGGCAGATTTATGGCTGCAAACAAAAAAAAAAAAAGAGGTAAAATGTTCCCATATGTGGAGAACCTGCCGAGGATACAGAAATGAAGATAATGACCTCAAGTGCATGGCTGCAGCTTTGAAGCCTCTCCCATGAGTCATTCACCGAGAATGAAAAAGAATTGAAAATGAAGTTACACTTGCACTGAGAATTAGGGGCTAATAAGAGCCTCACCTGTTTGTTTGGATTAACCTAACTTCATATGTGTCCTCTTGTGCAGGGTCAGCACAGGTTGCTCTGGACAAACACAATCAGTGGGTTTTACATGGGTCCTGATGAGAAGCGGGCAGGTGTTATCTCTTATTTTCTTTCAAGAAAATAGAGCTAGTACATTTTGAAACACAAATATTTTGGAAGAGTGCTGTTATTCTATTGTATTTGTGTGTATTATTTTAGTTGTTATTATCTTTTATTTATTTATTGGTTTATTTTAATGGGGACAGATGCAAAAACATTGACTAGTTGTGACACAGCAGTCTGATGCATGCATCATAGTGCTTATACCCAAAGCTAATTCACAGCACTTGTCCCTAGAAGGGCTTTTAACATACGCAAGAGAAATTCAGATATTCACATGCACATTATATCCAAACAGAAAGAACATGAATTAAACATGAGTGCAGTGCTGTTGCTGACATATCAAAGATTTACCGTAGTCTCTTTTTTTATCTTACATAGGCTTCTTGAGATCAAGTTCACAATCAAATGTCTACTCTATTACATTCAAAATTGAATTACATTAATTATTCCATATATAACAATGCTGATTGTTTGTTGTGGGATTAAAATGCATTGTACATGTGCAATGCTTAATATCAGGAAGAGTTAATAATGAATAGGTCAAGAGGCTTCTGCTGCCTTGTCTAAACACACATTTTTCTTTACTCATATAACCAAAAATTAAGGTAAATAATTAAAATTATACACTAAAGTGTACATAATGTTAGTGCTTGCTGAAATTAAAGAAAACCTAAACCCACAATTTCTGTATTTATAGTTTGTAGTGTGTTGTGTGTTGTTCCAGGTAAACACTGTGGTCTTCACAGCCACTGGACAAATGGACAGAGAAGTAAACACAACTTTGAGAGTAGAAAGTCTATCATCTGTTCTTATTTTACCTTTTGTCAAGCAGCATGTGGAAAATGATCTTCACTGTGAGTTATTTGCAGAGCTGGATTCCGTGTTATTTCATTCCCTTGCAGAGACATAACAGAGAGGGTCTCCTCTTTCACGCAGGTGGTCCCTCGGCCTTGTTCAAGGGCGCCCTGTGCACTGGGGCAGGGCTGGGAAGGGGACGCAGCCAGGGAGGGGGTAGAAGACACAGACAAATGCATGTGAATTTAGGTAATGGTGTAACATTTCAGTCCCTGCTTTCCTTGGCCAACCCATGTAAAGATCGTGTTAATTAATTTGTTTAGCTTCCTTTCAAGCACCAACAAACTGAGCCCCTCAGTTTTTTGTGATGCCACTAGTATGCAAGGAACACGACTAAAACCAACATTTATTGTACAAATTGCTTGCATATGTAGTGAAGAGAGGCGAAAAAAAGTCATGACAAACATTATCAGAGATGTCCCATTATGGTTTCTTAGGAGAGTTTGGTAAAATATACCCCCGTCTTGGTTTGGCAGTCAATTACCCATGAACAAACATGTGGTTTTTCTGTTTTTGTTTCATGGCTGCTCACACTTATAAACTGGCTTTCGAAATGCCATGTTCACAAATGCTTACAACCACAAAAGTAACAAAACAGTTTAAACTCTTTTTTCCAAATCCTAGAAGTGTCTTCACGACAGTCAAGCCCCACCTGTCCCTGTGTCTGTGCCAGCTGATGACTGATGTGCCTTGTAATAACAGCAATAACAGGCAAAAGACTGATGTGAGCGCTCAGACCACAGAGTATATGCATGATCATGATCCTGTCCTCGCTGCCGGACTATTATTCTTACTACAACAGAGCAGGAATCTACCCTCAAACAGATGTTAGGAGGCCTTTGTACAGTCTCTGGCACAGAGCCCAAACCTACCTATCTGCACAGCTATTTACATGGCAATCCAGCTGCTCTGCCTTTCTCCTTTTCCTTCCCCTCACCCCTCCTGCTCTTGCGCTAAGCCGCCTTCTCTTCTGTTTGAAATCAAATCCCAGTGCTTGTATAAACTTTGATCCATCAAATGGACTAATTTGTTTAGCTGTGGAGACAGTGACATACTGATGAAGGTTCAGTTACACAGTGAAAAAAGCCAGACACCCCCTATCTCGTAATATTTCTGTTTTGATGCTGGTCTATACTGTTGACTTACATTATTTGCATTTACTTAAAAAAATAATTTGTCTTCATAGAGATCTTTTTACATTTTACTTAAAGTTTTGAAAAGAAGCAAACTAAGAAAAACTAAACTTTTGGACTACATCCATCAAGTTATTTCATACTTGCAATACTACAAAAAAAACTGAAAAAAAAAAAACAATAAACCATATTTGAAAAAACATGCAAAAAAAACAAAAAAAAACTAAAAATATTCAATAATTTCAACAAAACCCTTGCTCATGTGAATGTATCAAAAGGTCTGCCAATCGATTAGTGGACTAAAAAGCAAAATTAAGACCATTTGATTTCTTAAAAAAATGACAACTGTACAAGTCTTCACTAAAAAATGCAAGACGCAAAAAAAATAAAAAACAGAAAAAAGAAAAAAAAGAAAAGTTTTGATTCTTATCAACACTGTGTCTTCTAAATTCTGTGTATCTATACATACATATAAGTAAATAATTAGTTGACTAATATTTAGTCAACCAAGACACCAATATAAATAAGCAAAGAACTATAAATTTGCCACTATCTCAATCTAGTGTTGTGGTGAATGTAGTGGACGCAGGTGGAGTAGTAAGGCTCAGCTTGTCAGTAGAGGGTGCTGATGTTTTCCCTTTCCAAAGCCTGGCCAACAATTGCAAACTGCCTAAGAATCATGCAATGTCACGCTATGACAAATGGAGACACATTAGTTAATTAAGAAGGGGAGTTCAATGTCGGGTGATGCAGGTCTGCCTCCCCCCGTTTGCCTTCAGTCCCAAACATTCTCCCTTGTTTGCGCACATGTTGCAGTGGATAAATTCTTTCTCAGTTTCTGTAATCAAGGCCATTTCTGCAGCTGACGTAGTTTTGATGTTATGCTGTTTGTTGAACATTCAGAACTGGTTTATTAGTGCAGAATTTCAGTGTGATTTCAGCTATAAAGGAAGTCAAACATTTAACATCCACTTCAAAAAGTAGTTGTCTAAAAAGTGTTATGAATACCTTTTGGAAATGATTGTGAAAAGAAGATAATTAACTTTATAGCTGAAGTTTTGAACAGCCTATCCATTATTGTCTTCATCTGGAATCTTTTTGCCATTTGATGTAAAAGGATCAAATCGTTCAAAAACTCCTCAGCCAGGAACAAGACCAAGAATGAGACAGGTGCACACTGTTTAGTGCAAGCACACCAGGCAACTGCAGGCAAGATGTTAGCAATGTGCTGACAACTGCTAGTTTGGTCGTCCAGATGGATGTATAAGAAAAGCTAATGTTGAAAAAGGCAGAACAATAACAAGCCGATAAAAGCCCGTATATTAATCAACCAGAGTAAAAACGGTAGTGAATTTGCTTCAATGTCCAATCGTTAAAAAACCTAAATAAAATGTTTTGATAATTATAACAATAGGTTGATCAAGAACTCAAAGCTTAATTTTTCTTTTTCGCATGGACATTTGTGGTAGCCTCAGAGCCACATATGTTCTTCAGTGCAGTATCTGTGTTTGTATCACTGCTCTATTTCTCTTAAGGTCATGCAGCTACAGCTGGCATCAATATGGCAGGGCTTTTTTTGTCCATCTCTGGAAAGTTATGTTCATAGGACTAATCAGTTTAAAAGATAATGAAAACAGAGATTGTTTACAAAGATTAGGGCTTTGGAAATGGAGTAATCAGTCCTTTGAAAGGGCACTGACAGTGGTGGGCCACATAACAGTCTGTAGAACAGACTCTGAGTTTCTAACAAGCTCTGTGAGGGCTGATGTCACCACAGATAGAAGATAGGGTACCTTTGCCTCCAATGGACTCCCATTTCTACAAAAGACAATATTTTACAGACAGGGCACCTGTCAGCCAGATGTGTTTAATAATGAACAAAGTATGAGGTGAAGTAAGCGTTTGACAAAAATGTCTAGGAGGTTTGACAGAAAAAAAACAAACTTAATTTTCTTCCAGTCATTCATTGTTTTATATGTGTTTTGGCTTAAGTGACAACAGACTGATTAATTTTAGAAGGAGGCACTACCTTGCACCATGTTCATGTTTTATAAGTGTATGCCTTGCATACAAGCAGCAAAGCAGTTGTTTGCTTTTGTGAGGCTAGCTTGCTTGGGGGCTCCAATTTTGATTAGAAAGACACATGGGCCCCGAGTTAAGGGCTCCTATTATAGCACTTCATCCATGAAAATAATTAGCAGATTCTCAGCTCTCATGTGAAACATATGCTAAACATTTAGTCCTGTTTGTTCTTTTTATCAGTAACAGCCAAACTTGTATCTTTTCAGTAACACAGACCTAAAAAGATGTCAGAAACAAGCCAGGACACCCAGCAGAAAGACAGATGAAAATGGTTGGAGTCGGACCTGTCAGGACCAAGGAGCTGGTTTTGGCAGAACATAAAGCTTAAAGTTGGCTGAAAGCCTGTCTTCTTAAAAAAAAGTGACATGTGAAAATCAATATGAATAAATCCATTAATTCAACATCATATTCTTCAAGATGATAAGCATAGAACAGAAATAAATCATATTAGTTTTGAGTCTGGATCAGTACTTTCAGGAGGGAGATCCTCTCGACACAAATGGATGGGTGTGTGAGTCCACTTTTGGCCACATCATGCTGTCAGATGAGCAGCCCCACCGCCTCTGACCAATGACTCTGGCATCCACGCCTCTGGCACTAGGACGTCCTGGGGGAATCTTTATTCTGATCAGAAACCTCCTATAAAGTCCCACAATAAAGTCAAACAAAGAAAGCATAGATTTTCCTGGAGAGGCTAAAAGGACAAATCACCATAAAAATGTCATTCATCTTCAGGGATTCCATTTTTACAGATGAGACAGTCCCATTTTTCCAACAAGACATCTTCCTGGACTTTTACACAAAGCATGCTACCGCTGTCACATTTTACAGAGATGTAAGACTAGGTTTGTAAAGCGCTCCATGTATTTTTGTGTGTATCCACGGTCTGTTTGATGGTGCAGGAGACCTGACAGAGGACTTGATAAACAGCATGCTGATCCCAAAGGACAATGACAGGGGCTGCCTTTGCTGCAAGCGGCCCCACTGTGTGCCTTTAAGAGCCCAAAGTTGGGTGGTCTGTCCATCAGCGGTAGATTTGGGGTTAGGCCTGAGAAAAGCAGCTCTCCCCTATCACTTTCAAAGACTGAAACTCTAAGCGCCGGCCGTTTTCTGCTGCTGCAGCCATAGGCACAAAGACACCTGTTGTTCAGATTTCATAAAAAAGCTTTAATCAGCAGAGGTGTGTGAAGTCATTCAGAAATATTATGTTGTGCTTATATACTGTGGTAGTTTATATGTAATACGAGGTTTTAGTTTATGGTAACTGAGACTTTAAAACTCTGTATTTTTCAGATCAATAGTTACAAGAGTGGACAAATTGATCAACAAATCCAAATTTGACATTTCAAGGTTATTTCTTGTTTATATGGTGATGTTTTCAAAGTACACTAAGATCTGGGAAAAATATCAGTTGAGACTTATATTGTGTGTTGTTGTTTTTTGCAATTTTTGATTCAATTTCAAGTCCAAGAGAGTGCAAAAAGAAAAAAAGCCTAGTTTTAAATGAGTATAATGATGTTATCCAGCTGTATATATATATATATATATATATATATATATATATATATATATTATTATGTATATTATGTATGTATTATGTTTATTATATATGATGTATGTATTATACTATAATAAATATATATTATTATATATATATAAAATATATAAAATGATATATATATTAAACATTTAAACATGCTATATTACTGAGCATGTTTAAATGTTTAAAGCATGTAAAAAGACAGACAAACTAAAAAAATAATAAAACATTAAACCATGTTTTTACACAACTTAGAACAGGACAATTATTATTGTGATTTCTGTTCGACTGTGCAGCCCTGCATACAGTATGAATTACAATATACAGCAAAAAGTCAATACAAGTGTCCTATAAAAATGTTTATAGATCTTCTGCCTAGCCCTACAGAAAAAATGCACAGCAACCAAATGAGTTACCACAATGACAGGGCCAAAACAAGGCACTCTGGAGTTATTTTTAGTGTATTGGTTACATATAGGGGCTTTGATGACTAATCTGACTCTTGCTGAGCTTATGTCTGATGCTATTTAATCCAAGAGTTAAAGAGTGGACAATTAATAGAGACTAAAGATGGCCGAGGAAAGATGGGATTGCTCTGCCTAAATCTTTCCAGAGGAGGTAAGTGTATGAATAGCATTTCTAATTTGATGAGATTCTCTAGGATTACACACTGAGAGAAGGTTTTGTTTATGTGCCAAAAGAGTTTATATTTTTATTCTCTGTTTGAATTGACATGCTTAAGGACAAAAATCTATTTTAAAAGTTCTTCAGACATACTATGCTAAAATGGGAGAGTAGGAATTTATATGTATTTCATAATGTAAATAATTTAGAGAATCATAATGCTAGTTAAATTTACACTTGTGGGTTGATTGTTTCTTTTGAAGCTTTCTTTAGGTCTATTGGTTTGTACTAGATTCAAATCTAATCAAAACAAAACAACCAAAATTATTAATTCTATTGAACACTGAGGTTTTCAAACTAAAAAAACACTGCTCATCTGGCATTTGTTCTGTTGCAGCCACTTAGCCTTTGAGCACCACTAATTATCTTAATAATTAACCAAGTTTCTGTTTCTCAAATAAAAAACCGAAAACTGCAGCAGTTTTTGTGTAAAGTATGTGGGCTTTTATTACAGGAACAAGTGAGGTGATTAATAGTCTAACAATACAACAGCTGCATTAGAAGAGAACAAACTACGACAATAAGATAAAAGACCTTGTATTGCACGTTTGGCCAGCAGAAAGGTAACCACTCAGTGGTAAGCATAAATCATAAGCCCAACAGGAGAGGATGTTCAACACAGGAATGTGAGGAAGACTGCTCTCTTTTAGGTAAACAGCAAATCAGGGTTGTTGATGAAACAATTATTTTTCTTTTTGAATTTAATATGTAGATCAGTGGTAGTAACAAAGTTTGTCGTCATTTGCAACAATTAACAATTAATAGTGATTATAATCATACAAAATAATATTGTAATTATATTTTGACAATCATTATTTAACATCCAATGTATTTTTTTCATTGCATTACAATACTCACTGAATGTATTGTATATAAACACCCTGAGGAGCTGGATGCTTAAATAAAGAAGTCCTTTTTAGTCTATAATGACTAAAACACACTTCATGTAACAAAGACAACAGCATATTAAATAAAAGGTCATAGAATTTAGTTTATTAAATTATATTCTTTCTCTGTCTTTCATTGTACAATAGAATACAATAGAAATAATCTTATCACTAGTCCATCAAGCGACAGGTGACAACAGTCAGTCCTAAAATAATTATACAATATGTGTATTGAAGAAAACATTCAAGTAGACCTATAAACTGTGCCAAAAATCAAAAATTGGCCAATTCATCGATTTTATTACTTCTACTACTTAATTCATTAGAGCTGGACGCTTTAACAATATATGTCTTACACTGAAATAGAGAAAATTTGGCTATTTTGTAATTATTGATATACTTATATACTGTGTAAATGTATATACATCCAAAACAAAGTTGTTACTGTTACAGAAAAAAGTGAGAATGAGAAAATACATACATTTTTGTTTTAATAGTGAAATTATAAAGTTGTGGTATGCATACAATTTATGATTCTTTAGTTTTAGTCAGCAAAAGGTATCACCAAAATTCACTTCTTCCTTGTAGATTAACATTTCTAATCAGCACAGACTTTGATTTCATTTTAAAGATCTAATTTCAGAGCTAACAATATCTTTATTGTCCTGTATATAGATATACATTTTTGTCCAGAAATATGCACACAATTTCCTGAAGTACTGATATTCCTTATGAGGAATAAGTCCTTTCGCTGATCTCAGCTTGTTTAGTGTTATAATTATGAGGTTAATATTTGCCCCAAGGGTTTACTTATGTGAACATATAGAGCCTACCCACTGTCTGCGTCTCATTCAAATAGAGGCTGAGCTGCACCTGGGCCATAAGGTTTTCCTTAAGAATATTAAAACCCTGTTGTGTTTCTTCAGATGGCTCTGTAGGTGTTTTTGTCTGGATAAGCAGATTGAAAACACAGCATCCTCTTTATTGGAGAATCTCATATTATTCATGGATTGCTGGGAGACTGGTTGGACAGAGATGAGGGCATGAGGCGTGGCAGCTGTATGAAGGTGCCTCGGCTTTAGGACAGTGACAGTGGAGCCGCCCTCATGAGCCTAACAGATGTGCTGGTCCTGGTCCATGGCGCCAGTTCAGCCGCAAAGGCTGGAGTGCACAGGTTCAGGCCTCGCGTGAGTCTTCTCCACTGTTTACTCTTTGTGCTGTCAGCAGGATGAGATCCTGGCTACACACAGCAAACAGCTGATGATCTCCCGGACAGATAAAGCTGCATTCATTACAAAGCTTTATTAGCAAATGTGTGATTTTGAAGCTTGAACCTGGTGAACATGCCTCAAATAAATCAATGATTATGGCGCTTTAAACCATCTGGATTTTAATAATAATCAAAAAATACAGAATACTGAATAAGCAGTTAAGCTTTTGTTTTCTAGCAGAATCTACTGTATAATGGAAACCACTTTTGTAAGATAAAAAACAAAAACTATCGTGCACTATAGTTTTTGGTCACATACACTGTAGAATGGGACATTGTACAACTAAAAAATGTTGATCTGTTTCTTAAATCTAGTTTTTTCTTCCTACACTGGTTGAAGGACAACTGATCTTGTAAGCTGGGAAACGATTAATGACTAGCATTTGCTGTGATTATATTTTAACCTGTGGTTAACCTGATAACTGTGGGTCAGGTCTACAGAGCAAACTGATCCCTGTTTTCTCGGCAGCTTCAGAGGCACTGTCACTTCACATTAGCTTTAACAGTCAGCTGTACTGCAGCCCACTCGCTCTGGCAATCAGCTCACAGGCCTGAAACACCTGCTCATGTCAGCTACTTTCCATGGAATAATGCCGTAAGTCCAGCAGGAACTGATTGGAATTGAAGAAAAGAGGAAAAAGGGAAAACAAATATGCATCGTCTTATATAGTTGACTTATGGAAAGAATTTTTTTCAAGTTGAAAAAAAAAAAAAAAGAATGCATTTATGCTCTTTGTTCATTGTTACCCTGCCTTCCTCGCCACACAAAGAAAATTTAAATTTTCTAGAAAGATTAGTTTAGAAAAATAACAGTGACAATTTGTTATTTATACTTTAATCACAGGGTTCCGATCAAGTGCTTTTTCAGCCCATTCAGGAGCATTTTCATTTGAAAAGTCAAAAACATTCAGTTTCTTACCAAGTAAAAAAATCTGATGTATTGCCCATAAAAACCTATCAATTACTATTAATAAAAGAAGCAAGCTGACTTGCAGACCTCCATCACAGCAAGTGCACCATGAGAACTATTATTTATCATATCATCTATTTCCACATAATTTTCCAGTTTTTGTGGTTATTTAACCTTTATTTTTTGTATTTATTAACTGAGTAGTGAATATTGTCAGTACAGCAGATTTTTTTTTACACTTTGATCTTGATGCATTTTACAATTATATTGTGGTTGTCGTTGTCTTATTTAAAGCATTGGAAGTCCAGATAAATGCCAGAGGGAACTACAGCTCTGAATGTTTTATTTCGGTGCAACAGTGCAGGCAATATGAAGAAATCAGTGCTATACTTAAATAGTACATTTTTTAATATCCCAATTGTATGACTGTAATAATAGTAATAATAGTACTAAAGGCTTCTTAAAAGAAATGTTCTTTTAACCTCTCCTTTGGGTTTGTAGACAGACATAAAATAATTTCCGTCTGTGTGACGACAGAGTGAGAAAAACATTCCTGTGGCAGAATGTTGAGATTCCCTCAAGGAAAGGACTTTGTTGTGTGCAAAGTAAAGGACAGGGCGGAAGACAAAAAAGGACTATTTCACACTCAACATCACACTGTCACATATATGAGCTACAGATACTAGAGACATGAGAGCAGTTGTTTGGTATTATAGTGTACTATTCTGCATTACTCTTTGTCGTCTGAACCCCTGACAAACACTGAGGATCAAAACAGCAGAAAACAGTGAGAAATAAAAATGTTGCCAAGACGATATCAAGACCATTTTCTCACATTTAAACACGACAGTGGGAATGAAATCCTTGTCACTGTTTCTTTACTTAACCACCTGCGACACACAATATGAGCGAAGCCTGGGAAAAGCATGGTTGTAGCTCCCGGGGGAAAATTGAGGGGGCGAACCACCAAGCCACGCAAATCCACCCCAGTTAAAGTACATTTCTGCAGACTGGAGTAGGAGTCTGATAGTAACTTCCTGTATGTAATGAAATCACCTTGTCCATATGTATTTAAGGCCGCGGCTATAACAGCACTTAGTTAGGTAACCATTATGCTCTGATCAAAGTACAATAGACGTTGTGTTCAACAGCAACATAGATCATAACAATCAAATCCCAACATGACACTCAACTGTATCTGTCCCATTTTTATTAAGGACCTTTTCTGCATCATCACAAAGTGCATATACAATAAAGGTATTAGATTTCAAACAATGTAAGTCTGGATAAAAAGTAAGTCTTGATGAAAGCATGTTTTAGGAGAAATCCCTGTCCAGTGTAACCAGGTGCTCAGGGTTACGTTGATCTGCTGGTTACGTGGTCAGTGCGTCAGCAACAGTATGTTTGCTATGTGGTGTCTAGGACGGGCCTTTCCTGTAAACTGTCTGATGTCTGCTTGCTGTGGTGAGCACAAGCCTCACAGGGACTTGCGCTCAGACCAGAGCAGCCAGCTGTTACTGCAAAGTTACTGTAACTGTGCAGCTGTTACTTGCCAGCAGAAAAAAATAAATAAATAAAGGGAACTCCACTTCATAATACTTTAATTGGCTTTGGAGGCTTAGCTGTGGCTCACATGTGGTTACGGCGGTCAGGCAAGTACGGAGCGCAGCAGCCACTGAATGTTTCTGGCTCACAAACTAACACTCAACTGAGCCGCTTAACTTACTCTCAAGAGAGGTTGACATTTTGTTTGATAAAACATTTGAAATGTTTTTTATTACAATGTGCTAATTAATACTGTAGTACAGTCCACTTCATTTTACCAAATGGCACTGTCTCCACCTGAGGTCCTGCATCTCATGCTTGTTCAAGAGTGTGGATGTTTTGATGTGTTTTGACTTGGCGTTTGATGTGGTTTTCTGGTTTATTTGCGGCTGTGATGCTTTAAAACAGTGGCTACCCTGTCATCAAACATGAACATTTGTGATAAAGATTGCAAGTGGCATCTGATCGTCACTGTAAAAAGGATGTTCTATCTGTGATGTACTGAGAGGAAACTCCGGTCAATAGAGTGTGTGAAAGGCGCGTGAACAGTCCCCAGTTCTCCACGGCTCAGAGTGATAGAAAAGCCTCCAATTAGATTCTTGAGTTCATGTCACACATCTGCTAATCCAATCCACCCAACTTCAGGAGTTTCCTACCTATTTATGAGAAAGCCATCCGTCTGCCTTCACGCCTCCTAATCCCCCAGCCGCCATTATTCCTGGGAAGTGCACTGTCACCATAGAAATCAGGAGTGCAGAAACACAATAACAAAACAACGTCTTCACATGTAGGAGACAGGGAGGTAGGAGAAACTGTGGAGGGAACAATTCTTCAGAGGTCACTATACTGGTAAAAGCATGTAAAATCATAAAAAGGAAGGGAAAGTGAGAAAAAGAAAGTGTAAAATAGAACAAGTAAATGTGGAGTTTGTGACACATTGTTGGTGCAGGGTTTGCCTGTTCACTGAATGAGTCTCTGGGGCTCTTTATTTTTGAAGCTTGACTGCGATTTGGATAAGAAACTCAGAAGTCCAAAAGAAGAGCCGCCAAAGCTGACATGCTGGAGCAGCACAGTCAAGGGTCATTGAAACCTGGGTCCACAGCTCAACAGCTTGGCCCGCTTAGGTTTGTGTGGTTTACACCTAGGCAGTACTACAAAAGCTTCTACACTTTTTGCTTGTGTCTTTAGTGGTTTATTTCTTATCTGTGCTATTCACAAACTGAATTGTCAACGACAATTAAATATAAACATGAAACATATCAGGCTAAACTCTCCTATTTACAAACGGGAATACAAAGAAGCTTTTACCTAGACATCAGGGAAAAAATATCATTTAAAACAAAAACTAAAAAAGCATTTTGCAACAATTTGGTAGCACTCAACTAGATAAAAATGTTTACAAAGCTAGGTAAAACAAGTAGTTCAGTGCTGAACCTACTTTCAGCCTTCTAAGTTATCTCTTTGCAAAGTCTGATCATTGCATTACATAGCTCTCAAATACCTAAAATCAATGCAAAAATTGGAAAAATTGGAAAATGAAATATCCCTTTGAGATCATGATCACAAATTTTTATTTTAAAATGTGAGTTCACTGGAAGTTCTGAAGCGTTCGGAAGACAGGACAAAGGCAAATTACATTAACCTCGATAAATGCGGAAACGGACACAAAAACAGAAACACAACTAAAATAAGCCAGACTGTCATTACCAACTTTAACAACATCCAAAAACCAAACATCAAAACATACAACTAATAAAAGCCATAAATCATTAACAAATCAATTAGCTAATTTTCTACCTCTCATCTGTTTGCTTTAAACATAACAACAAAATCTAAAACTATGTGCATGTAATTGATTTCATGTAGTCAAATTCAAGCCTTTTAACTCTCACTTAGAGTAGAAGTCCCACAAGGCAGCGTACTCTGACCTTTACTATTTTATATTCTAAACGTTTGTGTGTGATTTTCTTCACTCTCTTCCTGATGTGTGACACAGTGCTTTGAATAAAAGTTTAAAAGTTTTCCCCAAGTGTGTCTATTTAGATTTTTGATAATGTTCCTTCTTAGTTAAACATTAACAGCAAACAACAATGATAAAGGTAAATATGGTGACCTAGAGGTGTGCAATACATCGAATTTTAGATATTATCTTGATTGTTTTGCAAATATGCAAAAACAAAATATATCATGTATATCGTTTGTAGTAAAAAGACAACCAAAAAAAACCAAAAACATTTATCTAAGAAAATTACATTGTTTTTTATAAGTCAGAAAAAACATTGCAAACTTATTCAGAATTTTTTTTACATGAAAATCTAATTCTAGCTGTTTTTATTTTTTGTTTGGGTCAGATATTTGGTCAGATCATTGACACTTGCTAGTTTTGCTTCGATTGATGGTAGCACATGTCTTAAGTCGACCATGAATGCCTTGTCAAACCAGTCGAGCCCAATTTTTCTGAACTAATACATTTACCCAACAAATACAGTATATTCTTCAACTACTACATTAAAGACATGCTTGGTTGGAAATAATATCGTCTGAATATTGCAATTAAAAAATTATTGAAATATAAATTTTTGTCAGTGTTGCCCAGCCGTACGGTGCACTGTGGTTCAAGAGAAAAATTATCTGATGAAGGCTAATTAAACATTATCTGAAAAGTAAAAACGTTTTAGACATCTGCCATTTAAGTGTGCATTACAGTTTTTTCTATTTTGAATTGCGTTTCCTTGCATATGCACCTCTACAAGGACACTAGTGTGTGTTGCTCTTTCTTTGATGGAACTACCTAGCAACCATAACGTAAACAAGAGCCAAAATCTCTTTAAATTAAATACGAGTAATGATTTGAATAAGAGGCTACCTTTCAGCACCTCTATTTTCCCAAATGATAGTTTAAAATTCAACTGCATTCTATGGATTGTAGACAAAGGGATTGTGTTGTAGAATTTTGTATCCATGTGAAAAATCTATTTTTTTAGAGAGGCTATATGAGCTTAAATATACCGTGAATTTACAATTATGCATAATAACTCAGTCAAGTCCTTTCTCCATTGTGTTGTCTGGTCAGTCGTTCCAAAGCATTGTCCTTTAGTCCCCGACAACACAGCATTACATTCCAAGAGCAAAACCCAACCTTTCATTCACACAAACAGACTAGGTACCTACAGGATGAGCACAACAGGGCTCCAACTCATATGAAGTTAAACAAAAGCAAATGTTTCTGCAATTTGAACACAGGGAGGGATAACGATAGGGCTGGGCGATATTGACTAAAATATTAAATCTGGATATTTTTTATAAGCATAATAATCCAGACGATATTTTTTCTATTCAACAAAAAACAGCTAAAACATCTTTAAACTATTTTGTTCATGTTAATATGCTGCGTTAACATTGCAGAATTTTATGTCAATTTAATGTAATTTGAGGTAAAGTTCAGATGCTTGACCAAAAGCCTGTTCCTAGGAATGTACTTTTCTGGACTGAGATGTCAGATGTATTTCCAGGAATCTACTGTAGCCATTCCTCCACTTTGGGGGTCACTCTGAAACCTCTGAAAAAGTTGGGAATATTAGGGCTGGGTATTGCCAAGAGGCTTCCGATAGTATACGTATCCTGATACAGTGGTCACGATACGATACGTATCCCAATACACGTAAATCCTGATATAACTTCCTCAATATGTCACGTATCAAGTGTCAAATGCAGAGGAATTGTATTTTCAAACTACTCTTTATGTTACTTACAAGTGTACAAAGAAGCTTTTGTTCAGCTCAATAGTTTAAGCCTTAAGTGTAAATTATATAAATTTAAGTATGCCAATACGTATCACCTTTCTGTAACGATACGCGTATTGCCAATGAGCTTGTCACGATATATCCTCCTATCAATACATTGAGTACAGCCCTAGGGAATACTAATCACAAAAGTGTAAAAATAATACATTTATGCATTTAGTTGAAAATGTATAGCATTATTTTTTTGTTGTTGCCTCTTTTTGTATCATTTTTTCTATAAACGATAAACTCAATATTACATTTTTGGATATCTTGAAAAACAATACATACTATTATTTGATATATCGCCCGCTCTAGATAACACCTTAAAGGAGACCTATTGTGATTTTTTTTTGTATATTTAGGATGAAACTATGGCATTTGCAGACTAATAAGTCACATTTTGTTCCTTGTAAAACACAAAAATGAGTTAAAACGGCTTAGAAATAGAAACATGTCTATTGACTTCCTGTTCAAAACTGCAAAACCGATAACATTGTAAATTTTCATTGTAAAATGTAACTTTAATAACCCACAGATTTAATTAATTATTTTTTTTTTTTGTTATTGGAGAGTGACTAAATGACAATTTTGTACCCTGTATGTTTTACTTGGAATCTTAATTTTTGAGAAAAAGCAAGTAAATACAGGCAAGTGGGCGGGGATAAGTGGTAGGTGAAGACAAGAGTTTTCTGTTCACTCAATCATCAGCTGCAAGACATTACACGATTACTCAAACATGCATGAATCAATCCAAATACACTTTGGGTAAACTAGTGATGAGAGAACACTGCTGTTCACAAGGTTAAAAATGCAGAAAAGTAAATTTTACATAATAGGTCCTCTTTAGGAGTTTGTTCAAAGGCACTAGAGTTTTGATTTCAAGATGAGCTTCTCAGACACACACTTACAGTACAATATAACTGCATTAGCAATTCCTTTAAGACACCACTTCTAAGCCTTTATTTTTTTTTCAATTATCTATGTTACAGGCAAAGTTGATAATCCAGGCATTCTATAGAATGCCTAGGCATTCTATAGAATGCCTGGTGTTTTCAGGCAAAGTAGGAAATAGATGTGTTATTATCTACT
Organism: Mugilogobius chulae; assembly: GCA_038363315.1. Classification (NCBI taxonomy): domain Eukaryota; kingdom Metazoa; phylum Chordata; class Actinopteri; order Gobiiformes; family Gobiidae; genus Mugilogobius; species Mugilogobius chulae. The sequence continues at coordinate 35,331,923 of CM076400.1, forward strand.
TTGCCTAGGCATTCTATACAATGCCTAGGCATTCTATAGAATGCCTGAAAACTTTTAGGCAAAGTAGATAATCTCTGACAAAGCATCATTTACTGGAATACAAAACAAAAACACATACAATTTTAATTAAATACAATCTAAACTAGGGCCCAAGGGCCAAACTTGGCCCTCCAGTGGCGTGCTGATGTTAGAGTATTTATTTTAATACATTTTACAATTTGGTTTATTTTTTCAAATATCAAGTCTATTTTCCCAAAACCCCATTAAAAGATTATTTTATTATAAATCTCAGTGCAAACAAACTATGTATTTATTTAAGTTAAAAAAAAAAAATAAAATAATGTATTCCGCCCTTAACATGTTACTATGTTTTTATTTGTCCATCTGAGGAAATGTTTTGGCACCTCCGTAAAGTCTTGACTTGTTGTGGTTGATTTGATTGGTTGCGCAAGAAAAATGCAAGTAAACAAGATTCTGATATGTTAAAAAAAGTTCAATTTTGAATAGAAATTTTGTTAAGACACCATTGAGTGAGTGCAAAAAATAAAATGGATGAAAATGTCACCTTTCTATAGCGAATTGAAATTTTTTATTTATTTATATATTTTTTTCATTTGTAATTTCAATCAAATTATTTCAAAGCAGTTTTTACTATGATATACTCAATATCCAGTTTTTGCATATCTTCAAAACTACAGTGATATTTTACCTAGCTCTAATTGCGGGAGTGGTTGNACAAAGAAGCTTTTACCTAGACATCAGGGAAAAAAATATCATTTAAAACAAAAACTAAAAAAGCATTTTGCAACAATTTGGTAGCACTCAACTAGATAAAAATGTTTACAAAGCTAGGTAAAACAAGTAGTTCAGTGCTGAACCTACTTTCAGCCTTCTAAGTTATCTCTTTGCAAAGTCTGATCATTGCATTACATAGCTCTCAAATACCTAAAATCAACGCAAAAATTGGAAAAATTGGAAAATGAAATATCCCTTTGAGATCATGATCACAAATTTTTATTTTAAAATGTGAGTTCACTGGAAGTTCTGAAGCGTTCAGAAGACAGGACAAAGGCAAATTACATTAACCTCGATAAATGCGGAAACAGACACAAAAACAGAAACACAACTAAAATAAGCCAGACTGTCATTACCAACTTTAACAACATCCAAAAACCAAACATCAAAACATACAACTAATAAAAGCCATAAATCATTAACAAATCAATTAGCTAATTTCTACCTCTCATCTGTTTGCTTTAAACATAACAACAAAATCTAAAACTATGTGCATGTAATTGATTTCATGTAGTCAAATTCAAGCCTTTTAACTATCACTTAGAGTAGGAGTCCCACAAGGCAGCGTACTCTGACCTTTACTATTTTATATTCTAAACGTTTGTGTGTGATTTTCTTCACTCTCTTCCTGATGTGTGACACAGTGCTTTGAATAAAAGTTTAAAAGTTTTCCCCAAGTGTGTCTATTTAGATTTTTGATAATGTTCCTTCTTGGTTAAATATTAACAGCAAACGACAATGATAAAGGTAAATATGGTGACCTAGAGGTGTGCAATACATCGAATTTTAGATATTATCTTGATTGTTTTGCAAATATGCAAAAACAAAATATATCATGTATATCGTTTGTAGTAAAAAGACAACCAAAAAAAACCAAAACATTTATCTAAGAAAATTACATTGTTTTTTGTAAGTCAGAAAAAACATTGCAAACTTATTCAGAATTTTTTTTACATGAAAATCTAATTCTAGCTGTTTTTATTTTTTGGTCAGATCATTGACACTTGCTAGTTTTGCTTCGATTGATGGTAGCACATGTCTTAAGTCGACCATGAATGCCTTGTCAAACCAGTCGAGCCCAATTTTTCTGAACTAATACATTTACCCAACAAATACAGTATATTCTTCAACTACTACATTAAAGACATGCTTGGTTGGAAATAATATCGTCTGAATATTGCAATTAAAAAATTATTGAAATATAAATTTTTGTCAGTGTTGCCCAGCCGTACGGTGCACTGTGGTTCAAGAGAAAAATTATCTGATGAAGGCTAATTAAACATTATCTGAAAAGTAAAAACGTTTTAGACATCTGCCATTTAAGTGTGCATTACAGTTTTTTCTATTTTGAATTGCGTTTCCTGCATATGCACCTCTACAAGGACACTAGTGTGCGTTGCTCTTTCTTTGATGGAACTACCTAGCAACCATAAAGTAAACAAGAGCCAAAATCTCTTTAAATTAAATACGAGTAATGATTTGAATAAGAGGCTACCTTTCAGCACCTCTATTTTCCAAATGATAGTTTAAAATTCAACTGCATTCTATGGATTGTAGACAAAGGGATTGTGTTGTAGAATTTTGTATCCATGTGAAAAATCAATTTTCTTAGAGAGGCTATATGAGCTTAAATATACCGTGAATTTACAATTATGCATAATAACTCAGTCAAGTCCTTTCTCCATTGTGTTGTCTGGTCAGTCGTTCCAAAGCATTGTCCTTTAGTCCCCGACAACACAGCATTACATTCCAAGAGCAAAACCCAACCTTTCATTCACACAAACAGACTAGGTACCTACAGGATGAGCACAACAGGGCTCCAACTCATATGAAGTTAAACAAAAGCAAATGTTTCTGCAATTTGAACACAGGGAGGGATAACGATAGGGCTGGGCGATATTGACTAAAATATTAAATCTGGATATTTTTATAGACATAATAATCCAGACGATATTTTTTCTATTCAACAAAAAACAGCTAAAACATCTTTAAACTATTTTGTTCATGTTAATATGCTGCGTTAACATTGCAGAATTTGATGTCAATTTAATGTAATTTGAGGTAAAGTCAGATGCTTGACCAAAAGCCTGTTCCTAGGAATGTACTTTTCTGGACTGAGATGTCAGATGTATTTCCAGGACTGTAGCCATTCCTCCACTTTGGGGGTCACTCTAGTCTGAAACCTCTGAAAAGTTGGGAATATTAGGGCTGGGTATTGCCAAGAGGCTTCCGATAGGATACGTATCCTGATACAGTGGTCACGATACGATACGTATCCCAATACACGTAAATCCTGATATAACTTCCTCAATATGTCACGTATCAAGTGTCAAATGCAGAGGAATTGTATTTTCAAACTACTCTTTATGTTACTTACAAGTGTACAAAGAAGCTATTGTTCAGCTCAATAGTTTAAGCCTTAACCTGCTGTCCAAGTTTATAAGTGTAAATTATATAAATTTAAGTATGCCGATACGTATCCGATACACCTTCCTGTAACGATACGCGTATTGCCAATGAGCTTGTCACGATATATCCCCGTATCCATACATTGAGTACAACCCTAGGGAATACTAATCACAAAAGTGTAAAAATAATACATTTATGCATTTAGTTGAAAATGTATAGCATCCTTTTTTTTGTTGTTGCCTCTTTTTGTATTTTTCTATAAACGATAAACTCAATATTACATTTTTGGATATCTTGAAAAACAATACATACTATTATTTGATATATCGCCCGCTCTAGATAACACCTTAAAGGAGACCTATTGTGATTTTTTTTGTATATTTAGGATGAAACTATGGCATTTGCAGACTAATAAGTCACATTTTGTTCCTTGTAAAACACAAAAATGAGTTAAAACGGCTTAGAAATAGAAACATGTCTATTGACTTCCTGTTCAAAACTGCAAAACCGATAACATTGTAAAATTTTCTTTAATAACCCACAGATTTAATTAATTAATTTTTTTTTTTGGTGTTGGAGAGTGACTAAATGACAATTTTGTACCCTGTATGTTTTACTTGGAATCTTAATTTTTGAGAAAACGCAAGTAAATACAGGCAAGTGGGCGGGGATAAGTGGTAGGTGAAGACAAGAGTTTTCTGTTCACTCAATCATCAGCTGCAAGACATTACACGATTACTCAAACATGCATGAATCAATCCAAATACACTTTGGGTAAGTTAGTGATGAGAGAACACTGCTGTTACAAGGTTAAAAATGCAGAAAAGTAAATTTTACATAATAGGTCCTCTTAGGAGTTTGTTCAAAGGCACTAGAGGTTTGATTTCAAGATGAGCTTCTCAGACACACACTTACAGTACAATATAACTGCATTAGCAATTCCTTTAAGACACCACTTCTAAGCCTTTATTTTTTTTTCAATTATCTATTATCTATGTTCTTCCCCACAATTAGCATACAGAAGCAATACTATAATCATCGCAACAAGCCACAGTAAGAAAAGTTAAAAGTTATATTCATACAATACAATAACATTTCTAAATAGTTCAGTATTTACAAATTACCTGACTGACACAGGACCCATGCTAGGAATCTCTAAGGCTGAAACAAAAAGGTTAACCCTTGACGTCAGGTGTGCCGAATATGGCACGTACCGTTTAAACTCAAATTGCGGCCGCTGTGTGAGGTGCACACATCCATTCTCGGGTTCTGCATGTTCCTTCAGCCCTTGTGAATAAATTGTGACCGCTTTTATTTTGGTGACCTCCTCCTGCTAAATGCTGCATCCTGTTGACGTGAGAGGACGCTACTTCAGCAGCAACTTGTCCCTGGAGGCTTCTACTCAGCGTTGGTCCGGCGAAATAAAGGCGAGTTTCGACACCAAAAAAATATGTAGTTGCTAACGCTGTGCCTGTCTATGTGCTGTGTCAATATGAAGTCAATATGACAAATACTTTTGCCGTAATCGGAGATTTTCGGTTGTGCCATATAGGGGACACTGGACCATAAAAGCCCTTGTTTTGACCATTTTACGCTGTTTTTGGTCTTTTACAGATGTCTAGGGACTTTCCTTAGCAGTTGTTGGTTAGTTATCGTCAAATTGTTGTGTTACACGTGTTTTTAAGTCACTACCCTGTGCTTCGATTCTATCACAGACCTGCCGCCATTGTTAGCAGTGTTTGTGTTTGGTTAGCATGAGAATGGTTTGGTGGATGTGCCTAGCTAGCTAGCTTCAGACGTGGTGTGCACCTCCGCCTGCTTTCTGATCCGTTCAGGCTCACGTTTTCTTTGCAACACAAACTTTAATAACTGTGACGTTGCACGCATCCACAGCTTGTTGTACTCGCTTTGTGGATCTATGAAGACCCAGGCTACAGATGTTGTTGTTGTGTGGTGCGTAAACTATGCTAACCTGGGACAACTCTGTTTAGCTTTGTGATAAATCCCGGATTTTTTCGGGCTCGGTTCTGATTCATTCTGAACTCAGCCTTGTTTTAAATGTGTGATGTGTTGCTTTATTTATGAATTAATCGTGCAAAACCTCGCGTTGCATCGTTGACTGGATAAGCGCATGGATTGTGTTGTGTAGCTACGTGCAGTAGCTTGGGTGGCCAGTTAATGGTCGTGCGTTTCTGTCCATCTGTCATGTTGTTTTGTAAGCAACACAAACAGTTTTACATGTGGTGTAAGCACAATCACTCCATGCATTAGTGATTAAACAGTAAAAATTATATTGCCAATGCTATATTATTACATTGAATAACTGTTGTGTAGGCTTAATGTTTATTTTGTATTTTATTTCTGAGGTACCACCAGTGTGACAGCTGCTGTGAGGAGCACATCACTGCTGCTGCTGTGGGTGGATTGCCTCACCAATGTCATGGGTATGTCTCTATCTCCATATTTAGATATAAATCATTTGGTAAAGCTACATTATGTAAGATTTATGGTGACAGGTGTATCACCTGCATGACTTTATCTCACTCTGTGTCTGCTACCACAGTGCGATGATCCTGCCATTACAATGAGGAGGACACGCTGCACCTGACAGTACAATGAGGAGGACGGTCTGCACCTGACGATACAGTGAGGACAGCGCTCTGCACCTGACGATACAGTGGACAACGCTCTGGACCTGATGTTACAGTGAGGACAACGTTCTGCACCTGACGTTACAATGAGGACAACGCTCTGCACCTGTCATTACACTGAGAAGGATGCTCTGCACCTGTCAGTTTAGTGAGGAAGGCGCTTTTCACCTGTCGTTATCATGAGGAGGGCGTTAATTACAGTAGAACAAAGATGTGACACTGAATACAGTCAAAAACTCCAAATCTATAAGAGAAAGATGAGGTGTGCTTCCTTATTCAAACAGTCAGACTGTGCAATCACTATTATAGACATTTTTGATGATGAACCTTTGTGAATTGACAACAAAGTAACTTGAACCATCCTAAACTGTCTCCAAAGTGGCAGTATTTTGTTGGCACTATGTTGCACATGAGTGTTTTTTGATTTACCCAGGCTTAGAGAGCAGTGGTGCAGTGTATGCTGTATACCAGTAGTTGTAATTGCACAAGACAACGAGCCAACAGGTCACCAACAACATTGATTAGTTTTTCAAAATAATTGTATTGACAGATGGGCTTCTTTCCAAATTACAGTGTATCTCAAATAATACTATTTTGATTGCTGACAAACAAATAGTGCCAATATATGCTATATAGCATATATATTATATACACAGCACTATGCAGTTATATACCATATTATATATGTTTTTTTGTTTTTTTCTAAGGGTATTTTATTTAATTTTAACTTTGACAATATGTTTCCATGAATAAATCTGGTCAATAAAGTGTCTTAGCCCAGGTAGTGGTAGAGTTGCCCTATTGTATTCACATTTTCAGGCATATTTTAGGTCTGTCCTGGAAACCTAATTTATGAAAATTGGGCCATGACAATTGAAAAAGCTTCGTTTGCATCAAATTGACACATCAATAAAATATATTGAGAATACAAGTTGGAAAAATGTGTTTTTCTGTGACTTAGTTGCAAATATGGGTAATTTGTGTTCCTCTGTGGCCCAGTGTGCCTTTTTTGGCACGTACCCAACAACTTTTTTATTTTTAGTGCTATTGAAAAAATTTCAACTGATCCTTGTTTTGGGGCCTAACTGAAGTAAAAATAATCTTTGAAAAAAATTTTTTTATTTTCAGAAAATAATTCGGACGTCAAGGGGTTAAAAGCATCATCTAAAGGAAGGAGTGACACAGTCTGTAAATGGTAGATTCCATTCAAAAGAAAAAAGTTAAGCCATGAAGAAGGCTGTGTGCTGACGAACTGATGGGATTAGAGAGCACATTATTGTTCAGCAGTCACATGTGTCATACAGAGAGATGCCAAAGCCTTTGTAATGAGGATTATATGTCTTTTCCATGGATTCATTTCTCCACTTTTTGACATTACTGTTGTGATGGCCTGTATCTCCCATCCCTGCTGTCTTTGTCTCATTGCACACAGGGGCCAACTACCTTGACTTTCCACTGACGTTTACAGGCCATTGTGGATGGTCTACATCACTGGCCAGGATCTGTAAAACTAGCACAAGCATGTTTCATTGCAAAACAAGGTGTGAACTAATAGAGACTTCTCCTTCTGGCTGCACATGAAACTGAAGTGTATCCATGACCCTTGCCTTGACCAACCTCAGCAGATAATTGTGTGTTATTCTGTGTTCACAGTGTAGGAGCAGAGCTGTCAGTGCTCACACAGGAATGGGAGTTATATGACTGAACAGATGAAATTCTATGGGCACCAGTTTCATTTAAAGGCGCACTATGTAACTTTTCTGGTTTCCATAGACGAGGGCTATTCAGTTATATTTACTAGTGAGCATGGTCTAAGGGCCGAACTGCAAAACTGAACTACAAATGTATTTTACACCCATTATCCACAAACAACAGGAAATTATACAATTTACTAGAAATCTATCTCAAAACTCTCTCATTGAGATGGATACAGCAATAAGACATTAAAACAACCAGATTAACAACCGAAACACTAAGGTTTCTCTTAGATTTTACGTTAACAGACTTTGGGATCACACACAGTTCAACTTATTACATTTCTGTTCTTGAATAGGATTCTGTGTAACAAGAAAACTGTTTGTTGTACCAGTATGAAAATGTCTTTAAACTCCATCAGTCACAAATAAATGTCATTTAAATTTAATAAAAAATTAAAACAAAATATACAAATTTTACCAAAAAGTAAATAAGTACATTTTCTTGTCAGTTTTTGCTCTAAAAGGTCTTTTAAATTGCATAAATGATGTCTATTACACTAAACTTATAACAATGCACACAGCAAACAAAGCTATGGCCTGTCTCAGGGTCTGTTTTATCAAACTGGGCCAAAACATGCATATTAGTGGGCTGCATTTGGCCCCTGGGGCACCAATTGAATAGCCCTGCCGTAGACATTAGATCTGGGACAATTGATGGTTTTGCAATATATTGCCACACTGTAGGGATAATTATTTCCTATCAGAAACCATGTATCGTTTGCAATAGTTTAATGACAACTGGTAGGCGATATTATAAAATTGCAGAGCCTACTGTTTTTAACAATAACAATAGATGTAGATTTATATTTAATTCATATCAATGAATATTTGTAAATTTAATTTCCATGTGGTTTTATTTTACGTCTAAACATGTTTTTGACTAAGTTACAGTTAAAGCTGGGGCTGACATCAATATTGTAAATAAAAAAGGCAGAAAAAAGAAACAAATGTCTGATTTACAGTTAGTTTATAATTTTCGTAAAAGATTTATTCAATTATTATTATTTTTAATTTAATTTGATTATCCTTATTGTTATTTTTCATTTATTAGGGTTAAAGTATTGCAATTCTTAATACATATGGTACTGTGACAAAAGTGTATCATGCCAGCCCTAAAGATGTTATTGTTTTGCCTAATATGTTCAAAAGTATGGTACTACTCATAGTCAGACAATGCTAAGACAATCCAAACATTTAGCTGAGGATTAATCATCAAACAAATGTACAATTTAAAGGAGAATTATTATGATTTTTCTCTATATTTAGGAAGAAACTATGGCATCTGCAGATCAATAATTCACATTTTGTTTACTGCAAAAAACAAAAATGATGTAAAGCGGATTAGAAAACAAAAAAGGGCCCTCTGACGTCCTGTTCAAAACTGCAGAACTAATAAGGACCGCTTATTCATAATAAAGCTGAAACTTATTAAACCCCAGTTTTAAAAATTACTATTTTTTGTTGTTGGAAAGTGTCTAAATGGCAATTTTGAACCTTACATGTTTTACCCGGAATCCTATATTTGAGTAATTACAAGTAAATAGAAACAAGTGGGTGGGGGTAGGTGGTAGGTGAAGACAGGGATTTTCTGAGCATTGTGGCATCAGCTGCAGGACAATCTAAGATTACACAAATATGTACAAAACAATCCAAATACAACTTTGGGTAAACTAATGATAATGAACACAGCTGTAGCATGGTTAAAAACTCGTTGACTCATAAAAAAGTAGATTTTAAATAATAGGTCCCCTTTCAAATCAATAAGTATCCTAGTTGACATTTTAAAATCTACTACTCACTTTAAACAACATAGATTACTTGCATGTTGCACATCATTGTAACACTATTCATATTACTACATGAAGTTTGAGTTGCCATAATATGCAATGCCAGACACTTTAAGTATGTGTCCAAGCGCTTACACAGAGCAAATACGAAGCTTTGGTTATAAAATATATTAGGGTTAAAATAAGTTTGTTTGGTCAATTATGATTTTGGTGATAAAGACGTGTGCATTGAACTTATAAAAAGACTTACCTTCACTGAAGTCCACAACCAAAAAAGATGAGCTGATGTTTGATCTCTGAACTGGGTGTCTTTGTCGACCGGGATACAACATGCTGAACACACACATACACACACTCTTACAGATAAAGTTGTTGTTTCTGTTGTTATCACAATCCACCATGATCAAGCACTGAGCTAGGAGTTAGTTAGGTGTGATCAATAACAATTTAGGCAAGACTCAAAAGGCATGTTTAAAGTAGAGTGACCAGACGTCCATTTACCTGGGACAGTCCCTGTTTTAAACCCTGTGTCCCATGTCCCAACAAATCTATCCAACACCACTGATTTGTCCCAGTTTTACACAATAGGCTACATGTCCAGTTGTCCTGATTTGTGATTACTTTGACACTTCCAAGAATGAAGAGACGATTATTTTGCTTCTTTGTTAGTCAAACTAGACAAAACCGTGCTTGAAAATAACCAAAACACAATAAAATAGGCCTACATTATTTTTACACTGACAAGGTTTTAGAGAAAATGCATGAGTGTGAATGAGCCTTGAATTAACTAAATGCATAAGAATAAACTTATTTAGCTACTCGTTATTTTCACAAACATTCAAGTGTGTCCCAGTTTTTAATTTTGAAAATCTGGTCATCCTAGTTTAAAGAATATGCTAAGGTCTTTTTCTAGATTAAATCTAACTCGGAGCTAGCTCAGTCACAAGTTCACATCCTCAAAAGTCCTTTCTCACCTTCATATTCCGTCTTATATTTGCTGTCTGTTTCGCATAATTCATCTAAATGTCTTTTTTGAACGGTTTTCTTTTCACATTAAAAGATTGTGGCAAATTCTCAAGAAGAGCACCACCAGGTCTAGTCATTGGCGCCTTTTGCACAAATCTCTTCTTTCATTTGCAGACTAAAATGTCTACCGCCATCTTGTGTCAAATATTTGAATTACACCCAACTCTTTGCCATGAACTCTCTCAAAAAGATTCTCATGATTCAAATGTTCATCTTCTGGCTATGGCACACAATCGTTTTAGAAAAAACCCAGGGTAATGTTTGTAAAGACCAAGTGTAATGTCATTTTGCAATGTATCTGACACTGCTGGCTCAAACATCCAATATTTTCATGAGGCATCTCACATCAAGCATGGAACTCATCAATTGGTGTGTCTATTCACTTGAGACTACTGTCTGCATTACTGTAAGAAATAAACAGGTTCTGTGTGTGCGGTCCTGCGCTTCTTCTTCACCCTAAATAGCGCAAAATGACCCTCAATGGAGCACTGCCTCACACTCCTATTACCAGGACTTGTGTTCAGGCCAATGTGCAAAACAGCTGTGGAAAAGACCTCATGCCTTTTCTTTAATAGAGTGTCCCCTAGAAATGTTTTTTCCCACTCTCCCCACTTTTATCAGAACTTCAGAAATACCCACCCACTTCTGTCATGTACGATTGGGTCTCCTCCAAGTATGACATGATGGGGCTCATCTGGATCCAGTTAGGGTGGGGCACCTTGTGCAGATAGACTGTATTTATTTGACTGATAAATGTGCTACTTACGTATTAGCTTGTTTAGAGCATTGTTCTAGTGGATGATCAGTGCTTTACAAATGTCCCATAGGTGCATTTTCATAGATGCTGGAGGTAGATCTATTTAAGGAGGATTTTGTCCATGAATGAACACAAATTTCCATATTTAAATATTTAAATATAGGCCTATAACACTATAAGAAGCAAGAGGGTGGAATGTCTTTATGCTCAAGGACAAAACAACTGTGTGCACCAGCTCAAACTGGGACTGAACAGCCAACCTATAGAGAGAACACTTTAAAACTACCATTTCTTTTAAAATGTTATTAACAATTTAAATAATTTAACTTAGATGAGGCTGAAATGTATCAAATCATTAAATCTGTAATGTGCAAGTTTTCTAAAATATCAACTTACTTTTAAAGTACTAGTTTGACCCTATACCTTTTTTCAATACCTGGTGCCTTTAAAAAAGGGTCAAGTGTAAGGACAGACAGATGGATGAAGAATTATGAAACCACATTCTCTTCACAGCAGACCTTTTAAATAATAGTGTGCACTTTCATGTTCACCTTTAAACGGTGTGAAGTTGTCTTATTTTTTCTAGCAAACATGTGAGCCTGCGCGATGATTTGTGTTGGCAGACATAGACATAGCTGAAATAGCTGAAGTCTTCCCTAAACCTTGTGTGATTACATGAGAGATTAAAATTGTAGACATGAGACTTGTTTTCGTGCTGGTCCAGTTCTGCGTTCAGGCCCTCAGAACCTCAAACCTCGCTTGCCTTTGATGCCTGTGCAATCAGACTAATTGTCCATGGCAACGCTGATCAAACATATGATTGAGAGAAGAGGGAAAGCAAACTTTGGAAACAGAGTCAATATCATCAGTCAAGGGCCGGGATCTGTTAGTATGGGTGTCTGTTTTCTATTATGTGTTGAATGCAGACATGAACAGTGGGGGTTATGTGACCCAAATGACCTCAGCCTGACCAGACAGCACACACATTACACTCCAAGTGCAGCCAATCAAGGCTCTCTCCTCCGTTTGCACACATAGGCATCCTGGCACATAAATTGGTAAAACTGATGATGTTTGGGGAGATAATCTTCTTTATTCCTAAATCTATAGAAAGTGAAAAATTATAAAAGGATCATGCAATTAATGATCAACACTCTTTACTTTAGAAACACAGATACAATAAAAAGAATCCTCCACAATCCCACAATAACAATGGAATGAGTTGATTGGCTTTGATATCCTTCTTATTATACCATCATTCCTGCTTTAATCCCTAGCTCAGCACAGAGATGATCAGCAGTGAAAGTTGTAATAAATAATGTGATTCCTTTTGTATGGAATCCATTTCAGTCATTGATCACAGGTGGACAATAATGTTGTCATGGAAACATAACTGAATACAAGACACAATTATCGTGGCTAACAAATCTTTCACAATTACAGTCCAGATATCTTCGCTGTTGGTAAAGAACACTATTGTATGTTTTTTCTGAATTAACTTAATTTGTTGTGTTTTTTTTTTGGTTTGTTTGTTTTTTTATTAAGAAAATGCATATAATTGATCATGGATAGATTAATTCTGATGACCATTGTTAAGATATTATAAATAATAAAACAACATCAACAGTGCAGAAACCAGTAGCTAAAACTGCTAATAGTTTTAACTGGGATTTGAGAGTGGTAGCAGACATTCTTGTTGTTGGAAATAAACCATTTCTCTTTCTTGTCCTTTTGCCAAAAGTATTTGTGTCTGCAGTGTTTCCCATTCATAGAGGAGACTGTGGCGGCCCCCCATAGTCTAATTTTTGACCCTATAGTGTAAAACATTTGACTGATGGGGATATAATATTACTTGAAGCTGATAGCATTGCAATAAACATAGATGGAGGAGTTATATTAAATCTATAAACAACGTTTTTGATCATTAGGGGCGGTAAGTGACTTTTATGCTCCAAAAATTGCATGAAATAAAATATATTCAAACATGGACCATTGTACCACCATGATCGCTTCATAAACTTCTGGTCTGCATATATAGGCTATGCCACCTTACAGTAGTCACATTAGTCATGTTATTAAAAACAAGGCTAGAACCCTTTAATGCGCGTTTCCACACACCTGTTGAGAGGGAAGACCAACTCGCAGGAGCTAAAATTAACTGCCAATGTTAAACACCACAATAGATGGAACCACAACACCAACATTGAAACACAAGTATAAATTGATAAAGGCTTTAGTAGTATGCCAACTAAACAACCACGAGGGTTCTGTTACTGTTAGATAACATTTTGCAGTATTTCTATTTTAGTAAGCTCAATGCAGGACTGTGAAGTGCTCCATAAGGCATGAGTGGAACACATGGTTGTCAGAAAATCTTATTATACTTCCTTGCTGTGCACTGACAGCATACTGACTGGAGTGGACTTACATAAATGCTTACTGAATAAGTCAACAGTTACGACTGCAGCAGCACATAGTCATATGTGACACCTGTCCATCTCTGTTTTAAATCTCCAAAATTCAATGCATTTTCCTACCATTCATTTTGTTTCCTAATGTAATTTGCTTTGTACGGTTCAGTACACTCAGTACATCTGTCCGATGCTTTGACTTAAATTCAGGCATGGAAACAGATTCAGATCTCTTTAGAAGCTCTTCTAAAAATAATAATGAAATGAGCAGGTTCTACAAAAATGGGAACATATTTGTTGACTAAATTCATAATGGAAGTGGCAAAACTTTTAACTATTGTATCTTTATATATATTTTAGTCTATTTTATTTCTATTATCTTGTTTGATTGCATGTCTCTATTTTCCCTGCTGCTCTTAAAATGTGCGTTGCAACACTGGAATTTCCCCATTGTGGGACAAATAAAGGATATCTTATCTTATCTTAAAAACTGTGATTTTCAATTTTTTTTTTAATGGCTGACTATGCTGACTTCAACTCTTTTATTTTTTATGAGTTTCCACTTCCTGAAACCTTTGAAGACATTTCCCATTGATAAGATATAAAATGTTGTCTTAAATTGTAAAAATTTCATCATTCTGAAACCCATGGATACAAGATAAAGTGCCACGGAACCAATGCACTTTGTTGTTTACATGGTGCACATCTGGTACAGCTATTCTTTGCAATAACATTTGGATTGCACTTTGCATCTCCTCAAGTGGAACAACTATGGAAGATGACCAGGAAACTGCAGCTGTTGAAAGTAAATAAATCGTGTCATTTCTCATTACCTACACATATTCTCCATAACATCAAATAAACAGGCACCTGTTCTACCAAGCTTTACTTTCACCTCATGGTCAAGATGCTGCCCTGTCCATCACCAACCTGCACCTGCCAACCATCGTTCACCTGCCCCACTCAAAAAACCACTGCCTTTCTCAGTTGTTTTAATGCTCTCGCACTTTTAGTATACTGTTCAGTCCTTGGCTCCCTCAGCACCATTTTTAGACAAAATTTGTCAATTTTCACCTTATGACCTTTATTCATCAAATGTTAAGAGTCTTACTGTATCTCACACTTGGTTCTGTATCTCACACTGTCAATGCATGAACAATCATTCCTAGGCAACCTGTTTGTTTAAATACAGCCTTTATATCACATCAGTAAAGAAATATTACGAAAGATGATTGTGTTTTCCCACGTGAACTATTTCAACTGCATCAGTGTGTTTGGACCATCAGGACCAAATGAGGTTTACCCCGGTTATTCCCCACAGTGCCATCACAAAGCAATGTGTTTTATGGGACGGTATAGGGAAACGATACACTTCCAATATTGGATGTGTTCACATATTTTCTGACCAATTTCATACAGAGAAAAGCTCACTGTTTCTTCTCATTGAATAAAAGCACACCTGACAACCATACAGAAATAATGGATAATGGTACAAAATGGAGTAGTCTATGTGTTCAATCACAAGAAGATGGTGAACCTTGTTGACAAAATAAATGATGATCAGCTGAAGCCGTTTTGAGGGTCACTAGATAAATCACTGTTGAGTAGCATACACTGTGACACGCAAAGGTGTAATAAAGTGCTCTTATTAAAAGGCATATGGCCCTCCACGTGGCATAACCATTCACATTTCCATGATTGTTGAAGACACACAGGTCTCCACCCTTGAGCAGATTTATTTTCACACATGCTGGGTGAGGTGTCGGCAAGTCCTCCCCACCCTGTCATTGTTTGCTCTGCTGTTAAGTGTGAATATGAGCAGAAACATGGGTCTTCTCTTGCTCCATTAAGCACTGCAAGTTGATGTCACTAGTCCAGCAGACGTCTGAACTCCTGGATGTCCATCACAGGGTTAAGAGCAGCCGTGCTACAGCTGTGTAGTCTTTCTCACATTAGGCAGTATGACGTACCAACGCAGAAATTGCATGCATTATTCTGCCTAATTCCACCATGACATTTTTGAGCATGCATAATGCACGACAAGCATCTAGACAGTTTTGAGAGAGTTCATTGTTGTTAATGAGTTAATGGTAGAATGCATTAAGTTATTTTCTGTCTTATGTTATGCTAAATTACAAATGACATGTGAGGCCATGTTCTGTGAAATCATAACAGTGTTTTCTTGAGCTGGTCTCACTTGCTAATTAGTCTGCTCAACTCTGATTTTACACAAATACCGTTTGTGTAAACGTGGGCAGCAGTAGGCCTTTGATCACCTGGACGCTCACCAATGACAATATGTTAAGATGAATGTCGACTTTCCAATTTATGCTTCATATTGACTTCAAACACTGAACTAGATTAATTATGTATGTATGTATGTATGTATGTATGTATGTATGTATGTATGTATGTTGTATGTATGTATGTTTATGTATGTATGTATGTATGTATGTATGTATATATATATATTATATATATATATATATAAACTATTGCGAACTCCTCTTAATGAACCAACCTCCCTTACTCAGCATCACTATCATTCAAACTTGCACGACATGAGACATGACACGACTCTCAGGGGTCAAATAAAATGCACACTTTAAGTGCTACTTCATCTTCAAGGCAGAACGAAGAGCAGCAGCTTAGAAGCAAACTCCAGTAACTGGACCGTGTCAGCCATTGTGCCTGCCTTGCCAGTTAATAGGTTTGCATTGTAAGTCCCTGTGGTTTCACACTTCTCTGCAGCCATGCATGACTTCTCCCCAAAAAGACTCTCATCCAGCCTTACTGTCTGCTTATATAGACTCCGACCACCAGGACACCAGGAATGCACATCCAACACAGGCATGACTAAGAAGCAGAGTTTGTCTCAACCTGCTAATGCAAGATGTGCTTGGCAAATGTTTTGATTAAAAGGTTGTTAGCAGAGGTGGGACAAAGTTACAGTTTTAGGTCTCAAGTAAGTCTCAAGTCTCTGGCCTCAAGTCTAAGTCAAGTCCTAAGTCATAGACCTTTACGTTCAAGTCTCAGGAAATATAAATAGAGACTCAAGTCCAAGTCACAACTTGCAGGTCCACACCTATGGTTGTTACTACTTATCTGATCACAATGGCTTTGTAGTGGACGGGATTGCTGCTGTGTTGATGGATGGAGGGCCACTCCCTGTCTCCAGTGCACTGTTGAATGAGAGAAAAGCTGTCATCACTCAGCTGTCGACTCTGTTGCCTAAAGAGAGGAAAGTAGTGTGAGTACAGAAAATACATGGGGAGCCAACCAGACACTGTGTTGAAGTGGAAAAAAATGTCAGGAGCACTAGTGGGCCTAGAGAAAGAAATGAGAGTACATGTGTGATGGAACGAGGGGTCAAATTTGGTTGCAGCTCACCTCACACCCCAATCCCTCATGGATTAACACTAACAGAGACTCTGCATTATGTAAAAGGGAACAGCAGGTGTTACTGTGAACTACCAAATGCCATATGATCTGCTAGACTGACCCACAGGTAAATGCTCCTCTGATTATTGGGGCCCTCGAGGATGAGCAGCTTCACATAACTACTTCTATTATATACAAGGGCAATAGAGGATGCAAGAATCAAAAAATATATACAACAGTGTATTATTATTACTGAAAACGCAAACAAGCTTTTATGTTGGAAAAAAAACTCACGTCACAAAATGGCACGAGTAGCTCAGAACGATTAAAAAGTGCTTCGTGGCAACCTTTTTAAATAAATGAATGTATTTTTGTTATAGCCTACCAAGTGAACCTTCTGCCTGTGTGTATGCGTAATGGGCCACCTTAGTTTTTACAATCACACAGCGCCCTCCGGTGGGTTTCTTGACACAATGCGCGTCTTGGTTGACATCAAGATAAGGAAAACACAAAACAAAACAGAACAGAACAAAACAAGATCAGAAAAAGAAATACAAACAAAAACTGTGAGGTTTTGCTTGGAGTGTCCTGGGGCATGTTTTAAGAAAAGTGTGTGTGGCCCTACCTGTTTTACCAGCTCATCAGGAAACTACATCGATCCTCTTTCTTCAATAAGGCATGTAAAAAAAACAATACGAATAATAATTTTAAAATGATTAGGTTTTCCATTGTTTACATCTGCATAGATTCGTCTTAACCACATATTAAAATGTGTTTAGAGCTACTATTATGACTCCCCTGCATTGATTCAAAACAAAGTCACAATAACCACGACAGATGGCGCTAAAACACTCAAACATTTTTGGAGAGTCGCTTTTCCGTCGCTGATGATGGATAAATCCCAGGAAAAGCAGTCGAGCGCCGATGCGTCCTGAGGCGAGATGAATATGGCTCTCTCCAGAGGTTTGAGATGCTGTCAAAGGGTTTTCTCCTGGATCCCCGTCCTTATCATCACCGCAGTTGTCCTGTGGTCGTATTATGCCTACGTGTTTGAGCTGTGTCTGTGTAAGTGCGAGAAACTGTGTCGATTTGTTGTGATTTTGTGATGTTTTGCCCGGCGACGTCGTAGATTTCCGCACAGCAGTGTTGACAGCAGTACTAGCGACTGACAAAGCGGAAACGGCTTTTATTAAAATTACACACGGCTATGCGCATTAATAACTATTGAGAATTTTAAAACCGTGTTTGTGCTGTCAATCTGTGCGTGACTGAAGCAAATAATAACCTAGTCTATGTTATACATAGAAGCGCACACAATAGTGTTTTCTGTGACATTGCATCCTGTAATCCTGTAATCGTTATTGTTTTATTTTACAGTCACTATTCGTAATACATTTGAAAAAGGTAAGTGATTGTATTTTGTTGTGATTGACTTCAACTAAAAGAAAAAGGTCTCATCTAATGAATATAATTTTGTTGTTGCAGTGGCCTATCTTCTAGTTTTTCATATTTGCTTTGTGATGTTTTCCTGGACCTACTGGAAGTCCATATTTACTCCTCCTGCTTCTCCATGTAAAAAGGTATTCCAGCATGCTCAAATCTTGAATGGCACTCTCATTAATTGTTTGTTTTTTGTCAGTTTCAGCTCTCATATTCAGACAAAGAGAGATATGAGATGGAGGAGAGACCTGATGCACAGAAACAGATCCTTGTTGAGATTGCAAAAAAGCTGCCCATTTCCACCCGTGCACAATCTGGAGGTAGGAAAGAGGTCGCATTGTCCTCCAAGTAATTTCCTTGTGTTTTTATTCTCTGCTCATGTGCGTCCTAGTAGTGAAGTAACAACTAGGCTAAGGCAATCAGCTCTCAGTGGAGCCTAGAGCATCTCCATCCAGTGTAATCAGTCAATGTATCTCTTTCATTAGTGCTGATTGCGAAGTTCGAGGCTTCAGGAAATAAGCAAAGGGTAACGCGTGTCTCAAATGTCGTTCATTCAACTGGTCATCCTCTTGTCTCCAGCTATCAGGTTCTGTGACCGCTGCCAGGTGCTGAAGCCTGACCGATGTCACCACTGCTCGGTTTGTGAAACGTAAGTCCGCCTTTCCTCTTTACCACTCCATTCATGCACAAACACTGGCCAGAAGTATTTGTTGTTGAGGAGCAGTTTGTAATCATTAGAAGGTGTTGTTTTGTTGTCACACATATCCATGCTGATGAATCAGGGCAAAGTCTTACCTTGCAAAAGCGTCACAAGATTTTGCTGTGTGGTAATGTTTAGTCAGCTTTTTTCATTTGGTTGCATGTATTACTTGATATATTTAAATAATTCAACAAAAATCAATTCACACAGTAGGCGCTGGGGTTGTTCATTTGACATACAAGTCAGTGTTGAGACTCGAATCTTTCAAGTTACTTAAGTCTGGAGATGGATAGCCTGGAATGACTTGGTGCAGATTCAGAAGTGCTTCTTTGGAAATTTAAAAGAATTAAAGAACTAATGGTTATGCAAACTGAACTGAAACTGAATTTGCACAAATCTTATTAATGTCAGTGTATTTGTAGTTCTGCAAGAATTATGCCTGGGTAACTATAGCTTAATAATCATAATATAGTATATTCTTGTGATTTGCTTTGACAATTTTTAGGAAGTTAAAAGCTGAAATGAAACAAGAATTTATCACGCACTTCACTAGCTTTCTCCTCCATGTTTTGTGTAAAAAATACATTCTCAATCTTTGTTTGAATTAAATCTAAAAAAATCTTCTGTTTTAGCTGTGTTTTGAAAATGGACCATCACTGTCCTTGGTATGTAACACTGTAGGCTTACTTGGTACATAAATTTACATCTTGTGCAGTATCTAATTCTATAAATGTGCATCTGACATTTTTAGGGTGAACAATTGTGTGGGATTTTCCAACTACAAGTTTTTTCTTCTCTTCCTATCGTACTCAATTCTTTACTGTGTAGTTATTGCAGCAACGGTGTTTCGATATTTCCTCAAATTCTGGGTGGTAAGTGTCAATGCTGGGTCACAATTAAAAATGGCAAATATTAATTGAATGACCATTTACTGTAAAGTGTTATGTCTGACAAGTTTAATGTGACGTCTTCTTGGCTAGGGGGAATTGTCGAATGGACCTGCCAAGTTCCATGTGCTCTTCCTCATGTTTGTGGCGGTCATGTTCTTCGTCAGTCTCATGTTCCTCTTTGGCTATCACTGTTGGTTGGTGGCGAAAAACAGATCCACTTTAGGCAAGCATCGTGTGTTTATTAGAGATATTACAAGACTATTTCTAGTTTGGCTTGTTGGTTGGAGGGACTTGTGTTAACATTTAATTTACATTTTAGAGGCTTTCTCAGCACCGTTTTTGTCAATGGACCAGACAAAAAT